>CM060921.1:728600751-729930751 GCA_030737875.1 Allium sativum
AAATTAGAAGAATTTTTTATTTTATTTTTTAAAAGACATATCAACTAACAGTCTTGACAAACAATCTAATTTTGTAATTGTGAGTGTGCTCTTGGTAGCTTCATATAAAAGTGGAAGAACAAAATATCAAATCTGATCAAGTTGCTAGAAAAGCTAATTTTCCTTTTAATTATATGGGACCAAAGGTGCTGAACCAAATGAACAACTAGTCGGCAATCGCAATTCGGAATATACACAAAAGATGATTGCAACGTTGGTCTGAGTTGCAAGGAGACATGTAATTATTGTATTCACTATGCAGTTGCTGTTGTATTTTGAATTCTTGGGGTATCTTTCATTTATCCTTTTTAGTTTTGGATTTTCGCATTTATAAAAATAGGCATGACACGTTCAAAAATTTATGCAATTAATCAATAAATAACTGCAAACATCTATGCAATTATACCAATTTTTTTGATATTTTCGCAACAATTCATTGAACATCTACGGAAATTTTCGTAATTAAAAAAAAAAAAAACTATAGGAAATTTTGCTATCATTCACCGAAAAATAGTAAAATTTTATGTAATTTTCTTAAAAAAATTCACCAAATATTCATAAACATAACTGTTTATTGGATAAGTTATATAGGGTCCGTTTGATTTTAAACGGTAAGGGGCATTTGAAGGGGAATAATTGAGAACGAAGAACGTGTTCTTTTTACGAAAGGGGCATTTTGGAAGAGACAAAGTTATTATTTTATTGTTTTTATATATATTATTTTTAATTGTTTGAGTTTAGTGTTGAACAGAATAGTAGAACGCAGAATACAAAAATTACTGAATTTAAACAAAAACAACTACAATACCATTTAAAAAAAAAACAGCACAACACAATCACAACACCTTACAACATTTAAAAAAAAACAATCATATAAAACAACACAACTAAAACTCCCATATACTGACACAACACCCACAAGAATCACATTTTTCCATCCCAAATATTCATAAACATATAGTTTTCAACAACTGGACTATCATGACCTGACTTACAATCTTTTTTCCTAGGAGGAATATACATTTTATTATATTTGATTTTAAAGACCCAAGTCTAATATTCACTAAAATAAAATACATAACGATAAATTTTGTATTATATAAATTATTACATTTTCAATCTTACATACAATTTTAGCATCTCAATTATCACCTAGACTCGTCATTCATTAAACAATATTAGTTTATCTAATGCAGATTTTACAGTAATTGGACAATAATCATGCTGTACTGAAAGAAATGACTTTCATGCTGCCAACTCAACGAGTACAATTCACTCGATTCAAGTTTACTGATCCCCAGCTTAGTGCGATCAAATCCTCTGTCCCCAAATTTCCCTATCTCTCTGTATCCAACCAATTGAAGCCTCTAATTTTTACAATTTTGCAACTAAATAAAAAATAAAAATAAGAGGCTATTTGAAAAAGGTGGAAATCAGAACGTCCTGATTGCTTGGGTATATAAGGATAGGGAATATTGGGCACAGAGGATTTCATTCCCAGCTTACTCAACCATTTATCCACAAATGCATCAATAACCAACGTTAACTTCTTATATGTTCATATAGGAATCGGCTGTCTGTACTTTGCCATATGTTTGAATGCAAAACTTTCTCAGGGAAGCAACTAAGGTGAAAACATGCTGCAGGTCCACATAAAAGAATGCACGGTGACGTGAAAATATACCAAATAGGGTATGTGACCTAATTTTACACCAGATACAGAATAACTGGAAAAGACAAAACAAGTTCAATGCATTGCACAAACAATGTGTAACACTTCAGGAATGAGTTTAACAGACAAGGTCAACAATATTGTCTTAAATTGTTACATACAAAAATAATTTTTTACATTTTAAAGAAAAACAGCGGACATATGATATGAAAATTAAATGCAGTTATGCAGCATTCAAGCAAAACAAAAGGTTCAAAAAATAAAAATTAATACAAAATTCAATAGCATTAAGCGATAATTGTTTAATTGACATTTAAAAAAAAAATTGCCTCCTTCCATACTGAACCAGAATTCAAATGAAAAAGCTGATTAATATGTGAAGAAAAATGAAAAGACATGCTTGTAATTCAGTCCGATGCGTGATGCCCATGATTAAGTTTCGGTGGTTAAACAAAAGTCTAGTTCCTTGAACAAAAGCATTGCTGCCTTGAAAATAAAATCACAAAACAAAGTGAGGAAACTGAAATCTTTCTCGCAAAATCACACATCTTCAATTTAGACTTGTAAAACTAAGCAATTCAGCGCTTAAGCAATGCTAAATGCCATTAAGGTAGGCGGTAACCTCGACTCACTTGGCGCCTAAAATAACCAAGTATATGCACATATGAATTGAAGCAAATGTACAAGGAAATTTTGCTAGTCATCAATATAGATAGGAAGAAAGCAAGGATGCTAACATATATTAATCTCGGTATTCTGTCATCATTCTCATTATTGTAATGAAAAAGTTTTACCCAAGCTTAAGGAAAAATAAATGGTGCCCACAATTATATTACAAGCTACATAGATAGGTAGCACTATGAATATCATGCATTCAACTCTCAAAAAAATAAATACATAAAAATAAATAATACATATATAAAATCATGCATTCCTTTATAAGTAGTATTCCATCATAATCATTATTAATTAAAAAGCTTTATCCAAGATTAACAAAAACAAATAGTTACCCTACCCACAAATATACTACAAGCTGTGTAGATAAATAGCAGTTAGAATACCATGCAATATGCTGAACTGCATAGCATAGAGATGTGCTACGGATCACGACTGGAGGAAAGCTTAGCAGATTAAAATGTACAATTACAATGACTAATAAACTAAGGCAAGTCATTTATAAAATACTATATGTTCGTATATTTAAGATGCATATATACAAGGAAAATAAACATATGCCCGTTTAAGAGTCAATACAATGGCTATTGCCCTTACAGTTTCTTTAAGAAGTGCAATGACCTGTCAGATGTCTCTTTTTTAAAGTAGCTTTCGAGATTAAGCTAACTCTATTTTTAAAGGGATTGGTAGTTATAGACAACGTATACAAGTCTCTATCACCGAATTTTATAAATAAACCCATAGTAAAAAAACAAATATTATCGTTTACGTGACTTGAACTAATCCAATGTTTTATAAAGAATAATGAGATATATATTCGGTATTGCCAATTTGGCAATATCATATTCAAAAGATGCTACATTATTGATTTTACATTATGTAAGTAAATAAATATACTGTATTCTCCTTTCAACCTGAATGCTCTTTCTTTTTTTTTTGGGGTATCTAGATTACAGAATGGATTTCAACATATAACAAAAAAAAAAAAAAAAAAAAAAAAAAAAAAAAAAGCTGGAGAGTATAACAAGATGTCAAGTTCTGCTTATTTTAGCAACCTTCCTAATTAACCTTTTGCCCTCAGAGTCTTCTCAACCTGCGATGAATTGAATGATAAATCAATATATATAGTTATATACATCATACTTGTTTCTAACTAAAGAAAAATACCAATTAAACAGATCCTGTAAACTTCTCAAATTCTATGGGCCGGTGCATAATACTTTAGTCTGAATCATGCAATTTGCCTTCATTTTTATTTTACCGAGTTACTAAACAATGACACATTCAAACCACATTAGTAAAATTTGAAATATTCAAACTATCAACTTGACATAAAAAGGTAGTGCAACTTCCATTTGGCAAAAGGTTAAGTAGAAGCAAAAAATGAGATGGTGAAAGAATAAAGTCCCCATAATCCTCAAACAGTATTAGAAATACAAGCTAGGAGTTTTAACACAGAATTAACAATGTAAATGCCTATGCTATCATAAGAAGAAAAAGTACTGAAGCAATACTACACAATAGAAACACAATGATAATAAAATAGCAAGACGACTATGATTGAGGCCCTTCACCTTTACCTACTCCTACCAACTCTAAACAGAAAATGTACTAAACTTAGTCTCTGGTCGTATTTTGGTGCTACAAGCCAAATCAAATGCAAAAGAATTATCCAAACAAGGCTTTACCCACTGCTATCTTAGATGAAATGTGGAAAATAATGTATGAGAATAATAAATGCATCTACCAAGACAGCTGGACCGAAGACTTATATAACATTATATTATAAAAAAACACGGTTACTAAAAACTATATAAAGGGAGGACTCACTTGTATTCATGTAGAACTCAGCTCAATGTCTCTTGCTTAAACAAAGATTCTTTGCGCTACTAGATTGCTCTTGAGCAGATTGGTGCAATTTTAGCATAACTAACTATGGCGGATCACCGCAAGGCGTGGCTGATGCCACATATGGTCCTTGTATTGGCTGTTTGTTTATTTGCAACAATAGCCGAGTCCACTGACAAAGCATACATTTATTCTTCCCCTCCTCCTCCATACCATTACAAGTCTCCACCACCTCCATCACCATCGCCCCCACCACCATATCATTACAAGTCACCTCCACCACCATCACCATCTCCTCCCCCACCTTATCATTATAAGTCCCCTCCTCCTCCTTCCTCGTCTCCTCCTCCACCATACCATTACAAGTCTCCACCTCCTCCATCTCCATCACCTCCACCGCCATATCATTACAAGTCTCCCCCACCTCCATCTCCATCGCCTCCTCCACCATATCACTACAAGTCTCCGCCTCCTCCTTCTCCATCGCCTCCCCCACCTTATCACTATAAGTCGCCTCCACCTCCTTCACCATCTCCTCCTCCTCCATACCATTACAAGTCTCCTCCTCCTCCATCTCCATCGCCTCCACCACCATACCATTACAAATCTCCCCCACCGCCGTCTCCATCACCTCCACCACCCTATCATTACAAGTCTCCTCCTCCTCCATCTCCATCGCCTCCACCACCATACCATTACAAATCTCCCCCACCGCCGTCTCCATCACCTCCACCACCCTATCATTACAAGTCTCCTCCTCCTCCATCCCCATCACCTCCACCGCCATACCATTACAAGTCACCTCCACCTCCTTTGTCATCTCCTCCTCCTCCATATCACTATAAGTCACCTCCACCGCCGTCTCCATCTCCTCCACCTCCCTACCATTACAAGTCTCCTCCTCCTCCATCTCCGTCGCCTCCACCACCATATCATTACAAATCCCCTCCACCGCCTTCTCCATCTCCACCTCCTCCATACCATTACAAGTCACCTCCACCTCCATCACCATCTCCTCCACCACTCTATCATTATAAGTCGCCACCTCCTCCATCTCCGTCACCTCCGCCTCCCTATCATTACAAGTCGCCTCCGCCTCCCTCTCCATCCCCGCCTCCACCGTACCATTACAAATCACCTCCACCTCCATCTCCATCGCCCCCACCACCATATCACTATAAATCTCCACCTCCACCTTCCCCGTCCCCACCACCACCCTACCACTACAAATCGCCTCCACCTCCTTCACCATCGCCTCCACCCCCTTACCATTACATGTCACCTCCTCCTCCTTCACCCTCACCTCCACCACCATATCATTACAAATCACCACCACCTCCTTCACCGTCTCCTCCTCCTCCGTACCACTACAAATCCCCTCCGCCTCCATCTCCATCTCCTCCTCCTCCGTATCATTATAAGTCACCCCCTCCTCCATCCCCATCACCTCCACCACCGTACCATTACAAGTCTCCTCCTCCTCCATCTCCTTCACCCCCACCCCCATACCATTATAAGTCTCCTCCTCCTCCATCTCCCTCACCCCCACCCCCATACCACTATAAATCACCACCGCCTCCATCTCCTTCACCACCGCCTCCATACCACTATAAGTCTCCACCACCTCCTTCACCTTCTCCTCCACCACCCTACCATTACAAGTCCCCTCCACCTCCTTCACCCTCGCCACCCCCACCTTATATCTATAAATCCCCTCCACCTCCTTCACCCTCGCCACCCCCACCTTATATCTATAAATCCCCTCCACCTCCTTCCCCATCACCACCACCCCCATACCATTATAAATCACCACCTCCTCCAACTCCTTCACCACCACCTCCATATCATTATAAGTCTCCCCCGCCTCCATCTCCTTCACCACCGCCTCCGTACCACTATAAGTCTCCTCCACCTCCATCTCACACACCACATCATCCTTACTATTACACATCTCCTCCACCGCCCCTCTACTAGTAGATTAATCAACAACATCTCTTCTCAAACATGTTCCCTTATAATTCCATCACATATGTATGATTGTGTTCAACATAAGGAAATACGATTATTTGCTCTATCCGTTGAACAGAAGCAACATATAATTTCAATTCAGAAAATGTTTTACGTACTTCTCATTTCTTTTTTTCGTAATACCAATGTATTCCTGTTGTACTGAATAAATGAGCTAAGCATTTGTTGTTTGCAAAAAAATGGTGACTTATATGTTGAGTTTCAAATTCACTTTATATGTATGAGCAATGGCTGCTTAATTTCTTTCCTAAGTTCGATGTCCTCAAGCTTAAACACTTCTAGTTTGATTCATTAATGCACAGCATTGCTGTGGGTTTTTCCCCCTCCTTTTTTTTAACACGGTATTATGACAAAAGAAATTCTAAATGGTAGATACCAGTATACCATCAACTTAACCTATATACCATTCCACCTACCCTTAATCCCTAGAAATACTACCAAAAAGTGCACTAGACAACTTCTGCATGGATACAAGAAACATGTCTATATAGAAGTACATTACAAGACATGCTATTGGTAAAGTACCATCGAACATTTGTGCGAACAAGAAATGCAACCAATAAATGTGAACAATTACATTTGCAACATAAAATAAAAATAAAAATACACGGCTGAAGTAAAAATAGGCCCGACAAAAATAAAACCGGGCCTGGAATTGAGTTGGTGAATGGAGAAGATAAAGGACAGAAACCCTAGATCATCTCACCCTTCCGAACAATCAAACTTACATTGGGATGAAATTCTATCAACAAATTTCATCGAACAACTATTGTGCATAATCAGCTGTAAGATAGCGAATATAAAATGTTGAATCCGAAGCACATCACTTTAAATCAACAAATAGAATCGTCGACTAGAGAAACACTTACGGTTTTCGTCATGTTTCACAGATGTTCGATTAGCTTAGGGAAGAGGTGAAAATATGCTAAAATGAGAGCAATTCCTTTCTTTTTGCCTAACCGAGTAGCATTCCAATTTTTGGCTGTGATGCTAAGGCAGAATTGCCCACTAACCGAAATTTGTTCAGTTTTTATCCCAAATAAAATTGGATTAGACTGACTATACGGATTACATCCTAATCGAAGTGTGTTAAATTTCTATTTTAAATGAAATTGGATTGACACCGATCTGATCGAAATGTGTTTAGTTTCTGTTACAAACAAATTTGGAGTGGATATGAAAGGAAGTAAATTCTATTTATACACCGAAAATCACTTAACATACACCATTATTTTTCTATAAAATTCTATTACTAAATTACCCTTTTCTCATAGTTGCTTTTTTAAAACTTCTGCTTATAAAAAGTCAAATTATTCTTAAAAGTATTAAAACTTGATAAAAACTAGATATGTTAATGAAGATGTTAGTGAGTTATTTAATCATGAAAACTAAAATTTCAATTAAGAAAACATTCAGAAAAAATGGTCTAATTTAGAACTGTTGATTTATTTTGTAGAATTACAGTAATTTTGTTGAAATTAATTTTTTTTTTCCAGAAAGTATATAAAAGTTACAATATTAGTATAAGAAATAAATTTCATTTTGTTAAATTTTACTCAATTTGATGCAAAGAATTTTTAATTTTGGGTAATTGTGTTTTAAGTTTGAAAGAGAAAAGAAAAAGAAGAGAGAATATGGATAATTTAGTAAAAGAAGCGGTGTATGTAAAGTAATATATGGTGTATATTAGTTTATTATAATTTTTGGTATATGTTTAACAATTTTTGGTGTATAAATAGAATTAGCCTTAAATGAATTTTTTTTCTTATAAAAATTTTAGGGTACCTTTGGCACAGGTCCTTATTAAGGTTTAAAATACACAAAAAGTCCTTCATTAAATTTCAGTGTAAATGTTAGATCCAAAAATAGCTCTAACACCCAAACTAGCGATAATTCTAATAAAATGAAATCAAAAAAGCAAAGGGAAATGCACGATTTATAGTGGTTCGGCGTTAAAGAGCCTACGTCCACTTTCTACTTTTTGAATTGATGATTTAGATATAAGTACACTAATGATTCTCACTCAAATTCACTCATACAACACATAGATCCACTAAATTCTCTCCAAAATATAGTTTGAAAGATGATTATGATCAGAATATAGTGATGAAATTCGGTTGACAAGAGGATTTGAGTTCTGAATTTGCCAAAGATCCCTTCAAATAACCATTGGAGGTGTATTTTAGGTGAAAAGTCTCCCAGGAGTGGCTCCGGTTCGAGGACACGTGGCAGGCATCCCGCTCGGTTCGGAGGTGAGGGCTTGGAGATGTCGCCAGCGCATAACAGTTGTGGATGAACGTGGGGAACATGTGCATAACCGCTCCGCACTTCAAGAGATTGTGGGTGATAATCGCTCCAACATCCAGCTCGGGTCGGATGTGTTGAGGAAAAGAGGGGTGGATTAGGCTCCCTCGACCCGATCCGGATTTGTCCCAGCCTCCTTTATTTCTGCTTCGCTTCCTTTGGTTTCAGCTTGAGACCCTCGATCCGATCCGAGCTACCAGTGCACGCTTTTCTAATCAATGCTCTTCACCAATTCCCCTTTTAACTTTGTGTAGCCTAGTTCACAAAGTATGCTAACATTTTGCCCCTCGAAGTGCACTTCTATTGAAGATAGAGTGTGCTTCGAAATTGTATGTATATTGGTTTCTGAACCTAAATCATCGAATAGTCGCTTCCATTCGTTTGTAGGGTTGTGTCGTTTCGTAAAGTTACAACTCTTGTTGTCTATATATACACCATAGAATGCACAAATTGCTTCCATTGTTTCAAATAACTTCGAGAACTTTGCTTGAGGTCCAGTAGCTCCTCCAGATAAACTTTTGTATGTTTCTCTTTGGATTCAATTCATATGTTGAATTAATTCTTGTGATTCTGCTTGGGTTCAGATCGGATCCATCTGGCCTTACCTGCATCTCAACGCCACTCAGCTAATGGGCTAAATGACCATGGGTCAGCCTTTCGGTCCGAGCTGAGGGAGATGTCACGTTGGTAGGAATACAAAGGGTCGCTCCACACTCGTATAAATTTACTACTTCTCCATTTTCACCCTCTTCCTTTCATTTCCATCGCCTTCCAGGTTTGTGACAAACCCTAATTCCCAAAACTCCAGAATTCCCCTTTAATCTTCAAATTGAACACATAGGTGGGTTGACAACTCCGATTAACTCCGTCTTAATTGATTTCAACTCGATTTCATGAATAATTTGAGCGATTTTAGCATGGTGTTTAATTTATTTTGACGCCGCGCCTCCAACCTCCTCGCCATCGTCGTTGATGGCTTCATCGCCATCTCGAGACAGTCGCGGAGGAGACTCAAAGTTAGCGCTGGCCACGCCAACTCATAAGTACTCAGTTTTGATTTGGCTTTTGGCAAGAGGCTGGGTAGTGCCAAAGGAGCGGAGAGGAAGAAGAAGGGAGAAGCGAGATCGGTTCGAGTCGAGTGTTTCAGAGGGATAGGAAGAAGTAGCTAATAATGGTGGGAAATTGGTTCGAGTCGGAGAAGGAAATTGAGACTGTTGAAGGAGGCTGAGTTGTACGGATAAGTCTTAGGATGCTGATTCGAGTCGGGTCAATATCAACCGATTCAAATAGAATTGTTTTCTCTTGACCCCCTCCAACTCGATCCCTTCTCTTCTTCCGTTCGACCCGATCCTTTTAAGTGAATTATGTGAACCAGTTTGCTCATTATCTGGACACCGGACCAATCCGACTTCAACCACAGAAGAAAAAGGACTTAAACCGAACTGACCGTAACATGCATATTCGAACCGATCCGACAACGTTCACTTAATGTGCAATTTATGTTTCAACTAATTCAATCAACGTTGACTGGTGCTTATGACTTTATGGACAGTTAGGATAGGGCCCTATAATCATGATCAAGCTTTCATGACTATTACAAGCACTCAACTGCTTTGCCACTTTTCTATATTGTGTCTTTATATACTCTTTGTACCTCTTTAATGCTTGTCACTGCACATGCATTGGCACACACATGTATGGGGACACGAGCAACTTTACTCTAATCCTTGCTATTGTTTCTTCAATAGTACATCAGATATGATCGAGAGATGCTCATCTAGATTAGCAGAGAAGAGAAGTTGCGGGGATATTTGAGGATCCCGTCATTGAGGATGTATCTTCTACCTCCAACCCGGACTGGGATAGTGATGGCCCAGACTATGAAATGGGGAATCAGGATAGTGAAGCATCGTTTGGGGGTAATATTTCCCTAGGCGAGGAGGAAGGAGGGGTAAGAGATAACCGTGCCCCTGACGAATTTAGGGATGCAATTATCTTGGAATCGCCTAAAGACTCGATCGAATCGACGATCAATAATGACAGACTTGCCAGGATGTGCTTAAAACACGGGATTCTCCGAAGAGATACTGCAGTGCCATCAAAAACAGATCGTCCTCATAATCCATCAGAAGGGTATATAGCCATCACCAGACTAATGTGTCTTGTCTGAGCAATACCTCAATTCCCACCATTTGTCGTCGATTTTCTGAGACAGTTAAGAATTGCCCCTATGCAGCTTCTTCCCAATTCTTACGCCTATTTGTATACTCTTTTCATAGCCTATAGAGAAATTCTTGGTGAAGAGTTGACTTTCGAAGATGCTCATTTCTTTACAACTTCAAGCATCGAAACAATGACACCCCGTCCTTCGTATATTTCGAATCGGTGCCGAAAAGGAAAATTATCACCGTCCCATTTAGTAGCAATGCTGGGTATCCAAAACCCGAATGGTTTTATATCAAGCAGCATCCCGGGTGTGCCAGAAGATGGATCAAATCAAGTAAGGACTTAGAATTTTTTTCGAGTTTCAGTTCCAGCCTTTATCTTACGTTCATTAAGTGTTGCTTGTTTGCTTTTTACAGTTCCTATTCCTCAACAAGAGAAGTTTCCAATACAATTTGATCGTTTGAATCGATTACTTAATGGAGACCAAGAGTTCTTGACCATCAAGGATTGTTTAGTGGATGAATATCTACATCGGCATCGTCTACTTGCCATAACCTGTAGCATAGGACATGGAGAAGGCCCTTACGTGTACATTCCCCCGGTCGATATTATTCCTGAGACGGGAGATAGCTCGAAAAGTCCAACAGTACACCTTAGGGACACTCCTTCTCCATCTTCAACTCAGGATAACGAACAAGCTAACATAGCTGAGAAAGACAGGGATAAATATATCACTCCTCAAGACGTGGCTACCCCTGAGAGGCCAATTTCTCCAAAAGAGTTGTCGTCAGTCATTCCTTTAGGAGATAAGACTACTGTTGATGACCCTATATATCAGGATTTAGGAGATCTTCCCTTACCCGAGACCTTTTATACTGCAGATGATTTTGCGACCAATCCTCTTGATCTCACTTCTGAGGAAGAAGTTACTCCCGTAAAGTCCAGGGAGACTATTTGTACCAGCCTTAGTCCGGGCTCTAGTCTGTTTGGGGGGAATCACTACTTAGGAAACACACTGCACTCTAATACCGCATGTCACAACACTTGAGTTTTATGTTAATATTAACTCTAATATTCTTTCATTCCTTTTTATAGGACAAATGGCGAGGCAACGTTACTATATGAGGGATGTTCGTTCGAGCATGCCCCCAATGGATCCCGATGAGAGGCGTGACCAGCATGAAGGCAGGGGCAAAGATGACAGGAGGGATCGACCTCCAAGGCCTTATCAGTCTTCCTGTTCTCGATCCCCACACCGTAAAGATTCAGACAAACGCAAGAGTCATCCTTCACATCATGAGAAGGATAAGTACAGCGCTAAGCCTCCTGCTCCATCTAAGGGCAAGACTCCTCAAGACAGTACTTCAAAAAGGGTTCCTGATCCAAAAGAGAAGCAACCGGAATCGGGGAAAGATGCAGGAAAGAACCGACCTATCATGAAACTATCTCGTCGCACTGTTGACATAACTACTACAAGGCCGATTGTTCTCAATGACGAGAACCAGGCCAGACTGGAAGTTTTGAGGCAGCAATTTCCTGATCACCATTTCGGGCAAATGCACTTTGTCCTAAAAATCAAACCAGTAAATCCTGGTTGGGCCAACGACGTTAAGGCTACTATAGACTTTGTGGATGAACTATATAAGGAAATAAAGAAGTACGCAAAGACTCTCTCCAAAATCATTAGCGATCTGATGGCGGATGTAAAAACTATGGCCGATGCTGCTGAGTATGGTGTGAGGGCTATCGAAAACTATGAGAAAGATCTGAAGGATGCCCAAGTTAAGATCGCTCTTGCACAACGCGACGCAGATAATTATAAGAAGCAGCTCGAAGAATTACAAAAGTGTTATCATTCCGAGCTTGAATCCCATAGTCAGGAACGAATAGATTTAAAGAATCAGGCTGAAGATGCTAAGTCCGAGAGCACTCATCTCGCCCAAGAGAAGGCGGACTTAGCCAAAAAGAACGCAGAGCTTGAGGATAAATTACTAAAGGCTGAAACAAGGGCAGTTCTTGCCGAAGGAAATGCAAATACGGCTTTGCAACAAGTTAAGGAAGTCAATGAACAGCTTAAAGACGCTCAAAGGGAGCTGGACGAGAGAAGTGAAACTATGGTTGGATTTTTTGATCAGGTGATTCATCACCGAAATCTTGCTTGGCTTAAGGACTATCTTCTTCCCCTCATGTATGCATGGGACCAATTGGTCGAATGGGAAAAAAGCAGAACTTGGAGTTGACTCGGTTGATGAGGACAAGCTGATGGAGAAGTACTTGAGAGGTGAAGAGACAACCCGCTTAGCTGAAGGGCAAAAACTTACTGTCGTCGCTATGGAGGAGGAAAAGTGTCAAGCCAAGGGAAAGGATACCATTGAAATTGGTTCTTCTTCTGCCATAGCCGAGACTGCTGTAGTAGAAGGGTATGATCCAGAAAGGCTAGAGATCCCCGAAGCTTCTTCCTTACGTTCTACTGCCGAATTGTCTCCCGAAGTTCTTGCTGCTCAAGTTGAGAAATCTGCTAAGGGTATTTCTACTTTTTCACCTCAATTTGCCAAGGCTATCTCAACCTTTCGTCATATTATTGGACAAACACTTGAAAGTCCAGCGTTTTCTCTTGAGTTGATAACTATTACTTCTCATTCTTCAGGTACCAAGTCAACTGATAAAATTGATGACTCATAGAAGAAAACTCCCGGTAAAGGGTCTACTGGAGAAACTCGGGAGAAACGGGATGAAGTTACTGTCCCCAAAACTGGAGGAGGAGCCGAGGACAAGAAAGAGGAGGTTACTGACAAAGCTCATGTGCCACCCATCACCAAAACTTCTCACCATGGGGAGATGATAGATGCTCTGATAGAAGATGATGGTGACAAGGGACATGAAGAGGAGGATTATGTTGTTGTAACTGGAGATTCGGGGAACGTCGATGACATGACTTTGGCTGAGATAAAGGCACAACAAGACAAGCGCATGCAGCTAAAAGTTGAGGAAACAGACCCCGAAAGTCTTAGCCTCTTGCGGTGGTACCTCCCGGATCAAGGTTAGTTGTCAAACTTTCAATTCGGTCAATTACGGAGGAACTTGCTAAAAAATCTCCTATTAATCCCAGTGCTCAAATTCCTGGGAAGGCATCCGTTGACTCCGGTAACCTAATTCCGGAGAAGAAGAAGCAAAAGTGTATTATTAGTGAAGCTGATAAGGAGGAGAAAGAAAAGCTTAAGGCAGCCAAGAAGGCGAAGCCTACTCCGAAGTCCAAATAAAGGATGGCTTTGTCTCTTGTTTTGTTTATCTCCTGGTCCGCTGTTGTCGTAGCAAGTGTGGCCCTCGCATCTTTTGTTTTAGTTTTCCCTGTAAATCCACGTACTTGTAAATAAAATAGTTTATTTCCTGCAATGTCAAATGTTTGCGAATTCATTACATAAGTAAGAATGCAGATAAACAACATGTCATATTTAAAACCACTGTTACTTAGACGTTAGACAATATATGTGGGAGGATGCGCATGTGTATGCCCCCTATCAATCTTGAACAAGTGGCATGTCTAAAGCTTTGTTCAATATTGATTAGCTTTGATACTTAGTTACCCCCAACTCTCTAGTGGGGTCAAGTTCCCTTTATCGGGGATGCTTATTCTTTTGAGCATCTTTATACTCTCCTGTGTCGTAATCGGGTTAGACTATCATCGAGGCGGTTTCTTTTCGGGTGCACCATCATGCCTTGGAGGACGTTGTCTTCCCGCCCTTTATACTCTCTCTCATTTCATGAGAGTTAGAGTTAGGAATGTCGTCTTCCCATTCCTTCAATCATGTTATGCAAACGGTCATTTCGTTTGCTCCTGCACGTGAATTGTTCGTAATCTTTTAAGCTTTATTTAATGTTTATTATTTCATAATCAAGACAGAATAGTCACAGAACATAAGAATAGTGCAGGAAAATAAATGACACACAATGTTTTTATAGTGCTAATGGCTTTTGGGGAATAGCCTTTTAAAATAAACTAGACTTTTCTTGGAAAATACTTAATTGGTTTTGAAAATAGTTTTTCAAAAGGTAAGTTTTAAAAACCTTTTGTTCAATCTCGTAAACCTTATGCTCTAATACCAAATGTAACACCCCACCTCCGCCAATGCCACTCTTGCAAGCGCACTAGCATTGGAGGGGCGTTAAACGAGGTAAACATGCATGCAGATATCACAAGACAGAACATATAAGTAAAACAGAGTAAGTAAAGCAGCGGATAAAACTACTATTTCAAAACCATAGTCAAGTTACATCAAAGTACTTGGTCATTATTTTCCCACAAAACAAAGTCTAGAAACATAAACTGAAAACTGGAAAAAACATAAAGTAACTATCCCCAAAGTAGAATAAAGCCATAGCATGCTCAAGTCCAAACCGTACATGAGCTATCCAGAAAAGAAGCTAAAGATCCAAGCTAGGTACCAGTGTTCCCTCCCTGTAAACCTGGGGGGGGGGGGGAACGGAAGAAAAGAGGTGAAAGAAAACGGGTTAGTCAAAAAGACTGGTAAGTCCTACCTACTATTAGTATAAAAACTAATAAAGTTAACTGGACATGTAAAGCAGAGATGAAACATAGGGTGATAACTGACATGGTGAAAAGTTAACAAGATAGATCAAGTGTGGCATCGCATATACAAGGTTAAGTTGCACCAGGTGTGTACTAGTATTCCAATCCATGTCAAGTATAAACAAGAAATGATCCCTTGGCCCAAAGTTGGCCCAACATCATGAGGTGACCTAAATCAAGGTCCAACTGCTCGGTCTAGTCGATCGGCTCCCTATAAGCCTAACTCGTCGTGTATCGGTGTCATACGGCTTAATCGTGGAATGTAGTTAACTGTGCAAGGTCCACCCCAGGGTGTATCCAACCCTAAGGTGTAAACCACAGACACATTTCAAGCACGCATAGTCTAAACCTACTGGTACCCATGTTCAACTCCGGACTTAATGTGCACGACCATGGTCCGCCTGAACAACCGGTGCACCCTTCAGCCGTCTCTTTTGGTCTCTTACAATCAGTCCAGTAATCGTGCCCCACCCTAGCCTAGTCCAGGGTACCCATGATACTTCCAAGTAGGTTACTGCTGAAAAGGACCACGTAACTAGGATTTCAAGCGGGTTAAGTGTGGTTAACCCTATCCTAACCATGTATTGAGTTGGTCAAGTGTATTCAAGCAGTTCCTGACTTAACCCTATCAATACATCGGGTTTAATTGGTTAAGTATTCAATTAGTCCTTGTCTTAACCCTACCAATCCATCGTGTTTAATTGGTTAAGTATATTCAAGTAGTCCATGACTTAACCCTACCATGTGGAATTAATTAACTTAATGCACCCCAACCTCTCACATTAGACTTTGTTGTGGTTACTAGTTAAGCCGGGCGGGTCCGGGTAGCTTTACACCACAACCTAGTCTAACCTCGGGTTTTAAGTGCAATATGACCAACTACTCACATTAGGTCCTATTGTTTGTAGCCACTAGTTAAGCCGGTCGGTTCCGGGTAGATTTATGCTACAAACTCAACCCAACCTCGAGTTGGCCACTTTCATGTTTTCTACATGTCATGGCCACATTCGTGTTTTCAAGCATAAACACATGTCAAACTTTCATGTCATATTTTCAAGTCATGTTTTCATGTTATTTAAGTTTGCCCAACTACCCATAACGTATTCCCATCGCACGTAAACTCGCATCAACGCAAATAGACCAAAGAGGGAACATAACAACATGACAAGGTGGGCATAAGGTGGCAAAGTCTATCACAAGTCAAACATGGTGATATTTGAGGCCAAAAGGGGTTCAACATACTAGCATATGGCCTCAACATGTATGATAGCATAAAAGGTGTCTTGGCCTCAAACATATCAAATAGCATAAGGGTGATTTGGCCACTAGCATGCATAATAGCATAAAGGTGATTTGGCCACAAGCATGCATAATAGCATAAGGGTGATTTGGCCACAAGCATGCATAATAGCATAAGGGTGATTTGGCCACAAGCATGCATAATATCATAAGGGTGATTTGGCCACAAGCATGCATAATAGCATAAGGGTGATTTGGCCACAAGCATGCATAATAGCATAAGGGTGATTTGGCTACAAGCATGCATAATAGCATAAGGGTGATTTGGCCACAAGCATGCATAATAGCATAAGGGTGATTTGGCCACAAGCATGCATAATAGCATAAGGGTGATTTGGCCACAAGCATATTAAGGAACATGAGGGGTTAAGGTTTGGCCACAAGTTAAACATGGTGGCATATGAGGAAAATGTGTTCATAAACTTGCATATTACATTATAAGCCTCAAAACATGCATGATATCAAACTTTAGCAAAATAGGTGAAACATGGTCATAAATGACATAGGATGTTAGCTAGTGATTCGCATATAACATCATATGCAAGATAACATAAGGGTTATGAGAGTTTCTATGTTGCTTTTTGTAACATTTCAAATCAAAGCTCATAGCTTTCTATGCACAAAGTCAAGGTGATAGCTTTACAAACATGCATAAAATAAATCTATGCATAACATGATAGAATCAAAACACAAATCATACTTAGGCCCAAACTCAAACTTGCAACATGTCATATTTAACTTCATAGTTAGAATCTAAGAGTAGTATAGGGCTTACAATGCTATGAAGACTTATAAAATAAAATAAGATTGAGACGAAGCCACTAGCAACTCTAAAAACCCCCAAATGAATATAAGCTCCAAGTTGTCTTGAGAAACAAGAAGCTCCCTTTGATTTGTATGAAGAAAGATCCTTGTTTTGATGATGAAAGGTGGCTCTTTTACTAGCTTAGGACACTCAAACTTTCATGAAGAGGATGGAGGCCATGATATGAAGATGGAGGCCATGATCAAGAAACATTTTGGCATAGTTTAGTTGTAGGAATGATTAATGAGGGTTTAGGCTAGGTCTTAGGGTCTTTTTATAGAAGATTAGGTTAGTTTAGGCCATAGAATTAACCCTAATTCAGATCTGGGCCATCAATTCACGTCACTAGCCTCCAAACATGTCTTGAGAAACAAGTCAGGTGCACCTTGGCCAGACTGGCCGACCACCCAAGTCGACAGGGGTGTCGACTGGGCAGTCGACACAGCCTGGGGTGTGTCGACTCCCAAGTCGACTTGGGGAGTGGCGAGATCTTTTCCCGCCTATCCTGCCCAGCTGAATTTGAAATCTGTTTTTAAATTTGAATTTTCTGAAAACTTTGACGGGCCATAACTTGGTCATACGGACTCCGATTTTCGAAAACTCGGACTATATTTCGCGTATTTTTCCGAGACGAACGCAATGGCACAGCCCTTTTCCCTTGATTCAGATTTTATCATTTAATTCTGCCTTGGTTTATGTTATAACATGTTATTTAAAAATACGGGTTGTTACATTCTCCCCTCCTTAAAGGATTTCGTCCCCGAAATCTTCAAGTTAGGAAGAACATATCCTACCATCCATCATCCATATACTCAAAACATCATCCACAAGTAAACATTGTCCTTAAAAGATTCTAAATGCTGTATGATCATATGCAGAGGTGTGTGTATATGTACTTATCTAATGCGAAAATCAGGCGGTTACTGATTCAGTAAACCTCCTTAATGCAAAGTATGTTAGTGAAATGCGTCCATATGTATGCAAATTCCTAACATAATTTATAATCTCTATATGAGTGCACATAACATTCATCCATATGTAGCATCCACGTGATAGCATAACAAGTTTCATCCATGAATAAGTATAACCACTCATGCATATGCAATATGAAAGTGTGTGAGCCGATCTTAGTGCCTAATGTGTATCATGCATCCACGAGTATCCATTTGCAAACACTTGCAACCACTTGCAAACATCAAGCATAACATGTTTCAAATACATGTTTCATCCAAAGGATTTCTACCTAAGGTTCTCATGACAAGGCTAACGAGATAACAAGATAAACATGGATAGTGAAAGAAAGATATGATGGCTAGGAAAAGAGATCGAGAATGTACCCTCAAAAAGAAATGGGTGAAGCGCGCGCATCTTCTCCTCGGTTTCCCAAGTTGCATCCTCTTCGGCTTCACTCCACTGAACCTTTACTAACTTGACTTCTCGATTCCTCAGCTTCTTGATCTCCGTTCCCAAGATACGAATCAGAGCTCGCCTCAAGGTCGCCTCTTTCTATACCTCAGTGTCTTCAAGAATACTTGGTTCAACCACCTCAGCGGACTCATGTAGGCACTTTCGGAGATGCGAGCCATGAAAGACACTATGTACTCCGGCCAGCATCTCGGGCAATTCCACTCTATAAGCCATTTGCCCAATGTAACAACCCGTATTTTCAATAACCTGTTATAACATAAATGGAGGCAGAATTAAACTGTAAAATCTGAATCAAGGGAAATGGGCTATGTCATTGCGTTCGTCTCGGAAAAATACGCGAAATAGAGTCTGAGTTTTCGAAAATCGGAGTCCGTATGACCAAGATATGGCCTCGCGAAGTTTCACGAAAAATTCCCAAATTAAAGTATACTTAATTAAGTGAAATGGGTTGCGCAGAGAAATATATATATATTGATATATATATATATAATTGAAAATTTAATAAATAAATATGCAAAAATGTTCAAAACAGCGAATTGGGAGAGGGGAATAGCCGAACCGGCCGATTTTTGAGGTCGACCCGAGCCCGCTGGGTCGACTAGGGGTTAATCCAGGGTGTTTGGCTGTCAACCCGTGGGCCGATTCGCTCAAATGCAGATTTTGCATTTGGATGGTTCTCATGGTTCATCTTTAATCTAAAGGCCCTAGATGGTTCCTACACTTGACTTCTTCCCCAAGACATGCTTTGATGGCTTGGATTGAATCTAGGTTTAATCCTATGGCCTAAAACACTTGCCTAATCTATAAATGAGACCCTAACCTATCCTAAACCCTCATTATTCACTCATGTAACTAAACTATGGCCAAATTTCTACTCTCATGGCCTCCACTCAACTATCCTAGCCTCCACTTCATTTCTATGAGAGGTTTCATGATCATGAGAGTGTTAGAGAGTCCCTATGTTAGTATGAGAGCTTCTCAAGTTGATTTCAAGGCAAAAGCTATGATCTTTGTTCATAAAGATGGTGTTTTTAGTGATTTGGTGCATCCATCTTTGGGTTTTTGGGTGATGGCATGCATAGGCTTCATCATAAGCTTTGGTTTAATCGATTTAGGCCTTCATAGCAAGGTAAGCCCTTCTCCTACTATTAGATATGAACTTTAAACTTAATATGACATGTTGTAAGTGGGTTTAAACATTAGTATGTAGCATGCTATCATCTTATGCAAGCTTATAAAGTCATTACCTTGGTCTTGTGGTCATAAAGCTTTGACCTTTATGTTGAAATGTTGCATTATGCAACATGAGAACCCTTATAACCTTCATGTCAACTTGCATATGAAGCCATAACCCTTATGTGAGGTCATATGCGAGTTACTTGTCATCATTCCATGTTGTTTATCACCATGATTCGCTTATGTGCCAAGTTTTGGTTTATGCATGTTTTTGAGGCTTAACAATGGTATATGCAAGCTAATGAACACATTTGTGCCTCATTCGCCACCATGATTAATTTGTGGCTTAATATCCATCTTTGTCATGCTTTTTCCAAGTCTCTTCTTTTAATCCATTACGTTGTTGCGAACGTATATGCGAGTTTAAAAGCGTTGGGTTATGTTATGGGTAATTTCTAATGGCATGAAAATACAACTTGAAAACATGACTTGAAATATAACATGAAAGTTGACATGTAAGTATGCATAAAAACATGAGCTTGGGAATTTACCTATTAAGTTAGGTCTACCCTTTGGGAATTTACCTATTAAGTTAGGTCTACCCAAATGCTTGAAAACTTGTAACATGTTTTGGAAACATGATGAACTTAGATAATATAAGTATGGCCAACTCGAGGTTGGGTTGAGTTTGCAACGTAAAACTACCCGGAACCGACCGGCCTAACTAGTAGTTGCAAACAATAGGACCCAATGTGAGAAGTTGGTCATGTCGCGCTTAAGACCCGAGGTTAGACTAGGTTGTGGTATAAATCTACCCGGACCCGCCCGGCTTAACTAGTAACCACAACAAGGTCTAATGTGAGAGGTTGAGGGTGCATTAATTAAATTAATGCCACATAATAGGGTTAAGTTAATTTGATTAATGAGGCTTAACCAAATATGATATGGACAAATGGGTTAAGTAATTTGATTAGGCTAATGATACTTAACAAAACATGATAAGCTTGGGTAGGTTAAGTAACTTGATTTGCCTAATGACACTTGACCATTTTTATACGACTAGTGGACGGGATTAAGTTAACCAACACTTAATCAATCCAACACGATAACGTGATAAGGTTAAGTAAATTTTCTTAATGACACTTAACCGTATAATACAGTTAATGGATGGGGTTAAGATTAGGCTTAACTAATCTAAACATGGTAATCGGATGGGGTTAAGTTAGCCTAGACTTAATTAATCCAACTTGGTAATTTAATGGGGTTAAGTTAAACACTTAACTAATTTAACACGATGATTTGATGAGGTTAAGTGACCTATACTTAACCAATCTAACTCGTTAATTTGATGAGGTTAAGTTAATCTATACTTAACCAATCCAACGTGAAAACATGATAAGGCTAAGTCACGAATCACTTGAATACGCTTGATCGATTTGATGACAAGGTCAAGTTAAATTATATAATTAACCAATCTAAAATGATAATTAGACGAGGTTAAGTCATGGATTCCTTGATATACTTAACCAACTTGACACATGGTTTGTAGGGTTAAGTCTTGGACTTGTATACTTAGCCAATTTTGACATGGTTTGTAGACGGGCTAAGTTATGAACTTAAGTAACACTTAACCCATTAGATAAACCCTAATTCGGAGGATTAGGTAAATAACCATAGTTAACAAGGAATATGGAAATAAGGCTAAGTGGTAAACCTTAGTTAAGGGAAACTAAGTAATAATTCTTAGTCAAGGAAATTTGGACCATTTCTTAGATAAATTAGTAACCCGATACGTTAGGTCAACGTTTAAGAATGCGTGTAGGAGCAGGCTATCTGATTTAGATAAAGGCTCCAACGAACTGGGTAATGAAGCAGCGGCTTCGGGGAACGTGAGGATATTCTTGGGATCCCTCTGTGAGCTGCCAGGTCATTATACTAGGCTCACGAGAGGTTGAGGTCTGCGGTAGAAGAACCAAGAATATGCCTTGGTTGCTATGCGAGCGACCTAAAGACTGGGGTGGATAGCAGTGAGTCGACGAATACATAAGGTGCCCGAGATAGCAAGTTCGTCGATCATCTACCATCTTGAGTCAAGCGTGTACGTACGGAAAGGCAGGGAACACCCAACAGACCATAATTGCTATCTAATTATGGGTGAGGTAGGCCGTAGGATGTGGGCTGGCCGGAGTGTAGTTCTCATGCAAGATTTTCTCTTGTGTTGCCTTTCACTAGTTGAGGGAGGGGTCTCGTGGGACCATAGCCACGTGTAGAAAAGCAGACCTTAGTATCTGCATCGGCAGATAAATCTAAAGCTCCCGACCGAGTCCTATATTTCTTGGTTTGCCCTGTGACAGGACTCGGATGGCACGATGTGATACATGTGCATACAGTTATAGAAAAACGATTCACGATGAATGCGTGGGAAAAAGGGCGCGGTTGAGGGTTAGCGTAATCCCTAGTGGCCTAGGTGGTTTAACCCAAACCGAAATACGAAAGCGTGCAATAGGTAAGCGTAATCCCTAGTGGTGCTAGGTGGCGTAAGTCCTAGTAGTTCAAACGATGATTCATATGGAAGAGCCTAGATAGAACAAGGGTGACAGTCAAAACGATTTCAAGGATAATACGACATGAGGAAGCCCGTACGAGGTACGGCAAAGGACTGAACTTATATACATGGAAAGAAACATATGATTTGAGTAACCTATATATGCGATATGTTAGGTTGACATGGACCATTACACGATTTTGAGTAAGGGACATTCATGGTTAACACATAACAAGGCTGGGATACTAGTACGGAGGGTGCAGAGCAAATATACATGTTAGAACCAGGAAGAATATACGGAATAGATACCGTGGGATGTTAGACGGGGTAGATACCTTGGGATAGTATACTTGATAGAAGTCTGACGATATGATACCTTGATTTATCATGACACCGTAGTTTATCATGATACCTTAGTTCAGTAGTTATCATGTTATTCTGATTTAGCTTATCTATCTTGTTATCATGCTTATGTTCATCTCATTTCCTCATGCCAGTTAACTTTACTAGTTTATATGCTGATAGTAGATAGGGCTTACCAGTCTTTATGACTGACCCCGTTTTCTTTCGCTTCTTGTCTTCCGTTTCCCCCCCAGGTTACAGGGAGGAAATACTGTTGTTTAGTTCAGACTTCTTCTGCTTGAAGGTCATCATGGATGGCTTGGACTTTTCTTGGCTATGGCTACTTTACTGTTTTATTTGGGGAATAATTTATGGAAAAGTCTTAATGCTTCTTTATTATTGCAAGACAGGTTTTGATGTACTCTGATGTAAAAGGCTTTAGACCTTAATTATTAATGTTTATGAAAGTTCGATTTTACTTCCGCTATTTTATATGTTCTGTCTTGTGATATTTCTGTGCATGTTTACCAATAATGCCCCTCTAAAGCTAGTGCATTCCTTTGCGAGTGACCCTAGCGGAGGCGGGGTGTTACATTTGGTATCAGAGCAGAAGGTTACCAGATTGGGCAAAAGTTTTTAAAGACCTTCTGAAAACTATTTGAAAATCGTTTATAAAGAAGCATTTTTCAAGAAAGTTTTCTTTTAAAAAGAAAAGGCTATTCCCCAAAGGCCATTAGCATTATCCTTGTTTCCTTAATTGAATCTCTTTTCCTTTCTTTCCTCCATCTGTAGTCACAGTGGTTTTAACTGCGACTAGTCTTTTCTATCTTCGAAAGTGCTTTCCATGTGATGGAGGCTGTTCTCGGGAGACCAGTGGCCGCGTTATAAGAAAGGATAGTGAGAAAGAGGATAAAGGATACGAGTTTAAGGATGAGCAACTTGTTGGTATGGCTCAACTCAGAATGAGAGAGAAAGATGAACAATGAAACCCATGACGGGAGAGTACCTTTGGCATGGTGGAACGGGACGGATAGTTAAGTATCATGGGACAAGGACAAGATCATCGGGAGGGCAGTAGTATGCTCTCATTTCTAGGGTACCTCAGAAGGAGGGTAACGATCTTGTTAAAGGTTTAGCTTTTCTTCTCTATCATCCTGTCGGGACTTTGTTTTGATCACCGCATCTTTTAAGTCCGCTTCGATAGTTGAGTCTCTGCACCTTAGTACTAGCGTAGTAGAGGATCCCGTTTTTGTCTCAAGTCCTATTGGAAGATCGGTCCATTTACTCATGGCTTGTTTGGATTTGAGAATGTCTATATCAAGTGTTGAGCTTGGAAATAATGCTTATGTTTATAAGTTGCGGATGGATTCTAGGGGTAAAGTGGTTATCCAGTAAGGGATACCATTCTCGGTTTTAGAAAGAGGGTGGTTGGATTCTTGACTTGCCTTGGTGATACCCTCGAAGTCTCGTGAAACCCTTTTTGGGTTCTGTCATGGTTAGTTACCTAGAATCCCGGGATGCATTTGTTGGTAATCCGTTCAAATAGGATTCGCCGCTAAGGCGGATGGTTCGTTTCGATTATGCATGAGTTATGGGAATCACCCTAGTAAGAACTCTTGGCAACATGGATTGGCATCGGAAAACGAGATCCAGAATTCAACGCAGATATGTTTGAGCCAAGCATACTAGGGAAAGAATAAGTGAAACGAGAGGCGACAGTGAAATGAGTTCCACTCACACCTTGGAAATAGGAAGCAAGGAACTACGAAATCATGAAGTCAAAAGACGGTCAAGGCACAATGGAATTAAGCTCGAGGAAATACGACTCTGATGGTCAAAGACTATGTACGCGCATGATATCTCTTTTGGGAGTATATCCTTGATCCCTGTTTTCTGTAGAGCTTACTTGTAGGCTATCTTTTGTGGACATCCTCTCGGTCCTATTTTCTGTTACAAACCCCGTAAGGAGTTTGTCTTGTTTTTCTTCTCGACCCTGTTCTAGGGAATCCTAGGTAGAACCCTATGGATGTAAACATGTATTTGAAACATGTTATGATTGATATGGTTGCAAGTGGTTGCAAGTGGTTGCTCGTGGATGCGCGAATACACATTAGATACTAGCTCGACTCGGTCACATTTCATATTGCATATGCACGAGTATTTATACTTGTTTATGAAATCGAATGTATTATCATGCGGTTGTTGCATATGAATGAATGATTGTGCACGCATATAGTACCTATATGGCTAGGACTATTTGCATACATGTTGGATTCATGGCACTATACATATTTTGCATTAGAAAGATTATTCAGGCCTGATCATTAGCATTATCTAAGGAACATGTACACACACGTTTTGCATATATTCATACAGCATTAGAAATCATCTAAGGACAATGGTTGCTTGTGGATGATGTTTTGAGTAGATGGATGATGGATGGTAGGATATGTTCTTCCTAACTTGGAGATTTCGGGGACGAAATCCTAAAAGGTGGGGAGAATGTAACAACCCGTATTTTCAATAACCTGTTATAACATAAATGGAGGCAGAATTAAACTGTAAAATCTGAATCAAGGGAAACGGGCTATGTCATTGCGTTCGTCTCGGAAAAATACGCGAAATAGAGTCTGAGTTTTCGAAAATCGGAGTCCGTATGACCAAGATATGACCTCGCGAAGTTTCACGAAAAATTCCCAAATTAAAGTATACTTAATTAAGTGAAATGGGTTGCGCAGAGAAATATATATATATTGATATATATATATATATATAATTGAAAATTTAATAAATAAATATGCAAAAATGTTCAAAACAGCGAATTGGGAGAGGGGAATAGCCGAACCGGCCGATTTTTGAGGTCGACCCGAGCCCGCTGGGTCGACTAGGGGTTAATCCAGGGTGTTTGGCTGTCAACCCGTGGGCCGATTCGCTCAAATGCAGATTTTGCATTTGGATGGTTCTCATGGTTCATCTTTAATCTAAAGGCCCTAGATGGTTCCTACACTTGACTTCTTCCCCAAGACATGCTTTGATGGCTTGGATTGAATCTAGGTTTAATCCTATGGCCTAAAACACTTGCCTAATCTATAAATAAGACCCTAACCTATCCTAAACCCTCATTATTCACTCATGTAACTAAACTATGGCCAAATTTCTACTCTCATGGCCTCCACTCAACTATCCTAGCCTCCACTTCATTTCTATGAGAGGTTTCATGATCATGAGAGTGTTAGAGAGTCCCTATGTTAGTATGAGAGCTTCTCAAGTTGATTTCAAGGCAAAAGCTATGATCTTTGTTCATAAAGATGGTGTTTTTAGTGATTTGGTGCATCCATCTTTGGGTTTTTGGGTGATGGCATGCATAGGCTTCATCATAAGCTTTGGTTTAATCGATTTAGGCCTTCATAGCAAGGTAAGCCCTTCTCCTACTATTAGATATGAACTTTAAACTTAATATGACATGTTGTAAGTGGGTTTAAACATTAGTATGTAGCATGCTATCATCTTATGCAAGCTTATAAAGTCATTACCTTGGTCTTGTGGTCATAAAGCTTTGACCTTTATGTTGAAATGTTGCATTATGCAACATGAGAACCCTTATAACCTTCATGTCAACTTGCATATGAAGCCATAACCCTTATGTGAGGTCATATGCGAGTTACTTGTCATCATTCCATGTTGTTTATCACCATGATTCGCTTATGTGCCAAGTTTGGGTTTATGCATGTTTTTGAGGCTTAACAATGGTATATGCAAGCTAATGAACACATTTGTGCCTCATTCGCCACCATGATTAATTTGTGGCTTAATATCCATCTTTGTCATGCTTTTGCCAAGTCTCTTCTTTTAATCCATTACGTTGTTGCGAACGTATATGCGAGTTTAAAAGCGTTGGGTTATGTTATGGGTAATTTCTAATGGCATGAAAATACAACTTGAAAACATGACTTGAAATATAACATGAAAGTTGACATGTAAGTATGCATAAAAACATGAGCTTGGGAATTTACCTATTAAGTTAGGTCTACCCTTTGGGAATTTACCTATTAAGTTAGGTCTACCCAAATGCTTGAAAACTTGTAACATGTTTTGGAAACATGATGAACTTAGATAATATAAGTATGGCCAACTCGAGGTTGGGTTGAGTTTGCAACGTAAAACTACCCGGAACCGACCGGCCTAACTAGTAGTTGCAAACAATAGGACCCAATGTGAGAAGTTGGTCATGTCGCGCTTAAGACCCGAGGTTAGACTAGGTTGTGGTATAAATCTACCCGGACCCGCCCGGCTTAACTAGTAACCACAACAAGGTCTAATGTGAGAGGTTGAGGGTGCATTAATTAAATTAATGCCACATAATAGGGTTAAGTTAATTTGATTAATGAGGCTTAACCAAATATGATATGGACAAATGGGTTAAGTAATTTGATTAGGCTAATGATACTTAACAAAACATGATAAGCTTGGGTAGGTTAAGTAACTTGATTTGCCTAATGACACTTGACCATTTTTATACGACTAGTGGACGGGATTAAGTTAACCAACACTTAATCAATCCAACACGATAACGTGATAAGGTTAAGTAAATTTTCTTAATGACACTTAACCGTATAATACAGTTAATGGATGGGGTTAAGATTAGGCTTAACTAATCTAAACATGGTAATCGGATGGGGTTAAGTTAGCCTAGACTTAATTAATCCAACTTGGTAATTTAATGGGGTTAAGTTAAACACTTAACTAATTTAACACGATGATTTGATGAGGTTAAGTGACCTATACTTAACCAATCTAACTCGTTAATTTGATGAGGTTAAGTTAATCTATACTTAACCAATCCAACGTGAAAACATGATAAGGCTAAGTCACGAATCACTTGAATACGCTTGATCGATTTGATGACAAGGTCAAGTTAAATTATATAATTAACCAATCTAAAATGATAATTAGACGAGGTTAAGTCATGGATTCCTTGATATACTTAACCAACTTGACACATGGTTTGTAGGGTTAAGTCTTGGACTTGTATACTTAGCCAATTTTGACATGGTTTGTAGACGGGCTAAGTTATGAACTTAAGTAACACTTAACCCATTAGATAAACCCTAATTCGGAGGATTAGGTAAATAACCATAGTTAACAAGGAATATGGAAATAAGGCTAAGTGGTAAACCTTAGTTAAGGGAAACTAAGTAATAATTCTTAGTCAAGGAAATTTGGACCATTTCTTAGATAAATTAGTAACCCGATACGTTAGGTCAACGTTTAAGAATGCGTGTAGGAGCAGGCTATCTGATTTAGATAAAGGCTCCAACGAACTGGGTAATGAAGCAGCGGCTTCGGGGAACGTGAGGATATTCTTGGGATCCCTCTGTGAGCTGCCAGGTCATTATACTAGGCTCACGAGAGGTTGAGGTCTGCGGTAGAAGAACCAAGAATATGCCTTGGTTGCTATGCGAGCGACCTAAAGACTGGGGTGGATAGCAGTGAGTCGACGAATACATAAGGTGCCCGAGATAGCAAGTTCGTCGATCATCTACCATCTTGAGTCAAGCGTGTACGTACGGAAAGGCAGGGAACACCCAACAGACCATAATTGCTATCTAATTATGGGTGAGGTAGGCCGTAGGATGTGGGCTGGCCGGAGTGTAGTTCTCATGCAAGATTTTCTCTTGTGTTGCCTTTCACTAGTTGAGGGAGGGGTCTCGTGGGACCATAGCCACGTGTAGAAAAGCAGACCTTAGTATCTGCATCGGCAGATAAATCTAAAGCTCCCGACCGAGTCCTATATTTCTTGGTTTGCCCTGTGACAGGACTCGGATGGCACGATGTGATACATGTGCATACAGTTATAGAAAAACGATTCACGATGAATGCGTGGGAAAAAGGGCGCGGTTGAGGGTTAGCGTAATCCCTAGTGGCCTAGGTGGTTTAACCCAAACCGAAATACGAAAGCGTGCAATAGGTAAGCGTAATCCCTAGTGGTGCTAGGTGGCGTAAGTCCTAGTAGTTCAAACGATGATTCATATGGAAGAGCCTAGATAGAACAAGGGTGACAGTCAAAACGATTTCAAGGATAATACGACATGAGGAAGCCCGTACGAGGTACGGCAAAGGACTGAACTTATATACATGGAAAGAAACATATGATTTGAGTAACCTATATATGCGATATGTTAGGTTGACATGGACCATTACACGATTTTGAGTAAGGGACATTCATGGTTAACACATAACAAGGCTGGGATACTAGTACGGAGGGTGCAGAGCAAATATACATGTTAGAACCAGGAAGAATATACGGAATAGATACCGTGGGATGTTAGACGGGGTAGATACCTTGGGATAGTATACTTGATAGAAGTCTGACGATATGATACCTTGATTTATCATGACACCGTAGTTTATCATGATACCTTAGTTCAGTAGTTATCCTGTTATTCTGATTTAGCTTATCTATCTTGTTATCATGCTTATGTTCATCTCATTTCCTCATGCCAGTTAACTTTACTAGTTTATATGCTGATAGTAGATAGGGCTTACCAGTCTTTATGACTGACCCCGTTTTCTTTCGCTTCTTGTCTTCCGTTTCCCCCCCAGGTTACAGGGAGGAAATACTGTTGTTTAGTTCAGACTTCTTCTGCTTGAAGGTCATCATGGATGGCTTGGACTTTTCTTGGCTATGGCTACTTTACTGTTTTATTTGGGGAATAATTTATGGAAAAGTCTTAATGCTTCTTTATTATTGCAAGACAGGTTTTGATGTACTCTGATGTAAAAGGCTTTAGACCTTAATTATTAATGTTTATGAAAGTTCGATTTTACTTCCGCTATTTTATATGTTCTGTCTTGTGATATTTCTGTGCATGTTTACCAATAATGCCCCTCTAAAGCTAGTGCATTCCTTTGCGAGTGACCCTAGCGGAGGCGGGGTGTTACATTTGGTATCAGAGCATAAGGTTACCAGATTGGGCAAAAGTTTTTAAAGACCTTCTGAAAACTATTTGAAAATCGTTTATAAAGAAGCATTTTTCAAGAAAGTTTTCTTTTAAAAAGAAAAGGCTATTCCCCAAAGGCCATTAGCATTATCCTTGTTTCCTTAATTGAATCTCTTTTCCTTTCTTTCCTCCATCTGTAGTCACAGTGGTTTTAACTGCGACTAGTCTTTTCTATCTTCGAAAGTGCTTTCCATGTGATGGAGGCTGTTCTCGGGAGACCAGTGGCCGCGTTATAAGAAAGGATAGTGAGAAAGAGGATAAAGGATACGAGTTTAAGGATGAGCAACTTGTTGGTATGGCTCAACTCAGAATGAGAGAGAAAGATGAACAATGAAACCCATGACGGGAGAGTACCTTTGGCATGGTGGAACGGGACGGATAGTTAAGTATCATGGGACAAGGACAAGATCATCGGGAGGGCAGTAGTATGCTCTCATTTCTAGGGTACCTCAGAAGGAGGGTAACGATCTTGTTAAAGGTTTAGCTTTTCTTCTCTATCATCCTGTCGGGACTTTGTTTTGATCACCGCATCTTTTAAGTCCGCTTCGATAGTTGAGTCTCTGCACCTTAGTACTAGCGTAGTAGAGGATCCCGTTTTTGTCTCAAGTCCTATTGGAAGATTGGTCCATTTACTCATGGCTTGTTTGGATTTGAGAATGTCTATATCAAGTGTTGAGCTTGGAAATAATGCTTATGTTTATAAGTTGCGGATGGATTCTAGGGGTAAAGTGGTTATCCAGTAAGGGATACCATTCTCGGTTTTAGAAAGAGGGTGGTTGGATTCTTGACTTGCCTTGGTGATACCCTCGAAGTCTCGTGAAACCCTTTTTGGGTTCTGTCATGGTTAGTTACCTAGAATCCCGGGATGCATTTGTTGGTAATCCGTTCAAATAGGATTCGCCGCTAAGGCGGATGGTTCGTTTCGATTATGCATGAGTTATGGGAATCACCCTAGTAAGAACTCTTGGCAACATGGATTGGCATCGGAAAACGAGATCCAGAATTCAACGCAGATATGTTTGAGCCAAGCATACTAGGGAAAGAATAAGTGAAACGAGAGGCGACAGTGAAATGAGTTCCACTCACACCTTGGAAATAGGAAGCAAGGAACTACGAAATCATGAAGTCAAAAGACGGTCAAGGCACAATGGAATTAAGCTCGAGGAAATACGACTCTGATGGTCAAAGACTATGTACGCGCATGATATCTCTTTTGGGAGTATATCCTTGATCCCTGTTTTCTGTAGAGCTTACTTGTAGGCTATCTTTTGTGGACATCCTCTCGGTCCTATTTTCTGTTACAAACCCCGTAAGGAGTTTGTCTTGTTTTTCTTCTCGACCCTGTTCTAGGGAATCCTAGGTAGAACCCTATGGATGTAAACATGTATTTGAAACATGTTATGATTGATATGGTTGCAAGTGGTTGCAAGTGGTTGCTCGTGGATGCGCGAATACACATTAGATACTAGCTCGACTCGGTCACATTTCATATTGCATATGCACGAGTATTTATACTTGTTTATGAAATCGAATGTATTATCATGCGGTTGTTGCATATGAATGAATGATTGTGCACGCATATAGTACCTATATGGCTAGGACTATTTGCATACATGTTGGATTCATGGCACTATACATATTTTGCATTAGAAAGATTATTCAGGCCTGATCATTAGCATTATCTAAGGAACATGTACACACACGTTTTGCATATATTCATACAGCATTAGAAATCATCTAAGGACAATGGTTGCTTGTGGATGATGTTTTGAGTAGATGGATGATGGATGGTAGGATATGTTCTTCCTAACTTGGAGATTTCGGGGACGAAATCCTAAAAGGTGGGGAGAATGTAACAACCCGTATTTTCAATAACCTGTTATAACATAAATGGAGGCAGAATTAAACTGTAAAATCTGAATCAAGGGAAACGGGCTATGTCATTGCGTTCGTCTCGGAAAAATACGCGAAATAGAGTCTGAGTTTTCGAAAATCGGAGTCCGTATGACCAAGATATGACCTCGCGAAGTTTCACGAAAAATTCCCAAATTAAAGTATACTTAATTAAGTGAAATGGGTTGCGCAGAGAAATATATATATATTGATATATATATATATATAATTGAAAATTTAATAAATAAATATGCAAAAATGTTCAAAACAGCGAATTGGGAGAGGGGAATAGCCGAACCGGCCGATTTTTGAGGTCGACCCGAGCCCGCTGGGTCGACTAGGGGTTAATCCAGGGTGTTTGGCTGTCAACCCGTGGGCCGATTCGCTCAAATGCAGATTTTGCATTTGGATGGTTCTCATGGTTCATCTTTAATCTAAAGGCCCTAGATGGTTCCTACACTTGACTTCTTCCCCAAGACATGCTTTGATGGCTTGGATTGAATCTAGGTTTAATCCTATGGCCTAAAACACTTGCCTAATCTATAAATAAGACCCTAACCTATCCTAAACCCTCATTATTCACTCATGTAACTAAACTATGGCCAAATTTCTACTCTCATGGCCTCCACTCAACTATCCTAGCCTCCACTTCATTTCTATGAGAGGTTTCATGATCATGAGAGTGTTAGAGAGTCCCTATGTTAGTATGAGAGCTTCTCAAGTTGATTTCAAGGCAAAAGCTATGATCTTTGTTCATAAAGATGGTGTTTTTAGTGATTTGGTGCATCCATCTTTGGGTTTTTGGGTGATGGCATGCATAGGCTTCATCATAAGCTTTGGTTTAATCGATTTAGGCCTTCATAGCAAGGTAAGCCCTTCTCCTACTATTAGATATGAACTTTAAACTTAATATGACATGTTGTAAGTGGGTTTAAACATTAGTATGTAGCATGCTATCATCTTATGCAAGCTTATAAAGTCATTACCTTGGTCTTGTGGTCATAAAGCTTTGACCTTTATGTTGAAATGTTGCATTATGCAACATGAGAACCCTTATAACCTTCATGTCAACTTGCATATGAAGCCATAACCCTTATGTGAGGTCATATGCGAGTTACTTGTCATCATTCCATGTTGTTTATCACCATGATTCGCTTATGTGCCAAGTTTGGGTTTATGCATGTTTTTGAGGCTTAACAATGGTATATGCAAGCTAATGAACACATTTGTGCCTCATTCGCCACCATGATTAATTTGTGGCTTAATATCCATCTTTGTCATGCTTTTGCCAAGTCTCTTCTTTTAATCCATTACGTTGTTGCGAACGTATATGCGAGTTTAAAAGCGTTGGGTTATGTTATGGGTAATTTCTAATGGCATGAAAATACAACTTGAAAACATGACTTGAAATATAACATGAAAGTTGACATGTAAGTATGCATAAAAACATGAGCTTGGGAATTTACCTATTAAGTTAGGTCTACCCTTTGGGAATTTACCTATTAAGTTAGGTCTACCCAAATGCTTGAAAACTTGTAACATGTTTTGGAAACATGATGAACTTAGATAATATAAGTATGGCCAACTCGAGGTTGGGTTGAGTTTGCAACGTAAAACTACCCGGAACCGACCGGCCTAACTAGTAGTTGCAAACAATAGGACCCAATGTGAGAAGTTGGTCATGTCGCGCTTAAGACCCGAGGTTAGACTAGGTTGTGGTATAAATCTACACGGACCCGCCCGGCTTAACTAGTAACCACAACAAGGTCTAATGTGAGAGGTTGAGGGTGCATTAATTAAATTAATGCCACATAATAGGGTTAAGTTAATTTGATTAATGAGGCTTAACCAAATATGATATGGACAAATGGGTTAAGTAATTTGATTAGGCTAATGATACTTAACAAAACATGATAAGCTTGGGTAGGTTAAGTAACTTGATTTGCCTAATGACACTTGACCATTTTTATACGACTAGTGGACGGGATTAAGTTAACCAACACTTAATCAATCCAACACGATAACGTGATAAGGTTAAGTAAATTTTCTTAATGACACTTAACCGTATAATACAGTTAATGGATGGGGTTAAGATTAGGCTTAACTAATCTAAACATGGTAATCGGATGGGGTTAAGTTAGCCTAGACTTAATTAATCCAACTTGGTAATTTAATGGGGTTAAGTTAAACACTTAACTAATTTAACACGATGATTTGATGAGGTTAAGTGACCTATACTTAACCAATCTAACTCGTTAATTTGATGAGGTTAAGTTAATCTATACTTAACCAATCCAACGTGAAAACATGATAAGGCTAAGTCACGAATCACTTGAATACGCTTGACCGATTTGATGACAAGGTCAAGTTAAATTATATAATTAACCAATCTAAAATGATAATTAGACGAGGTTAAGTCATGGATTCCTTGATATACTTAACCAACTTGACACATGGTTTGTAGGGTTAAGTCTTGGACTTGTATACTTAGCCAATTTTGACATGGTTTGTAGACGGGCTAAGTTATGAACTTAAGTAACACTTAACCCATTAGATAAACCCTAATTCGGAGGATTAGGTAAATAACCATAGTTAACAAGGAATATGGAAATAAGGCTAAGTGGTAAACCTTAGTTAAGGGAAACTAAGTAATAATTCTTAGTCAAGGAAATTTGGACCATTTCTTAGATAAATTAGTAACCCGATACGTTAGGTCAACGTTTAAGAATGCGTGTAGGAGCAGGCTATCTGATTTAGATAAAGGCTCCAACGAACTGGGTAATGAAGCAGCGGCTTCGGGGAACGTGAGGATATTCTTGGGATCCCTCTGTTAGCTGCCAGGTCATTATACTAGGCTCACGAGAGGTTGAGGTCTGCGGTAGAAGAACCAAGAATATGCCTTGGTTGCTATGCGAGCGACCTAAAGACTGGGGTGGATAGCAGTGAGTCGACGAATACATAAGGTGCCCGAGATAGCAAGTTCGTCGATCATCTACCATCTTGAGTCAAGCGTGTACGTACGGAAAGGCAGGGAACACCCAACAGACCATAATTGCTATCTAATTATGGGTGAGGTAGGCCGTAGGATGTGGGCTGGCCGGAGTGTAGTTCTCATGCAAGATTTTCTCTTGTGTTGCCTTTCACTAGTTGAGGGAGGGGTCTCGTGGGACCATAGCCACGTGTAGAAAAGCAGACCTTAGTATCTGCATCGGCAGATAAATCTAAAGCTCCCGACCGAGTCCTATATTTCTTGGTTTGCCCTGTGACAGGACTCGGATGGCACGATGTGATACATGTGCATACAGTTATAGAAAAACGATTCACGATGAATGCGTGGGAAAAAGGGCACGGTTGAGGGTTAGCGTAATCCCTAGTGGCCTAGGTGGTTTAACCCAAACCGAAATACGAAAGCGTGCAATAGGTAAGCGTAATCCCTAGTGGTGCTAGGTGGCGTAAGTCCTAGTAGTTCAAACGATGATTCATATGGAAGAGCCTAGATAGAACAAGGGTGACAGTCAAAACGATTTCAAGGATAATACGACATGAGGAAGCCCGTACGAGGTACGGCAAAGGACTGAACTTATATACATGGAAAGAAACATATGATTTGAGTAACCTATATATGCGATATGTTAGGTTGACATGGACCATTACACGATTTTGAGTAAGGGACATTCATGGTTAACACATAACAAGGCTGGGATACTAGTACGGAGGGTGCAGAGCAAATATACATGTTAGAACCAGGAAGAATATACGGAATAGATACCGTGGGATGTTAGACGGGGTAGATACCTTGGGATAGTATACTTGATAGAAGTCTGACGATATGATACCTTGATTTATCATGACACCGTAGTTTATCATGATACCTTAGTTCAGTAGTTATCCTGTTATTCTGATTTAGCTTATCTATCTTGTTATCATGCTTATGTTCATCTCAGTTCCTCATGCCAGTTAACTTTACTAGTTTATATGCTGATAGTAGATAGGGCTTACCAGTCTTTATGACTGACCCCGTTTTCTTTCGCTTCTTGTCTTCCGTTTCCCCCCAGGTTACAGGGAGGAAATACTGTTGTTTAGTTCAGACTTCTTCTGCTTGAAGGTCATCATGGATGGCTTGGACTTTTCTTGGCTATGGCTACTTTACTGTTTTATTTGGGGAATAATTTATGGAAAAGTCTTAATGCTTCTTTATTATTGCAAGACAGGTTTTGATGTACTCTGATGTAAAAGGCTTTAGACCTTAATTATTAATGTTTATGAAAGTTCGATTTTACTTCCGCTATTTTATATGTTCTGTCTTGTGATATTTCTGTGCATGTTTACCAATAATGCCCCTCTAAAGCTAGTGCATTCCTTTGCGAGTGACCCTAGCGGAGGCGGGGTGTTACACCCAATCTTCTCGATGATAAGGAAGGGTCCAATGAACCTTGGTGCTATCTTTCCACTGCTCCAAAACGAACCACGCTTCGCAAAGGAGAAGCCTTCACGAAAACCATATCTCCAACTTCGAATTCCAAATCTGTCCTTCGCTTGTCAGCATAGGATTTCTGTCTGTCTTGGACCGTTTTCATCCGTTTTTGAATCAACTCTACCTTCTCGGATGTGCCCCTTATCATGTCGGGCCCAAGTATAAGCTTATCCATCGTCTCCCACCGACATGTTGGTGACTTGCATGGCCTCCCATATAAAGCTTCGAATGGTGCCATTTCTATGCTTGCCTGATAGCTGTTATTATAAGCAAACTCTACAGGAGGAAGATGATCTTTCCAAGTGCCACCAAAGTCAAGGATGCATAGCCTCAACAGATCTTCTAGTACCCTATTCACCCTTTCGGTTTGGCCATCTGTCTGGGGGTGATAGGCTGTACTTAGATTCAATCGCGTACCAATTGCTTCTTGCAAACTATTCCAGAATTGGCTAGTGAAGATTGGGTCACGATCGCTAACTATGCTAGAAGGAACTCCATACAGTCGCACTGTCTCTCGAAGGTGAACAGATGCTAGCCCTAATGTGGTCCTCTTGCTCTTCAACGGAACAAAATGAGTACTCTATGTAAGTCTATCAACTATGACCCATATCCCATAAAGCCCAAATTGTTTGGTCAACTTAATGGACATCTTCACCCCAACTATATATATCACAAACAGGCGAGTCATACTCCTTATGGGGTTTGCGACAGAACTAAAATTGAGAATAGGACCGAGAGGATATACTTAAAAGATAGCATGCGAGTAAGCTCTACCGAATATTTGGGATCAAGGATATACTCTTAGAAAGAGATATAATGCGCGTATCTGGTCTTCAATCTTCTAGGTCGCATTTTCTTGAGCTTAATCCTATCGTGCCTTGATCGTCTTTTAACTTCACAATTCTGTATCTCTTAATTCTTATTTCCAAAATTTGAGTTAGAACTCATTTCACCGTTGCCTCTCGTTCCACTTCCACTTATTCTTTTCCTAAAAATACTTGGCTACAACTGTGTGCTCATGGTTTCATGCAAGCTTTACAAAATTCGTTAGTGAATCCTGGATCTCGTTTACATACCATATGGTATTCCACGCAGAAAAACTATCCCTTGAAAACAAATGTCAATCCATGTTGCCCAATGTACTTACTAGGGTGATTTCTGTAACCCCTGCTTAAGCGAAATGGACTATCCGCCTTAGTGGCGAACACTACTCGATTGGATTACAAATTTCCAATAAAAGTACCAAGGGATTCTAGATAACTAATCATGACAGAACCCTAAAGGTCACACGAGATTTCGAGGGTATTACCGAGGCGAGTCGTGAGCCTCGCAACCCTATGTTCAAAGTCAAGAATGGCTCCATAACCGGACAACCAATCCACGCCCACAATCAACTCGTGTCCCATAAACCCGAGAACATAAGCATTACACATGAATTCTACGCTCAAGATAGAGATTTTCAAATCCATACAAGTCGCAGATAGATGGGCGGAACCCCCAATCGGATTTGAAATACTAACGGGATTTTCTAGTACTTAGGTGCAAACTTTCAACAAGATCAGAAATAAAACTATGCGATGCGCCAGAATCAAATAAGGTACGAACAGGGAAATCAGAAATGTAATCATGACTTTCTATAGAAACACTACCTCGATCAAAAGCTGGAAGAGCGAGGGGAGCCTGCAACTGCCCTCCAGAGGCTCCTGCTTGCTGAATTTGCCTTTTCCCTTGTCCTCACTTTTTCGGGCAATCCTTACTATAGTGTCCAGACTCTCCACAATGAAAGCATTTGTCCAACTTCCTCTTCTTCTTCCTACAGTCTTTGACTATGTGCCCAGTGATCCTACAGAAGTTGCACTTTCTTGTGTCCTTTGCCTTGTTGTTGTTGGCCTTGTTTCCCTTCTTGTTGTTCTTGTCTCCTTTCTCGGAATCTTCCTTCTTGCCTTGAGACTCATTTGCCTTGACCTCCTTCTTACCACTCTTATCTTCCTCTTGAAGCAGGGCCATATTCACCAAACTCTCGAAGGTCGCCCCCATTGGTATATGAGACATGGCCAAACCGCGCAATGGCTCATTCAATCCTAGAGCAAAGCGTAGGGCCTTCTTCTGAGTTGTGTTAACCAAGTCTAGACCGAACCTAGCAAGTTGATTAAACGTATCCACGTATTCCCTAACTGTCATGTCCCCTTGCTTTAGAGATAGGAACCTCTCCATCCGAAGGTTCTCTTCTGTCGATGATAGAAACCTCAATCTGAACCTTCTCCTAAAGTCATCCCAAGTCTGAATTGGTCTATAGTGGTGGTGACTACCCACCAATATGCAGCTTCCCCTTTCAACATCCATACCGCTAACAGAACTTTCCTACGGTCTTCTATATCAAAGATAGCAAAGAGGTCTTCAGTTTCCTTTAACTAGTTTCTTGCCTCAACATAAGTCTCCGTCCCAATAAAATTCTTGCCACCCATCGCCTTAAAGTCCTTGCAAATCTTCGTGAAATCCGCTTGTGGATGCGGAGGAGGAGGAGGAACCTCAGCTACGAGAGAAGGAGGAGGAATGTCCGCGGGGCCGGCTTCATTCGCCCTTGCCTTCATGTACCTTCTAAACCAAATAGGTACCGGCACGCCCTCCAGAATGGCAAAATTATCGGCCATACTGAAACGAAGAAAAAAGATAGATTGAGAACGAGGAAACAAAGGATAGTGCTAATGGCTTTTGGGGAATAGCCTTTTAAAATAAACTAGACTTTTCTTGGAAAATACTTAATGGGTTTTGAAAATAGTTTTTCAAAAGGTAAGTTTTAAAAACCTTTTGTTCAATCTCGTAAACCTTATGCTCTAACACCAAATGTAACACCCCACCTCCGCCAATGCCACTCTTGCAAGCGCACTAGCATTGGAGGGGCGTTAAACGAGGTAAACATGCATGCAGATATCACAAGACAGAACATATAAGTAAAACAGAGTAAGTAAAGCAGCGGATAAAACTACTATTTCAAAACCATAGTCAAGTTACATCAAAGTACTTGGTCATTATTTTCCCACAAAACAAAGTCTAGAAACATAAACTGAAAACTGGAAAAAACATAAAGTAACTATCCCCAAAGTAGAATAAAGCCATAGCATGCTCAAGTCCAAACCGTACATGAGCTATCCAGAAAAGCAGCTAAAGATCCAAGCTAGGTACCAGTGTTCCCACCCTGTAAACCATGGGGGGGGGGGGAACGGAAGAAAAGAGGCGAAAGAAAACGGGTCAGTCAAAAAGACTGGTAAGTCCTACCTACTATTAGTATAAAAACTAATAAAGTTAACTGGACATGTAAAGCAGAGATGAAACATATGGTGATAACTGACATGGTGAAAAGTTAACAAGATAGATCAAGTGTGGCATCACATATACAAGGTTAAGTTGCACCAGGTGTGTACTAGTATTCCAATCCATTTCAAGTATAAACAAAAAATGATCCCTTGGCCCAAAGTTGGCCCAACATCATGAGGTGACCTAAATCAAGGTCCAACTACTCGGTCTAGTCGATCGGCTCCCTATAAGCCTAACTCGTCGTGTATCGGTGTCATACGGCTTAATCGTGGAATGTAGTTAACTGTGCAAGGTCCACCCCAGGGTGTATCCAGCCCTAAGGTGTAAACCACAGACACAATTCAAGCACGCACAGTCTAAACCTACTGGTGCCCATGTTCAACTCCGGACTTAATGTGCATGACCATGGTCCGCCTGAACAACCGGTGCACCCTTAAGCCGTCTCTTTTGGTCTCTTACAATCAGTCCAGTAATCGTGCCCCACCCTAGCCTAGTCCAGGGTACCCATGATACTTCCAAGTAGGTTACTGCTGAAAAGGACCACGTAACTAGGATTTCAAGCGGGTTAAGTGTAGTTAACCCTATCCTAACCATGTATTGAGTTGGTCAAGTGTATTCAAGCAGTTCCTGACTTAACCCTATCAATACATCGGGTTTAATTGGTTAAGTATTTAAGTAGTCCATGTCTTAACCCTACCAATCCATCGTGTTTAATTGGTTAAGTATATTCAAGTAGTCCATGACTTAACCCTACCATGTGGCATTAATTAACTTAATGCACCCCAACCTCTCACATTAGACTTTGTTGTGGTTACTAGTTAAGCCGGGCGGGTCCGGGTAGCTTTACACCACAACCTAGTCTAACCTCGGGTTTTAAGTGCAATATGACCAACTACTCACATTAGGTCCTATTGTTTGTAGCCACTAGTTAAGCCGGTCGGTTCCGGGTAGATTTATGCTACAAACTCAACCCAACCTCGAGTTGGCCACTTTCATGTTTTCTACATGTCATGGTCACGTTCGTGTTTTCAAGCATAAACACATGTCAAACTTTCATGTCATATTTTCAAGTCATGTTTTCATGTTATTTAAGTTTGCCCAACTACCCATAACGTATTCCCATCGCACGTAAACTCGCATCAACGCAAATAGACCAAAGAGGGAACATAACAATATGACAAGGTGGGCATAAGGTGGCAAAGTCTATCACAAGTCAAACATGGTGATATTTGAGGCCAAAAGGGGTTCAACATACTAGCATATGGCCTCAACATGTATGATAGCATAAAAGGTGTCTTGGCCTCAAACATATCAAATAGCATAAGGGTGATTTGGCCACTAGCATGCATAATAGCATAAGGGTGATTTGGCCACAAGCATGCACAATAGCATAAGGGTGATTTGGCCACAAGCATGCATAATAGCATAAGGGTGATTTGGCCACAAGCATGCATAATAGCATAAGGGTGATTTGGCCACAAGCATGCATAATAGCATAAGGGTGATTTGGCCACAAGCATGCATAAAAGCATAAGGGTGATTTGGCCACAAGCATGCATAATATCATAAGGGTGATTTGGCCACAAGCATGCATAATAGCATAAGGGTGATTTGGCCACAAGCATGCATAATAGCATAAGGGTGATTTGGCCACAGACATATTAAGGAACATGAGGGGTTAAGGTTTGGCCACAAGTTAAACATGGTGGCATATGAGGCAAATGTGTTCATAAACTTGCATATTACATTATAAGCCTCTAAACATGCATGATATCAAACTTTAGCAAAATAGGTGAAACATGGTCATAAATGACATAGGATGTTAGCTAGTGGTTCGCATATAACATCATATGCAAGATAACATAAGGGTTATGAGAGTTTCTATGTTGCTTTTTGCAACAATTCAAATCAAAGCTCATAGCTTTCTATCCACAAAGTCAAGGTGATAGCTTTACAAACATGCATAAAATAAATCTATGCATAACATGATAGAATCAAAGCACAAATCATACTTAGGCCCAAACTCAAACTTGCAACATGTCATATTTAACTTCATAGTTAGAATCTAAGAGTAGTATAGGGCTTACAATGCTATGAAGACTTATAAAATAAAATAAGATTGAGACGAAGCCACTCGCAACTCTAAAAACCCCCAAATGAATACAAGCTCCAAGTTGTCTTGAGAAACAAGAAGCTCCCTTTGATTTGTATGAAGAAAGATCCTTGTTTTGATGAAGAAAGGCGACTCTTTTACTAACTTAGGACACTCAAACTTTCATGAAGAGGATGGAGGCCATGATATGAAGATGGAGGCCATGATCAAGAAACATTTTGGCATAGTTTAGCTGTAGGAATGATTAATGAGGGTTTAGGCTAGGTCTTAGGGTCTTTTTATAGAAGATTAGGTTAGTTTAGGCCATAGGATTAACCCTAATTCAGATCTGGGCCATCAATTCACGTCACTAGCCTCCAAACATGTCTTGAGAAATAAGTCAGGTGCACCCAGGCCAGACTGGCCGACCACCCAAGTCGACAGGGGTGTCGACACAGCCTGGGGTGTGTCGACTCCCAAGTCGACTCCCCAGTCGACTTGGGGAGTGGCGGGATCTTTTCCCGCCTATCTTGCCCAGCTGAATTTGAAATCTGTTTTTAAATTTGAATTTTCTGAAAACTTTGACGGGCCATAACTTGGTCATACGGACTCCGATTTTCGAAAACTCGGACTCTATTTCGCGTATTTTTCCGAGACGAACGCAATGGCACATCCCGTTTCCCTTAATTCAGATTTTATCATTTAATTCTGCCTTGGTTTATGTTATAACATGTTATTTAAAAATATGGGTTGTTACAGCTAAGTCGTAGCCTACATCCACTTTATGATCCTTTGTTCATATAAATAGACTTTTCAAGGCAAGTCGTGCCTATTTACATAGTTCATAAAAAACAAAAGAAAGTAGTACATAACTAACTCAAATATCGCCGCAAATGCTGACCATTCCAAGCTCTGGGAATCTCTTCACCATCCACGGTCGTTAGCTTGAAGGCTCCTGTATCAAGCTTCCGTTGGATGGCATGACCCTTCCCACTTTGGACCCAATTGGGTTAGAGGCGAGAAGACTCGTTTCAACACTAAGTCCAGTGGTTCGAAGGTCCTAGTGCGAACCTTTCTGTCATAATAACGTGCTATTTGGCGTCGATGCCTTGAAGCACGCAAGTCTGCTTCGTCTCTTTTTTCTTCAACCATGTCGAGGGACTCTAGGAGGAGTGCTCTATTTGTCATTGGGTCATAGTATGTCACCCTATGAGAGGGGACTTCGAGCTCCATCGGGATCACTACCTACGATCCGAAGGAGAGTGAAAAGGGAGTATAGCCATTTGCCGTCTTAAAGGTTGTTCTGTAGGCCCACAAAACTAGCGGAAACTCATCCACCCACTTGGCTTTGGCCCGCTCCAACCGCTTCTTAAGAATAGATTTAATGACTTTGTTTATTGCTTCAACCTGTCCATTCGACTGCGGGTGAGATACAACGGTATACCTTTTATCAATCTTGTATTTCTAACATAATTTTTTAAATTCGGCACTGTCAAATTGGGTTCCATTATTAGTTATAATGGTTTTCGGTATCCCAAATCGGCAAAAAATATTTCTGACCACAAAACTTATCACCTTCCTTGCCGTGATTGTGGTTAAGGGTTCGGCTTCCACCCACTTCGTGAAATAATCCACAACGATGATCGCGTACTTTTCTCCTCCTTTGGTGATGGGTAAAACTCTAATAATTCAATTCCCCACATGGCAAATGGCCATGGGCTTACCATTGACTTAAGCCGAGTCGGAGGTGCTCTGGGAATTTTAGCAAATCTTTGACTTTTGTCGCAGCGTCGTGAGTAATCAGTTGCATCTTTATTCACGGTAGGCCAAAAATATCCATACCACAATACTTTCTTTGCTAATGTTTGACCCCCGGTGTGGTCCCCACACTTACCTTCATGTACTTATTGCAGTACACGCTTGATGTCGTCGTGTGCTATACACTGTAGCAGGGGCATGGAAAACCCTTGGCGATAAAGAATTTCATCCTGCAAAACGTATCTTGCAGCTTTACGTGTTACAACTCATCTCTCGCTCTTCTTTGACGGGAGAATTCCGCTCTTGAGGAAGTTCTTTATTGGTGTCAACCATGACTCCCTCTCTGGATCAGTTTCCAAGGCTAGCTCAATTTCCATTAAGTCAAAGCTTGGTGATTCCAGTATCTCTATCGGAACCATTTCGGTTTCCTCTGGGTTGTCAGGACTCGCTAGCTTAGCCAGTCGATCCGCCTTTTGACTTCCCGCTCTTGGAATGAGTGTTATATCGTAATGTTCCAAGTTGCCTAGCAGCTCTTCCACTTTTACAAGATAAGTAAGAAGCCGAGGTCCCTTGGTCACAAATTCTTTTCGAACTTGGCAGACAACTATCTTGGAGTCATGGAATATGTCCAGTGTCCTTACTCCTAATTCCTTGGCGAGTTTCAGCCCAACAATCAGGGCCTCATACTGGGAATCATTATTGGTGACAGGAAATTCCAATCGCAGGGCATAGTAAATGGATCGTCCTTCAGGAGTGATTAAAACAACTCCGGTGCCTGATCTTCGATCATTTTTGGCCCCGTCCATATATAGCTTCCACGAACTAAGCTCTAACTCGTATTCTGAAGCAATAACCTTGTCATCCACTGTTTCTTCTTCGGGGATCGTGAATTCTGCTATGAAGTCGGCTAAGGCCTGCCCCCTTATTGATCTCCGTGGTTGAAAATTCAAATCGAATTGGCTTCGCCCCGATGCTTCGGGTCTTTGCAACACTTGTCTTAGAGGTTGATCAGTGTGTACAACTATCGGATGAGCTTGAAAGTAATGATGGAGCTTTCGGGAGGCAATCAGGAGGCTATAAGAAAGCTTTTCTATTCTTGGATAATTACGTTCTGCAATGGCTAGCTTCTTGCTTACGTAGTATACAAGCCTCTGGACCTTGTATTCTTCACGCACCAATGTTATGCTAACAGCATGAGATGACACCGCCAGATAGATGAAAAATCCTCGTGGTCCACAGGTTTTGACAATATCGGGGGCTTCTCTAATAAGTCCAATAGATTTTGGAAAGCCTCCACACAATCGGGAGTCCACTCGAAGTTACATTTCCCCTATTTTTTCAAATCGAAGAAAGGGACTCATTTTTACGTAGCTTTGGAGATAAACCTGCTTAATGTGGCAACCTTCCCTGCTAGGCTTTGAACGTCTTTAATCTTCCGTGGTTCTTCAATGTTCCTTATTGCTGCTATCTGGCTAGGATTAATCTCAATCCCTTGAGAACTTACAATGAACCCAAGGAATTTCCCTGATGCGACCCCAAACGAGCATTTTAGAGGGTTCAACTTCATCCCATACCTTTGTAGAATACCAAACATCTCTACCAAGTCCTTTGTATGATCGGGAGACTGTCTAGACTTCACGAGCATGTCGTCCACATAGACTTCCATGTTTTTCCAATTTGATTATAGATCGTGCGGTTGACCAAGCGTTGATATGTGGCTCCTGCATTCTTTAATCCAAATGGCATTACCACATAACAATATAACCCCAAGTCTGTGATGAAACTTGTATGCTCCTGATCTGGTATATGCATGGGAATTTGATTATATCCCGAATAGGCATCCATAAAGGATAGGAGCTCGTGTCCGGCCATTGAATCCACCAGTTGATCAATCCTGGGAAGAGGAAAGCTATCTTTCGGACAAGCCTTGTTCAAGTCAGAGAAGTCAATGCACGTTCGCCACTTCCCGTTAGATTTTTTGACCAGGACAGGATTCGACATCTAGTCGGGATATTTCGAGTCCTTAATGAATCCATTTTCCTTCAATTTCTCCACTTCTTCCTTCAAGGATGCTGACCGCTCCGGGCGTAACATCTGCCTCTTTTGCTTGACCGGCGGGTGTGCTGGGTTGACACTCAAAGAGTGGCTTATAATAGCAGGCGATATCCCACACATGCCAGCGTGAGTCTAGGCAAACACATCCAGATTTGCCTTCAAAAAGTCAGCCAACTCTTTCGCTCGAATTGGATCTAGCTGCGATCCAATCTTTAATACTTTTGTCAAATCTGCATCGTCAATGGAGATGTCCACTATCGTTTCATTGGGAGTCGCCTTTCGGTCCTTAGGTTCTTTATCCTCTCTGGGGTCTATATCCTCGAGCGCATCTCTGGGAGAATCTCTTGAGGCTGGACCCCTTAATTGCTATGCTGAATTTTCCTTCGAAGGGGGAGAATCGTCCTTGACTTCTATACTCAGCCCCTTCATTAGCATCTTCAACTCTATCATGTAGCAAGCTCGTCCTGTAGCTTGATCACCTCTCATCACTCCTACTTCTGCGTCAGTTGGGAATTTAAGTAGTAGGCACCAAGGTGCAATACATGCCCTAAACTCTACGAGTGCCCGTCGGCCCAAGAAGGCATTATTGGGTGATTCCACATCCAAAACTACATACGGTAGGATTCTCACTCTCTGAAGATCTCCATATCCTAACGTCACTGGTAATTCTACATATCCCATCGGAGCCGTCGACGCCCCATTGAAGCCTCGTATCCATCCTTTGCAGGGCTTCAAGTCTTTCGCTTCGAGTTTCATTTGTTCAAAGGCTTTCTTAAAGAGGATATTAACTGAGCTTCTGTTATCTACTAACACCTTATGGACTAAAGCAGGGCCGATGGCTGTAGTAATTACCAGCGGGTCTTTAGTAGGTGATTGAATTCCAGTATCATCTCTACTACGGAATATGACGTCGTCTGACATCGTCTTCTATTGCTTCAATAGAGTGATGTCTTCGAGGTACTGCACTCTCCTACTTCAAAGTGCTTGGCGGCATTAACGTACTGATCCATTGCTTTGTAACTATGGCTAGCTAGATGGGTCCCGCCTATAATGGTATTGATAACGATCCCTTTACCTTTCTGTTGGGATGTGGGTTTGGAAGTAGGCTGGTTTTGGTTCGGGGCTTGCCCTCCTTGCCCCCTGTTCCGTGGGGAAATCTTGTACTCGTCTAGTTTCCCTTCCCGCAACAATTTCTCAACTACATCTCTCAAATGGCGGCATTCGTTGTTAGAATAACCATGAGTTCCGTGGAACAAACAAAACTTTCCCGTAGCGATCTCTTTTTCGGTTGAGTCTCTAGGTGATGGCTTTTTATATTGCAATACATTGTAAGTATCCAGGTAGATGTTTTCCAATGTGTCACTCAACGACGAATAGTTCTCAAAAGTTTGGAATCGAGGTCATTTGCTGGAGTTGTTCCCTCGATTCCTATTCCTCCTATTACCATTGCCATTCCTGTTGTTATTACTGTAACGGCGCGATTTTCCATGCCTCGAAAGCCGTGTCGTTATTGAAAGAATTTAGAAGATGAGATAGAAAAGGTAGAACTTATAGAATAGAAGAGTAAGAAGTCATCAGAATTACACAGTGGAATAAATCTCACAGCGGAATTTCACAATTTACATAATATATTACATAACAGAGTTTGTTACATCAGAGTACATCATTCGAATACAACATCATATGTGATACTGGCCCAATACATAAACTGGATACTTGGAGATGGATATAGCTACTGGTCTTGAACTTGAACTTCACTGGGTTCCACTTGCCTTACCTGAATCACTTGTCTACTCATAACAAGTGTTATGAGTACCCAAGAGTTTAGGAAAACACAGAAAATAAACTCTGGGTCAGTCAGGGGACTGGTGTGAGTAAAACACAGTTAAAAGAGGTGAACAGGGAAATAAGGATTTAGGTTTTCCATTTTACGGATTCATTTACTTTAGAAATCTTTGGATCAATCCATGTCTAATATCTGGATAATGATCTAAGTATTTTATATCAAAACATTTGATATTACGATAGTTTTTATCAAATAAATAAGCATCTAGTGAAACGCTTGCATCTCACGTTTACATATATAGTATAAAATCATAAACCGCAGGGCTCTTATTGGAGATTGGTTTCCAACAGATAAGGTATGGGAGCACCTACCGATCAGTGTACTCTAGAGGGTATACACTGCAGGTTCAACAAGAACGTCTTGCAACCCGGCCACACATGACCGTCCACTCATTTAGCTTGAGTGTGACGAATATATTATCACCCACATGGTTGGGAGCGACCCACCGTTTCCGAAAGCTGCAGCAGCGAAATATAGATTAAGAAGAAAATAGGAATTTCTCTAGATGGTGATAATACACCCTGCTTGGGAATGACCCAACTAGCCATGCTGCCTAGCCCAACTTTTGTTACTTCCTGGTTGTGAGGTTTGAGGTCACGTTTATCCTTCTAACAGATTTTTCTTCAAATACTTTGAATGCCACATCGTCATATCCATCAGAAACACTCATTCGATTACCCATATATATTGCGGGCAATAAAGCTAAGAGAAACGAATTTCTCCGCCACCAACGTAATATATTTACGTAAGACGATGTGTATAATCTAACTGACATACGTTGTCAGACACTCGGCCATTCGGGTTTGTCCTGGGATTGAACAGACCGAAGATACTATATAAAATCGTTCTTGCATCTTGTTGACTTCAGCATTTTGATATGCGTCGTATACTTCGAGTCGAAGTGGAATATTTATTTCGGACTCTTCGAAACGATGTACGAAATCTCTTTTATAGTCGATGAATATTTATCGGTATAATCCCGATTATTACTCAGTCTATAGATTAATTATCCCTTTACAAACAGTGTTTGTTTACCTGGGACGTATCAGAAAAGTTTAATTATCCCTTTAAAAATAATCAGTTGAGGTGTATGTGTTCCATACAGTGTTTTGTTCAGTTTTACTCATCATTTGGGAATGAATAAGTAGTGCACGTGCTTCACACACGACACTTTTTACTTCATTTATCATCGTTGTTCGGGCGATGTTTCAAACTTTCTTTCCTTTTATATTTCTTTTCTTTATTTCACTTATATTTTTCCTTTCATTTTCTTTGGCCCGACCAGCCTGATTTCTTTTCCTTCTACCTCTCATTTCCTGTTGCTTCCCTCGCCTTCCTTCCTTTCTTTGTAAACACACTACGTTGCTCCTCCTTATATTATTTTAAATCAATTAAAATTCCTTTTTTATTTGTTTCCCTTCTTTAATCTTATTTTAAAAGTATTTTTAAAAATCTCCTTCTATTTAATATTTTCCCATTTAATTAATCTTATAGGAACTCTCTTTCCCCGGCCCAAACCATTGGCCCGAATACTCTTTCCCTTCTTTTCTATTTATCCCCTCACCAATTCCCATACGTTACTTACCAACTATCCTGACGATCCACTTCCTCTGTTTTGCAAATTGCCGAATGCCACTTTCCAGCGTGCCAACACGAGTTTGTCAAGGTGAATTACATGATTTCCATTGCTCGTACTTGCCACAATTACCCTTCTTCTTCATTACAAAATGCACAGCCGTGCACCATCATACTGGTGCACATGCACCAACGCTCCAACCCTTCGATGGTCACCGGGCCACTGCCCACCAGTCACTTTCTCACTCACGGTTGCCATCGACCAGTCGCCACCATCCGAAAAGGTCTCCTCCTAAAAATCACCACTTCACCGTTGAAATACCCATCATATCGCTTCAGGTTGTCACCACTTATCCACCTCATCTGGTCGCCCCCATGGTTCGATCAAGCTCCAACTTCACCGAAGTGAAGCCTGCTAGTGTCTCGTCCTCCTCATCAGTTTTTACACCACTCGACGCCTCCCTCACAGAGCAGTTCGTCGACAAAGTTCCCCCATTTAACAGTCACCAAAACCCTAAATCGAATCAAATCTCCTATTTCAAGTTATGGAAAAATCTAACAACATTTTTCCTATGATGCTCGATCCATAACGCTCCTCCAAGCTTCACATCGTCGAACTCCATCATGCGGTTCGCCGGAATTTGAAAAAAGTCCCCTTTATTGATCATCTCGAATTTCTCCTTACTCACATTGCTAAATTTGATGATATTACCATTAAAAATCATGATTTTCTAAGATTAACACAACCATATGCCTGAATTTTGATTTTGAGTTGATCGAAATTCCTTGTTTTTTCAGTTTGGTTACAGTAAATGTGTATATTGAAGAGTATATACCCTTGAATGATCTGAAACCACTTTTGCTATAAACTAGGGTTATGTACAAACAAATTTCATATAGAAACTAAGGTCTAAAACTTACTTGAATTTAGGATAAGGATTTTATAAAATCAAAAGGGTACACGGGGTTCTGAGAGACTATTACCAGTTCTATTTTTCTGTTCTTAGTTTCCAGTTACATTTCTATACACTCAAGCTTAACAATCTATAATGAATACAAGATTTGACAACATAAGTTTGTATATAAATATCTGCATCTATATTGACACATATGCAGTTCATTAATTATGGCATATAAGAAGGAAAAGGGTGTTTACTGATTTGTGTTCATTTCTGATTTTCAATTACAGGTCAATCATGAGGATTAGATAAATATAATCTACTTACATAAATTATCTCTGCAATGTATTAAATCAGTAACAGTTTTTATATATGTGTATAAAGAGAGTTTACTCACCTAGATGGCTTTCCTTTTCCTGCTAGATCCACTTCAGTTTTTAAATGTGAACTTGAGAGTTTTTGTTGTGAGAAGAGAGTGAGAACTTTAGGGTGTATTTATAGTCGAACTCAAGTTTTAAACAATTCTTTTCTGCACATGTTTGAACAGTGAAACTCACTTAGCCTTAACCCTCATTCTTTAGTCCCTACGGCCATATTTTGAGGAAGCACATGTATGGAACTTTTGTTTTATTAAGGATCCTAGTCAATGAGAGGATACTAGGTTTCCCCTTCTAGAAGATTGAGCCTTACCTTCATTAAATGCATGGATCATTTCTTTAGATTTTAAGGCATTAAACAATTGTTTTCCTTTGTCTCTTCTTGCTGATATTTCTTCTTAGTGCAAGTGGTGCACATGCAAGTTCATGTGAGAATTATTTAAATGTTTTTAGGGAATGGTTTTTGAAATCCTAGCCTTACTATATGTAGCATCTTAGTTTACTATTTAAGGTAGTGTTCATTAAATGCTTTGTCTCACTTAGGACTTGTTTTGTCTTTGTCATACATGTTTTTGATATTTTGTTCTATCAAAAGTCCTTTTCTATTTTCTTGTGAACAAAAGTGCTCTTTTCCTCTTATGTTTATAAGGCTTTTTGTTTTTAACTCCTTGCTTGTTTAAAATGACATTATGAAGTATTTTCCCTTCATAAATATTTCTTTATAAATATTTTATACTTGTTCTATATTTTAAATCTCAAGATCAAACAAGTATATATATTATCCTCTCTATTTTTACATACATCTGTTTATACATATATATCAAAAACCCCTTTAGTTTTTGTTTTTAACTATCATTTTCATTTTAATCTCTTATTAAAATGATTTTAAAATGGTCGAAAAAGTCGGGACATTACAATTGCCTTCGTTCTTGTTGCCGATGTTCACGTCATCCCTTCCTGAGCTGTCGACGGACTGCTTTACTCCGACATTGCTTTGAATATCTTCCTTAGAAGCCCCTTCCGATTTTCTCTTTCTATTTGCATGGGCTTCCTCTTGTCTCAAGCGAATATTGGCTTTTTCGTAGAACAACACCCTAATAGGGGCGGTTGTCCAGACAAGTAATCCCCAAATTCTGTGTCAGAGTCGACTCCTTCTATTAAATCCATCAAAATAGTAGGTTCGTGGGGGTCGCTGACTTCAGTAACGGCAAGGTTGAAACGGTCTAAGTATGAATTTAAAGATTCACCTGGAGCCTGTTTAATTCTTTACAATTCAATGACGCACTTAGATTTTCGAGCATGAAGTCGAAACTGGTTCATAAAGCATGTACTTAGTTCTTTAAAGGTTGATATCGACCGTGGAGGGAGTCTGGTGAACCACATCAATGCCACATCTTCTAGACAAATCGGGAAGGCCTTGCATTTTACAGCGTCTGGAGCTGCTGCGGCATTCATGAACCATGCATATCTCATCAGATGTTGTCCCGGGTCGATTCTCCCTGAATACCGATCCATTTGTGGCAAATTAAATCGCCGAGGGAATTAGAAGTCCAATATGTCATCTGTAAAAGGGGTGTGACTTCGTTCAATGCACCAGTCCTCATTGGTGTTGTGTCGGCTCAGGTCTCTGGCCCTAATATTCAGATGCACATGAGTTGGCACACCATTACCCATACATCAGCATTCATTAATGTTGGCTCAGGTCTCTGGCCCTAATATTCAGATTATCCCTATGCTCCTGATTAGGGGATGTCCTCCTATTTCTAGCGGCAACTGCTCTACTCTGTTCCTTATGTTCCCGGTCATTCACGGAAGGAAGGGGTTGGAGGAGTTGTCCTTGTGTTGGATTAATAATATCAGGATCCCTGGGTAGAACGTGAGATCCACACATGGGCAGCAACATAGGTTCTCTCAGGCTCGGGTCGTCAGGTCCTGGCACATGAGCAACATCTTCACGGGTTCCCAAAGATCCAAAGGTCAACTGATCAAGATTTTCAGGTCGCTCAAGTGGCCTTCTTTCATGACGGCGCTCTTCATCCGAAGAGGATGACTGGTCTGCTGTGAGGCGGCAAGTTGGAGAGGGTGTCTTCTACCTACGAAGCTCGTTGATTTCCCTACTCATAGTGATCATGTTCTGCATATGAAGACTGTCATGTTTTTGAGCTTCCAAAGCATCCCTAGTACTTTCAAGCATATCAAGGAGGTGCGAAAAGTCTCCATGTGTAACTGGTGCAGATGGAACGGGTTGTTCACTAGTCGTCGCGGCCGGTATCAGAGCGTTGGTGGGTGCTCGAGTAGATGTACCAGTTTCAGCCGCGTTCGGATCGGAGTAGGGAAGTGGAACCGGTTCAGTTCGGACGGGGTACGAGTAGCATCAACGTTTCTGTTCCGATTCGGGGTCGAGCCATTCATTATGTTCAGAGCACCTGGTTCGGATCAGCCTGCATCAGTGCTCTGTCCCCACGACCTTGTCACGATCATGGCTTGCGAATCTTCGTTAGCTTCATTCTCTCGAGCGCCTTGCACTTCTTTTCCTTTTCCTTTAGCCATAATGTCCAATTCTTCAGTGATTAATCAGCAAATACTTGAAAACGTCGGAAACAGAGGATCAACTTCTTTGAACTTGAAGTTCCAAACAGTAGAACGATAATCCCAAAAAGCGGAGAATTCAAAGACTTCTCAGTGAAAGCACCAAAATGTTAGATCTAAAAATGGCTTTAACACCCAGACTAGCGATAATTCTAATAAAATGAAATCAAAAAAGCAAAGGGAAGCTCACGATTTATAATGGTTCGACGTTAAAGAGCCTACGTCCACTTTCTACTTTTTGAATTGATGATTTAGATATAAGTACACTATTGATTTTCACTCAAATTCACTCATACAACACATAGATCCACTCAATTCTATCCAAAATATAGTTTGAAAGAAGATTATGATCGGAATATAGTGATGAAATTCGGTTGACAAGAGGATTTGAGTTCTGAATTTGCCAAAAGATCACTTCAAATGACCATCGGAGGTGTATTTATAGGTGAAAAGTCTCCCAGGAGTGGCTCCGGTTCGAGGACACGTGGCAGGCATCCCGCTCGGTTCACAGGTGAGGGCTTGGAGATGTCACAAGCGCATAACAGTTGTGGATGAACATGGGGAACATGTGCATGATCGCTCCGCACTTCAAGAGAACGTGGGTGATAACCGCTCCAGCATCCAGATCGGGTCGGATGTGTTGAGGAAAAGAGGGGCGGATCGGGCTCCCTCGACCCGATCCGTATTTGTCCCAGCCTCCTTTATTTCTTCTTCGCTTCCTTTGGTTTCAGCTTGAGACCCTCGATCCAATCCGAGCTACCAGTGCACGCTTTTCTAATCAATGATCTTTACCAATTCCCCTTTTAACTTTGTGTAGCCTAGTTCACAAAGTAGGCTAACAGTAAATTAAGTCCTTGTTTTTTTATTCCCGATTGTTGCAGACATATCAGCAACATTTCATAAAAGTTGCTAACATATCAGCAACTTTTATGTACACGGTATAAAAGTTTGTGATATATCAGCATTTATTTATAAAATTTGCTGACATTTCACCAATAATTTTTCACTTTCCTGTACACTGTATAAAAGTTGCTGATATATCAACAATTATTTATAAAAGTTGCTAATATTTCAGCAATAATTTTTTCCTTGTTTCTGGTAAACGGGGGCGGATTACAATGAAACTTTATCAGTGAAAGTTGTTGACATATCAGCAATTATTTATAAAAGTTGCTGACATATCAACACTAATTTTCTTTGTTTCTAGAAAATAAGGAATGGATTTACAATGAAATTTTGACAGGGACCGACTTTACAATATGAAAGTATAATAGGGATGCCTCCCTAATTTTCACAAAATTTTATTGTTCTTGCTCGTGTTCTCAATGAAATCGGTCAGACAAGGATATGTGTTTTTCAAACACGGACACGAACGACGCTGGTCAGATATGACTATTTATATCAAATTTCATACGTTTTATTAAATTTTCTCTCAACTATATATCAAACTATGAGAAACTCGAATGAATTCGAACGAACACGGACGAGACAAAAAAAATTCTCTTATAAATTATGTTGTCCTAACTTGTGTCATAAATAAAAATCGAACGGACTCTGATGGACGTACACTACTACAAAAGTGGGCATATTCAACACTATTTTACTGTGGCCTTAGATCAGAAAAGCGTTGCCGTAGGCCATTTTTTCAAATAGGCAACACCAAGGGGGTGTGGCATCCGCGGCCATTGCATTAGGCCTCTAAGGCAACGCTTTTGCCCATCTATGGCCACGGAAAGAAAGTGTTGCATTATAACCCTATTGTAACAGCATATGCATGTAATGCAACAATATACAGCGTTGCCTTAAGCAGAAGCTAGAGCCTGACTTCCAGGTCATGGTAGCGGGGCCCACATGAACTTTCCACGTCAGCAGCCAACGTGTCACATGCCACGTCAGCTGCACATGTGTCACATGCCATGTCAGTTAACCACGTCAGCTGCCAACATGTCACACGCCACGTCAACAGTGGGGTCCACATGCCATGTGGAATTAATAATATTTTATTTAATGCAACACCACTGTATTATGTAATGCAACACCATTATCTTTAAATGCAACATCAGAAAAAAAGTAAATGCAACAGCAGAAGACGACAAATGCTACATTAGAAAAAAGCAAATACAACGGTTTAATTAAATATTCTGCAATACCAGTTTTGTACATAAAATAAACTCATCTGAAACATTCATCATCACATTCAAACCATCTAAAATATTCTACATATCATTCTTCGGTTGCATCCAATACATACCGTCAAAAATATTCATTCTTCGGTTGTAGGAGTACCAGTGTCATGAACGATGAAATATCAGATCCAAAGTATTCGCTCATTCTTCAGTAGCAAGAGTACCGACACATCAAATACAGCATGTCCCTTTCCTCACTTGGCTCCATTTGGCATTCTGCGCTACCGTCATTACAGCAAATACAGCCTATGCGCTATGATCATTACTCGTAAGTGATTATTTTTGGCATTCTGCGTCTTTAGAGTTGCAAGCATCTTAAGTGACTGGAAATGCACTTTGGGGTTTTTATCTCTACTGCTTGATTTAGTGATACTGCCAATCATTGAACAAACGGACTAAATGAGCAACTGTTGAATAGAGTTATTTCTGATGGAAATGCGGTTATATCATCCCGAAGTAAAAGAGACATTTGTTTAACTGGATAATGGATATATGCAAATGGAAAAAAGTAAAGAAACATTAAGATTAGATGAATTCATGTTTTTATCTTACGTGATGATTGCTTGTTTGAACCCTCCCCTGAATCCAATAAACCAAATTCTGATTGGAGTCGTCTTCGGTGACTTGCAACTTTCTTCTCTATATCTTCCGGATTTCTATTACCTTGTTCAAGCATCTCACGGTATTCCATTACCACGGCCTCTAAGCGTCTGAGTTTTTGTCTACACGAAAAACCACAGATTAAACGGTATTTCTAATAACAGAATGAGCTGTGAACTTCGGATCCCCAAATATAAGAAAGTTTGCTTAAAGTAGACGTGTTGACAGAATGGGAAGATTGTTATGGTCCATTCTACTTGGGTTTACACGCTAATGTATCTTCCTCTTCCATCAAATTAATTAAAAGCTACAATAAGAGTAAACATCCTACAACGAGTTTCCATTAAATTAAAGAAAGAGTTATAGTATGAACATGTGTTCTTCATTCATGCTACTCTCTGGATGAGGAAGACTGGTAGCGTTAGCTGACACCTCAAGTTCATCGACCTTGTTAGGACTGCCACTAGCATTTTCGCATACCGCAGACTTGTTAGGACCTTTAGATTCAGCATCTTCACTGGCTTGGTCATGGACCTGGAAAGAACAACATCTTAAGTGATGTAATTTAAAGCATGGAACACAAGCATGGAAAGGCTTGTTAGGAAGAGCAAATGCTACTTACAGACACTTAGCAAACCATGACTGTTTTAATTAATTCACTTAGCAACCCATCAGTAGTAAGACATCCAAATAAACAGAGATGTACATAAGGGCATTGAGCAAAAGGAACGAACCAAGTGGAAAATCTCACTGCTTGCAACAATTGTCGTCGGCATATGCTTGCAGCAGTATCGGACAAGGCCTGAAGCACCAAGTGCATCTCTGAATAATGCCAGATCAACATGATAAATCATTATATGATTAAAGGCAAATGAAAATAAACAACAACAGCAAAATCCACAAACCGATAAAAGGAGTGAAGTAACATTTGTGTAACCATTTATCTATTCAACTGCACAGACCAAATCTTACTTGCAATTAAGATTTACTTAACATGTACATATATCTTACCAAGTCAAGTAAAATAATAACTCAGCATGTCATCTATAAACATCTTGCTTACGAGGGGACAAGTTGTTATACATTTCCAATAAAACTTCTAAAAAAATGATCACAGTCGACAAACATGGTTAATTATATAACCTGAAACACCCAGTTGTATTTTGTGCGTCACTAGTGATTGGAAAAAAATAACAATTTTGGGACTGGAATGCTCCAATTTCTTATGAGCAGTAATTCAAGGACATAATAACAACAATACCTGCCATACTAAAAGCATGTAATCACAATACCAAAGCTTCTCCCCTTCCTTCCTCGCAGCTCCAGAATGCTCCAATTTCTCAGAAAAACCATTTTTCGATAGTCCTATTTTATACAAATGGGAACATAATCTGTAACCAAATTAGTTGGACACAATTATTTGTCTGACGCATTACATGGTATTGATTCGTTAGTTTAGAATAACATGCTTAATTGGTTGCAAAACAAGTTTTTTTAATTGCAGTTAATATGCTAAAACAGCATTGCTTTAGTTTTTGTTACAAGCACAATCTCAAAGGAATCATGTCTTGAGCACATGCAAAGATGATTATATCCATGTCTTGAGCACAAGCACAATTTCATTTAGAAGTCCAACTCAAGTTCAATATATTTGTAAGAGCACAGAAGCATTTGTTTGTTAATAATCAAATTGATTCTTTTTCTCTAGTTGTTTGAAAAAGACGCAGCAGGCAAAAAAAGCATAGCAAAAATTCAAGTGTCAATTCAGGATGTTGAATACCTTTAGCTTATTTAACTGTTATAATACTTCAGTCTAACTAGACAGTATAAAAATGATTCAATAACCCCAAAAGAATACACAAATTTAGCAGGAACATCGCAGGCTATGAAAACTGCATTAATAATTATAATAAAGATGCGAGCAAAACTTATAAACAAAAAATAATGGAACAGATAAAAAGAATATATATAACATAATGAAAAGTCAAGAAATAAAATCTCACCTTAAAGACTGAAGTAGTCTTTGTGTTACTGATCATCTTTCTGACTTAAAAGGAAGAACCCGTTTGTCTTCTGATTTGTGCCGAAAGAGTTTTGCAATCTTCCGCCTTTCACAATCCTGCAATTAACCAAAAAAGAAGAAGGATAATATAACTGAATTGCAAAATGTAATCAAATGATTCACCGAAGAAAACAACATGTTAGACCCTGTACCTTGAACATATGAAGGTGAAAAGGTTTGTCAGGATTCATTCTAAGTTTCATATAAGTGTAGGCAAAACTTAGCTGATCTCGAGGAGTAAAACGATTTAACCTCATTGAACCATTTTTTGGCCTTCTTTTAACTAATACTTCTGTTGTAATTTCATCGACAAACATAATAAAATATACACCTTTCTTTGAATGGTGGGAAATCTGCAATTACAAGAAGAAGAAAAGAATTAGTCTAAAAATGTATTTCATGTTAATTTTCAAGAAAATGGTTAGGGTGAAAATATTAACATATATGTTCTACTTACTCAAATAATAACATTTATATTTTTAAATAGTACAAGTCCAGACCTGATAAATTTCTAAAGAACAACCATACTCGTTTATCCTTTAATATATCTCCCATTTACACTTTAAAATTTAGAGCATCCACTCAAACAAACCGATAATCTTGCCATACATAAAACTGGATACGAATATTATTTAAAATACATTTAAATCCTATTTTTGTTGTACATGGCAAAAGGGCATAAACATGCATCACTTACATGCCACCTCTTCTGCTGCTAACAGACCAATTTATTATCGTTTATGCAGGTAAATAAATATAAACACCCTTGCTGAGGATTATAAAAGATACATGCACTTATCATTTAAGTGTCATCTCTTTCACCTCCTAGCAACCCAAGTTTTCCATAGAAAACTTGACCAATTCAATATAATGATCGAAATTCATAAAACAGGTTCACACATACAAGCATTGCTCTGTTTAATTATTTACAACATACATAAGTCTTATATTTGACAAGGATATATCTATAAACAGCATGGTCTAAACCACCTTTTCATGCAGCACTAGACTTTTCTACCCATACAGGAACACGACAAACTAACAAATTAACAGTATGATTTGAGGCCTACCCAGGAACACGGCAAAATTAACAGTTATGTATTATGGCAAAATAACTAATTAACAATATGATTTGAGACCTATCCAGGAACACAGCAAACTCTTCCCTATATTTAAATCTCTCCATCTATTCGTTTCCACTATCTACTTGTAATTTTCGAGTTTGAGTATTTTTAGAATTCAGGTGAAATGGCAGAAGAGGATTATAAAGTTACCGTGCATGTTTATGATCTTAGCAATAAGCTTGCTCGACAGCTGAAAGCAGATATCAACACCGAGGATGAGATTGAACCCAGAATGCTTTTCTATGATCGCTCTCATCTGATTATAGTTTCCCCATTCGATTTCAAGCACGAATCAAACTTTCCCTAGTTTTAACATAGAACATGAGATGATTGTGGAGGCGTCGAACAGAAGAGGAAATCGAATTGGGAAAGTGAAAGAGGAGCAAAATTTAGGTTTAAATTTCGGTGAAATTAGGTTTAAATTTTGTTCAATAAAGGGGAAAGTGAATAGAAAATGTCAGAAAAAGAAAAGAACGATTAGAATTTTGTGAATTGGAAAATATCGAGCTAAAATTTGGTGGAAGGATAGAGTGAGGTGGTTGTCACTGATTGGATGATGGAGTAAAGTTTTAGATAACAAAGAGGAATTGGTTTCAACCGTTGGATTAAATCATCATCTACGGTTATTTATTTGTTTATTCTGACAACATGGATCGCTGATCTGGATTGTATTTTTATAAAGTAACGCTTTGAAGTGGTGTTGCTTGTCACAGTTCTAGAATTCCAACCGCAACAGTGCATTCACATCTAATGTAACAGCATATGAATATTGTGGCAGAAGATCAAAGAAAGCATAGCTTTCGCCACACTTTTCATGCAACGCACACAAATTAGTGTCGAATATGCCCACTTTTGTAGTAGTGGTATCAATCATGGACACGAACATACATCGGACATTCTTACAAAATTTAGTTAGTGATCCAATTCAATAAAAATGTTTTTCTTCATAATACCTCATAATTTTACCTTATTTTATGATACACGATCAACACTATTTTTATGTTACATTTTCTACAGAAATTTTATTGTTATTAGGAGTACTTTGGCGCATGCCTCGTGCGTGACTATGTCGTATGTTTTGCGTGAAAGTTATGTGTTTAAAGAATTGTATATGTTTAGCACATTCAAGATAAAATAACACTTATGCATATTTAATTATATATTTACATTGAAATCATGTGTAATTAGTTCCAAATTTATCTTTATGTTAAGGTATCAAATATTTTGTTAGTTTTAATTTTTTATATATGTTTTTAATCAATAAAAAATGATATTGTAAAGATATTTATTTGTTAGATCCTATTTTTAAATATTATTAAGATTTGTTAGTATTTATGGGAATGCATTTTGAATTTATAAAGGAAGTTGATTGTTACATTCTATATTTGATTGTTACATTCTATATTTATATGGTATATAAAGATAAAGGTATGCAAAAGTGTGTTAATGATTGCGCATGAATTATATTTTTCGAAAATATATATGTTTTGCACATTAAAAAGAAAATAATTTGCGTGAATACTTAGTTATATTTTTATATGAAATTACGTGTAGTTATTTAAATTTTTATTTTGTTGTTGGAATATATAATTTTTTTTTAAATTTTTTATTTTGATTTGTGCTGTTCATTAATATATAACGATGATGTAAAGAATACCCATTGGCTAGATCATGAATTTTTTTAGTATATGTACAGATGACATTTGAAATTGTAAAACGATTTAATTATTAGATTCACTTTTAAGTGATGTAACCAAAACATATATGATGACATTTTGGAAACTATGTGGGCCGAATTAAAAGTTTATACTTTCAAAAACAAGATTATTTAATGTCTCTATGTGTACGTTTTTTTATTTGAAAGGTGCACCACTTATACTCTTTCTTTTTTCCAGTGATTTTCCTTTTCTGTTCAAGCTAGTAATACCTACTGCTGCATTTATGTGCGTACCACTATCAATGCACTAAACTACCAATGCATGGGCAACATTTGCATGTTCTATTTTTTTCCATATTATGTGTTCATCTCTAATTAAATTTCTGTTTAGTGAAAAAGTGCATTCAGTGCTTGTCCGAGCATTTGTTTATAGCTTTACATTTTGATGGTCATTTGATTTTGCATCATTGATGCTTATGTATGATGCGGTATTTCGTGACTAAGTTTGAAGAACATTTTAGACAACTATTCTTTTTTACTTTTACATTTGTCATAATCTTTGTCTTTTAATTTATGTTATTCTCTATCAAATTATTATTATATTATTTCTTAAACCGAAATTGTGCATGAAAATAAAAATAAATATAAAAAGGTAGCATGAACGAAAGCTTTTGCAACAGTAAGGATTCACTTGTTCATGATCATTATTTTAGACTGCAAATCTTGTTCTGCATTGTTACCAAGTTAAATGTTAGGGTGTGTTTCAGGGTAACGGTAGCGGGGTATTTTAGTAAGGAATTCGAGCGAGGTGGGAATTATAGTTAGCGGGAATACGTTCGGGACTTTAAGCGGTCCATTTAAACGGAGCATTTAAGCGCAACATTTTATTTTTATTTAATTATTAAAACATAACAGCATCATTAACGCATAATAACACAGTTAACCAAACAGAACAGTACATTAAATAATAACGATACAGAAAGTGATAAATACAGAAATACAAAGAAGTACAAATTTATCAGTGCAACCCTGCTGCAACAAGTTCGTCTCTTATTCAATATTTGTCATATCAGAGCTGCCTTGATAGCGTTGAGCCGATGCGAGCTCACTATTTCCTATGTTTCTCAAGTCAGCATACTCATCTGGAATAAGATCTGGATCATCGTCATACACCATAAAATTTGGATCAGCCATTTTGTATTTGCATATACAATTGTGTATAACAATTGTACCAACAACTTTTACCTGAGTTTCGAATGAGTACGTTGGCATATTTCTAAGTATGACAAATTTTATTTATAATCCAAAAGTTCTCTCAATTTCCATACGTAAACTCGAATGGTAGAAATTAAAATTTCCATTATTCGACTTTGGTTGATTTGTGGTCAAACGAAACTTTGGAATGTGATATCTAACATTAAGGTATGGTGGTATATACCCAGTAGTAAGTGAGAAACCAGGATCCACTACATGATACAGTCCAACTGTAACACCCCACATCCATTAGTGTCACTCACAAATGGAATGCACTAAGTTCTGTGGAGCATTTTGGGTAAAAGATGCAGATAAATTAGAAGACAGACAGAAATTAAACAGCATAAAATAAAACTTTGCTTTATTGATAAAATAGTTTGTACAAAGATTTCTTTACAATATCAGAGTATCATCTGTCTTACAAAATAAAGAAGCATAAACAACATTTGTATTCCTCAATTTCAGCAAGAGCCAGCCATAACATCTGAAAGAGAGGATCCAAGCAAAACTTCGACAAATCTTCAAGCTGGGAAAGAGTGACAGTCCGACTTAACCTGAGCTATATTATTCCCTCCTTTACTACCTGGGGGGGGGGGAACGGAAGAAAAGAAGATGAAAGAAAAATAGAGTCAGACATAAAGCCTGAGTAAGTTCAGTAACTTCTAGCATGTGAACATGGAAAAACAAAACGACATGAATTAACTGAATACAAGATTACACCATGACGATAGGGTCAGCAAGAATAGACAAGATAATCACAAGATATGCTAAGCTAAGATAAACTGGATATGCTCTAATACATTCGCCGCTTCGCTATTTCCTTGTTATACTGGTTTCTATATCTTTGCACCACCTAACTAATGTCCCAACTAGTAACGATAACGTGATCCTAATCCCCGTATTTTCCATCGCCTTCAGGCATACATTTATTATTTGTTACCTAGATTTAATCTAGGGTTTTCTACCAAGTGCCTTCTAGATTTAACTAGAGTTTACGTTATTTGCTGAACTCTTCTCGGATTCAGGGTTTATGCCACCTAGTCCAACTAGTGCTACCTGTCGAACGATGCCCCGAAGTCTAGGACACACTACCTAGAGTGGTATATGTTCCTATACTTCCCCACGCATGTATCGCGAATCGTTATCGCTTGTCTAGATGCACATGTCCTGTAATGTGCGGCCCGAGTCCTGTGGCAGGGAAAATCAAGAAATACATAACTCGATCGGGAGCTTTCAGATATCTGCCGATGCAGATGCTAAGGTCTGTTTTTGTTGGCTATGGTCCCACTTGACCCCTCCCTCAACTAATGAAAAGCACACCTTGAAAAATGAGAACTATACGCAGGCCCCCGGTGCCCCCACTATCCTATGGCCACCCTCACCCATAACTAGATAGCAAGTATATGGTCTTTTGGAGTTCTCCACCTTTCCGCTTCACGTATCTCGATTGACTCAAGATGGATGGTAGACGACGAGTTGCTATCACAGGGCTACCGTTTTCTCGCCGAATCACGCCGGTCCATCCTAGTCTTTAGGTTGCCATATATTACAACCAAGGCATACCCATGGTTCTTCTACGCAGACCTTAACCTCTGTGAGCCCAGGAGGATCATCTGCAGCCTCACAGAGGGATACCAAGAGTACCCTCACGTCCCCTCGAAGCCTCAGGCTTCGTAACCCAACTCGTTGGAGCCTCCTTTTTACTCGGACGGACATTCGCTCCTTCCCGTGTTATACTAAGAATTACTACTTAGATTTACTAACTAAGATTTACCACTTAGTTTCCAGAATCGTTGTTTTCTTAACTAAGGCTTACTACTTAGTTCTCTTTCCCGTCAATTTGGATTGGTTAAGTGTCATTAGTCAATTCAAGCCAACTTAACCCTCTTCATTCATCCTGTTAAACTGGTTAAGTGTAATCAGTAATTCATGATGACTTAACCCTACCACAAACCAAGTTATATTGGTTAAGTATTTCTTATTACTTAACCCTACCCGTTCATCCTGTATTGGTTAAGTGTTCCTTTTTAACTTAACCCTGCCCGTCTGTTTTAACTAACATGTTATTAATGGTTAAGTATTATCCCTTCATGTTTTAGACTTAGCCCTATTCCTTTATCACAATCTGACGGTTAGGTGTTCAAGTTTACTTAACCCTACGGTCTGGTCCAGCTATCATGCCAAATTGGCTAAGTGTATTTACTTAACCCCAACCTCTTGTCTAGTTAACATGTTAATTTGGCTAAGTGTATTAACTTTACTTAACCTCACCTTCTAGTCTAGTTAACATGTTAATTTGGCTAAGTGTTTTCTTGGTTACTTAACGCCTACAAATCCTGTCTTGTTACCATGTTAAGTTGGTAAAGTGTCCCTATGGACTTAGCCCTCTCATTCTAGCTTAACTGTGTTAAGTTGGTTAAGTGTTCCTATGGACTTAACCCTCCCTTTCTAGCTTAACCGTGTTAAGTGTCAGTATGAACCTAACCCCACCCATCGATTTGGTTACCATTTTGAATTGGTTAAGTGTCTTAATTAACTTAACCCTACCATTCTTGTTCTAGCTTTAATTAAATAGATTAAAGCCGCGACCACTCACATTAGACAGATATTGTTGCGATTACTGGATGTGTCGGTTGGTTCCGGGCAGGTTTACATCGCAACTCGGTCTAACCTCGGGTTACGCATATTCGTGTTTTCTAAGTTCAAAGGGTTTTGATTAATTTTCAAATCAGGTTTTGAAAGTAACCATCCCGTCCGTCGGATCAGTTAGGGATAGCCTGGGAGAGCAGGAAACTTGTATTTTCCAAACTCAAGCCTAGACACTATCCTCTCTGTCACCCTAGAACTTTCTGGTATATGTATTATTAAAAGAGATGTCATTAATAAACCTTTCTTTTGTATATAAATAAATTGTTAACAATTTATCCTCAAAGTTTAACCACTTATCTTCAAAGTCCATTTTCCCTTTTTAAAATAAATTTGGCCTATACTCTATACATTTGACATGCCTACTAATGGACTTGTATTCTAGGCCCAAATCTTGATTTGCCTATCTTACAGTTTATAGCAATTTAGATCCAACACCCCCATTTTCAGTTCATGCCAAAACTAGATTTTATATTCTAGTTTACAGTTTATGCCAAACTAGATTTCATATTCTAACATCGTTTATGCCCAAAACTTAATTTGCATATCAACTACCTATTTTGTGGCCCATTAAACCATTTACCATTTACGCCCGATGTATGTAAATTATGCCAACATACTTATCATGCTTAATTTAGCCACCCAATTCTGATTTAATATTCTAATTTCAGTTCATGTCAAAACTAGACTTGTTATTCTAATTTTCATCAAATTATGCCAATTTCCAAGTTTAGTCAATTTCATGTTTTTCCCCAAAACGTATTCCCATCGTTCGTATAATCGTGATTCAACCTAGATCATAAATAGAGCTAGATTCGTGGATAAAAGGGAATGAGCCAAAATGCCATGAAAGAACAGACATAACAATTGGCATAAGATGACAATTCACAGGCGTATAGATATGGTAATATTACGACATGAAAAGGGTTGAATAGCGACGTAGGTTCAAGAACATGGGTAGACCTAACTTAATAGGTAAATTCCCAAGGTCTAAAACCAAGAATAGACAGAATAGAGATGTAGGTTCAAGAACATGGGTAGACCTAACTGAATAGGTAAATTCCCAAGGTCTAAAACCAAGAATAGACAAAATAGAGACGTAGGTTCAAGAACATGGGTAGACCTAACTGAATAGGTAAATTCCCAAGGTCTAAAACCAAGAAAACAAAGAATAGACAGAATAGAAAATCAGGTTTAGACCCAATTTCACAGTCACAAAACTTAAGCAGCACTTTCCTAGTCATGAATCACAGTTGTTCTTGTTATGTCATAGGCAATAGTTTATGTTTCCAAATCAAAGGCATAGGCTTGTGTTCATGGTCGAGGAAATAATTCTCATAGTCACAGTCACAGTCACAGTCATAGGCAACGTTCATAGTCATAGGCAATGTCCATAGTCATAGGCAATGTTCATATTCAAAGAGGCATATGGTTTTAAGGTCCATAGTTTCATAGTCACAGTCTTATCGGTCATCGAATCATAACAGTTCTTAGTTAAGTCCAAAGATATAGGTACATATTCGAATGGAAAGATTTGGCATATTCTTTTATTCCGTTAATTTCATGTCACGAACAGAGAAAACGTTCAAATCTAGAAATAACTGACTTACAGAGATCAGATTAGATTCGTAGGAAAACAGTCATTGCAGTCGTTTGAATCTTCACTTGAAATCCTAGCTTGACTTGAACCTCTTCTTGAAAGTCTTTGAGCAACATCTCCTCGTCTTGATTTATTTTATATATATATTATTCTATTTATTATTTAATTAAGAGGAGGAGAAGAAGCCATGTTCACTAAGAATCTTTGCAGCATAAGGGTAGAGAAGAATTGTGAATAGAGAAGGAGACTAGGGATGTTTATATAGTGTAGAAGTCAACGAATTTGGTCAGAATGGCGTCCGGATACAGAAGAACGAACCAGGTTCAGAAAACTGGAAAAAGCAGGGGGGGTCGACCCCCAGGTCGACTACCCAGTCGACCTGGGTGCCCCAGGTCGACTAACCAATCGACCTGGGTGCCTTAGGCGGGAAAATTCCCGCCCAACCCAATCTGGCTTCGATTTTGAATTTGAATTCGCTTTTCTGAACTGTTTCGAAATTTGAACTTCGCTGAATCTTCCGGAGGCCATATCTTCCTCATACGGACTTCGATTTACGCAAACTCGGACTCGTTTTCATGCAGAATTCCAAGATGAACGCAATGGCGTAGCCCGTTTCCCTTGATTTTGATTTTAATATTTAATTCTGCCTTGATTTGTGAATCTTAGTGTTACAGAATCACGGAGTGTTACATTCTCCACCACTTAAAAGGATTTCGTCCCCGAAATCTTCAAGTTAGGAAGAATGTGTCCTACCATATAATCACCCATCTACTCAACCATTCAATCACAGGCATTCATTGTCCTTAAAAGATTTCTAATGCTTTTATGTTCATATGCATAGTGTGTGTATATGTCTTTATCTAATGCAAAATCAGGCGGTCTACTGATCCAGTTGACCTCCTTAATGCGAATCATGTTAGTGCCATGCGTCCAATCATGTATGCAAGCATCCCTTAGTTATGTAAATACTACATGTGTGCATAGCCATTCACCCATATGCAACATCCATATATCAAGTTCAACTTACAAATAAATACGTATCTGTAAATGCAATATGAAAGCGTCTGAACTGATCTAGTGCCTAACACGTATGCATATGCATCCACGAGCAACTATTAGCAACCACTTGCAACCACCAGCCATAACATGTTTCAAATACATGTTTACATCCATTGGCTTCTACCTAAGGATCGAAGATACGACCTAGAGGATATACTTTGGAAAGAGAGAAACAATTATGCGTAAAGCTCCTACAAAAAAGAAATCAAGGATGCACCCTTAAGGAAAAGGGTATGATGCTAGTATCTAGCCTTCTTGAGCTTTACTCCACTGTATCTTAACTAATTTAACTTCACGATTGTGAAATTTCTGACCTCTATTTCCAAAATAAACAGATGTTAACTATGATACCAAGTGTACATACCAAGATGGTTTGAGGTCACTCCTCTTAGCTTATCCATCACGCCATAACTATGAGGGTCAAAAGGTCACTACGTGTTTTTTAGAGTGCCTGTCACAACTATCCATCTCTCACGCAACCCATCCTAGTCGAACTCGACATTCCTCAAGTACAAGCCCCAAAGGCCTAAACCAATATCAGACAAGCACCCAAGGAATATCTCCTCTGAATTTAGACGATCTACGTGAGATGATATAAGCAAACTCGATAGCTATTCTCAAATCCCTACTAACCAAAAATAAACTGGTCGGACCACCAATTGGATTTGAGACTCTAGTGGGATCTTTCTACTATACAAGTACTATGGTGCAGAGACTCAACTATGGAAGTGGATATGAACAAATGCGAAGCGCTGAAACCAAAGGAAAGAGTACGAACAGCAAAACTAGACTCTTCCAACAGAACTTTACTACCTTTCTCCTAGGTACGCTTGGTGGTGAAAGTATGTACTAGCCCTTCTGAAAATCTTGTTCCTCGTTCTTGCCCTTGTCCTTAATTATATGCCCTATCATACCCTAGTAAAGATACTTCCTCTTTTATAATTTCTTCCTCCTTCATGAGCTAAACCTACATCCATGAATTCCTCATCCTAGGGTTGTGCTCCTTTTCCAAACTCCTCATCCCCTTTCGTGTGTAACTGTGTTGACAAAACTCTCGAAAGCTGCTTCCATCGTACAGAAAACCCTACTAGCTTGAAAGAAAACTGGCTGTAGGTGAAACAACTACGACTATGGATGGAAGTCAGACATGACTTCGCCCATCAATGAGGTTACCTCCCAGAAAGCTAGGAGCCTTAGAGACTCAAGAAAGAAGGAGACAAGAATTCAAACAGAGGAAGAGAATATAATGTGTATGGCATTGGGGAATATGCCTTTTAAAACAAATCTTTTCTCTTGAAAATGCTTCTTTTAAAACCGTTTTGAAAATAATTTTTCAAATCCTTTATCTGATCCGGTAACCTTCTGCTCTGATACCACGTGTAACACCCCACATCCATTAGTGTCACTCACAAAGGGAATGCACTAAGTTCTGTGGAGCATTTTGGGTAAAAGATGCAGATAAATTACAAGACAGACAGAAATTAAACAGCGGAAAATAAAACTTTGCTTTATTGATAAAATAGTTTGTACAAAGATTTCTTTACAATATCAGAGTATCATCTGTCTTACAAAATAAAGAAGCATAAAACAACATTTGTATTCCCCAATTTTAGCAAGAGCCAGCCATAGCATCTGAAAGAGAGGATCCAAGCAAAACTTCGACAAATCTTCAAGCTGGGAAAGAGTGACAGTCCGACTTAACCTGAGCTATACTATTCCCTCCTTTACTACCCAGGGGGGGGGGGACGGAAGAAAAGAAGACGAAAGAAAAACAGAGTCAGACATAAAGCCTGAGTAAGTTCAGTAACTTCTAGCATGTGAACATGGAAAAACAAAACGACATGAATTAACTGAATACAAGATTACACCATGACGATAGGGTCAGCAAGAATAGACAAGATAATCACAAGATATGCTAAGCTAAGATAAACTGGATATGCTCTAATACATTCGCCGCTTTGCTATTTCCTTGTTATATTGGTTTCTATATCTTTGCACCACCTAACTAATGTCCCAACTAGTAACGATAACGTGATCCTAATCCCTGTATTTTCCATCGCCTTCAGGCATACATTTATTATTTGTTACCTAGATTTAATCTAGGGTTTTCTACTAAGTGCCTTCTAGATTTAACTAGAGTTTACGTTATCTGCTGAACGCTTCTCGGATTCAGGGTTTATGCCACCTAGTCCAACTAGTGCTACCTGTCGAACGATGCCCCCAAGTCTAGGACACACTACCTAGAGTGGTATATGTTCCTATACTTCCCCACGCATGTATCGCGAATCGTTATCGCTTGTCTAGATGCACATGTCCTGTAATGTGCGGCTAGAGTCCTGTGGCAGGGCAAATCAAGAAATACAGAACTCGGTCGGGAGCTTTCAGATATCTGCCGATGCAGATGCTAAGGTCTGTTTTTGTTCCAGTGGCTATGGTCCCACTTGACCCCTCCCTCAACTAATGAAAGGCACACCTTGAAAAATGAGAACTATACGCAGGCCCCCGGTGCCCCCACTATCCTATGGCCATCCTCACCCATAACTAGATAGCAAGTATATGGTCTTTTGGAGTTCTCCGCCTTTCCGCTTCACGTATCTCGATTGACTCAAGATGGATGGTAGACGACGAGTTGCTATCACAGGGCTACCGTTTTCTCGCCGAATCACGCCGGTCCATCCTAGTCTTTAGGTTGCCATATATTGCAACCAAGGCAGACCCCTGATTCTTCTATGCAGACCTTAACCTCTGTGAGCCCAGGAGGATCATCTGCAGCCTCACAGAGGGATACCAAGAGTACCCTCACGTCCCCTCGAAGCCTCGGGCTTCGCAACCCAACTCGTTGGAGCCTCCTTTTTACTCAGACGGACATTCGCGCCTTCCCGTGTTATACTAAGAATTACTACTTAGTTTTACTAACTAAGATTTACCACTTAGTTTCCAGCATCGTTGTTTTCTTAACTAAGGCTTACTACTTAGTTCTCTTTCCCATCAATTTGGATTGGTTAAGTGTCATTAGTCAATTCAAGCCAACTTAACCCTCTTCATTCATCCTGTTAAACTGGTTAAGTGTTATCAGTAATTCATGATGACTTAACCCTACCACAAACCAAGTTATATTGGTTAAGTATTTCTTATTACTTAACCCTACCCGTTCATCCTGTATTGGTTAAGTGTTCCTTTTTAACTTAACCCTGCCCGTCTGTTTTAACTAACATGTTATTAATGGTTAAGTATTATCCCTTCATGTTTTAGACTTAGCCCTATTCCTTTATCACAATCTGATGGTTAAGTGTTCAAGTTTACTTAACCCTACGGTCTGGTCCAGCTATCATGCCAAATTGGCTAAGTGTATTTACTTAACCCCAACCTCTAGTCTAGTTAACATGTTAATTTGGCTAAGTGTATTAACTTTACTTAACCCCACCTTCTAGTCTAGTTAACATGTTAATTTGGCTAAATGTTTTCTTGGTTACTTAACCCCTACAAATCCTGTCTTGTTACCATGTTAAGTTGGTTAAGTGTCCCTATGGACTTAGCCCTCCCATTCTAGCTTAACTGTGTTAAGTTGGTTAAGTGTTCCTATGGACTTAACCCTCCCTTTCTAGCTTAACTGTGTTAAGTGTCAGTATGAACCTAACCCCACCCATCGATTTGGTTACCATGTTGAATTGGTTAAGTGTCTTAATTAACTTAACCCTACCATTCTTGTTCTAGCTTTAATTAAATAGATTAAAGCCGCGACCACTCACATTAGACAGATATTGTTGCGATTACTGGATGTGCTGGTTGGTTCCAGGCAGGTTTACATCGCAACTCAGTCTAACCTCGGGTTAGGCATATTCGTGTTTTCTAAGTTCAAAGGGTTTTGATTAATTTTCAAATCAGGTTTTGAAAGTAACCATCCCGTCCGTCGAATCAGTTAGGGATAGCCAGGGAGAGAAGGAAACTTGTATTTTCCAAACTCAAGCCTAGACACTATCCTCTCTGTCACCCTAGAACTTTCTGGTATATGTATTATTAAAAGAGATGTCATTAATAAATTTTTCTTTTGTATATAAATAAATTGTTAACAATTTAATCTCAAAGTTTAACCACTTATCTTCAAAGTCCATTTTCCCTTTTTAAAATAAATTTGGCCTATACCCTATACATTTGCCATGCCTACTATTGGACTTGTATTCTAGGCCCAAATCTTGATTTGCCTATCTTACAGTTTATAGCAATTTAGATCCAACACCCCCATTTTCAGTTCATGCCAAAACTAGATTTTATATTCTAGTTTACAGTTTATGCCAAACTAGATTTCATATTCTAGTTCACCGTTTATGCCCAAAACTTAATTTGCATATCAACTACCTATTTTGTGGCCCATTAAACCATTTACCATTTACGCCCGATGTATGTAAATTATGCCAACATACTTATCATGCTTAATTTAGCCACCCAATTATGATTTAATATTCTAATTTCAGTTCATGTCAAAACTAGATTTGTTATTCTAATTTTCATCAAATTATGCCAATTTCCAAGTTTAGTCAATTTCATGTTTTTCCCCAAAATGTATTCCCATCGTTCGTATTATCGTGATTCAACCTAGATCATAAATAGAGCTAGATTCGTGGATAAAAGGGAATGAGCCAAAATGCCATGAAAGAACAGACATAACAATTGGCATAAGATGACAATTCACAGGCGTATAGATATGGTAATATTACGACATGAAAAGGGTTGAATAGCGACTCAGGTTCAAGAACATGGGTAGACCTAACTTAATAGGTAAATTCCCAAGGTCTAAAACCAAGAATAGACAGAATAGAGACGTTGGTTCAAGAACATGGGTAGACCTAACTGAATAGGTAAATTCCCAAGGTCTAAAACCAAGAATAGACAGAATAGAGACGTAGGTTCAAGAACATGGGTAGACCTAACTGAATAGGTAAATTCCCAAGGTCTAAAACCAAGAAAACCAAGAACAGACAGAATAGATAATCAGGTTTAGACCCAATTTCACAGTCACAAAACTTAAGCAGCACTTTCCTAGTCATGAATCACAGTTGTTCTTGTTATGTCATAGGCAATAGTTTATGTTTCCAAATCAAAGGCATAGGCTTGTGTTCATGGTCGAGGAAATAATTCTCATAGTCACAGTCAAAGTCATAAGCAATGTTCATAGTCATAGGCAATGTCCATAGTCATAGGCAATGTCCATAGTCATAGGCAATGTTCATAGTCAAAGAGGCATATGGATTTAAGGTCCATAGTTTCATAGTCACAGTCTTATCGGTCATCGAATCATAACAGTTCTTAGTTAAGTCCAAAGATATAGGCACAGATTCGAATGGAAATATTTGGCATATTCTTTTATTCCGTTAATTTCATGTCACGAACAGAGAAAACGTTCAAATCTAGAAATAACTGACTTACAGAGATCAGATTATATTCGTAGGAAAACAGTCGTTGCAGTCATTTGAATCTTCACTTGAAATCCTAGCTTGACTTGAACCTCTTCTTAAAAGTCTTTGAGCAGCATCTCCTCGTCTTGATTTATTATATATATATTATTCTATTTATTATTTAATTAAGAGGAGGAGAAGAAGCCATGTTCACTAAGAATCTTTGCAGCATAAGGGTAGAGAAGAATTGTGAATAGAGAAGGAGACTAGGGCTGTTTATATAGTGTAGAAGTCAACGAATCTGGTCAGAATGGTGTCCGGATACAGATGAACGAACCAGGTTTAGAAAACTGGAAAAAGCAGGGGGGATCGACCCCCAGGTCGACTACCCAGTCGACCTGGGTGCCCCAGGTCGACTACCCAGTCGACCTGGGTGCCTTGGGCGGGAAAATTCCCGCCCAGCCCAATCTGGCTCCGATTTTGAATTTGAATTCGCTTTTCTGAACTGTTTCGAAATTTGAACTTCGCTGAATCTTCCGGAGGCCATATCTTCCTCATACGGACTCCGATTTACGCAAACTCGGACTCGTTTTCATGCAGAATTCCGAGACGAACGCAATGGCGCAGCCCCTTTTCCCTTGATTTTGATTTTAATATTTAATTCTGTCTTGATTTGTGAATCTTAGTGTTATAGAATCACGGGGTGTTACACCAACGGTTCAAAATGGAGAAGGGGGGTTAATATAGAAGAGCGGAGAGTAGGTGGAATGTTTTCCCAACGGCTCCATTTTGAGTCGTTGGGATGGTAGTCCAAAATGGACCGCTAACAAATGAACGCGTCGGACGCGTCCATTTTCCAGACGGTCCGTTTTGGACTGTCGAACGCCCCCTTAATGTAATTCTCTTACAATTAACTTACACTTGAATTTACAATTTATGACATAGAAAGTATATAATGCAGATCTTGCAAAGGCCAGGAATTTTCACTACATTTTAGCTTATCTATCAATTATAATAAAAAGAAATCCTATGTCTCTTCATTTTGATAACAATTCATAGCATGAAATACATAGCTAAGTCTTTGGATATATCTGAAGGCAACTATTTATCATGTATATTAGATGTAGAGATTATCTTGCAATCACAATTCTTACAAAATGTCATTAAAATGGTAAAAATATGTCCCAACATGATAAAGAAAATTTTCTGGTATTTTTAAGGCATCACATACACGACGATATCAAAATCGAATATCGAATAGAAAAATATCTTCTCCACTTATGGAATTCCCTAAAGCAGCATTATAATCACCAGAAGAAGGTCATCTTTCCAACTACCAAGTAGAAATAGTTGAACCTGAGGTTTCAGGATTTTAAATCCATAAGGTAATACAACTCTGTTATGTTTAGAATTACTTCTAAGTAGAAATTATGCCAAAAAAAGGCGGATGATGCACACATGCATGAAAAATTATTCTCAACATTTCATGCCTCAAAAGATCATTATTTTACAAAATATTCCAAAAACATAGAATGTTTATTGTTTACCGAGAAAAACAATGAATTACTTATAACATATCATTCCTCACAATCTACTGATTCAATTTTATTACCAGAAGTTAATGCTCATTTTGCTCACTTCAAAAGAGGTGGAAATAGATGTAGAGGATGTGGTCGTGGATATAAACCCATCAGAGGTGGCTACAGTGGTTTTTAGAGATAACAAAACTACTAATTTTAAAGATCTACAAAAGAAAAAGGAAAGTAAAAAGAACAATGATTCAGCTTAAGAAAATAAAAGGCATTACGAGATAGTTTGCTATAGACATGGACGTTTTGGCCATTGGCCACGTACATATAAATCATCAAACAAAACAGTTAAAGAATACCAACGTTCAAAGAATATTGAGACGGTTAATACTACGGGATTGTTTGATAATACTAACTTGAAGCTAGATGATTTCTTCAAAGATGATAATGAAAATTTCATCAATAATGAAAATTTAAATGCAACAATCGAATATATAACTGAATAAATCAACTACTAGCCTAAAACTTATTGTGTAGTTTTTGTTATATTTCATTTTTCAACGTGTTTTAATAAGTTATTTTAAAGTTTTTGTTTAACTGTTTGTTAATTTTGTTTTTATGGACTCGTGAAATAATATGTATTGTTAGATGTTGATAAGTAGTTAGTTTTTGAAATCCTTCTTATATTAAAAAGTATTAGCATTTATTATGTTTACAATCTATTTTAATAATCGAATAACTATATCATTTTTAATTCTTAGGGTATAGACCACAAATATTTAAGTAATGATACATGCCTCCTGGATAGTGCAATAACTAATACTATTTTGAAACTTCGAAAGTTTTTATCTGAATTATCTAAAAATATTTCCATTAAAGTTTCCACTATAGTTGGATTTATTAATATAACTGAAGGGTCTAGAAGAGCTCATATAGTATTACCAAATGGTACATATATCCTTCAAAATGCACAAAATGCACTATACTCAAGCAATTCTAAAATAAATGTGCTAAACTTTTAAGATATAAGAATGACTAGTTACCATATTGAAATTATAATTGAAAACAAAAAATATCTTTATGTTGTCTCTAGAATTGAAAGTATGAAGCTTGTTTTAGAAAAAATTAGTACAATTTTCATTTGATTGTATTTCATAAAAATTGACATAATTGAATCTCATTTTATAAACATGAGCCAGAAGCCTGCAAATACAAAGACGCTGATTTTTTTGCATGACCACTTGGGTTAGCCTACATCATTTATGATGCATAAAATTGCTAAAAACTCAAATGACCACTATTTATCAAATCAACTGTATTTATCAAGTGATTACTTTTGTACCCCATGTGCACAAGGAAAAGTAATTATTTGATCTTCATATTGTAAAATCACTTAAGAATCTCATACATGTCTACAGTTAAATCAGGGTAATATATGTGGTCTAATCCATTCTGAATATGGATCGTGCAGATATTGTAAGGTATTAATTGATACATCAACCTATTAGTCATATGTATGTTTTCTTTCTACACAAAAAATGACATTTTCAAAATTGCTTGCTCAAGTAATCAAGTTAAGTGCGCATTTCCCCAATTATTAGAGTATGGGAGAATTTACTTCCCAAGCACTTGATGATTATTGTCTACCTTTGGAATTTGAAGTTAAACATCCACTAGCTCACATTCACACTCAAAATGTTTAGACAGAATCAATAATTTAGCATTTGCAACTTATTGCAAGACCTTTGCTTGTGCAATCAAAGATATATGTTTTAGCTCAGGGATATGCAATTTTAAATACATCAAAATTGATTTAAATTAGATCAATGGCTTTTCATCAATATTCATCATCGCTGCTTTTAATTGGATTCCAAATAAATATTTCACATTCAGAAAACTTTGGTTGTGTTATGCATGTGCGCATTAGTCTCCCACTTCATACTAAAATGGGTCCTCAAAATAAGATTGGGAATTCAAGTGGGATTCGATTCAGCTTTGATAATTCATTATATTGGACCTCTCATTGATGATGTCTTAATTGCAACATTTTCAAACTGTCAACTTGATGAGACAAATCTTTTAAATGGAAAGATTCTATTCGAGTTAAGCTAGATTCACTTAAAAGCATTTTATATTTTGATTGATAAAGAAAACACCATAAGATGTTAAAACTGTGGGTTATAAATGAGTACTCCTCTGACAAATAAATGATAAAAATGAAGTCATGAGATACTAAGCACGACTCTTCGCAAAGGGTTGCCAATAGAGACCATGTTTTAACTTTAATGAAACATACTCATTTGTTATGGATATCATAACATTTTGATATTTGATAATCCTTACTGTTTCTAAGAAGCTTGATATAAGATGAAATGAAGTTGTGATAACTTATCTTTATAATGTATTGGATAATGATATTTACATAAGGATCCCATATGGATATAAGTTGCCAAAAGCAAAATTAAAGTCGATTTTATTCATTAAAACTTAGGCGATCATTATACTGTTAGAAAATGTTAATCCATTTTTTGACCCGAAAAGAAGAACAATCAAAATTGGAAGTCAAGATGGAGTCTGACCTACTTCAAACTCAATGTATGGGATCAAGTGAACACAAGAATAGAGTTTTCAAAGTTTGAAGGTAAAAACACTAAGCGTATGGATTGACACTGATATATACCCTAGGATTCCATATCAATTCAGCAGATGTATTGAAACCCATAAAAGGTTACACCATGATGATCCTATGCCTTCTATTTGTGTATACACCAAGTTTGGAAGCAATACAACATCCCCAGCATAAGATATTTGATGGAACATACAATTTAAAGATAGTTAACATACAATTTAAAGATAATTAACATGTTTCAATTTGCAAGTACATCCAAATGAAGTCCAAAGTCTACAAAACTTGTCATGGAGCATCATAGGAGCATAGAAAGACCAAAAATGAAGGCAAGAGCCAAAAATAACTTGAGTCTATGGATCAGTATCGATACCTTGGCTATGGATCGAGACCGATTCATATATATTTGCTATAACATGCAATTTGGGGGAGGCATTATGGCTTCTAAATGGACCTCTCTGTGCAATATCCTGGCCCAATTCGTCTATGAACATCTATAAGTCCCTCCCACCTTTTATATACAAAAGATATGATCTATCCCTGCCCAAAAGCTACAAATTCACTTCCTGAACTCTAATTGTCTCTATATACAACAAGGATTATTCACCAAATAAGGCTGTTGTGATATATTCCAATAGTCTCTTTGTACTTATAACTCTCGTTACCTCCTTTTTGGAAAATTATTCAAACACGTATACTTAAAATCACTGTAATAGGCATGAAGAATATAACAAATATATTAAAAGAGGAGACAGGCTTCATTAACAAGTGAATCGCTATAAAAGTATCTGTTTTCTTCTCTCTTTGTTCTTTATTTCTTACATTTTTTTGTTTATTTTACAATATTTGTGCTTGATCTAATCAGTTTTCCCATAAAGGGCAGGACCTTTCATACTACTTTGATGTTACTACCATTTTCAATGTTAACAATTGGTGCTTTCACTAAGAATTGAACTGAATGGATTTAAGCTATCTACTATATAGATCCCCAATTTGAAGGCATATTTGTTGTTATAGCTGTGAAAAGTTCCCGAGCTAAATACAAGAATGATGAAAAGAAAGACTAGTAAGTCTGGTAATTCTTCTTGAGCTGCGGGAGGAAATTATAATTCCACTGCTACTAATGACCCAAGTGGAACCAATTTCAAGGGAGATGTGATTATCATATGAGAGCGAGATATTGTAGTAGAGAATATGAACCAGTGCTTGAAGTAGCTAACAAGGTACTAATAGACAAGATGGACGCCTCCTACTTAGAACTAATTTTGGAACTACTAGAGTGGATTTGAATTTGGAGGAACATGTGCACTCTTATGGTTCTGATATGCTAAGATGAAACTAAAATCAGGCACAATTGGTTCATGTTGATGATGCAAACCAGATCGTAGCAGAACGGAACGAGATTAGGCTCCCCAGAATCTGAACCAAATCTACATGTAGACGCTGCTCAGAATTTGGATATGATGTTTGTACTTGGTGATGATCAAAATGATGAATTAGAAGGTCACAATGCTAATGCCGATACACGAGGAGGAAATAACCTAACACTTTCAATTCGTAGTGTAAAACCTTCTACGAGTATTAACCTCTATTGGAGGTCCCCCTTGAATATTGGGTGTCTCCAATCTCATTTATCTAACCAAAGTCATTCAGCAAGCTAAACGCTTGAGGGTGTTGTCGACGCTCACCCAGTACTCGAGGCTCTTCCATTCCGAAAAAATCGCTCCCAAACTTGCATGTCTTCGACTTAATGCATCTACAACTGCATTGCCTTTTTCTGAAGTATAGACTATACCAAAATCATATGACGCCAGAAACTCTAACAATCTTTGCTGCCAAAGATCCAAATCCTTTTGGGAGAAAAGATACTTCAACGATTTGTGATCCGTAAACAACTCGAATCGAACTCACAATAGATAATGTCACCACATCTTCGGAGCAAATACAATTGCCGCCAACTCCAAATCATGAGTCGGGTGATTCTTCTACATTAGTACTGCTCCAAGTCCAGTACCACATGCATCGGTATACACCACCATCTCTTCGTTCCCGCTTGGAATGGTCAACACAGGAGCACTGCCAATCTCTCCTTCAGGATTCTGAACGCTTGTTCACACTTTGCATCTGATGTGAACACTTGGTTCTTCTTCGTCAATCCTGTCAACGGTGCAGCTACCTTGGAGAAATCCTTGATAAACCGTTGGTAATATCCTGCCAACCCAAGGAAACTCCGAACATCCGTCGCATCCTTAGGTCGATCCCAGTCTTGGATTGCTGCAACTTTAGCGGGGTCAATTGCTATCCCTTTTCCAGAAACTACCTAGCCTAAGAATCTCACTTCACTCTTCACTCTTGGAAAACTTAGCTCTCAGCTGATTCTTTCGCAATATCTCTAACACAACTCTCAAGTGTGTCTTGTGATCTTCTTCATTCCTGGAGTAAACTAGAATATCATCCACGAACACAAGCACGAACTTGTTCAACTGATCTCTGAACACCCTATTCATAAGATCTACGAAATATGCTGGTGCGTTAGTCAATCTGAATGACATCACCAACCACTTGAAGAAACCAGATGGTGACCTAAAAGGTCTTTGGGACACTATCCTTAGCCACCCTCAACTGGTGGAATCCCGCTGCCAAATCCATCTGAGAAAACACTTTGGCTTCACGAAGCTGATCGAACAAGTCACCTATCCTTGGCAACATATACTTGTTCTTCTTAGTCACCTTGTTCAGCTCATGATAGTCTACACACAATCTTAACGAGCCATCTGCCTTGGTTGCAAATACGATTGGTGCACCCCACTCGGAAACACTCCTCCGAATGAATCCTTTTCCCAAATGGTCACGAACTTGCACTTCTAACTCTCGTTGTTCTGTAGGCGCCATCCACCTAAGGGGCATAACGATTGGTCTAGCACCTTCGACCAAATCGATCCTACACTCGATCTCACGATGCGGCGGCAACCCTTTGACCTCGTCAAAGACATCTACACACTCATTAGCGATCAACATTGATGATAGGTCTTCTTGTGGAATCCTAAGTGAATAAAGATAACTCACGAAGACCGCGTCTTTGCGCTTACATCTAACCAACACCTTTTTCCCTTCCATATCCCCGACCCTCACCTCTAGCTTCTCGCAATTCACCCATGCCGCATATCTCTTGAGCCAATCCATGCCCAAGATGCTCCCATACCCAGCGAAGTTAAGAATAAAGCAATTACACACAAAAGAGCAACCATGACTCGACAACACTAGACCACGACAAATCATGCACAAACTGGACGAACCCCCAATTGGATTAGTCACAATCAATGGTATATCACAAATCTCGGGTTCCAAACCCAAAAGACACACAAACTCATTGCAAATGAATGAATGAGATGCTCTAGTATCAAAAAGCACACGAACTGAAACACCATTAATGTAGAAAGTACCTTGCACCATGACACCCTTCCCCTATTCCTCAGCATTAGGAGCCCTTGAAGAAGTTGGTACGACATCCAAAGCATATGCCCTCACAACCTGCTTGCCCTTAGCTGATTCTGGACAATCTTTCTTCTCATCCCATGGCTTCCCACATTTGAAGCACTTCTTCTAAGCTTTTGGATTCTTGCACTCATTAGCAAAATGACCTTTTTGCTGGCAGTTAAAGCAAACCACCTCACTCTTGGGTTTCTTTTGGCCATCCTTTCCTTTCTGTTGTTGTTTCTTCCTCTTTTTATTATTACCACCCTACTGTGGTTTTTGAGCTTCCTTGGTTGCAGTGACGACATTTGCTTCCTTGGAAACAAGCTTTCATGGCGAATAGCTTTTTCCATAATCTTCTCAAATGAATCATCAAGATGGTCCACTAATGGCTTTCCGATATAAGCATCCAAACCCAAGACAAACTTCTCGTTCTTCTGATAGGGTGTATTAATGTATGAACGAGCATATCTGGACAAGGCTTCAAAGTCAGAGATGTAGTCAAGAACATAACGACCATTCTGTTTTAGATCCATGAACTTTTTGAAGAGAACGGACTTCTGAGCAGTGGAAATAAACTTTGATTCAAACTTAGCCTGGAATTGCTACTATGAAATCTCCTCTTTCGGAGTCTCAACTATGATAGAATTCCACTATTCCATGGCCCTGCCCTGCAGCTGCCTTGATGCAAGCTTTCTCTTCATTGCATCCTCAACACCCAAATCTCCAAAGTTTCGGACACATGAATCCATCCACCTCTGAACCTCTTCACCTGGTTCAGTTCGCTTGAATGGTTTCCTCCTAGAGATGTAAAGTCCTTGCACAACTTTGCAAAATCTACTCCTCTAGGAACTCGCACACCTACATCTACCGTAGTTTCCACTGGAGCGGGGACCCTATTCATGATTGTTGCCGCCATGGCCTCAAACATGGCTGGGTAGTATGGTTCTCCACCATTTGCCCCTCTAGTGTTAGCTCTCCTAGCAGCATGTCTTGATGGTCGTCTACTCATTCCAAATCTACAATTTAGAACAATTAGCAACTTTCAAGAAAAACTGCTAAAGAGATACAACCGCTACTACTATATATGCTAATATATATATATAGTAAGCATCCAATTAAAATCTATAAGTATGTCTCTCATACGTGATTACGTCCTAGAACTTTGGTTAAAATCGTTAACCAGAGCTCTGATACCAAATGTGAAGACCTCCCATAACCCCCGTACTATACAAGAGGAATAATGCGCTTAAGGGTGTGCCAGGCAGTCATGGACGATCATCAGAGTAGGTAAACACAAGCGGAACCTGTCGTAAACTCACAGCACAAGGATAAAATATAATAGAACATGTACAACAGGTAGTAATAGTGAAGCGAAAACGCTAGACTTTCATACAACCAGAAAGTAATGCCCACAACTTGGAAATAGTTTTTGTACAAAGTTGCCTCACTACATCACTCAGAAAAGCAAATAGCGAAAACCCAATTATTAGATAGTACTAAAACTGGTACATGAGCCTCCTGCACGCCATCGATCAGCATCGTCGTCCTCACTAAAGCATTACCTCTCACCTGTTACTTAGTCTGCCCATACACAATCAGATGAACAACCCAAGGTAATAAGAGGAAACATAAAACCTTGAGTCAGACAACAGTCTTAGTGAGCGATAAAATAGCTAACAAACTTCAACAATAAAGTGTATGAGAAGGGATAGATAAACATACTAGTCTACCCACGACACCAAAGAAGAACTCAACCTTGTCTTCCCCACATCGGACAATGATAGCCCTTACTATAAACAATTCAAGCATTCATCCATGGAAACTAGAACACCCATTCAATCAGGGAAAAACACTCATAACATCCAGATTACATAAGTCTCACACAGACAACCCTAATCGAATTTAACATTCCCCCAGTACTCTCCCCAGAGCCTAAACCAATATCACTTAAGCACTCAAAGAACATTTCCCTCGACTTTCGATAATCTATGTGAGATAGTACAAATAGAACAACCAATCATCCATGACTGACTCTGGCTATCACCGCAATCTTGCTTTGAAACCATTGTTAATCGTATGACGGCTAACCTTGCCATATGTCTAGGGCTAATGGTAACCCCAGTTCCAGCATAAACTCCATATGTCCAACCTTGACAACTAGGCCTTTCCCCAAGACCCAGGGTACTCGACCTACAACCGGTCTTTTAGATGTCTCTAGTGTACCCCTGCTTCGAACCTGCTAGAACTTACGACAACGATAATCTCTCGGCCTCCACATCTCTAGTCACCCAACTTGATGACTTCTCAACCTGATTACTTTTCATGGCTCAAGCAACCCTCTCGAGTAACCATTATCCACCAACTCACGACCTTTAAGTTGCCACCTCATTCGTTGTTATACACTGATCAACGAACACCTTTCAACACTTCGAACCTTCCTACTTGAACCACTTCGAAGTTACACCATCATCGAGCCATATTACACCACTGCGTTGCGGTATGAGTTCGGACACCGTTGTCCGAAAAATATATTTAAAACACCTTTTTATTAAAATCAGAATCGTACCCGAGAAATAAAATTTCAGAAATAACCCTAGGGTATCGATTGGTCCTCCCCTGAAGCACACTGATCGTTCCTTCTCCCTGATGCATACCGGTCGGACCTCCTTCCTGAAGTATACCGATCGGTCCTCCCCCTTGAAGCATACCGGTCGGTCCTCCCCTGAAGCATACCGGTCGGTCTTCCCCTGAACAATGCCGATCGGTCCAGAAAACAACTGCACCGGTCGGTCCCCTAAAACACAACACCCACCGGTCGGTTGTTCTTCTACTTCTGCCCACCGGTCGGTCCCTACTTCTAACCATCGATCGGTCCTGGATTGTTCCCCAAGAAAAGGTTTTTAGACCGATCGGTCCACTGATCAGCTCCATTCCAACTTCAATTCCTATCAAAACTTCACCAATCGATCGAATCGACGAGATATACTCGTCTAACTCATCCAATACAATCATATCCATGCCACGAACACACTAACAACATGAATATGATGATTTTTCCAAAAATACACCAATTCACTTTAAAATGGTGATAAATTAACTTATGAACAAAAATGATGGATCTATATAGAAAATCATATGAAAACATATGGAAATTGTCGATCTAAACTTGCTAAATTAGATCCTAAGGTGTTCATATGAAAATGAACTTACAAATGGGTATAGATCTAAGAAATCGAGTTGCATATGATGAAAAACATGCACAAACACTCATATACTTTATTGGATCCATGTGGGAGTTGCATATCACTCACCAATTATCCAAAACAAAGCAAAATGATGAAATAGAATTCCGGAAAGCGAAAAGATAGCTCCTAGCCCTTCGATTTGATGAATCCTCACTTCAAATGATGTTGATCTAGCCTTCAATGGTGTAGATATATGATTTCCCTCCTTAGAATTGGATTTTTAATGGTGGAAAGGTGTTAGAGGAAGAAGGAGATCAATGCCTCCAAATTTGGGCCTCTCCAATTTCACCCCCTATTTATAGGATTCCACCAGTCCACTAATGGGCCTCTCCAATTTAGTCCATTAGGCTCTTCAAACCTGAACAACCAACTGAAAAACCTTAAAACAGCTATTTCTCCCAAACAGCTGAGTCAAATTTTTAATGTAACCACTCTACAGAAAGGAAATCATCAACTTCTTTCCAATGGCATAGGTCTCACCCTCAGATTCGACCTGAGTCAAAAGTTATGCCTTGTAGAAGACTGATAGGGGCAAAATAGTCACAAACAAAATCGGTAAAAATTATGGATATGTCTCACATCCCCATAAGCAACATATTAAAAGATAAGAATGATCCAACCCTCAGAGAATAAAATAAAAATATTTTACGATCTTCCGATACGTAAAATGCGGGCTGTTACAGCTTCACTGTAAGTTGGACGTTGTTTGCTCAAGAAATTCTGAATGCATAATAGCTTAACATATTTAATCCTCCCAATATTCCTGTGTACAGTGGAACTTCTGATTCGAACTTGTATCTCTATATGTATGAATGGAGCACATGTTACTAATAAATTTAAGTGTTGATATTTCTCTATTTGCCTTTAAGGAGTTTCTTCGTGTGGATCACGAAGTTACCTCCTAAATTTATTTCATAATTCAAGGAGCTAGCGTGAAAGCTCAAGGAGCAGTTTAAATTGTATACCACCAGAGCCAAAGATGTCACGTCGTTTTCTAGGTTGTCTCAAGGCCCTAAAGGTGAGAGAAATAGTAAACCCCGAGGATTTTAAGGCAAAATAAATACATTCCTTTTACCGACAGCCTGGAGAATATACTCATGGCTACGAAGGAAGCTGAGCGATATATAAAACTCCGAGTTGTGAAACCGCCAGAGGAGTAAAGACAATCGGGTAGTATTGTTGTTTTCGTAATTCCCCAGGACACACTACTAATGAGTGTCCCCACTTGAAAAGCCTTCTTAAAGAACTCATATAGAAGAATAATATCTTTCCATATGTGCGGAAACAGTCAAGGATAGATCCATCACCAATTGCACAAAGTCGGGAGACTATAGCAAACCAACCTTTGCCCATTAATCAACCCGGTAGGTGGAATAATGGAAAACTTGTCGTCAACATCATATTCAGTGGACCTCACCCAACTTAGAGAATTTAAGGAGAGATGGAGAGGAACACTAGTGCACTGAAACATGTTGCAAAGATTGAAAGGTTCGTAGGAGTCAAAGATGGAAGTCCTACAAAGCAGCAAAGAACATTCAATAATGAAATTGTTTTTAAGGCAAAAGAAACTGAAGAAATTGAAGCTCCAACCTTCGATCCAATGGTAGTGACAATCGAGATCGGGACGGTAATAGTGTATAGCATGTCCTCTATAGTAGGGCCACTATGAATATCTTATTTCGTACGACTTTCGAACAAATAAAGCTCTCTATGATGGATTACCTTATTTTCATCTGAAGATTGAAGGGTTCACTGGGGAATGAAAGAAGACAATCTGTAACACCCTGTAAAATATACCCTAAATAAACATAGATAATTAAATTAAATATAAACAGTGATAAATTAATAAAATATTAATGGGTTAAAAATAAGTATTTGGATAATTGAGAATTAGGAGACGGAAATATTACTATTGTATTTGTGGCAAGATTCAGATCTGTTTCCATATTTTATAGGTCAAAAACGAAGTCCATATGAAGAAGTTGTTAATAAAACAAGTTATACGATAATTATATACACACAGGATTTGAATTTCAAAACCGAATAAATAAAATTCTAGAATATAATTATATACTGGTTGGCATTATGGAATATTCCCTAAAGATTTGAAATTTTGTGTGTGTGTATATGCAAGTGGGGATAAGAATAATCAAATAATGAAAAGAATCAATCATGATGTATAACGTAATTAATATGATATGGGAATAAATCTCCCTACGCTCGACCTCAACGATCGCCCCACAAGAGGGGAGCCGACTGGCTGGACTACCTGTGACAACCCAGATTTTTAAGCATTAAATTTCGAATATTTAAATTAGTTTTAAATATTGAATTGGTAATATAAATGGATTTTTATATAGAATTTATTAATTAAACAAAATTTAAACGAATATATTTGTAATTAATATTAAAACAAGCTCATAACATCATGGTAGTTCGTACTTTTACGTTTTGAACTTTAAATGAATGTACAATATTCATTATAAATCGTAATTCATTGAAACAAGAAACATTCAGATCTATTTGATTATAGTTTTCTAATGAAAGTGAAAAATCGAGATTTCATCTTGTAAATTTTTAGTTATGTCTAAATCAAATTTCCAGAAAGTCGTTATGGAATCATTTATAAACCATAACGATTTATTTATAAAATAAAAGGATATTAATATAAATTGAATATCGATTTAACAACGAAATTTTATAAGGTTGAATTTAAAATCCAAACTTGTTTATTTTGGAGCTATATGATATTTTGTTTTGGATATATACGACAATAATAATTTATTATTATTTAATTGAATTATTATAAAATCGATTTATATCGAGTTATTATGAAATTTAAGAATAGCCTATTTTCAACTGATCTCTGTCTTTGACGAAAATAATTTTATTAAATCCGTAGTGATTAATTATTGTAAGATTTTCAATCTCGTGTCAATTGGAGTTATTTCTGTAACCATGCGCAATTTAAACGCGTATTATTTAACCTTTGAAATTAAAAAGTAAGTTTTACAAACGGACTCAGAATTCGACGAAACCAGTTCCATCGTGTCTGAAATACAAACTATTGTAGGATTATAAGTTTCATTGCGATTGGAGCTCATATGTGGTCATTTGAGCATGTTACTTCATGCATAAGTCTCGTATGTATATTATATGTACTTAAAATCGTATCGAAATCAGATCGATATCTTTTTAATTTAAATAAAAATATCTTCAAATCAAATCGCATTAATAGAAATCAAATTATATCTAAAAAAGAAAATAAAATCTTTTCAATTCAAATTGAAATTAAATTTTAGTATGTACTTAGGCAGACCAAACATTAAATAACACGTACGTTATGTCCCTTCCTCCTTCTATAAAGCCCCGACCGCTTCTCCTATTTCTTTCTTCTGAAAATAAAAATTGAAGTCAGCCTCATTGCTTCTTTTTTCTATTTTGAACCCAGCTGCCTCTTTACATATATATATATATATATAATCGTTCACAAAAGAAAAAATGCTTACGCAACATCGTCTCGGTGATACTAGGAGTAGGAGCATCGACATAGGTTTGGGATTAGGAGGAGTTAAGGATTAGTTATTTACTCGATGGTGAGGGAGTCGGGTGACTTTGAGCTTGGCAAGGTGCGGTAGCTCCGACGAGTTGATGGAGGGGGATTTGGGTAGATGCGATGCACTATGGGGTGATTATGGGTTGTTGTAGCTACATGAATCTGTGGGTTAGTTAGGTGTTGCTCTTCGATTCTTTTTAGGTGTTGATAAGTGCAGTCCATTTTAGGGTGCTCGATTGTAGGAGATGATTTGGTTGTGCTAATTATAGTTGAAATATCATTTATTAAGGGTAAAGTTTTTGTTTGAAGGAGTAAGAAGGATTGCAGTGGTTTTGATTTACAAAGGCAGTTTATAGAGGAGGTGATTGCTGAAGATCAGAGGTCGGTTTAGAAGACAGAGATAGAATGAATATCATGATTGTTGATGGAGTCTGGTGTTGTAATTTGGGTTAATCTTATGGGAGTGGGTTGCAAATTTGGTTTGCGTGAAGCGATTGTGAAAAGTGGAAGAGGAGGAATTAGTTACAGTATTTAATGAAGTAAACTCTGGTTTGCAAAGGTAAGGTTTTAGGTTGTTTGGTTGTGTGCTTGTGAAGCAGGAAGGTATAGTATGGTTGTGTCTGATCCCATCGGTTGTTTCAGTTATTGGAATTTGGTATAGGGTTTTTTGCACTGACGATGAGGCGATTACAAGAGATTAAGGTAAATTAAACTATTAATAATTCTTTTAACAGTTAATAACCATTTAAGTTGTAGCACATTTTTAATGCATATATACATACATATTTTTTTTTGAAAATTGGTTAACTTTATTTCTAAAAACCAATAGCCCTCCTTTATAAGCCTCGTTAAAACCTTGTAATCCCCCTAACCTAGATGGGTACCTTACAAGGAAAAAGAGTACTTATAAATTTGGTGAACAAACATATAACCATAACAAAGCAAAATACATCACAAATAAAAAGAAAAGGCCAAATACAGATCACACGCTAAAGCCAAACCAGGCCCAACCACGGTTTGAAAACATAAAACCGACAGCTCATCAGTCAACCGGTATCAGTAAGCTCGATACCCCATTTACCCATTATTACTTCACTTCTCCCGTCTCTAGAACATTTACTTCCATTATTATTCACCAACCATTTGACTTCCCTTTCAATCTTCCGGAGACACGACGAAGAGCTCGAATTTTTTCCATGGAATACTCTCAAGTTTCTCTCTTTCCATATGGAATAAACAATGCAAGTAAAGGTAGCATGCGCCAGGTCCTTCAATTGATCTTTATTCTTGAAACTGTTATACATTAACAAAGCTTCTTCCTTCAGATCTGATAAATTTGGAGTAAGATCCAGTTTTTGCTTCAACGATAGCCAAATGAAAGCTGAAAAGTCACACGTAATGAATAAATGTTGGATAGTCTCAGGATGATTGTTGCAAAGGGGACAAAGAGGATCCGTAATGTTGTTGAATCTCTGAATTCTGTCCTTCGTGTTCAAGCTGCCAATAATAGCAAGGTAAGTGATAAAAGACATTTTTTTACTATTTTTACCATGCCAAATAACTAAAAAAAATCTTCCTTTTGATCATGATTTCGCAGATAATCCCAAACTCTATGGAATGAAAACTGACCACCATCACACCATTCGTAAAAGTCATGCCTTTTATTTGGATATATGGATATTGAGCAGATTTCATCAATCAATGCCCAAATGGCTGGATGAATTTCAGGTATAAACATCTCATTTCTGATGATGTTATTCACTTTCTGATTTGTATCACCAATTAGATTTAGTCTATCATACCCAAGCAAATCAACCAGACTTTTACAATTTATCCACGGTTCATGCCATAAATAGGTGTCAGCACCATTAGCAATGACTTTATTAAACATTTGCTTAGATCTTCTTCTTAACCTTAACATAGATTTCCATGTAGAAGAAGAATTATTGTCTAAAGCCATTGTCCAAAAATAGTCTTTTTTGCAATACTTATTATGGATCCATTTACTCCAAAGTGATGTGTTGGCTAAAAATTTCCAAAGCAACTTCACACAGGCTGCTTTTTTAAGATCTGAAATTTTTTTTAGACCAACACCACCTTCAGCCTTTGGTCTACACAAATTATGCCATGACACCTTATGAGATGAACCCCTCCAGAAAAAATCAGCACAGAGTGAATTCAACTTGTCAATAGTAAATTCTTGAATTTGATAAATGAAAATCCAATATAAAATAATGGGTGTGATAACTGTATTTATGAACTCAGCTCTCCCTGCAAAACTGAGTAATTTTGTTTCCCAACCATTTAGTTTTCCTTGTATCCTTTGAATGAGAGAGTTACATTCAGAATAATGTAAATAATTGGTTGATAGAGGGACCCCCAAATATTTTATAGGAAGTGTGCCTTGCTGAAATTGTAGTATGTGTAGAATCTTTTCAGAGTTTGTGACTGAATTGCTGTAAAACACTTTTGTCTTTAAAGCATTAACATTAAGTCCAACAAAATGACTAAGGTTCTGAAAAATCTTCTTTAAAACTTGAGCATTCAGACTAGAAGCTTTACCAAAAATCATTAAATCATCATCATACAATAAGTGAGAAATAATCGAGTTGACTGTACTGCTTGGCTGAAATTTCTTCTGTTGGGTTGCTTCATCCATCATAAAAGAGAAATATTGCATAGCCATAGAAAATAAATAGGGAGACAGAGGGTCACCCTGTTTTATACCCCTATTTGATGTGATAAAACCTTTAGGAACCCCTTGTATCATAATTGAATAAGTAGCAGTTGACATACACTCAAAAATGATGTTTATGAAATGAATAGGAAATCCCATACAAGACATGATGTAACAAATGAACTTTCTATTCACACAGTCATATGCCTTCTGCAAGTCAACTTTTACACACATTTTTGGTATCCCTTTTTTCTTAAAATCCATAAATAATTCATGTGCTAGCAATATAATGTCACCAATGGATCTATCATATATAAATGCACTTTGATTTTCTGAGATTAAATGAGGCAGAAAGTGTTTAAGTCTATTACATAACACCTTAGAAAATATTTTGTAATAGACATTACAACAGGCAATTGGCCTATAATGTGCAATTTCAGAAGGTATATCATTTTTAGGGATTAGTGTGATAAAAGTGTGATTCAGAGACTTTGGCATTTTACCTGTTCTGAAAATATCAGAAATAGCCATAAGCAACTCATTTTTCAAATTTTCCCAATGATTTTTGAAAAACTTTGCATTAATTCCATCCGGCCCAGGGCTGGAATCATCATGAATAGAAAATAATGCATCTTTTATTTCTGATAGCTCAATATTTTTCAAGAGAAAATGTCGTCCTTCTAAATTGATGGTGGCAATAGGATGAAAGTCAGGAAAAATTGTATTGCTTGGACCATTAAACAAACCTTCAAAATAGTTGATAGCTTGAAACTCAATATCCTCAACTTTATACAATAAATTTCCATTTTGATCAATTAAAGCTCTAATATGATTAAAAAATCTTCTATTTGTCATTCTGGAGTAAAGGAACTTAGAATTTGTGTCTAACTGTTGCAACCAAGAAACTTTAGCCTTCTGTTTAAGCCCATTGAAATGGATTTGTTGCAAATTTTGATATTCTTTTTTGGATGACAGGTAATTCTCATACAAAAGAATGTCCTCTGGATCATTATCAGCAGCTCTTTCTAACTGTAAGGAAATTTCTTCTGCTTGTTTAAGACTTGCAGAATTTTTATCTCTTAATTTGTTCCAAATCTGTTGTGACGATCCCAAAACCCCGTGACACGGTGTTAAGGATAATCATTGGAATATAACACATCAATCATCATTAGCAGATCACAGATAATAGCATAAACGAGAAATAGAATAATTTACACACATATGACAGCGAAATCATATAGATATCACCACATCAGAGAGCACAATGCAGGATACAACTTAGTGCATAATAATACATAATCAGTCACCATCGCCAGAGGCGGAATCATACATAAAGAGTACACAAAATAAATATCAGTCTACATCGCCAATGGCGGAATCATAATACATATACAGTAATGGCGGAAAGAGTCAAAGTCAGCACGGTGTAGTCAAGCCTCGCCATGAGCCAAAAGTGCACCAGATACCTGTAACTAGGCTGCCCGTGTGAAAATGAGGGCACCCGAGTTTGCAAGGTGAAACAAACTACGAGTCAGTCATGGGACTGGCATGAGAAATCTACTTAACTTATTAACAAAAATAATAAGGCAAATCAAAGGACCACGCCACTTTCGCGGAACGGGTTTACTCCAATGAGTGCTAGTGCATGAAATAAAGTAAATGATTAAATCATCGCAATGTTTTTTATAAAATGAAGCCATTATAAGACTCAGGTCCCATCACACAATGCAACGCAAGCCGGAGGATAGAGTTTTACCTTATAATGGACAAAAATGCTTCGCACGTATAAAACAAAAGTGTTTGATATTATTACTAGTGCATATATGTTTTCGAAAGCAAATTCAATCAAAATATCAATCCTAGGCGGCATAGCTACCATCTACTATGTCGCCATACTAGTAATACAATCACATCCACATATTTCGTATTGGAAATTGGATTCCTTCATGAGTCGAGGCAAGGGGCAAGCTCCTCTCCGATTCGAGACACTCTAGCAAATGTCTTGGGACCGCACACAGCAATCCCTGGATCCTCCAAGGCCGGTCCTCTCTTACTTTTGAGGATTGGCAATTCCTGAACACACGTTTCCCGGTCCTTATAGACCTATAATCGAGGCGCCTCGTATTCCAACAACCACACAGGTGAAAAGTAGATATAAATGTCAGGACTGGGAGGTTACTGACACCACCATAGCTAGAAAGATACGTCGTGCACTCCTTGGGTCCTTCTCCCGTTTTTGACTCATACCGGGGTGTGAGGCTCGCGAATTCACGTTATACACAAAGCTACGTCACACGGACCATGCTTTGATCATCAACCACAAGACTTTGCTTTGCAACAGAAGCCTTGATCATATGCCACTTAGGCGTGCCACATAGGCAATCCACTCCATGCGACCAATTTCTATCAATACATAACCTCTGAGCTCATACGTCTCAGAGAAGGGCGTTAAGCAAGAGAATAAATTCTCCGCCGCCAAACAGATATATATTTAACAGAGATCAATCAACACAGAACAAAATCCAATGTCAGACACACAGTCCATTTACAAGTTCGTTCTGGGTTTGAACGAAACTGGAGGCACCAATTTCCTCGCATATTCGTACAATCAACAGTATGTCTGGACGGCTACTACCTCAGCTCCTTCAAGGTAGCTACTCCAATCACGAGCATCAGTAGCGCCCATCCATCCAGTGTGAAGATCGTCGGTCTTCAACCGTCTTCGACTCTTCGACTTCTCAACGTCGATCGATTATTTGAAATGAGAATGAACTCGGCCTTTTCAAATAACCCACGTATATTTAGATTTTCAAATCAATTTATCACACGGTTGGACTATTCAACATTCACATTTCAGTTCTTTAGTTATAATTTTCATGTTAAATACATTCGACCACCACATATCAAGCAAACACAAAAAATTGGTTTATTTCCACTCTATATCGTCTATAGTATTTTATAACGATATATCACCATTTTTATTTATTTAAAACGACCATATTTAATTAAACGATGTTTCAGGTCGTGCCGAGGCACTGGCGCTGTTTTTCACTAAATTTGTTTTACACATATCTGAAAATCTAACCGTTGGATCTTCACAAATTTTATATCATTAGAAAGATCATTTCAAAACGAACCCAACGGTTTCCGCTTCGGGAAAATCCGACGGTCGGATCTTCCACACTAGTTGTTTGAAGTTACGATTTCAATTTATGAACTGCAGCGTCGTTATTCAATTTAATTTAATTATATTTATATTTATATTTAAATATAATCGTTTCTGGCGCTGTTTTTCTTCAGATTTGAATTAAACATTCCAGACAATCCAACCGTCGGATCTTTACAAAGTTGGTGCCGTTGGAAAGATATTTCCAAGGCGAACCCAACGGTTGCGGTTTCGGGAAAATCCAATGGTCGGATTTCCCACACTAGTCGTTTGAAATCACGGTTTCAAAACACGAATTGCACGGCCACGATCCATTTTAATTTTATTTATATTTATATATTTATATAAATATAGTTCATTCAAAAATTCCTATATCGTTTTCACTTCAAATATTTCACTAACGCCTTTAAATTTTTGGAAAATTTCGCCATAACCTCCTTTGTACGGGAGGGGCTGGGAAAATTCCCAAATAGCCACAGGGGCGTCTCATCTCAAAAAGAAAAAGAAAAGGCCAAGCGGCTAGCCAACAGGCTCATAAAATCATCACCCAAACAAAATAGTAAACGTGTACCTATTTGTCGGGCACAAAATTTTATTCCTCTTCTCTAGCCTCTTTGCTATAACCTGTTCAATAAATATGCATGTACATATATGCAATTCTTATCACTTATCATTTTCCATTCAACTTCATATTTGATTCAATTTGGTTTAAAAGCACCATTCATCCTAATGTTGCATGCATAGGCAAAAATCATATCATTAGCAAATTAATGAATATTTCAACTCATGCATATTTATTTGAACAAGTGGTTATTTTTAACACTTCACATTTCAAAAATGATAATTTTGGCGAACTAAAATATATTTCAACACATGGCTATTTTATTTAGTTCCTATGCATGTTAAAAATAATATTTCTTTCACAAATATTTATTTCAACGCTCGCATATCTTTAGCATATCACATACATGATAAACATGATATTTTTATCATTTAAAATATTTATTCAACACATGAATGTTTTTAACACTTCATAATTTCAATAAAAACATAGTTTTTATCGTTCGATCTTTTTTATTCAACACATGAACTCTCCAATACACACACTTCTCAACACATGAGCATCTCCACCCATGGATATTTTATGAATGTTGTTCAGATAAGAAAGATGAAATTTTTATTGTTGAAACTATTTATATATAAGGCGAATATTTTACATACTTCATATATATTATAAAAATGTGATTTTTATTGTTTAAACACTTTATTCATTCACACATGAATTTAATTTTCACACATCACTTCTCAACACATGAGCATTTCCACACATGGATATAGTTTCAACACATGACTTTAATTTCAACGCATGAAGATAATTTCAACATATGAAAATAATTCTAACATATGAATATTATTCAAAATTTCGGCAGCATAACGGCAGGGTAGTTAAAACCGGCACCGTCCCTAGTACGGCTCCTCGCTCTACCTTAAAACCTCGTGGTTTTTGACAATGGGGATTCATGCATCTAATTCGCACGCAGGCGGCATGTTTTATTTTTATTTCCACAATTATTTCCAATTCATTTCAATCACCAATGGGTATTTTTCAACCACAACCAATCAATATCAACCACAAACTATTATTCAACCATTCGCATTTTTCATCCAATATTTCACACCAATACACAACAATAAATATCGTCCATGGTTTGTGGACGAGGGGAGTATATATATATAATTTCTATATTTCACTTGCATTTCAACACATATATCAATTATACTATGCATGTATAATTCATACTTCGCTTATATAGCTTGCACAACGCATGTACATGAGGTATACAACAAGTGTGTAATTTATATTTCGCTTATATAATTTATACACGACATTTTCCATTCAAATTCATTTAACTTAGATTTCTCACATTGGTTTTTGGAGTGCTAAAAATCGTAGATGACTCAGAAAAATCCGCGGTCTCTTCTATGTGGTAGAGAGCCTCCTTACGGTCCCGATGTTTCCTGTTTCATCGAATTTCGTCAACACACCATAAAGATATGATTTTTCAAAGCTCAAACATCAAAAAGGACCCACCTTTCACGATGGTTCAAAACTAGGGTTGCAGTTTTCGCGAGAACCGAGGCACGATACTACGATCGGAAGGTACAGCGTGGAAGAGGGAGGAAAGGGGAGTCGATCGGTGGTGGTCGGAGGTGGTTCGGTGGTCTCTGGCGATTGGGGCGGCGCTGGGAAGTCGTCGGCTTTGGGTCGATGATTCAGGCGATAGGGGCGACGAGGGGGGTCGAGGCAGGGTCGGATTTGAAGAGGGGAGGGAGGCGTGTCGATTGCTGGTGGTGGCGAAGGTTGCAGTCGCCTGTGGCGGCGGCGATTGGCCAGGGTAGTGGCGAAAACGTGGATCGTCGGATCGATAAAGGAAAAGGGTTTTCATAGGGTTTTTTTATTTTTAAAATAATGAAAGAAAATTTTTGATTGGCCAAAGATTTTATTAAATTTTTAAATAGTGTTTCTCCACACGGATACCAATTCAAACCCAACGACTGTCGCCCCTTGTTAGACCCAAAAGTGGTTCTAACACCCAAATTGATTAAAAGCAAGATGAAATGAGACAAAAATAAAAATGAACACGCAGGATTTATAGTGGTTCGGCGAAGAAATGCCTACGTCCACTTATCTTTCACTATATTCAATAATTCAGTTGCAAATACAATGTAAGATTCACTCAATTCCACTCACAACTCACTTATGTTCACTCAATTGACTAAAACAAAGAATGAAAGATGATTTGGATTCTCCGGGAGTAATGGAGTTCGGATGATGGAGGTAGTTGAATTCTCAAAGTGCTGAAAAAAGATCCTTCTTTTTGTCTCCAGACGGGGTATTTATAGGTGTGAATTTGCTTGAAACTTGATCTGGGTCGGGGCCACATGTCGTCCATCCCACTATCTTCGGGTTCGGATGAACTATTATGTTGACAGCGCATCAAAGGAACGAACGTTATAGGTAGGAACTGGTCATAGCCGGTCCAGATATCCAGGCGATTTTGCAGGAGAGTAACATGGAGCATGGGTTCGGGTCGGAGACGCGCAGATAAGAGGTTCGGATCGGGATACCCGATCCGAACCGGATTGGCTTAGATGCGATGCTCTCTTCTTCTCTAATCTGCTCCGCTCCGATCCATTTTCGTGGCAAACAGGTGGCTTTCCGATCCCATCGAGATTTAGTTGCCCTCCGATCCGATTAGATATGCCTTACCAATTTACTCAGTAGGAGTTCACCGATCCGAACAGAGGACTCTATCCGACCCGAACCGATAGGTTGCTCTGACCCGACCCGAACAGCTGCTGCTGTCTAATCTAGATTGTAGTGTCTTCTCCAATCCGAACCGAAGTCTTCTAATTAGAAATGCTCTTCAATGTCTGGTTTCTTGATTTTGTGTTGCCTAGTTCACAAAGTAGGCTAACATTTTGCCCCCTAAAAGGATGCTTCTGTTGTATACGAAGTGTGCTTTGATGTCGTTTGAAATGCTAGTCCTTGAATCAGAACAGTCAGAAAGTCACTTCTGTTCGTTTGTGAAGATGCGTTGCTTCATGAAGACATGTCTCTTGCTTATATATATGTCGTGAAATACTTGATTCACTTTCTTCATTTTTGAGTCAAGTTCAGAAGTTCTTCTCGACATATAGTATTCTTCTCAGGTATATTCTTTCCTAGTTTTTTTTTTTTAAAATCCAATTCGAATGCTAGAGGAATGCACAGATTTCTACCCGGTTCGGTGTCCGACTCGAGCACCTATTCTTCCTGTCTCGCTTTGCACTGGGTTGATGGGCCGGAAGATGTGGGCTGGCTTGGACTCGGTCCGAACGGAGTAAAATACGGGGAATACAAAGAGCCATCTCACGTCTTATATAAACTCAACCACCCAAACTCTTCTACCTTTTTTACTCCCACAATTCTTATTCTCCCAGCTTTATACCGAAACCCTATTTCTTAAAAAATCCAAAAACTCCAAAACTTCTCGTTTCATTCTTCGAATAAAACATCTAGGTATTTTAAATCTCCGATTATTTATGTAATAACTGATTTCAGCTAGAATTTGCGGTTAAATCGAGCGATTGGAGTGTGGTATTTGTTGAACTCCGACGCCTGGATCTCCTCCACCGTTTGTCATCGTCGTTGATGGCGTCTTCACCGTCTCGAGGTAGCAACGGGGGTCATTGGGATCCAGCGTTAAACATTCAAGCATATAAACGCTTAACTTCATTTGGGTCTAATGAAATTTGAAGACGAGAAAGGGGAGAATAGGAACTGGGTTCGGTTCGGGTAAGGAAGTGCTGAAGCAGCGGAGGGGAGGACAAGTTCATATGTTAGGATCGGGTCGGAACGACTAGAGGAAAAGATAGAGAAAGGAAAAGGATGTATGGATCCTTTTGTTTGCTGAACCACTCCAAATGCTTATTCCGATCCGGTTTTAAACTGCCAAATGTGAATGTCTTCTCCGAACCGAACAATGCACAGACCCGAGCCGATCCCAGCTATATGCACATCCGATCCGAACCCAACAATAAGCACGCCCTACCCGAACTGAATGATATGCATATTCCAACTCAAAGCACAAGACTTTATCCAACCAGGGTTAATCAATGCTTGACATAATCTTCAACTTAATGAACAGTTAGGGTAGTGCCTTATGAACGTAAACAATCATCAAGATTTATTCTGAACATCGCCGCTCCGTTAGAACTTCGCATTATGCTTTTAAGTGTTTTTCTTCTCATGTTTTGCGCACACCACACACACTTTAGCTCACACATATGCACAGGGGGGCACGGGATAATTTACTCTAATCCGTGCTATTGCTTCTTCAATAGTTCTATGACAATGAGGCCCAGACGCTCTTCCCGTCTAGCTGAGAGGAAAGAAACCCCGGAAACTTCTAACAAAATCACTCTTGAGGATATATCTTCTTCGTCTGATCCAGAATGGGACAGTGAGGGTCCAGACTACGGGGTTGGAGATCGAGAAAGCAACGAGGCGTCTTCGGAGAACGAGGTATCTCTGGGTTTTGAGGAAGAAGGAGAGATCGGTGACGACCGAGCCCCTGACGAATTTGAAACAGCCATCATATTGGAATCACCTTCGGACTCCGTTGAATCAACAATTGACAACGATCGACTTGTCCGAATTTACCTAAAATACGGGATAATGAAAAGGGACACTCTAGTGCCTTCACGCTCTGACCGTCCCCACAACCCTCCAGAAGGATATATGACGGTCACTCGATTGATGTGCATGGTTGGTGACATTCCTCCATTCTCTCCATTCATTGTTGATTTTTTAAGGCAAATGCGGATTGCCCCCATGCAATTGCATCCCAATTCATATGCCTATTTGCACACCTTGTACATAGCATATCGTGAAATCCTAGGCATAGAGCTCACGTTCGATGACGTTCACTTCTTCTATAATTTCAAGCATCGGACTCGAGAAACTCCATCCTTCTGCTACATTGAATCAGTTCCAAAGAGGAAGATAATCTCTGCACCATTTAGCAGTAAAGCTGGAGATTCCAGACTAGAATGGTTCTACGTGAAGCAACAGCCTGGATGCGCCAGGAGATGGACAAAATCAAGTAAAGCGTTGATTTTCTGAACCCGGACTCTATACACTTGAATCATCACCCTGACCTATTTTCCTTTTTGTTTGCAGTCGACAATCCAAAATAGATATCAGATCAGGTGTTCTTTGATCGGATGCACCGACTTCTTAATGGCGATCAAAAATTCTTGACTATCGACGAGGTCCTTAAAGATGAATACCTTCACTTTCATGGGCTGCTATCCGTTTTTCGTAGCATCGGCCATGGGACGGTCCCTTACGCATACATTCCTCCAGTGGAGATAGTTCCAGAAACAGGAGAAGGCTCGGGAATTCCTACAACGCCTCTTCAAACTTCACCTTCTCCATCTTCCACACAAGATGATGAATTGGCTAATCTGGCCGAAAAGCATCGTGAAGGGTATATTGCCCCCTAGGAAACTACTTCTCTAGACAAGTCAAAATCCTCCCAAGAGTCGCCACTTCATGCTTCCGAAGGGGATGTTCCTAGTACCGATGAGCACATATTTCAGGGTTTGGGGGATCTCCCCTTACCTGAGACTATATATACTTCAGAGGATTTCAGGAAGGATCCTTTAGTCTTCACCTCTTCTGAAGAAACCACTCCTGCTAAGGCCAAAGAGCCTGCCCGCACTAGTATAGCTTCAGACTCGGGTTGGTTGGGGGGAAACACACCACTTAGGATACACTTTACACCACAGCATTAGCATTCATTGCACTTCTTTCTCCATGAATCCACTAATTCTAAACTTCGTTTATTTTATCGTGCAGGTACAATGTCTCGATCCTACTACGATATAAGAAAACTTCGTCGCAGCATGTCCAATCCTCCTCAGGATGTCGAGTATGATCGCTGGGATGATCGTGGTAGGGAGGAGAGAAGACCTTATGATCCCTATCGTTCTCGACCCTCCCGCTCCCGCTCACCAGTTCGATCGGAATAAGAGAAATATAAAGGTTACCAAAGCCGCAGGGAGGAGGACAGACCACAATCCAAAGACTCCTCCTCTTCCTATGAGAAACGCAGTAGAGAGAAAAGTCCTCCAAAGGAAACCGGGTCTCGAAGTAAGCAAAAGGTCCCTGCTACTAAACGACCTAGGATAGACAAAGAGACTACAGAATCCTCTTCAGGAAGGGACACCGAATTGACAATCCTCGCTCCTCCCCCACCAGACGCGGGAACTGCAATAAAGCTGGCATATTTGAAAGAGCAATTTCCCGAACACTACTTCGAAACTCTGACTTTTTTACCTGCCCTTGAACCTATTTCGTCTAATTGGGCAGATGAGGCCAAAGCAAAGATTGATGCGGTGCAAAAACAATATACTGAGATGTTCAAATATTTGCGCAATCTTTCTAAAATCATCCGCACTCTAATCACAAATACTGATTCAATGCAAAAGACCACGGAGGAGGATACTAAGGCCTTAAAAGCTCTAGGAAAAGATTTGGAAGACACTCAAGCTCAGCTAGCGGTCGCTCAAAGGGACGCTTCTAATTTCAAACAACAATTCGAGGACATGCAAAAACGTTATCACGATTTGCTTGAATCTCATACTCAGGAGCGTTCTGAATTAAAAATCAAGCTGACGAGGCCAAGTCAGAAGCTGCTAAGACACGCCTTGCTTATGCTGAGCTTGAACGGAAAAACGTCGAGTTAGCAAAGAGAAGTGCTGAATTAGAAAAGAAGAACGCTGACTTGGCTTCAAAATTGTTGGAGGCAGAAAATAGGGCTGCTCTGGCCGAGGGCAATGTGGAGTGTGCTATTAAATCTGCGGAGGAAGCCCGCAAGCAATTATCAGAGGCGGAGGCTGATATTCAGGGCTTCGGCGAGCTAATGATTGAATTCTTCGCACACATTATTCGTCGTCGAAACATTTCTTGGATCGAGGACTATCCATCCACTCTCGTTCAAGTATGGAATCAAATCGTTGAGTGGGAAAAAGAGGAACTTAAGGTCGATTCCCTCGATGAAGATAAACTGATGGAGAAATACTTGAGAGACGATGAACCGGAGCGCCTAGCTGAAGGGCGCCGCCTTATTGCTGAGGCCATGGAAGAAGAGAGACGGAAGTCTAAGCAAAAAACCATTCTCAAAGCTGGTTCCTCTTCTTCTGCCCCTGCAACCTCCGAAGTAGAAGGGTATGATCCCGAAAATCCGGGAATTCCTCGAACAACCCTGCTATCCCCTATTCCTGAACTAACCCCAGAGGTAGTGGTCACCCCCGCTGATAAGTCTTCGGAAGGTATCGCTATCTTTTCTCCTCAATTTGCCAAAGCTATTTCTACCTTTCGCCGCGTGATTGAACAATCGATGAGAGACCCTTTGTTTTCGCCTGAGTTGATAACCGTTGCTTCTCATTCTGTAGGTGTTGAATCATCCGAAAAGACAGATGTAGCTCAAGGAGCTGTCGCTGGGACAAAGCCCGCTGATAGGGCCAAAGAAGGGGAAGACAAGGCTGCTTCTATAGACTTGGGGGAAGGAAGTGAGCCAACTAAGGTCACCACTCCCCATGATGAAGAAATGATAGCAGCTTTAAAGGACGACGGAGGAGACGGGGGGCATGAAGAGGAACCGGAAGTTGCAATAACTGGGGAGTCGAAAAGCGCTGATGACGTTACCTTGGCTGCCATGAAGGCTGATCAAGATAAGCGCTTGCAATTAAAGGCCGAAGAACTAGACCCTGAGGTCCTCAAGCCCCTCGCAGTTGTGGATGCGGGATCAAGGTTAGTTGTTAAGCTCTCAACTAGATCTATTACAGAAGAACTTGCTAAAAAATCTTCTCTTGATTCCAGTGCCCCGCCCCCGGGAAGAAGTCTACTGGCTCCAGTACCGCATCTTCAGGGAAAAAGAAATCGAAGCGAATCTTGACCGAAGCCGAGAAAGAAGCAAAGGATGCGGAGAAAGCCGCCAAGAAATCCAAGGCTCATTCCAAATCTAAATAGTGGATTGTCCTGTATCTTTTTAGCATTTTTGTGAACCAATAATTGCTGCTACAAAAGCAGCTCCTGCACTTCCTTTTCTAGCTATTTCCCTGTACAAATTCATTCATCTGTAAATAAAAATAATTCACTTTTTGCAATGTTTGTTTGTTAGTAGTTATGCATGTCTACAGTTGTGAAACGAAATTGTGGAGGGGGAAATATGTGTATGCATATGTGTCCCCAGTCAATTTCCACAAGTTATTCAATGCTTAACCAAGCAATCTGAATGCCCCCAATTCTCTGACGGGATAGCACTTCCTGTGTCGTCAGTACCTGTCGTTTTTTCTGGCATTTCTTTTATACTCTCCCTCTTTCTCTTGAGAGTTAGAGTTCGAGTTCAGTCATCTGTTTATTCCCCGGTCGTTCAACGGGGAAAGATTTCTTTCTCGGTGCTCAGTCGGAGACGCCTTTATACTCTCTTTCTCTCTGGAAAGTTAGAGTTAGGAGGAGAATTTCTTTTTCAGCGCTCAGTCAGAGACGCTTTTATACTCTCTTTCTCTCTGGAAAGTTAGAGTTAGGAGGAGAATTTCTTTTTCAGCGCTCAGTCAGAGACGCTTTTATACTCTCTCTCTTTCTCTGGAGAGTTAGAGTTAAGAATGTCGTTTTCTCATTCTTTTATGTCTTATTGCACAAATAATCGTTGTGCTTCTTTTTATGTCTAAACTGTTTTCAACCTTTTTAGGCTCTGAGTTATCCTGTATTTTATAATCACAACAGAATAACTGATGAATGTAAATGCATAAAAGTAAATAACACACAATATTTTTATAGTGGTTCAGCTAAGTCGTAGCCTACATCCACTTTATAGTCCTTTATTCATATCATCAGATTTTCCCAAGGCAAGGCGTGCCTTATTACATAGTTCATAAGAAAAATAACACAAAGTACAGTGTTTTTAATCCAAATATCGCATTAAGTGTTGGGCATTCCATGCTCTGGGGACTTCTTCGCCATCCACGGTCGTTAACTTGAAGGTTCCTTTTTCAAGTTTCCGTTGAATGACAAAGGGTCCTTCCCATTTCGGACCAAGGTGAGGAAGGGATGGAAAGACTCTCTTTAGCACCAAATCTCCTGGTTCAAAAGTTCTGAGGCGAACCTTTTTGTCGTAATAGCGTGCCATCTGACGCCGATGCCTTACTGCACGCAAATCTGCTTCGTCCCTTTTCTCTTCGACTTCATCAAGAGACTCAAGTAAAAGCGCCCGATTTGTCATCGGGTCATAATATGTCACCCTGTGGGAAGGAACTTCTAGTTCAACTGGAATTACAGCTTCTGAGCCAAAGGAGAGAGAGAAAGGGGTATGACCGGTGGCCGTTTTAAATGTTGTTCGATATACCCACAAAGCTAGGGGAAATTCATCAACCCACTTTGCCTTTGCACGCTCTAATCGCTTCTTGAGGATGGATTTTATTACCTTGTTTATTGCCTCTACTTGCCCATTCGATTGCGGATAGGAAACTGCAGTATATCGTTTGTCTATCTTATACTTCTGGCAAAAATTTCTGAATTCAGTGTTATCAAATTGGGTCCCGTTGTCAGTAATAATCGTCCTTGGGATCCCGAATCGGCATATAATATTTCTGACCACAAAACTTATCACCTTTCTTGTTGTGATCTTAGTCAAGGGCTCAGCTTCCACCCACTTCGTAAAATAGTCCACGGCTACTATTGCATACTTAGCTCCTCCTTTAGCAATTGGTAAAACTCCAATGATATCAATCCCCCATGTGGCAAATGGCCAAGGACTCACCATCGATTTAAGCTGGGTTGACGGTGCCCTAGGGATTTTGGCGAATCTCTGGCACTTATCGCAGCGTCGTGAATAATCAGCTGCATCTTTGTTGATCGTAGGCCAGAAGTATCCGTACCGCAATATTTTCTTTGCTAAAGTTTGACCTCCTGTATGATCTCCACACTCACCTTCGTGTACTTCTCTTAGCACACGCTTGATGTCGTCGTGTGCTATACATCGTAACAGGGGCATAGAAAATCCTTGTCTATAGAGAGTATCATCTTGTATGACATATCTGGTAGCTTTGCGAACTACAGCTCTTTTCTCACTCCTCTTCGATGGGAGTGTCCCATTCTTAAGGAAATTCTTAATTGGAGTCATCCATGACTCCTTCTCTGGTTCCGCTTCAAAAGCGAATTCAATTTCCATTGACTCAAAGCTTGGCGACTCCAACGTTTCAATTGGAATAACTTCAGTCTCTTCTGGATTGTCGGAACTAGCCAGCTTTGCCAGTCTATCTGCTTTCTGGTTTTCAACTCTGGGAATATGTGTTATGTTGTACCGCTCTAAGCTATTCAATAGCTCTTTCACTTTCTTGAGGTAGGCGATAAGTCGAGGTCCTCGAGCCACGAATTCCTCTCGCACTTGACAAACAACAATTTTAGAGTCACAAAATATGTCTATCATTTTTACTCCGAGGTCTTTAGCAAGTTTCAGCCCGGCGATCAGGGCTTCATATTCGGAGTCATTGTTAGTTGCCGAAAATTCTAATCGCAGGGCGTAATATAATGACCATCCCTCGGGAGTAACTAAGACAATTCCAGCTCCGGACCTTCGGTCATTCTTGGCTCCATCTGTATATAATTTCCACGGATTCATTTTTAGCTCATCCTCGGACTTAACCACTCTGTCATTGATTATTTCCTCCTCTGGAATGGTGAACTCCGCAATAAAGTCTGCTAGAGCTTGCCCCCTGATTGACTTTCGTGGTTGAAAATTCAAATCAAACTGACTTAGTTCTATATTCCATTTGATCAACCTTCCCGATGCTTCGGGTCTCTGCAACACCTGCCTTAAGGGCTGGTCGGTGTATATGGTTATTGGATGGGCTTGGAAATAGTGACGAAGTTTTCGGGATGCGATCAGGAGGCTGTAAGCAAGCTTCTCAATTTTTGGGTAGTTGCGCTCTGCCGCTGCTAATTTCTTACTTACATAATACACCGGCCTTTGTACTTTGTCTTCTTCTCGAACCAGGGCTGTGCTGACAGCGTGAGCCGAGACTGCCAAATAAACAAATAATTCTTCGTGATCTACGGGCTTTGATAAAATCGACGGTTTCTCTAGCCGTTCCAACAGATTTTGAAAGGCCTCAACACAATCCGGAGTCCACTGGAAGTTCTTCTTTCCCCTTTTTATCAAATCAAAAAACGGAACGCATTTATCTGTGGCTTTGGAGATGAATCTACTCAGCGCCGCTACTTTCCCTGCAAGACTTTGGACGTCTTTAATTCTCCTAGGTTCTTCGATGTTTCTAATCGCTGCTATCTGGCTAGGATTGATTTCAATTCCTCGGGAACTCACAATGAAGCCAAGGAACTTTCCCGATGCCACTCCAAATGAGCATTTCAGAGGATTCAATTTCATCCGGTACTTTCGCAGGATACCAAACATTTCCGCTAAGTCTTGCGTATGACTGGAAGACTGCTTTGATTTGACAAGCATATCATCCACATAAACTTCCATAGTTTTTCCTATTTGATCATAAAACATTCTATTTACCAAGCGCTGATAAGTAGCTCCAGCGTTTTTTAACCCGAATGGCATTACAACATAACAATATAGCCCCAAATTCGTAATGAAACTCGTATGTTCTTGGTCTGGTACGTGCATAGGAATTTGGTTGTATCCAGAATATGCGTCCATGAAAGAAAGAAGTTCATGACCTGCTGTCGAGTCTACAAGCTGGTCAATCCTGGGAAGTGGGAAACTATCTTTCGGGCAAGCTTTATTTAAATCTGAAAAGTCAATGCAAGTCCGCCACTTTCCGTTTGGCTTCTTTACTAAGACGGGATTCGATATCCAGTCGGGATAAGTCGAATCTCGAATAAATCCATTCTGCTTCAACTTCTCTACTTCCTCTTTGAGAGCAGCCGACCTCTCTGGGCCCAGCATGCGTCTCTTTTGCTTCACAGGCGGATGCTTCGGATTTACATTCAATTTGTGACTTATAATGGATGGTGATATCCCACACATGTCAGCATGGGTCCAGGCGAACACGTCTAAGTTTGCCTTCAAGAAGTCCGTTAGTTCTTCAGCCCGACGTGGATCCAATTGAGAACCAATCTTCAAAACTTTTGTCGGATCAGCTTTATCAATGGGAATTTCCACTGTCGCTTCATTAGGAGTTGCATTCCTAGCCTCTGGTTCCTCGTCTTTTCTGGGATCCAGGTCTTCAGGCGTTCCTTTGGGCAACTCCCTCGAGGTCAATCTCTCTAATTGCTATGCCGAGTCTCCCTTTGAGGGAGACAAGGCATCCTTACTCTCAACGCTAAGTCCTTTCATCAACATCTTTAACTCGGCCACATAGCAGGCCCGTCCGGAAACCTGATCCCCTCTCATTACTCCAGTTCCGGCTTCGGTTGGGAACTTAAGTAACAAGCACCAAGGGGCGATAAAAACTCTAAATTCAGCGAGGGCAGGTCTCCCCCAAAATGCGTTATATGGCGAATCTACGTCCAATACTACGAACTGAAGCATTCGCACTCTTCTACGTTCTCCTTGCCCCAGGGTCACGGGCAACTCTATGTATCCCATGGGAGCTGTCGTCGCTCCGTTGAAGCCTCTAATCCATCCTTCACAAGGTTTCAGATCTTCGGACTCAAGCTTCATCTGATCAAATGACTTCTTGAACAAAATATTAACGGAACTTCCATTGTCTACTAATACCTTATGGACCAAGGCCGGCCCAATGGTGGTAGTAATGACCAACGGATCATTGGTGGGTGATTGTATCCCAGTATTGTCTCGGCTGCGAAATACCACGTCGTCGAACATGGTCTTCTGTTGTTTTATGGGGGTGACATCTTCCAAATCATCACCTTCATTCATGTCTAGATGCTTGGCAGCATTCACATATTGATCCATTGATCTGAAACTTCGGATTGCCGGGTGAGGTCCGCCTACTATGGAGTTGATAACAATTCCTTTACCTTTCTCCTGCGCTGTAGGCTTGGGAGCAGGTAGAATCTGTTTTGGAGCCTGCTCACCTTGCCCCTTGTCTCTCGGAGCAACCTTGTACTCATCCAACTTCCCTTCACGCAACAGTTTCTCAATCACATCCCTTAAATGCCGACATTCATTAGTTGAATGCCCGTGAGTTCCATGGAACAAACAAAACTTCCCTATCGCCATTTCTTTCTCGGTCGAATCACGAGGTGGCGGTCTTTTGTATTGCAACACATTATACGTATCCAGGTAAATATTTTCCAGGGTGTCGTTCAATGGTGTATAATTCTCGTAGTTCTGGAATCGGGGTCTTTTGTTAGGATCACTTCCCCTATTTCTGTTTCTTCTGTTACCGCTCGAATTACGGTTATTGTTGTTGTTTCCCCCACTTCCAGTATTGCTGTTTCCACCCTTGTTTCCTACATTTACTTCAACCTTGCCAGAATTCTCCCCTGACTGCTTCACGGCGATATTACTCTGCACATTCTCCTTTGAAGCCGTCTCAGGCTTTCTCTTTCGGTTTGCCCTGGCCTCCTCTCGCCTTAAATAAATATCGGCTTTTTCGTAGAATATCTCCCTTGTGGAGGGTGTCTTCCCAGAAAGGTAGTCTCCAAACTCAGATTCAGGATCGACTTCTTCCTTCAATGCCATCAGAATGGTGGGCTCATGCGGGTCACTGACCTCAGTTACAGCTTGGTTAAAACGATCAAGATATGCCCTTAAAGATTCTCCTGGTGCCTGTTTGATTCTCGATAATTCAATAACACTCTTGGACTTTCGGGCATGTAGTCGGAACTGGTTCATGAAACGCTCGCTTAGTTCCTTGTAATTAGAAATCGAACGAGGAGGAAGTCGGGTAAACCAGAACAATGCCACATCTTCTAGGTAGATTGGGAATGCTTTGCACTTCACTTCATCAGGGGCAGCAGCAGCATTCATAAGCCACGAATACCGCATCAAATGCTGTCCCGGATCAGTCCTTCCGTTGTACTTGTCCATCTGTGGCAAGTTAAAGCGTCGGGGAAATTGGAAGTCGAGGATATCGTCGGTAAACGGAGTATGGCTTCGCTCAATGCCATAATCTTCATTTGTATAATTCCGGCTCTCTGACATGATCTGGCGAACCATTGCCTGTACATCAGCATTAGTTAGGGGCCGCTCGGGTTCCCTGGCCCTAGCATCCGAGTTCCTTCTGGGCTCTTGTTCAGGAGATGCCCTTCTTCTTCGAGCTGCCTCTGCTCGATTCCGTTCCCTGCATTCCTGGTCGATCTCGGGAAGAGGGGACTGGAGTCTTTGCCCCCGAGTGGGGTCATTGTTTCCTAATGCTCGTGCGATATCCTCACGAGATCCCAAAGATCCAAATGTCAGCTGCTCCACGTTCTGAGGTCGTTCGAGTGGCCTTCGTTCACGGGGCCTCTCTTCCTCGGAAGATGAAGATTGATCTACTGGTGTGTGACGAACCGGTGATGGAGTTCTCTGTCGACGGAGTTCACTAATCTCCCGACTCATGAGCCTCATATTTTCCTGCATCATGAGATTAGTGCGCTCGTGAACTTTCATGTCCTCCCTCGTGCTCTCAAGCATGTCAAGCAAGCGCAAGAAATCTCCTTGGGTGATGGGCGCAGATGGATTGACCTGATCACCGACCCTGGTGGCTGGAATTGGAGCATTCGTAGGGACTCGAGTAGAGGTTCCAGCTTCACCAAGCATCGGGTCGGATCGGAGGTAGGAAGTCGGATCGGTTCGGAGCTGGGGAGCCTGGTCGGATCGGTGCGTGACAAGCAGCTCGGGTCGGTTCAGATTGGGGGAATGCACTGCTTCAGAATCTCCTACCCGGATCGGATCGGAGCTCTTCCCCTGCTGGCGGCTCGGATTTCCTGCATTGGTTCTTCCTGCTGCTGAACTCTGCCCCCGAGACCTTGTTACAACAGCATTTTGCTGATCTTTGCCAGCTCCATTTCCTCGAAAAGGTTGAACTTCCTTGCCTTTTCCTTTGGCCATGAGTTTTTGACAATCACTTCAACGAATATAAAAAAGAGGAGAAACTTAAGGATTCACTTCTTTGAACTCAACGGTCCAAAAAGTAGAAAGAGATCCCGGAAAATAAAGAATTTAGATAAGGACTCTCAGTGAAAGCACCAAAATGTTAGACCCAAAAGTGGTTCTAACACCCAAATTGATTAAAAGCAAGATGAAATGAGACAAAAATAAAAATGAACACGCAGGATTTATAGTGGTTCGGCGAAGAAATGCCTACGTCCACTTATCTTTCACTATATTCAATAATTCAGTTGCAAATACAATGTAAGATTCACTCAATTCCACTCACAACTCACTTATGTTCACTCAATTGACTAAAACAAAGAATGAAAGATGATTTGGATTCTCCGGGAGTAATGGAGTTCGGATGATGGAGGTAGTTGAATTCTCAAAGTGCTGAAAAAAGATCCTTCTCTTTGTCTCCAGACGGGGTATTTATAGGTGTGAATTTGCTTGAAACTTGATCCGGGTCAGGGCCACATGTCGTCCATCCCACTATCTTCGGGTTCAGATGAACTATTATGTTGACAGCGCATCAAAGGAACGAACGTTATAGGTAGGAACTGGTCATAGCCGGTCCGGATATCCAGGCGATTTTGCAGGAGAGTAACATGGAGCATGGGTTCGGGTCGGAGACACGCAGATAAGAGGTTCGGATCGGGATACCCGATCCGAACCGGATTGGCATAGATGCGATGCTCTCTTCTTCTCTAATCTGCTCCACTCCGATCCATTTTCGTGGCAAACAGGTGGCTTTCCGATCCCATCGAGATTTAGTTGCCCTCCGATCCGATTAGATATTCCTTACCAATTTACTCAGTAGGAGTTCACCGATCCGAACAGAGGACTCTATCCGACCCGAACCGATAGGTTGCTCTGACCCGACCCGAACAGCTGCTGCTATCTAATCTAGATTGTAGTGTCTTCTCCAATCCGAACCGAAGTCTTCTAATTAGAAATGCTCTTCAATGTCTGGTTTCTTGATTTTGTGTTGCCTAGTTCACAAAGTAGGCTAACACCCCTAGCTAAATACCTCCATCCCGGACACAATGGGATATGTTTCGTTGGCCAATTCGACTGTTATAGTCAGTTATTCTTCAAATTAAAATATAAAACATTTAATTTTAACTTTGAACGTACATTTCAATTTGCCAGGGCCACAAACTGATTCGAAAAATTCCAGAATAATAAATCTAGCTATGTTTTGACGCTACGGTCCCAACAAAACTAGTTCCGTCGAATTCTGAGATCGTTTGAAAAATGGCCATTTTCTGGTCGATCCAATTTAACAGAAATTGACCAAACACATTTTCTTTTGCCACGCACACATACTAGCTTCAAAAATTATGAAATTTGAAACCTAGCAATAGTTTGACATCTCGGACCCAACAAAAGTGGTTTCGTCGAATTCCGAGGTCGTTTGCAAAATATCTATTTTCCAGGGCTATATATTATATATAGCGACCTTTCTGAAAATTCATTCGGCCATAACTTTTGATTCCCGCTATGAAACTTCGATTTTTCAGATTCGTTAGAAAGGTATTGATAAACAGATTTAAATATTTTTGGTTTCACTAAAATCCGTTATATTTTCCACCCTGCACAGTCAGTCAAAGTTTGAATTCAAAATTTCAAACTGACTCACTATTTCTAATTCACTATTTTATACAAATATTCTATTTCAATTGTTCAAATTCCTTTGAAATAACCAATTTAAAAATTTTAAATTGGCTCGTATTTTCCGGGTTGTTACACTTCAACTCATTTTTGCAATTTTTGAGTTTTGGCATAAACTGAAAACCATAAAATCCACAAACAGTAGCATTAAGACCCTTATGAACAGCTTCTTTATACCCTTCCAATTTATGCCAATCATTTCGATATCTAAAAGGAAAACCCTAAACCTCTGAAGTAGAAATCAGATCAAACAAAATTGGATTATGATCACTTGATTTCTGTGGGAAAAAAAGAGCTTTGATATGCAGAAATAATTGAAGACAACAATTATTCACCTGGATTTTGTCAATACTAGTAGCAATACCCTTTCTATGCCATGTAAAATTAAATCCCAATGGTTTAACTTCTGATAATGAGCTTTCATATACATATATATATATATATATATATATATATATATACATATATATATATATATTGCACAATACCAGATTTGAGCAATTTAAGGTATGATGGATTCATATGGATGTAGACTATGCCATGGAATTGATTTGGAGTGCTTTGGAGACTGTTGGGATTTTTGGTTAAATTAACCACTTTGCTTAGTCTAATCAGAAACCAATCGCTATTCCGACGATAAAAATCACGGTGAGTAAACTCACTAACTCCTGTTTTATAATATTATAAACGTAATTTGATGTTGATAAACGATGATTGAATGCTGTTTGATGATTATTTGGATAAATTGATATATTATATCAATTGTTACTATTAAATATATATTAGTTATATTTAAGGTTAGTAGTTGGATATTCCTGCACATTTTAGCGGATGGGGCCCAATGCTCCCCGCATAATAGTGGATGACCATCTATACCATGATATCCCACCTCGAAGTGGGATTGGTATTATTTATGTTGTCTAACATTTGTGGATGAAAGAAAAACAGGTTGGTGGGATCCAACCAGATTCCTCAAAAATTATTATTGTTTGCTTTCATATATTGTGATATATGATGTGTTAAATGTTTTGTGATAAATTTAGTTGTGTTTGGAAGTTCGAATAGCACTGGCCCTAAACATTGATATTTAAAAATATCATAAGAAGAGATTTTGAGATTTTATAGGAAAATCTATTTTTTTCCAAAATAGAAATAGAATTTCGAATGGGTTAGGAAATAATAAATTGTCTTAAAAAATAAAACAAGTAGTTTAATTTGTAAACAATGTCACTAGAACAAAAACACCATATTACAACTTTAATTTTACAACTGTACGAAAAGCACAGTTGTAATAAATGTTTTTTACAACTGTGCGAAAAGCACAGTTGTAATAAATGTTTTTTACAACTGTCAGTTCTCTAAAGTTGTAATAAACATATATATCACAACTTTTCATTTTATTAGTTGTAATAGATGCCTATTGATTACAAACTTCATGTTTATAATATCTATATTTAATAACTAATTATATTAATATTTAATAATGATAATTAATAATAAACTTGAGAATCAATAATATTTATCAATTATTATTAAATAATTAATAGTTAAAAGTAGTAATTTATTTTTAATAGTTAATGTATGTTAACTACTTATTAATTAATAGTAACATACTATTTAATAATTATTTTTTAACATTTACTAGTAATTAATAATTGCTACATCTTTTCTAAAAACTTAACATTAAATTTTCTCTTTATTTATTACGTTAAATGGATTTCAAAGACGAAGCGAATATTTGAATTACTTAACTAACTAGAATCGATCCGACAGTGTTTAACCAAATATTGGAAGAAACAGTGTTATGTATAGTATAAAAACAATGAAATATAACTTTGAACTCCATCTACACTCGTTAAGTTTTAAACAAACCAAAGTTGCAACATTTACGGTTTGAAAAAGAAGCAACGATGGCTGAATTTTTGGATGGGCTCAACAATGTAGTTTATTGTGCGGTGCCTACAATTAAAGGCAAATTCTATTAAGACCCAAAAAAATACTGAGTAGCCCCCCTTTTTTATTTTAAAATTTCACTGGACAAAAATACCCTTCGTTGAATGTATTTTTTTTACGCATTTTCATCAACCACGCAGCGCGGGTGTGGGGATTGTGATTCATCCTAGTAGGGGCCCTACGAGGTTGACATCAATACCTCGTAGGGGTCCTACGAGGTTAGCACCATTACCTCGTAGAGTCCCTACGAAGTAAACAACATAACTTAGTAGTGACTCTACGAGGCAAAGGGTATTTTGGTCATGCGATTTTTTTTAAAAAATTGGGGGGCTACTCAGCAAATAGATGGGTCTGAGTACAATTTGCCACAATTAAAAGATTCCTCGTCAAATTCGGTACCCCATTCTCCAAATGCTAATCGTTATGTCTCCCCTAAATTAATCTAGGTTTCCTCATCGACTTCAAGACCCCCATTTTCCAGATGCTTCCTCATCAGAATCGCATCGTGATCGTCCAGCTTGACGATGTCACCAGTGAAATCCGGCTGACTCCTCCCCAAATTTAGTTTACCCAAAATCAAGTAAATTGTTTCTCTTCTAAATCGCTTCCTACAGAAATTCCTTCACCAAATCGAGCTCCTTTTTCCCGTCGCAACCACCACCAGCCCAAAGCCATCGTCCTTTCGCAACCAGCTCGGCTCGCCGGTCGCGCCGCTTGAGCCCAGTCCACCAATTTCTTCCATCACCGGCGGTCGAAACCGCATCTCCTCCTGTTTCATAACCGAATCACACCTTTTCTCCGATGGCCCACCTTTCCAAGTGACGCTATGAGCCTACGCCACCTCCCTATTGACCACTGAAGCCGAGTTTCTACTTCCCCCATCGAACCAAAACCATTCACCTTTTTCTCGCTTCCTTGGCACTCTCTCCCCTCGCTGCCAGCAGCTTCTTCCGGAATCATCCTTGGTCACTGCGAAACAGCCACCGCTCCTATGCAGTTCCACCGCTGTCTCCATCTTGTGGAAAGGTTGCCGCGTTTTGGTGAGTTTCCAACTCACGATAAAATCTTTATTCAAGTAATAAATTTTGAATTAAAACTGAAGTGTATGGTTGGTTGTGGGCTGATTTTATTATGTATTCGTTGTTGCCTTGTGTTACTGCATTTCTTCTGCTACCTATTCATTTGCTATGTTACACCATGCTCTGTTACGTGACTGCTGGCACAAAGATCTTGTGTGCCTGACCATTTTGTTTGTATATGCTTATACCAAGCTTACTGTTATATACACGCACCCCTAGCTGCCCTTGGTTGAAAACCTGATTGTGTGTTTTCTGATTTTTCTCATGATCTCTGTAGTTTAGTAAGTGGGATTGGTCATGTAGTACATGCACTTATATTATATGATATCGCCTTGTTAAGCTACGTCTCTGAGAAGTAATAGTTTCATTTTACATTTGTTTGTCTAAAGTATTTGTTTACCCTAAACAGGAGTGTATCCCATGATACCTGCTGTTATAATTACAGTTAATAATTGTGTTGGAAGAAGGCTTGTTTTCTAGAAATGGTTTTTTTTTTTTTTTTTTTTTTTTTTTTTTTTTAAAAAGGATACACGTATAGTTCTGGTCACTATTAGTTAAAAAAAAACTAGTGTTCTGATTTACTAGCCGGCATCAAGCTGGTGAATTGACAATAACCCCTCAATATATCATAAACAGGTAAATAAATGCATATACATGCATAACCAAAATACACAGTAAATGGTGATTTAAACTACGTTGTAGGACTGTTCGTTTACTGTTTCTAATTGATATGTATTCCCTGACTTTGGTTTTAGATTACTTGATATTTGTTTTTTTTAATGACTGGGAACTTTTTCTTATGCATATTTAGTGATTACAAATGCATGTTACTTTGAACTATACAAAAATGATCCAAAGTAATTCCACAACACATGATTGTACATGAATGCTGGGTCATTTTTGGCATGTAAACAAAACTGAATTTATATATAACCATGCATAGGTGAGTGAATACCCCCTTTTATTTTCGGTTTTCTAGTTATGGTTCAGGCAAATTTAGGAATAAAAACGAAGATTAAGTGATGCTAATTTATATAAGCTATTTATGCTTGGGTAAATCGCTAATTTTTGTACATGTTATGCTATGGTATGCCACTTGTTCCATGTGAACCTTTTGCCCAAGTACCCAATAACAAACTACAGAAATTTTCATCCCCTACATCTTTCATGGTTATGCGAGTCAAGTGTGAATCCGTGAACTACATGTGAAATTGATATCAAGTTTTACATGACATGCATAATTATTTTTAGAAAGATATCAAATAAAATCTTTGGTTTGTTTTACTGCCAAGTAAAATTGATGCATATTATACATACATTTTCTAGCCATGCAGATTCAAAACCGTATATATATAGCGCCTCAAATTGGACATTCAATTTTACGCTGGCAGTTATTGTCGTATCCGTCTAATCACTCCTGCAGCATCATGTTTGAGTTACATTTCAACATTATTAGGTATTTAAGGTTAACCAGTTTTGATTTGAACTTGCAGCATATGCTTCTAAAGCTGTATTTGACCTTTATGACTCTGTGACCCCCGATTTTCTAGAATCCAGATTAAGGTCACTTTCTTGTACTTACAAATAGATAGAAAAGCATGTTCCAATCTTGAGTCAAGTTGTCAACGTCTAGGAATCATGTCGCTAGTTCAAGAAACTATAAACTAATTCACTCTGGCTGATCTGGAAAGATTGAATGGATTGATGGTTCAGCAAGTTAAAATAAGGTTGATAGAAGAGGAATCCCAAAGAGAACTAATGTTAGTTAAACTGTTTTGCAAGAAATATTTTCTTTAGATTGATAGAGAACATGTAGTAAATAAAATCAGATTAGATTTTTTTTTTTTTGTTTTGTTTTGTTTTGATAATTTAAGTACATTGTAGGCTAATGCCATTGCAAATGTCTCACTGTGTTGTGGTATGATTTCTTACTAACCTCACTATAAATGATGTTTTACTCATATTATCTTTTGATGATGTTTAGATCTCAAGAGGTTATCAATTGAGGCTCGATCTAGGTGGTTTAGGCCAAATGAAGTTCATGCAATATTGACCAATTACAGCCACTGCAAACTTCAACCTCAGCCGGTTGACAAACCTCAAAGTATGATTACTGGACTGTGGCTACTAGTCAGTTGGATACCCAATACATGTCATATAACTGTAATATGCACATTTGTTTCAAATTTTGGTCAATATTTTTTTGAATTAACACATTACTTCTTTCAGAAATCTTGTTAACAAATAACATTATAACGAGACTTAATTGGTAGGCATGCTAATCTTTAGCAGTATGAGGACTGGGTGTTGCATTTTTAGGTAAAAAGTTTGGAATAATAAAATGCTTGCATAAATACATGCATTACTGAGGCATTCATGTTTTTCTCATCTTATATTAATAAAATCCAGCCCCCTTCTACAATGAATGCAATGAGAGATGTTAATATTGGATTGGTTATTGGTACATCTGTCATTGCCTATAATTGATGTTCCGTAACCAACTGACTTCATTTCTCCATGGCATCTTTTGTTCAGTTAATGTATTACTATGGTGCCAATGATATATGTTTGATAACAAGCATTTATGTGCTTTTGTTGTTATGTACATGGTATCCAGCGTTTTCAACAGTGTAACATAAATGTAATTTATTTCTTTTCTTTACATATGTGTGTAGGGAGCAATACGATACATGGAACATTTTGGCATGTGCATGAAATGCAGGTTGTTTATTTTCTAAAATTGCATGGCTGAGAGATCCAGAACTGTTTCATCATTACTAACCCAAATTTTATCTCTTGTTCAGGTATATTGAATTCAGGTCTCTTATCAATTTTGACTTTATTTTGATCTAGTTATGCGTTACTTACATCCATCCTATACATTATTGTGCATCTTATTACAGCTTTTCCTAAAAATGTCATAAAAAAGGGTGTATAATACTCCTCCTATAATCTGATTTTTTTTTTCCCCTGTTATTTTGAATCGAAGATAAAAATGAAACTAATAGTGAGAAAGAAAACCAGTAAAATCATGTTAATTTCATTTTAAATGTGAATAAGCTTAGCATATACATCTTATAAAAAGCAGTGTCAGGTGTTCAAACTGCCTTACACTTGTTGAAAGTGAATAGTCCATCAGGAATCATGGTAAGTACAATAGATTGTCTCCTGAATTACAAACTGACAATATATAATAAATAATGATGGAATTTTATTTAAATATGAGCTGCTAAATGATTTGAGCATTCACTAGTGTTCTACATAAGTTAAAAGATTTTGCTACTCTTACCTACAAACTTGTCGGTAAGATTTACTTAGAAGAGACAAATAGCAAATAATTTGAGCATTCTTGTGCGTAAATCATACTTGCAAATAGCAAAAAGTTGTCATAGTATTTCTGTAAAGAATGTGGTTCCTCATGTCTGATTACCAAAGCCTATATGTCATATTTTCACTATGTGAACACATACACACTTCAGATCTGTACATGTAGTGGCTACACTATGATAATTCTGAATGTTAACCCTCGAGCCTAAGGTTTAAATGAATTCCTAACTGTAAACTACATGCAAAAAAGGCAACTTTCAGTTTAGCATGCTACAAAGGTTAAATTTTTATTCCAAGCATCAGTTTCTTGTTCGACTGAACTTAATAAAATGTACATTTTTTTTGCAGTCTCGCCGTGGACCGCAAGGTTGGAAAGTTTGGATTGATGTGGCGATGGATCCAGAAGCTTTTTTGTGGAAGCCGTATCCCGAAATGACTACCATTGTAGAAGCAATCTATTAAATAATAGTAAAGCAGAAGAATTTCAAGCTCTCTCTTTAATTCTCTCAATTCTCTTAATTCTCCTTAATTCGCTCAATTCTTTTAATTCTCCTTGAAACTCTAAAGATACTTTTGTTAAATCAAAATCAGAATTCTTCAAATATCCACATATTTCAAATTTTTCAATTCATGTTCATTCGCTTCTAAATGAGATAGCCGGCATACTCGGTCCACGTTTCCACTATTTTCCCAAATTAACTAACCGACTCGCCCACTACTTTCTTATTTCAAAGTAACAAATCGTCGCTTCCCTGTTGTCTTTCTTTTTACAGTAAAAAAGTTTGGATCCACCCACTTTCTTCCTCAGCTACTTCCATCCCAACTGCATAATATTCCTAAACAGACTCCTTCGATTGGCATCAACTCCATCGATTTCGTATATGCTTCTACTGCTAATAAAACCCAATTTTGTCTACTTAAAGCGCCGCCAATATAAAATCAATCTTGGTCGAATGAAGCATGGAAATTGATGGTCATCCACGGTTTGAGTTCATAGATGAACCGTCCACTTTTCTTTAAGTGCCAATCGCTGCTGTTTCTTCCGACATTATATGAATTTTCAGTTCTCCTTACTTATTCGCATTTCATTTCGTTATGCCTGTTATAATCGGTGCGTCTTCTTTCTCTACTTTATTATTTCATTTTTATGCACCGTAGCTTGTACTTAGATTTAATTGTTGCTTCCCTCTATATTTGTTATGTTCAATTATTTTTCTGAGTAATAATTCGAGATATTAATTGATGTTTTATGCACTTCTACATAACCAGCATGTCACTAATTTACTTATGCTTATTTTACCTCAAACTGTACCTTTAATGGACGCATTCTATTAAAAAAAGTCAAATTTTTGGCTAAAATGAAGATGAATTTTCGGACTAGCATGTAGTTGAAAGTTTGAAATGCCCAACACTCTTTATTACAGTTTTGATTGCAATTGTTTCTACTTATATTGCATCAACTTTTTTATCTATTTATATCAATCAACCACTTCATTAACTTATGGCTGTCTGTTCAGATTTATAACCTATGTTCACATTTGGATCCACCATAGTTCCAACTGTTTCTGTTCCATTAGTCAAAAGTTTTTCTAAAGGAAAATGTCAAATTTTTGATTAATCTATCTATTAAATAATAGTAAAACAGAAGAATTTCTAGCCCTCTCCTTGATTCTCTCAGTTCTCTCAGTTCCCCTTAATTCTCTCAATTCTCTCAGTTCTCCTCAAAACTCTAAAGATACTTTTATTAAATCAAAGTAATACAGCAATATAAATCTATTAAATAATTTATTTATATTATTTACTGCCACTTCGAACAAATTTTAAGCGATCTGAAAATTCTTCTTCCTCCTAATTATTCACTACAGCATTATAATTCTTCTTCCTCCTATGTCCTCTTTGGCTCTCCTTTCAGAAGATCGGAATCTATGGATTCAAATCAATAACCAGGTTTGTTATTCCTGTAGCGACTGTTAATTAATTAATTTATCAAATTACAATCTCGATTTTAACAAAGATTCCATGATTTAGTTCCTTCATCACACGCACCTTTTACCTAGCCCTAATTTTAGGTTGGAGCTGCATCATAGACTCATATTCAACCTCAAACAAATCGTTGATAGTCGCGAGTTGTCGTCAATGCAAAGGCTGTTCCTTCTTCACTCATTTCACCTTTGCTTTTTGTCCACTACCATAACGAAACGAACGGCTAGAACAATTAAGTGCCACATGTTTGATTTCCTACAGTTTTCCTTTGGATATTAGTTGCTAATGATTGTCCGACTATTATTTTATGGCCTTCATTCTTCCCATCTTGATTACTCAGTGCTTGCAATGTGAAGATTTTTTCCAAATATTGAATTTAAGAAATATCATGTTTCCAACTATATTACTGGTTTTTCATATTTTATGGTTATTGACGATTATGTAATGTTTTTAGATAGTAAAAAGTTTAGAAAAAATTGCAATTTTTTAAATAGTTCTAATGCAATTTTTTTAGACAATTATGTAATGTTTTTACTTTTTAGATAGTAACAAATTTTTTTTTTTTTGACTTAAATGTAATGGGACAATGATAATGTTTGTTGAATAAAGTATCATAAATATTTATAATATGTTGTTTTATCAAGGGATAGTTAGTACTAAGTTCAAATTATATGGGTAACTACAGATACTATTTTAGTTGCAAATATCAAGTGAAATAGGTAAGTATACCAAAGAATTAAATGGTCCATCCATTTATTAGTTTTTGGTTATCTATGGCACCTTAGTCAGAGAAGAAAGGAAGAAAATGTCCAGTAAAGATAACATGTAATGCAAATTGGTCTCCTTTTCACTTCTGCTCTAATAATGCATAGATCACCAGCTCATAAGAGTCAATTTAATATGTACTTATTATAATTATGATAATAGTTGTAACTATGATAATAGGATAAGGACATCTATATTTTAGTGAATTATTAAGTAAAAAAATCTTTTATCATAACTGTGTATATATTACTAAGCACAACTGAATAATTTTATAGGCCAATTTTGGATTAGTTTGTCATTAATTTGATTACCATTTTAAGACCTCTGATGATTTGGTGTCTATACATTTGTACTAATAACTCCTTTGTTACTAATTTATTATATGTTATATTGAATGTAGTTTCAAAAGAAGTAATATTGTTTATCTTTTGTTCATATTACCTACTTTTTGCTAACTTTTGTAATTTATGCTTAGTCAAATTTATGTACGCCAGTAGCATATTTTCAATATCGTTAATTAGCTAAACTGTTAGATAAGAAATATAAGGAAAGACTTCAACAAGTGCATAAAATTATTTCATTATAGTATGGGTTAGTGAACACGGGCTTATTCCTCATATTTATTTTAACTTCATTGTTCAATCTACTGCAAACAAAACATTTAATTGCTAAATGGTAATATTGCCTCCGTTAAGTTGGTTGTAAATCTTCGAACCTATGCACCAATTTTTTTAAAGTTGTGGTGCGATCTTTTTGGACAATTAGATGCAAATTTCATTAGCTTAATATGTAATCAAAGTGGTCACATATCGTTTAGTCGGAGGGGGAAGTGAGGATAGTAGGTAAATTAATTTTCATATATTATGTTGTGATATTAAGAGATATTTAATATTTAGCTCAATTATTTGGCTAATTGCAGCTAATGTGTAGGTTGAAGATGTCAACTGAAATAGGAAGGTAGATTGAAGAATTAGAGATCCATCCATTTATATGTTTGTGGCTGGTTGTGACACCAATTAGGGAAAAATAGAAGAAAATGTCTGTGCTGATACTATTACGTTACTTCACCTAAAAAAAATTGGTCTTTTCTTCACTTCAGTTCTAATTATTTATAGTCAGTCCATATGAGTCAATTTAATCAGTATTAATTGTAACTATGGTAATAGTTATAATTATGATAATAGTATATGGACAGCAACATTTTAGTGAGTTTATTAATAAAATCTTTTATTATAATAGTGTGTATATTGCATTTAAGCACCACTGAATATTTATATAGTCAATTACTAAATTGGTTTTGCATTAATTAGTTTATTATTTCAGACTGATAATGATTTGACATATATGTATTTATACTAAGCAACTCCTTTGATTTGAACTAATTACATGCTATATTGTATTTAGTTTCAAAACAAACATCATTGTTTTGCTTTTGTTCATGTTGCATACTTTGTGCTAACTTTTATAATTTATACTTAGTTAGAAGAAAAAAAAATCTTGGCTAATGCTGTATTTTTGAAATTGTCAAAAGAAATACATGCAAAGGCTTTACTAAGTGAATAAAATTGTTTCACTATTGTACGATCCATCTGAAAAATTCGCACTTTTCTCATTTTCAAAAAGATGCAAGCATCATGATGTCCTTTTTACTTTAGAAAAAGGATGAAAATATATTCTACATTTCAGATGGTTCTATTTTGTCGGATATCTATTGGGTGCCATAGTCACTGACGTGAAAGGAAGAAGTGATAGCCAAATGCAAAAGAAAGCAGCCCAATTTGGCAGGTAAGTATACTATGCTTAATTGTCTTAATTTTATTGTTACTTTTGAGCCTATTCGAATGGAGTTTCTATATTTATGCTTCTATTACTATGGAATAAATGAATTAGGACATACCAGCATAATTTGGACATTATGTTATCCATAATCTATTTTCATAAAATGCTTATTGATCGTACTTATTTCCTTGAGCTATTCATTTGTATCCCTTCAATAATTATATCAACTTTTGTTTTCTAAATGACTAGAAAGGTTATTCTTTGCACAAAATATAAAGATAGAATTCATAGAACTGTGCTGTGTTGATAGTCACAAAGTTTTGAGTAAACCATCTTAGATGTTGTTATCATTGTCGTAACAGAAATGACATGTGAAAACAAAGATACATACCTATTTCTCGAAGGTATCTATCTCAGCAAGAAGCGAACAATGGCAGAAGAGTAACATGTGGAGACTCTATTCCCAGTTTAAGATAACTTTAATTAATGTTACTGCTGGTATGATGAAATCTTTAATGTTTTAAGTAAAATTATATTTCTACCAACTTTATTTACAGATCCTGTTCTCTTTGTAAAAAGTTTTTTTTTTCTAATGGAAAACATTGCTGCATTGAATTTACAGTTGATGAGTAATATTTTATAATATGCATTAGAATGTTTCCTAAGCTGCACCATTATGGCTAAAAGCTTTCATATTTTAAAACATCTACTATATAATTGAGTTAGATTTAAAATGGTTGTGGTCCACATTTAAATGCAGCAATGTGGTTCTTTTGATTGGGTTAATTAATACTAAATTTAGACTATTTACAACACAAATGAATTTGATTCACACTAGACTTATTAAAATGACGTGTTAGGTACGATTTTGTTTTCAACTATTCAACAGGTGATTCCTGCTTATAAAATCGAAGCTAATTTGATAAATTTATAAATTTGGTGCTAGCATGGTTTTATGTAATGCATACATACCCTTCACTGTTTTTTTGTAGATTGAATATTTATATAAGTGAATTCCCATAATTTTTCATTATTTCTAATTTACTAACAAATTATTGAATCTTCACGTTGCAAGAATTGGTATACTGTGGCTTCCTATTTTATTCATTAGCCTTACAGTCAGAAAAATTAACTAACTACTTCATAAAAAACGTTTAAAAGATATAAATAAAATACTAATAGTTGATACTTGATAGGACTCTTTGTTTTCTGTAACAGGCTACAAGCAAAGGCAACTTTTACTTTTGGCAATATTGGGAGTGCAATTTGTAAAACTTTATGCCTTGCGTTTTCTTTTCAGTCAATTTTTGCATTTTATCTGTGATCTAGAAAATTAGCAATAAGGCGAAATGATTGGTATCCTTTGAACTAAAACTATAAGCTAAAAAAATGATGTTGAAAGACTTTCAATGGTGAAATATAAATCTATAGTGAAGTATATATTAGTTATATTCAACCTTGATTTATTAATACAATAAAGGCCGAGTTCTCCAAGATTTTTTTAATGGTTTTCCTCATTTTTTTAAAGTCCCCTTTTCTGATCACACTTTATGTTTCATACCACCGATGTGAAATCTTGGAAACTCTTTCTCTCAATAAATTATTCAATTTTGTTTCAACAGACGTTAGTTAGAATTATAAATTTATGCTTCAATATGATATAGCCTCTCACTTCGGTCATTGCATTAAAAAGTACATTGCAATTAGAGATTGCTTTACAATCGACCAAGAAATTTAACTTTTTTTGTCAACCAACGATTATAATTTATGTCATCTCCGACTGAGTATTTCTATCCATGCTTAGATTCACAATTTGATGCATTCTATTCTAGGTGATCCTATTATGAAGATTTTATTGTCAATCCATTGTATCTTAATCTTTACTATAATTCAATAATGAATTACTGATTTCAAAATCATGGACCTGGTTATGTCTTTATCAATTGATCCAACTTGATACTCATAAGTACTTATTTTTTCTAGCTCGATTCCCAAAGGTTCTCAGTTGATGTAATATTTTTTTCTTAGCTATCAAGGGTTATCTGAAAGTTCTTTAGACTTTAGACTTCAAACTTAGTGGTTTCCTCTACTTAATATTTCTTCCTTCATTGCTACAATTAAATTTAATAATTTTTTTTAAAACTTCTTTGCTGTTGTATTCTACATACTTTTGCATGCTTCTAGCCTTCCCATCTCGGAAGGTCAAGCTTATGCTGCTGTTGCAATAGCCACTCCAGATTATACTTTTGGATATCACCTGCCTAAGCATCCCTAACAGTTTCACAATCTTTTTCTTTGCCAGTCTTTGTTCCTATTGCTGCTCCTCTTGTGGCCACTCCTGCAATGTTGGGTAACACAATAACTATAGATTGCCAGATTCAGAAATTGCGTTGATTATTTCCTTTCAATACCTATCTGGTGCTTAAGTCAATCACTTATTGCTCACCAATGTGCAATTTGTTACTTAAGAAACCAAATATTATATATTCATAAATAATTTTCGTATCTGTACATCTTGATATGCTACTGTTTATAATGGAATTGGATGAAATAAAAAGATGGAATAAGAAGATATACATAAGACATTCTTTTGTTGTTGTCAAGATTGGTAATTAATCCCATGAATAATGATAGATTTTTAATTATTTCCTTTTTCGTGTGCAAACAAATTTCGTAACAAAAATTAGAAGGCTGTCACAATGTTGTTTGAGTCCAAATCCAGTAAAAACATAGAAAAATTCATAATACAGTAAAAACATTGAATTTCTTTTATTGTAAATTAACCTTATATTTCCTTTTGTTTTGTTTTTACAACTGAAATTATCTAAATTTCATGATTACATCTACCCCCAAAAATGCCACTTTTAATCATTTATTATTTTTATTCCAGATAATTGCTGCTAAAATAGAAAAAAATTATCATTTTCTTTCCATAAAATAATTGCACTAAAAACTACAAATACTTGCATTTAAAACCCAAATATTTCCTGCTTTCCTGCAAAAAATTGCAAATTTGTGCAGATTTTAAAAAAGAAAGCCAACTGTTGTATATGGTAAGAGAAAACTGAATTGAGTAAAATATTGGTATTGCTTATTATCTATTTTATACAAATTCGTACAAGGAATTTATAATGTTTTACTAAGAAACGCAGTTTGCTTTTAACTCATCTTGAGGTGCTGATCCATACTTCCCTTTATATAAATAAATTTGCAACAACAAATCTTCAAACATCCTAAAAAGGTACCGTACAACATTGTTATCTGCAGAGGCAAAGTCTGCAGGATGGTGGAACTCCTGAAAAGAGATATTAGAAAGGCTCTTCTGCCTTTCACTGATTTTGATTCAAAGGTAACTCCTTTTTTGTTCTTTCAACTATTTTTTTTTGGCATATGATATTAACAAGTTCAACAGCTTGCCTTTTTTATTACTTTCCCAATTAAGCTTAGGTTCTTTGTTTATATCCACTAGACCATAATTTTATGTATGTGAACTCTATACTATAACTATAGTGAGTTTACTTTCTTTTTACTACTTTTTCAAATTTGTTTTATTCAATGATCTAATGTTTATACTTTATAGTCTGATTTGTACAGTTAATTTTAAAAGTTGATGTATCGGCCTTATCAATTTAGTGAAGTTAGTTTCCAAGCTAGGATTAAAATGTCACTTGACTTTAAATGTGAGTATGCATTGTCAACATGTATGCAACATTGGTTCGTTCTCTTAACCTTTTTAATGCCTTGGTGCTTGATGTCCAATCGGCAACTTTTCTATCCGAACCCAAGGATTGACCCAGTAATTATCCTGAGTTTGGGCTGATGTTTAGGATAATCATACATAATCGAAATTGTTGTTAACAAGCTGATTAATCAGACAATTTCAAATTGAACCATAATATTATTACTATTATTTCACAATATAGAATTATACATCAACCACCAGTACATATCTTGCAAAGGTTAAACCCAACGTACAACATATGGTACTAGAAAATTTTAATAGAACTATTTTTTACTGTATAGATTTGATGTAGTATTATTACATATATGTTAATCATTGTATTATATATATTTTGGAAATACCTCAAATATTGTAGAGTTAGAATTTTTTTATAAAAAAAATTTCCAGATGGTACACAGTTTTTTTGAACAACTTGGATTTTTAGTTTTGAACATCTTTGATAAAGGCCTCTTCATATGCCTACTATTAAATATATAGTAACATCGTTGATTGATCATTTTTTATGTATATGCGTTGTGCGCAACTGCACCTACAGATGCCGATAGAGATGCTAAAATTTTTACGGTTCCTCTCACTTTTTTTTGGAAAGCGTTTTATTTGTATTATGATTTTTTCTATGTTACCTTATATTCTGAGAAAACAGTCAACGTGAATGCAACTAAATCTAACATGATAACCCCTCGCTTTATTTAATACTCTACAAATCTTCAAATATCAAGCCAAAACTATTTTTTTTTACTTGAACAAAAACTGTTCTAAATTATGAAGCAAGTAAGAGGAATGTGTAACAACTATAAAATAATCAAACTTTACTACAAATAAACACTTGCTGAAAATGAAGTATTGATTTCATTTTTTTTTCCAAATTTTACTCTTAATCTAATGATATGTATTTTTATATTTGGCTAATACTGCCTGTGCTTTCTGTGTCACTAATGATCATTGGGTTATTTATTTGCTAAGATGGGAAAGTCTAATCAATTTTAAACTAAAAGGGAAAAGATTGGCATGTCTGCTGAAATGGCCTCTGAAGTTATAACTGCCTATTATCCTTCTCCTTCTTACTTTTGTCATTAATAACAATATATGTGAGCTTGGTTCATCAGGTTAAACATGTCTGTCTTTATGAGATCCTTTTAACAAATTAAGTTTAAACTATTCTCAAATTTTCTTCTTTTTTGTCTTTTTTTTATGCTGAAATGTTATTGTGGATAAGTCTTAATACTAACCGATTATTATGGAATATGATGACTATCTGAACAATTGTTTTAACTATTGGCAGCATTGATGAAGTCGTGGCCACAATTGAGAAGATCAAAAAGGAATTGGTTTGGTTGAAAAAATGGGTATCTAATCATGGAAAATAATAATAATAATGTTCGTGATGTGCAGTAACTTGAGCTATCAAGATACTGACTTTACATTTTTGGTTTTAGCTGTGTTTAGTTTTGAATGTAATTCAACATAACACTGTTTGCAGAATAACATCACATTATTTGTGGTATTTATAAAATCTACAAACTTATCTGTTCTCATTTGGAAATCTAATATGTTAACTGTTGTCTTCCATTTTTCCGCATTTCAGCCTTTTAAAAAATTTGAATTTCCTTAATGGACTCCTTAAAAAATGATGCAAACATGCTGAGTCTATTCACGGAAATTTTTTGGGTTTATACTACATGGTATATTTTGTACATTACACTGACTGTCATAATCAAAACATAATAAGTTACATGTCCTCAATCACTATGTCCTAAATCCTAATATTACTATCCTTTATATGTCCTCAATCATGGTTCTCAACATAATAAGTGGATTTAAATTTTTAGCATTTTTCAAACTGTATTCAACCGTCTTTGACAATTAAATGATATAGAGGACATTTTTTTTTCACTGTTTATGAGCTTGGATAGTATTCAACAATACTTTGCATAATTGGAACTGAAATGTTCAATTCCCACGTTCATTTAAAAACATGCGTGTTGAAATGGGGAAAAGTAGCAGTACAAGAAAATACAAATGACATGGGGTGAGGAATCCAGGCCTCTTTGATTTTTTTTTTCCTTTTGTTTTCTTGGTACCATAACTATCTTTGTCATCTGCAAACTGTTTTATATAAGTACTTGCTGCCAATTCATGTTGTCGGCCTGTAAGTTGTAGGTAGGCCTTTTAATAAATTTGCAATATTGATACATCTTGAAAACGTGGATAGACATGTTTATCAATAAGCTTTATTGTTTGTGTAGGAAGCCACTTTTAAATTACGATAATTTCAACACTCATATTGAACCAAACCTTTCTGCCTAATAACAAAATTCTTTCATGCAAGTTCTCTAAAATAGGAATACTAATCAAAGGCTTAAAGGCATGGATATCTCTGTGTGAGCTTCGGCTGGTGGTGATGTGAATGTGTGCATAAGTGAGCTTTAGCCGGTTGATCTCTGGGTGTGTCCAGATTTTATGCATGTCTACATGACATTACTGTTGATGTAGCTTGAGGTCTTGGCACTTAAAAAGACAGAATAGAAACCAACCATTTTGTTGTATACCTGTGTAAATATACACATGAAAGAATACAATTATTCGGTTATAAGGTACTGTACATATGTTTAAGGTTATATCTGTGTTGAAGTTATGGCAATAACATTACAGTTTATACTAGCAATATATGAAAATCTATTTTATTTTGGCAAGGCTAATATATGAAAATCTATTTTATTTTGGCAAGGCTAATATATGAAAATCTATTGTACTTGAGCCATAGGTATACACTTTCATAGTCGATTAAACAAGAGTTTATATGAGAATTGCAAAAATAGGTGTGTTGTGTCATATAGTCAATACATTTTTGTATTATGTCCTATGTAATTAGTACATTTTTAACATAGTATTTACATTAACAAGTCTGTTCTAATTTCATATAAATTGTGTTATGCTCCTTTGGTATGCTAGATATTTCTTATTGTCACTAATAATTTCCACGTTTATCAATTAATTTGGTATGTATGACTTATTTTTTTTTGTAATCCTTACAACATTAACAGTTTCTACAATTATTGTTTGTTTTCTCCTTAAAATTCTTTCTTTGGACAAGCAAACCAAAAAAAAATTGAATAATACTTTCAAAAACATGTTTGGAATACCCTAATACTTTTAAGTCCAGCCAATATATAAATAGTTGTAGTAAAAACAAAAAATCTTTTCGCTTTTGCAAAAACAATACTGCACTTTTGCAAAGAAAATTAAAAAAAGATTGTATATAGAAACGTGATATTAAATACAAATATAATTTTAGCAAAATAAAATCATAAAATGTATCAATAAATTTGGCATGCAATACAAAATTATGCTTTTTTATAGCAAAAACCTCATTTTTTATATTCCTACAATGTTTTACCGAACCATCTCGGTTCCCTTTTGATATTGTATATTTGACTTATTATATTAGATAGAGTTAATCATGAATCTTAGAAGTTAGAACCATAATTAAATATAGTAAGCTATTAGTTGTTAATATGCCTAATAAATCATAAAACATGAAAATTTCAATATTTACATGATATTCATATCAACAAAGAAGGATATAGAATTCATTTGGATGTACAAATACATCAGTCATATAACATAATTATATACGTAAGAAATAATTGTAAATTTAATTTATGATTAATCTATATCGATATATTAATACATTATATTGTAAAATTTTGATTTTAGCTGAACTGCTTACATTTTGAAACTTCTACAGTTGCTTACAAAACTCACCTCAATATCACATATTTTATATATTTACATCAATTTTTTTTATTAATCATGTAATTTTGATTTTAATTTATTTGAATAAGTTTAATTAGAAGTATTCATTACTTCATCTAATAAATCCTTAAATGTGACGGTTTCAATATGTATACATATTCATATTAAAAAAGTATTCAAATAAAATTTCTATTTAAAATAAGATATATAATCCGAATATCATAAGTAACACACGTGAATAACATTAACAAAACTAATTTTTTATTCATTTATGTACAACTTCATCTGCTGTTTCCTAATTTTTCATGTTAGGATCCATGTATTTAATTGCTTTATGAAATTCAAAATTTAAAGTATTTTAATAATCTATATATTAGTTGTATATGTATACACATACATACTAATAAAAATCACAACAAAAATTTATGTTTAACTATATAGGTCTTATACGTAAATTTATATACATAAACAGTAACAACAAAGTTAATTTGTAAATTAAGCATAATCATTTAAGCATATAAACAATAAATTTATCATGGACTACGTTAAAATATTTTATTTTTAACTTTTAACAACTCCTCATTAAAATCTGTGTACTTTTTTTTAACAAAATCCTTCTTGACATATTCATATTATTTTACTCTTAAATCAATATATTTTCTACATAATTTCAGATTTATCATATTTAATAAAATTAGTTAAGTAATATTTGTTAATTCATCGAAAATAATTTAAATTTCCCGGTTTCAACACGAATACTTTCTCATATACTATGAACAGTAAGATTATTGTTTTATATCAAAGAAACACAAGTTACATGACACATACCATATATATGCAACATACTAATTTATATTATATTTATTTTGTCGGATTTGTCGTATGTTGTACAATGAAGTTGTAATTTTAATATTGAAATTTTAAATACTATAATTTATAATAATATCGTGTGCAACGCACGGGTTACACACTAGTTGGAATAAAAATGACGTTGCCTTCAGCTAGAGTGCTTTCGTAGGGTATGCTTATATTTTTTTTTTGTGGACAAAACTTATATCTATCTTATGTATCTTTTATGTTAGATTGATGTATGTATTTTGAAGCGGTTATGTTTTTTGTGGCGGGTTTAGTTGGCGATGTACTATGTGTATGTTAATCGAATATTATGTTAATTAATATATATGAATGATTCCTTATAGTTATATTTGTTGAATTGAAACATGAATCATATTATTATTAATATATATGAATTCTTTATAATAGCAAGGTGTATATAAGTTACAACAACAACAAAAAGTTGTAATAAACCGTTTTACAATGGTGTGGAAGAGTTGTAATATTCTGGAAGTCACAACGGCAGTTGTCATACCTATGATCTTATGATAATTAAATGTCTACAACAACGGGGAATAAAAGTTGTAATAAAATTTATTACAACGGTGAGTAAAAGTTGTTAAATATCCTATTTCACAACAGTGTTGCAACGGTGCAGAAATATTGTAAAAGATATAAGTATATTACAACTTCTTAATACACGACGGTGGCTCCACCGTTGTAAAAGCTTTTTACAACGTTTTTGCACCGTTGTAAAATGGTATATTTGTTGTAGTGTGTTTATAAATGAAGTGCAATAATTATCATTTAATAATTTGGAATGTAAATTCAAAAAAGTAAATTTAAAAGGGAAATTGGAAGTCGCTTCAAAAGAGAAACGATAAAATTTATTCCGATGTTCGGAATGTAATTGGAATTGAAATAAATCCATTAGGATTTATAATTACATGCAACTATGCCAAATTTTATAAAAATAATTTATTTTTAGAAATCATATATTATATAATTCGGAACTTGACAAGATAATTAATATCCGGTTAGAAATTGATATTTTATAATCGAACGTAAAGGTGATATAGAATTATGAACTTGTTAGATAAAATCCACTAGAAAGTTGACTTGTAAACGAGATTAGATAATAAAGTGGTATGTGAATGAGAAATTATAAAATGACTCGATAGTTGGAATTTTGACCTATAATAATATTTATAATCAAATCAAGATTTGATTTGATAAAACAAGTCTAGATTTCTATAAAGGAATAATATTCACATTTTAAAGTGAATAATAATTTAAAAGCAAACGTTTTGCAGATTGGGATGGTTATAAAGGAAATTGGTAAGAGTTTGGAAGTAATAAATTCAAAAGTGAATTTGAAATTAAAGTGGAAATTTAGTTGACTTGAAATGGTAAATTAATTCCGAAGTTCGGAACTTTAATCAAATAGAATTTATTCGGAAAAGAGTTACACATTGAAATTCATTTATGTCGAATTCAGGGATGTACTATTTACTTTCTGTTTTTTAAAAAAGATTAATCAATTGTTCATTTATCTGTTTATTATTTATTCAAATTAATGAATAAAAGTTATATTTTATGATCTAATATCCTGGAGCATGGATTATAACCTTTTTGTTATAATCGATGATTTCTGAAAAAGAAGCAGATTCTTAAACTGAATCCGAGAATTTACGTAAGAGATGTTTGTTAAAGATTGAAGTTCTGAGCTTTGTCCATTTCGAAGTTAAAGATGATGTTCAATTAAGGTCTGAGAGGTAATTATACCCCAACTTAATTGACTTCGTTGTTGACTAAGGAATGTTTAAGGTTTCGGTAGCGAGGATTGGTTAGTGATACAGTTAGTTAATGAGAGTTAATGAGTTGAGTTGCCGTAACAATGTTTTATACAACATTCGTTTAAATCCATATAAATGGATTTTGGAAACGTTATCCAAATTTAATCAGAAATGTTTCTAAGCATAGAAATGTGAATATTTGGAAATGTTTCCCAATGTTAGTAACGTGTATTTTCTAAATATAGAAAACAAGAATTTATGAATATATGGAAGTGTTTTCTAACTGTTATAAGAGATATTTTCTGTAATATACAAAATAAAGAGTTTATGTTATATAGAAATGTTTTCCAAGAATCATGAGAGGCCAAATGGGTTTTGAAGAATATCTGGGTAAAGATATTGAAAGGAAGTTGGGAAATGAATTAATTAATAAGAAATTAATTTAAAGGGCTTAGTGTTTCTTAATTGTTGATCAGTAGGATTTCCATTTGGAAATAGGATCGTTGGTTATATGGATGTTTCCATTGATGGTTAAATAACCGTCTGTCAAAGTTTTAGCCCATTTTATATTTTTGTAGTCAATACGGAGAGACCGCGATCGGGTTTATTATTTGAAAACCACTTCTTATGGGATCGTGTTTATTATCTGAAAACCACTTTGTATGGGAATAAGCGTTGCAAATCAAATTTTGCTGAAGATAATTGAAGACAGAGTACAGTGCAAGGGTTGTTCCGTTGATCCTTGGTAGAAATTTCCTAAGATGGATTGATGAGATTGTGCCTTCGATTTGTCCAGTCCCAGGACAAAGTATATAAATAGATGTCTGATGGAGTATTTCTAGATGGTGACGTATATTGATTTCTTCAAACGTACCATAGTTGGTGGCGGAGAAGGAAACTTCTTTTGCTTAACATCCAGTATATTTTTGAGAATGTCAATGTGTGATTTGACATATCTGACAATGTGGTATTCAAAGTGAATGATTCTATGGTGTTATAAAGGTAAGATGTAGCCTCAGGCCTCATCAACCGGAAAGATAAAAAAATTGCGCTTGTAGCATGGCTATGTGGCTCACACCCATTTGGGTGTATTATCACCCGATCTAGGGAAAATTCAATTGCTTCTTATTCTATCGCTGCTGAATGCTTTCGGAAACGATTGCTGATCACAACCGTTCATGGTAATATACTCGGTTCACTTAAGCGAAATGAGTGGCGGGTCATATGGGCCGGGTTTACAAGATGTTCTTCTTCAATCCGGTGCATTCCTTTCTAGAGAATGCACTATCGGAAGGTGGTCCATACCTTGTCATATTGGAAATTGTTTAACCAATATGCGCCCACAAATTTGATTGTATACTATGTATGTGGAGCATGAGATGCAAGCGTTCCGCTAGGCTGCTATTGATTTGATTAGACACTACTATAATACAAGAACAATATTGATACAAAGAATATTTTGGGTTATCACAAGGTAAAAACCATCCATATTGGTTTGTGGATAGATCTTACAATTATTCTTTCTTTTAAAATGATTTTTAAAAGTTAAACCAAGTGGTTGGAGTTTACTCACACCAGTCCCATGACTGACCCAGTTTATTTTTGTTTTGTTTTACCTTAAACTCTTAGGTGCCCATATTTGTACGGGCATTCAAGTAGTCGGGATTTTACAAATACACTTAGAGGAGCTTGGAGCAGGAGGCTTCAGCATTAGATATCTACTTTTTGTTTCCATAGTGATGTATTGTATTGTATTGTATTGTACACTGATGATGGTATGTATATACAAACATATTTGTATTTCAAAAGTTATGTTATATAATATATTTTATTCATTCCACTGTGAGATTGTATCTGCTCAGGTTTTTTTTGATATTGTGATCTTATTTTCTTCTATTCTAACTTTTATTTCCTTCTATTTCTTACCCTCTAACTGCTTTCTATTAATGTTCCGCTAAATTTCTAGTGCTTGGTTAGTCGACATGGTGTTTGTATCGATGATCAGTATCGGGAATATGCTGGGTCGTTACACTACCGCCCTCTTGGTTAAGGGTGGGAGAGAGGCACTATTTCTAAAGGGTTTTTCTATAGTTTTGATTAAATGGATTTTTAAGATTAAATCTAACTAATCCTATGGTCCACATATACACTAGTAACTATAAAAAGACCCATAGCCTCTGCCCTAAAACCCTAAATTCATTTTCTTCTACACCTCCATTTTGTCTCTTCCTCATTTTCTGAATTCTAAAAACATGTTAGCTTTCCTTCCTTCTTTTAACCTTTATTCTATATCTTCTAATCTGAATTATAATATATATTTCAGAATTAAGTATAATATATATATATGCGATTCTAAATTCGATTCTTATATATATATATATATATATATTTATGTATATTAAGAGAACTTGGAGAATGTTCATTCGAAGGCTCAATCCAGATTATTAGATTCTACACTGAATTCACTATTCTTCTCTTCCTATCTTTGTAAGTAGAAATTACATGGGATTGCTATTTTCTATATGATGTCATTTTAGATTTGGATTACTATGCCTAAAGGGTTTTTGTTTTACATTAAAAAAAACATTTACAAGTCCTTTGAATCCCTTATAATTTGCGGAAATGGTCAATCAGTTATTGTATATTGGGTTTTGATTATTGATGTAATGAAAGATAGGCTTTTTGGTGTTGAACAGTTTCTGATAATGGTTTGATTCACTTTCTTGCAAAAATTGTAAATTCATATATTGTGTGAAAAAGCATAATAGTTGAGTATAGTAGATTTAATAGGCTTAAGCATTTATTCCTAAAATAAATAGTTCTAGACATAAATTAAGAGACACAAAATCTCCATTATTGGATTGTTTTGTCCTTACATGGGAATATGGAAATCAGGACAATCTAATGGTGCAGATTCATTTTGTCACCCATTGTGTCTACTACTTGTGATTAAATAGACTTTCCTTATATAGGGGGAACGACTATCTGGACATAAAATTAGACACAAACCTCGACCGTTGGATCTTTTTGTCCTTATATGGAGGAGTGGAATTTAGGGGTGATCCAATGGTGGAGATCAATCGTGTCACCAATTGTGTCAAAAATTTGTGTTTAAATAGATTTTCCTGTATACAAATCATATGAAAAGTGAAGTTGTACCAAAAAAGAGATTTTACATATATAATCGAATTATCTCACCTTGTCTTTCTTTTGTTATTGAAATAATCATTTAAACCTTGGTAATAATTTTTTGTGTATATGTTGTTATTTCCTTGTTATTGATTAAATATGAATATATATGTTTATGCCATATTGATGAAGTTAGGGAAATAAAATTGTAAATCTCACTTTGATGTTAGGATTGGCATTTCGACAAATCACGATGTTTATTCACATGCACTTGATCTGCGTTTTATTTATTACTATTTATAGCATAACTAATGCACCATTAATGCGTATTATTTACGTACTAAATACGTGTAACAACCCACTCGGTATAAGCCTAAATTCCTACCTAGAAAAGACCCATCGAAACTTTGAGCCATTCTAAATGGATCGTTGGTTCTTATAAGGAAATACTAAAAACAGATATCATAGATTAGTATGAACGAAACCAGCATCTCACACAATGGAAGGGTTAAATATAATAACTTAAAATAGATGTACCTTTAATTAAAACCGAAATATATGTTGGCCACAATGAGTCTCAAGCAATCATAAGAGGTATATCGATAATAACTAATACTACCATACTTTACTAAAAGCCTCCATTGTCAGGCTCCATCCCCAAAGCATCACTAATCACCACTGATCTCAAGCATCCTCAGTTACTAACCTGTTTATGTTATGAGGAGGGAGGTCGGAACATAATGTTCTGGTGAATGAAAAACACATAAGATTAGGAATGACTATTTCCTATATTTGGAAGTGTAAATCCTTTATGTTATGCTTATGCAGACAAACATACACACAACTAAACATATGAGCAGACATCATAATAGTCACTTAAAGCCTATATACGAAGACGTGCTCCCAATCACTTAATACCCTACAAAGTAATTTAAGGGAAAACATCCTTACAGACACTTAATATCCTACCAGGAAGGCTATTCCTAGTCACGTAAGACCATTTCTTAATCTGTTAAGGGTGGACCTCCCTACAGTCACTCAATACCCTATGGCGGACTCCCAACCACTTAAGACCTTGTCTCTAATGTCAACATCATAAATAATATCTGTCCTTGTAGGTCGAGAAATAATAACGGCCACTTACTACCAGGTTTGGCACTTCATTTAAGAAAACCCTCCTAGCGAAACCTCCTATTACTATCTAGTTATCCATATAGGTGAATCCCTAGTCATTGAATACTTCCCTTAGATGGTGGTTCCTTTAGGGCATTATATGAACCGTCCCTAGGTTAACCCTTACTAGTCCCTAGACGAGAAGTAGGCATTACTTGGAGAATTACCCTACTCATACGTTATCGTGTACTAGGAACATTTAATACCTTATAAGAGAAAGGAAGACCCAATTACCATTTAAGACCTTTGTAAGGGCAAGTCCCATGACTTAGGTCCTAAACCAAGGAGTGAACTTTATGAATGGACTTAATCCTAACTACTTAATACCCAAATCATGGTAGGTCAGTCACTTAATACCTTTTTCCTAAGGCAGGCCTACTTCACACACACATACACATACACACACACACACACATATACATATATATATAGAGAGAGAGAGTGAGACACCCTATCTCACATTAGGCCGACCACTTGTAGATGCTGAATTTGCCAGGCGGTTTTGGGTAGCCTTTTACTACAAATTTGTAACGACCCAGAATTTCAGCCGTTGAATTCTGAATATTTAAATTGGTTTAAATATTTTATTTGAATTATATATAGGAAATTATAACGAATTTATTTATAAAACGAAGTTTGAACGAATAATTTATAATATAATATAAAACGAGTTCGAAATCGCGTGGCAGTTCGTAATATGGAGTTTTGAATTTCAACTGAGAATACAGGATTCATTATAAGTCGGATTTCTTTGAAACGAGAAACGTTAGAACCGTATTGATGATAATTTTCATATGGAAGAGAAAAATCCAGATTTCGTGTTATAATTTGTTAGTTATGGCCAAATCAAATTTTGAAATAGTCGCTGTGGAAATCGTTATTAAAATATACGCGTTAAAATAGCCGTTTTGAAACGGACTCAGATTTCGACGAAATCAGTTTCATTGGGACCATATCGTTAAATTATTGTACGGTGTTGAATGGCATAGAAAACCGATGTCGTATGTGACCACGGTAGCCGTAAACGTCCATTCATTTTCTATAACGCGTAATTAAATTAATAAAGGGTTATTTGGGTATAACTTGAGCAGACGATCGAATTTAGCCGCGAAACCAATTCCGTTGAATTCGTATCGTCGATTAGAGTCAGGATAGCTATATAATTTGTTATTTTTTGAGACCGGGTAATTTGGCGTTAAAAATGGCATTGCAGTGCGCGTAAAATTGGCCTATCGGGGAAACAGGCTCATAATGCGACGAAACTGGTGCCGTTGGGTTCGTACCGAAGAATTTTTGTAAGAATTCGAAGTTTCAAGTTGTTTCAATTTATCAGGTGAACGTGAAAATTTTAAACGCGTGTTGATTTCTGATTTTATAAAGGAAATTTTTTCATACGATATCGGAATTCGACCAAACTTGTCCCATTGGGTTCAGAATAACTTTTTACACCAAGATTAGCTTTTTAATCAGTAAACAGTCTGTTCATTCATATGATTATTCGTTTATTTTCCGTCAAGGATGTTACCTTTGTCAACAAAACAACGTTCCAATTCATATTAATTTCATATATTCTTATATTCGTTCATATAATTACCTTTGTCGGGTTATCTCAAAGATGTTACTTTTCAAATATCTCCTTATGTAATTTTCATATATTCGTTCATATGATTAACCGTTCCCATTCAAATATAGCAAATCCTTCCAGTGCTTTGCCAACCGTGACTGGCAAGTTTTAAAGTCCGTGACCTCCAAGTAAAGTGTTTCGTGACTGTTTTTGGCATTTGAGTTTCGTGTAAGTCAAGTTGTCCATTCTATAAAATAACAATAACAAGCCTCTCAATCCCTAAATTCATTCACCCCAAATCCTCTCCTAACCGTTCTTCTGTTCTTCCATTAAATTACCAAAAAGAAATCACCGCTTCAACAAATCTTTTTATTTTGAAATCAAAGAAAACTTCAGATGCTTCGAAGATCATACGTTCGAAACCCACTCGCTGTGAAGACGCTATGTAAATGAAGGGCGCGAGTTCGAACTGGTGATGGTGACTAACGTGGTGGAACTGTGTTGAGGGGTTGGTTCGTGGGCTATGGGGGATGGATGGGGAGGTACACGCGTGAAGTATGGGAGAGTTGAAAGCAAGCGGGTGGGGGTACCGAGTGTTTGTTGGCTCGTGTTTTAGTTGAGAAGCCGGGCAGTTCAAATCTGAAGCGATGATGCTGGGCGGATAATTGGGAGATGGAGCAGCATCATATTTTGGGTTGGCACTTCGAAACATGGACGTTTTGTTTGAAAGAGAGGGTACACGGTAGGTGGGAAGTTGCATTTTACAGCAGGTAGGGGTGATGATAAGAAGAGGGCTGTGGACTTGAAGTTGGGTATGTAGACATTCAAAGCTGACGGTGAAAACAGGCACCGTGTATTGGAAGAAGCTGGAGGTCCAACGTTGGAACAGTGGTCACGTGAGAAGTTTGAGGCAAGGTGGTATCTACAGTACGAACAAGTGGGAAGGATGGAGTGAATTAACAGGGCATTTAAGAAGAGGTGCACCGGTGGGCTGTTTCACGGTGAAGAAAGAATGTTTTGGGAAGGTTGGTTTAACATGGAGGGATTTATTACCAAAGGGAATTAAAAACATGATCACTTACGTTAACCAATGGAGATTAAGAAGGGTTAAACAATGGGTCATGGCATTGGAATATAGGAAACAAGTGGAACAAGGGAGCTGGATGATGTTCAATCGTGGAGGAAGGTATTTAACAGGAGATGTGCATTAAGGGAATGATTTATTAAGGTTAATTAATTTAATTTTAATTAACTAATGACGTTTAATAATTTAAAATTAGAATAAATCTTGTAAAAAAAACATATATTTGTTTTACACGTATACAGAATCCGATGAAAACAAAGCACGTTGGTACCGTAACGATGTGGCCTACGTATAGAGCTAATATTGCGGACGAAGAAGCTATCAGAATTTCATATAGAAATTTAACGTCTGTTTCATTTCAATGAAATAAAAACAGAACCGTCAGCTGCGACCAATGTGAGTAAACTCACTAACTCTGCTTCGTTTATATTTTTATATAAACAAGTTTTTAAATTTATTTTATACTGTGTGATGGTTGCTTGGTTGAATAGTTGATAAAATTGGTTGATATGGTTACATTGTTGATCTATTGATGTGAAATAATATTATTGATGTTATTAACATCTATGGATGCAGGGAAACAGGTTGGAGGAATCCAACTGGATTCCTCAACATTTGTATTACTGTTTATTCTTTGTCATGATATATGTTGTGATACACATATACTGTGATTGATTTTGTTGTGATGAATTACACTGGCCCTATAATTTTGGTGTTTAACACCATGAAGTATTCCCAACTGTAGGAAAGAAATTTAAAAAGAAAATTTATTTTCGAAATTAGAAATAGAATTTCAAATAGATTTGAAGGTAGAAAACTTGTTAAAGTTATGAATGATAATTATGGAAAAAGGGAAAAATTTATTATTGGAAACTAGTATTTGACATGAAATCGGTATTTATTTATTGAATGTAAAATCGCTATAAGATTTTCAGAAGAGATTTTAAATAGAAATTTGTTTTTACCAATTAACTGAGAGGATCAAATTATGATTCAACGGTTTAAAGATTTAATGAAGTATTTATACTGGGAAAAAGTGAAAAGTGATAAAAGGTTTTGAAACCGTTATTTGTATATTAGTTTTAACCTTTGCAGTTATAAAAGAAATTGTGAACGATATTATAAATATTTAGGACCTAGAAATGAGATTTTCTATGGACAAATTTTAATAGAAGTTATAGATGAAATTGGACTTGAAATGATAAAATCAAATGGATTTGATTTATTACCAGTTAAAGTGAATAATGGTTAAAGCAAATATGTTGCAAACGAGATATCTAAAAGAAATTTAGATTTGAAATATGAAATCGAATTGGAATTTGAATAAGGAAGGGAAATGGATAATCGTTTAAAATGAAAACGATGAGTTTTATTCCAACATTTGGAATATAAATTGTAATAAATGTTTTGCAAATTCTAGATAGCGATTTTAACGCTACCATTATAATAAGTGTTGGTAAATTCTAGACAGCGATTTTAATGCTGCTGTTATAAAAGATGTTTTGTAAATCTTAATAGCAGTCTTAATGCTATTGCTATAATAGATGTTCTATAATTCTACACAGCGGTTGTAACTCTGTTGTTAAAAGCAATGTTTTATAAATCAAATATTTGGAGATAGGGATTATAACGCTACCGTTATAATCAATATTTTTCTGCAAAGGAAGTGTGTTCTTAGATCGAATCCGAGAGTCGCGTAAGCGATGGTTTGTTTATAGGTGATGAGCTTTGACTGTTTCAATGTTGAGAATGTTGTTCAGTTAAGGTTTGAGAGGTAATTATACCCCAACTTGATTGACTTCATGATCGATGGAGGAATGGTTAAAGTTCGATGGTGAAACTTGGTTGGGCAATATGGTTAGCTAATAAAGGATGAGTGGGTTGAGTTATAATAACGATGTTTATAATATCGCGTTAATTTGAAATGTTTTTCCCAACTAAAATGAGAGATATTTTCTACACATAGAAAATGAAATGAAAATGAAATGAATTGTCAACGAGGAATTAAGAGACAGGAATTGGAAATAATAATTAAATAAGAAATTAAATTAAAAGGGGCCTAGTGTTGTTTGATGCTTGATCGGAAGAAATTTCCAATTGGAAATAGGACAGTTGATTGTGTGGGTGTTTCTTTGATAGTTAAATCACCGGCTATCAAAGTTTTATTTTATTTTATACCTCCGTTATCAGTATGGAGAGACCGGGATCATATTTAATATCTGAAACCCACTCCGTATTGGTAGAAGCGTTATGAATCAACTTATGCTGAGGATAATTGAAGACGGAGTAAAATGCAAGGGCTATTCTGTTAAACCTAGGTAGAATTTGCCCAAGATGGATTAATAGAATGGTGCCTTCGGTTTGTCTAGACCCAGGACAACTTGTATGGACGAGTGTCTGACAGAGTATTTCCAAAGGGATTACGTACGTTGGTTCCTTCAAACGTACGAAGTTGGTGGCATAGAAGGGAAACTTCTTTAGCCTAACAATCTGAGTATTTTTGTGGGAATCAATTAGTGATTTCTGATGGATCTGACGATGTGGCATTCAAAGTGAATGGTGGCCAGATGTTCTGGAATCAAACCTCAAGCCTCACAACCCGGAATTTGACAAAAATCGGGCAGGCAACATGGCTATGTGGGTCGCTCCCATTAGGATGTATAATCACCTATCTAGAGAAATTCCATTTGTTCTTAATCTATCGATGCTGTCCCTTTCGGGAAACGGTTGCTGATCCCAACCGTTGGTGATATACATTCGATACACTCAAGCGAAATGAGTGGTCGGTCATGTGAGGGCCGGGTTGCAGGACGTTCTTGTTGAACGCAGTGTATTCGTCTCTAGAGGTACACTATCGGGAGGTGGTCCCATACCTTGTCATGTTGGAAATCCAATCTCCAATAAGCGCCCTGTGGGCTTTGATTTTATATTATATAGGGAGCGTGAGATGCAAGCATTCCGCTAGATTCTATTTATTTGTGGTAGACGCTATTATAATATCACCAGATTTTGATATCAAATTGTTTTGGATTATCGTAAGGTAAAAACCATCCGTGTTTATGTGTGGATCGGTCTTACGATTATCATTTCTTTCGAAAGGTTTTTGAAAGTTAAACAAATGATTGGAGTTCACTCACATCAGTCCCATGACCGACCCAGAGTTTATTTTGTTGTTTCCCTAAACTCTTGGGTGCGCAAATTTGTATGGGCAGTCAAGTAGTTGGGATTTTTCAGATTCACTTGGAGGAGTTCGAAGCAGGAGGCTTCACCAGTTAGTTATAGACTATCATATTTCCGCTATGTATTATGTTGTATCTGGAAACAGTTGTTTACGACTGTTCCAGGAATAGCTGTTGTGCTCTGATGATGGTATGTATATACAAATACTGATTTTTGTTTCAAAGGTATGTTATATAATCACTACAAGAAAAACAGCATTTAACAGCGGCAGAATCCGCTGCTAATCCGTCGCTATATCGGCTTTAGCGACGGATTTCCTGCATAACACGGTGGTCGGTAAAAACCATGACGGTAATTGTGTCAGATTTAGCGATGGAATATAGCATGAGTTTTCCGATAGTTTTCCGTCACTTTACTATTTATATAATAAAAATATAATTTTATTTATTAATTTAATTTTAATTTATTTAATGACATTTTAGCGACGAAAAAGTATTTTTTTGAAATTATTATTTATAATTATCCGTCGGTAAAACCGTGCAAGATAGCAATGGATTTGCAACAAATAATTTTTATTTAAAAAACTTTTGTCGGCAATCTGTCGCTATTCCCCTTCTGATATATATATATATATATATATAAGCACGCATACGCAGACGTAATTAATATTAAAAAACGTCACGTGCAAGCTTTTTTGAATTTACAAACTTGAAATACACAAAAAAAGAAAAATCTATATATTTTTATGTATATGCATTCACAAATCATCCATGTGTCTATCGAATAGTTCCAATATTATATCATACAATTAACGTTGGATTAATTACAAACAAACCAGTTGCCACTCCATACATTAAAGTTTATATTGTTGCTTTGTCCAATGGCATTTATGGGAAGTACAAACTGCAAGTCTAAGTCCCCTAATACATGTGTACGCTACCAACTTCTTCGATGGCATTTACATATCTTCCGTGCTCACCTTTCCTCCTTCCATGACTTCTTGCACCTGCAACATTATTCATCGCATATAAGTTTGAAAGACAGTAAAATTAAGGTAAACATGTAACAGTGGACTATCACAATGTGGTGTTGTACTAAAAGAGATACCAACCACTGATAAACAATACCCAATGAGAAACTTAAAATGATATAATGTTAATTTCAGCAAATGTATTTTTTTTATAAAGTATTCATTCTTGAACTAAGTTAAGAATCCTTCAAAATAAAGAGCGACATATAGCTTAGGTGACTGTTCATAAAGTACTAGATTTTGGTGCCATTTTCCCTGTTGATCATAAATAGGTATAGCCATGAGTACCTGAACCAGTTTACATAGAATAACAATCTTAATAAGGGCAGACAGTATCCTTCAAAACTACATGACATAAAACATTTAGGAGATTTAACTTGAAAGAAAACATAATTTTCATACCATCTAAATTTAGGGGTAAGTTTAACATACACTTGGAATGACATACAGTTCATGCATTTACCTCTTCTCCTTAAGCAAGAGAGAACCAACGCATGGGCTCATGCAAACATCATGGAAATGGAAAGAAATAAGTGTTTAAACACAAGGCAAATAACTACATAAAAATAACATAAAGCAGGTTATATGGCAAGAAGGAGGTAATATGCAGGCATGTGCACTTCAGAATATATATGTGTACCCTTATCACAATGGTACTAAGACCAACCTGCATATCAACGCCGACATACATGCAAAACTAAGAAACCCATACCGGTAAAGTATTGAGAAAGGGGCGTTAACAGGACAAGGACACGACATATCTAGTTAGTCCAAAGGTGTATGACACATAGGTGCAAAATGGGACGAACCTAGGCTGGGTTCCAACAACCAATTCAGAACTTCTGGTGTCATCAAAAAGTTGCACAAAAGAAAATCTGGGCCACATAATTCAATGAGGATTATTATACATAATACCGAGGCAGTGGTATTATATGTATACTTCATATGTACACATACCGAATTATATGTATAATACTCACTAATCAACTATTAAAGGTGACATTAATCAAATCCAATGCACAAGCTGAAGCCAATCACGTAAAAGAATAGTCAAATTATGACCAAATTAAGGAAGGTGAATTCATACTCGTTCTCCTCTTTAAAATAGGGAAAACATACTATATTCAAGCTTATTGAGATTCAAATGTGCTTATATTGGACGATCAATACAATTAAAACGGAAAGGCAATTATGATAAAGCTAAATGTAGTCGTAGGTAAATTAGGACGTATTTATCCATGCGTGCCACTCCCATTTCTCAAACAAAAAGTTAAAGGCAATCACTTTGTTTGCAATATAATATCCATGCAATGTAAAATGTGCGTTTCTCCTTGATTTCTGTCCAACCAAGCATTACCGGCAGAAGGACAGTGATGTTGATGCCAATACCGTGGAGATTTCTGCAACAACTTTGTGTTAGGCTTAGAGTTTGGTTACTTTGGCTGAACAGGAGTTTGAGAACATTTTTGGATAAAAGTTTGCTTAGATTTAGTGGAGAGCTCAACAAAAAATGCCTTTCAGATAAGCGTTCTCCTCCGAATAGCTATTTAGTAGACGTATAAGTATCGAGCGTCTAATAAATAGACATAAATAGACGTCCAAAGTTTAACAGTAGAAAATAACACTTCTTAGTTTTAATTTTTTTTAAGATATACTATAATTTCCCATGAAGTGTATATATGCCAAAAGTCGGTAAAAATGTGACTCTTTACTGAGCTTCAAATCTCACAAAAGACAGATACGCCTGCGTATAAACTATAGAACAGTCTTCAACTCTAACTAATATAGTAATATCACATTAGAAAACAAAATTGTACATAATTGGACACTCATGTTGTCACCAAAGATAGTTCAAAAAATGCCACAACTAAATGATATCAATAAATTGGTATACAGTGAAATTTTATATGCATGATTAAACATAGACAACTAAAACAAATACATACAAGTACAATGAACTAGTGCCTACTGCAGATATCAGGGTAATCTAGAAGCATCAACTAAGTCTATTTATTAATTCCTAGTAGCACATACTGAAGCAAGTACAAGTCGAGTTTGAAGCTTATTTACAGCAGTACAAGTCGGGTTTGAAGTACAAAACTGAAACACATAGGTTAACTAATTAATGCAGTGTAGATTAGCGAACATTTGGAGCTACATAATACATACTATTTGAGTTAAACAAACATGGCTTAGACTTCCAAAGCTCTGATTAATTTAAGAACCGTCCAATTTTATACTTTTACGTGACTTACCCAAAGCTAAGTGGGTAGGAAGCAATTCAAACAAAATTTTTTAGAGTAATGATTGGTCAGCTCAAGAAAAGATATTTTATACCTTACCCTGGGGCAAAACTATAATTTGCATTATGCAACAGTCATATTGACAGAATCAACGTTCGGTGCATTGTAGTTTTATAAATGCTGACGGAAAACACAATGTATATTATCTTTTACAATTTCAGCAATAAAGGTTTCATTTAATTCTCTTCAAACTTTCACTCTATTCTAGATTCCAGAATTCTAACTTGGTATCAGATCTTTAGTTGCCTAACGAAAACACCACACCAAGCAGTTTATCAGAATATTATGTATAATAATATACAGTATTAATGAGTATTATGTATAATAAACCCATACTCGCTACCTTCAGCTTGTCCAATATAAAAGAAAATCCGAAACTTCATATATACACATACCATATTATATGTATACTTTTCATCCAAACGAAATTAACTAACAAAATTACCCCTTTTTTTTACAAAATGGGCAATAAAGTACGTCAGCCATTTGTTTAAATTCTGTCAAAATTTGTTATTCAACGTGTATGCAAAAAACTAAAAGTCAATAAAATGGAACCTTAGTCAAGGAAGGATGCATGTTGGACAAATTTGGGTAATACATGTGAAAAACCGTGAATAACAGTCACAGACATTTAATATGCATTATTGTTTAGAAAGAGCTATATTCAAGTGAGATTTTGGATAAATGAAAAGTAACATTCGATAATTCAAAGAGCGGTATACACGAATGGAAACAACCTCCTTATATTTACCCACAACAAGTTCAAAAATTCAACAGACCATGACTGGGATACTCAACTGATATAATCAGCCCAAACAATAGAAAAGCAGTAGCAAGACAACCAAAAAATCAATTATATTAAAGATGAGAAGAGGTAGCAAACTGGAAATAAATTTAACCGTAAGAACACTCACCTCCGGTGACAGCGAAGCAGTGAGTGCGGCAGCAGCAGCAGCCAGAACGAGACCAGAAAGGCAGCGCCGGAGATAAGGAGCCATCGCCAGTGCTAATCGGCAGCCAACGTGGTTATGTTATTAGAATGAGACCAGCAAGAAGATACAAGCTAGACCAACCAACCGCAAGATCAAAGCAACACCAAACTGGATCAAGAACGAAACACGTACCAGCATGTTGCCTGAGCAATCCCCAACTCAATAGAGTCTTCCTTTTGGTTCACTAGTGAAAATCTTTCCTATTAAACTTTAACTATAGAATTATTAAATCAAACATAAATTCAACTAATAAACAAACAATACGACTAATATGATACCATTCAAACTTTTCACAATGCAAAATCAGTCGGGTAAAATTCAAATTCAGCATCCAATGCAATTGAATATGATCTACTAAAAATTTATGTCTTTATCATATAGACACCACAAAGATCAAAAGTTTGTAGCTCATAAACAAAAGAAAACACTAGTATTGCACTAAATTTTGAGCTTAACAGGTAGTTTCGTATAATCCCGCAAGCCTTCGATGCATGCTGTAGACTATAAACTTTACATGCTCAATTTACTATTAACAATTAAACCAAGTCATTATATTCTTAGTACGTGCTATAAATTTATGTTATGCAAAAATTCATTAGAATCAACTTATTTCTAAAACTAAGCAACTGGAACTGTTTGTCGGTGCAACTAACATGAAGTTTACATCCTTCTATATATATATATATATATATATATATATATATATATATATATATATATAGGTGGACATTCCTTGCTTTCTCATATCAGTTTTGTGATCAATTTTGGTTGAAATCGTATACAGGATAGTTCCTACGATAGCCACTGGAGTACTTTGGACATGATCCGCTAAGATGGTCACTTACAGAAAAGGAGAAGAGGCTATAATTTAATAAGGATGATATTCATCCAAAAATTTGAAAACGTCTGTTACTAGTTACTACTATTTGTATCAAATGAATTCATTTATTTATAGGTACAACGGCCCACTACCTGGTTCTCTTTCTACTATAGTTCATAAAAGGCTATCATTAATTACCGGTTTAACATATGGAGAAGGAAGGGAGAAATGCCATGATACAACTTTGTCAAACTTAACCAGCCTTCCAGTTTCTTAGTGCGTGCTGCCCAACAAAACTTTTTTATATTTACGTGCTGTAGACTATAAACCTTACATGCTCAATTTACTATTAACAATTAAACCAAGTCATTAATTTCTTAGTACGTGCTATAAATTTATGTTATGCAAAAATTCATTAGAATCAACTTATTTCTAAAACTAAGCAACTGGAACTGTTTGGCACCAACTTAATTTATTGACTTATAGAGGAGGAAGATCACTTATAGTTTACTATTGTAACTTGAGTTCTGCAAACAACTTTAACTTAGAACGGTCAAAATAAGATATGCTTGCTTCATCTCATTTCATGTTCTACTGTTAAAACTTATTATACTTGTTTAACCTTACTTTTTGCAAATCATAACTGCTTAAAACAGTTATTAAAAAAAAGTTTCCAAATAGGCTTATTGTTGTAAACCTGAATTACATATAAATCAATAATTCAAACATGAAAGTGTCGACAGAGAAGAAACTTACCGATAAGATACGGAGGATGCCAACCGGTTAGGTTTTAGGGGTTTCGAGGCAGCTATATAAAAGTGGGTAGATCAGATCTTGGCTGCTTCAGATCTCAGCTGCTTCAGATCGACATTACGAGATGAGGCTGACAAAATTGACACCAAATCGTGCTTCAATATATAATTATTCTGAATAATCAACCTCAAAGCAAGAACAAAAAAACGAAGAACAGGGAAACACAGGAGGCGGCGGAATGAGAAGTCTGAAAATCTAAAGAGTAGATGGATTGGGAATTAGGGGAATTCGATAATTGACGATGTGGATGAAGAGGGGTGGGGAATGATGCGGATCGCAAATTTTGGCCGTTGGATCGCATTCCAATGGATGTGGTAGATTTTGTTTGTTCTAATGATCCGTGGTTTAAGCTATCGACCAATGGAAATAGAACAATCCCCCTTTTTGTTATAAGATGTTGTAACTCTGGAAACAAACAGGAGAGGGTATATCAAGCACACAATAGAATATGATTAATTTATTAACTAATATGAAACATAAATATGATTAACAGTTAAATATTAAATGCTACTTTTCTTAATACTTATTACATATTATTTTATTATCAATTATTATTAAACATTATTATTATTAATTAAATATTAATATTTAATTACTAAATATTATAATTAAAATTAGAATATATTTAATTGTACTTTATCTTAGTCACAATTTATATAAAATTTTAAAATTAGAATATAAAATATTATACAATTTAAATAAAACTATTAAATGAACTTTTTCAATATTTTAAAGTCTAGAAAATTTGATTATTTCGTGTCAAACAATAATTGGTTTTATAAACTTTATGATTTATTTCAAATTTATTCAAGATGATTTTATATTTTTAAATTTTTTGAAATATAAAATATAATTATTAATTAATTTATAAAATATAAGTTCCAATTATGGTTATCAGTTGTAACTATTAAATACAATTATTTAAAATTAATTATTTAATATTAGATACTATTTCATAAGTATTAAATTTTATTATTAATTATTAAATAATTATTATAATAAACTTTTATTTTCATCTCTTGCAAATCTGTTAGAATTCTGCTACAAAATAGCTTCAACAAATATTCGTCGGCATTCCGCCTGTATTTGCAGCGGAAAATAACGACAAAAATTTTCTGTCGGTAATTTGACGCAATTTGCAATGGATTAGTGAAGGGTGACAGAAGACGACGGTAATAAATAAAAGAAAAAAGTTTGAAAATACAAAAAACCATCCCATCCAAATCACATGCAAATCACATGGAAATCCGTCGCAAATTAGCGACGGAAATTTCCGCTTCTAAATTTTTGACGCTAAATCAGTGTTTTCTTGTAGTGAATATATTTCGTTCGTTCCACTGTGAGTTTGTGATCTTCGTTTTCTTCTATTCTAAATATTTCTTTCTTTCTATTTCTCATCCTCTAACTTCTTTCTAATAATGATTTGTATTTCTGTGCAATTTGGGTTGGACGTGGAGTATATTAGTCGACCCAAAGGGTACGGATTTGCGGGTCGTTTCATTTGGTATCAGAGCTGAAGGTTAAGTGATTACCTTGGCTCTGTGGCGTGACTCGATAGAGGTGGGGTTAGTAATACCCTAGATTGAGTTTGAGTGTATATATGAGCGCGTATTTGTAGATTTGATATAAAATTGTTATATATCGTGTTGGCTGGTTTGTTGAGTGGTTTATGAATTCTGGTCGATACAGGATGTACAACTGTATCGATAGGTGTTTCTAAACTCTCGAACAAAACAATTCGACATGGTATTGTTTTAAAGATGGGGAAATTATATAATTTTTCCCAAAGGATATTTTTGATATAAAAGGATTAATTTCTGAAATATTATAATATAAAGTTGTGTTGGTGTAACACCCCGCCTCCGCTAGGGTCACTCGCAAAGGAATCCACTAGCTTTAGAGGGGCATTATTGGTAAACATGCACAGAAATATCACAAGACAGAACATATAAAATAGCGGAAGTAAAATCAAACTTTCATAACATGAATAAATAAGGTCTAAAGCCTTTTACATCAGAGTACATCAAAACCTGTCTTGCAATAGTAAAGAAGCATAAAAACATTTTCAAAAATTATTCCCCAAGTAAAACAGTAAAGTAGCCATAGCCAAGAAAAGTCCAAGCCATCCATGATGACCTTCAAGCAGAAGAAGTCCGAATTAAACAACAGTATTTCCTCCCTGTAACCTGGGGGGGAAACGGAAGACAAGAAGCGAAACAAAACGGGTCAGTCAAAAAGACTGAGTAAGCCCTATCTACTATCAGCATAAAAACTAGTAAAGTTAACTGACATGAGAAACTGAGATGAACATAAGCATGATGACAAGATAGATAAGCTAAATCAAAATAACAGGATGAACTACTGAACTCAGATAAACTAAGGTGTCATGACAAATTACGATGTCAAGATAAAACAAGGTATCCCATCGTCAGGTTCCTATCAAGTATAATATCCCCAAGATATCTATCACGTATAACGTCCCATGGTATCTATCCTGTATTTTAGCTCTGCACCTACCATACTAGTATCCCCACCGTATCATGTGTTAACCATGAATGACCCTTACTCAAAAGTCGTGTAATGTTTCATGTCAACCTAATATATCGCATTTATAGGTTACTCAACTCGTATGTTTCTTTCCATGTAAATGTTCAGTTCCTTGCCGTAGACCGTACGGGCTTTCCCATGAGGTTCTATACTACTCCAATGTAATTCCATGATCCTTAAGCTCGTTTGGACTGTTACCCTAGACCTAGCTAGGCTTTCCCAACATGAATCATCGTTTGTGCAACTAGGACTTATGCCACCTAGGACCACTAGTGATTATGCTTACCTATTGCACGTTTTCGTATTTCGGTTTGGGTTCAACCACCCAGGGCCACTAGGAATTACGCTAACCGTCAACCGCGCCCTTTTTCCCACGCATTCATCGTGAATCGTTTTTCCATGACTGTATGCACATGTATCACATCGTGCCATCCGAGTCCTGTCACAGGGCAGATCAAGAAATACAGGACTCGGTCGGGAGCTTTCGATTTATCTGCCGATGCAGATGCTAAGGTCTGTTTTTCCTACACGTGGCTATGGTCCCACGAGACCACTCCCTCAACTAGTGAAAGACAAGACAGGATAAATCCTGTATGAGAACACACTACTGGCCAACCCACAATCCTAGCCTTACCGCAACCATAATTAGATAGCAATTATGGTCTTTTGGGTGTTCTCTGTCTTTCCGTACGTACACGCTTGACCAAAGACGGTAGGTAGCCTGACGAAATGCTATCTAGGGCACGACCGTGTATCGTCGACTATCCCCTATCCATCCCCGTCTTTAGGTCGCTCGTATAGCAACCAAGGCATACTCTTGGTTCTTCTAACGCAGACCTTAACCTCTCATGAGCCTAGTATGATCACCTGGCAGCTCACAGAGGGATACCAAGAATATCCTCACGTTCCCCGAAGCCGCTGCTTCGTTACCCAGTTTGCTGGAGCCTTTATCTAAATCAGATAACTTGCTCCTACTCGTGTGCTTAAACGATGACCTACCGTATCGGGTTACTCATCCAATCTATGAACTGGTCCAAAATTCCTTGACTAAGAATTATTACTTAGCTATTCTCCAACTAAGGTTTACCCCTTAGCTTATTCCCGTTATTCTTGTTAATTACGGTTATCCACCTAATTCTCTGAACTAGGGTTTATATAATGGATTAAGTGTCACTTAAGTTCATGACTTAATCCCGTCTACAAATCATGTCAAAATTGGCTAAGTATCCAAGTCCAAGACTTAACCCTACAAACCATGTTCAGGTTGGTTAAGTATGTATTAACTTGACCCTATCAAATTACTGAGTCAAATTGGTCAAGTGTATTCAAACGATTCGTGACTTAGCCTTATCATGTTATCACGTTAGATTGGTTAAGTATTGGTTAACTTAACCTTATCAAATAACCAAGTTGGAGTGTTTAAGTATAGGTTACTTAATCACTTCAAAATTACCGAGTTAGATTGGTTAAGTGTTGGTTAACTTAACCACTTCAAAATCACCGAATTGGATGGGTTAAGTCTAGGTTAACTTAACCACATCCCCTAACTGTATTATACGGTTAAGTGTAATTAGGAAAGCTTAATTAACCGTATCAAATTCACGTGTTGGTTTGGTTAAGTGTTGGTTAACTTAACCCCGCCCACTAGTCGTATAAAAATGGTTAAGTGTCATTAGGCAAATCAAGTTACTTAACCTACCCAACCTTGTCATGTTTTTTTAAGTATCGTTAGCCTAATCAAATTACTTAACCCATTTGTCCATGTCATATTTGGTTAAGAGTCATTAATCAAATTAACTTAACCCTATTATGTGGCATTAATTAATTCAATGTACCTTAACCTCTCACATTAGACTTTGTTGCGGTTACTAGTTAAGCCGGTTGGTTCCGGGTAGATTTCCACCACAACTTGGTCTAACCTCGGGTTCAAGGTACAACATGACCAACTTCTCACATTGGGTCCTATTGTTTGTAGCAACTAGTTAAGCCGGTTGGTTCCAGGTAGATTTCCGCTACAAACTCAACCCAACCTCGAGTTGGCCACACTTATATTATCTAAGTGTCAGGTCCATTATGTTTCCAACACATATTACAAGTTTTCAAGAATTTGGGTAGACCTAACTTAATAGGTAAATTCCCAATTCCATAGTATGGGTAGACCTAACTTAATAGGTAAATTCCCAATTTCATATTTTCAAGCATACTTACATGTCAACTTCCATGTTATATTTCAAGTCATGTTTTTAAGTTATATTTTCATGTCATTAGAAATTACTCATAACATAACCCAACGCTTTTAAACTCGCATATACGTTCGCAACAACGTAATGGATTAAAAGAAGAGACTTGGCAAAGGCATGACAAAAATGGATATTAAGCCACAAGTTAATCATGGTGGCAAATGAGGCACAAATGTGTTCATTAACTTGCATGTTACATTCTTAAGCCTCAAAAACATGCATAAACCCAAACTTGGCACATAAGCGAATCATGGTGACAAAAGACATGGAATGATGACTAGTAACTCGCATATATCATCATATAAGGGTTATGACTTCATATGCAAGTTGACATAAAGGTTATGAGGGTTCTCATGTTGCGTAATGCAACATTTCAACATAAAGGTTGTAGCTTTTAGCCCACAAGATCAAGATAATGACTTCATAAACTTGCATGACATGATAGCATGTATCATACTTAATGATCAAACCCAAACTTGCAACATGAACATTTAACTTCATAGTTAATATCTAAGAGTAGGGAAAGGGCTTACATTGCTATGAACGCACAAATCGATTAAATTAAAGATTGAGACAAACCTATGCATGCCATCATCCAAAAACCAAAGATGAAAGCTCCAAATCAATAAAAACCCCATCTTGATGAACAAAGATCAAAGCTTTAGCCTTGAAATCAACTTGAGAAGCTCTCATACTAACATAGAGACTCTCTAACACTCACATGATCATGAAACCTCTCATAGAAATGAAGATAGAAACTTTGGGCAAGAGGATGGAGGTTAGGGTTTTGAGTGGAGGCCATGAGAGGAGCAATTTTGGCATAGTTTAGTTGCATGAATGAATAATGAGGATTTTAGGAGAGGGTTAGGGGCTTATTTATAGAGATTAGGATTAGTTAGGACCCTTAGATTAACCATAGGATCAACCTGAACCATCAGATTACGAACCAGGCCCAAAAACCTAGCCAAAACAGAAAACAGGTGCACCAGGCAAAACTGCCCGGCTACCATAAGTCGACACCCAAGTCGACAGGGCTGTCGACTTGGGTCATGCCATGTCGACTCCCAAGTCGACAGCCCTATCGACTTGGGGTGGCTGGCGGGAATTTTCCCACCTAGCCTTCTAGGCCAAATTTTCGAAATTAGAACTCGTTTTTGAACATGAATTTTCTGAAAACTTCGTCGGACCATAACTTGGTCATACGGACTCCGATTCTCGAAAACTCAGACTCTATTTCGCGTATTTTTCCGAGACGAACGCAATGGCATAGCCCGTTTTACTTGATTCAGAATTTAAAATTAAATTCTGCCTTGATTCTCGTCTTAACATGTTATCGAAATACGGGTTGTTACATTCTCCCCACCTTTTAGGATTTCGTCCTCGAAATCTCCAAGTTAGGAAGAACATATCCTACCATCCATCATTCATCTACTCAAAACATCATCCACAAGCAACCATTGTCCTTAGATGATTTCTAATGCTGTATGAATATATGCAAAACGTATGTGTACATGTTCCTTAGCTAATGCTAATGATCAGGCCTGAATAATCTTTCTAATGCAAAATATGTATAGTGCCATGAATCCAACATGTATGCAAATAGTCCTAGTCATATAGATACTATATGCGTGCACAATCATTCATTCATATGCATCAACCGCATGATAATACGTTCGATTTCATCCATAAACAAGTATAAATACTCGTGCATATGCAATATGAAATGTGACCGAGTCGAGCTAGTATCTAATGTGTATTCGCGCATCCACGAGCAACCACTTGCAACCACTTGCAACCATATCAATCATAACATGTTTCAAATACATGTTTACATCCATAGGGTTCTACCTAGGATTCCCTGGAACAGGGTCGAGAAGATAAACAAGACAAACTCCTTACGGGGTTTGTAACAGAAAATAGGACCGAGAGGATGTCCACAAAAGATAGCCTACAAGTAAGCTCAACAGAAAACAGGGATCAAGGATATACTCCCAAAAAGAGATATCATGCGCATATCTAGTCTTTGACCATCAAAGTCGTATTTCCTTGAGCTTAATTCCATTGTGCCTTGACCGTCTTTTAACTTCGCGATTTCGTAGCTTCTTATTTCCTGTTTCCATAACATGAGCTGGAACTCATTTCTTCGTCGCCTCTCGTTCCACTTGCACTTATCCTTTTTCTAGAATACTTGGCGCAAACATGACTGCGTACTCATGATCTCATGCAAGCTTTCCAAAATTCACTAGTGAATCTTGGATCTCGTTTATATACTATAAGGTATTCCATGTAGAAGAACTTTCTCTTGAAAGTAAACAGATGTCAACCAGGTTATCAAGCGCACTTACTAGGGTGATCTCTATAACCCATGCATAAATGAAGTAAACCATCCGTCTTATCGGCGAACACCACTCGATCGGGCTTCAAATTTCCAATAAAGGCATCAAGGGATTCTAAGTAACTAGTCATGACAGAACCTCAAAAAGGTTACACGATACTTCGAGGGTATTACCAAGGCTAGTCAAAAGGTCTAACTACCCTCCTATCAAAACCGAGAGTGGCACCCCCTACTGGATAACCACTTCATCCCTAGAATCCATCCATAGCTTATAAACATAAGCATTATTTCCAAACTCAACACTTGGCATAGACATTCTCAAATCCAAACAAGTCATGTATAAATGGACTGATTCTCCAATAGGACTTTGAGACAAAAATGGGATTCTCTATTACGCTAGTACTTAAGGTGCAGAGACTCAACTATCGAAGCAGACTTAAATGATACGAAAAACGAAGTCCTAACGGGATGATAGAGAAGAAAAGCTAAACCTTTAACAAGATCGTTACCCTCCTTCCGAGGTACCCTAGAAATGAGAGCATACTATTCCCCTCCCGATGATCTTGTCCTTGTCCCATAATACTTAACTATCCGCCCCGTTTTACCATGCCAAAGGTACTCTCTCGTCATGGGTTTCATTGTCCATCTTTCTCCCTCCTTTGAGGACTAAGCCATACCAACAAGTTGCTCATCCTTAAGCTCGTATCCTTTATCCTCTTTCTCACTATCCTTTCTTATAACGCGACCACTGGTCTCTCGAGAACCACCTCCATCGTATGGAAAGCACTTTCGTAGATAGAAAAGACTAGTCGCAGTTAAAACCACTGTGACTACAGATGGAAGAAAGAAAGGAAAAGAGATTCAATTAAGGAAACAAGGATAGTGCTAATGGCCTTTGGGGAATAGCCTTTTTCTTTTAAAAGAAAATTTTCTTGAAAAATGCTTCTTTGTAAACGATTTTCAAATAGTTTTCAGAAGGTCTTTAAAAACTTTTTGCCCAGTCTGGTAACCTTCTGCTCTGATACGACGTGTAACACCCCGCCTCCGCTAGGGTCACTCGCAAAGGAATGCACTAGCTTTAGAGGGGCATTATTGGTAAACATGCACAGAAATATCACAAGACAGAACATATAAAATAGCGGAAGTAAAATCAAACTTTCATAACATGAATAAATAAGGTCTAAAGCCTTTTACATCAGAGTACATCAAAACCTGTCTTGCAATAGTAAAGAAGCATAAAGACATTTTTGAAAATTATTCCCCAAGTAAAACATTAAAGTAGCCATAGCCAAGAAAAGTCCAAGCCATCCATGATGACCTTCAAGCAGAAGAAGTCCGAATTAAACAACAGTATTTCCTCCCTGTAACCTGGGGGGGGGGGGGGGGGGAACGGAAGACAAGAAGCGAAACAAAACGGGTCAGTCAAAAAGACTGAGTAAGCCCTATCTACTATCAGCATAAAAACTAGTAAAGTTAACTGACATGAGAAACTGAGATGAATAAGCATGATGACAAGATAGATAAGCTAAATCAAAATAACAGGATGAACTACTGAACTCAGATAAACTAAGGTGTCATGACAAATTACGATGTCAAGATAAAACAAGGTATCCCATCGTTAGGTTCCTATCAAGTATAATATCCCCAAGATATCTATCACGTATAACGTCCCATGGTATCTATCCTGTATTTTAGCTCTGCACCTACCATACTAGTATCCCCACCGTATCATGTGTTAACCATGAATGACCCTTACTCAAAAGTCGTGTAATGGTTCATGTCAACCTAATATATCACATTTATAGGTTACTCAACTCGTATGTTTCTTTCCATGTAAATGTTCAGTTCCTTGCCGTAGACCGTACGGGCTTTCCCATGAGGTTCTATACTACTCCAATGTAATTCCATGATCCTTAAGCTCGTTTGGACTGTTACCCTAGACCTAGCTATGCTTTCCCAACATGAATCATCGTTTGTGCAACTAGGACTTATGCCACCTAGGACCACTAGTGATTATGCTTACCTATTGCACGTTTTCGTATTTCGGTTTGGGTTCAACCACCCAGGGCCACTAGGAATTACGCTAACCGTCAACCGCGCCCTTTTTCCCACGCATTCATCGTGAATCGTTTTTCCATGACTGTATGCACATGTATCACATCGTCCCATCCGAGTCCTGTCACAGGGCAGATCAAGAAATACAGGACTCGGTCGGGAGCTTTCGATTTATCTGCCGATGCAGATGCTAAGGTCTGTTTTTCCTACACGTGGCTATGGTCCCACGAGACCACTCCCTCAACTAGTGAAAGACAAGACAGGATAAATCCTGTATGAGAACACACTACTGGCCAACCCACAATCCTAGCCTTACCGCAACCATAATTAGATAGCAATTATGGTCTTTTGGGTGTTCTCTGTCTTTCCATACGTACACGCTTGACCAAAGATGGTAGGTAGCCTGACGAAATGCTGTCTAGGGCACGACCGTGTATCATCGACTATCCCCTATCCATCCCCGTCTTTAGGTCGCTCGTATAGCAACTAAGGCATACTCTTGGTTCTTCTAACGCAGACCTTAACCTCTCAAGAGCCTAGTATGATCACCTGGCAGCTCACAGAGGGATACCAAGAATATCCTCACGTTCCCCGAAGCCGCTGCTTCGTTACCCAGTTCGCTGGAGCCTTTATCTAAATCAGATAACTTGCTCCTACTCGTGTGCTTAAACGATGACCTACCGTATCGGGTTACTCATCCAATCTATGAACTGGTCCAAAATTCCTTGACTAAGAATTATTACTTAGCTATTCTCCAACTAAGGTTTACCCCTTAGCTTATTCCCGTTATTCTTGTTAATTACGGTTATCCACCTAATTCTCTGAACTAGGGTTTATATAATGGATTAAGTGTCACTTAAGTTCATGACTTAATCCCGTCTACAAATCATGTCAAAATTGGCTAAGTATCCAAGTCCAAGACTTAACCCTACAAACCATGTTCAGGTTGGTTAAGTATGTATTAACTTGACCCTATCAAATTACCGAGTCAAATTGGTCAAGTGTATTCAAACGATTCGTGACTTAGCCTTATCATGTTATCACGTTAGATTGGTTAAGTATTGGTTAACTTAACCTTATCAAATAACCGAGTTGGAGTGTTTAAGTATAGGTTACTTAATCACTTCAAAATTATCGAGTTAGATTGGTTAAGTGTTGGTTAACTTAACCACTTCAAAATCACCGAATTGGATGGGTTAAGTCTAGGTTAACTTAACCACATCCCCTAACTGTATTATACGGTTAAGTGTAATTAGGAAAGCTTAATTAACCGTATCAAATTCATGTGTTGGTTTGGTTAAGTGTTGGTTAACTTAACCCCGCCCACTAGTCGTATAAAAATGGTTAAGTGTCATTAGGCAAATCAAGTTACTTAACCTACCCAACCTTGTCATGTTTTTTTAGGTATCGTTAGCCTAATCAAATTATTTAACCCATTTGTCCATGTCATATTTGGTTAAGAGTCATTAATCAAATTAACTTAACCCTATTATGTGGCATTAATTAATTCAATGTACCTTAACCTCTCACATTAGACTTTGTTGCGGTTACTAGTTAAGCCGGTTGGTTCCGGGTAGATTTCCACCACAACTTGGTCTAACCTCGGGTTCAAGGTACAACATGACCAACTTCTCACATTGGGTCCTATTGTTTGTAGCAACTAGTTAAGCCGGTTGGTTCCGAGTAGATTTCCGCTACAAACTCAACCCAACCTCGAGTTGGCCACACTTATATTATCTAAGTGTCAGGTCCATTATGTTTCCAACACATATTACAAGTTTTCAAGAATTTGGGTAGACCTAACTTAATAGGTAAATTCCCAATTCCATAGTATGGGTAGACCTAACTTAATAGGTAAATTCCCAATTTCATATTTTCAAGCATACTTACATGTCAACTTCCATGTTATATTTCAAGTCATGTTTTTAAGTTATATTTTCATGTCATTAGAAATTACTCATAACATAACCCAACGCTTTTAAACTCGCATATACGTTCGCAACAATGTAATGGATTAAAGGAAGAGACTTGGCAAAGGCATGACAAAAATGGATATTAAGCCACAAGTTAATCATGGTGGCAAATGAGGCACAAATGTGTTCATTAACTTGCATGTTACATTCTTAAGCCTCAAAAACATGCATAAACCCAAACTTGGCACATAAGCGAATCATGGTGACAAAAGACATGGAATGATGACTAGTAACTCGCATATATCATCATATAAGGGTTATGACTTCATATGCAAGTTGACATAAAAGTTATGAGGGTTCTCATGTTGCATAATGCAACATTTCAACATAAAGGTTGTAGCTTTTAGCCCACAAGATCAAGATAATGATTTCATAAACTTGCATGACATGATAGCATGTATCATACTTAATGTTCAAACCCAAACTTGCAACATGAACATTTAACTTCATAGTTAATATCTAAGAGTAGGGAAAGGTCTTACATTGCTATGAAGGCACAAATCGATTAAATTAAAGATTGAGACAAAGCCTATGCATGCCATCATCCAAAAACCCAAAGATGAAAGCTCCAAATCAATAAAAACCCCATCTTGATGAACAAAGATAAAAGCTTTAGCCTTGAAATCAACTTGAGAAGCTCTCATACTAACATAGAGACTCTCTAACACTCACATGATCATGAAACCTCTCATAGAAATGAAGATAGAAACTTTGGGCAAGAGGATGGAGGCTAGGGTTTTGAGTGGGGGCCATGAGAGGAGCAATTTTGGCATAGTTTAGTTGCATGAATGAATAATGAGGATTTTAGGAGAGGGTTAGGGGCTTATTTATAGAGATTAGGATTAGTTTGGACCCTTAGATTAACCATAGGATCAACCTGAACCATCAGATTACGAACCAGGCCCAAAAACCTAGCCAAAACAGAAAACAGGTGCACCAGGCAAAACTGCCCGGCTACCATAAGTCGACACCCAAGTCAACAGGGCTGTCGACTTGGGTCATGCCATGTCGACTCCCAAGTCGACAGCCGTGTCGACTTGGGGTGGCTGGCGGGAATTTTCCCACCTAGCCTTCTAGGCCAAATTTTCGAAATTAGAACTCGTTTTTGAACTTGAATTTTCTGAAAACTTCGTCGGACCATAACTTGGTCATACGGACTCCGATTCTCGAAAACTCAGACTCTATTTCGCGTATTTTTCCGAGACGAACGCAATGGCATAGTCCATTTTACATGATTCAGAATTTAAAATTAAATTCTGCCTTGATTCTCATCTTAACATGTTATCGAAATACGGGTTCTTACAGTTGGTTGTTATTACAACCCAATGGAACTATGAAATATCGAAATGGTTATATAATTTGTATATGGATAATGTATACAAATGAGATAAACCAAGATTAAGTTCAAACCATATTTTGAATTTAAATCCCGGATATTTAGAAAAATATTTCTTGAAGTATTTTAAAGGTAGTATAGCACTGGTTTGAAGATATTTTTGAATTAGAATGGTTATAAATGGATTTTTGAAAGTGATTAAGCACTGAAATCACTTCAGAGGGCAAGAAAATAGTACCGATAATGGGTCGCGACATTATCGGTATTCATTTTCAAGTTTCTGAGTGACATATTGCTACCATAATAGTTCGTTAATGGAAAATTTGTTTGAAAAAAAAACAAGTTATTTTTAAAATTCAAATGTTTTGGATTTGTAAGTGGTTATGGATATATTATCTATATTTTTTCAAGCGAGTTTGAAATAAAACCCGGGAATTTGAATTCTGAAATTAAGATTTTACTGGTATAAGTTGAATAGATTGAAATGGCAAAATGTATCAAATGAATTGAAATTAACTTAGTTAAAATATGATTGGATTACAGATAATACCGGATGAAATTAAATAAAGAGAAATGTTGGGATTCGAAATATTAATATGAATTCGACCTATGTATAAACAAGTTGAATATATATTGGATGATGTTGTTTGGAATTAAACTGTGATGGAATTGAACTCAAGCAGGATAAGGGGGTTGATTATTGAAAACTGAACTCAGTTTGGATTAGTGAATGGAAGTGAACTAATCAGAAGTTGATTAGAGATTTAAAAACTGGAAGTTGGATTGGTTTGAAACCAACTGGAAATGGATATATGTATGTTGAGCAGATATTGAGTGGAAGCAAATGCAAGAGATAGAATTATGCCCGACAAAAAGGTACATGTTTACAATATTACTTGGGTTTGATGATTTTATGAGCCTATGGGGCTAGCTGCTTGGCTTTTTGATTTTCTTTTGGATAGGAGACGCCTAGATAGGCGAGTTTTGGTTGTGCCGATTGAGCCGTGCAGAGGAGATGCTACCGAAATTTTTCAGAATTTAAAGTGACAGAAAATTTCAGAATTTTTGAAAATTTTCGTTAGTAAGAATAAATTAATATTTTAATTGAAATAAATTGGCCCAGTTAAACTGAAGTTAAGAAGTCAACAGAAAGGATTTTTGGACTTAGTTAATAGGTTATGTAGCATCTTTTCCTACCTTAGTAATTACGAGGACGAAATTATTTTAAGGGGGAAGGAATGTAACGACCCGGAATTTCAGCCGTTGAATTCTGAATATTTAAATTGGTTTAAATATTTTATTTGAATTATATATAGGAAATTATAACGAATTTATTTATAAAACGAAGTTTGAACGAATAATTTATAATATAATATAAAACGAGTTCGAAATCGAGCGGCAGTTCGTAATATGGAGTTTTGAACCTCAACCGAGAATACAGGATTCGTTATAAGTCGGATTTCTGTGAAACGAGAAACGTTAGAACCGTATTGATGATAATTCTCATATGGAAGAGAAAAATCCAGATTTCGTGTTATAATTTGTTAGTAATGGCAAATCAAATTTTGAAATAGTCGCTGTGGAAATCATTATTAAAATATACGCGTTAAAATAGCCGTTTTGCAATCGGACTCAGATTTCTACGAAATCAGTTTCATTGGGACCGTATCATTAAATTATTGTACGCTGTTGAATGGTGTAGAAAACCGATGTCGTATGTGACCACGGTAGCCGTAAACGTCCGTTCATTTTCTATAACGCGTAATTAAATTAATAAAAGGTTATTTGGGTATAACTTGAGCAGACGATCGAATTTAGCCGCGAAACCAATTTCATTGAGTTCGTATCGTCGATTAGAGTCAGGATAGCTATATAATTTGTTATTTTTAGAGACCGGGTAATTTGGCGTTAAAAATGGCATTGCGGTGCGCGTAAAAATGGCCTACCGGGGAAACAGGCTCAGAATGCGACGAAACCGGTACCGTTGGGTTCGTACCGAAGAATTTTTGTAAGAATTCGAAGTTTCAAGTTGTTTCGATTTATTTGGTGATCGTGAAAAATTTAAACGCGTGTTGATTTCTGATTTTATAAAGGAAATTTTTTTCATACGATATCGGAATTCGACCAAACTTGTCCCATTGGGTTCAGAATACCTTTTTACACCAAGATTAGCTTTTTAATCAGTAAACAGACTGTTCATTCATATGATTATTCATTCATTTTCCGTCAAGGATGTTGCCTTTGTCAACAAAACAACGTTCCAATTCATATTAATTTCATATATTCGTTCATATAATTACCTTTGTCGGGTTATCTCAAAGATGTTACTTTTCAAATATCTCCTTATGTAATTTTCATATATTCCTTCATATGATTAACCGTTCCCATTCAAATATAGCAAATCCTTCCAGTGCTTGCCAACCGTGACTGGCTAGTTTTAAAGTCCGTGCCCTCCAAGTAAAGTGTTTCGTGACTGTCAAGGCATTTGAGTTTCGTGTAAGCCAAGCTGTCCATTCTATAAAATAACAATAACAAGCCTCTCAATCCCTAAATTCATTCACCCCAAATCCTCTCCTAACCGTTCTTCTGTTCTTCCATTAAAGTACCAAAAAGAAATCACCGCTTCAACAAATCTTTTTATTTTGAAATCAAAGAAAACTTCAGATGCTTCGAAGATCATACGTTCGAAACCCACTCGCTGTGAAGACGCTATGTAAACGAAGGGCGCGAGTTCGAACTAGTGATGGTGACTAACGTGGTGGCACTGTGTTGAGGGGTTAGTTCGTGGACCGTGGGGGATGGATGGGGAGGTACACGCGTGAAGTATGGGAGAGTTGAAAGCAAGCGGGTGGGGGGTACCGAGTGTTTGTTGGCTCGTGTTTTAGTTGAGAAGCCGGGCAGTTCAAATCCGAAGCGATGATGCTGGGTGGATAATTAGGAGATGGAGCAGCATCATATTTTGGGTTGGCACTTCGAAACATGGACGTTTTGTTCAAAAGAGAGGGTACACGGTAGGTGGGAAGTTGCGTTTTACAACAGGTAGGGGTGATGATAAGAAGAGGGCTGTGGACTTGAAGTTGGGTATGTAGACATTCAAAGCTGACGGTGAAAACAGGCACCGTGTATTAGAAGAAGCTGGAGGTCCAACGTTGGAACAATGGTCACGTGAGAAGTTTGAGGCAAGGTGGTATCTACAATACGAACAAGTGGGAAGGATGGAGTGAATTAACAGGGCATTTAAGAAGAGGAGCACTGGTGGACTGTTTCACGGTGAAGAAAGAATGTTTTGAGAAGGTTGGTTTAATGTGGAGGGATTTATTACCAAAGGGAATTAAAAACATGATCACTTACGTTAACCAATGGAGATTAAGAAGGGTTAAACAATGGGTCATGGCAGTGGAATATAGGAAACAAGTGGAACAAGGGAGCTGGATGACGTTCAATCGTGGAGGAAGGTATTTAACAGGAGATGTGCGTTAAGGGAATGATTTATTAAGGTTAATTAATTTAATTTTAATTAACTAATGACGTTTAATAATTTAAAATTAGAATAAATCTTGTAAAAAACATATATTTGTTTTACACGTATACAGAATCCGATGAAAACAAAGCACGTTGGTACCGTAACGATGTGGCCTACGTATAGAGCTAATATGGCGGACGAAGAAGCTATCAGAATTTCATATAGAAATTTAACGTCTGTTTCATTTCAATGAAATAAAAACAGAACCGTCAGCTGCGACCAAGGTGAGTAAACTCACTAACTCTGCTTCGTTTATATTTTTATGTAAACGAGTTTTTAAATTTATTTTATACTGTGTGATGGTTGCTTGGTTGAATAGTTGATAAAATTGATTGATATGGTTACATTGTTGATCTATTGATGTGAAATAATATTATTGATGTTATTAACATCTGTGGATGCAGGGAAACAGGTTGGAGGAATCCAACTGGATTCCTCAACATTTGTATTATTGTTTATTCTTTGTCATGATATATGTTGTGATACACATATACTGTGATTGATTTTGTTGTGATGAATTACACTGGCCCTATAATTTTGGTGTTTAACACCATGAAGTATTCCCAACTGTAGGAAAGAAATTTAAAAAGAAAATTTATTTTCGAAATTAGAAATAGAATTTCAAATAGATTTGAAGGTAGAAAACTTGTTAAAGTTATGAACGATAATTATGGAAAAAGGGAAAAATTTATTATTGGAAACTAGTATTTGACATGAAATCGGTATTTATTTATTGAATGTAAAATCGCTATAAGATTTTAAGAAGAGATTTTAAATAGAAATTTGTTTTTACCAATTAACTGAGAGGATCAAATTATGATTCAACGGTTTAAAGATTTAATGAAGTATTTATACTGGGAAAAAGTGAAAAGTGATAAAAGGTTTTGAAACCATTATTTGTATATTAGTTTTAACCATTGCAGTTATAAAATAAATTGTGAACGATATTATAAATATTTAGGACCTAGAAATGAGATTTTCTATGGACAAATTTTAATAGAAGTTATAGATGAAATTGGACTTGAAATGATAAAATCAAATGGATTTGATTTATTACCGGTTAAAGTGAATAATGGTTAAAGAAAATATGTTGCAAACGAGATATCTAAAAGAAATTTAGATTTGAAATATGAAATCGAATTGGAATTTGAATAAGGAAGGGAAATGGATAATCGTTTAAAATGAAAACGATGAGTTTTATTCCAACATTTGGAATATAAATTGTAATAAATGTTTTGTAAATTCTAGATAGCGATTTTAACGCCACCATTATAATAAGTGTTGGTAAATTCTAGACAGCGATTTTAACGCTGCTGTTATAAAAGATGTTTTGTAAATATTAACAGCGGTCTTAACGCTATTGCTATAATAGATGTTCTATAATTCTACACAGCGGTTGTAACGCTGTTGTTAAAAGCAATGTTTTATAAATCAAATATTTGGAGACAACGATTATAACGCTACCGTTATAATCAATATTTTTCTGCAAAGGAAGTGTGTTCTTAGATCGAATCCGAGAGTCGCGTAAGCGATGGTTTGTTTATAGGTGATGCGCTTTGACTGTTTCAAAGTTGTGAATGTTGTTCAGTTAAGGTTTGAGAGGTAATTATACCCCAACTTGATTGACTTCATGATCGATGGAGGAATGGTTAAAGTTCGATGGTGAAACTTGGTTGGGCAATATGGTTAGCTAATAAAGGATGAGTGGGTTGAGTTATAATAACGATGTTTATAATATCGCGTTAATTTGAAATGTTTTTCCCAACTAAAATGAGAGATATTTTCTACACATAGAAAATGAAATGAAAATGAAATGAATTGTCAACGAGGAATTAAGAGACAGGAATTGGAAATAATAATTAAATAAGAAATTAAATTAAAAGGGGCCTATGCTTGATCGGTAGAAATTTCCAATTGGAAATAGGACCATTGATTGTGTGGGTGTTTCTTTGATAGTTAAATCACTGACTATCAAAGTTTTATTTTATTTTATACCTCCGTTATCAGTATGGAGAGACCGAGATCATATTTAATATCTGAAACCCACTCCGTATTGGTAGAAGCGTTATGAATCAACTTATGCTGAGGATAATTGAAGACGGAGTAAAATGCAAGGGCAGTTCTGTTAAACCCAGGTAGAAATTGCCCAAGATGGATTAATAGAACGGTGCCTTCGGTTTGTCTAGACCCAGGACAACTTGTATGGACGAGTGTCTGACAGAGTATTTCCAAAGGGATTACGTACGTTGGTTCCTTCAAACATACGAAGTTGGTGGCATAGAAGGGAAACTTCTTTAGCCTAACAATCTGAGTATTTTTGTGGGAATCAATTAGTGATTTCCGATGGATCTGACGATGTGGCATTCAAAGTGAATGGTGGCCAGATGTTCTGGAATCAAACCTCAAGCCTCACAATCCGGAATTTGACAAAAATCGGGCAGGCAGCATGGCTATGTGGGTCGCTCCCATTAGGATGTATAATCACCTATCTAGAGAAATTCCATTTGTTCTTAATCTATCGATGCTGTCCCTTTCGGGAAACAGTTGCTGATCCCAACCGTTGGTGATATACTTTCGATACACTCAAGCGAAATGAGTGGTTGGTCATGTTAGGGCCGGGTTGCAAGACGTTCTTGTTGAACCCAGTGTATTCGTCACTAGAGGTACACTATAGGGAGGTGGTCTCATACCTTGTCATGTTGGAAATCCAATCTCCAATAAGCACCCTGCGGTCTTTGATTTTATATTATATAGGGAGCGTGAGATGCAAGCGTTCCGCTAGATTCTATTTATTTGTGGTAGACACTATTATAATATCACCAGATTTTGATATCAAATTGTTTGGGTTATCGTAAGGTAAAAACCATCCGTGTTTATGTGTGGATCGGTCTTACGATTATCATTTCTTTCGAAAGGTTTTTGAAAGTTAAACAAATGATTGGAGTTCACTCACATCAGTCCCATGACTGTTCCAGGAATAGTTGTTGTGCTCTGTGGAGTTCGAAGCAGGAGGCTTCACCAGTAAGCTATAGACTATCATATTTCCGCTGTGTATTAGGTTGTATCTGGAAATAGGTGTTTATGACTGTTCTAGGAATAGCTGTTGTGCTCTGATGATGGTATGTATATACAAATACTGATTTGTGTTTCAACAGAATGTTATATAATATATTTTGTTCGTTCCGCTGTGAGTTTGTGATCTTCGTTTTCTTCTATTCTAAATATTTCTTTCTTTCTATTTCTCATCCTCTAACTTCTTTCTAATAATGATTCGTATTTCTGTGCAATTTGGGTTGGACGTGGGGTATATTAGTCGACCCAAAGGGTACGGATTTGCGGGTCATTTCATTTGGTATCAGAGCTGAAGGTTAAGTGATTACCTTGGCTCTGTGGCGTGACTCGATAGAGGTGGGGTTAGTAATACCCTAGATTGAGTTTGAGTGTATATATGAGCGCGTATTTGTAGATTTGATATAAAATTGTTATATATCGTGTTGGCTGGTTTGTTGAGTGGTTTATGAATTCTGGTCGATACAGGATGTACAACTGTATCGATAGGTGTTTCTAAACTCTTGAACAAAACAATTCGACATGGTATTGTTTTAAAGATGGGTAAATGATATAATTTTTCCCAAAGGATATTTTTGATATAAAAGGATTAATTTCTGAAATATTATAATATAAGGTTGTGTTGGTTGTTAATACAACCCAATGGAACTATGAAATATCGAAATGGTTATATAATTTGTATACGGATAATGTATACAAATGAGATAAACCAAGATTAAGTTCAAACCATAATTTGAATTTAAATCCCGGATATTTAGAAAAATATTTCTTGAAGTATTTTAAAGGTAGTATAGCATTGGTTTGAAGATATTTTTGAATTAGAATGGTTATAAATGGATTTTTGAAAGTGATTAAGCATTGAAATCACTTCAGGGGGCGAGAAAATAGTACCGATAATGGGTCGTGACATTATCGGTATTCATTTTCAAGTTTCTGAGTGACAGATTGCTACCATAATAGTTCGTTAATGGAAAATTTGTTTGAAAAAAAACAAGTTATTTTTAAAATTCAAATGTTTTGGATTTGTAAGTGGTTATGGATATATTATCTATATTTTTTCAAGCGAGTTTGAAATAAAACCCGGGAATTTGAATTCTGAAATTAAGATTTTACTGGTATAAGTTGAATAGATTGAAATGGAAAAATGTATCAAATGTATTGAAATTAACTTAAGTTAAAATATGATTGGATTACAGATAATTCCGGATGAAATTAAATAAAGAGAAATGTTGGGATTCGAAATATTAATATGAATTCAACCTATGTATAAACAAGTTGAATATATATTGGATGATGTTGTTTGGAATTAAACTGTGATGGAATTGAACTCAAGCAGGATAAGGGGGTTGATTATTGAAAACAGAACTCAGTTTGGATTAGTGAATGGAAGTGAACTAATCAGAAGTTGATTAGAGATTTAAAAACTGGAAGTTGGATTGGTTTGAAACCAACTGTAAATGGATATATGTATGCTGAGCAGATATTGAGTGGAAGCAAATGCAAGAGATAGAATTATGCCCGACAAAAAGGTACATGTTTACAATATTACTTGGGTTTGATGATTTTATGAGCCTATGGGGCTAGCCGCTTGGCTTTTTGATTTTCTTTTGGACAGGAGATGCCTAGATAGGCGAGTTGTGGTTGTGCCGATTGAGCCGTGCAGAGGAGATGCTACCGAAATTTTTCAGAATTTAAAGTGACAGAAAATTTCAGAATTTTTGAAAATTTTCGTTAGTAAGAATAAATTAATATTTTAATTGAAATAAATTGGCCCAGTTAAACTGAAGTTAAGAAGTCAACAGAAAGGATTTTTGGACTTAGTTAATAGGGTATGTAGCATCTTTTCCTACCTTAGTTATTACGAGGACGAAATTATTTTAAGGGGGAAGGAATGTAACGACCTGGAATTTCAGCCGTTGAATTCTGAATATTTAAATTGGTTTAAATATTTTATTTGAATTATATATAGGAAATTATAACGAATTTATTTATAAAACGAAGTTTGAACGAATAATTTATAATATAGTATAAAACGAGTTCGAAATCGCGCGGCAGTTCGTAATATGGAGTTTTGAACTTCAACCGAGAATACAGGATTTGTTATAAGTCGGATTTCTGTGAAACAAGAAACGTTAGAACCGTATTGATGATAATTTTCATATGGAAGAGAAAAATCCAGATTTCATGTTATAATTTGTTAGTTATGGCCAAATCAAATTTTGAAATAGTCGCTGTGGAAATCATTATTAAAATATACGCGTTAAAATAGCCGTTTTGCAAATTGACTCAGATTTCGACGAAATCAATTTCATTGGGACCGTATCGTTAAATTATTGTACGGTGTTGAATGGTGTAGAAAACCGATGTCGTATGTGACCACGGTAGCCGTAAACGTCCGTTCATTTTCTATAACGCGTAATTAAATTAATAAAGGGTTATTTGGGTATAACTTGAGCAAACGATCGAATTTAGCCGCGAAACCAATTCCGTTGAGTTCGTATCGTCGATTAGAGTCAGGATATCTATATAATTTGTTGTTTTTAGAGATCGGGTAATTTGGCGTTAAAAATGGCATTGCGGTGCGCGTAAAAATGGCCTACCGGGGAAACAGGCTCAGAATGCGACGAAACTGGTGCCGTTGGGTTCGTACCGAAGAATTTTTGTAAGAATTCGAAGTTTCAAGTTGTTTCGATTTATCTGGTGATCGTGAAAAATTTAAACGGGTGTTGATTTCTGATTTTATAAAGGAATTTTTTTCATACGATATCGGAATTCGACCACTTGTCCCATTGGGTTCAGAATACCTTTTTACACCAAGATTAGCTTTTTAATCAGTAAACAGGCTGTTCATTCATATGATTATTCATTCATTTTCCGTCAAGGATGTTACCTTTGTCAACAAAACAACGTTCCAATTCATATTAATTTCATATATTCGTTCATATAATTACCTTTGTCGGGTTATCTCAAAGATGTTACTTTTCAAATATCTCCTTGTGTAATTTTCATATATTCCTTCATATGATTAATCGTTCCCATTCAAATATAGCAAATCCTTCCAGTGCTTGCCAACCGTGACTGGAAAGTTTTAAAGTCCGTGCCCTCCAAGTAAAGTGTTTCGTGACTGTCAAGGCATTTGAGTTTCATGTAAGCCAAGCTGTCCATTCTATAAAATAACAATAACAAGCCTCTCAATCCCTAAATTCATTCACCCCAAATCCTCTCCTAACCGTTCTTCTGTTCTTCCGTTAAATTACCAAAAAGAAATCACCGCTTCAACAAATCTTTTTATTTTGAAATCAAAGAAAACTTCAGATGCTTCGAAGATCATACATTCGAAACCCACTCGCTGTGAAGACGCTATGTAAACGAAGGGCGCGAGTTAGAACTGGTGATGGTGACTAACGTGGTGGCACTGTGTTGAGGGGTTGGTTCGTGGACTGTGAGGGATGGATGGGGAGGTACACGCATGAAGTATGGGAGAGTTGAAAGCAAGCGGGTGGGGGTACCGAGTGTTTGTTGGCTCGTGTTTTAGTTGAGAAGCCTGGCAGTTCAAATCTGAAGCGATGATGCTGGGTGGATAATTGGGAGATGGAGCAGCATCATATTTTGGGTTGGCACTTCGAAACATGGATGTTTTGTTTAAAAGAGAGGGTACACGGTAGGTGGGAAGTTGCGTTTTACAGCAGGTAGGGGTGATGATAAGAAGAGGGCTGTGGACTTGAAGTTGGGTATGTAGACATTCAAAGCTGACGGTGAAAACAGGCACCGTGTATTAGAAGAAGCTGGAGGTCCAACGTTGGAATAGTGGTCACGTGAGAAGTTTGAGGCAAGGTGGTATCTACAGTACGAACAAGTGGGAAGGATGAAGTGAATTAACAGGGCATTTAAGAAGAGGAGCACTGGTGGACTGTTTCACGGTGAAGAAAAATGTTTTGAGAAGGTTGGTTTAATGTGGAGGGATTTATTACCAAAGGGAATTAAAAACATGATCACTTACGTTAACCAATGGAGATTAAGAAGGGTTAAACAATGGGTCATGGCAGTGGAATATAGGAAACAAGTGGAACAAGGGAGCTGGATGACGTTCAATCGTGGAGGAAGGTATTTAACAGGAGATGTGCGTTAAGGGAATGATTTATTAAGGTTAATTAATTTAATTTTAATTAACTAATGACGTTTAATAATTTAAAATTAGAATAAATCTTGTAAAAAACATATATTTGTTTTACACGTATACAGAATCCGATGAAAACAAAGCACGTTGGTACCGTAACGATGTGGCCTACGTATAGAGCTAATATGGCGGACGAAAAAGCTATCAGAATTTCATATAGAAATTTAACGTCTATTTCATTTCAATGAAATAAAAATAGAACCGTCAACTGCGACCAAGGTGATTAAACTCACTAACTCTGCTTCGTTTATATTTTTATGTAAACGAGTTTTTAAATTTATTTTATACTGTGTGATGGTTGCTTGGTTGAATAGTTGATAAAATTCGTTGATATGGTTACATTGTTGATCTATTGATGTGAAATAATATTATTGATGTTATTAACATCTGTGGATGCAGGGAAACATGTTGGAGGAATCCAACTGGATTCCTCAACATTTGTATTACTGTTTATTCTTTGTCATGATATATGTTGTGATACACATATACTGTGATTGATTTTGTTGTGATGAATTACACTGGCCCTATAATTTTGGTGTTTAACACCATGAAGTATTCCCAACTGTAGGAAAGAAATTTAAAAAGAAAATTTATTTTCGAAATTAGAAATAGAATTTCAAATAGATTTGAAGGTAGAAAACTTGTTAAAGTTATGAACGATAATTATGGAAAAAGGGAAAAATTTATTATTGGAAACTAGTATTTGACATGAAATCGGTATTTATTTATTGAATGTAAAATTGCTATAAGATTTTAAGAAGAGATTTTAAATAGAAATTTGTTTTTACCAATTAACTGAGAGGATCAAATTATGATTCAACGGTTTAAAGATTTAATGAAGTATTTATACTGGGAAAAAGTGAAAAGTGATAAAAGGTTTTGAAACCATTATTTGTATATTAGTTTTAACCATTGCAGTTATAAAAGAAATTGTGAACGATATTATAAATATTTAGGACCTAGAAATGAGATTTTCTATGGACAAATTTTAATAGAAGTTATAGATGAAATTGGACTTGAAATGATAAAATCAAATGGATTTGATTTATTACCGGTTAAAGTGAATAATGGTTAAAGAAAATATGTTGCAAACGAGATATCTAAAAGAAATTTATATTTGAAATATGAAATCGAATTGGAATTTGAATAAGGAAGGGAAATGGATAATCGTTTAAAATGAAAACGATGAGTTTTATTCCAACATTTGGAATATAAATTGTAATAAATGTTTTGCAAATTCTAGATAGCGATTTTAACGCCACCATTATAATAAGTGTTGGTAAATTCTAGACAGCGATTTTAACGCTGCTGTTATAAAAGATGTTTTGTAAATCTTAACAGTGGTCTTAACGCTATTGCTATAATAGATGTTCTATAATTCTACACAGCGGTTGTAACGCTGTTGTTAAAAGCAATGTTTTACAAATCAAATATTTGGAGACAGCGATTATAACGCTACCGTTATAATCAATATTTTTCTGCAAAGGAAGTGTGTTCTTAGATCGAATCCGAGAGTCGCGTAAGCGATGGTTTGTTTATAGGTGATGAGCTTTGACTGTTTCAAAGTTGAGAATATTGTTCAGTTAAGGTTTGAGAGGTAATTATACCCCAACTTGATTGACTTCATGATCGATGGAGGAATGGTTAAAGTTCGATGGTGAAACTTGGTTGGGCAATATGGTTAGCTAATAAAGGATGAGTGGTATGAGTTATAATAACGATGTTTATAATATCGCGTTAATTTGAAATGTTTTTCCCAACTAAAATGAGAGATATTTTCTACACATAGAAAATGAAATGAAAATGAAATGAATTGTCAACGAGGAATTAAGAGACAGGAATTGGAAATAATAATTAAATAAGAAATTAAATTAAAAGGGGCCTATGCTTGATCGGTAGAAATTTCCAATTGGAAATAGGACCGTTGATTGTGTGGGTGTTTCTTTGATAGTTAAATCACCGACTATCATAGTTTTATTTTATTTTATACATCCGTTATCAGTATGGAGAGACTGAGATCATATTTAATCTCTGAAACCCACTCCGTATTGGTAGAAGCGTTATGAATCAACTTATGCTGAGGATAATTGAAGACGGAGTAAAATGCAAGGGCTGTTCTATTAAACCCAGGTAGAAATTGCCTAAGATGGATTAATAGAACGGTGCCTTCGGTTTGTCCAGACCCAGGACAACTTGTATGGACGAGTGTCTGACAGAGTATTTCCAAAGGGATTACGTACGTTGGTTCCTTCAAATGTACGATGTTGGTGGCATAGAAGGGAAACTTCTTTAGCCTAACAATCTGAGTATTTTTGTGGGAATCAATTAGTGATTTCCGATGGATCTGACGATGTGGCATTCAAAGTGAATGGTGGCCAGATGTTCTGGAATCAAACCTCAAGCCTCACAACCCGGAATTTGACAAAAATCGGGCAGGCAGCATGGCTATGTGGGTCGCTCCCATTAGGATGTATAATCACCCATCTAGAGAAATTCCATTTGTTCTTAATCTATCGATGCTGTCCCTTTCGGGAAACAGTTGCTGTTCCCAACCATTGGTGATATACATTCGATACACTCAAGCGAAATGAGTGGTTGGTCATGTGAGGGCCGGGTTGCAAGACGTTCTTGTTGAACCCAGTGTATTCGTCTCTAGATGTACACTATCGGGAGGTGGTCCCATACCTTGTCTTGTTGGAAATCCAATCTCCAATAAGCGCCCTGCGGTCTTTGATTTTATATTATATAGGGAGCGTGAGATGCAAGCGTTCCGCTAGATTCTATTTATTTGTGGTAGACACTATTATAATATCACCAGATTTTGATATCAAATTGTTTTGGGTTATCGTAAGGTAAAAACCATCCGTGTTTATGTGTGGATCGGTCTTACGATTATCATTTCTTTCGAAAGGTTTTTGAAAGTTAAACAAATGATTGGAGTTCACTCACATCAGTCCCATGACTGTTCCAGGAATAGCTGTTGTGCTCTGAGGAGTTCGAAGCAGGAGGCTTCACCAGTTTGCTATAGACTATCATATTTCTGCTGTGTATTATGTTGTATCTGGAAACATGTGTTTATGACTGTTCCAGGAATAGCTGTTGTGCTTTGATGATGGTATGTATATACAAATACTGATTTGTGTTTCAAAGGTATGTTATATAATATATTTTGTTCGTTCCGCTGTGAGTTTGTGATCTTTGTTTTCTTCTATTCTAAATATTTGTTTCTTTCTATTTCTCATCCTCTAACTTATTTCTAGTAATGATTCGTATTTGTATGCAATTTGGGTTGGACGTGGGGTATATTAGTCGACCCAAAGGGTACGGATTTGCGGGTCGTTTCAAAATTGGACCCAAGATTGTATCACATTGTAATAATTATAATGACCTATGACACTTAGATCTCTCACATTAACAAGTCCTACTTGTAGATGTTGGATATGTTGGTCGGTTCCGGACAAGCTTCTACTATAAGTAATGGTTAACCTCGTGTCTATGTGTCATTAATTACAATTCAAGGACATTAACTAACACACATACATAAAAATTCCTATGGGGACATTCAAATTCAAATTCCTAGTTTAAATGTATTCAGTACGCACTTAATACACATTAACAATATGTTTATTACATTATAAATATACATAAATATAGGCATGAATTATGCGAACAAGATTAACGTCCTTACCATGTTTGAAATTTCATCCTTGTTATCACCATTATGGTATACAAGTTAATTTCCCTATTACTTCACGTGGTTCAACATGCATATTCACAAATAAATGATAAAAAGGGAAATAACTGTTAGGGTTTATTCCCTATAGGCAATTCATTTGATGAGATTAATAACACTGTTTTTTTTAAACCAAAAATGTGTTGTCTTCTAAAACGAAGAGAGCACACATATAAAATAAAAACAATAAGGCTACAATATTCGAATTACAAAACCAAATGAAGTAAAAAACAAACTAAAACATGGCTCTAAGAATGTAAAGGAAAGTAGATAGATGAGCTCTGGATAAACCACCGCCCATCCTACTCCAATATCAAATTCCGGTAAGACCACCACTCGATATTGAAGTATATATACTCGAATACAATAACAAGACAGTCCAATCTACAAAAAACAACAGGATAACAGAACGTCAACAATAACTCTACGAAATCACAAAAAAAACTCCAAAGCAATAACCAATCTCCAATCCATATAGCTAGCCACTAAGCTCCTCTGCTTAAATCAACAACCTGAACCCTGGAATACACTAAGCAAACCATAAGTAGACAATACATATATATATATGAGTATATGTGTATATATACGTATATTTATATATACCTAACAAAGTATATATATATATATAAATGTATATACAAATATAACCATACATATATGTGAAGAAAAACCAATAAACAAACAAATGAAAAAGACAAATTAACAACAAATATGATAACTACTACCTCTAAAATATCTATTTATTCTAATAAATAAACTCAAATTAGATTTAACCTTAAGCAAATAACTTTCAAAACATGAATCACCAAAAAGCTTAAAATGAGAGATAGACATCCAGTCTAGACTATAATTAATAATCCTAATGATTAAATTGTCAACAGGCACAGAAATACAATGAAAAAACCTCTGATTCCTCTCAAACCAGATGAACCAACATATGATAATAACTAAAGGATCCAACACATATCTCTGTCTAGAATTAACAGAAAATCTAAACCAATCCCAATAATCTCTACAGCTGCTAAAAGAGATAAAACTACGAAAAACAAAAATCCTTAAAACCATATTTAAAATAAACTTGGTAATATTACAAGAGAAAAAAAGATCATCCACATCTTCAACCAAAAGATTACAAAAACAACACTTAACATCAAAAATAATGTTCTTCTTCCTTAAAAACTCCACCGTATTAAGCTTCTTATGAATAAGCAACCACATAAGAAACTTAGCTTTAGGAGGAGAATTAGATTTCCAAAGAAACTTAAAAGGGAACAAGGAAACACCAGAAAAATTAATAAAGTTATACATAGAATTAACAGAGAATACTAAACTCTTATCAAAACCCCAATTAATACAGTCATTATTATCATCTAAGTGATACAAAGCTAACTTAGCTTTAAGTAAGGCTAATTTTCTTAACAAATCACCTACTAAAATATTATCAAAAGAGAACACCCACGGGGGATCTAAATCACTTCTATAAACATCCATAATCAAAGCATTCTTAAAGCAACAAATATTATAAAGCTCACTAAGCTCAATTTTAAGAGGCAAACGAGAAATCCAAGCATCATGCCAAAAGAAAGTAAGATTTCCCAAATGAACAGTCAACTTACAGCCTAAATTAAAAAAATCAAAAAACTTTAACACAGACTTAAAAAAAAAGAATAATATATTAATCCAACTAGAATTAGACCTGACAATAAACTCATCCCTAGAATAATAAAATCTAGAAACAATAGTCTTCCAAGAAGCCGACACTCCAGGACTTTTAAACCTCCAAATCCATTTGGCTAATAAGGCAGAGTTAAAATGATACAAATTTATGATTCCCAGACCCCCATCCTTCGTAGGTTTACAACACACCTCCCAATTTACTAGACATTTATAGCCTCTACAAATTGGAACACCACTCCAAAGATAATTACGCCTGATTCTGTCAATCTTCTCTATGACCCATTGAGGAAATCTTTAAACGTTCATCCAATAAGTAGGAATAGCAGACAACACGGAATTAACAAGAACAAGTCTACCATCTCTTGACAGAAATCTGTTATTCCAACTCGATAGTCTATTATTGATCTTATCAATAATAACTAACCAGTCATCGTTCTTAAGTTTCAAAGGCCTAATCTTAAAGCCCAAATAATCAAAAGGAAAATTCATGACATAACAGTTCAAGGTGCCAGCAACCCGAGACTCGACATTACCTCAATCATTAAGAACCATTAAAGCACTCTTATCGAAATTAATTCTTAGACCAGATAACATCTCAAAACAATGAAGAATAAACATTAAAGCGACAATATGCTTAGGCAAGTGAGAGGAAAATAATAATGTATCATCCGCAAATTAGAGAATAGACAGTTCATTATTAAATTCCTCATTCCCAATACAACCTAAAACGCCTAATCTAACAGCTCTCTTAATAATTCTAGAGAAAACATCAACCGCTAAATTAAAAAGAAGAGGTGATAAGGGATCACCTTGTCTAAGACCTCTCTTAGATTGAATCTTCTTACCCACAACCCCACTAACTACAACACTAGAGCAACCAGACTTAAGCAGAAGTATGATCCAATTAATCCAACGGACACTAAAACCCCTAGCAAGACAAAGCTCGCAAACAAAATCCCAATCAACGGAATCAAACGCCTTCTCAAAATCTAACTTCAAAATAGCACAAGAAAAATTGTTTTTAAAACAAACATTAATATATTCTTGCACAGCGGCCACTCCGTCTACTATATTTCTGCCTTTAATAAAGGTTGTTTGGGAACAGTCAATAAGATCGTTCATACTAATACTAAGTCTATTAGCAAGAACTTTGGAAATAATCTTAACGGAACAATTGATTAAGGAAATGGGCCTAAAATCCTTAAGGGAATTAGCACCCTCTCTCTGATGAATAAGAATAACGTTAGCAAAATTAAAACTACCTAATCGTAAATTACCACTGTAAAAATCATTAAACAAGTTAATAATATCAAATTTAAGAACCTCTCAAAATTGCTTATAAAAAATAACAGAAAAACCATCAGGCCCGGGAGCTTTGTCACTAGGCATGTCACAAATAGCCTTCCAAATCTCCTGCTCTATGAAAGGCTAGTCTAAATTACCTAAAACAACCTTAGTATCAGGCGGATAAATGTCATTCCAACTAACATTTACCCTTCTCTTGATACTAACTCCAAAAATCTGCTTATAATACGAGGTAAAAGCCTCATTTAATTCCCTTTGAACGGTTACTTTCACCTCATTAATTAAAATGGAATGAATCAAGTTATCATGCCTCCTCTTATTTGCCATACTATGAAAGAACTTCGTGTTGTTATCTCCCACCTTAATCCATTGAACACGGGACCTTTGCTTCCACATGATCTTTTCTTTTTCTAAAAGCAGCTTGAGATCCTTTCTAAGGTTGCAAAGTCTGTCCTTCTCATTGAAATTAAGAAACCTCAACTCACTAATCTTATCTAAATCTAACAACTAACACATAATCTTATCTTTCCTAATTCTAACACTACCAAAGATAAACTTGTTCCAACGTTTGAGAAAAAAATCTTAACTTGCCTAACTTCGCAACAAAAATCTTTGCAGAATTACCTCTAAGTAAATTGTTAAAATAAAATAGGGAATTCCACTTAACAGAAACTAAATTAGTAAAACTAAAATCTAACAACCACATCTTCTCAAATTTAAAGCTGCTACTAATGGAAATATTCGAGTCACAGGTGAGAATGATGGGGCAATGATCAGAATATAAAAAAGGCAAACCTTTGGCTTTACTCAAAGAATACCTATCTTCTACTTCATTGCTAATAAAAAATCTATCTAATAAAGCAAAGGAAGGACACTCTCTCACATTAGACCAAGTAAAAGATCTATTTTTAGAGGAAATCCTCCATATCAGAGAAATCCCCTTCTCTAGGTGATCTCTCCCCCAAAAATCTAGATACATTGAAATCCCCTCCCACAATCCAAAGATTAGAGACGAGATACCTAAATTCAGGACATTCCTCCCAAAGGATCCTTCTCTCTAATTTCGTATATGGCCCATACACATTAGAAATACCCAATAAAGAATTATCAACAAGGGAGGCTAGGATGATGTGTAAAGAATACAATTTAGGAATCTCCTGAATGAGTCTAAATTGATTATCCTTCAAACCAATCATAAGACCCCCAGCACTACCAATGGCCGGAAGATAGGCCCAATTACGAAAGTGAGATCCACCTAACCTCAAATAAAAACTTTGATCTGGATTCTCTATTTTGGTCTCCTGAAACAACACAATATCCATATGAAAATCTCTAAAAAAAAGCCCTAACATTATCACATTTTTTGGGTTCATTAAGCCCCCTAATGTTCCAACTAACAAGCCTCATCATCTCATAGAATTAACTCTCTCTAATTCTCGAGATCTAATGTAATCCGCATCTAACTCCAGATTAGTAAATATGAAAGCAGTATCATTAGCCAGTTGAAATAACTGACTAGTAGAAAGACTACTCAATGCAAATGAAGAATAATCACTATCATAAACAGAAGTCATACCTGAGCCCACACTCGAATTGCTACTACTAACATTCGAGTCCGGGAAGCTACCATGATAAGAGGAGGATTTATGACGAATCCTCACACTGCGGCGAACTAGTCCTGAACTTGGAATAACTTTCTGTCGTCTCCCCCTTCTATCCATAGAGGAAGAACTGTGACTGGATTGAGAATGACCATCGCTTTCCTCTCGAAAGCCGACCCTATCCGCAACCATTGATAAGCTACCAAAGTCCATCTCCGCAACAGACATATCACTTACTGCGTGGAAAACACTAAAGCATGGCCTCAAAAATAAGGCCATTAACCTCACACCCTGCTCTCCCAATTTCACAGTACAATCTACCTTATCCAACCAAAAATCCCGTCCGTCCTTAAACAAACAGACATACCCATCCCTCTATACACTTCACAAATAAACCTCTCCCAACACAGACCCTCCTCTAACAACAGCCGTAGAACAACCAGCTGAACCCTCCATATAAACAGAAAGACCCACCAGACCCCCACATGCCATATCGAACTCACCACAACCACCTGAAAACAAACAGCCACTCCTACCCATCACATCCGCATCAGCCTCCCTGGAATGAATAACGTCCCCCTTACTCACATTCTCAACACACGAAACCAATGAACTACCCTCACTCACATCATCACTGCCAGTTCTATTCGATGGACGCATAATGGGCTTCTTACCAAACTTTATTCTACCTACCATGAAGCCTCTCTTCACCGATGCAAACAACTTAGTAGATTCTTCCTTCACAACCGAATAACAACTGCCTAACCCTTCCTTACTTTCAGCCTCCACTTCATCAAGGTCCGCCAATGTCCCAAAACAGTTAAACACCACAACATCATTGGCTACTTGCCAATTCACCTCCACAACTCCAGGAACAGCGCCATAATCCCTCTTATCCACCCAATCCAAACCAGTCATGAATTCACTGCGATCACCAGTACTACTCGCCTCTTCCATGACCACATCATTACACCAACACATATCATCTAGACCATCCTCTAAACCCTTTGCCCCCTGAAAATCCATAAAACTCTGAATGACCGGATCGAAAAGCAACGGATCAGGACGAAGGATAGTCGATGACTACCGGGAAAAACCCACCTTCTCATCCATAAAACACAACAAATCGAAATCCACCGCAAAAACCTTACCTTCCCCTAAACCAATATCATACACCTCCTTTGATACACCCAAAGAATCAGGGATCCTCTCAGTAACTAATGAACGAGCCATACCATCAGAAATCAATTTCTGATAATCCACCTCTCCATGAAAGTTAATCACAATCGAATGCAAAGCATCAAAGTGTAGCAGAATTTCATCTAACAACAAGATTCCCTTCCTCATATAGTTACGAGTTGCATCAGCAAATACCCTCCGCAGTTTCAAAAAGTTCAGACAAAACAAGAAAGCATGCTCTTTACGTTCAAGCGGCCTTCGCAGAGGTGGGAAGACCACCAGTCTCGATTCAAGAAGATATCTCCCCTGCCATAATAAACCGTCCACGAGCCCCTCTATGTGCCACATCAATAGAAGGAACAAATAAGCACCATCATTATCTTATTTAGGATAGTCCAATTCATAAAGATTCATAAAGGAATTGAGTTTCTGGCATATAATCGAACAATTGAAGAGCATTAGATCAAACAGCGAACTACCTCTGAAACTCTCAGGGAAATTTGATTTCCTATGACCCAATCCTCCACATCTGAAACACCGGAACTGGTTCATACAATCTTTTGACCTATGCCCTGAATCACCACAACGGAAACAACAATGACCCCTTGGAAAATTCCATTTGGAAGAATTCTTGTGCAAGGTGGAATTCCAACTAAAATCAATCTTAGATTTAGGGAAGAACTACGAACCACATCAGCGAAAGAGCGCTGAGGTTCTCTCTCGAAATCAGAAAAAGAAGAAAGATTAATAACACTGTTGATGTTATTGTTTTATTTGGAATAAAATAATATTCTATTATATTACATTTACTACGCACTATAAATATTAATATAGTAGAAGTCCTTAGAATAGTAATACGGAATTATATAGTTCGAGTAAGACTTGAATTTAAGATTATATAATATGAATAGAATTATAATTCTTAAATGCCCCTAGTTGAGTTTTATTGTTTATATAGGACAACAATAAAGCATCGAGACTAGTATGTTGGTTGACTGATGATCACATCTCATTGATCATTAATATACATGATATTAATCTCAAAACATAAATACGTATTGGAGAGTATCCTATTAGGCTTACCCAACATGAGAAAACTACATGGAATATAATTAAGAGTATCATAAGTATTCTTATAGTGGCAGTGATGTAATGGTCCTCAGATCTGAAATCATTATAATTTTATTCGAGGATATTTGTGTTTTGATATCATCTGAAGTTATCTGTATTGGATACATCTCGAACTGAATGAAAATTATGAATGGTCTAGATGGAATTTAACCATACAATATATATATATATATATTCGTAGTGATCTCTTGATTGAGTGAGACTATGAAATGCATAGCCGTGCTCAAATGTTGATTTATTTTAAATGGTCTACTCATCAATCAGGATAGACGGATTAAATTACAAAGAGGGTGATACGTTACATGCCTCGAATTTAATCCTGGATATAATGGTTAAAAGGATTATATTACATTGATACACTGGTCACGAAAAGGTTGTGTACTGAATCGTTGATCTTATCATGACTTGGGTAGCAGCGACGTATTTCTAGATGCCTATCACTGTTTATGATTTTAAATATAATTTAAAAATCATTGCCAATGTTATAATAACCTATGGGGTCGCATACTTAGAACGTTACGAAGGGAAAACATTTAATTGGAAGAATAAATTATCAAATCTATTGATATTTATTTTGATGTTGAAATGGTATATCGGGGTTGCTTATTTTATGGTACACATTCAATTTTATAAAGAAAAAAACGTTTTCCTTTAAAAAATGGACATGTGAAACATTTGTCTATATAGACACTGATCAAATCGAAACATTAAAACAAACCTATTGATTTCCTTTTCAATAAAATCTGATTGATGGCGGCTAGTACCAGATCTCTTCTTCTCTTCGACTTGATCCAAGAGCAATGTGTTCGTGTGGATACTTATAGAGGCGTAGCAACTGACATGCTCTCGATTCGACATTTCGGCTTCGTTCCCTTTTTGATTTGGGGAATAAATTGAATTCTGTGAAATCGACACGCCAGGTATAAAATCCTTACTTAAATTTATTTTGATTTACAATTTTGCAATAGATCATTAATTTAAAGTTGTTAAACTATACAAATTAGGGTTTCTGATTTGATCTTAAAACCCTAATAGTGGTATCGAAGCCAGGCTTTGCAAAATTAGTATTTTGAAACCGTGTTTTATACTAATACGTATTTGATTTTTTAGATAATCGATGGCATCCAAAATCATTGTCATATTAATTCAATTCTAAAATGATAGATAGGGATTATAATTCAGATCTTGGATGGAATAAAAGTATTTCAATTATTAACACTAGTTAATGTCGTCTATTGATTCTGTTTAACTATTATATAATTCAATACAGTCAAACCGTAAATCTGGATTTAGTTTCGACCTGTTGAGTAAAATTGCATATGTTCGGATGATTATATATATATATCCATGTGTTAAATCGCTAATGCAAATATGGTTTAAAATAGAACATGTTTGTCTTGTTTTTTATATTAAAATTTGCACTGTGATTACCATATTTGTTTATCATGGAATCCTGTTGATAGATCAAAACAGTTTTGATTGATCATAATCAAAATGACTAGTCAATATGGGTACTGATCTCGTAAAATAATTTTGTTGCTTATTTAATATGAAAGGCTGATCAATTGTTGGTTTTGTATATTTTATCAGCATAAAATTAATCCAGTACACATATAAACTGAGCAATAATAAACTAGACTGGGCACTTATGAATCTATAACGATATTTAATCAAGTCAAATAAACTAGACCCAAGGACTTGATTTGTACTTATCATCATGAACATTATATACTTATGAAAAGTATATTTAATTTATTCTTAATTGTTAAGTTTATACTTTGATGAACAGTCATCGGATGAACGATCATCTAAGTTTGAGGGATGGCAGATTTGATATGTATAACATTATTTATTACATGTATATAAATATTTCTGTTATTGATCAGTGAACAATGTTAATTTAATAATCAAAGTGTTTGATTAACATGAATGCAAATTGTTTTGACTCAATTATGCATATTTTTTTTAATAAGATCAAAGACCTGTTTTAAATGTTTAATCATTCAGGTTTTAGTTTTTTTAAATAATATTTGTTTTTCTGAAATTAATTGTCGTTAACACTCATTTTGTTAAATATACAAAGAGCTTGTCTTTATTTTGATTTCAGTGAAATGAATCTGTCCATCAATTCATGATTTCTTTTGTGCTTAAAAATCATTCACAAGTCCAAATTCTCTTACTCCACATTATAAAGATAATGTACAAGACAGTTTAACAATAGTATTATGATTTGGCAACTTTATTAAATACATAAATGATGTGTTTCATAAAGGTACATATAGCATATATATTATTGACCTGTAATGTAATACCAAAATTGGACTTAAATATACATACATACATACATATATATATATATTAAAATAGTATGTTTCAAAATTATAGGAAATATGATTTCCAGTTTATATTCTTGATTTATACTACAAATGTAAATAATTAAGTCAAGGTACTTAAATGTTTGCAAGTTTATTTCATGTCTGGCCTGCATTACATTTGTATGATTATCAACATAAGAATGCTGCAATGTACTAATAGTTAACATATGAAAGAAAAACATGATTGTATTTACCAGTCACGAATTCACTGCGATCACCAGTACCACTTGCCTCTTCCATAACCACATCATTACACCAACCCATATCATCTAGACCATGCTCTAAACCCTTTGACCCCTGAAAATCCCTAAAAATCTGAACAACCGGATCGAAGAGCAACGGATCAGGACGAAGGATAGTCGATGACTGCAGGGAAAAACCCACCTTCTCATCCATAAAACACAACAAATTGAAATCCACCACAAAAACCTTACCTTCCCCTAAGCCAATATCATCCACCTTCTTTGATACACCCAAAGAATCAGGGATCCTCTTAGTAACTAATGAACGAGACTTACCATCAGAAATCAATTCCTGATAATCCACCTCTCCATGAAAGTTAATCACAACCGAATGCAAAGCATCAATGTGTAGCATAATTTCATCTAACAACAAGATTCCCTTCCTCATATAGTTAGGAGTTGCATCATCAAATACCCACCGCAGTTTCAAAAAGTTCAGACAAAAATAGAAAGCATGCTCTTTACGTTCAAGAGGCCTTCGCAGAGGTGGGAAGACCACCAGTCTCGATTCAAGAAGATATCTCCCCCGCCATAATAAACCGTCCACAAGCCCCTCTATGTGCCACATCAATAGAAGGAACAGATAAGCACCATCATTATCTTAATTAGGATAGGCCAATTCATAAAGATTCATAAAGGAATTGAGTTTCTGGCATATAATCGAACAATTGAAGAGCATTAGATCAAACAGCGAACTACCTCTTAAACTCTCAGGGAAATTTTGATTTCCTATGACCCAATTCTCCACATCCGAAACACCGGAACTGGTTCATACAATCTTTCGACCTATGCCCTGAACACCACAACGGAAACATCAATGATCCATTGGAAAATTCCAATTGGAAGAATTCTTGTGCAAGGTGGAATTCCAACTAAAATCAATCTTAGATTTAGGGAAGAACTACGAACCACATCAGCGAAAGAGCGCAGAGGTTCTCTCTAGAAATCAGAAAAAGAAGAAGAAAGATTAATAACACTGTTGATGTTATTGTTTTATTTGGAATAAAATAATATTCAATTATATTATATTTACTACGTACTATAAATATTAATATAGTAGAAGTCCTTTGAACTGTAATAAGGAATTATATAGTTCGAGTAAGACTTGAATTTGAGATTATATAATATGAGTAGAATTATAATTCTTAAATGTCCCTAGTTGAGTTTTACTGTTTATATAGGACAAAAATAAAGCATCGAGACTAGTATGTTGATTGACTGATGATCACATCTCATTGATCATTAATATACATGATATTAATCTCATAACATAAATACGTATTTTAGAATATCCTATTGGGCTTACCCAACATGAGAAAACTACACGGAATATAATTAAGAGTATCATAAGTATTCTTATAGTGGCAGTGATGTAATGGTCCTCAGACCTGAAATCAATATAATTTTATTCGAGGATATTTATGTTTTGATATCATCTAAAGTTATCTGTAATAGAGTAACGATAACGGTGATTATTGGATACATCTCGAGCTGAATGAAAATTAGGAATGGTCTAGATGGAATTTAACCATACAATATATATATATATATATATACTTGTAGTGATCTCTTGATTGAGTGAGACTATGAAATGCATGGCCGCGCTCAAATGTTGATTTATTTTAAAAGGTCTACTCATCAATCAGGATAGGCGGATTAAATTACAAAGAGGGTGATACGTTACATGCCTCGAATTTAATCTTGGATATAATGGTTAAAAAGATTATACTACATTGATACACTGGTCACGAAAAGGTTGTGTATTGAATTGTTGATCTTATTATGACTTGGGTAGCAGCGACGTATTTCTAGATGCCTATCACTGTTTATGATTTTAAATATAATTTAAAAATCATTGCCAATGTTATAATAACATATAGGGTCGCATACTTAGAACGTTATGAAGGGAAAACATTTAATTGGAAGAATAAATTATCAAATCTATTGATATTTATTTTGATGTTGAAATGGTATATCGGGGTTGCTTATTTTATGGTACACATTCAATTTTATAAAGAAAAAACGTTTTCCTTTAAAAAATGGACATGTGAAACATTTGTCTATAGAGACACTGATCAAATCGAAACATTAAAAAAAACCTATTGATTTCCTTTTCAATAAAATTTGATTAATGGCGGCTAGCACCAGATCTCTTCTTCTCTTCGACTTGATCCAAGAGCAATGTGTTCGTGTGGATACTTATAGAAGCGTAGCAACTGACATGCTCTCGATTCGACATTTCGGCCTCGTTCCCTTTTTGATTTGGGGAATAACTTGAATTTTGTGAAATCGACACGCCAGGTATAAAATCCTTACTTAAATTTATTTTGATTTACTATTTTGCAATAGATCATTAGTTTAAAGTTGTTAAACTATACAAATTAGGATTTTTGATTTGATCTTAAAACCCTAATAGTGGTATCGGAGCCAGGCTTTGCAAAATTAGTATTTTGAAACCGTGTTTTATAATAATACGTGTTTGATTTTTTAGATAATCGATGACATCCAAAATCATTGTCATATTAATTCAATTCTGAAATGATAGTTAGGGATTATAATTCAGATCTTGGATGGAATAAAAGTATTTCAATTATTAACACTAGTTAATGTCGTCTATTGATTCTGTTTAACTATTATATAATTCAATACAGTCAAACCGTAAATCTGGATTTAGTTTCGACCTGTTGAGCAAAATTGCATATGCTCTGATGATTATATATATATATATATATCCATGTGTTTAATCGCTAATGCAAATATGGTTTAAAATAGAACAAGTTTGACTTGTTTTTTATATTAAAATTTGCACTGTGATTACCATATTTGTTTATCATGGAATCCTGTTGATAGATCAAAACAGTTTTGATTGATCATAATCAAAATGAATAGTCATTATGGGTGATGATCTCATAAAATAATTTTGTTGCTTATTTAATATGAAAGGCTGATCAATTGTTGGTTTTGTATATTTTATCAGCATAAAATTAAACCAGTATACTTATAAACTGAGCAATAATAAACTAGACTGGGTACTTGTGAATCCATAACGATATTTAATCAAGTCAAATAAACTATGCCCAAGGACTGGATTTGTACTTATCATCATGAACATTATATACTTATGAAAAGTATATTTAATTTATTCTTAATTGTTAAGTTTATACTTTGATGAACAGTCATCGAATGAATGATCATTAAAGTTTGAGGGATGAAAGATTTGATATGTATAACATTATTTATTACATGTATATAAATATTTTTGTTATTGATCAGTGAACAATGTTAATTTAATAATCAAAGTGTCTGATTAGCATGAGTGCAAATTGTTTTGACTCAACTATGCATATTTTTTTAATAAGATCAAAGACCTGTTTTAAATGTTTGATCATTCAGGTTTTAGTTTTGTAAATAATATTTGTTTTTCTGAAACTAATTGTCATTAACACTCATTTTGTTATATATACAGAGAGCTTGTCTTTATTTTGATTTCAGTGAAATGAATCTGTCCATCAGTTCATGATTTCTTTTGTGCTTAAAAATCATTCACAAGTCCAAATTCTCTTACTCCACATTATAAAGATAATGTACAAGATAGTTTAACAATAGTATTATGATTTTGCAACTTTATTAAATAAATAAATGATGTGTTTCATAAAGGTACATATAGCATATATATATTATTGACCTGTAATGTAATACCAAACTTGGACTTAAATATGCATATATATATATATATATTAAAATAGTATGTTTCAAAATTATAGGAAATATGATTTCCAGTTTATATTCTTGATTTATACTACAAATGTAAATAATTAAGTCAAGGTACTTAAATGTTTGCAAGTTTTTCTTTCATGTCTGACTTGCATTACATTTGTATGATTATCAACATAAGAATGCTGCAATGTACTAATAGTTAACATATGAAAGAAAAACATGATTGTATTTTGAATACATTTTTTCTAAAGCAATAAGATTGCTTCAGAAAGTCAGAAGTTTAAACTGCAATAAAGTTTGTTGTAGTATGCATTATATTATGAATATGCTTTATGATTAGTTTAGTTTTTCCATATATATATATATGATTATATTTGGATTATAAATTATATCTGTAGTGATCCATATGATGGATTATACATCTGCAATTTAGATTGATGTTGTTAATACAGGTTTATGATGATTTGGCATACTAAATCAAATTAGAATGATATGTTGATATTATATATATATATATATATATATATATATATATATATTGACATGTATATATGTGTATATACATGCCGGTAACCTGAATAAATGATTTATCTATCTCTGGTAAAAGAGCTGATTTTGATCATCTTTTCTTAGGCTATATATGATCAAAAATCTAGATTTTAACAAATAAACTATCACTTGTCTGTAATTATGTATTTGCAACTGTTATGGCACTGAAATGTTTAGTTATATATCTCTATAGAAGAGATTTGTATGTATATATATTTATTTTACTGATTTAAATGTACATATTACTATTGTATATAATTGATTGCATCGGCAAACTCATAAGATGAAGTTATTACTATTAGAGTATGATTTTGTGATAATTTATAATTATAAGGTTGTATGATTTATAAAATCATCATAATATGATTTTGTTGGTAAATAAATCACTGCATATGTGATATGCATAAAAATTATTAAATTAATACTTATCCTACTCATGATATATATATATATATATGAACATGTTTATGGATTACCAGTGAATACTATAATTCTGAATTGCATAAAAGCTGATATTGGTTTTAATTATCAGAACTGTTTATATATATATTATCTGATAATATACATGAATTTTATAACCTATTACAGTTGTATATTTTGTGCTATTTAACTTCAGGACCTGAACTGGTTGTGTAAGTGAGCAACCCGATACTAAAGTAGTTCTAGTTCAGGCTATAAGTGTCATAATAAAGAGTCATACCCTATGTAATTATCAGCAGGCATACACTATATAGTTATATCATTTACACACATATATTTGATATATATGCTTACAACATATACTATGCTTTGTTTATTTAGAATGAACATTACATATTTCTTGCAGAGGCATCTATGTGGGCTGAATCAGTTTGACTGAACTTATATGCGCCAATGGATTGACATGCTGGTGATGAATGCAGAGGAATTTCTGGATCAAATATGATTTTAATTTTTTTCTACAGTATGACTGTATGAATTTAATGTAGATATATTAGACATGTTTGTATATATTAGCTTGTAATAAGCATGTATAATTGCAAGGTAGTATCTAATGCAATAAGTTTCTATAAGATCGCAAATGCAAGATGTTGTCTTGGGTTTTGGATATCTTATAGTATTCCAAAGGATTTGACCCCTTTAAATTAAATCTGAAGTGTGTAATGTGGTGTATGCATTAATATTTAATATAACTTTGCCAGTGTAAATTAATGCATATGGTCAAATATTATAACACATTCATATATGTTTTGTTTTATGGGCCTAGATTTGGGTTTAATTATCTAGGTTGTACACTGTATGCTGATTATTAAAAAACACAACTAAATTATTTACAATATATATATATATTGATATAATGGTCTTATGAAGCATGCTGTATGTTTGTATAAATATCATGATGGTTAATCTTTTATAAAATGGGCCTACCGGATCATATACGTATGTTCTGAAATTATATATAGACTTAAAGTATATGAGTGTGATACCTAATATTTTGAAATGCAAAAGTTGTGTTAATTAAAGTTTTGAAATGTTTAAATATATATATATATATATATGTGATTCCTATATAAATAACATTGAATTTAAATATATATGTATATCTCATATATCTTATTTAAATCCAATTTATATTACGAATATAAAATACATATAATTTGATATATGTAAATAACTATAATGTTGTTTGCCACTATGAATTATAAAATTCCCTTTAAAGCAAATTATTTTGTTACATTAAATCATGATAGTACACCCAACAATGTCCAATCTCATTGGATGTAGTTAACGCCAAAGCATTGTGCATCCTTTTATTTTGGTTATATGTGGTAGGAGTAATTATGGTGCTTCGACTGTATTATTGGGTCTGATTTAACTAGGGTTGCATAATAGTATTTATGGCCTTAGAGACAACATGAATTATTCTATATTTTGAGCAAATGAATAATACTGAACAAAATGTTCATCATGCGATCCAAGAATTATACATGTATAATTGACATAATATGTCTGCCTAAAAGGTTGTGTTTTTAGGTGTTAGCCAAAGCTAGGTCAAGGCATGACTGGATATGGATCTTGGAACACCATTATATATATATATATATATATATATATATATATATACTGATATATATGTATAAACAGAGGGATGCTAATTTAAGTGGGAGCATATTTTAGTTTAAATAATACATTTATGTTAATATAAAGTTTGATTGTCAAAATTTTATATTTTATTAAATGAAGATTAAGAATCAATAATTATTTATTATCTATAGCAGATATTAAATAATAAATAACTCTGATAATTTAAATTAATCCTTAAGAAGGATAAATTGAATTAAATCAAATTTCTTGACTAACATTAAAATTTGAGGATTGTCGTCAAAAAAATTTGAATGTAATTATTTTACAAATATCAAAGATCTATAAGAAAATTGGAGTGTGACTTCAACCGAATAAGATATAAATGTTATAACAATCTACTTATACATTTCTAATATTAGATACTAGATGTAAATTATATATATGTATGTAAATTTACAGAAATTGCAAAATAATTAGAAGTATAATAAAAGGACTAGTGGACTTACGATTGGAAATAAAACAAACGTTGCTGGATTATTTATATGAAGTTGATTCTTGTTTTGAGTACTGGCTTAAATAAATAAAATAATTTTTATTATGAAATTCCATATAAAATAAAAATTATTATGAATCTTGTTTAGAAAAGTTTAAATTTCATTTATAATAAAAGAACAATTGTTATTCATTTTATTTGTATGAAATATCGTATGGAATTTCACAGATAGTTAATGGTCTTTGTAAATCCTTAACTATAATGTACTTGACATAAATAATGAGTGGATTAAATTTAGTGATTTAAATCCAACATACTTTAAACATTGCTAGTTAGCCAATATAAACAAGAAAGTATATCAAAACTCCATAATGATAGAATTTTGAGATCATTTTATTTTGAATTATATAAAGAATACGAATCTTATTTATTAGGAAAAATAAATGAATCACCTTTCACTTGACACAGTGAATGAGTGTTAAGTGTTGGGTCTCGTACATAATGATGTATATGGAGCAATAAATACATAAGCTAGAGGTAGGTTTTATTACTTCATTATATTTACTGATGATATCAGTTGATACAGATATGTGTATCTTATTAAACACATATCAGAATCCTTTGAAAAGTTCAAAGAATTTAAAGTGAAATTAGAAACCAATGTTAGTAGAAAATAGATACTTTACGAACAAATCGAAAGTGAATTTTTTAAGCGAACTATTTAATGACTATCCAAATGATTTTGAAATTGTTTCACAACTCACACCATCAAGAGCACTTTATTGAAATGGTGTGTAAGAAAGAAGACATCGCACCTTATAAGATATAATACGATTAATGCGATGACCCCAAACTCCCGTAGTACGAAAGCAAGGATAATCATTGGAATATAACATATCTATAACAACAACAAATTTCAGATAATAGTATAACACATAAATCATAGCAGCGGAAAATAGAAATGTCATCAACATCGCAACATCAGAAAATCAGAGTGGCACAGTTACAGGATACAACTTAGCATACAAAAAGTCTCAGCGAATAGAAAAAGGTCTAAAACACCATCAAGTACAACAAGGATAAGTGATGTCTAAACGTCTCAAATAGAAATAAAGATAGAAATGATCTTCGTCTTCTGTCCAAGAGCATGCTCCACTTCAGTTGTAACACCCCACCTCCGCCAGAGTCACTCTTGCAAGTACACCAGCTTTGGAGGGGCGTTTAACGGGGTAAACATGCATGAAGATATCACAAGATATAACATATAAGTAAAACATAGTAAATAAAGCAGCAGATAAAATTACTATTTCAAAACCATAGTCGAGTTACATCAAAGTACTTAGTCATTATTTTCCAACTACTACAAGTCTAGAAACATAAACTGAAAACTGGAAATAACATAAAGTAAACTATCCCCAAAGTAGACGTGGTAAAGCCATAGCGAGCTCAAGTCCAAACCGTACATGAGCTGTCAGAAAAGCAAGCCAAAGATCCAAGCTAGGTGCTAGTGTTCCCACCCTGAGAACCTGGGGGGGGGGGGGGGGAACGGAATAAAAGAGGCAAAAGGAAAACAGGTCAGTCATAAAGACTGGTAAGTCCTACCTACTATTAGTATAAAAACTAGTAAAATTAACTGGACATGAGAAACTGAGATGAAACATAAGGATGGTAACTAAACTGGCATGGTAAATAGTTAACAAGATAGATCAAGTGTGGCATCGCATATACAAGGTTAAGTTGCACCAAGTGTACTAGTATTCTAATCCATGTCAAGTATAAACAAGAAATGATCCCTTAGCCCAATATTGGCCCAAACTCATGAGATGACCTAAATCAAGGTCCAACTACTCGGTCTAGTCGATCGGCTCCCTATAAGCCTAACTCGTCGTATATCAATGTCATACGGCTTAATCATGGAATGTAGTTAACTGTGCAAGGTCCACCCTAGGGTGTATCCAGTCCTAGGGTGTAAACCACAGACACAAAACAAGCACGCACAGTCTAAACCTACCGGTGCCCATGTTCAACTCCGGACTTAATGTGCACGACCATGGTCCGCCTGAACTTAACTGGTGCACCATTCAGCCGTCTCTTTTGGTCTCTTACAATCAGCCCAGTAATCGTGCCCCACCCTAGCCTAGTCCTAGGGTATCCATTATACTATAGGTTACTGCTGAAAAGGACCACGTAACTAGGATTTCCAAATGGGTTAAGTGTGGTTAACCCTATCCTAACCATGTATTGAGTTGGTCAAGTGTATCCAAGCAGTTCATGACTTAACCCTATCAATACATCGTGTTCAACTGGTCAAGTATATTCAAGTGGTCTATGACTTAACCCTACCAATCCATCGTGTTTAATTGGTTAAGTATTCAAGTAGTCCATGACTTAACCCTACCAATCCATCGTGTTTAATTGGTTAAGTATTGAAGTAGTCCATGACTTAACCCTACCAATCCATCGTGTTTAATTGGTTAAGTATTCAAGTAGTCCATGACTTAACCCTATCATGTGGCATTAATTAACTTAATGCACCCCAACCTCTCACATTAGACCTTGTTGTGGTTACTAGTTAAGCCGGGCGGGTTCGGGTAGCTTTACACCACAACCTAGTCTAACCTCGGGTTTTAAGCGCGACATGACCAACTACTCACATTGGGTCCTATTGTTTGTAGCTACTAGTTAAGCCGGTCGGTTCCGGGTAGATTTATGCTACAAACTCAACCCAACCTCGAGTTGGCCACTTTCATGTTTTCTACATGTCATGTCCACGTTCATGTTTTCAAGCATAATCACATGTCATATCTTCAAGTCATGTTTCATGTCATTTAAGTTTACCCATAACGTAACCCCATCGCACGTAAGTTCGCATCAACACAAATAGATCAAAAGGGGGAACATAATGATATGATAAGTTGGGCATAGAGTGGCAAAGTCTATCACAAGTTTAACATGGTGATATATGAGGCAAAGGTGCTCATCATAACTTGCTTATAGCATATTGGCCTCAAAACATGTATGATAGCATAAAGGTGATTTGGCCTCAAACATGACAATAGTATAAAGGGTGACAATCCTAACTTGTGCATAGCAAATAGGTTCAACGTTATCATATGCATGTTAAGGGACATGAGGGATTAAGGTTTGTTAACATGCATAAGCCATAATCCATTTCATAGCATTTTTCCCTAAAGTCAACATGAACGGTACTAGGTTCATGATAGATCCACAATCATAGATCAAGAGAGGCATGAATAGATCTATGCATATAATGATGGGTTCAAGGCAAATATTGCACTTAGGTCCAATTCCAATCTACACATGTATGGCATTAAACTTAGCAAATAGGGTGATAAACTTGTGATTAGCATATAGGTCTATCATGGCAAGTTAATATCAAGGTCATGAGGAGTTCTATGTTGCATTTATGCACAATCACCACATAAAGCTCATAGCTTTCCACCCAAAAGTCAACATAAATGGTATTAGATTCATGATAGGTAAACATTAGGTCCACAAACATAGATCAAAAGGGTGATGAATGAATCTATGAATGAAATCCAAGGCAAGCATAACACAAAAGTCTCATTTCAACTTGCTACATGTCATATTAAGTTCATAGTTTAGATCTAAGAGTAGAGGAGGGCTTACAAAGCGTGGCTATGAGAACTAGAACACAATAGAACAAGATAGAGATGATGTAGCAACGCAAATAGCCTTGAGAATAAGTAGCTCCTTTGATAGAAAGAAGAAAGCTTGCTCCTTTTTGCCTTAGAAGCTCTCAAGATGAAGATGGAGGCCATGATTAGGGAGCATTTTGGCAGCACTTAGTTGTAGGATTGATTTGTGTGGGTTTAGGCTAGGTCTTAGGGTCTTTTTATAGAAGTTTAGGTTAGTTTAGGCCATAGGATTAACCCTAGTTTAGATCTGAGCCATCAAATCTCGTCACAGGCCTCAAAACATGACTCAAAGGGGACAGCAGGTGCACCAGGCCAAACTGGGCCGACCACCCAGGTCGACAGGGGTGTCGACTGGGCAGTCGACACCACCTGCGGGGTGTCGACTCCCAAGTCGACTCCCCAGTCGACTTGGGTCTATTTGGCTCTAGATTTGAAATTTGAACTGTTTTTGAACTTGAAATTTTCTGAAAACTTTGACGGGCCATAACTGGGTCATACGGACTCCGATTTTCGAAAACTCGGACTCTATTTCGCGTATTTATCCGAGACGAACGCAATGGCACAGCCCGTTTCCCTTGATTCAGATTTTAACATTTAATTCTGCCTTGATTTACGTTATAACATGTTATTCAAAATACGGGTTGTTACATTCACCCCACCTTAAAGGATTTCGTCCCCGAAATCTTCAAGTTAGGAAGGACGTATCCTACCATCCATCATCCATCTACTCAATGCGAGCGGTCATTGTCCTTAAAAGATTCTAAATGTTGTATGATCATATGCGAAAGGTGTGTGTATATGTACTTATCTAATGCGAAAATCAGGCGGTTACTGATTCAGTAAACCTCCTTAATGCAAAGTATGTTAGTGAAATGAGTCCATATATATGCAAATTCATAACATAATTCATAATCTCTACATGAGTGCACATAATATTCATCCATATGCAACATCCACGTGATAGCATAACAAGTTTCAGCCATGAATAAGTATAAGCACTCATGCATATGCAATATGAAAGAGTGTGAGCCGATCTTAGTGCCTAATGTGTATCATGCATCCACGGGTATCCACTTGCAAACACTTGCAACCACTTGCAACCACTTGCAAACATCAAGCATAACATGTTTCAAATACATGTTTCATCCAAAGGGTTTCTACCTAAGGTTCTCATGACAGGATTAACGAAGTAACCAGATAAACATGGATATCAAAAGATAGGTATGCTTCCTTATAAAAAAAGAGATTGAGAATGTACCCTCAAAAAGAAATGGGTGAAGCGCGCGCATCTTCTCCTCGGTTTCCCAAGTTGCGTCCTCTTCGGCTTCACTCCACTGAACCGTTACTAACTTGACTTCTTGATTCCTTAAATTCTTGATCTATGTTCCCAAGATACGAATCGGAGCTCGCCTCAGGGTTGCCTCTTTCTCTACCTCCATGTCTTCAAGAATGCTAGGCTCAACTACCTCGGCTGACTCATGTGGGCACTTTCGGAGATGCGAGTCATGAAAAACATTGTGCACTCCAGCCAGCTTCTCGGGCAATTCCACCTTATAAGCCATCTTCCCAATCCTCTCTATGATAGGGAAGGGTCCTACGAACCTTGGTGCCAGCTTCCCAACTGCTCCAAAACGAACCACACTACGCAAGGGAGAAACTTTCACAAAGACCATATCTCCAACTTCAAATCATGTGTGGGATAGTTCTTCTCATGAACTTTAAGTTGCCTACCCCCCATAACATATCACTCTTCCTTCTTACATCAAGACAACACCTAATCCCGTGCCACATGCATCGGTGTACACGGTAACTTACCCCCATCGGGTTATGCTAGAACTGGAGCTGTGGTAAGGGTTCTCTCAAGCCTTTTAAAAAGCAAGCTCACACTCTAAGTCCCATGCAAAGACTAAATTCTTATTTGTTAACTTAGTAAGAGGGGCTGATATTTTTGCGAAGTCCTTAATGAACTTCTTATAAAAGCCTGCCAGACCGAGAAAGCTTCTTACTTCAGTTGCATTCTTAGGAGTTTTCCAGTCTTGAACTGCAACCACTTTCGCGGGATCCACAGCTATGCCTTACTTAAAAACTATATGTCCAAGAAACCGAACTTCCTTTCTCCAAAAATGGCATTTGGAGAACTTGGCTTTCAACTGATAAGCTCTAAGCGTATCCATCACTTCCTTGAGATGTCTAGCATGTTCTTCCTCATCCTTTGAGAAGATCAGAATATCATCCATGAAAACAACCACAAACTTGTTAAGGAACTCCCTAAACACCCTACTTATCAAATCCACGAAGTAGGCGGGTGCATTAGTCAAACCGAATGGCATGACGAGCCATTCAAAGAATCCGTCTGGAGTCCTAAACGCAGTCTTGTCAATACTATCCTCAGCCACTCTAAGCTGATGGAATTCGGTGGCTAGATCGAGTTGAGAGAAAACAGAAGCACCAACAAGTTGGTCAAAAAGATCATCAATCCTCGGTAACGGGTGCCTATTCTTCTTTGTCAGCTTGTTTAACTAACGATAATCAACACATAGACGAAGCGAACCATCCGCCTTAGCAGCGAACACCACAGGAGCACCCCATTCAGAAATGCTTCGCCTAATAAAATTTTTCTCAAGCAACTCCTTGACTTGCTTACTAAGCTCCTTTCTTTCTCGCTGGGCCTTGTGCCAAACGGGCAATGAAACTGGCTTGACATTATCAACAAGATAAATGCGGAAATCTATCTCGCGTTTAGGGGGTAACCCCTTAACCTCTTCAAAGACATCAGGATATTCTCGGACCTCTCTCACAGATTGCAGATCATCGATGGATGAGTCAAGAGATTCAAGATAACATAACATGACGGGATCCATAGAGTTACAAGAAATTTCTAGGGTATTACCGAGGTGAGTCATGAGCCTCACTACCCTATGCTCACAATCAAGAATGGCTCCATAACTGGACAACCAATCCATGCCCAAAATCAACCCGTATCCCATAAACCCGAGAACATAAGCATTACACATGAATTCTACGGTAAAAATAGAAATCTTCAAATCCACACAAATCATAGATAAATGGGCGGAACCCCTAAATTGGATTTGAAACTCTAACGGGATCCTCAACTAGACTAGTACTTAGGTGTAAACTTTCAACAAGATCGGAAGAAATAAAACTATGCGATGCGCCAGAATCAAATAAGGTACGAACAGGAAAAGTCAGAAATGTAAACAAGGCTTTCTAAAGTATTACTACCTCGATCAAGAGCTGGAAGAGCGTTGAGAGCCTGTAGTTGTCCTCCAGGAGGTCCTATTCGCTGAATTTGCCTTTTCCCTTCTCCCCGCTTTTTCGGGCGATTCTTGCTATAGTGTCCAGACTCTCCACAATGAAAGCATTCGTCCAACTTTCTCTTCTTCTTCCTACAGTCTTTGGCTATGTGCCCAGTGATCCCACACAGGTTGCGCTTCCTTGGCTCCCTGGTCTTGTTGTCATTGCGGTTGTTGTTGTCCTTGCCTCCTTTCTCGGAATCTACCTTCTTGCCTTGAGACTCATTCAACTTGACTTCCTTCTTACCACTCTTATCTTCCTCTTGAAGCAGGGCCATATTTACCAAACTCTCGAAGGTCGCCCCCTTGAGTATGTGAGACATGGCCAAACCGTGCAATGGCTTGTTCAATCCTAGAGCGAAGTGTAGGGCCTTCTTCTGAGCTGTGTTAACCAAGTCTAAACCGAACCGAGCAAGCCGATTAAACTTATCCACGTATTCCCTAACGGTCATGTCCCCTTGCTTTAGTGATAGGAACCTCTCCATCTGAAGGTTCTCTTCTGTCGATGATAGAAACCTCAGTCCAAACCTTCTCCTAAAGTCATACCAAGTCTGAATTGGCCTAGTAGTGGTGGTGACTACCAACCAATACGCAGCTTCCCCTTTCAACAACCATACCGCTAACAGAACTTTCCTACGGTCTTCTATATCAAAGATATCAAAGAGGTCTTCAGTTTCCTTTAACCAGTTTCTTGCCTCAACAAAAGTCTCCGTCCCAATAAAATTCTTGCCACCCATCGCCTTAAAGTCCTTGCAAATCTTTGTGAAATCTGCTTGTGGATGCTGAGGAGGAGGAGGAATGTTAGCCACGGGGAGGGGGGGGGGAGGAGGAATGTCCGCAGGACCGGCTTCACTCGCCCTTGCCTCCATGTACCTTCTAAACCAAATAGGCACTGGTACGCCCTCCAGAATGGCAAAATTATCGTTCATACTGAAACGAAGAAAAAGATAGATTAAGAACGTGGAAACAAAGGATAGTGCTAATGGCTTTTGGGGAATAGCCTTTTAAAATAAAATAGACTTTTCTTGGAAAAATACTTCTTTATAATCGATTTTGAAAATAGTTTTTCAAAAGGTAAGTTTTTAAAAACTTTTCTTTAAAAACTTTTGCTCCATCTCGTAAACCTTATGCTCTGATACCAAATGTAACACGCCACCTCCGCCAGGGTCACTCTTGCAAGTACACCAGCTTTGGAGGGGCGTTAAACGGGGTAAACATGCATGAAGATATCACAAGACAGAACATATAAGTAAAACATAGTAAATAAAGCAGCGGATAAAATTACTATTTCAAAACCATAGTCGAGTTACATCAAAGTACTTAGTTATTATTTTCCAACTACTACAAGTCTAGAAACATAAACTGAAAACTGGAAATAACATAAAGTAAACTATCCCCAAAGTAGACGTGGTAAAGCCATAGCAAGCTCAAGTCCAAACCGTACATGAGCTGTCAGAAAAGCAAGCCAAAGATCCAAGCTAGGTGCTAGTGTTCCCACCCTGAGAACCTGGGGAGGGGGGAACGGAAGAAAAGAGGCGAAAGGAAAACAGGTCAGTCATAAAGACTGGTAAGTCCTACCTACTATTAGTATAAAAACTAGTAAAATTATCTGGACATGAGAAACTGAGATAAAACATAAGGATGGTAACTAAACTGGCATGGTAAATAGTTAACAAGATAGATCAAGTGTGGCATCGCATATACAAGGTTAAGTTGCACCAAGTGTACTAGTATTCTAATCCATGTCAAGTATAAACAAGAAATGATCCCTTAGCCCAATATTGGCTCAAACTCATGAGATGACCTAAATCAAGGTCCAACTACTCGGTCTAGTCAATCAGCTCCCTATAAGCCTAACTCGTCGTGTATCCGTGTCATACGGCTTAATCATGGAATGTAGTTAACTGTGCAAGGTCCACCCTAGGGTGTATCCAGTCCTAGGGTGTAAACCACAGACACAAAACAAGCACGCACAGTCTAAACGTACCGGTGCCCATGTTCAGCTCCGGACTTAATGTGCACGACCATGGTCCACCTGAACTTAACTAGTGCACCATTCAGCCATCTCTTTTGGTCTCTTACAATCAGCCTAGTAATCATGCCCCACCCTAGCCTAGTCCTAGGGTATCCATGATACTATAGGTTACTGCTGAAAAGGACCACGTAACTAGGATTTCCAAACGGGTTAAGTGTGGTTAACCCTATCCTAACCATGTATTGAGTTGGTCAAGTGTATCCAAGCAGTTCATGACTTAACCCTATCAATACATCGTGTTCAACTGGTCAAGTATGTTCAAGTGGTCTATGACTTAACCCAACCAATCTATCGTGTTTAATTGGTTAAGTATTCAAGTAGTCCATGACTTAACCCTACCAATCCATCGTGTTTAATTGGTTAAGTATTCAAGTAGTCCATGACTTAACCCTACCAATCCATTGTGTTTAATTGATTAAGTATTCAAGTAGTCCATGACTTAACCCTATCATGTGGCATTAATTAACTTAATGCACCCCAACCTCTCACATTAGACCTTGTTGGGGTTACTAGTTAAGACGGGCGGGTCCGGGTAACTTTACACCACAACCTAGTCTAACCTCGGGTTTTAAGCGCGACATGACCAACTACTCACATTGGGTCCTATTGTTTGTAGCTACTAGTTAAGCCGGTCGGTTCCGGGTTGATTTATGTTACAAACTCAACCCAACCTCGAGTTGGCCACTTTCATGTTTTCTACATGTCATGTCCACGTTCATGTTTTCAAGCATAATCACATGTCATATCTTCAAGTCATGTTTCATGTCATTTAAGTTTACCTATAACGTAACCCCATCGCACGTAAGTTCGCATCAACACAAATAGATCAAAAGGGGGAACATAATGATATGATAAGTTGGGCATAGAGTGGCAAAGTCTATCACAAGTTTAACATGGTGATATATGAGGCAAAGGTGCTCATCATAACTTGCTTATAGCATATTGGCCTCAAAACATGTATGATAGCATAAAGGTGATTTGGCCTCAAACATGACAATAGTATAAAGGGTGACAATCCTAACTTGTGCATAGCAAATAGGTTCAACGTTATCATATGCATGTTAAGGGACATGAGGGATTAAGGTTTGTTAACATGCATAAGCCATAATCCATTTCATAGCATTTTCCCCTAAAGTCAACATGAACGGTACTAGGTTCATGATAGATCCACAATCATAGATCAAGAGAGGCATGAATAGATCTATGCATATAATGATGGGTTCAAGGCAAATATTGCACTTAGGTCCAATTCCAATCTACACATGTATGGCATTAAACTTAGCAAATAGGGTGATAAACTTGTGATTAGCATATAGGTCCATCATGGCAAGTTAATATCAAGTTCATGAGGGGTTCTATGTTGCATTTATGCACAATCACCACATAAAGCTCATAGCTTTCCACCCAAAAGTCAACATAAATGGTATTAGATTCATGATAGGTAAACATTAGGTCCACAAACATAGATCAAAAGGGTCATGAATGAATCTATGCATGAAATCCAAGGCAAGCATAACACAAAAGTCTCATTTCAACTTGCTACATGTCATATTAAGTTCATAGTTTAGATCTAAGAGTAGAGGAGGGCTTACAAAGCGTGGCTATGAGAACTAGAACACAATAGAACAAGATAGAGATGATGTAGCAACACAAATAACCTTGAGAATAAGTAGCTCCTTTGATAGAAAGAAGAAACCTTGCTCCTTTTTGCCTTAGAAGCTCTCAAGATGAAGATGGAGGCCATGATTAGGGAGCATTTTGGCAGCACTTAGTTGTAGGATTGATTTGTGTGGGTTTAGGCTAGGTCTTAGGCTCTTTTTATAGAAGTTTAGGTTAGTTTAGGCCATAGGATTAACCCTAGTTTAGATCTGAGCCATCAAATCTCGTCACAGGCCTCAAAACATGACTCAAAGGGGACAGCAGGTGCACCAGGCCAAACTGGCCCGACCACCCAGGTCGACAGGGGTGTCGACTGGGCAGTCGACACCACCTGGGGGGTGTCGACTCCCAAGTCGACTCCCCAGTCGACTTGGGGGCTGGGCGGGAAACTTTCCCGCCCAGCCTGTTTGGCTCCAGATTTGAAATTTGAACTGTTTTTGAACTTGAAATTTTCTGAAAAGTTTGACGGGCCATAACTGGGTCATACGGACTCCGATTTTCGAAAACTCGGACTCTATTTCGCGTATTTTTCTGAGACGAACGCAATGGCATAGCCCATTTCCCTTGATTCATATTTTTACATTTAATTCTGCCTTGATTTACGTTATAACATTTTTTTCAAAATACGGGTTGTTACTTCAGTACATATCCAAAATAACCTGATACCTGTCACTTGGCTGCCCGTGTAAAAATAAGGGCACCTGAGTTTGCAAGTGAAACAAACTACGAGTCAGTCATGGGACTGGTATGAGAAATCTTACTTAACTTACCTAGTAATAAGGATAATCACAGGACCACGCCGCTAACGCGGAACGGATTTACTCCATTGGGTTGCCAGTGCATAAAATAAGTAAAAAAATTATTCAAAACAACACAATGCTTTTTAGAAAATGAAATCATTATAAGACTCAAGTCCCATCACACAATGCAATGCAGACCGGAGGATAGAGTTTTATCTTATAATGGTCAAACATGCTTGATACGTATAAAATAATATTTCATATTATTATTAGTGTTTAGTCGGTTTAGAAATACTTTCAAAGTAAATCTATCAATCCTAGACGACATACCTACCATATATTATGTCGCCATATATAGTTTTATAATCAAATCCATAATGACGTATTGGAAATTAAGTTTCCATCATGAGTCAAGGCTAGGAATGGTCTCCTTACTGATTCGAGACACTCTAGCAAATTTCTCAGGATCTGGACGCTGGCGAACCCTTGGATCCTACAGGGTCGGTCCACAAATAATTTAGTGGATTGGCAATTCCTGAACGCACGTTTCCCATTCCTATTGGACCTATCATTTGGTCTGTATCGACCAATAAATCGAGGCCTCGCAAACTATCATTCACACAAGTAAAAATGACTGGGCTTCATACCATGACACCACTTCAAGCTAGAAAGAAACGTGTGCACTCCCTGCGTTCCCCTATCCCGTTTCTGACTCCTACCGGGGTGTGAGGCTCGCGAAGTAACGCAATACACAAAGCTATGCCTAAATAGGCTGTGCTTTGATCATCAACCACAAGGCTCTGCTTTTCAACAAAAGTGTAATAACCCGGAAGATGTGAACCAGTTTAAAATTTTTAAATTAGGTTATTACCAAAGAATTTGAACAGTTGAAATAGCATATTTCAATAAAATATAGAATTTGGTATGGTATGGCAGTTTGAAATTTTGAATACAAACTTTGTCTGACTGCACCGGGTGGAAAATATAACGGATTTTGATGAAACTGAAAATATTTAAATCTGTTTATCAATACCTTTCTAACGAATCTGAAAAATCGAAATTTCATAACGGAAATCAAAAGTTATGGCCAATTGAATTTTCAGAAAGGTCGCTATATAGTATATATAGCCCTTGAAAATTGAGATTTTGCATATGACCTCGGAATTCGACGAAACCACTTTTGTTGGGTCCGGGATGTCAAATTATTGCTAAGTTTCAAATTTCATAATTTTTGAAGCTAGTATGTGAGCGGGGCAAAAGATAACGTGTTTGGTCAAATTTTGTTAAAATGGGTCGACCTAAAAATGGCCGTTTTTCAAACGAGCTCAGAATTCGACGAAACTGGTTTTGTTAGGACCGTATCGTCAAAACAAAGCTAGATTTATTTTTCTGGAATTTTTCGATTCAGTTTGTGGCCCTGGCAAATTGGAATGCACGTTTAAATTAAATATCGAATGTTTTATATTTTAATTTGAAAAATAACTGACTGTAATAGTCGAAATGGCCAACGAAACATATCCCATTGTGTCCGGAATGGGGGTATTTAGCTTGGGCGACAGTCGTTAGGTTTAAAAAGGAGTCCGTTTGCAAAAACACTATTTAAACATTTCTATAAATTTCTGGCCAATAGGAAATTTTCTTTCAAAAAAAAAACCCCAAAAACCCTCTGCCGTTCAAAAGAATCGACGATCCATGTCGTTCATTTCTTTCCGCCCACGCTGCCACCGCTACAGGCCATTCCAGACCTTGCCACCACCGCCGTTCGCTCCGCCTCTTCCCCCTCTACAAATCCGACCCATCGCCGACCCCCATCGCCTCCGCCATCGTCGGAATCGCCGCCACGAAGCTCCGAACTTCCCATCGCCAGATCTGCTCCGATCTGCCACCATCTCCAACCCCACCACCATCGACCTGACGCCCTCGACCTCCTCTACGACGCCATCACCTCCGATCAGACCCACGACGCACAGATTTCGCAAAAACAGCGAATCCCCTTTTGAACGAAAAATAAAGGTAACTCCTTTATACGTTTTTAACACTTTAAAGCGTTGCAAAGCTTTGAAAAATAATATCTTTTTCGTTCTTTAACGAAATTCGATGAAACAGGAGACACCGTGACCGCAAGGAGGCTCTCTACATTCTAGAAGAAGCCGCGGATTTTTCTGACCTTCCTACGATTTTTAGTACCGCAATAACCAATGTGAGGAATCTAAACTATTTGTGTGAACGAAATCGTGTTGTATAAATTATATAAGCGAAGTGTAAATTATATACACATTGTATACCTCATGTACATGTGTTGTATAAGTTATATTAGCGATGTATAAATTATACAAGCGTTGAATGAAACATATATGTTTCATTCACAATTCAAAGCAAAGCATTCGTGTTAAAATTTCATCACAATTCAAAGCATATATGTTTCATTCAACGCTTGTATAATTTATACATCGCTAATATAACTTATACAACACATGTACATGAGGTATACAATGCGTATATAATTTACACTTCGCTTATATAATTTATACAACACGATTTCGTTCACACAAATAGTTTAGATTCCTCACATTGGTTATTGCGGTACTAAAAATCGTAGGAAGGTCAGAAAAATCCGCGGCTTCTTCTAGAATGTAGAGAGCCTCCTTACGGTCACGGTGTCTCCTGTTTCATCGAATTTCGTTAAAGAACGAAAAAGATATTATTTTTCAAAGCTTTGCAACGCTTTAAAGTGTTAAAAACGTATAAAGGAGTTACCTTTATTTTTCGTTCAAAAGGGGATTCGCTGTTTTTGCGAAATCTGTGCGTCGTGGGTCTGATCGGAGGTGATGGCGTCGTAGAGGAGCTCGAGGGCGTCAGGTCGATGGTGGTGGGGTCGGAGATGGTGGCAGATCGGAGCAGATCTGGCGATGGGAAGTTCGGAGCTTCGTGGCGGCGATTCCGACGATGGCGGAGGCGATGGGGGTCGGCGATGGGTCGGATTTGTAGAGGGGGAAGAGGCGGAGCGAACGGCGGTGGTGGCAAGGTCTGGAATGGCCTGTAGCGGCGGCGGCGTGGGCGGAAAGAAATGAAGGACGTGGATCGTCGATTCTTTTGAACGGCGGAGGGTTTTTGGGGTTTTTTTTTTGAAAGAAAATTTCCTATTGGCCAGAAATTTATAGAAATGTTTAAATAGTGTTTTTGCAAACGGACTCCTTTTTAAACCCAACGACTGTCGTCCCTAGCTAAATACCCCCATTCCGGACACAATGGGATATGTTTCGTTGGCCATTTCGACTGTTACAGTCAGTTATTTTTTAAATTAAAATATAAAACATTCGATATTTAATTTAAACGTACATTCCAATTTGCCAGGGCCACAAACTGAATCGAAAAATTCCAGAAAAATAAATCTAGCTTTGTTTTGACGATACGGTCCTAACAAAACCAGTTTCGTCGAATTCTGAGCTCGTTTGAAAAACGGCCATTTTTAGGTCGACCCATTTTAACAGAATTTGACCAAACACGTTATATTTTGCCCCGCTCACATACTAGCTTCAAAAATTATGAAATTTGAAACTTAGCAATAATTTGACATCCCGGACCCAACAAAAGTGGTTTCGACGAATTCCGAGGTCATATGCAAAATCTCAATTTTCAAGGGCTATATATACTATATAGCAACCTTTCCGAAAATTCAATTGGCCTTGATCATTTGCATCTTGGCATGCCACATTGACAATCCATACCATGCGACTGATAACTATCAATATATAATCTCTAATCTCGTACGTCGCAGAGAAGGGTGTTAAGCCAGAGAATAAATTCTCCGCCACCAAACAAATATATATTAAATAGAAATCAATACACATATAACGAATTCCAATGTCAGACACACATCCATTTACAAGCTCGTTCTAGGCCTGAAAGAAACAGGAGACACCTTATTCCTCGTCCCGTATGTCCAATACGGAAGAGAGGTTTTCACTTATCCGGACAATCAACAAGTATGTCCGGACAACTACCACTATAACCCTTTCAAGGCAGCAACTCCAATAAAAGGCATCAGTAGTTGTCCATTCGATGTGAAGATCGCCGGTCTTCAAACACTATCTTCAACATCTTCGATTTAAATCGTCGTATAATTATTTTAAATGAGATTGAACTCGGTCTTTTCAAATAATTCTCGAATATATATAATTTAAATCATTTCATATCGTTAATATTATTTTATGATGATCAATCGCTATTTTTACTTATATAAAAATAGTTCAATTTAATTTAACGACGCTTCGGGTCAATAGGCAGCTCTAGCGCTGTTTTTACCCAAATTTGATTTACACTTTTCTCGAAATCTAACAGTTGGATTTTGAAAATTTTTATATCGTTGGAAAGATCTTCCCAAAGTGGACCTAACGTTTCTAGTTTTGGGAAAATCCGACGGTAGGATCTTTCAGTATAATCGTTTAAAGTTAAGATTCCAAAACGCGAACTATCGCACGCGATCGTTTAGTTTTAATTTATATGTATATATATGAAAATATATAAATATAAATCATTCGATGACTCCATTAGCATGTTTAACGTGCCAAATAAAAGAATGTTTTATTTTGCATAACCATTTAAATGTTTCTAATGATAATAAAAAGATATATCATATTTGCAAACACATTCCTATATTTTCTAATAACAAATAAAAGGAGATTTTTGTTTGCATACATTTCGTATGTTTTCTAATGTCAAATAAAAGATGTATTTTATTTGTCTAATTTCTCTACATGTTTCTAATGTCAAATAAATATGTATTTTATTTGCATAACTTCTCTACATGTTTACTAATTTCATTTGCATACATTTCTCTACATGTTTTCTAATGTCAAATAAAATGTATTTTATTTGCATACCTTCTCTACATGTTTTCTAATGTCAAATAAAATATATTTTATTTGCATACATTTCTCTACATGTTTTCTAATGTCAAATAAAATGTATTTTTATTTGCATAACTTCTCTACATGTTACTAATGTCAAAATAAAATGAAGCATTATTTACACAACATGTTTACATGTCTAATGTCAAATAAGTATGTATTTTATTTGCATACATTTCTACATGTTTCTAATGTCAAATAAAAATGTATTTTTATTTACATGACATGTTTCCAATGTTCTAATGACAATATAAAAAGGTAATTTATTTATATGACATCTTCTACATTTTTAATGACAGGTAAAAGATAATTTATTTACATTACATTATTATGTCGCCAATGACAAATAAAAAATAATTTTTATTTTCATTACATTACTATGTTGCTAATGACAAATTAAAAAGATAATTTTTATTTTCATTATATTACTATCTCGCTAATGACAAACAAAAAGGATAATTTTTATTTTCATTATATTACTATGTCGCTAATGACAAATAAAAAGGTCTATTTTAATTCGAACACAAATTCTAATGTATAACATGACACACAAAAATGTTTATTTTAATTTGTATACAAATTCTAATGTATAACATGACATGACAAATAAAAATGTCCATTTTGATTCGTATACAAATTCCAATGTATAACCTGACACACAAAAATGTTTATTTTAATTTGTATACAAACTCTAAGGTATAACATAACATGACAAATAAAATGTCCATTTTGATTCATATACTGTAACGATCCAGAATTTTTGTCATTTAGAATATAAATATTTATAGTGGATTTCGATATAGAATTTGAAAATTTGTTTTTAAACATAGTGATTATATTTGGAATTCAATGTATAAATAGGATGTCAAATTTCGTTTGAGCATATATAGAAAATTCCTTTGTAGAATGAAATTTTCAATATGAATGCTTGTTAAAGGAAACATATTAACATTCGTTAGATAATTTAAATTTGTTTGAGTATTTATACTTGGATTTTTAATTTATTTATTTTAAAAAAAATATAGTTTGAGTTTACTTCTAATTTAATTCCTTTTGTAAATTTATAGATGGTTTGACGTTATTTGTACATGTAGCCTTGAATTCTTATATGAACGTTGTCAAAGTTTAAAGTTGGATTTCCAAGTTAAACTATTTACGGGTTTTGATATTTAGCTATCCTCTATTTTCTATTGTGCTTGAGTTTCCTAACGTACTAAATTATTTGTATTTAACAAATTTATATAATAATTTAGCTTTTAAATTTTGTATTTAGTTATTTAGTTGTATTTTGTTTGACTATTTTTACTTAACAATTTTAAGACAAATATATAGTTAAACTTTTAATTAACTTTTTATCTTGTACCAATTTTTTTTATATGTAGCTTTGGAGTCAATTGATTTAAACTATAAAGTTGAAATTTAAAATAAGACATAATTTATCGCCGGCAAATTTGATTTCAAAATATTAGTTGAAGTTCTAGTTTAAGCAGTTGATAAATTTTGAATAAACCACTAAGTTTTAGTTTATTTTAAGCAGCGCTATTTGTATTGTAATGAAATGAAAATTAATTTCAATAAGAACGATGGTTAAAGCGACTGTTATAAATAAAATTTGAGAACATTTTATAGATAATTAATTCAAGTTAAATCATGAAAACAACTAATAACATTGTTAAAGGAATGTAAAACTTGGTGCACCTGAATCCTTCTTTACCAGTCAACATTTTTGAATTTAAAACTTAAACATATCAAACAAAAATCTTTCCCCTGATAGTAGCAAGCAGATTTGAAATTACTGTACAAGATTTCAATATCTCTCCTGTCAGTAGCAAATATTGAGCAACAGTAGATCAAGATTTGGGAAATATACGATGAGAGAATCCAACGCTATTTCTCAAATAAAATATTCGAACCAGCTGTAATAAAAAGGGGTACTCACTTTCTACCGTCACAACAAAACTGAATCCCCCTTTCTTTCTTTTTTCAGTCAAAATAATCCTCATCTCCAAATAATTAAAATAGATCCACTATTCGCCATGGCCGCCACAATTCCTCTTCAGCTCCTCACCGAAGGTGCGCACCACTACCCAGCAGTTCATCCTCGTCTGAGAATCGGAGCTGACCCATCGCTTACGTGTAGAAGCCCTCAAAATCCCCAAATCATCGGCAACTTCACCATGTCCTTCCTCCGTTGTCACCTTAAAACCACCACTTTAGATGATGTCGCTCTTCCATCTCTCCTTGAGTAGCCTCCGCCCCATTCTTCGTCCACCATTAGACAACGGGCCGTTGCAATCTGAAGGTGTCAGCCCAAAATGCCTTCATGCTAGTGCAAAGAACTGAAGCCCAAAACCTAGCCACCGACTGCTCCTCGCCATCTTCGATTATCATTGCAGTCCGCCACCTATCCGCGCCTAACTCCAGTATCTCGGTCTTGTTATTGCATCTTCGGTAAGCAAAAAATCGGGTTGCCAAGCCTTCCAACCCGCATTAAAGTCGGGGACTGCTGTCGGTCATCTTTTGTTCTCAACCAAATGTAAGTCTTCTTACGATTATACTTATTTCTAGTTCATCTATTTCGCTCTCCACAAAGTATGATTGTTTAGACTGGTTGTCACTGCACGTCGTCACTTTAAGTTGACTGTCTAGGAGTGTACATCACTCATTGTTATCTCGTAGATTCCCTAGCAGTTGGCCGTTGGAACCTCTGTGTACCATGGGCCTAAGTTTCTCTTTATTTTGCATACACGCATAATGTCTGCATTAATACTTCTGCTTTAAAACCTGGTTAATAATTTTAACATGATGCCATTCATATCCTATGGCTCTTTAATTATTTATCTATACTTAATTATTCTAGGCTAGTCATGCATGACCAGCGCCCCACTTCTCTGTGTATTAACCATAGTTTTAGTGCTTGACTTGCATGCCTAGGTAGGCAGTATTTAAATACGTTACCTCTCTTTTGCTTGGGCTTGAATTTCCTTTGTATGCCATGCATTTCAAGTGACCACATTCGCTGGAAACAGATTTCAGCTATACTCATCTGACCTTAGAGATGTACATACATAGTTGCACTTTTGTTCGTAATTTGGTTGCTACAATATGCTGCCCTAGTCATTTATGTCATTAGGCCAATCAAATTTCCCCTTTCTCTGACTGCATGCATATGGTTCTCACTGTATTGTCCTATCATTCTACATATTTGCGACTGAAACCTGTTATACCGCCATGCACACTTTAACCCATTGTTGAGTCACCTTTTGCCGTATACCCTATTATTAGAAAGTTATTTGTGGTAGATACATAGTGCATAACTATTCATTCCTAGACCATACGCGTTTTACTTTGTGTATCACTAGAGCTACTTCCCGTAAGATGCATGTTGAATAATTTTTGACTCATACATGCATTTTAGGACCTTTAAACATGTAACAGCCTTTTTCTTTCTATTGTTCAGAGTTAACTTTGATCACACATGCATATCTGCTTGTTTGAAAAGTCTGCATGCTCTGCTTGCATATTCGGTAGTAGAGTATTTGCGGTATTAATTTTCCATGTGATTTCTATTCTTTGAAAATGGTTATATGCCACTCTCGCTGACATTTGATTCATGTAAGTATATCAGTCCATTTTTAGTGTACACACATATTTAATTGGGCAACTATGGATATGTAACGCTCATTTTTACTACTTTCCATTTGTTGGGGGTTAACCGAGCCTACGATTACTTCCTTTGATACTGTCTTTATGGCTCACATATGAAATTGAAGTGTGCATACATGCTTCATCTAGTTGTCATGCATCTTGTTCCCGTTTATGTCGCCTGATTTATTTTGACCAACGCATTTAACACACGATGGTATGTATTTGGCAGTGTCTTTCATGGGATGTTATACTCGCATTTTATTACACTTCAGTATTAACAATTATATTATGTGTTCATCGAAGTTTGCTAACTTGAAATAAGTATAATCCTGACTCGAGTGTTTTGTGTATGTTGCATGGGACACTCGGGTCAGGCCCTAAGTGTTCCAGGTTATAGATATCAGCTTGCAAAACCGGAGAGAACGCGAAGACGTGGAGAAGCTCGTGTGCGCTACGCTCGACAACAAAGTGTATTCAATCAAAAATTCATGTATACAATTATATTTCTTCCGTTGTGAAAATTTTGTATGCAACTCTCATATTTATACATAAATTTTATTCCGCTGCAATTATTGTACTTTGTGACTCTGTATTGATTCTGTTTAAACCGTATAAGCCAATAACAATCTAACGTTTTGGACGTTTTGAGTTGGTTTAATTACCGATTTGAGACGGGAAAATGCCAGGTCGTTACATATACAAATTCTAATGTATAACATGTCACACAAAAATGTTTATTTTAATTTATATACAAATTCTAAGGTATAACATGACAATAAAAATGTCTCTTTTAATTTGTATACAATTGTAATGTATAACATGACAAATAAACATGATATTTCTATTTGTGTACAAATCTATTTTTAATATAACAAATAAAAATGATATTTTTATTTGTATGCAAATCTATTTTAACATAACAAATAAAAATGATAACTTTCGTTTTGTTCACAATTCTATTTCAACAAAACAAATAAAAATGGTAACATTTGTTTTGTTGACAATTCGATTTCAACAAAACAAATAAAAATGGTAACTTTTGTTTTGTTGACAATTCTATTTCAACAAAACAAATTAAAATGATCACCATTATTTTATTGACAATTTTATTACAATAAAACAAATAAAATTGATAACTTTTGTTTCGTTGACAATTCTGTTTCAACAAAACAAATAAAAATGATAACTTTTGTTTCGTTGACAATTTTATTACAAAAAACAAATAAAAATGATAACTTTTGTTTTGTTGACAATTCTATTACAACAAAACAAATAAAAATGATAACCTTTGTTTTGTTGACAATTCTATTTCGACAAAATAAATAAAAATGATAACTTTTGTTTTGTTGACAATTCTATTTTGACAAAACAAATAAAATGATAACCTTTGTTTTGTTGACGATTCTATTTCGACAAAACAAATAAAAATAATAACTTTTGTCTTGTTGACAATTCTATTTCGACAAAACAAATAAAAATGATAATTTTTATTTTATCAATTCTATTTCAGCAAAAATGATATTTTTGTTTTAACGATTTATATTTCAACAAAAATGATATCTCTGTTTTGACAATTTATATTTAACACAATAATCCATCAAATCAGCAGATCACCATAACAGCATCAATCGACCCAAATCAAATCACGTATAACAACAAACTGAATTTAACAGCGTATTTGTAGAAATTTCTAAACACGATTATAATTAATTTTTAAATATTTAAAAAGAAATCTCAGTGTGATTCTGAATTATGTACAATTCAGAATTGAATTAACCCCAAATTCTGATTTTCTCCAAATTGTTTCTAGTTTGTTCTGAAATGTAGATCTCGAATTTACGGTCCCAACGGTTCTGAAATTGTCCAATTCTGTATTCTTATGAATAAGATATGAATTTATTCATGTAAATAATATTTTGATTAATTAATTAAATAATTTAAAATAAAAATTACCCTCTTCTTCCTTTTGACAGATCAAGGCCGCGATTTTCTTATGTTGTTCAAAACTAGGTCGGTGTTTATCGTCCAGACCGTTGAGCTTTGCCAAAATCTGACCACAACACGTTGAAGAGGGAAGAGGCGCGCACAAGGGAGGCCCCATGCAATGGAGTTCGATCGTGGCTAGGGGGTACGGCGGCGCTCGAAGCGGTGGAACTTCAGGGTGCTGGAATGCGACACATACTCGATGGCATGAGGGGTTAGCCGTATGGATGGGAAGGGGAGGAGGAGCACTACGAAATTTTCAAAAGGAGGATGAGATTTTATGTAACAATCCGGAATTTCAGAACTAATTTTACTTTTTAATTTAAGCTATTTTGAAGAACATGGAATATAAATTTTTATTTTTACATCCCGTTTGTTTCGATTATTTAAGTGTATGTAATTTAATTTAGTTATTGAAATTAAAATGGTTTTAAATAAAAAGTACAAAAGTGGAAATGTTGAAAGGTATTGGAATTCCTAAGTAATAAAAGTGAATGTAATCAATGGTACATATAGGGTAAGACAATATGATGCAAAATTAATGCTTAGTTTAAAATAAAAATATGTTAATTGGCTTTGATTTGTAAACATGACATTTATTAAATAAAAATGCTATTTAACATTGATCCGTGAACATGTAAACACGTTAATATAGGCATTAATTAGAAAAAATAAGTTAATTGACATTAATTGGGAAATTATGTTCAATTAAGAAACACGTTAATTTGTCATTGACCTTAACTTAGCGAATATAAATAAAAAGGATTTTTTTCAGTTGTTTATTTGGTTTATCAGCACCTAGTTTAACATGGAAGATAAAGTATGCTATGAAGTCAATGATTTAACATGGAAGATAATCAAAACAAGAGCAACTTTCAAATAATATGGAAAGCCACTAATTTGCAAGAAATATCACATATTCACGTGTTGATCCTTAATTTTTTCAAAATATGAAGTAAGTAGTTTATGCCCATTATGACTCTTTTCACTGCAAAATGGTTAGTTGCCTATTTTTGAGCTAAATATCTACAATTCTTAATAAAGAAATTATTTAATTACATTTTGAGCGGGATAAAAATTTGGTATGTAATTAATGAGAAATATTGAGACTTTATGCAAACTTATATGTGCAGAAATATGCGTTATTTCCTTTCATCATGCATTTACACTACATATTTTAATTATCTTTATTGCATATGAACTTGATCAATTTGAAATTTCGTGTTAATATACAATTAAAACATGGTATATATATCTTGATTAAGGAAAAGGGTTGCGCATCTAACAATCAAAGAGAATATTTCGGAAACATGAATCCTTTCCAATCATTCAATTCATTTTCCTTGGTAACATACAAATTAAAGGGCCTTAAGGGTTCAATTAAATAATATTTTAATATAAATATACCCTTTTTAAAAACAAACCCTAATCCTATTTTCTAACAGCCGCCGCCCTCTTCTTTTCTATGGCTGAAAACATCCCATTTTGATCTCTAAAATTCTCCTAATTCACGAAACCATTTCGAATGTTTCCAACACCAAATTAAAGATTATTCAGAGAGCTTTAATCCGGCCGATGGTGGAGCAGGTGATAGCGGTCGAGGTGGTGAGATCTGATCGAGTCCTAGTGGTCCGAGAGGAGGTGCGACAGGGAAGTTTGGAGGCGTTGGTTATGGGTTTTATCATGGCCTGTAGTTCAGAAGGAGGGAGAGGATTAATGCGACCTGATTATGATTAGGTGATAATTAAAATAATTAATTAATTATTTAAGTGACTATTCTTATACAAGGTTCAAACCTTTGTAACTTTTGCAAATCAAAACAGAAATCAACGAAACGAAATGCGTTGCGATCGTATTGAAGGACACTACAACATGAAGTGACCAGATCTGAAACTGAGACGGTTGAATTTTCAGCCAAACCGATGTGAAAATCTATGATTTTCAAAATTTAATTTAATTAATTAATTATTTTATTTCATTAAATAATTATCTGTGTGATCTGTGCTGTGATGTATTGTGCTGATTGTTCTGATGGATTTTATTGAATTGTATTGCGTTGTATTGTGTAGATCTGTCATTTTATCGCTTAGATCTGTATGGGTCCGATATAAAACATCGCGTTTGGTAAATTAGATTAAACCAGAATTTTAATCTAATTAAAATATTGTTTTGTTTTCTGAATTTGATTAGGTTAATTTTTTTTATCCAATTTACAATATCAAATTTGTTATGATATTTTATTATTATTGAATTTGTTAAAATATCATTTATTTGAAATTTTCATGTTTAGCAAATCAAGAATCGTTAAATTATGTTAACATTAGAATTATATATCATGTTGAGTATAGAGTCGTAATCAATTTGCCTAATCAAGACAAATTATTTCATTGTTAGATTTATTTATTCATTTTTTAAAAAAAAAATATTTTTGTTTACACACCATGTGCAAATAAAAGGCGAAATTGATTATTATACAAAATTGATTAGTCTCATTCCATATGTGAATAAAAATACGAAATTGATTATTATATGTTTATTCACATTCCATGTGTGAATAAATAGACAAACTTGTTTAACATGTTTTTATTTACATACTATGTGTAAATAAAAAGACAGGATTAGAAAATATATTTTACTTTGCATTTTATTTATACTCCATATATAAATAAAAAGACAAGATTATGAAAGACACTTTTATTTGGATTTTATGTTTAAATAAAAAAGACCGTAATTGTTTTAACATGTTTAGTTACATTCCATGTACAAATAAAAGAAACAAGTTTGAAAATACATTTTTATTAACATTTTATTTCTTAATAAAAAGAATAAGATTATAAACACATTTTTATTAACATTTTATTTGTTAATAAAAAGGTCAAGATTATAAACACATTTTTATTGACATCTTATTTGCTAATAAAAAGGGTCGGGCGAAACCATGGTCGTTACAGTTGGTATCTGAGCTCTGGTTAGCTCAAAATCTTTGGGGTACAACTCGTTAGAACTGAACAAAAGACTCATCAGAGATTGGATTAGTAGTATCCAATAAAAATACTCAATAGAGATAGGATCAGTAGTATCCTAGAATGAGAAAAATCGTTAGAGATGGGGTTAGCAATGCCCTAGAATGAGTTGAGAGTAAAAAGTATATGATTAACATATTTTTGATTATATATAAACCGATTTTAGAAAATATGATTTTTGAAAATACAAAAGTTATAAATATTTAAAAAGTTAATCAACTAATTGATTGATGGTTGTGTAGTGTAATTATTAGTTCAACTAATAAAATTATAGAAACAAATTAAAGAATGAAATATGAGTTAATTAATTAAACAACTTTTAGCTTCGTTCCTTTTCGAGGACGAAAAGATTTTAAGTGGAGGATATTGTAGCAGTCCAGAATTTCAGAACCAATTTTAGTTTTTAATTTAAGCTATTTTGAAGAACATGGAATATAAATTTTTATTTTTACATCCCGTTTGTTTCGATTATTTAAGTGTATGTAATATAATTTAGTTATTGAAATTAAAATGGTTTTAAATAAAAAGTACAAAAGTGGAAATGTTGAAAGGTACGGGAATTCCTTAGTAATAAAAGTGTAATCAGTGGTACATATAGGGTAAGACAATATGATGCAAAATTAACGCTTAGCTTTAAAATAAAAATATGTTAATTGGCTTTGATTTGTAAACATGACATTTATTAAGTAAACACGCTATTTAACATTGATCCGTGAACATGTAAACACAATAATATAGGTATTAATTAGAAAAAATAAGTTAATTGACATTAATTGGGAAATTATGTTCAATTAAGAAACACGTTAATTTGTCATTGACCTTAACTTAGCGAATATAAATAAAAAGGATTTTTTTTAGTTGTTTATTTGGTTTATCAGCACCTAATTTAACATGGAAGATAAAGTATGCTATGAAGTCAATGATTTAACATGGAAGATAATCAAAATAGGAGCAACTTTCAAATAGTATGGAAAGCCACTAATTTGCAAGAAATATCACATATTCACGTGTTGATCCTTAATTATTTCAAAATATGAAGTAAGTAGTTTATACCCATTATGTCTCTTTTCACTACAAAATGGTTAGTTGCGTATTTTTGAGTTAAATATCTACAATTCTTTATAAAGAAATTATTTAATTACATTTTGAGCGGGATAAAAATTTGGTATGTAATTAATGAGAAATATTGAGACTTTATGCAAACCTATATGTGCAGAAATATACGTTATTTCCTTTCATCATGCATTTACACTACATATTTTAATTATCTTTATTGCCTATGAACTTGATCAATTTGAAATTTCGTGTTAATATACAATTAAAACATGGTATGTATATCTTGATTAAGGAAAAGGGTTGCGCATCTAACAATCAAAGAGAATATTTTGGAAACATGAATCCTTTCCAATCATTCAATTCATTTTCCTTTGTAACATACAAATTAAAGGGACTTAAGGGTTCAATTAAATAATATTTTAACATAAATATACCCTTTTTAAAAACAAATCCTAATCCTATTTTCTAACAGCCGCCGCCCTCCTCTTTTCTATGGCTGAAAACATCCCATTTTGATCTCTAAAATTTTCCTAATTCACGAAACCATTTCGAATGTTTCCAACACCAAATTAAAGAGCATTGAGAGCTTTAATCCGGCTGATGGTGGAGCAGGTGATAGCGGTCGAGGTGGCGAGGTCTAATCGAGTCCCAGTGGTCCGAGAGGAGGTGCGACAAGGAAGTTTGGAGGCGTTGGTTATTGGTTTTATCATGGCCTGTAGTTCAGAAGGAGGGAGAGGATTAATGCGACCTGATTATGATTAGGTGATAATTAAATTAATTAATTAATTAATTGAGTGACTATTCTTATACAAGGTTCAAACCTTTGTAACTTTTACAAATCAAAACAGAAATCAACGAAATGAAATGCGTTGCGATCGTATTGAAGGACACTACAACATGAAGTGACCAGATCTGAAATGGAGACGGTTGAATTTTCAGCCAAACCGATGTGAGAATCTCTGATTTTCACAATTTAATTTATTTAATTAATTATTTTATTTCGTTAAATAATTATCTGTGTGATCTGTGCTGTGATGTATTGTGCTGATTGTTCTGATGGATTGTATTGAATTGTATTGCGTTGTATTGTGTAGATCTGTCATTTTATCGCTTAGATCTGTATGGATCCGATATAAAACATCGCGTTTGGTAATTTAGATTAAACCAGAATTTTAATCTAATTAAAATATTGTTTTGTTTTGTGAATTTGATTAGGTTAATTTTTTTTTATCCAATTTACAATAGTAAATTTATTATGATATTTTATTGTTATTGAATTTGTTAAAATATCATTTATTTGAAATTGTCATGTTTAGCGAATCAAGAATCGTTAAATTATGTCAACATTAGAATTGTATATCATGTTGAGTACAGAGCCGTAATCAATTTTCCAAATCAAGACAAATTATTTCGTTGTCAGATTTTTTTTTTTAAAAAATATTTTTGTTTACACACCATGTGTAAATAAAAAGACGAAATTGATTATTATATGTTTGTTCACATTCCAAGTGTGAATAAAAAGACAAAATTGATTATTATATGTTTGTTCACACTCCATATGTGAATAAAAATACGAAATTGATTATTCACATTCCATATGTGAATAAAAATATGAAATTGATTATTATATGTTTATTCACATTCCATGTGTGAATAATTAGACAAACTTGTTTAACATGTTTTTATTTACATACTATGTGTAAATAAAAAGACAGGATTAGAAGTTTTTTTTTTTTTTTTTGCATTTTATTTATACTCCATATATAAACAAAAAGGCAAGATTATGAAACACACTTTTATTTGGATTTTATGTTTAAATAAAAAAGACCGTAATTGTTTTAACATGTTTAGTTACATTCCATGTACAAATAAAAGAAACAAGTTTGAAAATACATTTTTATTAACATTTTATTTGTTAATTAAAAGGATAAGATTATAAACACATTTTTGTTAACATTTTATTTGTTAATAAAAAGGTCAAGATTATAAACACATTTTTATTGACACCTTATTTGCTAATAAAAAGGGTCGGGCGAAACCCGGGTCGTTACATTTTATAGTGAGGATTGAGAGAAATTAATTGTGGAAGTGTTCAGCCTTTCTGGCCATGGAGATGATGGAGGCGGCGACTTACTGTTGATTAGGGTTTAGGTTAATTCCTATTTATAATAAAATAATATTAAATCCCTTAATTTTTTAGCTAAAGCCCGTTAACCCTTAATAGCTCTAAATTCAGCCCAACGAGAGTTGCCCCTAGACAAATATCCCCCTTACGGACACAATGGGCTAGGTCTCATTAGCCCATTTGATCGTTTTCAGCTTGTTTTCTTCAAATTAAAATATAAATCATTTAATTATTTTATTTGGTCGTACATTTAAATTCACCGAGGCCACTTACGGACTCCAAAAATTCCTGAAAAATAAATCTAGCTATGTTTTGATGATACGGTCCTAACAAAATTAATTTCGTCGAATTTGGAGACCGTTTGAAAAATGGCCTTTTTAATTGTCGATCAAATTCAACAGAAATTATCAAACACAGTTTAATTTACCATGCTCACATATTAATTCCAAAAATTATGGAAAATTAAATTTAGCAATAATTTGACATTCCGGTTCCAACAAATATGGTTTCGTCAAAAACGGAGGTCGTTTATAAAATGACTATATTAATAGCTTTAATATTATTTAAAAATGGAATTTTTAAATTCTGGCACATTTTCTAACTGAATTTCTTAAAATAAAATTTTAAATTGGTTTAGATTTTCTGGATTGTTACAATCTCCCCCATTAAAAAACTTTTCATCCCCGAAAAGGAAACAATAGTAAAGTAGGAAACAAAAAGGAAAATGCAAAATATTGTAAATGTACCTCAACACAAGAGCTACTCAGAGATATCCACTCTGCACTTGGGATAAGCCTATTTGATAGTATCCTCAGTCTCTCATGTACAGTTTCTCGAATCCTTGCTCCACTGAACTTTGACTAAGTGGGTCCTGTTGTTCCTCAGAATTTTGGTTTCTTTGCCAACAATTTTCACTGGCTCCCTTCTTACTGCTAAGCTCGGGGTAATCTCCAAAACTTATTGTGCTACTTCCTCCATAATCAAGTCTGGATCATGTACATGCTTCCGGAGTTGAGGCACATGGAATACATCATGCACCCCTGGTAACTAGTCAGGCAACTGAACCCTGTAAGAGAGAATTCCAATCCTTTTGTGAATAGGAAATGGACCAATGAATCTCGGTGCAAACTTCCCCATCTTCTCGAATCGAACTACACTTATCAATAGAGAAAGCCTCAAGTACACATAATCGCCAACTGCAAATTATAAATCCATTCTTTTAGAATCTGCATAACTTTTCTGTCGGCTCTGACCAGTCTGAAGTCGCTTCTTAATAAAATCAACTTTATCTGAAGCTTCACGAATCATGTCGGGACCCAATACTAGTCGATTGCCCGGTTCCACCCAACATGCAGGAGATCTACATGGTCTGCCACATAATGCTTCAAATGGAAACATCTGCAAGCTTGCTTGGTAACTGTTATTATAAGAGAACTTAACTAAATGCAAGTGATCTCCCCATGACCCGCCAAAATCAAGAATGCATGCTCGCAACAAGTCTTCTAGTATACAGTTCACCCACTCAGTCTGGCCATCTGTCTGAGGATGATAAGTGGTGCTCAGATTCAACTTTGTCCCCATCTCCTCTTGGAATACTTCTCAGAATTTACTAGCAAATATCGGATCATGATCACTAACAATGTTGCTGGGAACTCCATGTAGACTGAAAATCTCTTTGAAATAAAGCTGCGCCAGATTTCGGGCTGTTCTATTTGATCGGACAAGAATAAAATGGGCAGTCTTCATGAAATGATCTACAATCATCCATATACTGTCATTGCCTTTCCTGGTTCGGGGTAAGCCATCAATGAAATCCATAGAAATTTGATCCCACTTCCAACTTGGAACCTCTAGTGGTTGCAACAATCCTGGGAGCTTCTATTGATCGCTATTGAGTTGTTGGCAAGTGGAACATCTGCTAATATATATGGAAATGTCTCTCTTCATAGATCTCCAGCAAAACGGGTGCTTGAGGTCATGATACATCTTACTCACCCCTGGATGAATACTAAGCTTGGACTTGTGACATTCATCCATCACTTCCCTTCTGAGCTCAGGAATGTTCGGAACACAAAATCGGGCTAACAGCCTCAAAAACCCCTTTGTTGTCAATCTGGAAACTCGTGGGTTCGCCTTCCCGAGCTCTTTTGCTAATTCTCTGAATAAATTCATCATTCTTCTGAAGAGAAGAGATCTTATCATATAATTAAGGGGTAATGATGAGATAGGCGATGATCGCATTCTTTCTGCTAAGCACATCCGCCATAACATTGGATTTTCCTGGAGAATACAAGATAGCCAGATCATATGCCGCAAGAAATTCCAACCAATGCTACTGCCTCAAATTCAAGTCCTTCTGGGTGAACAGATACTTCAAGGATTTGTTATCTGAATATAATTCGAACTTCTCACCCAAAAGATAGTGCCTCTATATCTTTAAAGTAAACACATTGGCTTACAACTCAAGATCATGAGTGGGTATCTTTTCTCATGCGGCTTCAACTGGCGGCTAGCATAAGCAACTATTTTGCCCATTTGCATTAACACCGCACCAACACCTTTAATAGAGGTATCAGCATAGACTTTCAAATCTTGATTGCCATCAATAATGGTCAACATTGGAGCAGTGGTCAACCTTAATTTCAGCTCTTGGAAAACTGCCTCACATTCAGGTGTCCAATTAAACTTTGTATGCTTCTTGGTCAGCTTCGTCAATGGACAAGATAGCTTCGAAAAAGCTTTAACGAATTTCCGATAATAGCCATCCAATCCAAGAAAACTTCTGACTTCTGTAGGAGTGCTAGGATGCTTCCAATCTCTGGTGGCTGAGATCTTGCCTAGGTCTACTGAAATTCCTTCCGTCGATACAACATGACCGAGGAACTTCACTTCTTCTTACTAGAATATGCATTTAGAGAATTTGGCTTTCAACACATTCTTTCTCAGAATTTCCAAAACCTCTTTCAAATGCTTTTCATGCTCAGCAGTGGATTTAGAGAAGATTAAGATGTCATCGATGAAAACCAGCACAAATTTATTCAAGACATCGCGCAATACTCTGTTCATCAGATCGACAAAGTAAGAAGTAGCGTTACATAAGCCGAACGACATTACTAACCACTCATAGAATAAGTCTGGACCTCTGGAAGCTGTCAAAGGAACACATTCTTCAGCAATGCACAATTGATGGAAGCCTGTAGCTAGGTCCATTCTAGAGAACACTTGCGCTCCATTCAAGTGATCTAATAAATCGTCAATGCGCGACAATGGATAATTGTTCTTCAGTGTCTGCTTGTTGAAGTCATGGTAATCCACACATAGTCTAAGAGTACCATTTGACTTTGGGACAGACACCACTGCTTTCACCCCAATTTGAGAAGCTAGGCCTGATCAGACCTTTCCACAAGAGTTGCTTAGTTTGATTGCTCGGTTCTTCTTTCTCTTTCAGCGTCATTCTCCGAATAGGATGTACAACCGGCCTTGCATTCAGAGCTAGATCGATCCTGAAGTCGATTTCTCTTCGTGGAGGTAAGCTATCGACTTCTTCAAACGCATCTGCATAATCTTTAACAACAGGAATATTCTTAATAGAAGTGGGAGTGACTTCTAGAGAAGACCAGAATTCTTTCCTATTAGTTGCTGATCCGTGGCATGGTATAGCAATAACATCTCCGAATTTGGTTTTAATTTTGACTATTCTTTCAGTGCATAATACCTTAGCCTTACACTTCGTTAGCCAATCCAGTCCAAGTATGATATCATATCTACAAAAACTCATAATGATCAAGTCAAAAGGGAATTGAAAATAATAATAAGAAACAGGCACTCTACAGTATAGACCGAGAATAAGAGAACCTCCTATCGAATTATGGACACTAATCGATTCTTTAAGATTTCTTGGTTTGAGTTTTAACTTTTTAATTGTGTCACTAGAAATGAAACTTCGTGATGCACCAGTGTCAAACAATATGGTAACAGGAATATTCTTAACAGTGAGGGTACCTCCCATAACATCTGGTTTACCTACTCCTTCGGAAGAAGCTAGTGCAACCGCTCTATCGTATACATGAGCCACCTTGGATTTCTTCAGCAATGGACAATCCTTGATAAGATGCCCTGGCTTGTGACAATTAAAGCATTCCCTGGTACCGCGAGGATTTTGGCTAGGCCCTGACTCATTCCTCTTTGGCCTTTTTGGAGCTCTGCATTCATAATCAAAGTGTCCCATCCTTTGGCAGTTAAAGCACCTGACTTTGGCTTTTTTATTCTTTGAGGCTTGGCGGCTGCAGTTTTGCTTGCCTCTGGCTTCTTGTCAGACTACTTCCTCTTGTTGTTAGTTTGATTCCTTTCCTAATCCTGCTGAGAATTCTTGTCATTTTCTTCGTATCGATAGGCAATCTCTATAATCCTGTTAAATGAAAAGCTCGATATGTGATGTCACCCTATTGAGATACTTCCTTGAAAGGCCATTAATGAACATCTTATTCTTCTGGAATGGGTCCTAAATTAATCCAGGTGCATATCTTGAAATCTCCTCGAATTTTTGCACATACTCAGGGATAGTCTGATCTTCTTGTTGCAGGTTTGCAAACTCATCGTGAAGATGCTCGACTTCTTGCCAAGAAATGAATTTCTCACTAAAAATCTCCTTGAATTTTGCCTAAGTCATATCAGCATCAATACCACCAATCATAGCTGTCTCCTACCAAATCTGAGCCTCATCTTGCCATAGCCACGATGCCATGAATCGCTTACGGTGGTCTTCAAGTTCCAATCCCCCAAATATCTTCTCATATGTCTTGAGCTATGCTTGAGCTTCCGTCACTGTCTCTCGTCCTGTGAACAACATGCCACCCAAATTTCTGAATTTCTTAACTACCCTGTCTAGGTCAAAAGGTTGCAGGGGTGGAGGTGGTGGTACTACTGCCTCTGGATTGGGCTGGTCCTGGGCAGCAGGGATTTTACCCCTTCCCAGTCCTTTGGCTCCGCCTCTGCCTCTAGCTCTCGTACTCATTTTCAGTCAATTCTGTGCCATCAAGGAAAGAGTCAGACCAACAGAAATGATAATTTTTTTAAGGAATGTAAAAGTAAAGGACACACGGAAACATGATGATGTAATGACTGATTATGATGCGTTATTCTGCTGTGCTCATTCTAGGACATTACTAATCCTATCTTTAATGAGCTACTCGCCTCAGAATACTGCTAATTCTATCTAGACGAATTGTTTTAAATTTGTTATATTCCAAAGCTAAGGTTAACCATTAGCTCTGATACCAACTGCGATGACCCCAAACTCCCGTAGTACGAAAGCAAGGATAATCATTGGAATAAAACATTTTTATAATAACAACAGATTTCAGACAATAGCATAACACATAAATTATAGCAGCGAAAAATAGAAATGTCATCAACATCGCAACATCAGAACATCAGAGTGGCACAGTTACAGGATACAACTTAGCATATAAAAAGTCTCAGCGAATAGAAATAGGTCTAAAACACCATCAAGTCACTACATGAAAAACCGAGATTAGCGACATATTTTTAGCAGCGGAAAATTCCGTCGCTAATTTGCGGCGGATTTCCGTGGGCTTTGTAAGAGAAAGTATTTTGGATTTTATATGTCATCTTATTATAAATTATTACCGTCGAATACTAATTCTGTCGCTAAATCAACGGAAATTGCAGCTCTTTATCGTCATATAATATTTAACGCTAAATTCCGTTGCTAATAGAGTCGGATTACCGTCGACATACTTTTGAAGCTATTTTCCTGCAGTTTTCCAAGAGATTTGAAACGAACTTTTATATTTATTATTTATAAAATGTTTTAAATTTGTGTTATTATTTAGTAATTAATTAGTAAATTTAAATTTTAAATAATTAATGTTAATAATACATTAGTAATTAATAATAAATAATAACTATTAGAAGTAAATAAAATTCAATAGTTAATGCTGATTAATTTTTTTTTTGAAAACTAATGCTGATTAATTAGTAATTATTTATAATATAAATAAGAGGTAATAGTAATTAATAAAATACATTGTTGTTCGATGTTTATTAAATTTGTTTTGATAATGAATGATTATTTAATAGTCTTTAATACGATTAATTAAATTAATATCAAGAAATTATTAATGCATATTTGCTTTTAAGAAATTGATTGGTACGTATTATTTGATAAATGATTAGTAATTAAGAAAAACAAATTGGTCAAAGTTTAAAAATAAGAAGTTAAATAAATATTAAAGAATTTCGAAATTCAAAAATTTCAAACATTACCATATAAGTTATTATTTTCATGCATATTAATGTACTATTGAATAATTAATAATTGATATGTGATAGTTAATATAAGTATATAATAGTTATTATAAATTAATATCTACTGTTAATAATTAGTTGTTGGTAATCTATGATTAATAATAAATGTTTAATTAGTGATTAATTACAGTTGAGCATAAGACTTAAACTTATCTCTAATATATTGTGAGACAATACATTTTCATTTTATAAAGATCAGAATTTAAACTGTAAGATTATATATACATATATAATATCATGTTCTTTTATAATGGTGTATAATGTGATTTCAGTATACATGTTTCCTAAATTCAATAAGTATTGCAATTATCTCTAATATAATATGAGACAACACATCCTCAGATTGTAAAATTCAAAGTTATATGTATATATATAATACATGTACATATATATACATACATAATATATATATACATACATTATATATATACATATATATGTATATATATGTGTGCCTTTTTAATGAATTTTCAGAATTCTTTATTTGGTCATATAAAATAAAAAGATCTTCTACCATGTTAATAAACAAATCGAAAACATAGCCTGCAAGGTTAAAGATTACCATCCTAATTACATAAATTAAGAAAAAAGCCAAGTCATAAGAATTCATACCTTGATTATTTTTCTCTTAAACTTTTACGCACAACAGGAATGAAAAAACTTACACAGAGAAATGAAGAGAAAGTTTACTTTGCCATTAATAATTACTAAATAATTAAGAGGCAATAATTAATAATATAGATTAACATGTAATCTTTAATAATCAAAGATTTGTAAATAATTTTGAAAAGCGTGCACATAATTAATAACCAATAATTAATGTTTATTCGTAAATTATGGTTGCCCTTGTAATAGAATGTTATTGATAATTTATAATTAATATAACAAATAACTATTCGTAAATTATCATAATTAATGATAATTAATCATCACTAATAACTTGCGTAGTTCCCTCTTTTGTTTAAGTGTAATGACATCTAAACCATATAGAACATAAATATAAGTTAAAGATTAAATATATTTATTATTTACGGTAAAAGATTAAATATATTTATTATTTATGGTAAAAAGATTAAATATATTTATTATTTATTAAAATATTATAGTAACAAATAATTTAAAGTTAATAACAAATATTAAAATACAGTTAAATAATTTATAAATGGTAATTAATAATTTATAGTTGAAAACTTAGAAGGGTTAGTTATCCACAATTTATAATAAATGATTACAAATAAATAATTTATAATTATTATTTATTATCAGTAACTAAATTTAATGTTTTATTATGGTTAATTTTGAATAGTTAGTAAATCACACATAATAATTTACATTAAATCTTGTTTGGTGCAAGTTAAAACTTTTAGCTCCAAATTCAAAATTTTGACTTAAATTTAGGCGGTAATTGGCTCCAGGAAGAAACAATTTCACCTTACAGGAAAATGTAGCCGACATAAACCCTGGGCCCCACAATTTTCACGAGCTTAAAAAAAAAAGGCAAAAAAATGGCGAACGAAAAAAATGGCGATAGAAACCATTGGAAAGGGAGACCAGGGTTACTCCGCCGCCTTCGTTTTTCGTTTGTTTCTCTTCTCTTCTGCCTTTCTTCATCATTGCCTCTTTTCATTACAACCTTAGCTTTCTCCCCGTGTAAGGACCCGTAACTTCCCCGTGAAGGAAAGAACGAATACTTTGAGAACAGCACACAAAAGAACGCAGACGGAAGAACATTTCATTGTTATTACAACAATTCCATCAGATACCAGAATATACAGAGCATAAATGAATAAATTACATTCGATAAATATCAGAGATTTAAATTACATTTAAATACATCGCAACGACAAATAATTCAAAAGCACAACTAGAAGTAATGCACGGATACAGAGCTTTCCGAGCATCGTTCCATCTGTAAACCAGGACCCTGTGAATATAAATCTGCAAAACCAAAACTACTAGCTGCCCGTGTCGAAAATAAGGGCACCCAGAGTTTAGGTTAAAACAATAAACTCCAGGTCAGTCATGTGACTGGTGTGAGAACTAAAACAGTTATTTAAAACTTTACTTGAGAGTAATTCAAGAGACCACGCCGTATAACACGGAACGGGTTTCCTCCCAAGAATACTAGTGCACAAAAGAAAACAGCGCAATGCTTTTTGGGAAAATGAAGCTATTATAAGACCCAGGTCCCATCACACAATGCAACGCAAGCCGGAGGATAGGGTTTTCCCTTATAATAGCCAAACATGCTTGGTACGTTTAAACAAATCATTTGATACTATCATAGGTGTATAGTGTCAAAACATTTTCAATCATAAATATCAATCATAGACGGCATGGGTACCATATATCATGTCGCCATACTAGTTCTACAATTAAAACCGCAATATCACGTATTGGAAATTGGATTTCCGTCATGAGTCGAGGCAAGGGGCAAGCTCCTCTCCGCGTTCGAGACACTCTAGCAAATGCCTCAGGACCCCACTATGATCCTTGGATCTTCAGGGCCAGTCCTCTCTTACTTTTGAGGATTAGTTATTCCTGAACACACGTTTCCCGGTCCTTACAGACCTATATCCGAGGCACCTCGTATCCAACAACCACACATGTGAAAAGTATATAAATGTCAGGGCTGGTAGGTCACTGACACCACCCTAGCTAGAAAGAAACGTCGTGCTCTCCCTGTAGTCACTATCCCGTTTTTGACTCATACCGAAGTTTGAGGCTCGCGAATTCACGCTATACACAAAGCTATGCCACACATGCCGTGCTTTGATCATCAACCACAAGACTTTGCTTTTCAACAAAAGCCTTGATCAATTGCCGCTTACACGTGCCACACTGGCAATTCACTCCATGCGACTGATGTCCATCGATATACAACCTCTGAGCTCGTACGTCTCAAAGAAGGGCGTTAAGCAAGAGAATAAATTCTCCACCGCCAAACAGATGTATATTTAATAAAGATCAATCAACACGGAATAAAATCCAATGTCAGACACACAATCCATTTACAAGTTCGCTCTGGGTCTGAACGAAACCGGAGGCACTTTCCTCGCATATCCATCCATCTCCAAGTACGTCTGGAAGATCACCAACTGTTTCCCTCATCTTGGGTGTACAGCCCAATCAAGATCATCAGTAATCACCCAAACGATGTGAAGACTTCCGGTCTTCAACCACCGTCTTCATCTTCGACATCTCGTCGAATCGGTTATTCAGAATGGGTATAAACCCGGCCTTTCTGAATATCCCACGTATATAATAAACAAATGTCACACAAACACACAAACGCCTCGTTCCAATTTAGAATATTCTTTTATTCACAAAATCACATTCTTAGGGAAAGGTTCCCATAAATTTTATCAAAGATAAATTCTTCTAAATTTATTCTTTAATCTTCCTTTGGATATCATTTCAAACTAGTCGGGATTAGCGAACCACACCGAAGTAATTATTTATTTTATTTCCCAATCCCAACCTATATATCCCATGGAGCAAAACTGGTGATACTCCATTCCTAACACCACAGTGTTATCGGTAAAATTAGTTACCATTTCACGTTCAAATCTAATTAAAGATTTAACTATCGCTTTGGAGCAAAACTGGTGGCACTCCATTCTCGATCACCTTTCAGATTTGATAATTTAAATTATCAATTCACATTTTAATCTAATTAAAGATTCATTAAAACTCCACTTAGTTTTAATCTTCTCAAAAATCAACATCCTGCCTTTAACTGGGTTAAAGAACCAATGTATCTAAAACACGATTCACGATAAACCCAAATCATATTTGATATTAAATACAAGGCTCTGAATAGAAAATATATCGGCTTATATTCAATATCAAATTCTGAAACCAACCTAAATCGTATTGGAAATAACGATATAAAATATATCTTTCAAATTCCCATAACAATATCTGTATAGTCACGAAATCCAACATCGAAATATTCCGAAGATAATTTCGATTCAACTCCAGTCCAATTCACGTATTGGGAATATTGATTATTTTTAAAATCACTTTCAAATTCAATTTATTTATTTCAAAAATAAATTGATTTTAATTTTAGTTCAAAACTAGTTCATTTCGACAAAAATCTATTTTTATCTTTTCAAATGTGGAATTCTTCAGCCCAATTCTTTCCATCTCACATATTATGATTTTACATAAATTATAGGTATTTTTAATAATTTTATCAAGGCCCGTACAGTCGATTTCCAACAATGGCCATCGAACTGCACTTACGGCGACCTTTTCTGAAATTGATTTGGACATAATTCCAAATCCAACCATTAGATTTCAAATTTCTAATATTCGTTGGAAGGCTCTTTTCGATTCGAACCCAACGGTTTCGGTTTTAGGAGAATCCGACGGTCGGATCTCTCGCAACGTCAATTCGAAGTTAATGGTCGAAATTCACGAACTGCCGCGGCGCGGCGCGTTCTATTCAGGCCATTATATAATATATATATATATATATATATATATATATATATATTATATTTCGTCGATTTCCTTTTAAAACGTATTTTATAAATCGTTTTAAATTTGTTTTCAAAACCATTTCAACTCTATATTCAATTTCAAATCAAAATTGGATATTTCATATCATTACTATATAAATGATAATATTTTCAAAACATTATATTTTGAAATCACTTCCTTTTCAATATTCATTATAAAAACGAATATAATCGATATAAATATCGTTCACGTCAAAATAGCGCAACTCTAATCGACACGGCTTTATATATTTCCATAAATTCGTTATTCTATTCCACAAATGAATATATGTTCTACTCAACACATGAATCTATATTTCTTTCAACACACGACTAATCTCAACATATGAGTTCTGTCAATACACGACTATTTTTGTTATGTAAAATATTTTATAAAACTATGGTATCTATTATTTGATTTTAATTAGACTCCACCGTGAAGTAGATTCTAATTGTAAATATGATAAAGATGTAATTTTTATTATTTAAAATATTTTACTCAACACATGAATAGTTTCAACACATGAACATCGTCAACACATGACTATTTTTATATTCAACACATGAATTTTCTTTTATAATATTCATTATTTTCTCGATTGGAATGAGGCCCAATCAATTACCATATAACGCTAATTATATGGATTCCATACAACACATGTATATAATAGCAATGATAAACAATCAACCATCATCCAAGGTGCACCACACAACTGCATAAGCATCAAATATAAATAATCAATGCTTACACAGCTTGTCGACCAATCGCTCAACATACAATTAAAAAATTGGGATTAGTGTACCCAAATATCCTCCCAACACCCGTGTGGGGTTTCAAATCAACAAACACTGAATATTATTTGTGCGGTTGGGCGATGTGTAAAATTTATCATCCCAATCAATATCAGTCAAATCAGTGTATATAAACAAATCGGCTGATTTGTTTATAAATATTTATTTATTCACTTTCACGTTAAAAATTATATTTTTAACGATAATTAATTTATTTCAACCATCTACATCTTATTATCGATTTCACATCAACAACACAAACAAATTTCACAACACATCAATCAAACAAACAAGCCATCCATGGTCTGTGGATGACGGGTGTCGGGTGCTGCTAAGCACCGTCTTCATCCTAGTATATATATATATATATATATATATACACATTTAACTAGAAAATGAAATTTGAGTGAGAAGTTCTCACCGACTAGCTAATCCAAACCACGACTCTTCTTATGTAGAAATCTTTGTCGTTCTCGCCTTTTGTCACTTTCGTCGTCCGTAGTCACTACATATATAAAAATCATATTTTTATATTGTTGCCATGTATATAAAAAATCATATTTTTATACTGTTACTATATAGATAAAAATTCTATTTTTACACCGCTACTATATAGATAAAAATTCTATTTTTACACCGTTACTATATAGATAAAAATTCTATTTTTACATCGCTATTCTCTATACAAAAATTTTGCCTTTTCAAAAATAAATATTTCGCCTTTTCTATTATAAAGATTTCGCCTTTTCAATAATAAATATTTCGCCTTTTCTATTTCATCACTATAAAGATGATATTTTTATTATTTTACCTATATAAAAATTATATTTTTATACACCTACAATATAAAAGATGATATTTTTATTATCCATATAATATGAAAATCATATTTTCAACCATTATATGTGATAAAATTTATATTTTTAACTTCTACATATAATAAAAATTATATTTTGAACTCTCTATAATATAAAAATCAAATCTTTATATTCGCCACTATATAAAAATCATGTTTTTTTCGCATACACACACACACACACACACACACACACACACACACACACATATATATATATATATATATATATATATATATATATATATATAAACAGATTTTCTATTGGTTGAATAACCTAAAATAAAACTGAAAATAAAAATGAAATAAAATAGAATAAAATTTACCGATTATAGAAGGGGGGAGGGGTTTTCACTGACGCGAGGCAAGGGGAAGGTGGAGGTCGGGGCGAGGCTCAGGGGAGGGGGTGCGACTGAAGGCGGCGCAGGTGGCTGTGGGGGTGTCATGGTGGAGCTGCGCGAGGAGGAAGGGGTTCGGAGAAAAGAAGAAAGGAAGAGGAGGAAGAAGAGGAGAGGGAGGCGGCGGCAGGTGGTGGCGCCCCACCTGGGGCGGCGGCGGGGGGGAGGGGGTCGCGATCCACCCTTTTTTTTTGATTTGGGGAAAACTGACGGGGGGGGGGGGCAATATAAGGAGAGAGGGGGGGTTTTCTTTTAATTTATTTAATTATTTATTTCAAAAAGTTGACTTTTTCATTTGACCTCTAAACGAGGCCCACCGCCTGTCGTCCGTAGCGTTTTACCCCCATTCCGAACACAATGGGATATGTATCGTAAGCTGATTTGATCGTTTCGATCCGTTTTCGTCAAAATCAACATATAATTCTATATATTGATTTTGAACGCGTATTTCAATTTACCGGGGTCACATACGAACTCTAGAAATCCCAAAAAAATATTTTCTAGCTTCGTATTGACGATACGGTCCTAATAAAACTAGTTTCGTCGAATTCTGAGACCGTTTGAAAAATGGCCAATTTCCAGTCGATTAAAATCAACTAAAACTGGTCAAACGCATTTTCCTTTGCCACGCTCACATATTGATTCGAAAAATTATGAAATTTGAAACCTAGCAATAATTTGACATCACGGACCCAACAAAAGTGGTTTCGTCGAAATCCGAGGTCGTTTGCAAAATTCCCTTTTTTAAGGGCCTGAATTCCATAACGACTATTCAGAATTTTCAACTGGACATGTCTTTCGATTCCCGCTATGAAATCTTGATTTTTCGGATTCGTTGGAAAGGTATTCACAAGTAGATTCTAATATTTTTGGTTTCACTAAAATCCGGTTTATTTTGCACCCGGTACGTTCAATTGAAGTTTGAAATCGAAATATCGAACTACCGCGCCATTTCCAATTCTATTTATAATTATATATAAATATTATATTCTAACGACAACGTATATAAATATATACGTTCGAATTCTATTCAAAATAAATTTCCCGTCGATATTATTTAAAATAATTCATTTTAAATAATCAAAATTCGCTAAAATTGCCAAAATAAAAATTTTAAACTGGCCCAGATTTTCGGGTTGTTACACCCCGCCTATTGATTTGATGTCTGCTCACCATCTCCTTCTCTTGATTGTTATTTCTTAGATCTGTTTCGAGTCGCTACTTTTCGCTTAATTGCTGAGTCTCTAATGATCCTTAAAGTTGTATCTAGCGCGGTTTTGAGATTCATTTCTTTGAGCTTTACAGTCGATTTCGAAGGCAATATATTTATTTGAGACTGAATACAGCTAGAGAGGTACAACTAATGTATTTTGATCTTCTTGTTTGATTTTATATCTCTTCTATACTACGTGGTTTGAGTTTCCTATGTTACGTCTCCCTTTGTATATTTGGTAGTGGTCAATCAAATCCCAGATCTACAAAAAGATGTGTAATTCAATTGAAATAAAATAAGGTTTTAGCTTAATGCAATTAATACAGCCTGAATTTTGGAGGTGATTTGTGAGTTGTTGGAAGGGAAACCTATCATTCATTTATTCCAAACATACATCTTCACTCAAGGTTAGTACTAGATTTGTTTATTTTGTATTTTTATAGATCAAATTTGCATTCAGTGAATTTCGTTTGTTTTTGTCCTATTATTTGTTTGCTGTTATGCGTATTTATAGTTTGTTTCCACCACTGCTTTGTAACCTGGACGATTTTGAGAAGTGAACAACAATTGAAATTTAATGAAAAACATGACATTTTACAGAATGTATTTCGAACGCTAGATTTGATTGTATTTACTTAGTTCTAAGAGAGATCTATAACAACTGAAATTAATTGTGCCACTATTGTGTTTATATTTGCGTCTCAATAGGCTTTCAATTTTGACCAACACATCTCGATATTTTTTCTCTGCCGAAATAACTTTCTTAGTCAACTATGGTGCAACTAAATCCAAACAAAAAACTTCATAATGAATAAGTACAATGTAAGGATCTATATGGGTACGCTATTAGATACCGAGCGTATTTTGTGTAAATAGAGATGCATAAAATTTAAGGACATTTTGAACACCCTTCATAAGTTGCAACTAATTTTGCAAACTGAGTTATGCCTGTACCAGCATGTTATATACGTAGAGATATTAGGACTTTTTCATTTACATGTTTTGAATCACTTTTGGTTTGTATAATTCTTGGAATTTTGAATATGAGTTATTATACATGCAGGTTTTGTAAAATTCAGCAAACTACTGCCATGTATACCGAGGATTCCTATTACTTTGATACAAACTTCTCTTTGGGTGTTCATAACTTACTATGTCATTAGTTTCAACCCAAATGCAAGAAGGTGGGTAACATTAATGTTCCTTATTGTTTTTCACTTTCTTTCATGGTAACTAGATTATTTAGAAAAATCAATCCTAAAATATCTGGGTCAACAACGAAAAGACCTACAACTTGATTGGCAGTATTTTACTCATGTCCATCGTCATCATTTACGTTTTTATCATTGGAAAAAGAATAAACATTTATGGTAAAACTAATGTTGATATCATATAATAGGTTGTTTAAGCAATTCTTGGTGCTTGCAGCATTGAATCAAGCAGTGTATGGACTGTTTCGATGTGTATTAGGACTTGGCAGAAACATGGTTATAGCCAGCACTTTAGGATCTGTTGTGATGCTCCTTGCTATAGTTTTGGGTGGATTCTTAATATCAAGAGGTACTCGCTGGAATATACTATTTTTTAAGAAAGTTTCCCTCTTTCACAAATCACACAAGGTAAAAAAAAATCTTCTTTTATGAAACAGTGAAGTTCCTTTGTACAAGTTGTAATTACTTACGTGGATTATAATAAAGCTCCTCAGCATGCACTTTCTTACATTAAGCTCTTTCATCAACTAGTTGACTTAAGATTAATCAGTCCACCCTATTATTTTCCTTTTTTCAAGAAGATAATAAGATGGCTCCATGTGTTCTGTGATTCATGATTTGTATTCTGATCTAGAACAATCCAGCAAATGGAGTGTAATTATGTCTGATGGCATCTGCTATGCCAAGAATATCTGTAAACCCAGTTTATGGAATCACTTAGGATACCATCTTTTAGTTCCTAGGTCAATTTCATAGTTCATGATCTCTTACCAGTTGGAATAAAAACATGACATAAAAAATGATAGATTTCTTTTTATCACAACACTACGGATTTCTATGTCTCTATGTATAACTAGAGAATTTTTGTTTTACAGGAAGATGGACATCTTTGATGCAAAAAAGGGGAACATGCCACAACAAGTTATGGTTTGAAATGCTAGAACTATATTTTGGTTTGTACTTTTTAGTATTATTTATGAAATATTATGGATGTATTATCTATTTTTGATATAAGAATGTTTAGTATGTCTATTATGTAATGTTGAATGTTGATTATGAGATAAGTGATTAATATAATACATTGATTATGAGATGTGTGTGTTGATATTAATTGTGTTGTATTTAAATTAGGATTGTGTATTGAATGGAACACAAGTTATGTGTGTGATGAGTATGTTTGTGTGTGTATATATATATACACACACACAAAGATCAGAAGGGGAATAGTAGCGGATTACCAACAAAAAAAGGAGGTTAAGTTTACCTCAATTTAATTTTCGTCGCTAATCCCTTGGTAATTAGTAAGGATTTACCAATGTCTTTTATAAATAATATTTTATTATAAATTAATTATCCGTCGGTAAATAGTCGGTATATAAATTAAAATTAAATTAATAAATAAAATTTTATTTTTATTAAAAAATTAGTAAAATGACAGAAAAATGTCGGAAAACTCATGCTAAATTCCGTCGCTAAATCTGACACAAATACCGTCATGCTTTTTACCGACCAAACCGTTATGTAGGAAATCCGTCGTAAGACCTGTTTAGCGACGGATTAGAAGCGGATTTTGCCGCTGCTATATGCTGTTTTTCTTGTAGTGAGTACAACATGGATAAATGATGTCTAAATGTCTCAAATAGAAATAAAGATAGAAATGATCTTCGTTTTCTGTCCAAGAGCATGCTCCACTTCAATACATATCCAAAATAACCTGATACCTATCACTTGGCTGCCCGTGTAAAAATAAGGGCACCCGAGTTTGCAAGTGAAACAAACTACGAGTCAGTCATGAGACTGGTATGAGAAATGTTACTTAACTTACCTAGTAATAAGGCTAATCACCGGACCACGCCGCTAATGCGAAACGGGTTTACTCCATTGGATTGTCAGTGCATAAAATAAGTAAATCTTTTATTTAAAACAACGCAATACTTTTTAGAAGCTGAAATCATTATAAAACTCAAGTCCCATAACACAATGCAACGCAAACAAGAGGATAGAGTTTTACCTTATAATGATCAAACATGCTTGATATGTATAAAATAATATTTGATATTATTATTAGTGTCTAATCAGTTTAGAAATACTTTCAAAGAAAATGTATCAATCCTAGATGGCATAGCTACCATATACTACGTCGCCATATATAGTTTTACAATCAAATCCATAATGTCGTATTGGAAATTGGGTTTCCATCATGAGTCAAGGCTAGGGAGGTTTACTTATCGATTCGGAGGACTCTAGCAAATGTCTCAGGATTCAGATGCTGGCGAACCCTTGGCTCCTACCCGGCCGATCCACAAATACTTTAGTGGATTGGTAATTCCTGAACACACGTTTCCCAGTCCTATTGGATCTATCATTTGGTCTGTATCGACCAATAAATAGAGGCCTCACAAACTATCATCCACATAAGTAAAAATGTCTGGGCTCCATACCATGACACCACTTCTCGCTAGAAAGAAACATGTGCACTCCCTGCGTTCCCCTATCCCGTTTCTGACTCCTATCGGGGTGTGAGGCTCTCGAGGTAACGCTATACACAAAGCTATGCCTAAACAGGCTGTTCTTTGATCATCAACCACAAGGCTCTGTTTTCAACAAAAGCCTTGATCATTTGCATCTTGGCATGCCACATTGACTATCCATGCCATGTGACTGATAACTATCAATATATAACCTCTAAGCTCGTACATCTCAGAGAAGGGTGTTAAGCAAGAGAATAATTCTCTGCCACCAAATAAATATATATTAAATAGAAATCAATACACATAGAACGAAATCTAATGTCAGACACACATCCATTTACAAGTCTGTTCTGTGTCTGAACGAAATTAGACACACTTTATTCCTCGTCGTATGTCCAATACGGAAGAGAGGTGCCCGCTTATCCAGAGAATCAACAAGTACATCCGGACAACTACCACTATAACCCTTTCAAGGCAGAAACTCCAATCAAAGGCATCAGTAGTTGTCCATTCAATGTGAAGATCGTCGGTCTTCAAACACCGTCTTCAACATCTTCGTTTTAAATCGTCGTATAATTATTTGAAATGAGATTGAACTCAGTCTTTTCAAATAATTCTTGAATATATGTAAATTAAATCATTTCATATCGTTAATATTATTTTATAATGATTTATCGCTACTTTTATTTATATAAAAATAGTTCAATTTAATTTAACGACGCTTCGGGTCAACAGGCGGCCCTGGCGCTGTTTTTACCCAAATTTGATTTACACTTTTCTCGAAATCTAAGTATTGGATTTTGAAAAGTTTTATATCGTTGGAAAGATCTTCCCAAAGCGGACCTAACGGTTCCAGTTTTGAGAAAATCCGACGGTTGGATCTTTCGGTATAATCGTTTAAAGTTACAATTCCGAACGTGAACTACCGCGCACGATTCGTTTAGTTTTAATTTATATTTATATATATGAAAATATATAAATATAAATCATTCGATGACTCCACTAACATATTTAACATGCCAAATAAAAGAATTTTTTATTTTGCATAACCATTTAAATGTTTCTAATTATAAATAAAAAGAGATATCATATTTGCAAACAAATTCCTATATTTTCTAATAACAAATAAAAGGAGATTTTTGTTTGCATACATTTCCAATGTTTTCTAATGTCAAATAAAAGATGTATTTTATTTGTCTAACTTCTCCACATGATTCTAATGTCAAATAAATATGTAATTTATTTGCATACATTTCTCTACATGTTTTCTAATGTCAAATAAAATGTTTTTTTATTTGCATAACTTCTCTACATGTTACTAATGTCAAAATAAAGCGAAGCATTATTTACACAACATGTTTACATGTCTAATGTCAAATAAATATTTATTTTATTTGCATACATTTTTACATGTTTCTAATGTCAAATAAAAATGTATTTTTATTTACATGACATGTTTCCAATGTTCTAATGACAGTATAAAAAGGTAATTTATTTACATGACGTCTTCTACATTTCTAATGACAAGTAAAAGATAATTTATTTACATTACTATGTCGCTAATGACAAATAAAAAATAATTTTTATTTTCATTACATTACTATGTTGCTAATGACAAATAAAAAAGATAATTTTTATTTTCATTATATTACTATGTCGCTAATGACAAATAAAAAGGATAATTTTTAATTTCATTATATTACTATTTCGCTAATGACAAATAAAAAGGTCTATTTTAATTCGAATACAAATTCTAATATATAACACGACACACAAAAATGTTAATTTTAATTTGTACTAATGTATAACATGACAAGACAAATAAAAATGTCCATTTTGATTCCTATACAAATTCTAATGTATAATATGACGCATAAAAATATTTATTTTAGTTTGTATACGAATTCTAAGGTATAACATAACATGACAAATAAAATGTCCATTTTGATTCGTATACAAATTCTAATGTATAACATGACACACAAAAATGTTTATTTTAATTTGTATACAAATTCTAAGGTATAACATGACAATAAAAATGTCTCTTTTAATTTGTGTACAATTCTAATGTATAACATGATAAATAAACATGATATTTCTATATATGTACAAATCTATTTTTAATATAACAAATAAAAATGATATTTTTATTTGTATGCAAATCTATTTTAACATAACAAATAAAAATGATACCTTTCGTTTTATTGACAATTCTATTTCAACAAATTAAATAAAAATGGTAACTTTTGTTTTGTTGACAATTTTATTTCAACAAAACAAATAAAAATGGTAACTTTTGTTTCGTTGACAATTCTATTTCAACAAAACAAATTAAAATGATCACCTTTATTTTGTTGATAATTTTATTACAACAAAACAAATAAAAATGATAACTTTTTTTTTTGTTGACAATTCTATTTCAACAATACAAATAAAAATGATAACTTTTGTTTTGTTGACAATTTTATTACAACAAAACAAATAAAAATGATAACTTTTGTTTTGTTGACAATTCAATTACAACAAAACAAATAAAAATGATAACTTTTGTTTTGTTGACAATTCTATTTTTACAAAACAAATAAAAATGATAACTTTTGTTTTGTTGACAATTCTATTTCGACAAAACAAATAAAAATAATAAATTTTGTTTTGTTGAGAATTCTATTTCGACAAAACAAATAAAAATGATAACTTTTATTTTGTCAATTCTATTTCAACAAATTAGATAATTTTGTTTTGATGATTTATAATTCAACAAAAATGATATTTTTGTTTTGATAATTTATATTCAACACAATAATCCATCAAATTAGCAGATCACCATAACAACATCAATCAACCCAAATCAAATCACGTATAACAACAAACTGAATTTAACAGCGTATTTGTAGTAATTTCTAAACACGATAATAATTAATTTTTAAATATTTAAAAAGAAATCTCACAATGATTCTTAATTCTGTACAATTCAAAATTGAATTAGCCCCAAATTTTGATTTTCTCCAAATTTGTTCTTGTCTGTTCTGAAATGTTGATCTCGAATTTGCGGTCCCAACAGTTCTGAAATTGTCCAATTCTGTATTCGTATGAATAAGATATGAATTTATTCATGTAAATAATATTTTAATTAATTAATTAAACAATTTAAAATAGAAATTACCCTCTTCTTCCTCTTTACAGATCAAGGCCGCGGTTTTCTTATATTGTTCAAAACTAGGTCGGAGTTTATCGTCCAAACCGTTGAGCTTTGTCAAAATCTGACCATAGCACGACGAAGAGGGAAGAGGCGCACACAAAAGGGCCCCCACATGGTGGAGTTCAATCATGGCTAGGGGGTACGGTGGCGCTCGAAGCGGTGGAACTTCGGGGTGCTGGAATTCGACGGACACTCGATGGCTGGAGGGGTTAGCTGTATGGATGGGAAGGGGAGGAGGAGCACTATGATATTGTCAAAAGGAGGATGGGATTTTATATTGAGGATCGAGAGAAATTAATGGCGGAAATGTTGAGTGTTTCTGGCTTTGGAGATGGTGGAGGCGGCGGCTTACTATAGATTAGGGTTTAGGTTAATTCCTGTTTATAATAAAATAATGCTAAATCCCTTAATTTTTTAGTTAATGCCCGTTAACCCTTAATAGCTCCAAATCCAGCCCAACGAGAGTTGGTCCTAGCCAAATATCCCCTTTCCGCATATAATGGGCTAGGTCTCATCAGCCCATTCAAATGTTTTCAGCCTGTTTTCTTCAAATTAAAATATAAATCATTTAATTATTTAATTTGGTCGTTCATTTAAATTCATCGGGGCCACGTACGGTCTCCAAAAATTCCCGAAAAATAAATCTAGCTATGTTTTGACGATACGGTCAACAAAATTAATTTCGTCGAATTTGGAGACCGTTTGAAAAATGGCCTTTTTAACGGTTGATCAAATTCAACAAAAATCATCGAACACAGTTTAATTTACCATGCTCACATATTAATTCCAAAAATTATGGAAAATTAAACTTAGAAATAATTTGACATTCTGGATCCAACAAAAATTGTTTCATCGAAAATGGAGGTCATTTATAAAACGACTATTTTTAATAGAATTACTATTATTTAAAAATGGAATTTTTAATTTCTGGCACATTTTCTAACCAAATTTCTTAAAATAAAAATTTTAAATTGGTTCTGATTTTTCGGGTTGTTACAATTAATAATAAGTTGTATATATCTTTCAATAAATAATATTTAGAACCATTTCATTTAATCCTACTAAAATGAGTTTGAAGACTCCATATAAGATAGGGACTAGAAAATGTTCTAATGTGTCTAATGCGAAGATTTGGGATGCAAGGACGCTTATTAAACATCCTTCCTCTGATAAGATCGGACCCAAATCAGATAACTACTTTGTGTAATATCCAAAGAAACAAATGGATATTATTTCTATAAATTCTCTGAGAATAAAATGTTTATTGCTCGAACTGGTATCCTTTATAAAGGAGAGTCGGTCTCTAAGATACTGATCGGAATAAAGTATAATTCAAAATGTCTTGAAAGCCACAAAAATGCCATGAGTCTTGTATAGACAAGAAATAAAGTAGGAGTGACACAATAATTCTAATGTTATATTGTTAACACATTAATTATTGTGAATAATGTTAAAACAAGAAATAGATACTAATTCTGAGAAAGAAAATGCTTGGATTAAGAAGTTCATAATTGAACTTAATTCATTGTCGATCCAATGATTTTAATTACGATAATAATGTGGCTAATGCTCAGGCCTAAAATCTTAAATTCACTATTGATCCAAACAGATATTTAGAAAATATAATTCTTATGTGAAGTTGTTCACAGAGGAAATAAGCATATGTGCGAAGTTGTAATGTTGCAGACCTACCGAATTAAATTCTGTCGCAACAGAAGTTTAATAGTAATGCTAGTTTCATGAGTACACGATACGTAAATGATTGACTCTAGTGCAAGTGGGAGATTGTTAGAGTTTATGCCCTAGTGGCAATTCATTTGATTAGATTAATAACATTGTTGATGTTATTGTTTTGTTTGGAATAAAATAATATTCTATTATATTATATTTACTGCATAACATAATATTAGTATAATAGAAGTCCTTAGAATTATAATGCGGAATTACATAGTTCGAGCAAGAATTCGAGATTATATAATATGATAAGTATTATAATTCTTAAATGTCCGTAGTCGAGATTTAATGTTTATATAGGACAACAATAAAGCGTTAAAACTAGTATGTTGATTGACTAATGATCACATTTCATTGATCATTAATATACGTGATATTAATGTCAAAACATAAATACATATTGGAGAATATCGTATTGGGCTGACCCAACGTGAGAAAACTACATGGAATATAATTAACAGTATCATAAGTTATTCTCATAGTGGCAGCGATGTAATGGTCCTCAGACCTGAAATCACTATACTTTTATTCGAGGATATTTGTGCTTTGATATCATCTAAAGTTATATGTAATAGAGTAACGATAACGATGACAATTGGATACATCTCGAATTGAATGAAAATTATGAATGATCTAGATGGAATTTAACCCTACAATATATATACATACATATATATATATATATAGTGATATCCATGGGCCTCCTGATTGAGTGAGACTGTGAAATGCATGGCCGTGCTCAAATATTGATTTGTTTTAAACAGTCTACTCATCGATAAAGATAGACAGATTAAATTACAAAGAGGGTGATACATTCCATGCCTCGAATTTAATTCTGGATATAACGGTTAAAAGGATTATATTACATTGATACACTGGTCATGGAAAGGTTGTATCGAATTATTGATCTTATTATAACTTGGGTAGCAGTGACGTATTGCTTGATGTCAATCACTGTTTATGATTTTAAATATAATTTAAAAATCATTGCCAACGTTATAATAACCTATAGGGTCACACACTTAGAATGTTACGAATGGAAAACATTTAATGGATGACTAAGTTATCAAATCTGTTGATATTCATTTTTATGTTGAAATGGTATATCAGGGTTCCTTATTTAATGGTACACATTCAATTTTATAAAGAAAAATCATTTTCCTTTATAAAATGGACATGTGAACCATTTGTGTATATATACACCGATCAGATCGAAACATAAGAAAAACCTATAGATTTCCTTTTCAATAAAATCTGATTAATGGTGGCTAGCACTAGATCTCTTCTTCTCTTCGATTTGATCCAAGAGCAATCCGTTCGTGCGGATACTTATGGAGGCAAGGCAACTGACATGCTCTCGATTCGACGTTTCAGCCTCGTTCCCTTTTTGATTTGGGGAATAACTTGAATTCTGTGAAATTGACACGCTAGGTATAAAATCCTTACTTAAATTTATTTCAATTTACTATTTTGCAATAGATCATTTGTTTAAAATTGTTAAATTTTACAAATTAGGGTTACTGATTTGATCTTAAAACCCTAACAATAACAACATCAGTATACAATTTGTAACAAAGGCTTGAATGATTATTTCAAAAACAGAATAAGGACAAGGTGTAATATTCCTAAATACGTAAGTAAAATCCTTAATTTGGTAGTAATTAACTTTTATGTAATTTTTGCGCACAAAACCTTAATACTTTAATAATTTGCAAATAATACGTTCAAATAATTCATTTCAGAAATAGATGTTTAAACCAATTCAAATTATAATATTCAAGTTCTTAAGCTTTTGCAACCAAAATATTCATATATATGAATTTACATTTACAATAAGAGAATTAGGCCATATTCAAGAATCAAACTAATACCCAAAAGCCTTTTCATCCATTACATCAATAATCCAAACCCAACTATAATTGATTGACCATTTCTACGTAAAAACATAAATAATGGAAGATTTGAGGGATACGGTATTGTTTTCTTTTCGTATAAACCCAAATCTTCCTAGGCACAATAATCCAAATTTAGACCATCAAATCAAAGAAAATAACAAACTTAAATGATTTCCACTCATATTGATTTTAGGTAGAAAACAGTTGAATTTGTTGTAGAATTGAAATCTACATTCAGCCTATGAAATGTGCTCCATTCCTTCTATAATATGTGTGTGTGTGTGTGTGTAAGAATTGGAATCTTGCATATATAAACCAAATTTCTAGAATTCTAGAAGGTAGAATGGAGACAAGAGAGGTAGAAGAAATCCTAACTTCCTCTGGAAATTGGTAATGGCAGAATGTAGGCACAATAAATAAAGAACAGGGTTTGGGAGAGGCTAGAAGGGTTGTATATATGGTTGCAAGTGATAATAAAGACAGTAGGATCTATTAGATTAAATCCAGCCAGTTTGTGTATGCAAATTTATATAAAAACCCTCACAAAATCAAGCCTTCACTACCTTGATATACTGAGAGTGGTCGACCCCTTTGCTAGGAGCGGTCGACACCTTGGGTTATGAATTTTCCAAGAGATTTAATTCTCATGGTTCATGACCTAATTTATTAAACGTTTATTTATTACATTGATTCTTTCCTTTGTTTGCTTATCTTTGTCCCCCATCGTATATAAATATATATACACAAAGTCAAATTTACATGGAATATTCTTTTCATGCTAATCCTTAATTAATATATTCTAGATTTATATATATATTTTATTTTAAATTCAAATCTTTTGTGTTAATTTTTACGCACAACTTGTTTTATTAATATCTTTTACATACGAACTCCGTTTTCAGCAAATAAAATATGTAAACGGATCAAAATCTCAACAATAACGCAACTACGATACTTTCGTGCCTAAATTTCAAATTATTCAAACTTCTTACTTTTAGCCCACTAATATTTTATTAATTTATTATTGTTTATTCTTAATTTAATTATCTATGTCAATTTAGGGTATATTTTTTTGGGGTGTTACAATAAGTTTAAATTGGGAAAGTAGAAATTAAATGTGCCTATAAGAAATTTGTATGTGTTTGAGTATTAATGGCTTTTATTAGTATTAATGACACATAGATATGAGGTTAATCCCAACTTGTAGTAGAAGCCTACTTGGAACCAACGGGCATATTCAATATCTACAAGTCAGTCGAGTTAATGTGAGAGGTTTAAGTGTCATGGGCCATTATAACTATTTCACAAGGACGTGAAGTTAGCTCAAATTGTAGTAGAAGCCTTCCCGGGATCACCTGACAAACCCAGCATCTACAAGTGGTTGATTTAATGTGAGACGTCTTGTTGTATGTGTATGTGTATGTGGGTGTATATATATATGTGCATATATATATATATATATATATATATATATATATATATATATATATATATATATATGTGTGTGTGTGTGTGTGTGTGTGTGTGTGCGCGCATGTGAAGTAGGTCTGCCTTGAGAAGGTATTAAGTGGTTGACCTGCCTTGTTTGGGTATTAAGTGGTTAGAACTAGATCCATTCCTAAGGTTCACTCCTTGGTTTAGGACTCGAGTCATGGGACCCACCCTTATAAAAGTCTTAAGTGGTCATTAGGTCTGCCTTTCTCTTAAAATAGTATTAAATGTTCTTAAATTAAAATGATATATGTTTGAGTAGGGTAGTTCTTCGGAAGTTATCTGCTTCCTATCTAGGAGTTGTGTGAGGGTGTACCTAGGGATGGACAATATGAAATTTCTAAAGGACTGCCTATTTAAGGGAAGTATTAAGTGGTTAGGAGTTCACCTGTTATACCAATTAAATAGTAATGCATGGGTCCATCGAAGGGCCTTAAATGACAATAAGTGTCTACCTGAACCGGTATTAAGTAGAAGATTATTATTTCTTGTATTACAAGAGAGAATATTAAATATCATTGACGATTATAAGACGAGGTCTTAAGTGACTTGGGTCCTCTATAGGGTCTTAAGTGATCAAAGGAATCCATTCATAAATAAGTATTTACCTAGTGGCTTTAAGTGACTAAATACAAGTTTGCCTCATAGGGTATCAAGCGATAATAGAATCCACCCTTTGAAAACAGTCCGCCTAATTACTACATGAATTTGTGTGTTGACTTTGCACAGACATAATTTGGTGAATGTATACTTCCATGCATAAGAAATAGATATTCCTTAATTTATGTGATTTTCATTCACTAGAACTTTTGTTTTGACCTCCCTTCTCTTAAAAAATAAACAAGTTAGTAGGTAAGAATGCTTGATTAATGTAGTCATGGAAGTTAGAGCCCGATGAAGGAGATATATAGTTATTTTCTTTATTATCGTGTTTGGCGATATTGTTGTACCCTTAGGATATATTATTATTATCATCATCGATGTACCCTTATTGACAGTTAAGATTTGATGTAATCAAAATTTTATGAGTTTTAGTTAATGGTTCATCTATTTTCCAATGTTATATTTTATCCCTTCCGGTGTGAGATTTTGATGTCGTCGTTAGTTTGGCTTTGTTCATGTAATCCTTATAGGAACCAACGATCCATCTACAATGGCTTTTTAGTTCCAATAGGCCTTTTATACGTAGGAATTTAGTCCCATTCTAGGTGGGTTGTTAGTAAATCAGAACGCCTGCCTTACCTATTGAGCTGGATGAAGAATAAAGTAGATAGGTATTAATCTAAGCATTCATGGTAGTTAATGAGATGTCAACTTATAATGATTTCTTTAGCCTGCCTGCATTAATGGAATTCAAGATTGCATTAGCTCCATGGTGTTTGACTATGAAGTTTCCTATGGAAAACATAGTTGGTGTTGTGAAAGGATCCCGAAGCGTGGCCCTTGAATGCTACATCCAGGAACTAAGAGAGGCAAAGAATAAAGATAAAGGGAAGATGTGGAGGGATCACTCTGCGTTCGGGAACCGACATTATAAAAACCACAGGAAAACCCTGCCTTCGGGAACATAGTATTTCTTACAACGCTATGGACCCTAAAGATAAGAATGCATTGCATAATTGGGTAGCATTAGTCGAAACAACAATTCTTGCCCCTATAGATGCGAAAGATCCATCTTAAATGTTGAATATCAGAACACATGTCAGTATGAAGGTGAATAGGGAGTTGATTACCTTCCTCAAAGCTAACCTGGATGTGTTTGCTTGGAGTCATGCTGATATGCCCAAAATCTCATCGTATATAGCAAGCCACGCATTAAACATTGACCTCCACTTCACTCCAATCTTTCAAAAGGGGGGAGTAAAGCCTCGGAATGGTCAGCTGCCCTGAAGGATGAAGTGTAACGATTAATGGAAAATGAATTTATCAAAAATGCGATGCACCTAGATTGAGTGTCTAACCTAGTTCTTGTTAAAAAGTCAAATGGGAAATGATGAGTTTATATAGATTACTCCGATCTCAATAAGCTTGCCTCAATAACAGTTTCTCCATCTTAGAACTAATCATCTTGAGGATGGAATAAGATGGCATGAGCTACCAATGTTTATGGATGCCTACTTAGGATGAAGTCAAATCAAGATGCATGAACCCACCCAAAGAGAATATTAGTTTCATCACAGACTTAGGACCGTACTTTTATCGACGATACTAGTTGGACTTAAGAATGTCAGGGCAACCTACCAAAAACCCATAAATATGATATTCAAGAAGTGGATCAGCAAACCATGGAGGTATACCTAGACAATATGCTGATAAAATCTCACATCGGGACGAGTCACTTGGATAATTTAGTTGAAACATTCGTAGTGTTGAGAATGTGAAAAAATGGAGCTGAATCCCCTAAAATGATCTTTCGAGGCTTCTTGTGGACTTTCTTGGGATTCATAGTGAGTGCCAGATGTATCAAGGCTTCCAAAAATAAGAAAGAACTCTAAATCTTGAATGGAAACATAACAGCCTTAAGAAGATTTATCTCAATGGACATAGATATATGCATACCATTTTTTGACGATTTGAAAAAAGGGAAGAAAAACTTCGAGTACTACTAAGTTCCAAACAACTTTTGAGGATTTACTCAGACAAGTGGAAGTTCCAGTAATGCTTATCAAGACAACAGATGGTGAATATTTGTTCATTTACTTAGCCTTGTTCCCCTATGCTCTAGTGATGTGCTTGTCTATGAGGAAGACAAGTTTAAAGGTCGATGTATTTTATCAGTAAACGATTCACTGACGCAAGAAGGAATTACCCGAAGTTAGAAAATCTTGCTTATTGTCTACAGATAGCAACAAGGAAATTACGGCCATACTTTCAAGCTCATTCCATAAAAGTACTCACCTATAAATCCTTGAAGCCAAGTCCTATTTCACCGAGAAATTTGCGGGGGACTACTAAAATGGAAAAAAGAATTGAGCCAATTCGATATAATATATCATACTCGAAGGGCATTTAATGGACAAGCATTAGTGGATTTTATAATTGCGTTCGCTATCAGGGAAGATGGAGAGGAAAAGGAAACTGAAGTGGTTATGAAATGGATGTTGTTTTTTGATGGCACAATGATTGAATATTGCTTATGAGTTGGAGTTGTTCTTGAAACTCCCAAAGGATGATCCAATTATTATGCCCTAAGACTGGATTTTCCTACTAAAAACAATGAAGTTGGATATAAAGCATTGATAGCAGGATTAAAGATAACAAGGAATTAAACATCTAGACTTTCCAAATCTTTAGCAATTCACATCTTGTTATTTGCTAAGTTCCGAAGGAACTCTGGCAGAAAGAAGGAAATCTGGCCCTATACTTATTGAAAACATGGGAATTTCTTAGTGACTTGAAACATTCCACCATTTGTTCACATTCCCTAGGAGAAGAACATGAAATCTTATTCACTTGCTAAGTATGCTAGTTCTAGAGATATCCAACTTTTTGGTTTGGTACCGCTTGAGATTCTAACTAGTCCAATCATCGATGAGATGGATGTTGAATGGATCATGGATGCAGTCTAAGAGCCAAATAGTGGATGACCCTAATCAAGGAATACCTGGTCCGTAGAATACTATGCAAACCTAAGCGCGAAAGAAGTTTCATTGAAAAGCACCTAGGTTTGTCATGTAGGATGGGTGACTCTACAGGCAATGATTCTCGATGCCCCTATTACGACGTTTGATAAGAGATGAAGCCTTTCTCATGAAGCTACATGAATGAGAATGTGGAGATCATTTTGGAGGATAGAATTTAGCCAAAATGAGTTGTGATATCGATATTTCTTGTCAGATTTAAGTAGAGATGTAGCCAATTACATAAACTAATGTGATAAGTGCCAAAGATTCTCTAAGATACTTAGACCCCGCTCCACAGACTTGATGTAGTTGGTCATCCCGTGTCCGTTCGTTATGTGGGAAATTGACTTTATAGGATTTCTCACGATAGCCAAAGATAGGTCCAAATATGCAATAGTCGTTGTAGATTATCTCACGAAATTGGCCAAAGCGGAACCGAAGACCACGATTACCACTAATAAAGTTATTAACTTTATGACTAAAAAAATTATTTGTAGGTTTGGAGTACCACGGAATATTGTAACCAAAAATAGGATATAATCTGAAAGCATTGAATCCAAAGATTTCTGTAAGTAGTTTCATATTGAAAAGAGCTTTGTTGTAATAGTGCACCCGCAAGTTAACGAATGAGCGAAAGCAGCAAACAAGATCACCAAATTCACCATCAAAAAGTTACTAATGGAGGTAAAAGGAGGAGGGGTTGATGAGTTCCCACTTGCACTATGGGCTTATTGAAAGACTCACAAATCTACGAATGGGCACACACCCTTCTCTTTGGTATATGTTCCAGAAGCAATGATCCTAGTAAAATTTGAAGTACCTATACATTAGAGAATACATTTCAACCAAGATAAAAATAAAGATTGGCTACTTGAAGCTCTCGATCAAATCGTTGAAAAGGGAGTAAAAGTGGAACTAAAAATGGAACACCACTGAAAAAGGCAACAAGGCACTTCAATGCTAAAGTTCATCACCGAACCTTTGAAGATGGTGGCCCCGTCCTCAAACGGGTTAGGACAAACATTGGGGTATTTAGGCCAAACTGGGAAGTGTCCTATGAAATCGATCAAAAGCTTTTAAATGGAACTTTCAAGCTCACAGCAGTAGAAGAAACTCTTATTCCTGAAGCATGGAACAACAATCATCTACAACCTTATTTTGTTTAAAATTTTAATTCTTGTAATTTTCTTGCACCATAGAGCTCCCATGTTTACTGGAAGCATTATACTTAAAGATATTACCTTTAAATATCAATAAAATTTCCTTTTAAACCATTGACCCTATGTACTTTCAAAATGGTAAAAAAATAATAATCTAAAACTACACGTTTGTGAAATATAAAGTGGTTATTCGTATGGGTCACACGAAATTCAACAAATTTTGGAACAACCATAGACGATGTAATCGCTGGCTACCCAAAAGTATTGCATGAAAAATGAACTATACTCCAAGTCCTAAAGTGTAGAATTGTCGAGTGCAAAATAAGTTCCTAGAGTAACAACATGGAGTGCTACCAAACACCTTCTCAAAAGTAATTGGTGCTAAGGAATTCCCTGTCTTGGGAACATAGTATCGAATATCAACCGTGGACCTTAGAAAGTATAACGTAAGGGAAATCTAACAAGCATCGGGAACTCTCTACCTTAGGGAAAATAATCCTAAATACCGACTGTATGCCTTAAAAAGCATAGTGCGGGAAGGACTAAACAAGAAAATTGATTAACATTGAGAGTTTCCTACCTTGGAGAACATAGTCACAAAAACTAACTATGGACCTTAGAAAGCAGAGGTGGGAAATGATTTGTGGTATTGGAAAAGCCCTAACTATGTTCAAACATGAAAAAAAAACTCATTACACTGAGGCATGAAAATTTCCTCGCCGAGGCATAAAAAACCTCACTATGTCAAGTTACGAAACCTAACCTACATCGAGAATTTCCTACCTTAGGAGGTATAGCCTTGATTACCAACTATGAACCTTAGAAAGAAGGGTTAGGAAACAATCAGTAGCATCTTAGAACTTTCTTTGTGCAGTGAGAATTTCACCCTGAAGCTATCAAATCATCGAACATCGATTTAGAACTCTTCTCATGTGGTGAGAATTTAACCTCAAGGTCGTCAGATCATCGGATATTGATTCAAAACTCTTCTCGCACAATGAGAATTTCACCCCGAGACCGTAGGATTGTTGGACATTGATCCAAAATTCTTCTCGCGAGGTGAGAATTTCACCCTAAGGCTATGCAATCATCGTAAATTCGCTCTTGTGGTGAGAGTTTCACCCCAAAGACATTTGACCATCCAAATTTGACCAAACTCAAACTACGACATGCGAGTTAAAGGAATCCATGATCCAAAGGGTAAAGCAATCAGCTCTCCAAACATAGTAAACTCCATATTGCAATTAAAATGGATCTTAAAAGCGCAAGTTTCCATATTATAGTATGGGTGAAATACCATCAATACTAGTTAATAACGACTCTAAATAAACATACCATAAGCGTGACGCAGTCGGAAATAAGACTCAGCGATATACTAATTGCAACTAACTCAAGCATTTCAAAAGTACAAGGCAACGTACACAAAACGAGAAGTGTTAAGAATGCATAACATACACAAAAGCCTTGTATGAATAAGAAACAACAACACAATATTTATAAGCAGGATGTAGTGTATCCAAATAGGGGGTCGACACAGGCATAATCCTAGCTAAGAAAAATAGAATGCAAGTAATACACGATTGCAGAAAAGAAAAATAGAAATAAAAGAAAGTTACAAGTTAATCATCCTACATCACCCCTTCTTGCCTCCCTTCGCATCATCCCTAATCTTGATTTCCAGTTTCCCATGCCTTTCTGATTTGTCGACTAAAGAGCTAGCGCAGTAGGAATAACAGAAGTGTGCCTGAAACCATTGGTGACTTTTGACTCATTCGTTGCGCTCTTTGATATCTTATGAACAACATGTTTATGACATCAGGACGAGCTATTAGACAAATTTTCCTCTCCGGCCACAGGCTTCACTTCTCTAGTAATGACGTCCTTCTCTCTTACCTCCTTTTCTTTGTTAGTTAGGTCTTTCTGTTTGACACTTGGTCCATCCTCTCCTAAGGACATCACTATGCATCCAAGTCTTATAAAGCTTCGGTTTGTTCCGAATGTACCCCAAGCTAAGGGTGGAATCTTAAATAGGAGATGGAACCATTGAAACAAGGGTAAAGGCTGCAAAAATCACTTCATTCCCCACAATTCAGGAGGAAGGAGGAAGAGTTGTAAGGAACTCCGAGCCTATATCTTGAGAGAAGTGAGTAATTAAGCCATTAACCTTTTGGAGAGAAAATAGAAAGTCTTCAAGCTCTGGAGATGAGAGTATATCACCTGATGTAGGAGGATTCGTGTGAGTGCTAAAGTCAATTTCATACGTTTTCACATCATTATCATTACCTTCATCACTCGGTGCATAATCTTGGAGGCAATAATAGCTAAATCAAATTTGAAATCAGGATGATGACTGGATCAACTTAAAGGGATCCACAGGAGAAGGTTTAGGATGTGGAGTGGTCTAACCGTGCAAATCTTGACCTGAAAACCCTACTCCAACAAAAGCCTATTGTTCCTATTCAAGCTGGATCTCCTCTTTCCCTCTACAAGACAACCTAGGACTCCTCATATATGAAGTAATAAATTAGCTCCTCCTCTGTGTAGCCCCTTTCAGCTACTAGCTAAGTACCTATTCCCATGCCTCGATGAGGTTATGAGAAAATTTGTCTCCTAGAAATAATTAGATGCCATTGCTCATAATAGACAAAGTACATAAATTCAGTATGTTAACATCCAAATGGTTCATTATATCTTCATGAGCTTTTTGGACAGTGGTCTTCTCAGCAACAGTCGGCTATTTCTCCTTTTGAGCTTGAGCAAGTTGTTCTCTAAGGCGAAAAATCTCGGCAACCTGATTTGATATGTTTTTTGTTGGCTTGGCGATGGTCTTTCGATGAGACTCAAGAGTTTCTTTTCCAACTCAAGGATTTTCAAAGCAACCTTCTCACTACTATGAGCCTTTTTCAATTAGAGTTCATAACATTTCTCCATCGAATTATTAGCAGCACTCAACTTTGCAACCGTTTCATCAGCATTCTTTTTGGTCATTAAAGCCTCCTCTCTATCTTGCTTAAGTTGCTCAATTTCAACATCACACTTCTTGATGAACTCTAAGAACTCTTCTCTCTCATGGTCATATAGTAGGATTTTAGTGTAATTACAATAGTTAACCCTGGCTAGTTCTCGAACTAAGCATTGCCAACTTGTTATTTTCTCAAAATATTAATGTTTTGTAGAGAAACATCATTGTCAATCAGGAGTAGGTCATGGTCAAGTCTTGCCCTTTGGAGAACCTAGTCTGCACGGTTCTACTATAAGTTCAAATGAGCTTTGGGTAACTCGTATGGCTTTCTTTGGAGAATTTGATATATGTTGGGACTCTGAGAAATGGTTGGAGTGGAAGTTGGAATAGACGGACCAACGAAGGTTGAAATTTCGGCCCGAAGACTCGCCAGAATTCGATGGCTCATATGACCTTTGGTCCACTTTGTGACACTTGAATGAACTCATCCCTTCTAACAGCCTTGTTCCTTTCATCGTTTCTTTCTCCCTCTTTCTTTGTTTCTGTTTCTCTCCACTGCTCTCCTAATCTACCTCTCTCGGTCTTCTTTCTTTTTGTATACCCTCCTCCCATCTTCCATTTCTAAGAGAGGAGGGAGATAGCGTCTTTTCTCTCAGGTGTCTATGGAAGAGTGCTTGGAGCTTTTAAAAATGGGGTGCTACTATTCACACCCCATTTTACAATACCGGCCACCAAAACTAAAAGCACCTCAAATATTTTCATTTTCCTCTACTAGCCACCGTCTAAATTAATAACGTAAAAATAAAGAGGCCACCATATGTCTTATATAAACAAATGCTTCCCTCCTCACTTAATTTTCATTAATCTTTATCTACATACATGCCTTTCAATCTGAAAGGCCTGTTGCGTTTTCTGCTGGCGCTAAGTCTTTTTTTTTTATTACACGTTGTTTTCATCTGTTTTGACTTTGGTGATTACTACAATAAAATCCAGCCCTTTCACACCCCAATTGCAATCTTGGTTTTCTTCCAGTCTTAATTTATCCGACTTTAGAATTACAATAACGGTATTCAACTTTTTCCCATTGTTTTATACCATCGGATCAATGTACTCTACGAATCAAATACCTAAAGTCAGATAGTTCAAGAAAAATTAAAAATAATCCATTTTCATAACCACATTAACAACTTTAATTTTTATAAATGAGTACTCACTTTGTCAGTTGCGAAATGATTCGTAAAATCAATATTTATGTCTTTTGAGTTATTTGATCGAACATTTTGCATCATATTATCATAACTATCATGTTTATCATCCAAATCAATAAGGGCGTTCTTTAATTTATCATCATTCAAATAATCCATCTATTAAACGTCCAAAAAAATTTAATGTATAAATTTGTAAAACAAGATACGTAAGTTATACTGATAAAAACCCTACAAGTCAAAACTTATATTTTCATTCTCTATTACAACATCTTCAAATTTAATGTCCTCCAAGCTTGTAATTTTCAATGGAGCAAAAAAAAAAAATCTAAAATGTAATCAGGCACTCTAACCTTAAAAAAAACTAACAACATGTTCTATAAGATAATAGAAAAAATAAAAATCAAGCAAATATAGCCGCTTTTTTATCTTCATCTTCCATCTTTATTAGGCACAAAAGAATATCTGCTTTTATTAGGCTTAAAGGTTTTAAAATTGTAGAGAAGTACGTGATTTTTTTAGAAGTACGGTGGTGAGTAACTGAGTAAAGGAATAATATATGGTGGTCAGAAGAACATAAAAAATAATCATTTGTATTAAATTTATAAAGGTGACCGGAAGTGTAAACCGGGGTACGAATAGTAAAACCCTAAAAATGCTAGTATATCCGGAAAATAGCGAAAAGACTAACTGAATTCAGAAAGGGCGTTGACACTCCAAATATTGGTAAGGGGATCAAATTTTAAAAACACTCCAATCATAAATAAAATGTTGGAGGGAGTCACGTACTTAATTTTTATGTTCCCTTTTTTACTTTGGTAATAAAATCGGTTACCATTCCAAAACCTGTTAATTTCAAATGCAAAATAAAAAAAAACAAATCCTTAAATTATTTGCAAACGAAGAAAGAGCGATCGTTTGGGGAGAAATAATGGCGCAAATGAAGAATGTGAAACAAATGAGATTATTAATAATTTAACATATGAGAAATGAAATTATTTAAAAAAGCGATCGAAAAATGAGAAATGAAATTATTTAAAAAAGCGATCGATAATTGAGATTATTAGTAATTTGATATAAAAATCTGATGCAGTTCGACTAATATACCGTTTGTTTTTTAATTAACAACTAAAAAAAGGATTATTGTAAAGAAGGCTAATTTTGTAAAATAAACTTTATTTGTTAAGGGGGTGCTCTCTACATTGATACTCCCCTTAACAAATTTTTTCTTTTTAAATTGATCCCCCAACAATACTTGGAGTGTCAATAACAATTCCCTTTAGAAATGAGCACAAGTGCAGAAGAAAAATATGTGCAGTAAGTGCTGGTAAAATTAAATATTCCAAAAAACCGTGTTTCCGTATGACTAATATGGAAGCCTAAAAGCACTATGAAGTAATACGCCTTAGGAAAAAAAATCGAAAATCGAGTTGGTCGACGTGAGCAACACTCCAAATATCTCAAATGGGGTAGTTTGAGTGTTACTCAAATCGGCAAAATTGCTGATAGCATTCCCATTTTGAAAACGGGAGTAGTTGGATGGTAATATCCCCAAGCACATTTGTGGTCGAATGCTTAAGAACGTCTTCCGCTTGATAGATCGATCTGATCTGGGCACCTCATCAAAGGACTCCGCATAATCTTCCTCGAACTCACTCTCTAACGCTACTTGAATCTTATTCCTCTCCGTCAGATATTTCTTCTTCGACATCAAGAGAAATTATGGTTTTACCCATACGATAGGTAAACTCCCCCTTTTCACCTTCCCAAATTGATTAGTCATATCCTGACTTCTAGAGCTCTAATCTTGGGTAATTCCCCTGATGGACCCCCTTACATAGGAGTTTCTTTTACGGTTCCTTGAGTCGAATGAGTCTAAATCCTATAAATGACAGAAGCTAAGATTTTGTAGGGAATCACTGACCTCTCATGATGTAGGATCCCGGATCTGCGAAGATACCTATCTTGTAATAAAAATTTCATCTCATTCTACAGATTCAGAATCGCTCTAAGATTATCTATGGTGGCCTGATGAACATCATCTCTCAGGGGTAGATCTATGAGAAAAATGCAGGTTGAATTAAAATATCAAGTCTCGACTTTAGGATAAGTATAATACTAGAACTCAAGCACTTATATCCATGCGTTCATAACCTATTAAACCCTTGGATAGTGAAAGAAGATGAATTGATTTGTGAAGGCAAGTATTTTGTAGGATAAATTCTGTAACACCCCACATCCGTTAAGGTCACTCACAAAGGAAATGCCTTAACTTTGGTGGAGACTTATAGGTAAAATATACAGATAAATTACAAGACAGACAAAATTAAAACAGCGGAAAAAAGGACTTTACTTTATTGATAAAATAGTTGTACAATAATTGTTTTCCACTACCAGAATATCTGTCTTACAAAATAAAGAAGCATAAAATAACATTTATATTCCCCAATGTAGCGTGAGCCAGCCATAGCAATGGAAAAGAGAATTCTAGCAAAACTTCGACTAATCTTCAGCTTGGAAAGAAAACTGGACTAAGTAGTAATATTCCCTACCTGCGAACCGGGAGGGGGGGGGGGGGTGGGACGGAAGACAAGAAAGCGAAAGAAAACAGAGTCAGACATAAAGTCTGGTAAGTTCAGTAACTTTCAGCATGTGAACAGGTAAAAGCAACATGACATGAATTTTAACTGAATACAAGGCAATACCATGATGATAGGGTTAACCAGATAACGCAAGCTATGCCGTGGCAAGATAAAACTGAATGTTATGATAAATTGGATCTAACGACAAGCTGAATATACTGATAAACTGAATATGCTTCCATACTTTCTCTACTTCGCGATTACCCTATCATTCTAATTTCTATATCCCTGCACCACCTAACTAGTAATCTGTATAAACTGATAAGAACAGATACGTGATCCTAATCCCTGCAATTGTGGTTGTTTTTAGGTGTACATCTATTATTTATTACCTAGGTCTAACCTAGGGTTTTCTATTGAGCGCATTCTAGATCCAACCAGGGTTTTCGCTACCCAGGGCTACTAGGGTTTATGCTACCTATTGAACGTTTCTCGGATTTTAGGGTTTACGCGACCGAGGTCCAACTAGGGATTATGCTACCTACCGAGCGATGCCCCCTAGTCTAGGACACACTACCTAGAGCGGTATATGTTCCTAGTCTAGGAATCATTATCGCCGTCTAGATGCACATGTCCTCTGTATGTGCGACCCGAGTCTCGTGGCAGGGCAAATCAAGAAACACGGAACTCGGTCAGGAGCTATCAGATATCTGCCGATGCAGATGCTAAGGTCTGTTTTTCCAGTGGCTATGGTCCCACCAGACCCCTCCCTCAACTAATGAAAGGCACACCTTGAAAAATGAGAACTATACACAGGCACTCTATGCCCCACTAACCTATGGCCATCCGCACCCATAACAAGATAGCGAGTATATGGTCCTTTGGAGTTTTCCGCCTTTTCGTTGTACGTATCTCGACTGACTCAAGAAGGTAGGTAGACGACGAGTTGCTATCACAGGGCTACTGGTCTCGCCGAATCACGCTGGTCCACCCTAGTCTTTAGGTTGCCTTATATTGCAACCAAGGCATACCCTTGGTTCTTCTAACGTGACCTTTACCTTTGTGTGCCCAGGCAGATCATCTGCAGCCACACTGTGGGATACCAAGAGTACCCTCACGTCCCCTCGAAGCCGCGTGCTTTGTAACCCAGTTTGTTGGAGCCTTCTTTAAGATCAGATGGACGTTCGCTCCTTCTCGTGTTCTACTAAGGTTTACTACTTAGTTCCCTTAACTAAGGTTTACTACTTAGTTCCTGAATCGTCGTTTTCTTAACTAAGGTTTACAACTTAGTCCTCTTAACTATGGTTTACTACTTAGTTCTCTTTCTCGTCAAGTTGGATTGGTTAAGTGTCATTAGTCAATTCAAGTTAACTTAACCCATTCATTTGTCATGTTAAACTGGTTAAGTGTTATCAGTAGTTTATGTTGACTTAACCCTATCACAAATCAAGTTATATTGGTTAAGCATTTCTTATTACTTAACCCACCCCTTCATCTTGTACTGGTTAAGTGTTCCCTTAGTTAACTTAACCCTAACATCTGTTTAATTCACATGTTCTAATGGTTAAGTATTGTCCCTTCATGTTTTAACTTAACCTTGTTCATTTGGCACACTATGATGGCTAAGTGTTCTAAGTTTACTTAACTCCACCTTCTAGTCTAGTTAACATGTTAAATTGGCTAAGTGTATTTTACCTAACCCTACCTTCTAGTCTAGTTAACATGTTATAACGGTTATTTAACCCCTAAAAGTCTTGTCTTGTTAACATGTTAAGTTGGTTAAGTGTTCCTATGGACTTAACCCTCCCATTCTAGCTTAACTGTTTCTTAGCTTTAAATTATTCATTTAAAGCACCAACCACTCACATTAGACAGAAATTGTTGCGGTCACTGGATGTGCCAGTCTGTTCCGGGCATATTTACACCACAACTCTGTCTAACCTCGGGTCCTTTTGGGCTCAATGCTCTAACCACCCACATTAGATAGGTATTGTTACGGTTGTTGGATTTGCCGGGCGGTTACGGGCGGTCTTATACCGTAACTCAATCTAACCTCGGGTTAGGCATATTCATCTTTTCTAGATTTACATATTTATCCTTTTTGTCTATATGTAAGTTGCTAACGGATCTTTTAAACAAATTCGGCCTATACCATATTTATTTGTCATGCCCACTAACATACCTATATTCTAGGCCCAAATCTTGATTTACCAATCAATTTACCCAACTTGCAGTTTTATTCCAATTTAGATCTAGTATTTCCATTTACAGTTCATGTCAAAACTAGATTTGATACTCTAGTTTACAATTTATGCCTAAAGCTTAGGTTACTAGCCAATACTAGATTCAATATATCAAATTACATCTTCTATAATTCATGTCAAATTACCCCAATTTGCATTTAATAGTCATGTTATAATACATGCTCTAAATTATGCCAAATAATATAGATTTCACGTTATACCCAAATAACCCCGCATTCATAACGTACATATACCATGATTTCACAAGTTTCTTAAGTACTCATGAAATGAAACTAAAAATGGAATAGAGGATAAACGTGAGAATTGACATAAAAGGATAGGCATGCGAAAGCGAGCCAAATACAAGGATAATGGATCCAATGGTTTTGGTGAACATAATAGCGAATAGGAATAAACTAAGCAAGTCACACCCTTGGTATGAGATCCAACAAAATGCCAGTTCGGTGTATAACATGGTTTGTAACTATAGTGTTATGGGCATAAATAATTAACCATGATAGTCTTAGGCAATTAACCACAATAGTCATAGTCATAGTCATAGTCATAGGTAGAAACCTCATAGTTATGAATCATAGGCGATTAACCACAATAGTCATGGATAATTAACGAAAATAGTCCTAGGAAATTATTCTAAATAGTCATAGGCAATTAACTGTAATAATTTTAATGTCATGGTCATAGATAATAGTCTTATGTTCATAATCATAGGCAATAATCTCATAGTCATGAATCATGGTCGTAGGCAATGGTCTTATGTTTATAGTCATAGGAAATAGTCTTATGTCCACAGTCATAGGCAATAGTCTTATGTCCACAGTCATAAGCAATAGTCTTATGTCCACAGTCATAGGCATAGGCATAGTTTTGTGTTCACAGTCATAGTCTTAGGCCGTTAACAATAGTTTCAACATCATAGGCATAGGCACAGTGTCATAGGTAATTGATCACAATAGTTCTTAATTAGATCCAAAGGCATATACAAGCTCAGATTCAGATGAAAGGATCAGGCATTTCTTATATCCATTTAATTACATGCCACAAATAGATCTAGACGTTCAAATCTAAAAAGTAATTGACTAACATTGATCGGTTTTAACAAAGGATAATAAGATAACGTTGAGGTGATTTACTATGATTCGCATGACGTTGCCCGAAGCCGTTGAATTAGCCTTTGCTTCCCTTCTTGAAGCTTTAACTTTATTTGAATCTCCAATACGCAATTCCTAGCCGCAGTCTTCAAGAATAGTCTTCGTGTTTTATTTCAATTTATTTATTTCAATTATTCCAGAGGCATCATGAGGAGAGAGTGAAATTGTGTAAAGAGAATGGGGCTAGGGGCTGTTTATATAGGATTAGGCGGACGAATCTAGACTGAAAACGAGTCCAGAAACATCAGAATGAACCCAGGCTAGAAACTGGGTTTCAGCACCAGGTCGACCCCCAAGTCGACACTATGGTGGACCTGGTCCCTGGGAGGTCGACACTATGGTTGACCCCCAGGTCGACTGGGTCCTGGGCGGGAAATTTCCTGCCCAGTCTGTTCTGGGTTTTGAATTCGAATTCGAATTTCAAGCTGTTTTTCTGTTCTGAAAATCCTTGAAACTTCGGAGGGTCATATCTCCCTCATTCGGACTCCGTTTCTCGAAAACTCGGACTTGTTTCCAAGCAGAATTTCGAGACGAACGCAATGGCACAACCCGTTTCCCTTGATTCTTATTTTAAAATTTATTTATACTTTAATTTGCGAAACTTAATGTTATAGAATTACGGGGTGTTACATTCTCCCCCTCTTAAAAGGATTTCATCCCCGAAATCTTCAAGTTAGGAAGAATGTATCCTACCATCCATTCACCCATCTACTCAACCATTCAACCACAGGTATTCATTGTCCTTAAAAAGATTTCTAATGCTTTCATGTTCATATGCATAGTGTGTGTATATGTCTTTATCTAATGCAAAATCAGGCGGTCTACTGATTCAGTTGGCCTCCTTAATGCGAATTATGCCAGTGCCATGCGTCCAATCATGTATGCAAGCATCCCTAGTTATGTAAATACTACATGTGTGCATAGCCATTCATCCATATGCAATATACATATGATAACATATCCAGTTAAATCCGTTAAGCAAATACATATATGCGGATGCAATATGAAAGTGGCTGAGTCGTTCTAGCGCCTATGGTGTGTATATGCATCTATGAGCAATCATTTGCAACCATCAATCATAACATGTTTCAAATACATGTTTCAAATACATATTTACATCCATTGGCTTCTACCTAAGGATCGATGATACGCACTAGCAGATATACCTTAAAAGCTAGAAAGTATGCACAGAATTCCTAAGAAAAGAGATCAAGGATGTACCCTTAATTAAAAGGGTATGATGCGTGTATCTAATCTTCAGTCTTCTAAGTCGCGTCTTCTTGAGCTTCACTATTCTGTACCTTATCTAATTAATCTTCACGATTGCGAAGCTTCTTGACCTCCATTTCCAAAACTGTCGTTGATAAGATAACTGGTTTTGCATTGTCAACTGGATATATGCGGAAGTCTATCTCGCATTTTAGGGGTAAACTCCTAACCTAATAAAAAACATCTGCGTACTCATGGACTACCCTAACGGATTGCAAATCGTCGATAAATGCATTAAGCGATTCTAGCTAGCTAAGCCTAACTGATTCTTTACATGGTATCTCGAGGGTATTTCCAAGGCAAGTCAAAAGTCTAACTACCCTTCTTTCAGAATCACTAGCCAACCAACCCATGCCTAGAATCAATTCATTGCCCATGGAACCAAAAACATAAGCATTACGCTTAAACTCAGCACTTAATATAGTTATTCTCAAATCCTTACAAACCAAAGGTAAATGGGCCGAACCACCAATTGGATTTGAGACACTAATGGGATCTTCTACTATACAAGTACTAATGTGCAGAGACTCAACTATGGAAGTAGATATGAACAAATCCGAAGCGCTAAGATCAAAAGAGTACTAACTGGTTGATCAAAATGAAAAGCTAAACTTTTCCAACAGAGACTTTTACTATCTCTCTCTCAGGTATTCTGGTGGTGGAAGCATGCACTGTAACATCCCATAATTTCAGTATATTTAAGTTTCAATTTAGAATAAATAAAATGGAATATATTAGAAAAAAAAATCAAATTTTGTTGATTTTATGATGGTGATTATTTGAATGGAGTATAAATAGATTTTTAAATTTAGTTTATACTTAGGATTGTTGAAATTTGAGAATTTATATTTTGTTTATTTAATAAATTTGAGTTGTTTGGTTTACAATGGAAACGCAAATTTAATTTGAAATGGCGAAATTCTAAGTGAAGAAATAATAACTGAAATTCGAATCAGAGATTTAAATAATCAAAATTTGATTTAAAATGTGTGAAATTTATTTATAGAAGTTATTTAATTAAATTTGAATTTAACGAACATTTAAATTTGAATTAAAACGGTTAAATGAATATTTGAATATTTTATTAATTAATTAACATTGGAATTTAACTATTTTGGCGACTGTCTCGGAATTCGACGAAACTGCCGCCGTCGGAACCGGAACGATGAATTATGCTAGGATTCCAATTTGCATTACAATCCGACTTACCGTTTGATCGTACAAGAGAAATTGTGAACGAATCATTGTAAATGGATAATTGGGTATTTCTCATATTTGGGCCTTATAATTTTATATAAGTAAAACCCACTTAACTCCACATCAGCTCATTTCACCTGTACATTACTTCCTCCATCTACTTTTCTTCTTAATGGCTGAAATTAAAGGTCAAACCCTAGAAATAAATACAACCTCAAAAATTAAATCTCTTCAAACCATAGCAAATTATATGTCGATTCGAAGCTCTCAACGATACGAAGCTGATGGTGTGATTTGTTTCGACATGCAGTAAGCGAGGTGGCTGGAAATAGCGGTCAAAGGGTAAAATCCGCGGAACCCTAATTTCGTAATTGGGTATTTTCGATTTAAGGCTCAATCATGGAATCGGGGATATGGGTTTTGTAGAGGAGGTACACACGAGTTCAACGGTGGAGATGGCATCGTCTAGAAGCCGTTGTGGTGGTCTAATTTGGTGGTTAAAGGTTAGAAGGGGCAGATTTTTAGGTCGACGGTGGCAGAGCTAGGGCCTACCGGAGATGGAGGCGCTGGCATGGTTGGGTGCGGCTAGTGGAGGAGGCCATCTCGCCGGTGGTTGGAGGTTCCCAAGTGGTCGGAGCTCGATGAAATCGGTGGTCAAAGTCAGGTTGAAATTGGGTTTTCCGCGTCGTGACTTCCTGTAGATGGAGCGGGAAGAAGAATACACGGTTGCTGAGGTGTCAACGTATGATTGGGTGGGAATTTAATTTTAATTAATTTATATATTTAAATTTCAAATAGAAAAATGCTCATAACTTTCTCGTTTTAACTCGGATTTGGACGCGGTTTGTTGCGTTGGGATCGTGGTGGAATTGCGGACGTTTTGGCACTAACCTGGTTGTGTTTAGAGACTGTGAAATTTTGAGCTTCAGTTGGACATTCGATCAACTGAGGACGCAAAGGTGAGTGATTTTCTCACTTACAAAATACTGAATTACTTCCATATTTATTAAATTAAATTATGAAATAAGTTTGGTTGCATGGTTGTCATTGATTGTTATTGTTGCTTAAAACTGAAATGAAATGTGTTAATGTGCCAATTAAGTTGATAACTAGTTATTTAGTTCAAATAAAATTTCTAGTTAGAAACCCGACATTTTGTGGACCAATGAAAAGTTTTAATATTTACCGTTGAACAAATGGTTGTGTTGGATGCTGTGATGGTTGGGTGCTGAATTGATATTGATACTGAGATGTCTGTTATTCAGTATATGGATGATGTGTGTTATTGTGATGGTTAATCCCATTTCACCCTAATGTTACGGGCATCGAATAAACCCAGGATTAATCGTTTTGAAATGAATTAAGAACACAGATTGAAATGATAGATATCTGTGACCCTGATTTGGATTGAAATGATAGATCCATCCCTGAAATATCGAGAAATTAAATATAACAACACTTGGCCATAAGATAGAAAATTATATACAGACATCGGTTGGTTTAATGATTTTTTTAGTATTCGGAATTTTAGTAGAAAGAAATTTCAATGTAAAGGAATGGTCTGATACTCGATATACTTGTTTCCCCTTAAAGATCTGGATCACGAATGTTTAGTAGGAATGATTAAGAAGATTTTCCCAAACGAAATGGAAATTCTTAGAATGGGATTTGAATATATATTTGAAATTTCCAAAGTAAGGGTTGGGTTTGAATGTAATAAATTCTTATCAAACTTAATTTAGAATAAAAATGATTGAGGATACTTGGGGTGGTTTATACTTAAATATGAATAGGGGTTGAATCCCATAAGATTGGGAGATTAGTTTAAATGGTGTTTGAAACAAGTCATTGGGCTAGACAAACTCCATTGAGACTGGAGTTTAGATTCAAGTATTGAAGTTCGAAGAAAGGAACGATTTGAGTTAAAGAATTTTATTATATATATATATATACATTTACACTGTTGATTTCAAATAACTATTCCTTTCCTTAAAAATTTATTTTATAAAAACTTTTTACCTATAATTATTTGTTATAACTAAATTTTCCTTATATTCTATTATTTAATTTTTTTAGTAAACTTTTAATTTATGTATTTTTATAGTGTTTTAAAATTTATCTTATCCTATTATGACTATTATATTTTATATATTATTTTATATAAAGAGTTTTATTAATAAGTATCTATTTTCAATTTTTGTAAATGATCGTAAATTTCTTCGGAATGGAAAGTACTGGATTTAAACCATGGTCGAAATGGAGTTGAGATAAAGTTATGTCCTCTTGGAATATGAATCGATTTCTAAACCACTTTTTATATGGAAATATGAATTTTTTTTCTCAAATATAAATGGGTCTCCTAAGAGATTTAAAATGAGTTATTATGAAATATATATTCTAGTTGGATATGAATGGATTTCAATCATAAATCGATTTGAAATAATTATAACCTCAGATGTGAAACATATTCTACTTGAATATATAAATCGATTGTTTGAAATATTTTATGATTTTAATGTATGGATATAGAAATATATTCTAGTTTAGAATATAATCGATTTGGGAACGATTATGACATGTTAATATGAAATTATATTCTTTTGAGTATAAAACTTGGTTCGAAACGAAATATGGTATTTTGATATGAACGAACCTTTGTGAATGTAAAAGAACCAACCGATGTGAAATTTGTAAGCGTTGGTTGTTAAAGAGACCGGAGTCGACATAAGGCATACTCTCTATCAGTGTCGATACCACTTTAACAATTGTGAACGTTATGACGTATCCAGAATGAAATGTGATGACTTGGAGGCAAAGTCTGGATTTGATGAAGATGAACGATGACGAAATAGCCCTGACCTTCGGGTCAGAATTGAAATGACTAAAACAGGAGCTATACCGTGACTAATTGAGGTTAGCGCCTTTGATCGGACACACTTCTTCGATGCTATTTATATGACTATGATGATGATGATTTGGGCCCATTTGATTTTGTGATTATGGGAGTGTGTTCCGAGGTGGGCGGTAGTGGCTGCTATGCGTTACCACTGGTCCGGGAGTGCAATTGGTAGAATCCTACCCTGGGCATTGCCTCGAGTGCCTTGTCATATATATCCATATCGAGCCCCATACGATTTTTGATTTAGCATTGCCTTCTATGGAGTGCCCTCTGATAACACCAGTACGGTGAATTTACGGTACTGTATAGACTGTTGATGCCTATAAACGGCGTAAGGGTAATATGGTAATCCCGCTTACGCTATTTTCAGTATTTATACTTTATTGGATATACACTGTCATAATAGCGTATTATACTATGTATGTATTAGTTTAAGGATCCTCGAGAGATGGGAAAACCCGTAACATCTCTTGAGTTACTGCACCATGACACTGATATTATTTCGTATTTTAATTTGACTAACATGAGAATGATTTAGTGCTGATCCGAGTGTTTGTTGTGTTTTCTTTTTATGCAATACGCTCGGGTCAGCAGATGTTGCAGTTAATGAAGATTACTTTGCCTTGGAGATAGAAGACGAAGATTTGGTATATATGTATTTCCGCTGCAAGTTATTTCCGCTGCCGTGTGTGTATATTTGTTTATGTGTAACTCTGATTTATCATTTGTACGCTATAGTCAAATGTGTATATATTCCAATTGTGTTAACTACTATTTGTTTATTATATGTTGTCCTTCCGCTGTGAGATTCTGAGATTTGTTTTTCTCTTCTTTCTTCTTTGTCCCAATAACTACCTGTATTTGCGATTTGTTTGAGTCGACATGTGAGGTTTATTGTCGATTTTAAACGGTCAAAAATGTGGGTCGTTTCATGCACTCTCCCATCTGAAAATCCTGTCCCTCGTCCTTGCCCTTAATTATATGCCCCATTATACCATGGAAAAGATACTTCCTCTCATCTTAGGTTTTATAATTCCTTTTTTCTTCATGAGTCGAGTTTATATCCATGAATTTCTCGTCCTTGCATTGAGCTCCCTAGCCAAACTCCCTCATCCTCATCTTTACCATCCCTGTGTAATCAAATTGCCAAGTTACTTAAAAGCTGCCTCCATCGCACGGATAACCCTCCAAAGATTGAAAGAAGACTAGCTGCCGGTGAAACTACTATGCTATAGATGGGAGTCGTGCACTACTTTGCCCTTCGATAGGTATCATAGTCTTATCAATCCTACGGAACCGTGCCGCGATGAGGTTACCTCCCAGAAAGCTAGGAGCCCCAAAGACTCAAGAAAGAAGGGGACAAGAATTCAAATAGAGGATCAAAAGATAGTGCGTATGGCTTTTGGGGAATATGCCTTTAAAACAAAACTTTTCTTTTGAAAAATGCTTCTTTAAAAACCGTTTTGAAAATATTTTTTTTTTTCAAATCTTTCATCTGATCTGGTAACCTTCAGCTCTAATACCACGTGTAACACCCCACATCCGTTAAGGTCACTCACAAAGGGAATGCCTTAACTTTGTTGAAGAGTTATAGGTAAAAGATACAGATAAATTACAAGACAGACAAAATTAAAACAGCGGAAAAAAGGACTTTACTTTATTGATAAAATAGTTTGTACAACAATTGTTTTCCAATACCAGAATATCTATCTTACAAAATAAAGAAGCATAAAATAACATTTATATTCCCTAATGTAGCGTGAGCCAGCCGTAGCAATGGAAAAGAGAATTCCAGCAAAACTTCGACTAATCTTTAGCTTGGAAAGAAAACTGGACTAAGTAGTAATATTCCCTCCCTGCGAACCGAGGGGGAGGGGGACGGGGACGGAAGACAAGAAAGCGAAAGAAAACAGAGTCAGACATAAAGTCTGGTAAGTTCAGTAACTTTCAGCATGTGAAAAGGTAAAAGCAACATGACATGAATTTAACTGAATACAAGGCAATATCATGATGATAGGATTAACTAGATAACGCAAGCCATGCCGAGGCAAGATAAAACTGAATGCACTGATAAATTGGACCTAATGACAAGCTGAATATACTGATAAACTGAATATGCTTCCATACTTTCTCTACTTCGCGATTACCCTATTATTCTAATTTCTAAGTAATATGTATAAACTGATAGGAACAGATACGTGATCCCAATCCCCGCAATTGTGGTTGTTTCCAGGTGTACATCTATTATTTATTACCTAGGTCTAACCTAGGGTTTCCTATCAAGCTCATTCTAGATCCAACCAGGGTTTTCGCTACCCAGGGCTACTGGGGTTTATGCTACCTATTGAATGTTTCTCTGATTTTAGGGTTTACACGACCTAGGTCCAACTAGGGATTATGTTACCTACCGAACGATGCCCCCTAGTTTAGGACACACTACCAAGAGCGATATATGTTCCTAAACTTTTCCCATGTATGTGTCGCGAATCGTTATCGCTGTCTAGATGCACATGTCCTCCGTATGTGCGACCCGAGTCTCATGGCAGGGAAAATCAAGAAACACAGAACTCGGTCGGGAGCTTTCAGATATCTGCCGATGCAGATGCTAAGGTCTGTTTTTCCAGTGGCTATGGTCCCACCAGACCCCTCCTTCAACTAATGAAAGGCACATATTGAAAAATGAGAACTATACGCAGGCCCTCTATGCCCCCACTAACCTATGGCCATCCGCACCCATAACTAGATAGCGAGTATATGGTCTTTTGGAGTTCTCCGCCTTTCCGCTGTATGTATCTTGACTGACTCAAGATGTTAGGTAGACGACAAGTTGCTATCACAGGGCTACTGGTCTCGCCGAATCACGATGGTCCACCCTAGTCTTTAGGTTGCCTTATATTGCAACCAAGGCATACTCTTGGTTCTTCGAACACAGACCTTAACCTCTGTGAGCCTAGGCGGATCATTTGCAGCCTCACAGAGCGATATCAAGAGTACCCTCACGTCCCCTCGAAGTCGTGTACTTCGTAACCCAGTTTGTTGGAGCCTTCTTTAAGATCAGATGGACGTTCGCTCCTTCTCATGTTCTACTAAGGTTTACTACTTAGTTCCCTTAACTAAGGTTTACTACTTAGTTCCTGAATCGTCGTTTTCTTAACTAAGGTTTACAACTTAGTCCTCTTAACTAGGGTTTACTACTTAGTTCACTTTCTCATCAAGCTGGATTGGTTAAGTGTCATTAGTCAATTCAAGTAAACTTAACCCATTCATTTGTCATGTTAAACTGGTTAAGTGTTATCAGTAGTTCATGTTGACTTAACCCTACCACAAATCAAGTTATATTGGTTAAGTATTTCCTATTACTTAACCCCACCCCTTCATCTTATACTGGTTAAGTGTTCCCTTAGTTAACTTAACCCTAACATCTGTTTAATTCACATGTTCTAATGGTTAAGTATTGTCCCTTCATGTTTTAACTTAACCTTGTTCATTTGGCATACTATGATGGCTAAGTGTTCTAAGTTTACTTAACTCCACCTTCTAATCTAGTTAACATGTTAAATTGGCTAAGTGTATTTTACTTAACCCCACCTTCTAGTCTAGTTAACATGTTATAACGGTTATTTAGCCCCTACATGTCTTGTCTTGTTAACATGTTAAGTTGGTTAAGTGTTCCTATGGACTTAACCCTCCCTTTCTAGCTTAACTGTTTCTTAGCTTTAAATTATTCATTTAAAGCACCAACCACTCACATTAGACATATATTGTTGCGGTCACTGGATGTGTCGGTCGGTTCCGGGCAGATTACACCGCAACTCAGTCTAACCTCAGGTCCTTTTGGGCTCAATGTTCTAACCATCCACATTAGATAGGTATTGTTACGGTTGCTTGATTTGTCGGGCGGTTCCGGGCAGTCTTATACCGTAACTCAATCTAACCTCGGGTTAGGCATATTCGTCTTTTCTAGGTTTACATATTTATCCTTTTTGTCTATATGTAAGTTGCTAACGACTCTTTTAAACAAATTTGGCCTATACCATATTTATTTGTCATGCCCACTAACATACCTATATTCTAGGCCCAAATCTTGATTTACCAATCAATTAACCCAACTTGCAGTTTTATGCCAATTTAGATCTAGTATTTCCATTTACAGTTCATGTCAAAACTAGATTTGATACTCTAGTTTACAATTTATGCCTAAAGCTTAGGTTACTAGCCAATACTAGATTCAATATATCAAAATACATCTTCTAAAATTCACGTCAAATTACCCTAATTTGCATCTAATAGTCATGTTATAATACATGCTCTAAATTATGCCTAATAATATAGATTTCATGTTATACCCAAATAACCCCGCATTCATAACGTACGTATACCATGATTTCACAAGTTTCTTAAATACTCATGAAATGAAACTAAAAAGGGAATAGAGGATAAACATGAGAATTGACATAAAAGGATACGCATGCAAAAGCGAGCCAAATACAAGGATAATGCGTCCAATGGTTTTGGTGTACATAATAGCGAATAGGAATAAACTAAGCAAGTCACACCTTAGGTATGAGATCCAACAACGTGCAAGTTCGATGTATAACATGGTTTGTAACTATAGTGTTATGGGCATAAACAATTAACCATAATAGTCTTAGGCAATTAACCATAATAGTCATAGTCATGGTCATAGGTAGAAACCTCATAGTTATGAATCCTAGGCGATTAACCACAATAATCATGGATAATTAACCAAAATAGTCCTAGGAAATTATCCTAAATAGTCATAGGCAATTAACTGTAATAATTTTAAAGTCATGGTCATAGACAATAGTCTTATGTTCATAATCATAGGCAATAATCTCATAGTCATGAATCATGATCGTAGGCAATGGTCTTATGTTCATAGTCATAGGCAATTGTCATATGTCCACAGTCATACGCAATAGTCTTATTTCCACGGTCATAGGCAATAGTCTTATATCCACAGTCATAGGCATAGGCATAGTTTTGTGTTCACAGTCATAGTCTTAGGCCATTAACAATAGTTTCAACGTCATAGGCATAGGCATAATCTCATAGGTAATTAATCACAATAGTTCTTAATTAGATCCAAAGGCATATACAAGCACAGATTCAAATGAAAGGATCAAGCATATTCTTATATCCATTTAATTACATGCCACAAATAGATCTAGACGTTCAAATCTAAAAAGTAATCGACCTACAATGATCGGTTTTAGAAAAGGATAATAAGATAACGTTGAGGTGATTTGTTATGATTTGCACGGCGTTGCCCGAAGCCATTGAATTAGCCTTTGCTTCCCTTCTTGAAGATTTAACTTTATTTGAATCTCCAATATGCAATTCCTAGCCGTAGTCTTCAAGAATAGTCTTCGTATTTTATTTCAATTATTCCAGAGGCAGTATAAGGAGAGAATGAAATGGTGTAAAGAGAATGGGGCTAGGGGGCTGTTTATGTAGGATTAGACGGACGAATCTAGACTAAAAACGAGACTAGAAACATCAAAATGAACCCAGGCTCAAAACTGGGTTTCAGCACCAGGTCGACCCCCAGGTCGACACTATGGTTGACCTGGTCCCTGGGAGGTTGACACTATGGTCGACCCCCAAGTCGACCTGGTCATGGGCGGGAAATTTCCCGCCCAGCCTGTTCTGGGTTTTGAATTCGAATTTGAATTCGAATTTCGAGCTGTTTTTCTGTTCTGAAAATACTTGAAACTTCAGAGGGTCATATCTCCCTCTTCGGACTCCGTTTCTCGAAAACTCGGACTCGTTTCCAAGTAGAATTTCGAGACGAACGCTGTAACGACCCGGAAAAATGCGATCTTGGTTATCCGATATACAACACATATCGAACATCCAAGGATAAAAAATAACCGAATAGTTAATGAAAGAAATTAGAAGGTGAGAATAGATAAGATAGAAACTTAGAATAGAAGAAGAAGAAGAAGAACACAACATCAGAGTAACACGAACCTCACAGCGGAACGAATAACATATAATAGATAACATAACTTTGAAATATAACAGTTATGTATACAATAGCACTTATCAGAGTACAACACTTACAACACAGCGGAAATGACTATAGCTATATGATCTTGAAGCCTCCTGCTCCATGCTCTTCCAGTATATCTGTAAATTCCTGACTACTTGACTGCCCGTACAAAATTAGGCACCCAAGAGTTTAGGGAAAACAAAACAAATAAACTCCGGGTCAGTCATGGGACTGGTATGAGTAAAACAGTTTAAACAGGTATATGAACAAGTAAACGATATCTCATAAGACCACGCCGCAGAACGGAACGGGTTTTTCCCTTATGAGAATCCAAAATATCTTTATATCAAAAACCTTTTGATATTATAATAATGTCTATGTACAAATAGATATCAACTAGCAGAAACGCTTTCATCTCACGTTCTACATATATAGTATACAATCAAAACCGCAAGCACGTATTGGGTAATGGATTTCCAACTATGACAAGGTATGGAATCACCTTCTGATCAGTGTACTCTAGGAACGATACACTGGAGTTCAACAAGAACATCTTGCAACTCAGCCACACATGACCGACCACTCATTTCGCTTGAGTGTATCGAATGTACATCACCAACGGTTGGGATCAGCAACCGTTCCCGTATATATATGGGACAGCATTGATAGATTTAAGAAACAAATGAATATTCTCTAGATAGGTGATTATACACCCTACTTCGGTGCGACCGACTTAGCCATGCTGCCTGCCCGATTTCTGTCATTTACCGGTTGATGAGGCTAGAAGCTACGCTTTATCATTACATCAGATTCACTTCGAATGCTACATTGTCAAATCCATCGAAAATCACTAATTGATGTCTACAACCATACATTACGTGTCAGCTAAAAGAAGTTTCCTTCTCCGCTTCCACTCTTGGTAAGGTTGAAGAAATCAATGTACGTGATCGTCTGGAAATACTATGTCAGACATCCATCTTCATTCACTTAGAAATGTCACATCGTCATACCCGCCAAATCACAAATTGACTTATCCAAAAATAACACGGGTATACAGCTAAGAGAAACGAATTCCTCCGCCACCAAACGTGAGTACGTGTGAACAGATCAACTTACGCGATCCATTGGATATACTCTGTCAGACCTTCGTCCATACAAGTTGTCCTGGGACTGGACAAACCGAAGGCACTATTCTGTAAACAGGATAGCCCTTGCATTTTACTCCGTCTTCAATTATCTTTGGCATATATGATTCGCGACGCTTATGCCAATACAGAGTGGTTCTTTGGATAATAATCCAACCGGTCTCTCCATATTAACAACGTTAAAATGGTCAAAACTTCGATAGTCTGTGTGTTAACTATCAAAGAAAAACAAGTGTGCAAACAACGATATTATTCCCAGATGGAAATTATATCGAACAAACAACATTTAACATTAATCTCTTTAGTTCATTTATCTACTTATCTCCTGTTTCCCTATATTCTAAATTATTATTTTCTTTTATCAGAAAACATTTCTGATTCTCGTTTGGAAAACATTTCCAAAACTTCTTTACGATCAAACCTTACCATTTCTTAGTTAAGAAGGAAGTCAATCAAGTTGGGGTATAATTACCTCTCAGACCTTAACTGAACAACGTTATAACTTCGAAATGGTCAAAGTTTATCTTTTAATCTTTAACAACTTCTTTACGCCTTTCTCGGGTTCAATTTTACTAATCCACTTCTATATTTAAAACATTGGTTATAACGATAATGTTATAATCCTTACTTTCGAATTATCTAACTTTAATTATAACTTCTATTCTTATTAGTGAATAATTAACCTAACACTTATTTATTTATAAATAATTAAATCTCTATTTAAACACTGGAAAGTATAAGTACTTTCCCGAATTCGATATAATCGAATTTGCCGATTTACTCTCTTCGAGAAATCTCTATTTGATCAACTCTTCTTCGAATAACCTATATTCAATTAACTTCTTCCTTTTCAAATATCTCATATTTAAAAATCTTACTTTCGAATAAACTATATTCGAAAATCTCTTTTCGAATAACTCTTCCTTTCAAATATCTCATATTTAAAAATCTTACTTTCGAATAAACTATATTCGAAAATCTCTTTTCGAATCACTCTTCCTTTCAAATATCTCATATTTAAAAATCTTACTTTCGAATAAACAATATTCGAAAATCTCTTTTCGAATAACTCTTCCTATCAAATATCTCATATTTGAAAATCTCACTTCGATTAAACTATAATCGATAACTCCCTTCGATGAAACTACCATCGATAACTCCTTTCGATGAAAACATCGATAACTCCTTTCGATGAAACTAACATCAATAATTCCTTTCGATGAAACTAACATCGATAAATCCTTTCGATGAAACTAACATCGATAACACCTTTCGATGAAAACATCGATAACTCCTTTCGATGAAAACATCGATAACTCCTTTCGATGAAAACATCGATAACTCCTTTCGATGAAACTAACATCGATAACTCCCTTCGATGAAACTAACATCGATAAATCCTTTCGATGAAACTAACATCGATAACACCTTTCGATGAAAACATCGATAACTCCTTTCGATGAAAACATCGATAACTCCTTTCGATGAAACTAACATCGATAACTCCTTTCGATGAAACTAACATCGATTTATTTAACTCGACGAACTTAACTAAACTAACTTAACTTACTTGGTTCGACCAATTCGATTCGATTAACTAAGCTCGACTAACTTGGTCGAACCACCCGGTCAACTCAACTTATTTAACTTAACTTATTTCTCAACTCGATCAACTCGATTAACTCCTATCGAATAACTAACATTCGATCAAACTCCATTCGCTTGACTCTAGATCGCAGCGATCACAATGGTTACGCCTGACTCCCTCAGGAAACATCCGACCGCCGTAGGCTATTTACAGCCCTGCGAATTACGCTAGCAGTCGTACAAGATGGCAACTTACCCTGAATACTATGTTTTGACTAACTCTGTTTCAAATAACTATATTTGATTAACTTTAATTCGTTTTAACTCTAATCGATTAACTCTGACTAATTAACCCCAACTAGTTAACTCTAACTGATTAACTCTAACTGGTTAACTCTATTTGACTAACTCGACTTGACTAACCCCTTTCGAATAACATATTCGATTAACTAACTTCGAATACCATATTCGATTTCTCCTTTCGAATGTCTATATTCGATTAACTAACTTCGAATACCATATTCGATTTCTCCTTTCGAATGTCTATATTCGATTAACTAACTTCGAATACCATATTCGATTTCTCTAACTTCGAATACCATATTCGATTTCTCCTTTCGAATAACATATTCGATTAACTAACTTCGAATGTCTATATTCGATTAACTAACTTCGAATACCATATTCGATTTCTCCTTTCGAATGACTATATTCGATTTACTTTATTCACTTTATAAAGATTTCCTTTTTAACAACGTTTTATTCATTGGAAAAGATTTACTTTTAAATAATGATTCTACCCTTTAAAAATGATTTCCCTTTTTATAATGTTTCCTTTCCAATTCTCTTTGTAAATGGTTTACAAATATTTCCTTTTCAAACTTATTCTTGAAATATTCTAACTCCTTAAATTCCCGGGAAAATTCACCATAACCTCCTTTGTATCAGGAGCATCGGGAAAATCCCCAAACTCGCCACACAGGCCTTTCCATTCAAAAAGAAAATGGTTTGAAATTTATTTTCCTTTTTTTAAAATATCTCCTATTTATAAATATCCCAATTTATAAATATTCCTTTTTTATAAATATTCCACTTTATAAATATCTCTTATTTTTCAATATCACTTTGAAAAATCTCCTTTATCTACATTCCGGTATGTCATGGTATTCAATCATATCAAATCACGATGTTCAATATCGTCCATACACACACAATCAACAACAGGTTATATTTCACATCATATATCAAAATATATGAAAAACAATAAAATAACTGTTGAGGAATCCAGTCGGATTCCTCCAACCTGTTTCCCTGCATCCACAGATGTTACACAGTATAATATACATCAATTTCATCCCAACATGAAATATACTGAAAATCAGAATCCATATTTGATTGACGGTTTTCTATATATAACTATATCTACGTTTTCAATCAAATCTATTTAACAGTCCAATTTAACAGTCCAATTTAACAATCAATACACAGCAATCAATCATTAAAAATAAAGTACAGTTTATACAAATATAAACTGAACAAAGTTAGTGAGATTTACTCACATTGGCGCGTTAATCGATAAATATCGGTTTGCGTTCATTGATTCAGTCGAACAATTTATTTCGCCATAAATTCGTACGAGCTCAAATCCACTTCCAGTCAGCTTCATTGTGAAGCTCTCGTCCATACGGTCCCAACGCAACTTGCGGTTCGTCAATCTGATATCGTATGACTAAGTTATTCAATATCGAAGTTAATTTACATTAATTTAAAATAAAAGCTTGGATTTTATTCTATTGGGCCTTACTTTCCCTTGAGCCCAGTACCCAACTTTAAACACCAGACCCGTTTGTTCTTCGTCCCTTCCAATTGAAAAGTATCGGCTCCAGTTTATTCCTCTTCACCACTAACGATCATTACTTCATCTCTTTCTCCCTCCCTGAACCACCGAATCAAACACCAAGACCACACATCTTTTCCCCTTCGCACTCTCTACATGGCCATACCACCCATACGGAACTCGACACCACCATGCTGAATCCATCGAATAGGATATCTTGCCTCCCTGTAGTACATTGCGACACCAAATTTACCCAAACTCGCTCGAACTTTGCTCGTGGATGCTAAAAGCTGCTACAAGTCCAACCGTGTACCTCGTTTAACCAAACAACACTCCAAACTCCTTGTATTCCTAACCCTAAACGCTGCTGTTCTATTTCCAGCGAGCCAGACAAGAACGTCGAGCACCAAAATATACATACAATCGTGAAGAGGAGAATCCAATGATCATTAATATAGAAGTGTCCTGATTTATGGATTTTTATTTGATTTGTTGAGCTCGCATTTTCGTTTGAGAAGGAGAAAATTCCCGGCGGCTCATTTCTTTGTTTTACAGAGCGAAAGTTAGGTTTTAAGGAATGGTAAGTGTGTATTTATATCATTCCATTTGATTTCTCTTGGTGGTGAAGAATACACACACTTGTCCTTAGCACCACTCGTTTTGATTATGCCTTCGAAAATATCTGGAGAACAGACGTACTTCATTTTATACCCCCAAAGTCTTGGTCTGACATTCATTTAGTGTAACATAAGCTTGTAAATATTATATTTTGTAAGGGTACTCTATTGTTTGAAATTCTGCTTACTTACAGACAGAAATAAAAACACCATTGAGATGAGTCCGGGGCCACGATCCCAAAAATAAAATAATATCAGTAGATTAACTCATATTGTGAAACCCCAAAATGTTGATTCTAGGGTGCGAAATACTTTAAATAAAAAGTCACTTATTAAATTAATTAAAAATTACAGTAAAATTCTAAAAATTAAATTATCGCTAAGCCTCAAAAGAACCACGCCTAAATTCAAACCCCATATCTAGTTATATTGAAAAACCCTTTTATAACGTAAATAAAGCGTCGCAAATTATAAAGGAATTCCACAGCGACTTTTCTGAAATTTGATTTGGACATAAATCAAAATCTATCCGACGAAATCCCGATTTTTCTCTTCCACTAGAAAGATATACTCCACCAGCTCCACACGTTTCTTGTTTCACAGAAATCCGGTTTAAAACGAATCCTGTACATTCAGTTGAAGTTCGAATCGCCAATTCACGAACTGCAGCGCCATTTCGAGCTCGTTTATAAATATATTATAAACTATACGTTCAACTGTCGTCGATTCAATATAATCGTTATTATATTTCGAATTGAAACTCCACCAAATCTCGTATGCTATTCAATTCACACGATATTGTGAATTTCACTATTACCGACTATTTCGACATTATAATATATTATTATATTATAATTATTTATTAAATATTCAATATTATTTAATTAAACGATCATTAACTTCTCTAAATCACCAATTATATAATTAAATAAATTAATTATATATCGCAGAAAATGCGGGTCATTACATTCTTCCCCACTTAAAATAATTTCGTCCTTGAAATTGCTAAGTTAGAGGACAACCCTATATATTGGAATTCCTTAGATTTGTTTACCTCTCAACTTCAGTTTCACTAAACCAATTAATACCAATTAAATATTAATTCATTCCGACCAACTAAAATTTTCAAAAATTCTGAAAATTTTCTAACACTTTAAACTTTCGAAAAATTTCGCCAGCACCTCCTTTGTACTGGTCAATAGCTCAAATTCCAACTCGCCTCTCTGGGCCTTCTTTAACCCAAAAGAAAATCAAAATGCCAAACGGCTTGCCAATTCGGCTCATAAATTCCAAACTCATATAAAATATAAACTTGTACCTTTTTGTCGGGCATATTAACCTTATCACTTTCACCTGCTGTCAATTCAGCATATACCAATATTAATCAAATCAAACTCTGATCTGTTTATCCTCAACACACCCATTCGTTTGTCCGAGCCAAATTCAACTTTTAAAACAAAGCTCTATTCTCGATTCCAAATCCATAACTCCCCAACCAAATATCGTTTCAAATCCCTATCTTATAAATCCAATTTTTATCTTGATAATTTCTATTACAATTCAAATTCCACTTAACCGGATTCCATTCTAGTTTGTCTCTACGAATTTTTATTCAATTTCTTTTAAATTCAAACTGTCTTTTTCCTGGGAGTTTTAAACCGCTTGGTTTTTCTCAAAACCCAAACTTTCCTTTTGCAGGATTCAAAAAAAAAAAAAAATTCTCAAAACAATTAAAAATCAAAATCCTTGGTAGTAATCCGTCACTTACACACTCGAAAATGAACACCGATGATGTCATGATCAACATCGGAATCTATTTTCCAGCTATCGAAGTGAGTTCAATACTATATCACTTTCAAATCCATTTCTAAATACTTTCATTTTTGAAATCACTTTCAAAATATCCTTCACAAGGCTTGTAAACAATTTAAAATCTCCCAGGATTTTAGAATTTTCTTATATTCAATCCTGATTCATTTACAAACACCTTTCCCATTTCTGGGATCTTAGATTCCAATTCCGATCTAAATTCAGATTTAATTCATCTTATTTCATATACTTTACTTATATAAATTCTGATTGGTTATATATAACCATTTTACATTTTATAATCTTATCTGATTATAATCGCTACCAACACATCCTATATATGATAATATATCACATATCCATACTGTGTCGGTCCATCGTATTCAAGTGTTTATTTACTCCTACCGATACAGTGGATCAAACTGATCGTCCAGAATTCATAAGCCACTCAATCAATAAATCTCCACAATATAAAACCATTTTATATTCAATAACATATACGCTCTCTTGTATATATATACACTCAACTCAATCTAGGATATTACTAATCCCATCTCTACTGAGTTACGCCACAGAGTTATGTCCGATCACTAAAACATAAGCTCTAATACCAACTGTAACGACCCGGAAAAATGCGATCTTGGTTATCCGATATACAACACATATCGAACATCCAAGGATCGAAAATAACCGAATAGTTAATGAAAGAAACTAGAAGGTGAGAATAGATAAGATAGAAACTTAGAATAGAAGAAGAAGAACACAACATCAGAGTAACACGAACCTCACAGCGGAACGAATAACATATAATAGATAACATAACTTTGAAATATAACAGTTATGTATACAATAGCACTTATCAGAGTACAGCACTTACAACACAGCGGAAATAACTATAGCTATATGATCTTGAAGCCTCCTGCTCCACGCTCTTCCAGTATATCTGTAAATTCCTGACTACTTGGCTGCCCGTACAAAATTAGGCACCCAAGAGTTTAGGGACAACAAAACAAATAAACTCCGGGTCAGTCATGGGACTGGTATGAGTAAAACAGTTTAAACAGGTATATGAACAAGTAAACGATATCTCATAAGACCACGCCGCAGAACGGAACGGGTTTTTCCCTTATGAGAATCCAAAATATCTTTATATCAAAAACCTTTTGATATTATAATAATGTCTATGTACAAATAGATATCAACTAGCAGAAACGCTTTCATCTCACGTTCTACATATATAGTATACAATCAAAACCGCAAGCACGTATTGGGTAATGGATTTCCAAATATGACAAGGTATGGAATCACCTTCCGATCAGTGTACTCTAGGAACGATACACTGGAGTTCAACAAGAACATCTTGCAACTCAGCCACACATGACCGACCACTCATTTCGCTTGAGTGTATCGAATGTACATCACCAACGGTTGGGATCAGCAACCGTTCCCGTATATATATGGGACAGCATTGATAGATTTAAGAAACAAATGAATATTCTCTAGATAGGTGATTATACACCCTACTTCGGTGCGACCGACTTAGCCATGCTGCCTGCCCGATTTCTGTCATTTACCGGTTGATGAGGCTAGAAGCTACGCTTTATCATTACATCAGATTCACTTCGAATGCTACATTGTCAAATCCATCGAAAATCACTAATTGATGTCTACAACCATACATTACGTGTCAGCTAAAAGAAGTTTCCTTCTCCGCTTCCACTCTTGGTATGGTTGAAGAAATCAATGTACGTGACCGTCTGGAAATACTATGTCAGACATCCATCTTCATTCACTTAGAAATGTCACATCGTCATACCCGCCAAATCACAAATTGACTTATCCAAAAATAACACGGGTATACAGCTAAGAGAAACGAATTCCTCCGCCACCAAACGTGAGTACGTTTGAACAGATCAACTTACGCGATCCATTGGATATACTCTGTCAGACCTTCGTCCATACAAGTTGTCCTGGGACTGGACAAACCGAAGGCACTATTCTGTAAACAGGATAGCCCTTGCATTTTACTCCGTCTTCAATTATCTTTGGCATATATGATTCGCGACGCTTATGCCAATACAGAGTGGTTCTTTGGATAATAATCCAACCGGTCTCTCCATATTAACAACGTTAAAATGTTCAAAACTTCGATAGTCTGTGTGTTAACTATCAAAGAAAAACAAGTGTGCAAACAACGATATTATTCCCAGATGGAAATTATATCGAACAAACAACATTTAACATTAATCTCTTTAGTTCATTTATCTACTTATCTCCTGTTTCCCTATATTCTAAATTCTTATTTTCTTTTATCAGAAAACATTTCTGATTCTCGTTTGGAAAACATTTCCAAAACTTCTTTACGATCAAACCTTACCATTTCTTAGTTAAGAAGGAAGTCAATCAAGTTGGGGTATAATTACCTCTCAGACCTTAACTGAACAACGTTATAACTTCGAAATGGTCAAAGTTTATCTTTTAATCTTTAACAACTTCTTTACGCCTTTCTCGGGTTCAATTTTACTAATCCACTTCTATATTTAAAACATTGGTTATAACGATAACGTTATAATCCTTACTTTCGAATTATCTAACTTTAATTATAACTTCTATTCTTATTAGTGAATAATTAACCTAACACTTATTAATTTATAAATAATTAAATCTCTATTTAAACACTGGAAAGTATAAGTACTTTCCCGAATTCGATATAATCGAATTTGCCGATTTACTCTCTTCGAGAAATCTCTATTTGATCAACTCTTCTTCGAATAACCTATATTCAATTAACTTCTTCCTTTTCAAATATCTCATATTTAAAAATCTTACTTTCGAATAAACTATATTCGAAAATCTCTTTTCGAATAACTCTTCCTTTCAAATATCTCATATTTAAAAATCTTACTTTCGAATAAACTATATTCGAAAATCTCTTTTCGAATCACTCTTCCTTTCAAATATCTCATATTTAAAAATCTTACTTTCGAATAAACAATATTCGAAAATCTCTTTTCGAATAACTCTTCCTATCAAATATCTCATATTTGAAAATCTCACTTCGATTAAACTATAATCGATAACTCCCTTCGATGAAACTACCATCGATAACTCCTTTCGATGAAAACATCGATAACTCCTTTCGATGAAACTAACATCAATAATTCCTTTCGATGAAACTAACATCGATAAATCCTTTCGATGAAACTAACATCGATAACACCTTTCGATGAAAACATCGATAACTCCTTTCGATGAAAACATCGATAACTCCTTTCGATGAAACTAACATCGATAACTCCCTTCGATGAAACTAACATCGATAAATCCTTTCGATGAAACTAACATCGATAACACCTTTCGATGAAAACATCGATAACTCCTTTCGATGAAAACATCGATAACTCTTTTCGATGAAACTAACATCGATAACTCCTTTCGATGAAACTAACATCGATTTATTTAACTCGACGAACTTAACTAAACTAACTTAACTTACTTGGTTCGACCAATTCGATTCGATTAACTAAGCTCGACTAACTTGGTCGAACCACCCGGTCAACTCAACTTATTTAACTTAACTTATTTCTCAACTCGATCAACTCGATTAACTCCTATCGAATAACTAACATTCGATCAAACTCCATTCGCTTGACTCTAGATCGCAGCGATCACAATGGTTACGCCTGACTCCCTCAGGAAACATCCGACCGCCGTAGGCTATTTACAGCCCTGCGAATTACGCTAGCAGTCGTACAAGATGGCAACTTACCCTGAATACTATGTTTTGACTAACTCTGTTTCAAATAACTATATTTGATTAACTCTAGTTCGTTTTAACTCTAATCGATTAACTCTGACTAATTAACCCCAACTGGTTAACTCTAACTGATTAACTCTAACTGGTTAACTCTATTTGACTAACTCGACTTGACTAACCCCTTTCGAATAACATATTCGATTAACTAACTTCGAATACCATATTCGATTTCTCCTTTCGAATGTCTATATTCGATTAACTAACTTCGAATACCATATTCGATTTCTCCTTTCGAATGTCTATATTCGATTAACTAACTTCGAATACCATATTCGATTTCTCCTTTCGAATGTCTATATTCGATTTACTTTATTCACTTTATAAAGATTTCCTTTTTAACAACGTTTTATTCATTGGAAAAGATTTACTTTTAAATAACGGTTCTACCCTCTAAAAATGATTTCCCTTTTTATAATGTTTCCTTTCCAATTCTCTTTGTAAATGGTTTACAAATATTTCCGTTTCAAACTTATTCTTGAAATATTCTAACTCCTTAAATTCCCGGGAAAATTCGCCATAACCTCCTTTGTATCGGGAGCATCGGGAAAATCCCCAAACTCGCCACACAGGCCTTTCCATTCAAAAAGAAAATGGTTTGAAATTTATTTTCCTTTTTTTAAAATATCTCCTATTTATAAATATCCCAATTTATAAATATTCCTTTTTTATAAATATTCCACTTTATAAATATCTCTTATTTTTCAATATCACTTTGAAAAATCTCCTTTATCTACATTCCGGTATGTCATGGTATTCAATCATATCAAATCACGATGTTCAATATCGTCCATACACACACAATCAACAACAGGTTATAATTCACATCATATATCAAAATATATGAAAAACAATAAAATAACTGTTGAGGAATCCAGTCGGATTCCTCCAACCTGTTTCCCTGCATCCACAGATGTTACACAGTATAATATACATCAATTTCATCCCAACATGAAATATACTGAAAATCAGAATCCATATTTGATTGACGGTTTTCTATATATAACTATATCTACGTTTTCAATCAAATCTATTTAACAGTCCAATTTAACAGTCCAATTTAACAATCAATACACAGCAATCAATCATTAAAAATAAAGTACAGTTTATACAAATATAAACTGAACAAAGTTAGTGAGATTTACTCACATTGGCGCGTTAATCGATAAATATCGGTTTGCGTTCATTGATTCAGTCGAACAATTTATTTCTCCATAAATTAGTACGAGCTCAAATCCACTTCCAGTCAGATTCATTGTGAAGCTCTCGTCCATACGGTCCCAACGCAACTTGCGGTTCGTCAATCTGATATCGTATGACTAAGTTATTCATTATCGAAGTTAATATACATTAATTTAAAATAAAATCTTGGATTTTATTCTATTGGGCCTTACTTTCCCTTGAGCCCAGTACCCAACTTTAAACACCAGACCCGTTTGTTCTTCGTCCCTTCCAATTGAAAAGTATCGGCTCCAGTTTATTCCTCTTCACCACTAACGATCATTACTTCATCTCTTTCTCCCTCCCTGAACCACCGAATCAAACACCAAGACCACACATCTTTTCCCCTTCGCACTCTCTACATAGCCATACCACCCATACGGAACTCGAACTCGACACCACCATAATGAATCCGTCGAATAGGATATCTTGCCTCCCTGTAGTACATTGCGACACCAAATTTACCCAAACTCGCTCGAACTTTGCTCGTGGATGCTAAAAGTTGCTACAAGTCCAACCGTGTACCTCGTTTAACCAAACAACACTCTAAACTCCTTGTATTCCTAACCCTAAACGCTGCTGTTCTATTTCTAGCGAGCCAGACAAGAACGTCGAGCACCAAAATATACATACAATCGTGAAGAGGAGAATCCAATGATCATTAATATAGAAGTGTCCTGATTTATGGATTTTTATTTGATTTGTTGAGCTCGCATTTTCGTTTGAGAAGGAGAAAATTCCCGGCGGCTCATTTCTTTGTTTTACAGAGCGAAAGTTAGGTTTTAAGGAATGGTAAGTGTGTATTTATATCATTCCATTTGATTTCTCTTGGTGGTGAAGAATACACACACTTGTCCTTAGCACCACTCGTTTTGATTATGCCTTCGAAAATATCTGGAGAACAGACGTACTTCATTTTATACCCCCAAAGTCTTGGTCTGACATTCATTTAGTGTAACATAGGCTTGTAAATATTATATTTTGTAAGGGTACTCTATTGTTTGAAATTCTGCTTACTTACAGACAGAAATAAAAACACCATTGAGATGAGTCCGGTGCCACGATCCCAAAAATAAAATAATATCGGTAGATTAACTCATATTGTGAAACCCCAAAATGTTGATTCTAGGATACGAAATACTTTAAACAAAAAGTCACTTATTAAATTAATTAAAAATTACAGTAAAATTCTAAAAATTAAATTATCGCTACGCCTCAAAAGAACCACGTCTAAATTCAAACCCCATATCTAGTTATATTGAAAAACCCTTTTATAACGTAAATAAAGCGTCGCAAATTATAAAGGAATTCCACAGCGACTTTTCTGAAATTTGATTTGGACATAAATCAAAATCTATCCAACGAAATCCCGATTTTTCTCTTCCACTAGAAAGATATACTCCACCAGCTCCACACGTTTCTTGTTTCACAGAAATCCGGTTTAAAACGAATCCTGTACATTCAGTTGAAGTTCGAATCGCCAATTCACGAACTGCAGCGCCATTTCGAGCTCGTTTATAAATATATTATAAACTATACGTTCAACTGTCGTCGATTCAATATAATCGTTATTATATTTCGAATTGAAACTCCACCAAATCTCGTATGCTATTCAATTCACACGATATTGTGAATTTCACTATTTCCGACTATTTCGACATTATAATATATTATTATATTATAATTATTTATTAAATATTCAATATTATTTAATTAAACGATCATTAACTTCTCTAAATCACCAATTATATAATTAAATAAATTAATTATATATCGCAGAAAATGCGGGTCATTACAAACGCAATGGCGCAACCCGTTTCCCTTTATTCTTATTTAAAATTTATTTATACTTTAATTTGCGAAACTTAATGTTATAGAATTACAGGGTGTTACAAATTCAGAATAAGCTTACAATTTTTTTATGCTTTGATGAAAACTAAAGAGGGATGATGATGTCTTCGCTTGAATAGAAGCAGATACCAAAGCTCGAGGGTTTATACCAATGTTGGTTTTATATCCTAGACTTTATAGAGAACAAAAATGGGGAGACATAAACTAAAAAATGAGAATAAAAACAACAACGCAATTTATAGTGGTTTGGTCAATGATTGCATATGTCAACTTGCTTTATTTTTTATCCTTACTGACTAAACTTGAGAGACTACAAGTTTTTGGATTGAAATGTCCTTGAGTACAAAGATAATAATAGTGGAAAGATGTAAGAGAGCCAAAAGATCCTCTCTTCTTCCATGGTTCTTCTATTTACAGGCTCCAGAAGGCTCGGATCAGCTAAGGACCAGTTCTTGGAAATTGAACACACGTTTTCAAGAAATGAAATTCCGGTTTGGACCGACCTGGGACAATCAGGGTCGGGACTTACGCATATTCTTCTATTTCTTTGAGTTGTTAAGCTTCTTCAGCCTTGATCTTGATTACTTGACGACACTTAACTTTAGTTTGGTTGGTTTGAACCGAGATTGGAAGTGACATGCTTGATTCACTCGCATCTGTGGAGTCGAGCTGTTAATATCCCTAAGCTTAGTCTTAGAAGTCTAGCATGCTCGTAATGATCCTATGAGATGTGAGATAGGTCGACCAAATTCAATAGTTCATCATGCCAAACCGAAATGTAGGAATAGGTTAACCTAATTCAAAATGTTTGGACTTAGCCTATCCGACGTAATGAGACTTATCGACACGGAACAGATGGTAGTCACTATGCCGACCCAGGGCCATTGACTAGGCCGACCTGGTTTCTTGACATCTGGAACTTTAGGTACTTTTGAGACCCATCATTTGATTCAAATGTTTTTAAGATTGCATACGCTCGTGGTCAAGTGTTGGGCGATTTAGTGATGAGAAACCCACAACGCGACGACCTTGTAGAAAGGCAGGTTAAAACTTACCCCCCAAAGCATGTCACATTGCAAATGGGATTTTCTTTGTGATGGTGGATTCGTCTGAACTTGTTGATGTCGTTTTAAGATGACCATATTTCTTTGGAAGTCATATTGAAGGATAGTCATGTCTTGCCATGCAATAATGACTCGTTAGTCGCTTTAATCCGTATAAAAGGTCAAGCTCTCTTTATATGGCTATGCCTTAGCTTAATTCAATGTAGTCGAAAATTCTAGCTAGTCACAGATAATTATGGGAGCCTCATTGAGTTGAGAGGTCGAGTAAGTCTCTTTATACAACTTTGCATGTCGAGTCGTCGGCTCCCCTATGCGCTCAAGTGCATGTAGGCCATTGTCACACAAAGTCTTCAAGTGCATTGGTCATGCACGTTATCGAGTAAGGTCTTGTTCATTACACTTGAATTCTCGCACTCACTCCTCTATGCTTATTCTCCTCCCTTTTTTTAAAAATAATAATTCTGGGTTGGTGTACGACTTGGAATCATAATTTTGCCCTGGATTCATGCAAATCCAGGGCACTTCGATCAAATCTGAGGGGAGATGAATAGTTCTCCTTTCCAGGGTATAGATTTGGGTTAGCCCACATCATCTTCTTTACTTATCTTCCTCTTCGCCTTTCCCTATCATCCCCAAACCTGCTTTGCTTCCAAATTAGAACTCGATCTTTTATAATTTCGTACATCCTCCCTCCACATGCACCCTCAAATTGATTATTATTGGCGTTTTACCTCAATTTTTGTTTACAAGATGTGCATTTGATTTTTTTTGTTTGTGTGTTTTTGAGAGATATGATCCATGATCCAATCTTGGATTGTCTATGGTGGAGGGATTGTTGGAGGTGGCTAGGAGAGGCCACGATAAAGCGGCATAGGTATGAAGATAATAAGAAGAAGAAGTGGAAAGAGGACAGAGCAATTTAGGATGGAGAGGTCAAGCACTAGAGATGGGAGGAAGAGGTGAAACAGGGCACTGATCTAGTAGGATACGTGGAAACAAGAGAAGAGGAGGAGTGTGGAGATCAATAGGAGGAGAGATAAAGTATGAAGGAAAGGAAGGTTGCCAACCCAGATCAGCGGGATCCGAGTTGGTGAAGTGTTTGTCTGATCCGGATAGGCCGAATCAGATTGGTGTTACTTTTGACCGATGCGGATAGGTCAATCCAGATACGTCGATAAGGATTATTATTATTCTTTGCTCTCTCGTGAGTTGTCTTATGGACTTAGCTACTTTGTAGGGAATGGTGAATCCTTATAACCGATGGAATGCATAATTGGCCTCTAAATAATGAGATAGTCAGAAATGACGATCATACAAGTCTTTATGTAGATTACACCTTTAATGTTCTTCTTTTATGAATACAGTTGTACATGTCTTTGCACTACACTGCATACGCTGCACTAGTCCACGCATGGGGGGGCGTATAGGTCAATCACTCTAACTAGTCATATTTACCGAGCAGTACAAAAAGATAAGTAATAGATACTCCCTAAGATCCACTAACATGGCCGCCAAAAAAGACTTTATATAAAGGATCTGGATTCTAAATTCAACTTTGCCACAGTATCAAATAGTGGCTCATCAAGTCATCAAGTGTGTCGCAATTCATGTGGCAAGTGATTCCGCCAGTCGAGCAACATGCTATTGTAGAAGGTAGAGCTGGCGAAGGAGAAGCAGCAGAAGTTTCTCCCACTTCAACACTCCTGGGAACCATCTTCTTGGGAGACCCAACCAACTCTTGGCACTCAACGATGGATGAACCAAAATCGTAGAGGTTGTGTTCAAAGAACAAAATTACTATTGATCACGTCAGGGTGCCAGGTCCACTAGAGAGAGTTCACAACACCAGAGGAATATACAACATGTACTCGACAAATATGTACACTTAGTTGCATTCCTCTTTTCCATCTTTTCATCAAAGAGATTCTTAACCATATGAGATAACGTCGATGCAACTACATCCCACTACCCACACATATCTGCTTTCCCTATAGGTCTTAAACTTAGAGTACATTTATCGAGTGCCCACCATTGACCACATATGATACTTCTTCACTGTCATGCGTCAGAAAGATGCCTCATTATCCATTTATTTCAAAGCAACAATGAACAATCGGGTTTTGATAGGAAGATGGAGCAAACAAAGCGGAGTCAATTATGAATGGTTCTACGTTCCATGGTTTTGCAAGGCCATAGCTCGAAGATTGTAAGTTATGAGATAATTGTCTTAGTTTCAAACCAAGTTAATCTCATTTAATTGTTTTCTCCTTTTCATGTTAGGAAATCCAACTAGACCTATAGGAAATACATTTGAGCCAACATTGGAAACCCTACAAGAAGTATTAGAGAACTAATGATGCATATAGAGATGCATTATAGAGGATTTTCTACATAGATTATACCTTCTCAACAACAGCAGAAGTACAAGCTTTGATGGTGCGTTAGTCAGGGGCGATAGTGGAGATGGAGGAGAAGCGAATATTATCATAACCATGTTGAGGAGCGCAAAGGCGGTGTACTCCACAATCAATTTGTCGTCAAAGGCGCCGCTTGAGGTGTTAGCGTTGGGCCAATTCAAGAACAATGGTTGAAAAAGGGAAAGAAAAGGAGACTCCATGTTCAGTCGTCAAGAAGCCCGTTACTAAGCTCTATGTTTCTGAGCATACTTCCTAGCCTAATCCTATAGGTCAGGATACAAGGAAAGAATCTTTATGAGCACTGACGAGCCTTTTAAGGAATTAAGTGATTTACCACTGGTGGTAGAGCTATATAATTTTCCAAAGTTGGATCCTCGTAATTTCTTCCGTGCGTCAAAAGGGGAAAATGTTCTTATTGACATTGAGGTAGTCACGTCATCGAGCAAGACTCCAAGATCCATTCCATCTGGTGGATCACTTGGACATAAACAACATGAGCGCTACATGTCACAACACCTGTTTACTATGTGATGGTTATGATTTGACATTAGGTCATTTTGGTTTGTAGGTTCAATGACTAGGAGGCACAGTTACCATAAGCAATTCACCTTCAGCATCCCCAAAGGCGATGTGCTAAATGCACCTCCAATTATGAGCTTGATAATCGAGAGGATCGCGAGAGGGAGGAGAGGGAGAAAAAGAGAGAGATGCCCCCATGCTTACATCTAATGTTCCTGAGCTTGCTCTCCGGTCTGTCGGGACTATGATAAAGCCTCTAATCATTGACATGACTCTTATGATAGTGAATAATCTAAAGTCAAGAGTCCAAACATTCCAAAGGGTCATACAGGTGTCGTCCAACATAAAAAGATGGCATTGATGAAAGAAAAGGAGGTCTCTAAACCATTAAGCACAAGCATGAGTTTGTTGATGTCTTTATGCTAAAAGAAAAAGAGCTCAATGTTCAACAGTGAAGCACAGAGCTCGAGATCCAGTTCCCTTGACTCCACTTCTCAAAAATACACTTTCTTCCACAAATTTACCCTGTGGCTCACGAGGTTGACCTCTAGCTTAAGGCGGGAATAGATGAGTTGACCAGCAGTACCACAAGATGGTCAAGTATGCTGGAAAAAAAATGTCTAATGCCATAAAATCCTTCGAACTCGACATTGCCAATATGGGGCAGGAGTGGGATTCTTATAGGAAATCCCTGCAACTCAATATAAAGAGCTTGCAGGTTATAAAACCAAGTAGGTCGAAGGTAAAAAAATCTTCTCAGATGCACAAAGGACAACTTGAAGTAGCATGAACGCGCTTCCAAATTGAGCTTGACTCCAGATTTTAAAAAACTAAGTTTATCAATGATGATCTAAATACTTAACCTAAGAAAATATTGACCTAAAGATCAATTATGAATCTTTCAAAAGGGAGACAGGTTTTGTAGAGAAAGTATTTGAGTCGTTAAAGGCTACGACTGCGGAGGCTGAGGAAAGAAGAAAAAGGCCGAAGAAATATCTCAGACAACCCTCGAGTATGCTGCCATTTCGAAGTTCAATACATCATGGCTATAAAGGAACTTAAGGCAAAAGTAAAAGAGGAACAGAAGGCGAATGAAGAGCTTAACCTCCATATATTAGCTTTTACATCCATATTCTCAGAAACTGGAACTTATTATGGGTTAGTGATTATTGCCAAAATGCTTGCCATTGCTTGAAATCATTTATTGGAAGAAGAGAGGCATGCCTCCTCGGATTAGTCAATCAATGAGTAGGACTTGATAGGTGTATTAAAATATTTTATTTTTATTCCCTGAGGATTGGAACATTCTAATATTTTGATATGTTGCTTATGGAGATGTGAGATATGTCCATAATTTTTACCAATTTTGTTTGTGGCCATTTTGCCCCTATAAGTCTTGTACAGGGCATAACTTTTGACTCAGGTAGAATCAGATGGTGAGACTTGTGTATTCGAAAAGAAATGATGATTGTCTTTCTGTAGAGGGGTTACATGCTCAGCGGTTTGGGAGGAATCGATGGTTTAAGGTTTCACAGTTGGTTGTTCAAGTTTTGTATGCCACAATGGGCTTATTTGGAGAGGCCCATTAGTGGGCTGGTGTAAGATATAAATAGGGGGTGAAGGATATGGTAAATGGTTTAGTTTCTCTATTCTCTCATTTGGTGGCCTTGTGTTCCTCCTTCCTCTAACACCTTTCCACCATTAAAATCAAGATCCAAGCTAAGGAATTCGAAGATATACACCATTTGAGGATAGATCTACATCATTTGAAGAGGGAATTCATTGGATCAAGGAGTTTGGTTCAAGTTGCTTGCTATTCGGAATCTTAATTCATTGATTTTAGCTTGTTCTAGGGAATTGGTGAGTGGTTTACATCTCTCACAAGGATTCAATGAAGTATATGAATGTTTGATCATGTTTTTCATCAAATTCAAGTGTTTTACCATAGATCTATACCATGATAAGTCCGTTTTCATATAAATCACCATTGGGTCCAATTTAGTAAGTTTAAACCGGTAATTTATATATCATTTCATATGATTATGCAGGTTAGATACGCAATTTAGTTCATATGTTCATTTATCGTGATTTTGGAGTGATTTGCATAATTTTAGCGATAATCATCATTTTCATGTTTTAGTGACTTTAGAATATGCTTATGATTGTATTGAATGAAGTGGACGAGTATATTTCGTCGATTGTGTCGATTGGAGAAGTTTTGGTCGGAATTAGAGTTGCATTGGGGTTGTGTAGGTTTTGGTTTGGTCATGGTTGGGTCGGTCGGCCGGAATCATGTCTTCGGAAGCAGGTCAGGAAATGGGTCGGTCCTTCGTGTGGTCAGTCGGCCTGGAGCAGCTCGGTTGGAGCAAGAAAGAAGTAGGGTCGGTCTCAAGATGTAGGGTCAATCAGTCCGAGGTGGGTCGGGCATGCTTTCTGGGTTGGTCGTGCACCTCTGTAAAGGAGGTTGGTCAGTACGAGGGTTGGAGATGATTTTGGTTGGTCGAGCAATGTGGGGTCGGTCGATCCTAATGTTGGAGGGTGGTCGGTCGGTCCCTGATCTAGTATGGTCGGTCGGCGATGTGGTAAAGAGTTGGCAGCATTTTGAAGCGCTGCGGTTGATAGCTTAATGCTATGGTTTGTTTCTATAGTTATGATTGAATGCCATGAGTTGTTCTAAGCCTTATATTGACGTTGTTTGGTTTAGTAAATTGTTATGACTTCGAGATATGCATTCGAAGTGATGTGATGAGTTCATTGATCGGTGTAAAGCAACGAAAGAGTAGACAACTCAAGCGTTTTGAGTTCATGGACAATAGATGCTCAAAGGGGACTTAAGTTAGTAAGTGGTCATCGGAGTTAATGGCTAGAGAATGCTAAGGCAGAGAGATTATCGTTATCGTGAGTTGTAGCAGACTCAAAGCAGAGGTACTTTGGGCAGTCGTGAAGAGCCTCGTACCTTAGGCAGTCGTGAAGGGCCCAGTTGTTGAGATTTGAAAAGACAAACATACGAGTCATGATGGCGTATGGAGTTGTAGCTAGAACCGGGGTTACCATTAGCCCTTGACAAATGGCAGTCATGGTGGGCCGTCATACGATTAACGATGGTTTCAAAGTTGGATTGGCAGCGATAGCCAGAGTCAGTCATGGATGATTGGTTGTTCTGCTTGTACCGTCTCATGTAGATTATCCAACGTCGAACGAGATGTTCCTTGGGTGCTTATCTGATATTGGTTTAGGCCTCTGGGGCTTGTGCTTGAGGGATGTTGAGTTCTATTAGGATGGTTTACATGAGATACATATATATACTTTGGATGTTATGAGTGTTTAACCATGATTGAATGGGTGTTCTGGTTTCAATGGATGAATGGTTGAATTGTTATTGTAAAGGCTATCACTGTTCGATGTGGGAAAGATGGGAGTTGAGTTCTTCTCTGGTGTTTTGGGTAGATTAGTATATTTATCTCTCCATTCTCATATACTTTATTGTTGAAGTTTGTTAGCTGTTTTATCACTCACTAAGACTATTGTCTGACTCAAGGTTTTATGTTTCCTATTATTACCTTGGGATGTTCATCTGGTTGTGGATGGGCAAACAAGGTAGCAGGTGATTAGCGAGGACGATGCTGGTTTGCGAAGGCGAGCAGGATGCTGGCATATTGTCTTTACTACTATCTAGTATTTCTATTTCCGATGTTGGTTATTCTCTCAGTGTTATAGTGAGGCAATTTGTATAAACGCTATTATTGAAATCCAGGTGTATGGATATTGCTTTCTAGTAGTTATGAAAGTTTAGTGTTTCCTGCTTCACTATTAATACCTGTTGTATATGTTCTATTATATTTTATCCTTGCACTATGAGTTTTACAACAGGTTCCGCTTGTGTTTACCTACCTTGATGATCGTTCATAGCTACCTCGCACGCCTTACAGCGCATTATTCCTCTTTTATGGTGCAGTGGTTGTGGGCGATCGTCGCATTTGGTATTAGAGCTCTAGTTAACGATTTTAGCCAAAGTTCAAAGACATAATTACGTGTGAGAGACATACTCGTAGATTTCAGTTGGATGCTTACTATATATTAGCATATATAGTAGTAGTGGTTGGATTACTTTAGGAATTTTTTTCTTGGAAGTGGCTAATTATTCTAAATTACATATTTAGAATGAGCAGACGACCATCAAGACACGCTGCTAGGGGAGCTAATACTGAAGGGTGAAATGGCAGTGAACCAGACTAGCCTACTATGTTTGAAGGCATGATGGAGGCATTCATGTGAAGGGTCCCCGCTCCAGTGGCAGCTACTATAGACGTAGGAGTTCATTTGCCTAGGGTTGTGGATTTTGCGAAGCTATGCAAATATTATACATCTCCAGGAGGGAAACCATTCAAAGGAACTGAGCCAGCTGAAGAGGTTCAGAGATGGATGGATTCTTGTGTTCGTATCTTTGGAGACTTAGGATTAGAGGATGCAACTAAGAGGAAGCTTGCATCAAGGCAACTGCAAGCCAGGGCCTTGGAATGGTGGAATTCCGTTACACTTTAGACCCCAGAGGAAGAGATTTCATGGGAACAATTCCAGGCTATGTTTGAAGCATAGTTTATCTCTACAGCTCAGAAATCTTCTTTGTTTAAGAAGTTCGTGGAATTGAAGCAGAATGGTCGTCCTGTGCTTGACCACATTTTTGACTTTGAAGCCTTGTCCAGATATGCTCGTTCCTACATTGATACACCTTATTAGAAGAACGAGAAGTTCATCATAGGTCTGGACATCTACATTTGAAGGTCTCTGGTGGACCATCTTGACGATTTATTCGAGAAGCTCGTGGAAAAAGTTGATCGCCATGAGAGCTTGTTTCCTAAGGAAGCGAATGTTGTCGCTGCAACCAAGGAAGTTCAGAAACCACGGCAAGGTGGTAATAATAAGAAGAGGAAGCAACAACAGCAAAAAGGAAATGATGGACAGAAGAAGCCAAAGAGTGAGGTGGTTTGCTTCAACTGCCAGCAGAAAGGTCATTTTTCTAATGAGTGCAAAACTTCGAAGGTTGAGAGGAATTGTCATAATTATGGCAAGAATGGGCATCACAAGAAGGACTGTCCCGATCAGCTAAAGGGAAGCAGATTGTAAAGGCGTATGCCTTGGAAGTTGTGCCATCTTCATCACAAGCTCCTACTGCAGAGGAGAAGGGAAAAGGTATCGTCGTTCAAGGTACTTGTTCTGTTCGAGGTGTTTCAGTTCGAGTTTTGTTTGATACTGGAGCATCGCATTCATTCATTTGCAATGAGTTAGTTTGTCACTTGGGTTTGGAACTCGAAATTTGTGATAGACCTTTCGTAGTAACTAATCCAGTTGGGGGTTCGTCCAATCTTTGCTTGATTTGTCATGGTCTAGTGTTGTCTAGTCATGGATTCACTTTTGTGTATGATTGCTTTGTCCTTAACTTCGATAGGTTTGGGATCATCTTGGGCATGGATTAGCTCAAGAGCTATGTGGCAAGAGTGAATTGCGAGAAGCTAGAGTCGGGGATGTGGAAGGGTGAAGGGTGTTGATTAGATGAAAACCCGAAGATGGTGTCTTCGAAAACTATCTATATTCGCCTGTGATTCCACAGGATAACTTGTCATCTGTGATGATCTTAATGAGTATGAGGAAATCTTTGATGAGGTCAAAGGGTTGCCGCCACAACGTGAGATCGAGTTTAGGATCGATTTGGTCGAGGGTGCTAGACCAATCGTTATACCTCTTAGGCGGATGGCGCCTAAGGAACAACGAGAGTTGGAGGTGCAAGTTTGATACCTTCTAGGAAAGGGATTCATTCGGAGAAGTATTTTCGAATGGGGTGCACCAGTCCTGTTTGCAACCAAGGCAGATGGCTCGTTAAGATTGTGTGTGGACTATCGTGAGCTGAATAAGGTGACCAAGAAGCACAAGTACCCATTGCCAAGGATTGATACCTTGTTCGATTAGCTTCACGAAGCCAAAGTGTTTTCTCAAATGGATTTGTCAACAAGATTTCACCAATTGAAGGTGATTAAGGATAGTGTGCTAAAGACTTCTTTTAGGACGCCATCCGGTTTCTTCGAATGGTTAGTGATGCCATCCGGGTTGACTAACACGCTAGCGTATTTTTTGGATCTTATGAATAGAGTTTCCAGAGATCAGTTGAACAAGTTTGTGCTTGTGGATTATATTCTGGTTTACACTCGGAATGAGGAAGAGCAAAAGACGCACTTGAGAGTTGTTTTGGAAATCTTTCGAAAGCATCAGCCGAGGGCTATGTTTTCGAAGTGTCACTTTTGGAAGAAGGAAGTGAGGTTCTTAGGCCATGTTGTTTCTGGAAATGGGATAGCGGTTGCCACGCTAAGGTGGCAGCAATCCAGGACTGGGATAAACCTAAGAATGCGATGGATGTTTGGAGTTTCCTTGGGTTGGCTGGTTATTACCGATGGTTTATCAAGGATTTCTCCAACGTAGCAGCACCGTTGACATGATTGACGCAGAATATCCAAATGTTCACATGGGATGCAAAGTGTGAGCAAGATTTTGGAATCTTGAAGGAGAAACTAATGAGTACTCATGTGTTGACCATTTCAAGTGGGAATGAAAAAATGATTATGTATGCCGATGCATGTGGTACTGGACTTAGAGAAGTACCGATGAAGAAGGATAAGGTTGTGGCCTACGCAAGTCGACAGTTGAAGCCACATGAAAGGAATTACCCAACTCATGATTTGGAGTTGGCAGTGATTGTGTTTGCTCTGAAGATGTGCAGACATTACCTATTGGGAGTTCGATTCGAGTTGTTCACGGATCACAAGTCGCTAAAGTATCTTTTCTCCCAAATGGATTTTAATCTTTGACAACAATGGTGGCTAGAGTTTCTGGCGTCATATGATTTTGATATATCCTATACTCATGGCAAAGGAAACATAGTCGCTGATGCGTTGAGTCGAAGACACACAAGTTTGGGAGCGATGTTTTAAGAATCGAAGAGCCTCGAGTACTTGGCATGGTTTGATTTGAGGCCAAGGTGTGAATTGAGACCTGAAATGTTGGCAAGCTTATCAATAAGACCTACTCTCATCGAAAGGATTGGCACGAGCCTAAAGCGAAATGCGAAGCTTGTCGAGTTTGTCTAGAAGATGGAACCAAAAGATAAATAGCTCGAGGTCGATCGAGAAGGTTGGCTTCGAAACCAAGGACGATTAGTTGTTCCTGATATCGACGGATTGAGAGATGAGGTTCTGAGGTAATGTCATCACTCGAAGTTGATGATTCATCCCGGCGGTAATAAGATGTATCAGGACATGAAGCAAATCTACGACTGGGAAGGGATGAAGTGAGGAATTGGAAATTTCATTTCCCGATGCATGAAATATCAGTTGGTGAAAGCTGGACAGAAGAAGCCGAGTGAATTTCTTCAGCCATTGGAATTTCCTACGTGGAAGTGGGAGCAGATATCGATGGACTTTATCGATGGGCTACCTAGAACGAGGGCAGGAAACGAAGGAAATTGGATCATCGTGGATCGTTTGGCTATGAGTGCGAGATTCATTCATGTCAAGTAAACTAGGACGGCATCGAAATTGGCTAAACTTTATGTGAAATGTATATTTCGATTCCATGGCATCCCAAAAGAGTATAGTGAGTGACCGAGATACATTACTCATGAGTGGATTTTGGAAAAGTTTGCAAGAAGCTTTGGGAACCGAGTTATGTCTGAGTACGACTTATTATCCCTAAACTGACGGTCAGATCGAGAGAGTCAGTCGAGTTTTGGAAAATCTCCTAAGGGCTTGTGTGTTAGACTATGGAGGATCGTGGAAAGATCATCTACATCTAGTTGAGTTTGCATATAATAACAGCTACCAATAAAGCATTGGGATGGCACCATACGAGGCGTTGTATAGGAGGCCGTGCAATTCTCCGGCTTATTGGTTAGAAACTGGAGATAAATTGATACTTGGGCCTGAGATGATTAGAGAGACCTCAGATTGTATCGAGATCGTTCGACAGCGAATGAGGGCAGCCTAAGATCGCTAGAAGAGTTATGCTGATAAGCGTCGAAAAGATTTGGAATTTGACGTAGGCGAGATGGTTTTCGTGATGGTTTCGCCATTGAAGCATGTTGTTCGATTTGGAAGTAATGGAAAGTTGGCTCCTAGATTCGTTGGACCGTTTCCGTTAGTTGAGCGAATAAGAAAGCTCGCATATAAATTGGAGTACCCGAGAAATGTCGAGTGCGCATAATGTTATCCATGTGTTGTTTCTACGGAAGTTCGTGCATGATTCGAATGTGCTGGTACCTCCAGAGAAGTATGAAGACCTAGAAGTAGAGATCATGGCTGCGAAACCTCGTAAGCCACTTAATGTTGTGGGGAATGACATGAAACAACTTAGGAGGAAGACGGTTAAGCTAGTCAAGGTACAATGGAGTAAGGATGACAACAATTGTATGTGAGAGACAGAAGTGAGTATAAGGGTGACACATCCAGAACTCTTCGTTGGTAGGACCCTTTGATATCGTATCATCGTTATATCATTGTATCTTGTTGTTTATTGATAGAATTCTACGTGCCAGAATAAGCATATGGATGCATGGATTGATTGTTGCTAGTTTGGATGATAGAATTGGCTTCTCATTAATGATAGGCATGCAGAATTATTGTGGTTGCTTGTGCTTGCTGGAATTTTGAGGGTGAAATTCCTAAGGGGGGGAGGAGAATGTAACAGCCCGCATTTTACGTATCGGAAGATCGTAAAATATTTTTATTGTATTCCCTGAGGGTTGGATCATTCTAATATTTTGATATGTTGCTTATGGAGTTGTGAGACATGTCAATATTTTTTTACCAACTTTTTTTGTGACATTTTCCCCCTACCAGTTTTGTACAGGGCATAACTTTTGACTTAGGTCAAATCATATGGTGAGACCTGTGCCATTGGAAAGGAAATGATGATTGCCTTTCCGTAGAGTGGTTACATTAAAGTTTTGGCTTAGCGGTTTGAGAAGAATCGCTAATTTAAGGTTTAACAGTTGGCTGCTCAAGTTTTGTATGCCTCAATGAGCTGATTTTGAGAGGCCCATTAGTGGGCTGGTAGAAGCTATAAATAGGGGGTGAGTGTAACACCCCGTATTTCTATTAACACTAATGTTCACAAATTAAAGAATAACTAATCTCAGACGGGAGAATTAAGGGAAACGGGTTACACCATTGTGTTCGTCTGGGAATCCTGGTTGAGATAGAGTCTGAGTTTGCGTGAATTGGACTTCGTATGAAGAAGTTACGACCATCGGAAGTTTCAGAAAATTCAAAACAAATATGAAAATTTGAAAATTCAGAGTCGGAATGGGTCAGGCGGGAAATTTCCCGCCGGGGCCAGGTCGACCTGGGGGTCGACCTGCCCTGACCAGGTCGACCATAGGGTCGACCTGGGGGTTGACCTGCCCCCAGGGAAGATTTGAATTATGACCTGTTAATGACTAGACGCTGACTCATTAGGTTTTCTGATATGCTCTGGTTAGGTGGGATTAATTCTGGGTTGGTCGGACGGCTTAAACTAATCCTAAACTCTATAAAAAGACATGTAGACTCAAACCCTAAAATCAAAACAAAATTAGATTCATGGCCTCCATGCCATCACCTAACAACTCAGCATAGCCGCCACCAATTAGAGAGGAAGAAAGAAAATCTAATTTAATCCTTTTCGACTTTAACAATGAATCTTCTTCAAGGGAAAGTTATTACAACTTCAGAACTCAAAATTCAGAATTCAAGACTTTCTCAGAATTGTGAGTTCGATAATTTTAATAAAATAATTAGCAAATTAATTGGATTGAGTCATGATGTGGATTATTTGGATATGATGTGAATTATTGACCGCATGTTATAATTCATGTAGTAAAATTGTGATGTTTATGTTGTAATTTTATGATTGGCATATGTATAATCGAATCACCATGTTGTTCATATGTTAGTTTGGGTATGTTGATTCATATGATAAATCATAAGTATGTATGCAAGTTTAGATTTTTATTAAGACATGAATCATATGCAAGTTGGGGAAAATTATATATAACCTTATATGCTTCATGACAACTATTTTAGATCTAAAGTTAGGCTATGACATGTGTGAGTTATATGCCAAATTCTACATGCTAGTTTACAGGTTTAGATTTAAGTTTATACCGTTGTTATGTTGCATAAATCACATATGCAAGTTTATGTGAATACATGTGTTTGAAAATGAATCATGTTATGCAAGTTTGTGGTTACTGCCTATGCAAGTTTACACCTTTAGATGTAGATCTATGACATACATGATTTATGCAAGTTTGTGACCATTATCTAAACAAGTTTACACCTTTGGATTTGGATTTACGACATATGTGATTTTATGTAAGTTGTAACTTTGGCCTATGCAAGTTTTAGATGTAGAACATCATTCACACATGCAAGTTCACCCCTTATGTTTAGATCTAGTTTGAATTGTATGTATGTTGTGATGTTTCCTCTTTATTCCATGAGTTAGACTATTCGAGTCTAACGTATATTTTACGTTAAACGAACAAACGTACAACGTGGGGTAAAAGGGGATAATATTAAAAGATTTAATTGGCATAAATGCCTTAAAAGGCATAAAATAAATTTGTGATGAAATTGGTATGATTTTACATACCATAAATAGATGGACATAATTGAGTCAATTATGGCCATAGTTAAATTTGGAATTAATTGATAATTTGAATAGGGAAAGTAATTCAAATTGGGGAATGATTAATTAGGAGTAATTAATCGTCTAAGACATGAGGTTAGGCTCTTTTGTGGTGTAAGACTGCCCGGCAAATCCAGCTGCCACAAATGCCAGTCTAATGTGGGAGGTCTTAGGCACAAATTAAATACGTAACAATTGTAAAGGCACGAGGTAAGGCTCGTTTGTGGTGTAAGACTGCCCGGACACGCCCGGCAAATCTAGCTGCCACAAATGCAAGTCTAATATGAGAGGTCTTTATGAGGTTATGGTCATAATGAATTAAGAAACACTTAACCTGATAAACATGTAGTGGAACATGAGGGGGTTAAGTGGGTGCCTTGGGTGGCATGTGGAATCTAGTGGGTGCCTTGGGTGGCATTTGAAATACGATTAGAAATACTTAACCAAAATTGAAACATGTAAGTAAACATGAATAAGAAGTGGGTTAAGTGGGATGTACTAGAGGGGACCAAGCTTAGGTGGATAGCTTGTGTCAAATAATGGGGGCCCATTTCAACCAGTAACCCATACGTATCTTTGTGGGCTCGACCCAAGTCAAGGACGAGACACGCATACTGGGCTTGACTGTAAGAGGCCAAACCGGGTTAGCGATGGCAACGCAAGTCCAACGGGTTCATATGCGTGTGTGGTCCCGGGCGGGTAGATAAGGCGTTGTTGCATCGTGTAGGTATAAGCCGTGCATTATTGATGGTATCGGGTTGCCACTTTGGGGAGTGATACACCCCACTGTGGGGCCAGCACGGGTATCTACGAGTTAGGGAGCCGATCGCTTGGGGGTAGTGGGTACACCTAGTGGAGACAGGGGCAGGGGACACCTATGAAGGCAGTTAGGGGTGCACGAAACTACCAATATCATTATTAAGTCTGTAGGCGGGATCAACCTTAGGGTGACTAGTGGTGGTGCGGTATAGCAATTATCTTATAGTGTTGGTGTAGTTTAGTAATTATCATATATTGGTTTAGGTGCGCTTTAATGATATCGTTAATCATCTTGTTTCCTTGTTTACTCTGCCATACTCAATGGTTCATGGTCATTTCCTGATTTTCCAGCTTATGCCTTAACCTAGTTACTTTGGTGATTATATTGTTAAAGTTATCGCACTCGCCAGGCTTTATGTCTGACCCCCTTTGTTTCCTCCTTTTTTCTTCCTTCCCCCCCCCCCCCAGGTGCTCAGGTTGGAACTAGCACCAGTGGAGCTTGATTTTGGACAGCTATATCACTTGCTTTTAGAAGATTGCTTGGATCGCTGAAGTAAAGTTCAGCCTCTCTTTTATTTATGGCTATTTTGTATTGGGGATTATGTCTTTCAATTTATGTACTTTGAATTGGTCAAGATGGATATTATGTACTTTGACTCTAGTTTTGATGATGTAATCAAACTTATGTATTTTCCACTGCATTGAAATAAAGTTTTAATTTTTCAAGTACTATTTATACCTGTCTTGTTGTTAAGTTTCTGTTCTATACTCACTTAAAACGCTCCATAGAAGTTAATGCATTCCCTTTGTGAGTGACATTAATGGACGTGGGGTGTTACACGTTATATCAGAGCTGAAGGTTACCAGAACAGATATGAATTTTGAAAAGCTGTTTTTCAAAAACAATTTTTAAAGATGTACCTTCAAAAATATGTTTTAAGGAAAGTATTTTCAAGAGAAAAGCTTATTTTAGAAAGCATAACCTCAATGGCCATATATCTTTCCTTCGGTTCTTTTGTATTGAATCTTTCCTTTTTCGTTTCAACATGTCTGAAGCATCTGAGATACCAGAGGGTGTTCGTGTACCTGGTTAGTTTCGTCAATATCTCGAGGCTAGGGCCGCCACCACAGGTCTAGCAAATGCTCCTCCTCCTCCTCGCGTCGATACTTTCACAAAGATATGTAAGGACTTTAGGGCAATGGGTGGAAGACCTTTTCACGGGACGGAGACATTTGTTGAAGCTCGAAACTGGCTAAAGGAGGTGGAAGAATTGTTTGGAATCTTTGAAGTGGATGATGGAAGAAAGGTCAAGTTAGCTGCCTGGCTAATGAAAGATGAGGCCTCGTTTTGGTGGGAGGTCACTAATGGAGGGCGTCCAGTCGATACATGGCCAGATTTTAGGCAGAGGTTTTAGGCGAAGTTTCTCTCATGGGCTGAAGAGAATCTATACATGGAGAGGTTTCTAGCATTGAAGCAAGGGAATCTATCGGTGAAAGAGTATGTCAACAAATTCAATCAGTTGGCAAGATTTGGCTTGGACTTGGTGAATACTCCTGAAAAGAAGGCCTTGAGATTTGTTAAGGGTTTGAACGAGCTGCTTCATGGGTTAGCTATGACCTACATCCCCAATGGGGCTACCTTTGAGAGACTAGTTGACATGGCGCTTATGCATAAAGAAGAGAAGGGCGCCAATGCTAATAAGGCACTCGAGAAGAAAGGGGATCAAAAGAAACCGCAACAGCAACAACAGAACAAGAAAGGTTGTAAAGGCACCAATGCTAAGGGGAAGAAGAGATGCTTTAACTGTGGGACACCCGGCCATCTAAGCAAAGATTGTTGGAAGAAAAAGAAGACTGGTTGTTTCCACTGTGGCGAGGCGGGACATCTTATTAAGGACTGCCCAAGGAAAGGGCAGAGTGTAGGGTCTACCTCGGGAGGACAAGTGCAGGCTCTCATGGCACCAGGGCAGGCAAGGGGACAAGTTCAGGCTCTCGTAGTCCCACCGCTGCAAGAACGAGGTAGAGCAATTTCCGTTGAAGGTTTAGTTTTTTTGTTTGATCATCCTATCCGTACTTTATTCGATTCTGGCACATCACATTCGTTTATCTCTACATCATTAGTTGAAACACTGCACCTAGATACTAGTCTTGTTACTGATCCCTTAGTAGTCACAAATCCTATTTGTGGTTCGGCTCATCTTTCTATGATTTGTTGGGATTTGAGAGTGTTTATCTTGGCGTTGAGTTCGAATGCAATGCCTTTGTTCTTGGCTTCATGGGCTATGGCTTAATTCTAGGTATGGATTGGCTAACTAGATATGGGGCCATCCTAGATTGTGAAAGAAGGGTAGTTAGATTGTTGACTAGTTTTGGAAAGACCCTTGATATTTCTTGTGACCCTAGAGGTCCAGTAATTCTTAACTACCTAGAATCCCTTGACGCATCCGATGATGATTTGCATTCTATTCCCATAGTCCGTGAATATGTTGATGTCTTCGATGAGGTAAGGGGTTTACCCCCAAAACGAGAGATAAACTTTCGAATATATTTAGTAGATAATGCAAATCCAGTTGCATTGCCAGTGCGCCACATGGCTCCAAGAGAGAGAAGAGAACTTAGTAAGCAAGTGAAGGAATTGCTTGAGAAGGGGTTCATCAGACGTAGTATATCGGAGTGGGGGTGCTCCAGTAGTATTTGCCACGAAGGCAGATGGGTCCCTTAGACTTTGTGTGGACTATAGAGAACTTAATAAGCTTACTAAGAAGAATAGACACCCACTGCCGAGGATTGACGATCTCTTCGATCAGTTAGTTGGTGCCTCACTGTTTTCGCAGTTAGATTTAGCCACGGGTTTCCATTAGTTGAGAGTGGCTGAGGATAGCATAGACAAGACTGCCTTTAGGACTCCAGATGATTTCTTCGAGTGGCTTGTGATGCCCTTCGGTGTCAAACGCCCCCGCATACTTTGTTGACTTGATGAGTAGGGTGTTTAGGGAGTACCTTAATAAATTCGTGGCAGTCTTTGTGGACGACATCTTGATCTTTTCTAAGAACGAGGAAGAGAATGCCCTACATCTTAGGGAAGTGTTGGAGACTCTTCGAGTGCATAGCCTTAAAGCTAAATTTTCTAAATGTCACTTTTAGAGGAAGGAAGTGCGATTCTTAGGGCACGTGGTTTCCAAAGAAGGGATAGCCGTGGATCCCGTGAAGGTAGTGGCCATCCAAGATTGGAAGGTCACTAAAAATGCTACCGAGGTGAGGAGTTTCTTAGGGTTGGCTGGCTACTATAGGAAGTTTATCAAAGACTTCACAAAAATATCAACTCCATTAACACGCTTGACGAAGAAGAACCTAGTTTTCACATGGGACGTAGATTGTGATGATGTGTTCCAACGTTTAAAGAGAGCTTTGAACACAACCCCAGTCTTAGTGTTGCCAGATGGGAGTAAGCCATTTACCGTTTATACCGATGCTTGTGGGACATGACTAGGCGCAGTCTTAATGCAAGAGGGAAGGGTAATATCCTATGGTGGAAGGCAGTTGAGAGTGCATGAAAACGCACCGTATTTCTGTTAACACTAATGTTCACAAATTAAAGAATAACTAATCTCAGACGGGAGAATTAAGGGAAATGGGTTGAGCCATTGTGTTCATCTCGGAATTCTGGTTGAGATAGATTCCGAGTTTGCGTGAATTGGACTTCGTATGAAGAAGTTATAGCCATCGAAAGTTTCAGAAAATTAAAAACATATTTCAAAATTTGAAAATTCAGAGTCAGAATGGGTCAGGCGGGAAATTTCCCGCCAGGGCCAGGTCGACCATAGGGTCGACCTGCCCTGACCAGGTCGACCATAGGGTCGACCTGCCCCCCAGGGCAGATTTGAATTATGACCTATTATTGACTAGACGCTGACTCATTAGGGTTTCTGCTATGCTCTGGTTGGCTGGGATTAATTCTGGGTTGATCGGACGGCTTAAACTAATCCTAGACTCTATAAAAAGACATGTAGACTCAAACCCTAAAATCAAAACAAAATTAGATTCATGGCCACCATGCCGTCACCTACCAACTCAGCATAGCCGCCACCAATTAGAGAGGAAGAAAGCTAATCTAATTCAATCCTTTTCAACTTTAACAACGAATCTTCTTCAAGGGAAAACTATTACAACTTCAAAACTCAGAATTCAGAATTCAAGACTTTCTCTGAATTGTGAGTTCGATAATTTTAATAAAATAATTAGTATATTAATTGGATTGAGTTATGATGTGGACTATTTGGATATGATGTGAATTACTGACCGCATGTTATTATTCATGTAGTAAAATTATGATGTTTATGTTGTAATTTTATGTTTGCCTTATGTATAATCGAATCACCATGTTGTTCATATGTTAGTTTGGGTATGTTGATTCATATGATAAATCATACGTATATATGCAAGTTTAGATTTTTATTAAGACACGAATCATATGCAAGTTGGGGAAAATTATATATAACCTTATATGCTTCATGACATCTATTTTAGATCTAAAGTTAGGCTATGACATATGTGAGTTATATGCCAAATTCTACATGCTAGTTTACATGTTTAGATGTAAGTTTATACCATTATTATGTTGCATAAATCACACATGCAAGCTTATATGAGTACATGTGTTTGAAAATGAATCATGTTATGCAAGTTTGTGGTTACTGCCTATGCAAGTTTACACCTTTAGATGTAGATCTATGACATACATGATTTATGCAAGTTTGTGACCATTATCTAAACAAGTTTACACCTTTGGATTTGGATTTATGACATATGTAATTTTATGTAAGTTGTAACTTTGGCCTATGCAAGTTTTAGATGTAGAGCATCATTCACACATGCAACTTCACCCCTTATGTTTAGATCTAGTTTTAATTATATGTATGTTGTGATGTTTCCTCTTAATTCCATGAGTTAGACTATTCAAGTCTAACGTATATTTTACGTTAAACGAACGAACGTACAACGTGGGGTAAAAGGGGATAATATTAAAAGATTTAATTGGCAGAAACTCCTTAAAAGGCATAAAATAAATTTGTGATGAAATTGGTATGATTTTACATACCATAAATAGATGGACATAATTGAGTCAATTATGGCCATAGTTAAATTTGGAATTAATTGATAATTTGAATAGGGAAAGTAATTCAAATTGGGGAATGATTAATTAGGAGTAATTAATCGTCTAAGACACGAGGTTAGGCTCTTTTGTGGTGTAAGACTGCCCGGACCCGCCCGACAAATCTAGCTGCCACAAATGCCAGTCTAATGTGGGAGGCCTTAGGCACAAATTAAATTCGTAACAATTGTAAAGACACGAGGTAAGGCTCGTTTGTGGTGTAAGACTGCCCGGACCCGCCCGACAAATCCAACTGCCACAAATGCCAGTCTAATATGAGAGGTCTTTATGAGGTTACGGTCTTAATGAATTAAGAAACACTTAACCAGATAAACATGTAGTGGGACATGAGGGGGTTAATTGGGTGCCTTGGGTGGCATGTGGAATCTAGTGGGTGCCTTGGGTGGCATTTGAAATACGATTAGAAATACTTAACCAAAATTGAAACATGTAAGTAAACATGAATAAGAAGTGGGTTAAGTGGGATGTACTAGAGGGGACCAAGCTTAGGCGGATAGCTTGTGTCAAGTAATGGGGGCCCATTTCAACCAGTAACCCATACGTATCTTTGTGGGCTCGACCCAAGTCGAGGACGAGACATGCATACTGTTCTTGACTGTAAGAGGCCAAACCGGGTTAGCGATGGCAATGCAAGTCCAACGGGTTCATATGCGTGTGTGGACCCGGGCTGTTAGATAAGACGTTGTTGCATCGTGTAGGTATAAGTCGTGCATTATTGATGGTATCGGGTTGCCACTTTGGGGAGTGATACACCCCACTGTGGGGCCAGCAAAGGTATCTACGAGTTAGGGAGCCGATCGCTTGGGGGTAGTGGGTACACCTAGTGGAGATAGAGGCAGGCGGCACCTATGAAGGCAGCTAGGGGTGCACGAAACTACCAATATCATTATTAAGTCTGTAGACGGGATCAACCTTAGGGTGACTAGTGGTGGTGCAGTATAGCAATTATCTTATAGTGTTGGTGTAGTTTAGTAATTATCTTATAGTGGTTTAGGTGTGCTTTAAAGATATCGTTGTTCATCTTGTTTCCTTGTTTACTCTGCCATACTCAATGGTTCATGGTCATTTTCAATTTTCCAACTTATGCCTTAACTTAGTTACTTTGGTGATTATATTGTTAAAGTTATCGCACTCGCCAGGCCTTATGTCTGACCCCTTTTGTTTCCTCCTCTTTTCTTCCTTTTCCCCTTTAGGTGCTCAGGTTAGAACTAGCACCAGTGGAGCTTGATTTTGGACAGCAGTATCACTTGCTTTTAGAAGATTGCTTGGATCGCTAAAGTAAAGTTCAGCCTCTCTTTTATTTATGGTTATTTTCTATTGGGGATTATATCTTTCAATTTATGTACTTTGAGTTGGTCAAGATGGATATTATTTACTTCGACTCTGGTTTTGATGATGTAATCAAACTTATGTATTTTCCGCTGCATTAGAATAAAGTTTTAATTTTTCAAGTACTGTTTATATCTGTTTTGTTGTTAAGTTTCTGTTCTATACTCACTTAAAACGCTCCATAGAAGTTAATGCATTCCCTTTATGAGTGACATTAATGGACGTGGGGTGTTACAGTGAGGGATATGGGAAATGGTTTAGTTTCTCCATTCTCTCATTTGGTGGCCTTGTGTTCCTCCTTCCTCTAACACCTTTCCACCATTAGAATCGATATCCAAGCTTAGGAAATTGAAGATCTACACCATTTGAGATATATCTACATCATTTGAAGAGGGAATTGACCAAGGAGTTGGTTCGAATTGCTTGTTGTTTAGAATTTTAATTCATTGATTTTAGCTTGTTTTGGAGAATCGGTTAGTGGTTTACATCTTTCACATGGATTCAATGAAGTATATGAATGTTTGATCATGTTTTTCATCAAATTCAAGTGTTTTACCATAGATCTATACCATGATAAGTCCATTTTCAAATGAATCACCCTAGGATCCAATTTATTAAATCAGTAATTTCTATGCCATTCTATATGATTATGCAAATTAGATCCGCAGTTTAGTTCATATGTTCATTTATCGTGATTTTGAAATGATTTGTATAATTTTAGTGATAATCGTCATATTCATGTTTTTGTGACTTCGTAACATGCTTATGATTGTGTTGAATGAATTGGACAAGTATATTTCGTCTATTGTGTCGATTGGAGAAGTTTTGGTCGTAATTGGAGTTGCACTGTGGTGGTGCAGGTTTTGGGTCAGTCGGTCGACCGAAATCAAGTCTTGGGAAGCAAGTCAGGAAATGGGTCGGTCCTTCGTCTGGTCGGTCGGCCTGAAGCAGCACAGTCGGAGCAAGAAAGAAATAGGGTCGGTCTCAGGATGTAGGGTCAGTCGGTCCAAGGTAGGTCGGGCATGGTTTCTGGGTCGGTCATGCACTTTTGTAAAGAAGGTTGGTCAGTACGAGGTTAGAGATGATTTGGATTGGTCAAGCTATGTGGGGTCGGTCAGACATAATGTTGGAGGGTGGTCGGTTGATCTCTAATCTCGTATGGTCGAACGGCCAGTGTGGTAAAGACTTGGTAGCATTTTGAAGCGCTGTGGTTGACAGCTTAATGCTATGGTTTGTTCTATAGTTATGATTGAATGCCATGGTTTGTTATAAGCCTTATATTGATGTTGTTTGGTTTAGTAATTTGTTGTGACTTCGAGATATGCATTCGAAGTGATGTGATGAGTTCGTTGATCGGTGTAAAGCAACGAAAGAGAAGACAACTCAAGGGTGTTTTGAGTTCTTGGATATGGATGTTCAAGAGGGACTTGAGTTAGTAAATGGTCATTAGAGTTGATGGCTAGAGAATGCGAAGGCCGAGAGATTATCGTTATCGTGAGTTCTAGCAGACTCAAAGCGAGGGTACTTTGGGCAGTCATGGAGAGCCTCGTACCTTGGGCAGTCTTGAAGGGCCTAGTTGTCGAGATTTGAGAAGAGAAACTTATAAGTCATGATGGCACATGGTGTTGTAGCTAGAAATGGGGTTACCATTAGCCCTTGACATATGGCAGTCATGATGGGCCGTCATATGATTAACGATGGTTTCAAAGCAGGATTGGAGGTGATTTCCAGAGTCAGTCATGGATGATTGTTGTTCTTTTTGTGCCGTCTCATGTAGATTTTCCAACGTTGAAGGAGATGTTCCTTGGGTGCTTGTCTGATATTGGTTTAGGCCTCTGGGGCTTTTTCTTGAGGGATGTTGAATTCGATTAGTATGGTTTACATGAGATATTTATATATAATCTAGATGTTATGAGGGTTTTATCATGATTTAATGGGTGTTTTGGTTTCTATGGATGAATGGTTGAATTGTTATTGTAAAGGCTATCACTGTCCGATGTGGGGAAGACAGGAGTTGAGTTCTTCTCTGGTGTTTGGGTTAATTAGTATGTTTATCTATCCATTCTCATATACTTTATTGTTGAAGTTTGTTAGTTATTGTATCGCTCACTAAGACTATCGTCTGACTCAAGGTTTTATGTTTTCTTTATTACCTTGGGCTGTTTATCCAGTTGTGGATGGGCAAACTAGGTAGCTGGTGATAGGTGATTAGTAAGGACGATGCTGTTGTGCAAAGGCGCGCATGAGGTTGGCGTATTATCTTTACTACTTTCTAGTATTTCTATTTCCGCTGTTGGTTATTCTCTGAGTGCTATAGTGAGGTAATTTGTATAAAAACTATTATTGAAGTCTAGGTGTATGGATATTACATTCTAGTAGTTATGAAATTTTAATGTTTCCTGCTTCACTTTTAATACCTGTTGTATATGTTCTATTATATTTTATCCTTGCGCTATGAGTTTCACGACAGGTTCCGCTTGTGTTTACCTTTGATGATCGTCCATAGCTGCCTGGCACACCTTACAGTGCATTATTCCTCTTGTATAGTGCAGGGGTTGTGGGCGGTCGTCACAATAAGGCTTTACTTGTAGAAAACAAGCCCAAAATCATGGAGGAAGATAAGCGACTGTTGAAAAAGGAAGATGTCAAATGAGTCCGAGCCAAAGCAAAGAAATTATAGAGGAGGCATCTGGTGTTGCAAAATGTTAAATTATGTCTTTGTAGTCAATAAGTCAAAAAGCTTGCTCCTCGGACCCATCCTTAGTACCACTTATTGCGCAAACTTCCACTGACCAGAGCTCTGAAATCATTGAAGGATACAATCCCGATGGCCCAGCTCCCAAAGGTTCCAAACTTTTGACTCCTACTCTGGTAGTTGATACTCTTGGGCTCATAGGGGCGACACTCTTGAAGGAATATATTTGTTTTCTCCACAGTTTGCACGGGTAGATGATCCGGAGACGAGCAGGAGGCTTTCACGTAATATACATACGTAGTATTCTCCCTGTGTTGTTGAAGATCACTGCTTGGGCATTGGTGGTGTATCTTCTATTTTGGCTTTCTGTTGTTCAGAGACAGTAGAATTTTGAAAAGTTGTAATAAGTTGTATTTGGATTTCCGCTGCTTTGAGATTGATGTTGGTTTTAGTTATCAGCTTATGCACTGTCTCGCCTGTTTTATGTCAAGTATGTTATTACTATTATATTTTATTCCATGCGCTGTGAGACATTCTACAGGTTCCTTGCTTAGTTCATTCCCTTCTTTCCTTTCTTTGGCGACCGTTCCGTGCCAGTTGGACATGTGTACAGCGCACACTTAGAGGAAATGCAGGCTGGTGCGGGACGGGCCGTCGACGTTACCGAGAAGGAAGAGAGTATGATTAATGCTCTAAAAAATTTAGATGGCAAGGGATCACATGTTGAAGGTTATGCAGATATGTTTTATTAAGAGGAAGCCAAAAATATTGGGCAGCATAGTGGAAGTGGTGAAGCGACAATAATAACCGATTGCAATTGAGTTAGAGCATGGGGTTGTCATGTTAGACCCTAAACAAGTGATTTCTCCGACCGGCGGTAATAATTTAGCTATTTCCTCACTGGATGATTATGAAGTTGAATTCACCAAAGAAATCAAATCAATCCATAGAAAAAGGGGGAAATAGGAAGTACAGGCGAGGGAGGCAAACTCGAGCAAGAAGAGAAGCCTGGGAATGGAGGCAAAGACAAGCTCCGTAAGGAGGAAAGTCTAGGAAGAATGAAAAGTTTGGTGGTAGTAGGATCTTCAGGTTTAAGCTGCTTGAGGAGTTTGACTTTGGTCTACATACAAAAACAAGAAAAAGAGAAAGATAAATAGTTAGGACCTATCTTTTTTGCTTTTTGACAGATTTGTGCTATAATGGCACTCGCTTTTGTTTTTCATTCAGGATTAAGTTTGTAATTGTTTTTGATGTGTAAATAAAATGAACTTTTTTAGGTTTACGTTCTTGAATATTTTTGTTTTCAATTCAATGTACTTACGAATTGTGGACTACAATGAACCTACATGTACTTGAATTAACACATTAGCAATATTCATGTGTATTTCCCTTAGTTAACTTTGAGTTGTGTGCCAAAATAAGGGCGTGCCCCCAGTTGATTCTTATTTCAAATTAACTAAGTTTACACTCAGGCCCCCAGTCTAAAGTTGAGTTGATGGACATTGTTCTATCATTCTTTATACTCTTTTGTCATTGTTAGATTAGAGTTATAGGTTAAGCGATTATAAATTTTTGCGTGTCGTTCACACTTACACGTTAGTTTGTACTCCTTCTCGATTCAAAAAGAGTTTAAATTAGTTAAGAAGAAGGTCAAATCACATTTCCTTTGGGTGTCGCTCCTCCCCTTATTGTCCAAGGCAAGGATCGTCGTTCAGTCGTGTCACATTCGAGCTGTCTACTCTTTGCCTTCTAGTAACGAAATCGAGTTTGAGGAGTCTTTGGGATAAACAGTCGGTACACGGCTGTTCCTAACTCTAATGTTCCTTGATCATCGAATCATGTGCAGGGAAACATTGATAAGAAGATGTTCACACCTTTCGTTTGGGCATTGGCATTAGCAGGTCGAATCATATCATTTAACCATATAATTATAATAAGACATAAACTTTTGGACAAGATCACGATCTTTTAATGACAATAAAAAAGGAATTGACTAGTCATCCTTATTACATTGTCGGAAAGTGAATTTCTATTTACAACTATAACTAAAAATAAAAAGCTAAGTGAAATAATGTCGAAGATGCTCGGCATTACATGCTGTAACACCCCGCCTCCGCTAGGGTCACTCACAAGGGAATGCACTAGCTTTAGAGGGGCATTATTGGTAAACATGCACAGAAATATCACAAGACAGAACATATAAAATAGCGGAAGTAAAATCAAACTTTCATAAACATTAATAATTAAGGTCTAAAGCCTTTTACATCAGAGTACATCAAAACCTGTCTTGCAATAATAAAGAAGCATAAAGACTTTTTCATAAATTATTCCCCAAGAAAAGCAGTAAAGTAGCCATAGCCAAGAAAAGTCCAAGCCATCCATGATGACCTTCAAGCAGAAGAAGTCCGAACGAAACAGCAGTGTTTCCTCCCTGTAACCTGGGGGGGAAACGGAAGAAAAGAGGCGAAACAAAACGGGTCAGTCAAAAAGACTGAGTAAGCCCTATCTACTATTAGTATAAAAACTAGAAAAGTTAACTATCATGAGAAACTGAGATGAACATAAGCATGATACAAGATAGGTCAATTAAATCAAAATAACAGGATGAACTACTGAACTCAGATAAACTAGGGTGTCGTGATAAACTACGATGTCAAGATAAAACAAGGTATCACATTGTCAGGTTTCTATCAAGTATAATATCCCAAGATATCTATCGCGTATAACGTCCCATGGCATCTATCCTGTATATCCGCTCTGCACCTCTCGTCCTAGTATCCCAACCTGCGTCATGTGTTAACCATGAATGTCCCTTGCCCAACGTCATGTAATGGTCCATGTCAACCTAATATATAGCATATGTAGGTTTTCCCAAGTCGTATGTTTCTTTCCATGTATAAGTTCAGTCCTTTGCCGTAGGCCGTACGGGCTTTCCCATGTAAACGTTTTATCCTTGAAGTTGTTTTGGACTGCAACCCTTGATCTAGTTGTGTTTCCTTACCATGAACTATCGCGCGTCCACTTAGGATTTATGCAACCTAGGACCGCTAGGGATTATGCTACCTAATGAACGTTTCCATGTCTCGGTTTGGGTTTTGGCCACCTAGGACCACTAGGGATTACGCCACCCGTCAACCGCGCCCTTGATCCCACGTATGTATCGTGAATCGTTTTCCATGTCTAGATGCACATGTTCCCCAATGTGCCATCCGAGTTCCATGCCAGGGCAAATCAAGAAATACAGAACTCGGTCGGGAGCTTTAAATCGTCTGCCGATGCAGATATCAAGGTCTGTTTTTGTACCCGTGGCTATGGTCCCACGTGACCCCTCCCTCAACTACTGAAAGGCAATCCAACAAAAATCATGTATATGAACCACTCCACGGCCCCACTATAGCCCACTTTCCTACGGGCCAACCTCACCCATGACTCGATAGCAAGCACATGGTCTGTTGGGGGTTCCCTGCCTTTCCGCACGTACACGATTGACTAAAGATGGTAGGTAGTCGGCGATGCGCTATCCAGGGCAAAAACAAGAATCGTCGACTCCACGCTAATCCATCCCAGTCTTTAGGTTGCTCGCATAGCAACCAAGGCATACTCTTGGTCCTTCTAACGCAGACCTTAACCTCTCATGGGCCTAGTATAATTACCTGGCCACCCACAGAGGGATCCCAAGAATATCCTCACGTCCCCCGAAGCTTCCACTTCGGCACCCAGTGCACTGGAGCTTTTATCCAAGTCAGATAACTTGCTCCCCCTCGTATACTAAGCGATGACCTACCGTATCAGGTTACTCATCGTTTTGAGAATTAGTCCTATGTCCTTAGCTAAGAATTATTACTTAGTTACCCTTAACTAAGGTTTACCACTTAGCTTCCTTTCCCGTTATCCTTGATTAACCACGGTTTTCTACCTAGTTCTTCTAGCTAGGGTTTGTCTATTGGGTTAAGTGTTATCATTCAAGTCCATGACTTAACCCGCCCACGAATCACGTCAAAGATTGGCTAAGTATTTAAGTTCAAGACTTAGTCCCACAAGTTGGTTAAGTGTACCCAGAGGCTCATGACTTAACCCTATCAAGTCAAATTGGTCAAGTACTAGCTTACCTTAATCCTATCGGATTATCTTGCTAGATTGATTAAGCATAGATTATCTTAATCCCATCAAATTATCGAGTCGGATTGGTTAAGTATAGGTTGGCTTAACCCCATCCTCTAATCGTACTACAATGGTTAAGTATATTCTAAAAAGGTCTTGTGACTTAACCTTATAAGGTCCGCGTATTAGATTGGTTAAGTGTAAGTTACTTTACCCCATCAAATCATCATGTATAATTGGTTAAGTATAAGTTGCTTAACCCCATTAAATTATCACGTTAAGTTGGTTAAGTATTGGTTACTTAACCTCATTGAATTACCGAGTTTAAATTGGTTAAGTGTTTAACTTAACCCCATCGCCTAATCATCTTGTATGGTTAAGTGTCATTAAGAAAACTTACTTAACCTTGCCAAATTATCATGTTGGATTGATTAAGTGTTGGTTAACTTAATCCCCGTCCACTAGTCGTATAAAAATGGTTAAGCGTCATTAGGCAAATCAAATCACTTAACCTACCCAACCTTGTCATGTTTTGTTAAGTATCATTAGCCTAACCAATTTACTTAACCCATTTACCCATGTCATATTTGGTTAAGAGTCATTAATCAAATTAACTTAACCCTATCATGTGGCATTAATTACTTAATGCACCCCAACCTCTCACATTAGACTTTGTTGTGGTTACTAGTTAAGCCGGTCGGTTCCGGGTAGCTTTACACCACAACTTGGTCTAACCTCGGGTTCAAGCACAACATGACCAACTTCTCACATTGGGTCCTATTGTTTGCAACTACTAGTTAGGCCGGTCGGTTCCGGGTAGTTTTACGTTGCAAACTCAACCCAACCTCGAGTTGGCCACTTTCATGTTTAGTCTAGTGTCATGTTCATAGTCAAGTTTTCAAGCAATTGGGTAGACCTAACTTAATAGGTAAATTCCCAATAGGTAGACCTAACTTAATAGGTAAATTCCCAAGCTTATGTTTTTATGCATACTTACATGTCAACCTCCATGTTATATTTCAAGTCATGTTTTCAAGTATAAACACATGTCATATTTAACGTTACATGTTGTCATGTTTATACCCATTTACCCAAGTCATATTCATATCATTATGTTTCCCCATAATGTGACCCCAACGCTTTTTAAACTAGCATATACGTTCGCAACAACGTGATGGATTAAAAGAAGAGACTTGGCGAAGGAATGACAAAAATGGGTATTAAGCCACAAGTTAATCATGGTGGCAAATGAGGCACAAATGTGTTCATTAGCTTGCATGTTACATTCTTAAGCCTCAAAAACATGCATCAACCCAAACTTGGTACATAAGGGAATCATGGTGACAAAAGACATGGAATGATGGCTAGAAACTCGCATATATCATCATATAAGGATTATGACTTCATATGCAAGTTGACATAATAATTATGAAGGTTCTCATGTGGCATAATGCAACATTTCAACATAAAGGTTGTGGCTTTTAGCTCATAAGATCAAGATAATGACTTCACAAACTTGCATGACATGATAGCATATTTCATTCTCAATGATCAAACCCAAACTTGCAACATGAACATTTAACTTCATAGTTAATATCTAAAAGTAGGGAAAGGGCCTACATTGCTATGAAGGCCTAAATCGATTAAACTAAAGCTTGTAATGAAGCCTATGCATGCCATCACCCAAAAACCCAAAGATGGATGCTCCAAATCAACAAATACACCATCTTTATGAAAAAAGACCAAAACTTTTGCCTTGAAATCAACTTGAGGAGCTCTCATACTAACATAGGGACTCTCTAATACTCTCATGATCATGAAACCTCTCATAGAAATGAAGTGGAGGCTAGGATAGTTGAGTGGAGGCCATGAGAGTAGAAATTTGGCCATAGTTTAGTTACATGAGTGAATAATGAGGGTTTAGGGGGGGTTAGGGGCTTATTTATAGAAGATTAGGCTAGTTAGGACCCTTAGATTAACCCTAGGACCAACCTGAACCGTCAGATTTCAAACCAGGCCCAAAAACCTAGCCAAGATAGAAAATAGGTGCACCAGGCCAGAATCAGCCGACAGGGCAAGTCGACAACCCTGTCGACTTGCCTGTCGACATGCCTGTCGACTTGCAAGTCGACAGCCCTGTCGACAGCCAAGTCGACTTGTCTGGGCGGGAATTTTCCCGCCTGGCCCCATCTCTGCATGTTTCGAAATTCAAATTTCCCGAAAACTTCTTTGGGCCTTAACCGGGTCATACGGACTCCGATTTACAAAATTTCGGACTCTATTTCGCGTATTTTTCCGAGACGAACGCAATGGCATAGCCCGTTTTACATGATTCAGAATTTAAAATTAAATTCTGCCTTGATTCTCGTTTTAACATGTTATCGAAATACGAGTTGTTACATTCTCCCCACCTTTTAGGATTTCGTCCCCGAAATCTCCAAGTTAGGAAGAACATATCCTACCATCCATCATCCATCAACTCAAAACATCATCCACAAGCAACCATTGTCCTTAGATGATTTCTAATGCTGTATGAATATATGCAAAACGTTTGTGTACATGTTCCTTAGCTAATGCTAGTGATCAGGCCTGAATAATCTTTCTAATGCAAAAATATGTATAGTGCCATGAATCCAACATGTATGCAAATAGTCCTAGCCATATAGATACTATATGCTTGCACAATCATTCATTCATATGCAACAACCGCATGATAACACATTCGATTTCATCCATAAACAAGTATAAATACTCGTGCATATGCAATATGAAATGTGACCGAGTCGAGCTAGTATCTAATGTGTATTCGCGCATCCACGAGCAACCACTTGCAACCACTTGCAACCATATCAATCATAACATGTTTCAAATACATGTTTACATCCATAGGGTTCTACCTAGGATTCCCTGAAATAGGGTCGAGAAGATAAACAAGACAAACTCCTTATGGGGTTTGTAACAGAAAATAGGACCAAGAGGATGTCCACAAAAGATAGCCTACAAGTAAGCTCTACAGAAAACAGGGATCAAGGATATACTCCCAAAAAGAGATATCATGCGCGTATCTAGTCTTTGACCATCAAAGTCGTATTTCCTTGAGCTCAATTCCATTGTGCCTTGACCGTCCTTTAACTTCGCGATTTCGTAGCTTCTTATTTCCTGTTTCCATAACATGAGCTGGAACTCATTTCTTCGTCGCCTCTCGTTCCACTTGCACACTTAGCGCAAACATGACTGCGTACTCATGATCTCATGCAAGCTTTCCAAAATTCACTAGTAGAACTTTCTCTTGAAAGTAAACAGATGCCAACCGGGTTATCAAGTGCACTTACTAGGGTGATTTCCATAACCCATGCATAAGTGAAATAAACCATCCGTCTTATCGGCGAACACCACTCGATCGGGCTTCAAATTTCCAATAAAGGCATCAAGGGATTCTAGGTAACTAACCATGACCGAACCCAAAAGGTTCCACGAGACTTCGAGGGCTAGTCAAGAGTCTAACTACCCTTCTATAAAAACCGAGAGTGGCACCCCTTACTGGATAACCACTTCATCCCTAGAATCCATCCATAACCGAGGCATGTCATTCTCAAATCCAAAACAAGTCATGAATAAATGGACCGATTCTCCACAGGACTTGAGACAAAAATGGGATTCTCTATTACGCTAGTACTTAAGGTGCAGAGACTCAACTATCGAAGCAGACTTAAATGATACGATGATCAAACCAAAGTCCTAACGGGATGATAGAGAAGAAAAGCTAAACCTTTAACAAGATCGTTACCCTCCTTCCGAGGTACCCTAGAAATGAGAGTACTGCCCTCCCGATGATCTTGTCCTTGTCCCATGATACTTAACTATCCGCCCCGTTTCACCATGCCAAAGGTATTCTCTTGTCATGGGTTTCATTGTTCATCTTTCTCTCTCATTCTGGGTTGAGCCATACCAACAAGTTGCTCATCCTTAAACTCGTATCCTTTACCCTTGCTCTTTATTATCCTTTCTTGTAACACGGCAATGGGTCTCTCGAGAACCACCTCCATCGTACGGGAAACACCTACGTGGCTAGACAAAGATTAGTCGCAGTGAGAACTACTGTGACCACGGATGGAGGAAAGAAAGGAAATGAGATTCAATCAAGGAATCAAAGAATGGTGCCAATGGCTTTTGGGGAATAGCCTTTTTAAAACAAACTTTTCTTGAAAAATGCTTCTTTATAAACGGTTTTCCAAATAGTTTTCAGAAGGTTTTAAAAACTTTTGCCCAGTCTGGTAACCTTCTGCTCTGATACCAAATGTAACACCCCGCCTCCGCTAGGGTCACTCGCAAGGGAATGCACTAGCTTTAGAGGGGCATTATTGGTAAACATGCACAGAAATATCACAAGACAAAACATATAAAATAGCGGAAGTAAAATCGAACTTTCATAAACATTAATAATTAAGGTCTAAAGCCTTTTACATCAGAGTACATCAAAACCTGTCTTGCAATAATAAAGAAGCATAAAGACTTTTTCATAAATTATTCCCCAAGAAAAGCAGTAAAGTAGCCATAGCCAAGAAAAGTCCAAGCCATCCATGATGACCTTGAAGCAAAAGAAGTCCAAACTAAACAGCAGTGTTTCCTCCCTGTAACCTGGGGGGGAAACGGAAGAAAAGAGGCGAAACAAAACGGGTCAGTCAAAAAGACTGAGTAAGCCCTATCTACTATTAGTATAAAAACTAGTAAAGTTAACTGTCATGAGAAACTGAGATGAACATAAGCATGATACAAGATAGGTCAATTAAATCAAAATAATAGGATGAACTACTGAACTCAGATAAACTAGGGTGTCGTGATAAACTACGATGTCAAGATAAAACAAGGTATCACATTGTCAGGTTTCTATCAAGTATAATATCCCAAGATATCTATCGCGTATAACGTCCCATGGCATCTATCCTGTATATCCGCTCTGCACCTCTCGTCCTAGTATCCCAACCTGCGTCATGTGTTAACCATGAATGTCCCTTGCCCAATGTCATGTAATGGTCCATGTCAACCTAATATATAGCATATGTAGGTTTTCCCAAGTCATATGTTTCTTTCCATGTATAAGTTCAGTCCTTTGCCGTAGGCCGTACGGGCTTTCCCATGTAAACGTTTTATCCTTGAAGTTGTTTTGGACTGCAACCCTTGATCTAGTTGTGTTTCCTTACCATGAACTATCGCGCGTCCACTTAGGATTTATGCCACCTAGGACCGCTAGGGATTATGCTACCTAATGAACGTTTCCGTGTCTCGGTTTGGGTTTTGGCCACCTAGGACCACTAGGGATTACGCCACCCGTCAACCGCGCCCTTGATCCCACGTATGTATCGTGAATCGTTTTCCATGTCTAGATGCACATGTTCCCCAATGTGCCATCCGAGTTCCGTGCCAGGGCAAATCAAGAAATACGGAACTCGGTCGGGAGCTTTAAATCGTCTGCCGATGCAGATATCAAGGTCTGTTTTTGTACCCGTGGCTATGGTCCCACGTGACCCCTCCCTCAACTACTGAAAGGCAATCCAACAAAAATCATGTATAAGAACCACTCCACGGCCCCACTATAGCCCACTTTCCTACGGGCCAACCTCACCCATGACTCGATAGCAAGCACATGGTCTGTTGGGGGTTCCCTGCCTTTCCGCACGTACACGATTGACTAAAGATGGTAGGTAGTCGGCGATGCGCTATCCAGGGCAAAAACAAGAATCGTCGACTCCACGCTAATCCATCCCAGTCTTTAGGTTTCTCGCATAGCAACCAAGGCATACTCTTGGTCCTTCTAACACAGACCTTAACCTCTCATGGGCCTAGTATAATTACCTGGCCACCCACAGAGGGATCCCAAGAATATCCTCACGTCCCCCGAAGCTTCCACTTCGGCACCCAGTGCGCTGGAGCTTTTATCCAAGTCAGATAACTTGCTCCCCCTCGTATACTAAGCGATGACCTACCGTATCAGGTTACTCATCGTTTTGAGAATAGTCCTATGTCCTTAGCTAAGAATTATTACTTAGTTACCCTTAACTAAGGTTTACCACTTAGCTTCCTTTCCCGTTATCCTTGATTAACCACGGTTTTCTACCTAGTTCTTCTAGCTAGGGTTTGTCTATTGGGTTAAGTGTTATCATTTAAGTCCATGACTTAACCCGCCCACGAATCACGTCAAAGATTGGCTAAGTATTTAAGTTCAAGACTTAGTCCCACAAGTTGGTTAAGTGTACCCAGAGGCTCATGACTTAACCCTATCAAGTCAAATTGGTCAAGTACTAGCTTACCTTAATCCTATCGGATTATCTTGCTAGATCGATTAAGCATAGATTATCTTAATCCCATCAAATTATCGAGTCGGATTGGTTAAGTATAGGTTGGCTTAACCCCATCCTCTAATCGTACTACAATGGTTAAGTATATTCTAAAAAGGTCTTGTGACTTAACCTTATCAGGTCCGCGTATTAGATTGGTTAAGTGTAAGTTACTTAACCCCATCAAATCATCATGTATAATTGGTTAAGTATAAGTTGTGTAACACCCCACGTCCATTAATGTCACTCACAAAGGGAATGCATTAACTTCCATGGAGGTTTTAAGTGAATATAGAACAGTAAAATTACAACAAGACAGATATAAAATAGTACTTGGAAATTCAAAAACTTTATTTCATTGTAGCAGAAGTCAAAACATGTTTGATTACATCATAACACCATATTCAATGTCAAGTACAATATCTATCTTGATAAAACAAGTACATAATCCCATTACATGAATAGCCATTAAAAAGAAAGATAACAAGCTGGACTTTACTTCAGCAGTCCAAGCTTTCCAGAAGATAAGCGATCCAACTAGACTCCACTAGAACTTGGCCCAACCTGCGGACCTGAAGGGAGAAAAAGATGGAAAAGAGGGGGTCAGACATAAAGTCTGGTGAATATGATAATTCTACAATACTATTACCAAAATAACTGGACTAAGGCATAAGCTGGAAAACAAGAAAATGTCTATGAAGAGCAGATTAAGGACATAGACAATCGCTAAAGGCAACGTTATAGGCGCTCCTAAATACTAAAGGATAAACACTATACTGCACCACACCAGTCACCCTAAAGATTCATCCCACTTAGCTTCACTTAGAAACTTTCCCAATGGCTTTACGTACCCCTAGCTGACTACATAAGTGCCGCTTGCCCCTATCTCCACTAGGTGTACCCTACTTCCCATTATTCGATCGGCTCCCTAACTCGTAGATACCCGTGCTGGCCCCACAGTGGGGTGTATCACTCCCCTAAAGTGGCAACCTGATACAACGGACATGCACGGCTTATACCTACACGATGCAACAACGTCTTACCTACCAGCCCGGGTCCACACACGCATATGAAACCCGTTGGACTTGCGTTGCCACCGCTCCCTGTTTTGGCCTCTTATAGTCAAACCCAGTATGCGTGTCCCGTCCTCGACTTGGGTCGAGCCCACAAAGATACGTTTTGGGATACTGGTTGAAATGGGCCCCCACTATTTACCACAAGCATTCCACCTAAGCTTGTCCCCATTGGTCCATCCCACTTAACCCACTTAGTCATGTTCATTTACATGTGTGTTTGGTTAAGTCTAATCGTATTTCAAATGCCTCTAAAGGCAACCACCAGATTCCTCATGCCACCCAAGGCACCTACTTAACCCCCATGTCCCACCTTACATGATTATCTGGTTAAGTATTTCTTAGTTCATTAAGGCCATAACCTCATAAAGACCTCTCACATTAGACTGGCATTTATGGCAGCTGGATTTGCCGGGCGGGTCCGGGCAGTCTTACACCATAAAAGAGTCTAACCTCGTGTCTTTACAACTGTTATGCTTTAGTTTGGGCCTAGGACCTCTCACATTGGGCCGACATTTGTGACTACTGGATTTGCCGGGCGGGTCCGGGCAGGTTTACATCACAAACGGGTCCAACCTCGTGTCCTAAGCATTGATTATTAATAATAATCCACTTTCCCCCAATTTTAATAATTCCCTACTTGAATTATTAATTACTTCCAATTTTTAACAATGTCCATAATTGACTCAATTATGGACATCCATTCATGGTCTGCAAAATCTTAAAAATTGCACCCAATTTATTAATTCCTAATATTACCCCTACCCCACGTTTGAACGTTTATTCGCAAAATATATGTTAGACTCGAATAGCCTAACTCATAGCATAAAAGAGATTATCATAATAACAACATGTATATGTGACCAAATGAATCATAATAAGGGGTGAAACTTGCATATGTCCAACTTGCATAGATTATACATGTCATGGACCTAAAGGTGTCAACTTGTTCAAAATTCACCTAATATAATCTCAATCAATTTTCATAAACTTACATATGAACATGTGTGAATCAACATCATCTAATTTTTTAACAACATGGTTTTATATGGGTACACCTAACTCAATAGGCAAATTCCCATAATCAAGTTTTATTTAATTATAGTTTCAAGTTTATCGGTACACCTAACCTAATAGGCAAATTCCCATAAACAAGATCCATTTAAATAAAAAAAACATAACTTTAAGCATGTTCCAACAACATCATGATTTTACAACATAATATAGCATGATTTATAACATGGCATAGTATGATAGTATAACATAGCTTGACATGATTCTCAACATAGCATGACATAGCATAAGAGAATTTACAACATAGCATGACATAGCATATATAATTTACATCATACGACAAAATAATAACATAATAAGAGATCCATAATATATAGAATTTACAATTACAAATCACATCACTTTCTTGTGATCCATTCATAACTGAGTCAAATTAGTTTGTAATAGTCTTGTGAGAATCATCATACTCACCAACAAAAGAAAAGAATTAGAGAAAGAGAGATCTTTTGATTTGATTTGTGTAGATTTAGTTGTAGATGATTAGGCTTCCTCTTCTTAGTTTGTGACGGCTACGCTGAACTCCATGGCAGCAGCATGACGGTAGCTTCTCTAATTTTACAAGTGATTTAGGTTTAGGGTCTACCCACTTATTTATAGATTTTAGAATGCATTTAGGCCATTAGATTTAACCTAGAAATAACTGCAGCCGTTCAGACAAGATGGGGTTTATCTTGTTGACTCAGCAATGAGTCAGAAGTGACTCAGCAAACACTCAGCAATATATATATATATATATATATATATATATTCTACAATGTACACATTAGATACATCCCCCCCTTTTACACACTTATTATTGTTTTTATATACATATTAGATACATCCCCTCTCTCACACACTTATTAATATTTTTATATTCATATTAGATACATCCCCTCTCTTACACACTTATTAATATTTTTATATTCATATTAAATACATCCCCTCTCTTACATACTTATTAATATTTTTATATTCATAATAGATACATCCCCTCTCTTACATACTTATTAATATTTTTATATTCATATTAGATACATCCCCTCTTCTACACACTTATTATTTTTTTAGCAACTTTAGTGTTAATAGAAAATTCAGGGTGTTACATTCTTCCCTCCTTTTAGGATTTCGTCCCCGAAATCTTCAAGTCTGGAAGAATGTATATCCTACCATCCAAACGTCCATCTACTCATCCATCATACACAGGCATCCATTGTCCTTACAGACTTCTAATGCTTTCATGTTTAAATGCACAGTGTGTGTATATGTCCGTATCTAATGCAAAATCAGGCGGTCCACTGATTCAGTTGACCTCCTTAATGCAACTATGATCGTGCCATGCATCCATTATGTATGCAAAAGATTCTTAATGCTACATAATACTTCTATATGCGTGCACAACCATCATCTGAATGCAGCATCCACATGATAATACAACCATCGTTCTTCCATTTTACTAAATACATCCATATATATGCAATATGCAATATGTAGTGACTGAGCCGATCTAGTGCCTAAAGTGTGTGTATATATGCATCCACGAGCAACCACTAGCAAACACTTGCATCCATTTTGCATCCATCATACATAACATGTCTCAAACACATGTTTCAACCATAGGATTATCCTAACTAAAGGTCAAAGATACTAATGAGAGGACATACTAAAGATAAGATAAGATAAGCTAAGCGATAAAGGAGAAATTAAAAGACATACCCTAAAAAAGAAAAGGGTACAACGAACGCATCTTCTCTTCTGTCTCCCAAGTTGCGTTGCTCTCATCATCTCCCCATTGCACTTTAACCAGTCTGACCTCTCGATTCCTCAACTTTTTGATCTCCGACCCAAGAATGCATGTAGGAGCTCGTCTAATTGTTGCATCACGCTCTATTTCCACCTCTTTAAGCAAGCTCGGCTCTACCACCTCCGCGGTCTTGTGCAAACACTTCCTCAAATGTGATACATGGAATACGTCGTGTACTCCACTAAGTTTCTCAGGCAACTCCACCCTATATGCCATCTTCCCAATCCTGTCTTTTACAGGAAACGGCCCTACAAACCTTGGTGCTAATTTCCCCACGGACCCAAAGCGAACAACATTCTGTAACGGAGATACTTTGATAAAAACCATGTCCCCAATGTCAAACTCAAGATCTGTCCTCCTCTTATCAGCATACGATTTTTGCCTATCTTGTGCTGCTTTCATCCTCCTTCGAATCAACTCAATCTTCTCCGAGGTTTCCCTAATCATATCGGGCCCAAGTAGGATTTTATCGGTAGATTCCCACCAACATGTAGGCGAACGGCAAGGCCTTCCATAAAGAGCTTCGAAAGGTGCCATGCCAATACTAGACTGAAAGCTATTATTATATGCGAATTCTACTAACGGAAGGTGCTCTTCCCATGTACCCCCAAAGTCTAGGATACAAAGCCTTAAAAGATCCTCTAGAATGCGATTCACCCTCTTGGTCTGGCCGTCTGTCTGAGGATGATATGCGGTGCTCAAACATAGCTGAGTCCCTACCACCTCTTGTAAACTCTTCCAAAATTCGCTAGTAAAGATGGGGTCACGGTCGCTTACTATACTAGAAGGAATACCGTGCAAACGAACTATCTCCTTAATGTATACAGAAGCCAACCACGGAGCAGTCCTCTTACTTTTCACGGGAATAAAATGGGTGCTTTTAGTAAGTCTATCTACTATAACCCAAATCCCCGTGTTACCCTTCCTTGATCTTGGTAATCCATCCACAAAATCCATTGAGATGCTTTCCCATTTCCATAGTGGAACTTATAATGGGTGAAGCAACCCACCGGGTTTCTTTTGTTCTGCTTTAACTCGTTGGCACACCAAGCATCTAGCGACGTACTCGGCCACATCCTTTTTCATACCGGCCCAAAAGAAAACCCACCTCATATCTTTGTACATCTTATCCCCGCCGGGATGAATGGTCATTTTTGAGCGATGAGCATCATCAAGAATGGCCTTCCTTAAGTCTTCGTCTTGCGGTACACAAAGTCTATTATCCCTTCGTAACCAACCCTTATCGTCTAGGGTATACCTACGAAGATGGCTTGACGACTCCCCCCCTTTGAGCTTTTCTACTATCTCAACCAACCGTGGGTCGTCTTGCTGTGCCTCACCAACCCGTCCTAGAAGTGTAGGTCTAACCTCCAAGGATGCTAACAGACCGGGTACTAAGTCAACGGAGGGTCTAAAGTCAAACATAGAGATGAATTCTAAGCTTTGTCGTTCAACAAACAACGGACTCAAGGACAACCTTTTCCTACTTAAGGCGTCTGCCACCACGTTACCCTTGCCCGGGGTATATGCTATTTCAAAATCGTAGGAGGCTAAGAATTCCATCCACCGTTGCTGCCTTAAATTCAAATCCTTCTGAGAGAATAAGTATTTTAATGATTTGTGGTCAGTGAACAGTTCGAATTTCTCACCAAGAAGATAGTGACGCCAAGACTTAAGCGTGAAAACAATTGCGGCTAGCTCTAAGTCATGCGTGGGGTAATTCTTTTCATGAACCCTCAACTGCCTTCCACCATAGGCTATTACTCTTCCCTCTTGCATGAGGACCGCGCCAAGTCCCGTCCCACAAGCATCAGTATAGATGGTAAACAGTTTATTCCCGTCTGGCAGCACTAAGACTGGGGCTGAAGTTAAGGCTCTCTTTAAACGTTGGAACGCATCATCGCAATCTTTGTCCCATGTAAAAACCAGGTTCTTCTTCGTTAACCGTGTTAATGGAGCTGATATTTTTGCGAAGTCTTTGATAAACTTCCTATAATAGCCAGCCAACCCCAAGAAACTTCTTACTTCGGTTGCATTTTTAGGGACCTTCCAATCTTGGATGGCCACCACCTTTGCGGGATCCACTGCTATCCCTTCTTTGGAAACCACGTGCCCTAAGAACCGTACTTCCTTCCTCCAGAAGTGACACTTAGAAAATTTTGCCTTAAGGTTATGCGGTCGAAGGGTTTCCAACACTTCCCTAAGATGTAGGGAGTGCTCTTCTTTATTCTTAGAAAAGACTAAGATGTCGTCCACAAAGACTACCACGAATTTGTTAAGGTATTCCCTAAACACCCTACTCATCAAATCAACAAAATATGCAGGGGCGTTTGTCAAACCAAAGGGCATCACTAGCCATTCATAGAATCCGTCAGGAGTCCTAAAAGCAGTCTTATCTATAATATCCTCAGCCACTCTCAGTTGATGAAAGCCAGTGGCTAAGTCCAACTGCGAAAACACTGAGGCGCCAACTAACTGATCAAAGAGATCGTCAATCCTCGGCAGTGGGTGTCGGTTCTTTTTAGTAAGCTTGTTTAGTTCTCTATAGTCCATACAAAGTCTAAGAGACCCATCCGCCTTTGTGGCAAAAACTACTGGAGCACCCCACTCCGATATACTACGTCTTATGAACCCCTTCTCAAGCAACTCCTTTACTTGCTTATTGAGTTCCCTCCTTTCACGAGGAGCCATGTGGCGCACTGGCAAAGATACGGGTTTAGCATTATCCACAAGATAAATTCGAAAGTCTATCTCCCGCTTTGGAGGTAAGCCCTTCACCTCCTCAAACACATCCGGATATTCCCGGACCACTTCTACCGATCGCAGGTTCTCTACAGACGCGTCAAGCGATTCAAGATAACTTAGCATAACGGAATTTATGGGATTACAAAAGATGTCGAGAGCATTACCAAGGCGAGTCACAAGCCTAACTACTCTCCTTTCACAATCAAGAATGGCCCTATTTCTAGACAACCAATCCATTCCTAAAATTAGCCCATAGCCCGTGAAGCCCAATACATAAGCATCACATCTAAATTCAACGCTAAGTATAGAGATTTTCAAATCCAAACATATCATGGTCAAATGAGCCGAACCCCCAATTGGATTTGAAACGACCAAGGGATCCTCTACTAAACTGGTGTTCAAGTGCAGTGATTCAACTAATGATGTAGAGATAAACGAATGAGATGCGCCAGAATCGAATAAGGTACGGACAGGATGATCAAACAGAAAAACTAAGCTTTCAACAGAAATTGTTCTACCTCTTTCTTGCAGCGGTGGGGCCACAATAGCCTGAACTTGCCCCCTTGCCTGCCCTGGTGCCATAAGAGCCTGCACCTGTCCTCCCGAGGTAGACCCTGCCCTCTGCCCCTTCTTTGGACAGTCCTTCACTAAATGTCCCGCATCTCCACAATGAAAACAACCAGTCTTCTTTTTCTTTCTACAATCTTTGCTGAGATGGCCAGGCGTCCCACAATTGAAGCATTTCTTCTTCCCTTTGCCATTATTGTTTTTACCACCCTTCTTATTTTGCTGTTGGGGTTTCTTCTGATCCCCTTTCTTTTCAACTGCCTTATCCTCATGCATAAGTGCCATTTCTACTAGCTTTTCAAAGGTGGCTCCCATAGGGATGTGGGTCATAGCCAACCCTTGCAACGGTTCATTCAAGCCTCTAACGAACCTCAAAGCTTTCTTCTCTGGCGTGTTCACCAACTCCAAGCAAAACCTTGCTAACTGATTAAATTTATTGACATATTCCTTTACTGATGAGCTCCCTTGCTTTAGTGCCAGGAATTTTTCCATATTTAAGTTCTCCTCTGCCCTTGAAAGAAACTTTGCCTCAAACCTTCGTCTGAAATCCGCCCATGAATCAACTGGACGTTCCCCGTTAGTGACCTCCCACCAAAACGAGGCCTCTCCCTTCATTAACCAAGCAGCTAAACGGACTTTCCTCCCATCTTCCACTTCAAAGATATCCAACAATTCCTCAGTCTCCTTAAGTCAATCTCTGGCCTCCACAAACGTCTCAGTCCCTTGAAAAGTTTTTCCTCCCATAACCTTGAATTCCTTGCACGTCTTTGCAAAAGTGTCAACACGAGGAGGAGGAGGAGGAGGAATGGGTGCAACTAGGGGTGGAGGAGTATCCGCTGGGCCTGCAGTGGTGGCCCTAGCCTCCAAGTATCTCTAAACCACCCTGGAATCGTCACACCTTCTGGGAGATTAAGATCTTCAGCCATGCTGAAACGAAAAAGGAAGGATTCAAAATGGAGAATTCGAAAGATAAAGATAAGGATGTGGCTATTTGGGATTATGTTTTTCATAAAAACTCTCTTTAAATAACATGTTTTTTTTTTTTGAAAGCACTTCTTCCAAAAATACTTTTAAAAAAAATATTTTTCTAAATTTTTTTTTTTTATCTGTTCTGGTAACCTTATGCTCTGATACCACGTGTAACACCCCACGTCCATTAATGTCACTCACAAAGGGAATGCATTAACTTCCATGGAGGTTTTAAGTGAATATAGAACAGTAAAATTACAACAAGACAGATATAAAATAGTACTTGGAAATTCAAAAACTTTATTTCATTGTAGTAGAAGTCAAAACATGTTTGATTACATCATAACACCATATTCAATGTCAAGTACAATATCTATCTTGATAAAACAAGTACATAATCCCATTACATGAATAGCCATTAAAAAGAAAGATAACAAGCTGGACTTTACTTCAGCAGTCCAAGCTTTCCAGAAGATAAGCGATCCATCTAGACTCCACTAGAACTTGGCCCAACCTGCGGACCTGAAGGGAGAAAAAGGATGGAAAAGAGGGGGTCAGACATAAAGTCTGGTGAATATGATAATTCTACAATACTATTACCAAAATAACTGGACTAAGGCATAAGCTGGAAAACAAGAAAATGTCTATGAAGAGCAGATTAAGGACATAGACAATCGCTAAAGGCAACGTTATAGGCGCTCCTAAATACTAAAGGATAAACACTATACTGCACCACACCAGTCACCCTAAAGATTCATCCCACTTAGCTTCACTTAGAAACTTTCCCAATGGCTTTACGTACCCCTAGCTGACTACATAGGTGCCGCCTGCCCCTATCTCCACTAGGTGTACCCTACTTCCCATTATTCGATCGGCTCCCTAACTCGTAGATACCCGTGCTGGCCCCACAGTGGGGTGTATCACTCCCCTAAAGTGGCAACCTGATACAACGGACATGCACGACTTATACCTACATGATGCAACAACGTCTTACCTACCAGCCCGGGTCCACACACGCATATGAAACCCGCTGGACTTGCGTTGCCACCGCTCCCTGTTTTGGCCTCTTATAGTCAAACCCAGTATGCGTGTCCCGTCCTCGACTTGGGTCGAGCCCACAAAGATACGTTTTGGGATACTGGTTGAAATGAGCTCCCACTATTTACCACAAGCATTCCACCTAAGCTTGTCCCCATTAGTCCATCCCACTTAACCCACTTAGTCATGTTCATTTACATGTGTGTTTGGTTAAGTCTAATCGTATTTCAAATGCCTCTAAAGGCAACCACCAGATTCCTCATGCTACCCAAGGCACCTACTTAACCCCCATGTCCCACCTTACATGATTATCTGGTTAAGTATTTCTTTGTTCATTAAGGCCATAACCTCATAAAGACCTCTCACATTAGACTGGCATTTATGGCAGCTGGATTTGCCGGGCGGGTCCGGGCAGTCTTACACCATAAAAGAGTCTAACCTCGTGTCTTTACAACTGTTATGCTTTAGTTTGGGCCTAGGACCTCTCACATTGGGCCGACATTTGTGACTACTGGATTTGCCGGGCGGGTCCGGGCAGGTTTACATCACAAACGGGTCCAACCTCGTGTCCTAAGCATTGATTATTAATAATAATCCACTTTCCCCCAATTTTAATAATTCCCTACTTGAATTATTAATTACTTCCAATTTTTAACAATGTCCATAATTGACTCAATTATGGACATCCATTCATGGTATGTAAAATCTTACAAAATTGCACCCAATTTATTAATTCCTAATATTACCCCTACCCCACGTTTGAACGTTTATTCGCAAAATATATGTTAGACTCGAATAGCCTAACTCATAGCATAAAAGAGATTATCATAATAACAACATGTATATGTGACCAAATGAATCATAATAAGGGGTGAAACTTGCATATGTCCAACTTGCATAGATTATACATGTCATGGACCTAAAGGTGTCAACTTGTTCAAAATTCACCTAATATAATCTCAATCAATTTTCATAAACTTACATATGAACATGTGTGAATCAACATCATCTAATTTTTTAACAACATAGTTTTATATGGGTACACCTAACTCAATAGGCAAATTCCCATAATCAAGTTTTATTTAATTATAGTTTCAAGTTTATAGGTACACCTAACCTAATAGGCAAATTCCCATAAACAAGATCCATTTAAATAAAAAAAACATAACTTTAAGCATGTTCCAACAACATCATGATTTTACAACATAATATAGCATGATTTATAACATGGCATAGTATGATAGTATAACATAGCTTGACATGATTCTCAACATAGCATGACATAGCATAAGAGAATTTACAACATAGCATGACATAGCATATATAATTTACATCATACGACAACATAATAACATAATAAGAGATCCATAATATATAGAATTTACAATTACAAATCACATCACTTTCTTGTGATCCATTCATAACTGAGTCAAATTAGTTTGTAATAGTCTTGTGAGAATCATCATACTCACCAACAAAAGAAAAGAATTAGAGAAAGAGAGATCTTTTGATTTGATTTGTGTAGATTTAGTTGTAGATGATTAGGCTTCCTCTTCTTAGTTTGTGACGGCTACGCTGAACTCCATGGCAGCAGCATGACGGTAGCTTCTCTAATTTTACAAATGATTTAGGTTTAGGGTCTACTCACTTATTTATAGATTTTAGAATGCATTTAGGCCATTAGATTTAACCTAGAAATAACCGCAGCCGTTCAGACAAGATGGGGTTTATCTTGTTGACTCAGCAATGAGTCAGAAGTGACTCAGCAAACACTCAGCAATATATATATATATATATATATATATATATATATATATATATATATATATATATATTCTACAATGTACACATTAGATACATCCCCCCTTTTACACACTTATTATTGTTTTTATATACATATTAGATACATCCCCTCTCTCACACACTTATTAATATTTTTATATTCATATTAGATACATCCCCTCTCTTACACACTTATTAATATTTTTATATTCATATTAAATACATCCCCTCTCCTACATACTTATTAATATTTTTATATTCATAATAGATACATCCCCTCTCTTACATACTTATTAATATTTTTATATTCATATTAGATACATCCCCTCTTCTACACACTTATTATTATTTTAGCAACTTTAGTGTTAATAGAAAATTCGGGGTGTTACAAGTTGCTTAACCCCATTAAATTATCACGTTAAGTTGGTTAAGTATTGGTTACTTAACCTCATTGAATTACCGAATTTAAATTGGTTAAGTGTTTAACTTAACCCCATCGCCTAATCATCTTGTATGGTTAAGTGTCATTAAGAAAACTTACTTAACCTTGCCAAATTATCATGTTGGATTGATTAAGTGTTGGTTAACTTAATCCCCGTCCACTAGTCGTATAAAAATGGTTAAGCGTCATTAGGCAAATCAAATCACTTAACCTACCCAACCTTGTCATGTTTTGTTAAGTATCATTAGCCTAACCAATTTACTTAACCCATTTACCCATGTCATATTTGGTTAAGAGTCATTAATCAAATTAACTTAACCCTATCATGTGGCATTAATTACTTAATGCACCCCAACCTCTCACATTAGACTTTGTTGTCGTTACTAGTTAAGCTGGTCGGTTCCGGGTAGCTTTACACCACAACTTGGTCTAACCTCGGGTTCAAGCACAACATGACCAACTTCTCACATTGGGTCCTATTGTTTGCAACTACTAGTTAGGCCGGTCGGTTCCGGGTTGTTTTACGTTGCAAACTCAACCCAACCTCGAGTTGGCCACTTTCATGTTTGGTCTAGTGTCATGTTCATAGTCAAGTTTTCAAGCAATTGGGTAGACCTAACTTAATAGGTAAATTCCCAAGCTTATGTTTTTATGCATACTTACATGTCAACCTCCATGTTATATTTCAAGTCATGTTTTCAAGTATAAACACATGTCATATTTAACGTTACATGTTGTCATGTTTATACCCATTTACCCAAGTCATATTCATATCATTATGTTTCCCCATAATGTGACCCCAACGCTTTTTAAACTAGCATATACGTTCGCAACAACGTGATGGATTAAAAGAAGAGACTTGGCGAAGGAATGACAAAAATGGGTATTAAGCCACAAGTTAATCATGGTGGCAAATGAGGCACAAATGTGTTCATTAGTTTGCATGTTACATTCTTAAGCCTCAAAAACATGCATCAACCCAAACTTGGTACATAAGCGAATCATGGTGACAAAAGACATGGAATGATGGCTAGAAACTCGCATATATCATCATATAAGGATTATGACTTCATATGCAAGTTGACATAATAATTATGAACGTTCTCATGTGGCATAATGCAACATTTCAACATAAAGGTTGTGGCTTTTAGCTCATAAGATCAAGATAATGACTTCACAAACTTGCATGACATGATAGCATATATCATTCTCAATGATCAAACCCAAACTTGCAACATGAACATTTAACTTCATAGTTAATATCTAAAAGTAGGGAAAGGGCTTACATTGCTATGAAGTCCTAAATCGATTAAACTAAAGCTTGTAATGAAGCCTATGCATGCCATCACCCAAAAACCCAAAGATGGATGCTCCAAATCAACAAATACACCATCTTTATGAACAAAGACCAAAACTTTTGCCTTGAAATCAACTTGAGGAGCTCTCATACTAACATAGGGACTCTCTAATACTCTCATGATCATGAAACCTCTCATAGAAATGAAGTGGAGGCTAGGATAGTTGAGTGGAGGCCATGAGAGTAGAAATTTGGCCATAGTTTAGTTACATGAGTGAATAATGAGGGTTTAGGGGGGGTTAGGGGCTTATTTATAGAAGATTAGGCTAGTTAGGACCCTTAGATTAACCCTAGGACCAACCTGAACCGTCAGATTTCAAACCAGGCCCAAAAACCTAGCCAAGATAGAAAATAGGTGCACCAGGCCAGAATCAGCCGACAGGGCAAGTCGACAGCCCTGTCGACTTGCCTGTCGACATGCCTGTCGACTTGCAAGTCGACAGCCCTGTCGACAGCCAAGTCGACTTGTCTGGGCGGGAATTTTCCCGCCTGGCCCCATCTCTGCATGTTTCGAAATTCAAATTTCCCGAAAACTTCTTTGGGCCTTAACCAGGTCATACGGACTCCGATTTACAAAATTTCGGACTCTATTTCGCGTATTTTTCCGAGACAAACGCAATGGCATAGCCCGTTTTACATGATTCAGAATTTAAAATTAAATTCTGCCTTGATTCTCGTTTTAACATGTTATCGAAATACGAGTTGTTACACATGCTCTTGGTAGTCGTCGTCATCGATGGTCTTAAACTAAAAGCTCCATTTTCATGTTTCTATTGATTGATGTAGGGTCCATCCCATTTCAAGTGCATATTGATAGGCCCAGGGAAGACACACTTCAGAATGACATCGCTAAGCTCAAAGGTCATAGGTCGAACCTTCATGTTGTAATATCAAGCCTGTAAACCAAAATAGACACAAATAGTTAAATTAAGAATAAATAATAATAATTAATAAAATATTAATGGGATGAAAAATGAATATTTTATAATTAAGAATTGGGCCATAAAAATATTATCATTATATTCATGGAGAGATTTTGGTCCACCTTCATATTTTATTTATCGACAATGGAGGCCATATGAAAAAGTTAATAATAAAACAAGTTATACGATAATTGTATACGCGCAGGATTTGAAATCCAGACTGTAAGAATATAAATTTGAAATAATAATATACTTTTAGTATAATGGAATATTACTTAAGAATTCAAAATTGTGTGTATATATAAGTATGTAAGGGGGGACAAGAATAAAGAAATAACGGAAAGAATCAATCAGAATAATTAACGTATTTACTAAAATATAATGTAAGGGAAATAAATCTTCTCGTTCCTAGAACAGAAGAGGGATGGACCACCTTCCTAGGGAAGAGGTCGACCACCCTCCTGGTTGAGGGGAGGGAATGGGCATTTTTTCTAAGGGATTTTTATTATTTTTGCTAGAATGGACTGTCTAGATTTTATCTAACTAATTCTACGGTCCGGACACAATCTTCCTACTATAGATAAACCCTTAGCCTCTTAACTAAACCCTAAATTCATTCTTTTCTATGTCTCCACTCTGATTCTCTATCGTTATTCTTAATTCCAAAAATTTGATAGGTTAGAATTCTTCTTTCTTAACCTATTTCTCCATCTTTTTAATTTATATTTCTTAGAATAGTCTGTAGTTAGAATATATATATATATATATATATATATATATATATACCAGTACATAAGCACGCCCGATGTAACGACCCGGAAAATCTGAACCAATTTAGAATTTTTAAATTGGCTATTTTAGTGGATTTTAAATATTTTAAATAATAATGATGAAAAGTAAGTTTGAATCGACGTTGGAAAATAAATATAGTTACTTTGAATTATAAACAAGGCCGGAAATGGCGCGGTAGTTTCAAATTTTGAATTCAAACTTTGACTGACTGTACCGGGTGCAAAACAAAACGGATTTGAGTGAAACCAAAAATATTTAAATCTGTTAGTGAATACCTTTCTAACAAATCTAAAAAATCGAAGTTTCATAGCGGGATGTAAAAGTTATGGCCAAATGAATTTTCAGAAAGGTCGCTATGGAAATTATATAGCCCGTGAAAATGGCCATTTTGCAAACGACCTCAGAATTCGATGAAACCACTTTTGTTGGATCCAGGATGTGAAGTTATTGCTAGGTTTCAAATTTCATAATTTTTGAAGCTAGTATGTGAGCGTGGAAAAGGAAAACGTGTTTTGGTCAATTACAGTTAAATTGGATCGACCAGAAATGGGCCATTTTTCAAACGGTCTCAGAATTCGACGAAACTAGTTTTGTTGGGACCATATCGTCAAAACATAGCTAGATTTATTTTTCTGGAATTTTTCGAATCAGTTTGTGGCCTTGGCAAATTGAAATGTATGTTCAAATCGAATATTGAATGTTTTATATTTTAATTTGAAGGAAAACTGAATGAAACAGTCGAATGGGCCTACGAAACATATCTCATTGTGTTCGGAATGGGGGTGAAACGCTAGGGGCGACAGTCGTTGGGTTTGAATTGGAGTTCGTTTATGAAAACCCCAATTTTTAGATTAATATAAATATCGGCGAATAGGAAAATTTCATTCATTAATTAAAATAAAAAAATCCAGAAAACCCCCGTTGACCCCGATCGTGCGACGGAAACCATTCGTTGGCTTCCCCCTCCAATTCCTTTCTCCACGGTCAAAATTAGACCTCACCACTGTTGAACTTTTTGAAGAACTCTTCGAGGGCTTCAAATCAGTACCAGGTACACAAGCCATCGTCGCCTGTACGAGGAGAAGCACCTCGTCGAAGTCGACGACTTCCTTCCGCCACCGAGGCTTCCTCAGGCCACCGAGCTAGCCCACACCCCCACGCGCGCGAAGCTCTCTCCTAGCCCTTCGATGCTGCGAAGGCTAATCGTCCTTTAGCTTCACGGATTGGGAGAAAATTTCAACCCTAGTTTCAAACGATTTGCTGAGGTAATCGGCTTTGATTATTTAATCTGTTTTAACACTTTTAAACCGTTGCAAACTTGTAAAAATCATATCTTTTTCGTTTCTTTACGAAATTCAGTGAAACAAGAGACAGTGGACTCGTGTGGACGTCTTCTACATTCTTGAAGAGACCACATATTTTTCTGAGCCTTCTGCTATTTTTGGTGGAGTAGAACACAATGTAAGATTTCTAATTTATAAACGATATGGAAAACGACGATGTATAAATTATATAGTCGATGTATGAGTTATATAAGCGTTGTACACCTCTTGTATAAGCATTGTATAAGTTGTACGTTCGATGTATAAGTTATATATGCGTTGTAAAAATTATATATGTGTTGAAATAGAAGTGAAATTCTATTTATATATATATATATATACGCCCCTCGTCCACAAACCATGGACGATATTTATTGGTTGTGATTGGTGTGAAAATTGATTGATAGCGAATGGTTGATTGAAATTGTTTGTGGTTGGAATTGAACGATTGTGGTTGAAAAATACCCGTTTGTGGTTGAGAAATATTTGGTTGAAACCACATAGGATTAGTTTGTGGAAAAAAAAATATACATGCCGCCTACGTGCGAACTAGATGCATGATTCCCCATTGTCAAAAGCTACGAGGCTTTAAGGTAGAGCGAGGAGCCGTACCAGGGACTGTCCCGGTTTTAACTACCCTGCCGTTATGCTGCCGAAATTTTGAATAATATTCATGTGTTAGAATTATTTTCCTGTGTTGCAATTATATTCGTTTGTTGAATAGAAAACCTTCATGTGTTGAATTGAAATTCATTCGTTGAATAGAAATTCATGTGTTGAATGGTATTCGTGTTTTAAATATAAAAATCGCCTTTTTATCTATATATACAAACTATAGAAAACCTTCATGTGTTGAATTGAAATTCATTCGTTGAATAGAAATTCATGTGTTGAATGTTATTCGTGTTTTAAATATAAAAATCACCTTTTTATCTATATATACAAACTATAGAAAACCTTCATGTGTTGAATTGAAATTCATTCGTTGAATAGAAATTCATGTGTTGAATGGTATTCGTGTTTTAAATATAAAATTCACCTTTTAATCTATATATACAAACTATGGAAAACCTTTATGTGTTGAATTGAAATTCATTCGTTGAATAGAAATTCATTTGTTGAATGGTATTCATGTTTTAAATATAAAAATCACCTTTTTATCTATATATATAAACTATAGAAAACCTTCATGTGTTGAATCGAAATTCATTCGTTGAATTGAAATTCATGTGTTGAATGGTATTCATATTTTGAAATAAATTGTTTTATAATAAAAATCATATTTTTATCATCTATACGACTATATAAAATAGTCGTGTTTTGAAATAATGTGTTTTATAATAAAAATCATATTTTTATCATCTAGATGAACTATATAAAATAGTCGGGTTTTGAAATAAATCATTTTACAATAAAAATCACATTTTTACTATATACATGAATTGTTAAAAATAGTGAAGTGTTGAAATAGAAGACAGTTAGATAAAAATATCATTTTTATCAAATGTATGAAGAGAATATAGTTTTGAAATCGAAGAATCGATATATATATATATATATATATATATATATATATATATAGAATTGAAATATATCGAATAACGAAGTTGCAGTTCATATTTTGAAACCGTGATTTCAAACGATTAGTGCGGGAGATCCGACCATCGGATTTTCCCGAAACCACAACCGTTGGGTTCGCTTTGGAAATATCTTTCCAACGGCACTAACTTTGTAAAAATCCAACGGTTGGATTGTCTGGAATGTTTAATTCAAATTTGAAGTAAAACCGCGCCAGAATCGATTATATATATATATATATATAATTATATTGAATCGAATAACAACGCTGCAGTTCGTATTTTGAAATCGAAACTTCAAACGATTATACCGGGAGATCTGACCGTCGGATTTTCCCGAAACTGGAACCGTTGGATTCGTTTTGAAAAGATCTTTCTAATGATGTAAATTTTGTGAAGATCCAACTGTTAGATTTTCAGATATGTGTAAATCAAATCTGAAGAAAAACAGCGCCATGGCCACGTTATGGCCCGAAGCGACGTTTTGAATAGATTGGCTATTTTAAAATAAATAAAAATAGCGATAAATCGTTATAAAATATTATAAATGATATGCATGTGAAATTTAGAAACTAACTGAAGTTTGGCTAAGTCGAATGGTTTCCTGGATTTTGATCTGATGTTGGATTCGGCCTTCGGGGTTAATATTTGGGAAATCGTTCTCTTACTGATTTACGGTTAGTGACTAATGAATTGAAATGATGCATATGTAGTGTTTGTGTAGCACGTGTTTATTATATACGCGAGTTGCTTAGAAAGACCGGGTTTACCCCATCTGAATAACTGATTCGACGATAAGAGATCGAAGATGAAGACGGTGGTCGAAGACCTGAGATCTTCACCTCGTTTGGATGGTAACCGATGTCCTGATTGGGAGGCATCCCGAAATATGGATAATGAGTGGTGATCGTCCAGACGTACGTGGAGATCGATGGGTTTGCAAGGTATATAGTGCCTCTTGTTTCGTTCAGACCCAGAACGGACTTGCAAATGGACAGTGTGTCTGACATTGGAATTTATTCTGTGTGATTGATAGATATCAGTTGCACGGTGTGAATTGCCTGTGTGGCATGCTAAGATGCAGTGATCAAGGCTTCTGTTGAAAAGCAAAGTCTTGTGGTGATGATCAAAGCACCACCTGTGTGGCGTAGCTTTGTGTACAACGTGAATTCGCGAACCTCACACCCCGGTATGAACCAGAAACGGGAGAGGACCTCAGGGGGGACATACGTTTCTTCCAAGCTAGAAGTGGCATCAGTGGTTTTACACGCCCTGACGAGTTTGACTTATGTGGTTGTTACTGTTGCGAGGCGCCTCGGATATATCGGTCGATCCGGGACAGATGGAGTCATTCGTTGGCTCACTTACAACCCCAAAGGGTGGGGAAACGTAGTGTTCAGGCATTTTAATCCACATCGGTGGACCGACCCTGACGATCCAAGTGTCACTCGAGCTCTGATCCTGAGACTTGGGCTAGGCAGTCTCGAAGTCGGTAAGGACTATCTTTTTCCTTGGTTCATGACAGAAATCCAATTTCCAAATACGTGACTGTGCGGTTTTGATTGTATATACCTATGGTGACATGGTACCCATGCCGTCTATGATTGAAATTGTTTTCGAAACCTATATACACTAGTAATAATAGCAAATGTTTTGTTTTATTCGTATCAAGCATATTTTGGCCATTATAAGGTAAAACTCTATCCTCTGGTTTGCGTTGCATTGTGTGATGCGAACTGAGTCTTATAATGGCTTCATTTTTATAAAAAGCATTGCAATGTTTAAAAGAATGATTTGCTTTGAAGCACTGGCAATCCGATGGAGTAAACCCGTTCCACGAAAGTGGCGTGGTCCTGTGATTAGCCATATTTTAAATGTGTTGAGTAGATTTCTCATACCAGTCCCATGACTGACTCGTAATTTGTTTCACTTTCAAACTCGGGTGCCCCTTTTTATACACGGGCAGCCTTGTATTCAGGTTTTAGCTGGCTTTCTCTGGATAGCTGGAGCTGAATATGGATTCTATCATTTATCTCTTTTTATGCTGTTCAGCTCCTATTGTACATTATGTTTGTTTTTCCGCTGTAGACATATATGTATAGTTGAACTGTATTTGTACTAAGTAAGATCCTGTATACTGTGTAACTCTGATGACTATGTTTATCCAGTGTACTATTTGTTCATTATCTGGTGTATTTATTTAATTCTGTTCTGTTGTTATATGTTTATGTGTTATATTCCAAGGATTACCCTTGCCACCGTCAGTGCGGGGTTTGGGGTCGTCTCACCCGATGGGCGTGTGCATAGATATATTTGACAAAAACTGAAAATCAAGTTTAGAATGAACAGTCATGACAGATATGCGTATACATATATTCTGGAATTACGGAAAAGAAAGTAAACAAAGCATAGAATAGTTCTTGCACCAAAAATATGTATGCAGTTTGTAAAAGAGAATAGTAAAGCTGCGTCAAACATAACTGAAGAACAGGTGGGAATGAACAAACATAAACAGTCAAAACAAAGCCGGATTATGTGCATAAACGGGTGGAGAAGTAAAAACAAAAACCACCACAAATGTTAGCAACAACCAATATGTAGCATCAAAAAACACTATCTGACGCTAGCAAAAAAACTGCACATAATTATACAAAGCAGTCTAACATTTATATAACCAACAAAACATTAAAACAAATATATGTTAAACATTAAAAAAAATCACTACTCAAAATATAAGCCACTAACAAAGACATGTATCATCATAAGCACAGTTGTCAGAAGAACTCGCAACTCATTTAAGCATTGCCACTGTTGAAAGAATGGTCAAAACCTTACAGTATTCCTTGACTTGAGAACCGCCCTTACACTTGAACTTAGTAGCAACAGAGTCTCCTTATCAGTTTCCACTCTTCCATACAGAGAATAATTCTGTTTTTTATTCCTAGCAAGTTACCTGTATAGATTCATGTTGTCATGTTGCAAGTAGTTGAATTTAAAAAAAGTAAAGCTGTGTATAGTTTGGCCACAGAATTTTGTACGTGGTGCAGTCCCAAAGGATTTTATAATGTATTGCATACACGTAGAAAACAGTGCAAACATATTGCATGATTCTATTAGCATTTGCATTTAAAAGCTATGTTCGCATACATCGATATTAAACATATCCCTGGTAAAATAATTCAAATCCCTTTTTTCGAAACCAAGATGGTAACTCCACTTGATAAAAATGGAGAAACAAAATGCAAACACATCGCAGTTGTTTAACTAACGCTTCACCTTAATTTACAAATACAACATATAATAGAAATACTGTAACTGAAATTATTACCTTCTGGTTTTATCATATAAACTCTTTTGCCAGTCCAGCTGAAATATTCATGGTCAGTACCTAAAAAAATAAAACAAAATCCCAACCATAATGACAGTCGAAATATGATAATTTTGTCAACTGATTACTTCAGATCACTTATTTAATACCTTTCAATTGCAACGCTCTTTGTTTTTTGAAGGGATTATATGCTTTGATTTTGTCATGAAATGCCTAATCTCAGTGGAAATCAAAATTTTCTAGACATGATTTGTTCCATAAATTATCATACCAAATTTTATCTTTGATAATAAAAAACTACTCAACTGATTTGGTTTTTGTGTCTTGATTTTTATTCAATTTTATTTCTTCTTCATTTTGGTTTGTGAGATGTGAGAGGAAAGATGAGAATTAAATAGGTAAATTTGTGATGGAAAGTGCTAATGTAAGGGCAGGGTTATGGAAACTTGGAGGAACAGAAAATGATTGCAGAATTATTTCAAAATAACTTCTGTAACTAAGATGGGCAAATTTGGAATTTAAAATAAACTATAATTTGCAAAAGTTTTTCTTTATAATCTAAGATAAGATAATATTAGATCTACATGTGTGTACCAAATTGGTAAATGAAATACATATGTATATGCATGTGTGTATATTCTAAGAAGTCATTTTTTTTATGAAAAGAAAAGAAAAGAAAAACACACTAATATACATACAGCATAGGTATGTGTGTACGCATATGTATATGCATGTGTGTGTATTCCAAGCAGTCATTCTCCTTCGTGAAAAGAAAAGAAAAACATACCAATATACACATATATACATACATACAAAAAAGCATACATATATACATGCATATTTTTGTATGTGTATCGACATAAGCGCAATGTTAAGTTATCATAGAAAAATTCATCAACAGAGTAACTGTATATATTCTTAAGCATAACTCAACAAATAAATAAAACCTTTTTTGCCGCAGAAGAAGAAACATTATTCCATCTTCCTATGTGGCCAACAAAATGCAAAACATTTTCCCAATTTGATGGTATAATCCATTCATCAGACATTCTACTACCTGACCAAAATATAATGATAAGGGTGGTTGAACTAACACAACGGACATTGTCAAAAACCAAGACCAAAATATTGAACAAACTCATTCCATTGGTTATTACCCATTAACAATTAAACTACGCAGCTATGAGTTAAAACTGAATATAAACCTGTCAACTTTGACAACTTTCAACAAAATTAGCATATTTGGACTACACCATATTTGTTGAAAAGGACAAAATCCATTCTCTATGAACTATGCATCATGACCTGCAAGTAAATATGAAAACTCTTGTGAAAAGGGGAAAGAGTGTGTTCATATTGCTGTCATAATAAAAGAAATGGTTCGGTGCAATAGAGCCAACAAACATTAGTTCTTACGATGATGCAGCTATTAATTCTTTCAAACTTTATGATAATGAGGGGAAACTAAACTGAATTGAGGAACCTATAATATCAGGTTAATAAAAGCTCTATATAATGCATCTAAAGAACATGATGAAAGAAAAACATTGTACTGTAAGGCAAGGAACTTATATGCATCAAAAATTATCAATACTAAGGACAATGGTGATAAAATATACTAATTCATGAAGAAACAGCCAATAATTCGCATGCTACAATAAACCTAAACAATAAGAAAAAAAATCCCAATTTGTTTACCTTTCGATAACTTATCAACATACATCATGATCATAAACTTGATTGGTTGAGTAGCTTTAATTCAGCTGGTGATCTGGTTCTCCCTGAATCGACAAATGATAAAACCTGTTAATCAGAAATCAAAATCATAAATTAGAATATTTTTATCCAAATAATAAAAACCTCAATTATTCAGCAATAAACTGAAATCCAAGAAAAAGAATAAACTAATTATGCCAGTGAAATAAAGGATTAACATCTGACGTTGGAATGAACATAGAACAAATAACAAATTGATTTTAATGAAGATGAGATAAGAATATGGGAAACAACATTCATATGCGTAGGAGAAAAAGTGAATATATTACAGTTAAAATGTGGAAAGTGGGAAAGTTGGCTAGAAGAAAATAACACTTTCAAAACACAATGCTTACTAACTACCATTTTAATGAAAAGCTGAAACTTGCGCTTGCAAATTAACGCACACAATTTTGCTGATACTCACTGACAGTCATCGGATTTTCACAATTTACTCTCCGATCAATACCAATAGGCAGCAATCAATTTAAAAGCTATGATGTTGTTCCCTGACTCAATCATTTTTAATTTTTGTAATATCAAAAGACAGTGATAGAAATATATGTATATATATACACATACACACACACACACACACACACATATATATATATATATGAAATTATAAACTTTAATTGGTTTGGAAGTTTTGTGAAAAGGAGAAAGAGTGAGTTCATATTGCTTTCATAATAAAAGAAATGGTTCGGTGCAATAGAGCCAACAAACCTTAGTTCTTACGATGATGCAGCTATTAATTCTTTCAAACTTTATGATAATGAGGGGAAACTAAACTAAATTGAGGAACCTGTAATATCAAGTTAATAAAAGCTTTATATAATGCACCTAAAGAGCATGATGAAAGAAAAACATTGTACTGTAAGGCAAGGAACTTATATACGTCAAAAATTATCAATACTAAGGACAATGGTGATAAAATTTATCTAATTCATAAAGAGACAGCCAACAATTCGCATGCTATAATAAACCTAAACAATAAGAAAAAAATCCCAATTTGTTTACTTTTCGATAACTTATCAACATACATCATGATCGTAAACTTGATTGGTTGAGTAGCTTTAATTCAGCCGGTGATCTGGTTCTCCCTGAATCGACAAATGATAAAACCTGTTAATCAGAAATCAAAATCATAAATTAGAATATTTTTATCCAAATAATAAAAACCTCAATTATTCAGCAATAAACTGAAATCCAAGAAAAAGAATAAACTAATTATGCCAGTGAAATAAAGGATTAACATCTGACATTGGAATGAACATAGAACAAATAACAAATTGATTTTAATGAAGATGAGATGAGAATATGGGAAACAACATTCATACGCGTAGGAGAAGAAGTGAATATATTACAGTTAAAATGTGGAAAGTGGGAAAGTTGGCTATAAGAAAATAGCACTTGCAAAACACAATGTTTGCTAACTACCATTTTAATGAGAAGCAGAAACTTGCGCTTGCAAATTAACGCACACAATTTTGCTGATGCTCACTAACAGTCATCGGATTTTAACAATTTACACTCCGATCAATACCAATAGGCAGCAATCAATCTAAAAGCTATTAAATAATCGTTAACTTTAACAAAGAGATACCAAAGGAATACAAATAATTGCTTACCATTTGTAGGAAGTTAGTAAAGCTACAGTAGTCGTTATTTAATCTTCCTTTTGTAACAAATTGGGTTTCCAATTTAAATACGGTTTAAGACAGAATAAATAATTAAATACTGTCTAAGATAGAATAGAAAACAAAAAAAAAATTGGTTATACATATGAGTGATAAAGGAGAAAAAATAAGGGGTATCGGAGAGAGTGCGGAACTGAAGCTGAAAACATGGCGTAATGTGAAGTTGATGAGGTAGTGGGAAAGGATAAAGACGAAAATAGAAAGTTACATATAATATAAAATGTGTATTATTTAGAGTTATTTCTGGAAGTCCATAAAAGACTTCAGACACATTTCATCAAATACATATCGTGTACTATCAAATTGAAATGGTAATAAGAGATGAACATAATATAGGAAACTAATCTCGAAAAAATGGATGATAAGCTGAAGAGCAAACAATCTTTCCTCGATTACTGAAAGGAAATCTGAAGAAAAATGCATCATTTTTTACCATGTGATATATAGAGTAAAATAATAGAAAATTAATCGATGGAAACAATCAACTACCGAAACATCAACTAATTTCAAACAATCCAAGAATTAAACAGAGTAAATTAATAGGAGACTATATTTCAATATAGATGTGAGTGCGGAAACTTACTGAAATCCTGGCAAAATCTTTCACTAATTCCAGTGTCCGAAAATTATGCGCCTCCTCCTTCCTTTGTAGCTATGTTTACATCAAAAGATTGGCAAGTTAGGGACAAAGAAAGAAATCAAGTTTTAATTTAGGAAGACAGAAATGAAAATGGAGTATATTTCGGTCTTGGGTGCAGTAAATACAGATAATTATAGAACATAATACACATAACACTGATGTACGTTTGGATTTTGGACTTTTTTCGTGAACTATCAAATAATATGATATTACAGTAATTATAAAGTATAATTCATGAACTATCAAATAATATGATATTTACAATGTTCGTGTATTATAGTTTATCAAGCAGTAAAAAATTCGTTTGTATTAAGCAAAAGTTATTCATCTGAAATATGATAGTGAGTAGGGTTTTGTCAGGAGACTAAGTTGGCATAATGAGTAAATCTAACAAAATATTGCAAAAATCCAGAGAAAATTATACCTGAGTAGATCAGAAGGCAAGAACCGATTATACAGTTTGTGCAGCAGCAGATATGAATTTCCGTAGCTGATTTGCCGGAACCTGGAAAAATGGAAGCAAGTAGTAAGAAAATGGGAAGAAGCTGGTAAGAAACCTATTATCTATTCGAGTAGACAGGTTATTGGAAGATTAACCTGAGTACAAACATGGGTACCTGCAGATTTAGAGAAGATAACATTAGCGAATAACAATAAGGTGAAGTAAATGAGGTAAAATCGGATTTTACCTTGTGTGAACACGTCACGGTGGGAAAAAAGGTTGTGGAGGGTGTAAACACACAGATCTGGACAGTAGTGCCTTATCGAAGGGTGAGGAAGGGAAAAACGAAATGGTGAGCAAAGGAGTTAAGGAGAAATCAGAAGTTAATGGCGGTGAAGATGACATAATTGACAGCGAGGTAGGTGTTGGGAGCAGATCTGAGGAGACGTTAAAAAAAAGAGGTTAATGGAGTAGAAATAAAGGGTTGATGCAGAAATTTTGAAGCTTTTTTTAACGAAAAAAGAAATGAAGAAGACGGGAAGAACGGAGTGGAAAAGTGGAGGAATGTTGAAAACTACGTACATGATTTGACCAACCGACAACGTAGTGGGTACGGCATATAGGTGTTTGCAAGTACCATTCCACCCTTTTGTTAAATGCAGCATTTAATTTGACTTGATTTGAGAGCAAAGGGGTTTTTTGACCATCCAAAAAAGCTTCACCAAGGAAAAGTATTTGTATTAATAGTAAAGATATATATATATATATATATATATATATATATAGGGCTTTGATCAAATTATTGTATGTACATATTTGATTAGGAGGAAGTTTGGAAAACGTTAATCACAAGGAAACAATCCAGAAACCGATTCTACACAAAATCTTCATTGTAACGACAAGGAATGTCGCTCGATCCGAATCGATCGTTAAACCGACTAAGACCGTTCGAAAACCCCTGATCGTTTGAGAACAGGGCAAATCAGAACGCAAACAGAAGAACATTTCATTGTTATTACAACAATTCCATCAGATTACAAGAATATACAGAGTATGAATAAATATTATACAACAGAAAAATATCAGAGATTACAATAAATTACATAGCAGCGGAAAAATATACAAAACACAACTGAAAGTGATACACGGATACAGAGCTTTCCGAGCATCGTTCCAGCTGTAAATCAGGACCCTGTGAATATAAATCTGCAAAACCAAAACTAAAAGCTGCCCGTGTGGAAAATAGGGGCACCCAGAGTTTAGGTTAAAACAATAAACTCCAGGTCAGTCATGTGACTGGTGTGAGAACTAAAGCAGTTATAATTCTTTGTTTTAAAGTTCGGTAAATCAAGGGACCACGTCGTATAACACGGAACGGGCTTCCTCCCAAGAATACCAGTGCATAAAACAAACAGCGCAATGCTAAATAAAGAAAAAATGAAGCTGTTATAAGACCCAGGTCCCATCACACAATGCAACGCAAGCCGGAGGATAGGGTTTTTACCTTATAACAGCCAAAGCATGCTTGATAAGTTTAAAACACATTATTTGATACTATTATAGGTGTATAGTGTCAAAACAATTTCAATCATAAATATCAATCATAGGCGGCATGAATGACCCATACCACTATGTCGCCATACTAGGTTCTACAAATAAAACAGCACTATCACGTATTGGAAATTGGATTTCCGTCATGAGCCGAGGCAAGGGGCAAGCTCCTCTCCGGTTCGAGACACTCTAGCAAATATCTCAGGACCCCACTATGATCCTTGGTTCTTCGGGGCCGGTCCTCTCTTACTTTTGAGGATTGGCAATTCCTGAACACACGTTTCCCGGTCCTTACAGACCTATATCCGAGGCGCCTCGTATCCAACAACCACATAAGTGAAAAGTATATAAATGTCAGGGCTGGTAGGTCACTGACACCACCTTAGCTAGAAAGAAACATCGTGCTCTCCCTGCAGTCACTATCCCGTTTTTGACTCATACCGAGGTGTGAGGCTCGCGAATTCACGTTATACACAAAGCTACGCCACACAGGCCGTGCTTTGATCATCAACCACAAGACTTTGCTTTTCAACAGAAGCCTTGATCAATTGCCACTTACGCGTGCCACACTGGCAATTAACTCCATGCGACTGATGTACATCGATATACAACCTCTGAGCTCGTACGTCTCAAAGAAGGGCGTTAAGCAAGAGAATAAATTCTCCGCCGCCAAACAGATGTATATTTAATAGAGATCAATCAACACAGAATAAAATCCAATGTCAGACACACAATCCATTTACAAGTTCGCTCTGGGTCTGAACGAAACCGGAGGCACTTTCCTCGCATATCCATCGATCTCCAAGTACGTCTGGACGATCACCAACTGTTTCTCTCATCTTGGGTGTACAGCCCAATCAAGATCATCAGTAATCACCCAAGCGATGTGAATACTTCCGGTCTTCAACCACCGTCTTCATCTTCGACATCTCGTCGGATCGGTTATTCAGAATGGGTATAAACCCGGCCTTTCTGAATAACCCACGTATATGATAAACAAATGTTACACAAACACAACAAACGCTTCATTCCAATTCAGAATATTCTTTCATTCACAAAATCACATTCTTAGGGAAAGGTTCCCATTAATTTTATCCAAGATAAATTCTTCTAAATTTATTCTTTAATCCTCCTTTGGATATCATTTCAAACCAAATTATGGTTTTACAAACTAGTCGGGATTAGCGAACCACACCGAAGTAATTATTTATTTTTATTTCCCAATCCCAACCTATTTATCCCATGGAGAAACTGGTAATACTCCATATCTAACACCACGGTGTTATCGGTAAAATTAATTACCATTTCACGTTCAAATCTAATTAAAGATTTAACTATCGCATTGGAGCAAAACTGGTGGTACTCCATTCTCGATCACCTTTCAGATTTGATAATTTAAATTATCAATTCACTTTTTAATCTAATTAAAGATTCATTAAAACTCCACTTAGTTTTAATCTTCTCAAAAATCAATATTCTGCCTTTAACTGGGTTAAAGAACCAATGTCTTCTAAAACACGATTCACGACAAACCCAAATCACATTTGATATTAAATACAAGGCTCTGAATAGAAAATATACCGGCTTATATTCAATATCAAATTCTGAAACCAACAAATATCGTATTGGAAATTACGATATAAAATATATCTTTCAAATTCCCATAACAATATCTGTATAGTCACGAAATCCAACATCGAAATATCCCGAAGATAATTTAGATTCAACTCCCGTCCAATTCACGTATTGGGAATATTGATTATTTTTAAAATCACTTTCAAATTCAATTTGTTTATTTCAAAAATAAATTGATTTTAATTCTAGTTCAAAACTAGTTCATTTCGATAAAAATCTATTTTTATCTTTTCAAATGTGGAATTTCTCATCCCAGTTCTTTCCAATTCATATATTATGATTTTACACAAATTATAGATATTTTTAATAATTTTATCAAGGCCCGTACAGTCGATTTCCAACAACGGCCATCGAACTGCACTTACAGCGACCTTTTCTAAATTTGATTTGGACATAATTCCAAATCCAACCGTTAGATTTCAAATTTATAATATTCAATGGGAATCTCTTTTCGACACGAATCCAACGGTTCCGGTTTTAGGAGAATCCGACGGTCGGATCTCCCGCAACGTCAATTCGAAGTCAATGGTCGGAATTCACAAACTGCCGCGGCGCGGCACGTTCTATTCAGGCCATTATATATATATATATATATATATATATATTATATTTCTTCGATTTCCTTTTAAAACGAATTTTATAAATAGTTCTAAATTCGTTTCAAAAACAATTTCAACTTCATCTTCAATTTCAAATCGATTTCATTTCAATTCAATTCGAATTCATTTCAATTTTATTTAATTCAAATTCGAATTCATTTCAATTCAATTCAAATTCTAATTCATTTCTATTCAATTTGAATTTACCTTCTATTTAATTCAAATCAAATTCATTTCAAATTGATTTCAATTCAATTTCAGTTCGTTTTAAATTTCATTCAAAACGATTTCAATTCGTTTTTAATTCAATTTCAATTTAATTCAATTTGAATTCATTTCTATTTAATTCGAATTTCATTTCATAATATTACATTTTGAAATCACCTTTCAAAATTCATTGTAAAACGAATAAAATCGATATAAATATCGTTCACGTCAAAATAGCGCAACTCTAATCAACACGGCTTAATATATTTCAATAAATTCGTTATTCTATTCAACAAATGAATATATATTCTATTCAACACATGAATCTATATTTCTTCCAACACACGACTATTTTTGTTATGTAAAATATTTTATAAAACTATGGTATCTATCGTTTGATTTTAATTAGACTCCACCGTGAGGTAGTTCTAATTTTAAATATGATAAAGATGTAAATTTTATTGTATAAAATATTTTACTCAACACACGAATATTTTCAACACATGAATATTTTTATATTCAACACATGAATTTTCTTTTATAATATTCATTATTTTCCCGATTGGAATGAGGCCCAATCAATCACCATATAATGTTAATTATATGTTTTCCATACAACACATGTATATAATAACATTGAAAAATAATCAACCATCAACCAAAGTGCACTACACTGTATAAGCATCAAATATAGATATCTAATGCTTATAACAGCCTATCAATCAATCGATCGACATATTTAATCAATTAGGACGAGTGAACTTCAAATTTCATCCCAACACCCGTGTGGGGTTTCAAACAATCAAACACAGATTTTTATTTGTGCAGTTGGGCGATGTGTAAAATTTATCGACCCAATCAATATCAGTCAAATCAGTGTATATAAACAAATCGGCCGATTTGTTTATAAATATTTATTTATTCACTTTCACGTAAAAAAAAATATTTTTAACGATAATATATTTTATTTTAACACATGAATTTCTATTCCTTTCATTTGCACAATAAAAATGATATTTTTATTTTTCTAACATATTATAGAAAATTTCGGCGGCATAACGGCACGATACTAGAAACGGGACGAGGCCTAGCCTTATCCCCGGTCTAGTGAAGGCCCACGCCATTCACACATCAATCAAATCCATTAGTTTCACCAAACAGTTCAATTCAAACCAAATAAACTAACCAACTACACAACCAAACAATTTAACAAACAAGCCATCCATGGTCTGTGGATGACGAGTGTCGGGTGTTACTAAACACCGTCTGCATCCTAGTATATATATATATAACTAGAAAAAGAAATTGAAGAGTGAGAAGTTCTCACCGATAGCTATCCTATATCACGACTCTTCATTTATAGAAATTTTCAACGCTCTCGCCTTTTTGTCACCTTCGTTGCCCGTATTCTCTACATATATAAAAATCACATTTTTATATACTGATGTCTTTAAAATAAAAATCACATTTTTATTTGTTTACTTTCAATTTAAAAATCATATTTTTATAATCACTTCCTATATTTAAAAATCGAATTTTTGCTTTGTTATTCAATATATAGAAATCGAATTTTTTCTTCGCTATTCTCTATATAAAGATTTCGCCTTTTCAATTTTAAAGATTTCGCCTTCTCAATATTAAAGATTTCGCCTTCTCAATATTAAAGATTATATTTTTAAAAAATAAAAATTACTTCTTTCTCCATTCAAAAATCTCGTCTTTACATTATAAAAAATCTCGATTCTTTGCTAATGCAAAAATCGAATCTTTTTATTTTAAAAACACTACTTTTCTTTAATAAAAATTATTCCGTTCATAAAACAAAATCCTAACTTTAAAATAATTAGTTTTATAACTAAAATCAGTTTTAAATGTTAAATAAAATAAAATAAAACATAAAAGAAAATTAGAAAAACTTACCTTGCTTTAAGGAGGGGGGGGGGTTGTTGCGTGTTGTTCGTCGAAGGTGGGGGTTTCCAGAGGCGTCGCCGGAGGTCGTGGAGGGGCGGCAGCAGGAGGAGGAAGGAAGAAGAGGGGGGCGGTGCGGCTGTCTTCAAGTGAACAGAGGCATGGGGCTCGATTCGCGCGGAGGGATTCACGAGCAAGAGGAGGGAGAGAGAGGAGGAGGCGGCGTTCCTCCTTGGTGGCGGCGCGTGGGCTGAATCGGCGGTGGCCGGGGTTGGAGGCGGGCGGGGTTAACGAGGGCGACGGGGTTTTATTTTGGGGGAGGGCTCGATGTTCTGATAATGAGAGTAAGGGGGTCTAGGGTTATATAATAGTATTTAATTGTGATTTTATTTTCCACTAAAAAACAACTTTTATTTTTGACCTCAAAACGAGGCCCACCGCCTGTCGTCCATAGTGTTCTACCCCCATTCTGAACACAATGGGATATGTATCGTAGGCTGATTCGACTGTTTCGATCAGTTTCCCTCAAATTTACAATTAAATAATTATATTGAATTTTAAACGTACATTTCAATATACCGGGGCCACATACTAACTCTATAAATTGCAGAAAAATATTTTCTAGCTTCGTATTGACGATACGGTCCTAACAAAACTAGTTTCGTCGAATTCTGAGGCCGTTGGAAAAATGGCCAATTTCCAGTCGATTAAAATCAACTGAAACTGATCAAACGCGTTTTCTTTTGCCACGCTCACATATTGATTCGAAAAATTATGAAATTTGGAATCTAGCAATAATTTGACATCACGGATCCAACAAAAGTGGTTTCGTCGAAATCCGAGGTCGTTTGCAAAATTCCCATTTTTAAGGGCCTGAATTCCACAGCGACTATTCAGAATTTTCAACTGGACATATCTTTTGATTCCCGCTATGAAATTTCGATTTTCCGGATTCGTTGGAAAGATATTCTCAATTAGATCCTATTATTTTTGGTTTCACTAAAATCCGGATTATTTTGCACCTGGTACATTCAATTGAATTTTGAAATCGAATTATCGAACTACCATGCCATTTTCAATTCTATTTATAATTATATATAATTATTTATATTCTAACGACGACGTATATAATATATACGTCGATTCTATATTCAAAATAAATTTCTCGTCGTCATTATTTAAAATAATTCATTTTAAATGTTCAAAATTCGCTAAAATTGCCAAAATAAAAATTTTAAACTGGCCCAGATTTTCGGGTTATTACATTCATCCCTCTTCTTGTGTTATTATGAGTGGAAATTGTATTAGATTTACAGTTTTCTATATTTTGATAGTGTGGATTTGGATTGTTATGCCAAAAGGGTTTTGAATTTGCATGAAAACATAATATAAAGAAATCCTCGAAATCTCTTATAATTTACGGAAATGGTCAGTCATGTGTATTAGGTATTGGTTAAGAATGTTATAAAAGTTAGAATTTTGTATGTTGTATAATTTTTATAATGGTCCGATTCACTTTCTTGTAAATTATAAATCTCATATCTGTGCAAAAGCATAAGATTTGGGTGTTTATAATTTAAATAGGTTTAACCATCTATTTTTAAATAGAATGTTTGAACGTATTATAACTCAAGTGAGCAAAGACTTAATTTTTTATATAAAATCATATGAAGAGTGAAGCAGTACCTTATTGATAGTTTGCTAGATTTAGGCTATTTTAACATTAAACCCACATTAGTCATTTTAGATAAAAATATATCTATTGATGGTATTATTGATGTTTTTATGATATCTTAGATAATTATAAGATTATTGGCTGCATGATTGATTATTTTCTAGATTTAGTTAAAATGCCGTTCATATGCAACATAGTATTAGAGAAAAAACTTATTTTCTTTAGTTTGGTGTATTTCGGTTAAATGTAATAGCAGTGACTTTAAGAATGTGATAGAGTATTAAAGAATGTGGATAGAGATGGACAAGCATTGAAGAATATCAATTGATTAGAAGATACTTTAGCGTCGAAGCATATGGGTTGATTTAGAGATGGATGGACATTAGGATATGGCAACTAATCTAAAGATAGAGGAAGGACTCAACGATGTGTTTGGATTTCATGATGAATGGTGACATTTTCATTTGATGTGTATTTAACCATTTTTGGTTATGTACATGATTAGAATAGTCGATTTCAACTACACTTGATGATGATCGATTTAGCCAACTTTAACATGGACTATGATGAGGCTTCGAGAAGAATGGCGTGATCTTTCATTCAATAATGGTTTTGATATGACGGCTCTTCGACTAGTGGTTTTGGCACTGAGTTAAGGATGTGGTACTTTGATAGGTGATGCCATAATGAGAAGCGATGGTTTCGACGATGGTTGGCAACACTCTGAGAGGCAGAGTGCGAGCATATAGGTCAAGATGATGAGACTATTAGTTAAGATGAAGGATTATAATTCAAGATGACGGGAATGTTAGTTAAGATGATGGTGTTCTCTCACCTTTCTGCAAGGCCGTCATCCCACGGATTTCTATGGCGCAAACTAATTAGTATTAGAGTATGAGTTCACACAGACTTGGGCTTAGTGGATGGAAGTTGCAAGTTGACTTATATGTGTTGAACTAATGTGTAGGGATTTCGGATCGGTGTAGTTCGGCCAAGCCCATCTCCGTGACCACTTGCTTTCGACTAGAAGAACACTGGTCGGCCTATTTGGGTCGGCATGGATGCACCCAAGATGCCTCACCAACCATGGTTCTGATCTGCCCCTCTCAGGTCAGCTATCCTGGGTCGACCATACCGACCCAGGTCATGCTGACCTGAACCCTGAAACTTCATTCCATCGGTTATTTACATGGTTTACTGCTTATCGATTGTTACTCCAAGATATCAAGATCGAATGACATGTGTTCTGAGTAACTCGAGAAAGGATATTTCTCACGAGGTAGCTTGGTCTAGCCACCTTCCCTGATGGCCTGGATCGCGTTACACTTGGCCAGCCTAACCCGGGATGGCTGCTATGTGGCATGACAACCAAGAGAGGTCACCTGTCAATAAATACCCATTTTCAAGACTTAGAAAAGGATTTTATCTTTTTGGACTCTCCACGCAAGTACGTTGCTGCAAGGGAGACCAAAACTTGCAAATACACACAAGGATTTTGTGTCATATCACTTCTTTCTCTACATTTCGTGCAAACAAATAATTATAATCTGAAATCTACAACATAAATAAGATTATAAAGTGGGCGTAGGCTTGGATTGAGCTGAATTACTACAAAAACACTTGCATGTTCTCTGTTTTTTTACTTTATTTCTTGCATTCTATGACTGTGACCGTGAGAATAGTCTGTGATTTGTGTGTAGATTGTACACTTTGGGGGTTGATCGTTAAGAGTTCCACTTTTGACGTTGCCATTTGGCATGCCAGGAAGGGGCAAACATCTACATCAACTTTTAGCTTAAAAGGATTTGGATAACTCATCTTTGGATTAAGTATGGTAAAGCGGAAGAAGGATGGAATGTCTTCCCATACTCAAGCTACTGGCAATGCAGGCGCAGGAAACGAGGCAAGTTAGGAAGCTTCGTCTCATGGAGATCCCTCGGTCTACTTAACAAAGGAGAACATGGATAATGTGCTCACGAAGTTGAGGACATGGATGGAGAAATAGAATGAGCTCCTCCACCAACCAGAGGAAATGCTAAATTCATTATATGCAAGATTTCAGGAATCTCAGTGATTAGTAGGTCAAATCTCGCTGGTTGGAGCCGGCACTAACAATGCTGTAAGGATGGAGACAAAAACAACAACTTTGGCTCGACCATTGGACGGGTCATCTTTGGATCGACTATTCCAGATAAAACAAGGGGTAGTACCGGCTCAGGATCAGCAGGGCGCGACCTCTCCACACTCAATGGATCACGTCATGATGCTACAGCTCATGACACTCTAGATAGGAATGGTGGAAACATTGACCAAACACGAACCAACGTGCCTGTGGATAGAGTTGCAGAAGCTATTCGGCTCAACATTGACCCGACTTGGGTCGATCATGGCGAGCCGGGACGCGGGGAAAAACCGACACAGTTCTAGAAGCTCGAGACCTGCTCCCACCTCCTGCTGAACTTCATGTTAGGGAAACCAACGTTGGACTAGACGATCTGCAACAACTTCTCCAAAAAGGAAATCGGATTGCCGACGCAATTCAATGCTTCACAATGGGAATCCCAGGATGTTGTGGACAAAATCATCGAATCCCCTTCATACAGGATATTAGGAATTCCCGTAATCCCCCGGATTTCAAACTACAAGCTCTTGAGGCGTACAATGGTCAGAAGTAACCTACCGCTCATTTCTTGCTCTACGCGTGCCATATAGAAGTGCTATTGGCATCGGAAAGCATCATGGCTAAGTGCTTCCTCCTCTACTTAATGGATATTGCTGCTTTGTGGTTCCTGTAGCTAAGAGAGGAATAGATCGATAGTTTGAACATACTGGTTTCCCGGTTCATTGAGCAATGTAGGGTCCATATTAATTGACCAAAAAACATCATGTCTCTTACATATATCAAGAAAAGGCCTGGAGAAACTCTGCATTCATCTATGGAAAGGCTTAATGCGACGGTGGCATTAGTGGATAGACCAGAACCATCTATGGTCCTAATGGCAGCTGTATCCGACATCTTGGACAGAATAGATTTTAAGATCTCTTTGTAGCGAGATCCACCTTGGCACCTTGGTGAATTCTATTATGAAGTAAATAGATTCTTGCATGAGGAAGACGCTAACGCCAAGAAGGATGTTCCCAAAGTGAACATGATCAAGGGCGAAGGATCACCAATCTGGAAGGAATAATGATAAGGGCAAGGATAAAGCCTCAATTAAGAATGACTGAAATAGTCGGGTCCGGAGAGAACCCAAATTTGAAAAGTATGCTAGCCTAAGTTATGCGATAGAGGATATCTATTTAGATGTGAAGTATTTCTTTTCCTTCCCAAAGCTCCATAAGAGGAAGCTAACGCAGCAGGAGCGGGAATCTAGAAATTTTTTCCTATTTCACAAACTGACTAGTCATACCACCAACTAATGTAGGAACCTACAAAATCTAATAGAAGAAGGGATTAGACACGGAGAGCTGATTGAGTATCTTAATGAGCCAACAGCGCCAACATCAATGCAACTACCTACTGCTCCTTGGAGAGGGAACGATCCTGGACCGAGAAATTGCGAGTTATCATCGATTGATCTGAATTAGATTGCCCTAGATTTTATAAATAACTTAGGATAAGTGTTTTCATTTTTGTTTGTATTTGGATTCTTTGATAACTACGTCATCTCACTCATGTACGGTGATTAGGATTCAATCTCCAGGCATGCTTATGCTCGACAACAAATTCATCCGATAATAACTGGATAAGTTGAAGCACACATGTACGAGATTAGGATTTAGTCCCTAAGTGTAACAACCCATATTTTCTCTATATTTAAATTGCTGAATTTAATAGAATAAATTCAATGATAAATGGTAACATTCAAATTTTAATGGTTTTTCTCATATGATAACTTACCTTAAGAATAAACCGGAAGACTAAATTTGATAATATTTAGATTTGAAACTTTTAATTTAATATTAATGAATTTGAATAAATTGAGTTAGGTTAGAAATGTTGTGATGTGAAATTTAATATTTTAATGACTAATTAGACTTAAGTCGTTTAAGATAAAAGGGAATTTAAAATACCTGAAACCCATTTATAAAGTCTATTAAAAGTTAATTTTTAATGACTTAGGATAACTGAAATTTCATTTTTGTTATAGTGATAAAGAATTAAAAATTCAAATATAGTATCTACAATTTAACTGAAGTTAAATTATTTAATGTATAATTGAAATACAAATTTAAATTGATAAATAATAAATTTTGGGAACTTAAAATATGTGAAATTTGATTTATAATTTTATTTAAGTTATAATTTGATTTAAATAGAAATTTTTGAATATTCAAATTGAATTAAAACAGTTAAGTGAATATTTGAATATTTTATTAATCAATTAACAGTGAAATTTAACTGTTTTGGCGGCGGTCTCAGAATTCGACGAAACTAGCGCCATTGGATCCGGAACAGTGAATTATTGCAGGATTCCAAATTTTAGAATTTTCCGACTTACCGTTTGTCCGTACGAGATCAATGTGAACGAGATCAATGTAAAGAAATAATTGGGTATTTCTCACATTGGGCCTTATAATTATATATAAATAAAAATCCACCTTTACTCTATCAGGCCATTTAACATTGTACGTTCATTTCCACCTCCATAGCTTTCTCTAATGGCAGAAATAAATTTTAAACCCTAGTTTTAAAACCAATTTCACCTCAAAATAAAATCTCTCAAAACCCTATCGAATTATATGTCAAATTGAAGCTCTAGACGATACGAAGCTACTGGTACCATTTGTTTCGACATGCAGTGAGTAGATTTACCAGAAATCACGGTCAAAGCCGCTATTTTGAAAACCCTACACTTCGATTTGGGTATTTTTGATTTGCAAGCTAATTGAGGAAATGGTCTTCTGGGTATTGTAGAGGGTTGTCATCTGAGTGAAACGGCGGTGTTCATTGGGTTTATAGTCAATTGGAGCACCGGAATTCGGTGATTTAGGGTTCCGAAACCCTTTGGTTCATCAGCACGGTGGCGGCACTGGAGGCAACCGGAGGCGTCGGTTTTTGTGCGGGCAGATGCGGGTTGTCGAGGGGATTCGGATGCGTGTGGTCGGAGGTCTCCAGGCGGGCAGAGGAGTTGGCAAAGGACGGTCAAAGTTTTTGGCAGATGGGTTCCTATTCTACGTCGGTTACTGTAGAGAAGTGGTAGATGGAGCGGGAAGAAGAATACACGGTTGCTGAGGTGTCAACGTATGATTGGGTGGGAATTTAACTTTAATTAATTTATATATATTTAAATTTCAAATAGAAAAATGCTCATAACTTTCTCGTTTTAACTCGGATTTGGACGCGGTTTGTTGCGTTGGGATCGTGGTGGAATTGCAGACGTTTTGGCACTAACCTGGCTATGTTTAGAGACTGTGAAATTTTGAGCTTCAGTTGGACATTCGATCAACTTAAGATGCAAAGGTGAGTGATTTTCTCACTCACAAAATACTGAATTATTCCCATATTTATTGAATTAAATTATGAAATAAGTTTGGTTGCATGGTTGTGTTGGATTGTTGATGTGTTATTTCAATTTGACATGCAAGTGTGTTAACATGCAATTTAGGTAACGATTGGTTATTTAATTTAATTTAAATTTCTAAATTAAAATTTGAACCCTTGAATAATCATGAAACAGTTTAATGCTGATCAGTTGAATGAAATGGTTGTGATGGATGTTGGTTGAAATTTATTACTGAATTATAGTGACATTTTTATGCTCCTTATTCAGTATATTGTAATGCATGTTGATTTTTTGACGATAAATCCCATTTACCCTTGATGTTGCGGGCATCTAATGAACCCGGGATTTATCGATAAAATGAATTAAGAACACGGAGTGAAATGATAAATCTCTGTGACCTTGATTTGGATTGAAATGATAGATCCATCCCTGAAATATCTAGAAATTTAAATTTAAAATCACTTGGCCATTGGGTAGATAATTATATACAGACATCGGTTGGTTAAATGATTTTAAATATTTGAAATTTTTATTAATAGAATTTTCCCTTTAAAAGAATGTATCGATACTCGATAATTCAATTCCTTAAAGATTCTGAACTGGGATGTTGATTAAAAGGGTTAAAGAAATTTTCCAAAACAAAGTGGAAATATTTAAATCGGAATTTGAATATGATTTAAAATCTTTTCAAATTAAGAGTTGGATTAGAAGGAAATAAATTCTTATGTAATCTGATATTGGGAAGTTTGGAAATCAAAGATATCTGGGTTGTTTTAACTCAGTTGAATATATATTTGAACTCTTGAAATCAAATAGTTGTTTGAACGGGGCTGAAACGAGAGATGGAATTTAATGAACTCCGTTGAGACCGAAGGATAGATTCAAGTATTTGAAATTTGGAAGGAAAGAAAATTTTGATTAGAGAAATTTATTTTAAATATATTTATGTATTTGATGCCAAATAATTATTCTTGCTTTAAATTTATTACTTGCCTTTACTTATAACTATTGTATTTTAAATAATTTTTTCCTTATAATTCATTTTTCAAAATTTTCTAGTAAACCTATATTTTAAGTAAATATATAATATTTAAATTACTAATTTATTTTAATCATTATATCCTATATGTATATCTATATATTTATTTATATAAAATTTATTTTATTATCATTTTATTATTACTACTGTTACTATTATATATAAACATTTAGTTTACAAGTGTTTTTGGAATTATAAATTTCTTCCGAATGGAAATGCTTGAGTTGAACCGCTGGTTCAAATGGAGTTGAGATAAGAATCCGTGATAATTTGAAATCTTTGAGATAAATTATATTCTATTTGAATATAAGTTGTTTTTGAAATATTATATGATTATAATGTAATGATATGTAATATATTCTACTTTAGAATATAATTGGTTTGGGTATGATAATGATATGTTGATATGAAAATTTTATTCGTTTGAATATAAATTGGGTTCGAAACAGAAGATGATATTTTGGTATGAAAGCGAACCTTTATCAAATATAAAAGAACCGACCGATGTGAAAGGTGTAAGCGTTGGTTGTTAAAGCGACCGGAGTTGACATAAGGCATACTCTCTGTCAGTGTTGATACCACTTTGACAACTGTGAACGTTATGACGTATCCAGAATGAGTATGATGACTTGAAGGCGATTATTGAATCGAAGAAGATGAATGATGACGAAATAGCCCTGACCTTCGGGTCAGAATTGAAATGACTAAAACAGGAGCTATACCGTGACTAATTGAGGTAGCACCTTTGATCGGACACACTTCTTCGATACTATTTCTATGACTATGATGATGATGATGATGATTTGGGCCCATTTATAACTTTGGGAGTGTGTTCCGAGGTCGGCGGTAGTGGCTGCTATGCGTTACCACCGGTCCGGGAGTGCAATTGGTAGAATCCTACCCTGGGCATTGCCTCGAGTGCCTTGTCATATATATCCATATCGAGCCCCATACGATTTTGATTTAGCATTGCCTTCTATGGAGTGCCCTCTGATAACACCAGTACGGTGAATTTACGGTACTGTATAGACTGTTGGTGCCTATAAACGGCATAAGGGTAATATGGTAATCCCGCTTACGCTATTTTCAGTATTTATACTTTACTGGATAGACACTATCATAATAGCGTACTATATTATATATGTATTAGTTTAACTGATCCTTGAGAGATGGAAAAATCCCGTAACATCTCTTGAGTTACTATACCCATGACACTGATGTTATTTCGTATTTTGATTTGACTAATATGAAATGATTTAGTGCTGATCCGAGTGTTTGTTGTGTTTTCTTTTATGCAATATGCTCGGGTCAGCATAAGTTGCAGTTAGCGAAGATCTCAATAGCTTGGAGGACGAAGACGAGGATTTGATATATATATCAAACATAAGTATTTCCGCTGCATTATTTCCGCTGCTTATTATGTACAGCTGTATGTATATGTAACTCTGATAATCATTGAAGGTTATAGTCAATGTATATATATTTCAACTGCTTCTAAACTACTATTTGTTTATTATATGTTGTCCTTCCGCTGTGAGGTTCTGTGATTGTTTTTTTCTTCTTTCTTTCTTTTTCTTCTTTTCCCAATAACTACCTGCATTTACGATTTGTTCGGGTCGACATGTGTGGTTTATTGTCGATTTGAACGGTCAAAATGTTGGGTCGTTACAGTTGGTATCAGAGCTTCGGTTAGCGATAACCTTGGCTCTGTTTGGGAATTAACTCATTAGAGATGGGGTTAGAATGCCCTAGATTGAGTTTGAGTGATATGAGAGAGCGTATTTGTATTTTGATATAAATTAGTTTTACATTGTGTTGATTTGTTCTGTTGAATATTTATAGATTCTGGTCGGTATATGGGACGCCATAGAATCGATAGGAATTCCTAAATAATCGAACAGAATGATCGACATAATGTGGTTTTCGATTATATTTTTGAATATATCAAATATATTATTGGTTCAAGTATATATATGTTTGTTGGTAGGTAATAATATTAAGGTATTACCTACTGCGGTTGATTCGATAATAAATTTCGTAAAAAAAAAAAATTGAAATTGTCTATGAATATATTTGAAAATAAAATGATATCTTTAAGAATAGTTGGATGAGGAAGGTTGCGATAAAGTAGAAATGAACTTGAAACTTGATCCTGGGATACTCTTGAAATACTTTTGTTGAATTTGAAATAATATCGTATTATAAGTATTTTCGAAAGGAATGGTTTAAAAGATTTTAAAAGAAATAAATGTGTAATCCCACCTCGAACATCAGGAAATGGCTTCGATGATGAGTGCACGCATTATCGACGTTTATTCTGAAGTGTTTAAGTGGGGGAGACCACTCCGTACTTCCATAACTAGTTGAAAGGGGTTTTAAATTTCCTTATAGCATAAAAATTTTATATAGAGATATTAGTATAGTATTTAAGTTGAGTTTGAACAAAAGAGAAATCGGAATTCTTATGCTCTTTGGTAATTAAGAATTTGGATTTGATATTTTATGGAATTGTTCCTATAAAATTTTAAAACTTATGTTATTTTAGACTTGGTTTAAACCCGGAATTAAGATATTTAAGTTCGTTTTAATAAGTAATATGGATTTAAGTATTAAGATAACTCGTGTTATTAGAAATTTTGGCTTAAAAACAGGAAAGGAGATTAAGTATTAAGGAAGGCGAAATGGTCATTGAAATACTTAAGTGTAGGTAATAATAGAATTTAGAACTAAATTCAGTCAATGCAAGTGATCGATAAAGTTGGAAATTGACTAAGAAATGAAATCCAACCAAGTAAAATAAATGGGGAAGTCATTGTACAAATAATATTGGCATAGCTTGGGACTCGGCAAGATTTATGAATGTGGTAGGCTAGTCGAGGAAGGAATTGATAAGAAGTGAAGTTGTCGAAATATATGAATGGTTAATAAACTAAAACAAAGAAGTAAATGGTGAATTAGAATACACGTAGAATGAATATATATATATATAAGTCTAAATGGGGCGGACCTCATTTAGGCAATGCATCAATATTAAATCTAAGTAAAGCCGTGAAAGGAAAATGGAACGTAACTTGATTCGAGTTAAACAAGTAACTTAGAAATCGAATAATAATAATGGTTGAGAATTAATCATAAGATTTGAGTCATGAATGGTTCTAAATTCAATTCAGGATTTGTGAGTCAAATAATATATTTAGTTAAGTAAATGAATTTTATTTGAACTATAGGAATGAGAAAAAAAAATATAACTTGAGTCGAGACAATGGATTAATTAAAGAAATCAACTTAGAGAATTTAATAAGTTGATTTAGAATGCATGTTGATAGTTAGGTTTAGTGGGAGAAATTTGATACGTACCAGCGATAAATGTTATGTAAATAAATGAAATTTAGTGAACGATAAAAGGGTAAGTAAGTAAAAGAATTCAATTAAACAAATTTAACTCAGAATTCGAATAATGAGTTGAGAACTAAATGATTTTGAGCTATATGGATAGCCCTCAACCCAATTTAGGATTCGAGAACTCGATAAATAAATTTAAGTTAGTAGTATAAGTTTTACTAAAAATGAATGGGTATAGAAGTGGATGAGAAATGGAAATGAATGTAGCTATGGAATGAAGAATAGTTGAACAATAATAAAATGAAAAAAAAAGCAAATGAATGTAAATGAAGAAATGAAGTGCAATTCTATATGAATGGGAAGTAGGAATAAATTGAAATCGAATTCAATGAAAAATCGATTATGTGATTTAAGAAGTGATGACCATTGTAAATGTTAAAGTTTACTAGAATTACTGGATTGGAAAATTTTAAACCTCAGAATATGGGTAAAATCTTTGAAGTTTAAATAAATAAGAAAATGATGAATGAAGGGAAATTGACCAGGGTTGATGAATAAATGATTTAATATTATCGAATAAAAACTCAGAAAGTAAAATGAATTTGAGTTTGACTAAAATTGATATTTAAATAAAATGGGAAATGAATAGAGGTATTTGGAAATTGAGTAAGGAATTTAATGCGAATCCATTTCTCGAGTAAAGTAGTGATGATAAATTTAAGTCCTAACGAATTCACAAAAATTTTCTTTTCTGAGAGTTGAACTCCAACTTAAATAAAGCGATGCGTATGCAAAAAGCTGAACTATTTGATAGTCTGGGATGGAAGCAACCATAACTTTTGAATGGATGATCAGAATCTGGCGATTTCGGACTTTTTGGAAATCTTAGAATCTGAACTAAAACTTTCGTTGATGGCGCCATGTCGGAATTTTCATGTTACGAAGCTGAAATTCAAATTTTAGTCGTAGTCGGGTGCGCAGAAAATAAAAATCTGAAGCATGTACCTATATTGTTTTGACCATAACTCCCTAATAGAACGTCGGAATTTAATGTGCGAGTACAATTCGGAAAGGCCGGAATGTAAACTAAAACTTTTATAAATTTGCTGAGTCAAATTCTGATGTCTAAAGGGTTAAAACTGGGTAAAACATTTTAGATCTGCATTTTTCAGTGTGCGGGCTGAAGTGTTCACCTCCACTAAAATGAGCATAACTTTTGAACGAACTATCCGAATTCAACGAGTCCGGACAATTCGGAAAGCCTGAAACGATTAGAACAACTTCTCCCTAGTGTGCTTTAGCCAAATTCCAATTTTAGTGAGTGATAAACCTTGTTTTGTTCGCTGACCTGTTATGAATATTTTGGATTTGTAGTTGAAATGTTGATTATATGTTGTGTAAATTGTGTACTCTTGCTATGTATTACATATATGTTTGATTCTTATGTGTATGTGAGTATGTAGCATGTGTAGGGACGTCGCGCTATGCTTGGAGTTCGCTTGCGCAAAATGCTAAGTGCTAAAAATAAATGAAAATCTGCATAAACGCTAAAAGAGGTACGTATTTGGGGTTATATAAAGTTGGTGGTTTTGTTTTTGTTTTCCCCTGGTTCAGGGATGCCTCATCGTTGATGAGATGTATATGTTGGGTTGATATACGTATCGGGGTTTTTCCCGGGCTCTCCGTACAAAGGAGATGCTGCCGAAATTTTTCATGATTTTGGGAGTTAGAAAATTTATGAGTTTTACAACTATAACTTATTTGATAAACACTATTTTAAGAATAGATTTGAATTAGATATGTGCTTAATATCGTTTCGTTCTTTTTTCAAGGACGAAAAGTTTTTAAGTGGGGGAGAATGTAACAACCCATATTTTCTCTATATTTAAATTGCTGAATTTAATAGAATAAATTCAATGATAAATGGTAACATTCAAATTTTAATGGTTTTTCACATATGATAACTTACCTTAAGCATAAACCGGAAATCTAAATTTGATAATATTTAGATTTGAAACTTTTAATTTAATATTAATGAATTTGAATAAATTGAGTTAGGTTAGAAATGTTGTGATGTGAAATTTATTATTTTAATGACTAATTAGACTTAAGTCGTTTAAGATAAAAGGGAATTTAAAATACCTGAAACCCATTTATAAAGTCTATTAAAAGTTAATTTTTAATGACTTAGGATAACTGAAATTTCATTTTTGTTATAGTGATTAAGAATTGAAAATTCAAATATAGTATCTACAATTTAACTGAAGTTAAATTATTTAATGTATAATTGAAATACAAATTTAAATTGATAAATAATAAATTTTGGGAACTTAAAATATGTGAAATTTGATTTATAATTTTATTTAAGTTATAATTTGATTTAAATGGAAATTTTTGAATATTCAAATTGAATTAAAACAGTTAAGTGAATATTTGAATATTTTATTAATCAATTAACAGTGAAATTTAACTGTTTTGGCGACGGTCTCAGAATTCGACGAAACTAGCGCCATTGGATCCGGAACGGTGAATTATTACAGGATTCCAAATTTTAGAATTTTCCGACTTACCGTTTGTCCGTACGAGAGAAAATGTGAACGAGATCAATGTAAAGAAATAATTGGGTATTTCTCACATTGGGCCTTATAATTATATATAAATAAAAATCCACCTTTACTCTATCAGGCCATTTAACATTGTACGTTCATTTCCACCTCCATAGCTTTCTCTAATGGCAGAAATAAATTTTAAACCCTAGTTTTAAAACAAATTTCACCTCAAAATAAAATCTCTCAAAACCCTATCGAATTACATGTCAAATCGAAGCTCTAGACGATACGAAGCTACTAGTACCATATGTTTCGACATGCAGTGAGTAGATTTACCAAAAATCGCGGTCAAAGCCGCTGTTTTGAAAACCCTAGACTTCGATTTGGGTATTTTTGATTTGCAAGCTAATTGAGGAATTGGTCTTCTGGGTATTGTAGAGGGTTGTCATCTGAGTGAAACGGCGGTGTTAATTGGGTTTATAGTCAATTGGAGCACCGGAATTCGGTGATTTAGGGTTCCGAAACCCTTTGGTTCATCAGCACGGTGGCGGCACTGGAGGCAACCGGAGGCGTCGGTTTTGGTGTGGGAAGATGCGGGTTGTCGAGGGGATTCAGATGCGAGTGGTCGGAGGTCTCCAGGCGGGCAGAGGAGTTAGCAAAGGACGGTCAAAGTTTTTGGCAGATGGGTTCCTATTCTACGTCGGTTACTGTAGAGAAGAGGTAGATGGAGCGGGAAGAAGAATACACGGTTGCTGAGGTGTCAACGTATGATTGGGTGGGAATTTAACTTTAATTAATTTATATATATTTAAATTTCAAATAGAAAAATGCTCATAACTTTCTCGTTTTAACTCGGATTTGGACGCGGTTTGTTGCGTTGGGATCGTGGTGGAATTGCAGACGTTTTGGCACTAACCCGGCTGTGTTTAGAGACCGTGAAATTTTGAGCTTCAGTTGGACATTCGATCAACTTAAGATGCAAAGGTGAGTGATTTTCTCACTCACAAAATACTGAATTATTCCCATATTTATTGAATTAAATTATGAAATAAGTTTGGTTGCATGGTTGTGTTGGATTGTTGATGTGTTGTTTCAATTTGACATGCAAGTGTGTTAACATGCAATTTAGGTAACGATTAGTTATTTAATTTAATTTAAATTTCTAAATTAAAATTTGAACCCTTGAATAATCATGAAATAGTTTAATGTTGATCAGTTGAATGAAATGGTTGTGATGGATGTTGGTTGAAATTTATTACTGAATTATAGTGACATTTTTATGCTCCTTATTCAGTATATTGTAATGCATGTTGATTTTTTGACGATAAATCCCATTTACCCTTGATGTTGCGGGCATCTAATGAACCCGGGATTTATCGATAAAATGAATTAAGAACACGGAGTGAAATGATAAATCTCTGTGACCTTGATTTGGATTGAAATGATAGATTCATCCCTGAAATATCGAGAAATTTAAATTTAAAATCACTTGGCCATTGGGTAGATAATTATATACAGACATCGGTTGGTTAAATGATTTTAAATATTTGAAATTTTTATTAATAGAATTTTCCCTCTAAAAGAATGTATCGATACTCGATAATTCAATTCCTTAAAGATTCTGAACTGGGATGTTGATTAAAAGGGTTAAAGAAATTTTCCAAAACAAAGTGGAAATATTTAAATCGGAATTTGAATATGATTTAAAATCTTTTCAAATTAAGAGTTGGATTAGAAGGAAATAAATTCTTATGTAATCTGATATTGGGAAGTTTGGAAATCAAAGATATCTGGGTTGTTTTAACTCAGTTGAATATATATTTGAACTCTTGAAATCAAATAGTTGTTTGAACGGGGTTGAAACGAGAGATGGAATTTAATGAACTCCGTTGAGACCGAAGGATAGATTCAAGTATTTGAAATTTGGAAGGAAGGAAAATTTTGATTAGAGAAATTTATTTTAAATATATTTATGTATTTGATGTCAAATAATTATTCTTGCTTTAAATTTATTACTTGCCTTTACTTATAACTATTGTATTTTAAATAAATTTTTCCTTATAATTCATTTTTCAAAATTTTCTAGTAAACCTATATTTTAAGTAAATATATAATATTTAAATTACTAATTTATTTTAATCATTATATCCTATATGTATATCTATATATTTATTTATATAAAATTTATTTTATTATCATTTTATTATTACTACTGTTACTATTATATATAAACATTTAGTTTACAAGTGTTTTTGGAATTATAAATTTCTTCCGAATGGAAATGCTTGAGTTGAACCGCTGGTTCAAATGGAGTTGAGATAAGAATCCGTGATAATTTGAAATCTTTGAGATAAATTATATTCTATTTGAATATAAGTCGTTTTTGAAATATTATATAATTATAATGTAATGATATGTAATATATTCTAGTTTAGAATATAATCAGTTTGGGTATGATTATGATATGTTGATATGAAAATTTTATTCGTTTGAATATAAATTGGGTTCGAAACAGAAGATAATATTTTGGTATGAAAGCGAACCTTTATCAAATATAAAAGAACCGACCGATGTGAAAGGTGTAAGCGTTGGTTGTTAAAGAGACCGGAGTCGACATAAGGCATACTCTATGTCAGTGTCGATACCACTTTGACAACTGTGAACGTTATGACGTATCCAAAATGAGTATGATGACTTGAAGGCGATTATTGAATCGAAGAAGATGAACGATGACGAAATAGCCCTGACCTTCGGGTCAGAATTGAAATGACTAAAACAGGAGCTATACTGTGACTAATTGAGGTAGCACCTTTGATCGGACACACTTCTTCGATACTATTTCTATGACTATGATGATGATGATGATTTGGGCCCATTTATAACTTTGGGAGTGTGTTCCGAGGTCGGCGGTAGTGGCTGCTATGCGTTACCACCGGTCCGGGAGTGCAATTGGTAGAATCCTACCCTGGGCATTGCCTCGAGTGCCTTGTCATATATATCCATATCGAGCCCCATACGATTTTGATTTAGCATTGCCTTCTATGGAGTGCCCTCTGATAAAACCAGTACGGTGAATTTACGGTACTGTATGGACTGTTGGTGCCTATAAACGGCGTAAGGGTAATATGGTAATCCCGCTTACGCTATTTTCAGTATTTATACTTTACTGGATAGACACTATCATAATAGCGTACTATATTATATATGTATTAGTTTAACTGATCCTTGAGAGATGGAAAAATCCCGTAACATCTCTTGAGTTACTATACCCATGACACTGATGTTATTTCGTATTTTGATTTGACTAATATGAAATGATTTAGCGCTGATCCGAGTGTTTGTTGTGTTTTCTTTTATGCAATATGCTCGGGTCAGCATAAGTTGCAGTTAGCGAAGATCTCAATAGCTTGGAGGACGAAGACGAGGATTTGATATATATATCAAACATAAGTATTTCCGCTGCATTATTTCTGCTGCTTATTATATACAGCTGTATGTATATGTAACTCTGATAATCATTGAAGGTTATAGACAATGTATATATATTTCAACTGCTTCTAAACTGCTATTTGTTTATTATATGTTGTCCTTCCGCTGTGAGGTTCTGTGATTGTTTTTTTTTCTTCTTTCTTTCTTTTTCTTCTTTTCCCAATAACTACCTGCATTTACGATTTGTTCGGGTCGACATGTGTGGTTTATTGTCGATTTGAACAGTCAAAATGTTGGGTCGTTACACTAAGCGTTCTCTGGATTCAACGATAAAATAATCAGGATTTGTTTTGGTAATATAATGGATTTGGAGTTAACAAAATGGATTTCCAAGCATTGATTATGCATAAAGTACATAGTTATCTTGTCAAGATGTGGAAAGACCTATTAATCTGGATAATAACGGTTTATACTCAATCTAAAACTCCTGGTATAGATTATACCCATGAGGATGGATTAACTTGTCAGGATTTGATGAAAAAAATCAATCACAACTCGGGTATGGGTTATACTCATTTTGGATTTCCAGGTATGGATTATGCTCGAAGGGTTGAGTTATCTTATTAGGTCTTTACAAGGAAATTTAGTCATGGATCAAGTATGGATTGTACTCACTATGATTTTTCAAGCATGGATTATGTTTGGAAAACCTAAAATAGTAATGTCAGGATTCGTCAACACCATGCACTGGGTTTATTTTCATGTATGGATTACGTCCGCAATTTGATAGGCCCAGCAAAGCCATGATTTTCTTGGATTTCTTTTGTGTTACAATTTAGAGCGATCATTGGATTTCTTGGTATTCTGTTTTTTTTGGTCTTCTTATAATATGATCCAGAGTGATTATAGTCGTCTTATAATATGTTCTGGCACTCTGGGCCGGCCTATTTAGGTCGGCGTTGATGCACCCAAGATGCTTCATTAACCATGGTTCGGATCGGGCAGACGCCCTTAGGTCGGCTATCCTGGGTCGACTAGGTCGTACTGACCTAAACCTCCTGAAACTTCATTCCACCGGCTGTTTACATGGTTTACTGCTTACTGATTCTTGCTCCAAGATTTCAGGATCGAATGACATATGTGCTGAGTAACTTGAGGAAGAATATTTATCATGAGGTAGCTTGGTCTAGCCACCTTCCCTGATGGCCTGGATCGCGTTACACATGTCCAACCCGACCTGGGATGGCTGCCACGTGGCATGCTGACCCAAAGAGGTCACCTGTCTATAAATACCCATTTTCAAGACTTGGACATGGATCTTATCTTTTTGGACTCTCCATGCAAGGACATTGCAACAAGTGAGACTAAAACTTGCAAATACACACACGGATTTTGTGTCATATCACTTCTTTCTCTACATTTCTTACAAACAAACAACTATAATTTGTAATCTACAACATAAACAAAGATTATAAAGTGGAGTTGCTTGGATTGAGCCAAACCACTATAAAAACTCTTGCATATTCCCTTTTTTTGCTTTATTTCTTGCATTTTGTGACTGTGAGAATATTCTGTGATTTGTGTGTGAATTATACACTTTGGGGTTGATCGTCTAGAGTGCAACTTTTTGACGTCAAAAATGAGATTGTACGATGGGTCTAAAGTGGCTTCCAGACCGAAATGATTTCAGATGGAAGCTATGAAAATAGTTCAAGAAAGATTCTGTTGTGGAGAACGTGTGCAAAGGAATCATTGACAGTACAAAACTTTTGGGTACTCATGAAGCGAGGGTATTTTATGGTGGTCTCTATTCTAGATATGATGGTCCATGAATACTTCATCTGATGATGCGGTGCTTCATGGACCATGGGAATACGATGGCCCCTAGATCTTATGATGGAGATCTCTTATACCTAAGATCGTGGGGCATTCTAGTTTTTCTGGCCTACCGAGTGGCATGAATTTGAGTACCTAGAGGACTGAATGTTATAATATATCCAACTCTATGAGAGAGAAAATGTGAGAATAGATGATGGGTGCTTAGTTTTCTTTATTTTCTTCACTTTAAGGATGTCATACAATGTAGATATCACTAATTCAAATATTTAGATAGCCTTAGTATCTTAATATAGTGTACACCCATGATGATGATGTAATAGAGTAGTATATATTTTCCATTTATTATTTTGACTTTTATAGTACTTTGAGATTTGTTTATAGATCACATTAAACTATTGTTTGATCCAATTTTTTATGTTTCCTCTTATTACCTTGGTACTTGAAGCACCTACGCCCCTTAGTATTCGCTAAATTGGAAACACTAAAGAATGTGTTGCATTTGCAGGTATAATTAAAAAATCACAAAGGATAAAGTATATAAGGCAGGTAAAAATAAATACATAAACAAAATATTACTTATTGTTTAATTTAGAAAATATCCTTCGTTTCAAAAAAATCAATGGTTATACTCATACGATAATGGCAAAATTTCTCTCTCTAGCTGGTACTCCTTAGATCTGTCCCTCCGCGTGCCTCCATTCTCCTTTCACCTCAGTTATCACCGCCTTTCTTCGATCCACCTTCATGGTTAGAAATAAGAAAACCAAATCTTCTTCACATCCTTCGGTTGTGACATGTTATGCTAGCCGCTCCAATCCTATTCAATCGCCCTCCGATTCCGATCCTGACGACGAAGTCGACGCTCCTCCTCCTCCTAAGCTGTTTTGCTCCCTACTAGACAACCATCCTCTTAATTCCCTTATTGTAGACATACAAGCTACTCGACCTCCAGTTTCCATGCAAGCTCCAAATAGAGGTAAATCTCCTCTTTGCTCAACGACCGCTCAAGCTTCAACTACATGGCTATTGCCTGGCTCGAGTTCATTGAACGCTAACTCTTCTATGCTGTCAATGGATGGGAACGAGAATTCTGTTTTGGGTAAGGGTAGGACAACTGGTAATTATGGAGCAAATAAGTGGTTGCGGTGGTGTTAATGGTTTGAATGGCTCTCAGCCCCGCAACACTGACAATACAACGAACCTAGAATGCCCACCACCTATTCGACATAATCCCTCAACAACAAATCCCACTTTTCAAGAAGGTAACGCAGCTTCTGGCAAACCACAATGGACTTATCTGTTTTTAACCTTACCAAATATTTCTTGTGTGTATACGCTTGTTGATTTTTACATTTCACACAATGAATTAGGCTTGTCTCCCCTCCTAAATTATTTCAGGAGGCCACGTCCTTCTGAAAGGACAACTTGGTTGGTTTCTTCTTGGACTCAAAAACTCCTAAGGTGGATATGAATGAAGCATGTCGTACTTCGTGGAAGTTACACGGTGGTATGCGCTTCACCTTTGTAGATGGCCTTTACTATTTCAAGTTCTCTATACCTAAAGAAAAGCTTCGAGTGTTAGATTGACCGCCTGCTATCATAGATGGAAAACTATTCATTGTAACTACCTGAACCTCTAAAATTGATAGGATAAAAGAGTAAGTTCTTTCCATTCCGTCTAGACTCAATTCACGCATGTTCCATTTGTTCTAAAGCCACTCCTTGGCCTTAACTGCTTAGCCTGCCACATAGGTAAATTGAAATGCTTTGACGCCAATACTGAAGCTATGAAGAACTTAGTTTATGCCAGGGCTCTAATTGAAGTCACCAGGGACAAGCTTCTTCCTTCTCAGATCAAGATTAGAATTGAAAATCGCGAATTTCTCGTTGATGTTAAGTACAGATGGAAACATGATATATGCACGTCGTGTAAAACCTTTGGTGACACTATTGATTCTTTTACTAAAACTGAAACTATGATTCCCTTTCCAAAAATACCTCTTCCTCGTCCACGGTTCGTGTTTGGATGCCCAAGGTCAAACATGTGCATGTAAGGGTTGTGCCTCCTGTTTTGCCTGACGTTCCTCCAAATCCATAAATCTATTGGAATGAGCAGGAGACTGCTTGGGTGTATTCCCCTTTTGGGATTCATTGTGACAAAAATGATATTTTTTTCCCATCTTTATTGATGAAGTAGTAGATCACAATCGCCTATTCTACAGGCCAGATGGAAATAAATTGATTATCGGGAATGATGGTGAAATTGGAGAAAACAATGAGGTTCTCATGAAGGATCCTGCATGTGATAGGAACCGTCTATTGGCTCCTTTCAACATGGATGATTTGGCTCTTCGTTTTTTGGACCTATAAGCGCAATATGACTCCCTACGCCTGCACTATTTATGAAAACGACGCTGATGGTAATAATGCTAAAGGTGATGTTCCTTAGCTTATCTACTATATAATCATTTGTTCCCAGTTATGATGTTTTTCTTAACGTATTTTGTTGTAATGATAGTGACTGAAAACTTCAAAGCAGCAATGTTACCTTGTGCATGTATAGAGTACTAGCAGCTTTCTCTATAATAAAAGTTGTGCGCCCACTATAAAAACGGCTTGCCTTGCAGAAAAATCAACATCAAGTCATAATAATGTCATGTTATATACCACATGTCTCACTCAACCTCACTAGAAAATCAGAGTACATCACATGAAGTCCCCTCTCAAGTAACAATAAAACCAACCAACTAAAAATGACAAAAGAAAAGGAGATACATTCAAATCATAAATGAACTTCAAAAAGCTTGCTCCTCCAAGAAACCCAGAATAATTAAAAATCATCTGTGTGAGCCTGAAGGGGGGAAGGGAATAAAGAGGAGTAGATCAGACATAAATCCTGCTGAATAAAGTAATTACTAGCGTGATAATTAAGGTAAATGGATAGATGTGATAGAAGTTCTATGTACATGCTCACATAAGATGATTTCCAATAATAAGTCTTATAACTAAATTTCTTCTTTGACTATTTGCACTTTACTATTTTGAATTATTTTGGTTTGAATTAGTTTTCCTAACTCTACATTTTGATTGGCTCTTACCCTCTTTTGTTGTCATCCCATGGCCTACCATCGTGTTTGGACATACCACTAGTAGGTCCGGCCTACTAGCAAAAAGACACATAAAGTAGCACATGTCATAATATTCACTGATCAAAGTCTGCACACTCAGAAAACTCCATATGCCATACTAATCGAACTCTGTTGACCTCTTATACTGTTTTTCCATCTAAGCATGCTTGATTTTCTTTAAACCATCAGATCTTATCTGAAGGAGAGGTGGTCGGACGGGTATCCTAATAAACAAACTATGATTTTGTGCCTTAAAATAATCTTATTATTTTGACTTCTTACAACCGTTGTTCCACCTAAGAGTGTCTGGTCTTCATGAGACCATCAGATTCTATCTGAAATGGGAGGTAGTCAGAATGGTCCTAGCTACTAATCTATGTTTTATTTAATTCTTAGCCCAATCTTAGATCTGAGCCTAACTTATTGACCCAGCTCCCAATCAAGTAATAATAATACTAGTATCATGATAGGTTCTATTTTTTTCTTTTTATTGTGATCTTTTTGTTCTTAATTTTCATGCTGTGTCTTATTAATTGTAATGCCGATCAGAATTTATTATGAGTTTTTGCAAATATTACAATTCCTTTTTTATTGTAAATCTCCAATTTTTACATGCATTTGCTGTAAATTTAGTTCCACGTTCTTATTTAATCCATATTTGCATACTTTTATGTTATTATTCTATTCTATGCGCAAAAGGAGGATTAAAAAATCGTATTTGTAAACTAACATTTACACCTCTAAGAAAAATGTAAATAATTGCAAAAAGATTGAAATAACCGATAGACATTACTACTAAGGAAAAAGACTAGAAAACTTGCATAAATGAGCAGAAAAGTAGTTACAGAACTTAAATAGAAGAAATTATAATAAAAATAGTAAATTACTTATAAAAAATAAAAGAAACATAAGAAATAAAGTAAGCTACTTACAGAAAAGAACTACTTGAAAACCATAAATAAAACTATTAAAATCCCTAAACTTTTAAGCTGCTTATAATCTAAATAATTATTGTACTCACCCGTGGTCCTAATATCTTTCTCCGTGGTTGTTATAGATCCAGCCTCTAAATGTGTTATATAAATATTTTATTTTATAAACCTTTTCCCTAGAAAAATTTAAGTCAGTTCCATTTTAGAAGAGAGAAACCAATGAGGGGAAAATATTGTGTTGTGAGCGAATAGTTAGGTTTAAGATTTTATTTATATTGTAGCTTAAGGATCATAGTCTTAGGATTTTAGGGTTTAAACCTAATCCAACCACGTCACTGAACTAATCACAGTCTTTGGATTTCAAAAAAAAAAAAAACCAATAAAAATATGCCATATCACTCAAAATAATAGAACTCTCAGATATGATACATACTAGGACGCATTTGTGCCCAAGCTATAATGTGTGTTGACCCGACCCTTACTTGGTCGACCTATGGGTCAACCTGTATACTATATTTTTTTTCTTTTAATTTTCTCTATTTTATTTGTTTAACCTGTTTCTTTTATAACTTCTGCATATTAGCTCATACTAGTTATGTATGAAAATTGACTAGTAAATTGCTACTAACACAATGTGAAAGGTTTCGTAGCTAAATTCAGATAATTTTTTCTTTTTATCCTCTTACTATATTTACTATTAATCTCTTCTTATTAAACTCATAGCTCGTTCCTCTTAACTAATATTATTTAACTTCCAATAAATTCAATTAATACTTGACTTAAATTTTATTTTATTATGCATGTTACTTTTCTCAAATTCAAATGTGCATGTTAATATTTATGAATTAATTCCTTTATTAACTTTTATTGTTATGGTTATAACTTTAATCTTTAATTCCTCCTTTCATACTTTTATAACCTTAATGTAAATGTTTCCATTAATTCTATTCAATTCCTTGTAATGTTATATTTACAAAACATTAAATTTCAATATTCATATTTCTCAATTAATTATTCTTAAATTTTAGGTTGTTACATTCTTCCATCCATAAAGGATTAAATATCCAAGGACAAAAAAAATGAAATATGTAATTACAACCAAAAACTACATCTATCAACTCGATCAGCAACCACTGCATCTATTATCCTTATTTTTGTAATGAAATTTGTTTTATTATGCAATAGTGTAGTGTATATGCCTTAACTAATGCAAATGAGTGGGAGATCTACTAATTCAGTCGACCTCCTTTTTTTGTAAATATGCTTGTGCCATGTATTTAAATATATGTAAATATTCGAATGATAACCAATAGTTCTATATGTGTGCTACAATTATCATCCATATGCAACAATTATATGATTACATACATTTATTACAACCATGGAAATGAAGTAAGAAATGCGCACACACCCATATGCATATGCTTGGTGTCGTAGTTAACTGGTCTCTAATGGTTCCTAGAGTGTGTTATGCATCCATTGCATCCACTAGTAACCACTTGTGTACATTATCCATAACATGTTTTAGTAACATATTTAAGTTAGTCCTATCATCCATAGGCTTAATCCTAAGATCTACACTTCCCAATGATATTTATATGAAAGATCCTAATTAAAGTAAAAGCTAGTGATAAAATATCTAAAGAATGTTTGTCAAAAAGTGCATGGTTAAGAAACTTTGATTCTTATAAAATACCTAAATTGCTATATCTAAAAGTTATCCTTGTGAGACAAAAGATCTCTATGCAGAATCGATCGAAGTCTTTATCACATGACGACTAACTAGTGGCTTGTACTTTTTCTTAAATTTACCTAACTCAATGATTTCTCTTATAACTGCTGAGACATTCTAACAAAATCCATTATAGATATTTACCACCTTACCCACTCTAAATACTCTAGAAAAAATTCAAGAACATTAACAAATTTTTCTTAATTTTTCTCCAAGTTTATGCTTTTTAACTAGTTTAATATGGCTCAATTGTTTTTACAACTTGGTTTTAGAATTCTATAGTCTACTCTACCTTCCAAGTATAGACATCATGACTTCGTCACTTTTATTATATCCATATTCCAATTTTAAGTTTTTACCTTTACGGTCTTGTATCCCTTTATTTCTTCCATTAACATTGTCTAACCCCATAAGGGCATACTTCTTTTTAAAATTTCTATTTACATTTATACAAAACTTGATTTTTATCCTTTTAAAACTAATTTAAAAAAGCTTCATAGAGTTACAAACCAATTTCCTTTCGAAATATATATATATATATATATATATATATATATATAGTTATCTTATGAAATTTTCAAAAGTATTAATTTCATACCAAAGCATACTAGCTTTTAAAGAAACTTCTATTTCCAAGGGCATATAAATTGATATGTAGGTTTAGACTCAAAGTGGATCCACGAAATTCTTTTTTCCTTAAAATACCGTTCTTCAAAATTCTTCCTCTAAACATAAATATTTAGTCTGTTATTAATCCATTTGAAATCTTTATCTCCCTTAGCACAAAAACATTTTACTTTTAACTCGCTAACCAAACTTATTGCCTACTTTAATTCGGTAGTCATCATGGTTATGTCATTTGGGCATGCAACGAAATGAAACACCAAGATCTCAATCATTGGAAATAATGGATGGTGAATTTCATCCTCGTATCCTACAACTCTTCAAGGTATACTTCGAAGTTAAATCTTTTAAGGTTTTAATTGATATGCTTAGGTTTAGCTTTGGTTCTACTTTTCCCTTGAGATCTTTTCAAAACGCACTACAAGTTGTCTCCACAGAAGCTACATACACTCCTGAAGCTTTCATTTCAAGAATGGTTATATGAAAAGTGAAGAATTTAAGTTAATTATGCCCTTACTTTTATTTAGAGTATCCGAAAAAATCAAACATCATTATATACTCAAAATTTATTATTCTTTATTGTCTCCAGTTCAACTTCTAAACCAATGATTTATAATCACCGAAATTTCAAACCTTTTTTCATAATAGGCAATGCCTGTATGACCTAATTGAAAAACAGATGGTAGCTATTCTAAGGTAACTACTCTCATGGCTACCTTTTCTCATGCTACTCAATGGAAATGATACTAACATATTAATTAGAAATCTTTTTAATTCTTAAAAATAACATCACATTTTGTGTTAGTAAAAGCTAAACTTCTCTTGGTGAGGTAGATTGGCGAAGTTGGTATCTTAGAAGTAATTTTTATATAATAATCCACTAATCGGAGAAAATTCCTTACCTTATAAAAGTGGTTCTCAAAGGACTTGGTTTTGGGTTCATGCGCTTATTGGGTATTAAATTCCTTTAATAAATACCAAATTTGTCCTTTACTATCCTTTAATTGGACCATCATGTCATTTATACCTACCCACCTTACCAAACACCTCCCAATCATGTCAATAACTAGGATTAAGCACAAGCTAGTCCAAAAGGCATAACAACTGCTCTTAAAATCCGCTACGTATTCTATTAGCAACTTTGTCTCTAATCCTCTAACCACTCACAAGTAGTGGAGATCGCTAACAAAAGAATGTAAGTATGGGAAAATCATTGCTCCTAGTAAATAATCAAAAAACCACCGACATGATGATTAAAATAATGGTTCTTATAAAAAAACTTACCTATGATTACTACACAGCCAAATGAACTATCAACCTTTGTAGCAAATACTAATAGTGCCTCACATCCCTTTCCAATCTTTTCCTATAGTTTCTTAGTTTATTTTTCTCTAAAATATTTCTGTTGCAGTTGAAGTCCAATGACCTCCCCAAAATACATGTGGAAAGCTTCTATCACAAATACTGAACTCAATGTACCAAAAGATAGGTCTAAGATGAAAATAATCCACCTCAACTGATCCTTCATAGGCCCATACTAGATCGTGCATACTATGGACACCCCAATTAACTATCTACCTCTCAATATTTGAGATGTCTCATCATATAGCAAACCTGTTTGAACTCCTATTCAACCCAAAACTTAGTAATATTATAACCATCAATCAACATCTAGAAAAGCTTCTAGCCATAGGTATGTAACTAAACTCTCTTCTCTCCCTTGGGACTATGAGCCTTACTGGCCATGCTATATGTTCAACGTAGACATAAACATGAATCCAAAAAATCGTTTCCTTTTCTTGGAGGTAGCCTTCCAATCTCTTCCAATGTTTGTAAAATCTAGCACAACGGTAACTGAATCAGTATCACCTAGAGATTCACTAAGGGGATTATAGGAATCTCAATGTAAATGACCCCTCAGGTCGTAAAAAAATTTAAGAGTTTGCCCGCTGCTTGTCCTAGCCTGACAACCCTCCTCTCGCAGTCAACATACCCTCACTTAGTATATTATCAAAAAAATTCCTATCCCGAAAATCCTAAAATAAAAGAAAAATCCCGTCAAAATCTACTCTCTACGTCAAAATCTTAGATAGCTATCTATTCGACTAGTCTATCTAGACCCAAAACCAACAATACCTAGAAATGCCCCCAAGCATCCCCTTATATCTAGAACTCCTAGTCTCAAGCCCTGACTCATCATATTCAACTATGTTATCCTCCTACATGGTTGAGGGATTATCATTAGGTCTATAAAAGTGCCTAAATGCAAGCAATCAATTAGTGTCTCTAATACAGACTTTGAAAGGAATGGTGATTTACTATTTCTGTAAAGGACTGCTTCGTTATTCTTATAATACAGACGACTTATCATCATGGTTATGGCTCCACGCAGGCACCCTACTTACTAGTTGAATGTTTTCCTAAGAGTTAATTGTCCCTAAAACAAACAATTAGAAAGAACTAGAAATGAAGGAGCGTCGAAATCCGAATCAAAAGAGTATGAATCAGGGAAAAAATGGAAATCAAATCTTCCATGGTAACTTTCCCTACATTTGTCACGTAATTTGCTACTAAATGATGGAACTATATCCGAGGTCTGAACTCAATGTACTTACATACTTGTCCACTGTGTCGCACCAACCCTCTAAGGACACGTCCTCTTGATATGTCCTTGATCTCCACAGTTATAATACCTTCCTTTCATAAACTACCTCTTCCAATCCTTGGCATAATAACCAATTATATCGCAGTTTCGGTATTTCCCACCATTCTTAGCTTTCCCCTTTGAGGTCCCTAAACTTCCCTCATGTTATACCCTTTCTTGCCTTCCCTCTTGGAATTGGTCGCTTCTGGTGCTATCACAAACCATTTTAGTTCCATAGCCTGAGGGTTTCCGCAGAACCAAGCAAGAATTAAGATGCACTTAAGAGAATTAGGGGCATCTGCCATTTTATGCAAAAGAAAACGATAGAAATTAAGATTTAAAAGGAGTCAAAGGAAGGTTTTACTGACTTGAGGGGATAAAAGTTTCTATTTTCAAAATACTTTACATTGAAATTTTATTTTATTTACCGAATAGTTAACTTTTAAAAATAATTATTTAGAAATCCTATAACCTTAGGCTCTTATACTAAATGAAACACCTCAAACCTCGTAGTATCTCCAAAATAAGAAAATGCTAAATAATTTGTAGCATTTGTAGCATAATTAAAAACGTCACGTAGACTAAAGTATACAAGACATGTAAAAATAGGTACGATAGAAACACAAAGAAAACATAACTTAATACTTATTTTAGAAAATATCCTTCATCTCAGAAAATCAACATCAATCACAATAATAATACCATATCATGTACCACATTTCTCACTCAACCTCACTAGAAAATCAGAGTACATAACATAAATTATCTCTCAAATAACAGTATAAAAACCAACTAAAAGTGAAAAAAGAACAGCAGATACATCAGAAATTAGAAATGAACTCCAACAAGCTTTCACCTCAATGAAATCCGGAATAATAAAAATTAACCATGTGAGCCTGAAATGGGGAAAAAGGAAAGAAAAGGGAGTGGATCTGACATAAAGCATGGTGAATAAAGTAATTGCTAGCGTGATAAGTAAGGTAAAAGGATAGATTTGATAATAGTTCTATGTACCAATGTACGTGCAAAAATAAGATGATTTCAATTAATAAGTCTTATAGTTGAATTTCTTCTTTGATTATTTGCAATTTACAATTCTGAATTATTTAGGTTTATGTTAGTTTTCCTAGTTCTACCTTCGATCAGCTCTCACCCTCTATTGTTGTCATCCTATGGTAATGTGCCACTAGTATCAGCTTACTGGCAAAAAGACATGTAAACAAGTGCATATCATAGTAGTCAATGATCGAAGTCTGCATGCTCACAAAACACCAAATGCCTTACCAATAAAACTCTGTTGACCTCTTATACTATTATACCACCTAAGCAAGCCATGTTTTCCTAAAAACATCAGATTCCTTTCAAAGGGGAGGTGGTCAGACAGGTCATAACAGAAAAACTATGGTTTTTCCGCCTTAACCCAATCTTATTCTTGTGATCTTGTATATCATTGTTCCACCTAAGCGTGCCCGTTCTTCTTGATACTGTCATATCCTATTTGGAATGGGAGGTGGTCGGAATGGGTTTTAACTACTAATTTGCGTTTACTTTTATTATTACTTAATCTAGATATATTCCCGACCTATTGACCAATCTCCTGATTGAGTAACGGGATTACTAGTATCATGATATGTTTTCTTTTTTTCTTTTTTATCATATCTTTTTATTCATAATTATCATTATAAACTGCTCACTTTTTTATCTCTTATAAATTATAATACTGGTCGTAATTCGTTGCAAATTTCTATAAATATATAGTTAATTTAGTCTAATTCATATTGTAAATTTGCAATTTCTATATGTATTTACTACAAATTTATTTTACCGTTCTTATTTAATCCATATTTTCATACTTTTATGTTATTATTCTATTCCATGCAAAAATAGAATTAAAAACTTTGTCTATAAACTAACATTTACAACTCCAAGAAAAATGTAAATAATTGCAGAAAGAATGAAATAACTACTAAGGAAAAAGACTAGAAAAAATTTAAAGAAAGGAATAGAAAAGTAATTACATATATTAAATAAAAGAAGCTATAAGAAAAACAGTAAATTACATAATGAAAATAAAGAAACTGTAAGAAAAACATTTTACTATATACATAAAAGAACAACTAAAAACTACATGAAAAACTATAAGTAAAAATATAAATAAAACTATTCAAAACCCTAAACTTTTAAGCTACTCATAATCTAAATAATTATTGTATTCACCCGTGGTCCTATGCTCTTTCTATGTAGTTGCTATAGATCCCTCCTTTAAGTAAATTTTACCAATATTTTATATTATTAACTTCCCCCTAGAAAAATTTAGGCTAGGTCCATCTCAAAAGAGAGAACCCAGAGAGGGGAAAAGATTGTATTATGAGTGAATAGCCAGGTCCAAGGTTCTTTTTATAGTGTACTTTAGGGATCATAGGCCATAGGATTTTAGACCTTTAATCTAAGCTAACCACATCACTCAACCAATCCCAGCTTATGGATTTCAAAAACAACCAACCAAAACAAGTCATGTCTCCTGAAATAATAATACTCTGAGTATGATACATAATTGGACACATTTGTGCCCAGGCTATAATGTGGGTTGACCCAGCCCTACCTTGGTCAACCTATAGGTCGACCTAGTGGTCGACCTATATATTATAGTTTTCTCTTTTCTTATTCTCTATCTTATTAGTTTAACTTGTTTCCATTATAACTTATACATACTAGCTCGGATTTTTACTGGTTGTGTATATATGAAAATGATTAGAAAATTGCTGCAGACATAATGGAAAAGGTTTAATACCCAAATTTGGATATCTTTAAAATTTCTCTTTTTACCCTCTTTATATATTTCAAGTTAATCTCTTCATATTAAACTCATAGCTTGTTCCTCTTCATTAATATTATTTAGCTTCTAGTAAATTCCATCAATAGCTGACATAATTGCTGTTTTATTATGCACGTTACTTTTTCAAATTCAAACGTGCATGTTACCATTTGTGAATTGATTCTGTGTTAGCTTTTAATTTTGTAGTAAGAACGTTAGTCTGTAATCCCTCCATTCGTTCATTCATTCATTCATAAGTGAATGTTTCCATTAATTTTATTCATTATCTTGTAACGTTATATTTTCAAAACATTAACTTTCAATATTCAAATTTCTCAATTAATTATTGTTAAATTTTGGCTTGTTACTGTATTTATTGACGATGTTGATGAGTAAGCTATGTAACATAACATATATAAGTACAATTTGATGCTACACAGGTGGGTAAGCAGGAGGTGACGCTTTCTTGTATTTATTGTTACATATTCCACTATAGGACATTGTGGAGCCTTGACAAAGTTTGACATGTTGCTTTTGGAAAGAGCTTACAAGTTGATTCTATTTGTCACTTGTATAAACTCCATTTATTTAACTTCATGAGATGGTGTGCTCTGACTAAATGGTTTATATAGTTATTATTTTTTCCCTTATTTAATACCAGAGATTTCTATTATATTATATTTTATGTGCTGCGAGATATGCGATAGGTTTTATGATTATGTTTAATGTTTCTTTCCTTCTTTTCTTTTCCTTTTTTTCTCCTTCCTCCCTATTTCTTTTCCTTTCTTCTTTTTTTCTCTCTTGACAACCTTCCTGCATTGATAGGGTGTCTATATAGTGCACCATCGGGTTATATAAGCACCGATGATGTAAGGCGGTCATCACATGGAGGAAGGAGATTTAGTAGACCCTACCCATGGGATCATTCCTTATTTGAGGCAATACCTAAGGATCAATACCGATTCCTCCCTAAGGATCAATGCCTATCCCTTAAAAGGTGGGGAAATACAAGTCCCTTTTTCGAGCAATGGTCTTTCCAACTCTCTGGGCCCCCCATGTGAATTTATAGGCTGATCCAAGTTTTTCTTCATCTATAAATACTTCACCTTTGGAACTGGAAAAGGAGGGCTTCTTCTTTTGGAAACTACATGGTAGTACTGCCAATTCAAAAGACAACTACACCTTCCTTTTCTCTACTTTCTTAAGAAAATAAGCTGTACTTGTAATCTATAGTAAATTTAAAGATTATTTCAAATGGACTTGGGCTAGAGTTTGTCGAACCATTAGAATAACCTTGTTTTCATTTACTACTTTTTTGTCTACACTTTTGTCATCTATGGTCGTGAATCAGCTGTGGTATATCTGGGTTTAAGTGACCAAAAACATTGCAAATATTTTGGTATTCCCATCGAGGGCACTTGACTTAAAGGCTTAGGGTTCAGATCTGGAAAATCTTGAAACAATGACTAAGAAGAAGATGAACGGAGCTTAGGATAGATCCCATGGTACAATAATGAGATAAAACAAACACATGAACATACTAGGAGCATCCAAGGAGCTGATGGCGAAGCATTTTCCATTGTTTTTAACATAATTGGTTGTGCCTTGGTTTAAACAATTGAAGAATGGTACGTCCAGGACTTGGAATGTTCTAGTAGACTAGTTCATGATACAATTTATGGTCCATATCTTAAGACCTAAAAATGCAATGATATTAAGGGTGACTAAGCAAAGATTGTGCAAATCTTGTTAGAACTTCTTAATATGATTTAATACAACAATTGCTTTAGTGGATAAGCCAGAGCTGTCATTGTAATGGGCAGCAGTTTTAGGAGTGCTAGATGACTTAGAGTTTAAGGCATCATTAAAGAGGGATCCCACATGGGATCTTGACAAATTTTACCATAAAGCAGATAGATATTCATGTCAGGAGGATGCTAGAGTGGATATGAAAGAAGAATTCAATACCGTTAAGGGAAAAGGATCATCCGATGAGTGATCCAGAAATGATAAAGAAGAGCAAAAAGTTGAGGATGGGCATAATGTCCTAGGAAGAGATTTGTGGGAATATAAGTTCTCTTCATATATTGATTTTACTAAACCACTTAAGAGGATTATTTCAGATACTATGAGGGCACCTACACTATCAAAGACTAACTTCTAGAGATCTGACGAATAGAGAGCGGAAACCTGCAAAGTTCTTCTTATTTCATGAGCTAGATAGACATAGTATTAATGAGTGTAGAAACTTGATAGACATGATAGAGGAACATGCATGGAATGGACATCTCCTACAATATATTAGAAATGGAGCAGTGACAACAAAGCAAGGATAGTCGTTGTTCGCACTTAAACCGAGCAGTCTAGCTCGAGGAACTAGATCGTCACCTCTTATTAGAGATGGAATGAGGATGAATGCATAATAAATCCACTCAAAAAATGCCTAAATCACTTACACATGTATGTGAATGAGACGGTAACAACTTGCTCGGAATGGGCTTAAATTCGAACCTAAAAAAGGCCCATCGAAACATAGTGCCATTCTAAATGGATCGTTGATTCCTATACGGGAATACTAAAAACATGTATCACAAAGCAATCTAAACAAAATCAGAATCTCACACAGCGGAAGGGATAAAATGTAATATAACTTAAGTAGATGTACCATAGATAAAATTATAAATTCAAATACAACAAGTCTCAGAAGATAACAGGTACATCAATAATTATCCCAAAGTACATGATAACAACAATAATAAGAGTTTGTTTGATCGGCCACTGCTTTTGGCTTGGATGGTCCTCAGTTGTATTTATGTTATTATTGTCTATTTTATATTGCTTGTGCGTTTGCCCAGATTCTGTAGCCATTTCTACAAATCTGTTTTGTGAGCCATTGGAGAATGGTTAGATTCTCTCTTTTGTTATATATATGCATCTTTTGACTAAAAAATAATAATAATAGCACTACTTCCAAGAATAACTTAATCTTCGTTAAAAGGCTACTTCTCCAAAAAAATCACTAATCGTCACCGATGTAGGGTCCTCACCTACTAACCTGTTTATATTAAGAGAAAGGAGGTCAAAACATAAAGTTCTGGTGAATGAAAAACAAATAAGATTAGGAATGACTATTTCCTATATTTGGCAGTGTAAACTCTTTATGTTATGTCTACGAAACAAACATACACAATTAGACATACAAGGCGAACATCCTCATAATCACTTAAGGCTTATTTGTAAATCTAAGGGAGGACATCCCTACAGTCACTTAATACCTCAAAGTAAATCTAAATGCAGACATCCTTGTAGTCGCTTCATATCCTACGAGGCGGGAAATACCTAGTCACTTAAGGCCATTATCTAATTTATTAAGGGAGGACATTTTTACAGTCACTTAATACCCATGGTGGACCCTTACCCACTAAGACCTCGTCTTAATGTCCACATTACAAAGTATATGTTCTCTCTTTGTAGGTCGAGAGATAGTAATGGACAATTAATACCAGATTTAGGTAGAAGCACAACACCACTTAAGATGCTCCTGGTGGACCATCTTGTTACTATCTAGTTGTTCCAACGAGTGAACTCTTAGCCACTTAATACTTTCCTTAGACGGTGGTTCCTTTTAGGCCTTTCATATAAACCGTTCCTTGGTCAGCCCTTACTAAGCCCATAAATAAGAAGCGCAAATTAGTCGGAGAACTACTATACTCATACGCTATCGTTTACCAATACCATTTAATACCTTATATAAGAGAAAGGCGGACAATCACTGAATCCACGAAGAGCGGGTCCCACGACTTGGGTTCAGAACCAAGGAGTGGACCTTAGGGACGGACCTAGTCCTAACCACTTAATTCCCAACAGGTGGCAGGTCATCTACTTAATAATTTTCCCCAAGGTAGGCCTACTTCACACAAAAATATATATACACTAGACATCTCATATTAAGCCGTCTACGTGTAGAGGCTAGATTTATCGAGCAGACTTCTACTATAAGCTGGGCTTAACTTCGCATCTAAGTGTACTAATTATAATGGCCCATGACCCTTAGATCTCTCACATTAACCAATATTATTTGTAGATGCTAGATATACCAGTTGGTTCCAGGGAGGCTTCTACCACAAGTAATTATTAACCTCATGCATGAGTATCATTAATTATAATTAAAGCCATTAACTCACATAGATGCATACAAATTCCTATAGGGACATTCAAATTCTATTTCATAGTTTAAACACATTTAGTGAACACTTAATAAGTATTAATATTACGTTTATTACACTATTAATATATATATATATATATATATATATATATGTGCATGAATTACAAGAATGAGATTAATGTCGTAACCACGTTTGAAATGCCAATCCTAATAATCACTAATAAGATATGCAGATTAATTTCCCTATACCAACTAACATGATCCAACATGCATATTCAAAATTAAATAATTAAAAGTGAAATAAAAACATCAACATTTAATTTGTAACTAAGGGCTGAATCATTACTTCAATAACAAAGTAGAGAGAGGGCGTAATATTCCTAAATATATAAGTCGAATCCTCAATTTTGTACCAATCCCCTTTTTATGTAATTTTTGTACACAAAACCTTAATATTTTAATAATTTACAAGTAATATGTTCAAACAATCTAGTTTAGAATTAGTTGTTTAAACCTATTCAAGTCCTTAAGTTTTTGCAACCAAAATATAAATATATATGAATTTACAGATTCAAACAAGAGAATTACACCAAATTCAAGAACCATACCAACACCCAAATATCATTTCTTCTATTATTTCAATAATATAAACCTAACAAAGATTGATTCACCATTTCCACATACAAACATAAATAATGGAAGATTTGGGGGTTTTGATATTGTTTTCTTTTCATATAAATCCAAATCATCATAGGCACAATAATCCAAATCTTCCTACGCGCAATAATCCAAATTTAGGCTATCAAATCATAGGAAATAACAAACTTAATTGATTTCCACTTACATTGATTTAAGATAGAATTTGTTGTAGAATTGAATTCTGGATTCAGCATACGAAACCGTGTTCCAATCCTTTTATAATATATATAAAAATTAGAACCTCGTATATATGCACCAAAATTCCTGATTCTAAATTTATAGAAAACTTTGATTAAAGAAGGTAGAATGATGATAAGGGAGGTAGAGGAGAACCTAACCTTTCTCTGGAAATTTGGAATGGTAGAAGGGAAGAATGGAGGCATAGAGAGAAATGAGAATAGGTTTTGAATGTGAAAAGGGAGCTCTTTATATAATCGCAAGTGTAAGTGTAGTCCGTTAGATTATTTGGATTAAATCTGGATGGTCCAATTGATGGAATTTTCTATAAAACTGCCTACCAAAACACACTCTCCCCACCATCACACCCAGGAGGGCTGTCGAACCCCTCTATAGGAGGGCAGTCGACCACCTCCTGTAGGGGAGGTCGCCCCCTTGGATTCAGCTGGGAGTTTTTGATTCTCTTGGAACGTTTTTTTGTTATAAATTCTGAATATTTATTTCCTTAGAATGATTATTCTTGTCCCATATTGTATGTGAATTACATACGATTTCAAATTCAATTAGAATATTCTTTTCATGCCAATCCAAATTAATATATTCCAAATATATATATATATATATTCTATTTAAATTTCAAACTTTGTGTGTTAATATTTACACACAACTTGTTTTATTAATATCTTTTACATAAGAATTTCGTTTTCATTAAATAAAATATGAAACGGATCAGAATCTTGCCACGAACACAATAACAATACTTCAATGGCCCAATTTCCAATTATCCAAAATTCCATTTTTATCCCATTATTATTGATTATCATTATTTATTTTAAATTAAATTACCTTATGTTTATCTTAGGTTCATTTTATGAGGTGTTACATTCTCCCCCTATTAGAGATTTCATCCCAAAATTTTTGAAGGGTCGAAGAACACAACTAGCTCTAAACAAATATGTTTTACACCCATATTATTTTATAATCAACCATAAACATCCATAAATCTAAGCGATTATGAACTGCAAACTTGCTAAAATAAGTTCAATCCTATTGTGTATGTGTACTAAGTGATGTCATATGTATGCAAAATACCTTAATATGCATATAATTTTATATAAATACGCAGTGCATTTTGTTGCAAGCATTACCTATCATCCAATCAAGAAACCATAATGCAACCAAAAAAGAAAATTTGAGAGGAAATAATTACCCGAGAAAAGCTCTGGATGAGTTTTCCTAATCTTCTCTTCAGTTTCCCAGGTGATTTCCGTAGGATTATCTCCCCACTGTACTCAGACTAGGTGAATAGATTTGTTCCAAAGTCTCCTTATTCCGCGCTACACGATCCTTGATGTGGCATGTGGCACCTTAGACTCTGACTCAAAGCTTCATAAGTCCTCAATACCATCTAGTTTGAGTCTGGTGATTGAATCATGAAGGCATTTCCAAAGGTGAGAAACATGAAAAATGTTATGGATTCCCGATAAACGCTCGAGAAGATTCGCATGATAAGCCTACTTTCCAATCCTACCCATAATCCTAAAAGGCCAAATAAACCTGGGAGCCAACTTCTCATTCTTTCCAAATCTATCCGTCTTTTTAAGATGAGAAACTTTGACAAATACCAAATCTTCAAAGCTAAATTCTAGTTCCTTCCTCCTTTTATCCGGTATGACTTCTGTCGACCTAAGAAACCTTCATTCTCTACCGAATCAAAGCGGTAATCTTTTTAGACTCACTAATAAGGTTTGATCTGAGAAGAATCTTGTCGATAGTTTCCCATCAACAAGTAGGCAATCTGCATGGCCGCCCGTACAATGCCTCGTGAGGGGTCATACAAATCATCACTTGGTAACTATTATTATACAAAAAATCTACCAAAGGAAAGTGCTACTCCTAAGCTTCTCCAAAGTCAATGATGCAAGCTCTAACCAAATCCTCTAGAACTCTATTTACTCTTTATGTCTGACCGTTAGTTTGTGGATGATAGGTTATACTCAGAATTAGCGTCGCTCCCAAATATTCTAGAAAACTCTTCCAAAACTCACTAGTAAATAATGGATCTTTATCACTAATTATAAAAGCCAAAATCCCATGTAGCCTAACAATTTCCTTGACATACAGCTAGCTATCAATGTGGCTGTCCTACTCTTCTTGATCAGGATAAAATGGGAACTCTTCGTTAACCAATCCACGATGACCCAAATGGCTTCATTCCCTTTTTGACTCCTAGGAAGCCCATCAATAAAATCCATAGAAATGTGTTCCCATTTCCAAGTGGGAATCTCCAACGGTAATAACAACCCTCAAGGCTTTTCTTGCTCGGCCTTGACTTTTTGGCAAGTCAAACATCTAACAACAAATTCCACAATGTCCTTCTTCATTCCTTCCCAATAAAAGCTTCTTCTCATATCCCTAACATTTTTCTCCTTCGGGATGTATGGTCCTTCTTGACCTATGATACTCCTTTGAAATCTCCTTCCTAAGGTCTTCACACTTATGGATACAAAGTTGGTCATCTCTCCTTAAACTACCACTACCATCAATAAAATTTCTATCCAAATGAGAAATAGATTCTCCTTTATAAATCTTTTTCTTTTATGACCTCGACTCATCATCATGATCTTGCTCACTTTGAATTCTTTCTATCAAGATTGGTCTAACCTCCATAACTCCAAGAAATCTTTTGGCTGCCTCAAATGGCGGCTGCAAATTAAAAATGAAAAAAAAAACTCTAACTGTCTCCACTCGATGATCGAACTAAGAGTAGAATGCCTATGACTCAAAGCGTTGGCTACCATTCCTAGGGGTATATTGAATGTAAAAATCGAGTGATGCTATATATTCCATCCACCGTTGCTATCGAAGGTTCAGATATCGTTGATTAAACAAATATCTAAGAGATTTATAGTCCATGAATAGCTCAAACTTTTATTCTAGAAGGTAATGTCTTCAATATTTTAGGGCAAAAACTACAGCTGCTAACTCTAAGTCGTGGATGGTGTACCTTTTCTCATGTTTCTTGAGTTATCTACTTACATAGGCAACTACTCTTCCTTCCTACATAAGTATCGCCCCTAATCCTGTCTCACAAGCATCGATAAAAATTGTAAACATCTTCGTTCCATCTGGAATAACAAGAATATGCACATGCATGATAGATTGCTTTAATCTCTCAAAGGCGATACCACATTTCTCAGTCCACACAAACTTATGATCCTTTTTTGTCAATTGTGTTAGAGATGTTGCAATCCTTGTGAAGTCCTTAATAAATTTTTGGTAGTATCCTGCTAACCCTAGGAAACTCCTAACCACCATTGCATTACAGTGTATCCTCCATTCTTTGATGAATTCTGCCTTAGTGGGGTCTACTGGTAATCCTTTTCTCGAAACGATATGCTTTAGAAACTTGACTACTCTCTTCCAAAAGTTACATTTCGAGAATTTAGCCTTAAGCTGGTTTTCCCACAAAATTCCTATCAATTTTATTAAGTGGTTTTCATGCTCTTTAAAGACCTTGGAAAAGATACGAATACCATCTACGAAACCACTACAATCTTATTGAGTATGCTACTGAATACCCTACTTATAAGTTCTACAAACAAAGGGAGGCATTTGTCAAACCAATAGGCATAACCTCTCATACAAATAATCCATCTGGCATCCTAAACGATGTCTTAGGTTTACTTTCATTCGAAATCCTCAGCTGGTGAAATTTAGTCCTTTAACAAACCTAAGGGCTTTATTCATAGAGGTGTCCTTCAACCCTACGCCAAATTTGGATAATTCTATAAATCTCGCCATGTACTCTCTCAGACTTAATTCCCTTTGCTTCAAATGAGTAAACTTTCCATGTGTAGGCTCATCTCGGAATTAAGTAAGAACTTAGTCTCAAAGTGGGTCTTGAACTCCACCCAAGTACACACTCTACCTACATTCTCTTTTGAAATCATGTTCCACCACTCTAGGGCCTCTCCCTTCAAATGCCAAGCTGCTACCCGACGCTTAAGCTAATCATCCTATCTTATAGCCTCGAAGATCCTATCGCACTCGGTTATCCATGGTTTAGCTTTAAGGAAGCTCTCAGTTTCCAAAAATGGCTTGCCTCCTAAGTTCACGAAATCTTTGCAAAGATAAGGAAAGTTGAGGGACCCTTTAGAGGGTATACTTGCTGGTTCTACTGGGACAAGATTGGAAGTATGGATCTGTTGCACATACCTAAGGTACTATTGGAACCATTTAGACAAGTACCAAGGCCTCGTCGGGTTCCCTTGCTCATAATAGTTATTGGTCATTTCTACTTCTTGAAAAAGGAAAAACCCCTTAGTGGACTTCTTATTATAGTATAAATGCCTAAAAAGAAGAAAGATAAGGTTGCCTAGTATAATTGCATATTTTTTAGGGTATAGTACTTATATATATACGTATATGTATATGATTTTGAAAATTCTTCAAATAACAAATATGTCTCACTTACGTATATTTACCATAATCGGGCAACCTATGCTCTGATACCAAAGGTAACAACCCACCCGGAATGGGTCTAAATTCCAACGGCACTCTGGAACTTAGAGCCAAATTATCTTTATATCAAAACCTTTTGATATTATAAGACCACGCCGTATAACGGAACGGGTTTTTCCCTTATGAGAATCCAAATTATCTTTATATCAAAACCTTTTGATATTATAATAATGTCTATCAACCACAATATAATAATCATCTAGCAGAAACGCTTTCATCTCATGTTCTACATATATAGTATACAATCAAAACCTCAAGCACGTATTAGGTAATGGATTTCCAACTATGACAAGGTATGGAACCACCTTTTGCTAGTGTACCTCTAGAAAGGAATACACCGGGTTCAACAAGAACATCTTGCAACCCGACCACACATGACCGACCACTCATTTCGCTTGAGTGTATCGAATGTATATCACCAACGGTTGGGATCAGCAACCGTTTCCCGAATGGGAGAGCATCAACAATAGATTTTAGAAGTAAATGAAACTCTAGATCAGGTGATTATACACCCTACTTCGGTGCGACCGACTTAGCCATGCTGCCTGCCCGTTTTCTGTCATTTATCGGATGATGAGGCTAGAAGCTACGCTTTATCATTACACCAGATTCACTTTGAATGCCACATCGTCAAATCCATCAAATCACCAATTGACGTCCTCAACCATACATTATGTGTTAGCTAAAAGAAGTTTCCTTCTCCGCTTCCACTCTTGGTACGGTTGTAGAAATCAATATACGTGATCGTTTGGAAATACTCTGTCAGACATCCGTCCATACAAGTCATCCAGGAACAGGATGAACCGAAGGCAGTATTCAATACATCCATCTTAGACACTGTTATCCAAGATTTATACAATAGCCCTTGCTCTTTACTCCGTCTTCAATTATCTTTGGCATACATGATTCGCAACACTTATGCCAATACAGAGTGGTTCTTTGGATAATAATCCAACCGGTCTCTCTGTATAAACAACGTAAATTGGTCAAAACTTCAATAGTCTGTGATTTAACTATCGAAGGAAAATACATGTGCAAACAACGATATCATTTCCAAATGGAAATTCTTTCTATCAATCAACAATCATATATATATATATATATATATATTTCCTTATTTTCTATTTTTAGAAAATATATGTTATTAACATTGGAAAACATTTCCATAGCTTATTTCCATATCACTATCATTTCACAACTATCAGTCCCTGACTGTAAACTATTAGGAGAACAATTCTCTAAGTGTAAACCCCTAAGGCTGAAACCAACATCACATCGATACTCAGAAACTATTCAACTTAACTAATCTCTAGTCAGTTTCTAATTTTGCTTAACTCTACTTCTCAACTCTATACGATTAACACTAGTTCGTTTTTAACTCAAATCGATTAACTCTATTTGATTACCTCTAACTGGTTAACTGTAATAACCCGGAAATCTAGGCCAATTTAAAAATTTTATTTTGGCAATTTTAGCGAATTTTGGATATTTAAAATGAATTATTTTAAATAAAAATGACGAGAAATTTATTTTGAATAGATTTCGAGCGTATATATTATATAGATCGTCGTTAGAATATAAATAATTATTTATAATTATAAAAGGAATTGAAAATGGCGCAGTAGTTCGATAATTCGATTTCAATCTTCAATTGAACATACCGGGTGCAAAACAAACCGGATTTTAGTGAAACCAAAAATAATGGATTCTAATTGTGATTATCTTTCCAACGAATCTGAAAAATCAAGATTTCATAGCGGGAATCAAAAGATATGTCCAGTTGAAAATTCTGAATAGTCGCTATGGAATTCAGATCTTAAAAATAGTCATTTTGCAAATGACCTCGGATTTCGACGAAACCACTTTTGTTGGATCCGTGATGTCAGGTTATTGTTAGGTTTCAATTTTCATAATTTTTCGAATCAATATGTGAGCGTGGCAAAGGAAAACGCGTTTGACCAGTTTTAGTTGATTTTAATCGACTGGAAAATGGCCATTTTTCAAACTGTCTCAGAATTCGACGAAACTAGTTTTGTTAGGACCGTATCATCAATACGAAGCTAGAAAATATTTTTCTTGAATTTTTCGAGTTAGTATGTGACCCAGGTAAATTGAAATGCGCGTTCAAATTCAATATATAGAGTTATATGTTGATTTAGACGAAAACTGATCGAAACAGTCGAATCAGCCTACGATACATATCCCATTGTGTTCGGAATGGGGGTAATTAGCTACGGACGATAGGCGGTGGGTTCGATTTCGAGGTCGAAATAAAAAGTTACTTTTTGGGAGTTAATTAAGGAATTAAATAAATATATAAATATATGACCCCAATATATCTCTCCATCGTTCAGATAAAAAAAAAAAAGAGAAACCCGTTGACCCTCAGGCCCTCCCTCAAATCGATCGCTGCCCTCCACCAAGGCGCCGCCCACGCCGCGCAGCTCAAGCGAGCCTCCGATCGAGATCCCCTCCCCTTTCCCCCTCTCGATCGAATACTCAGGCCCCTCCAACTCCTTCAAAGACCACCGCGTCACCTGCAGGGAAGGGCGCAAGCCCCAGCTCGGTCACCGTCGCGCAGTCCCTGGCTCACCCACCCTCCGTCGAACGTAACAGCCTTTCCCCCCCTGACGAACACAGTAAGTGTTTATTTTATTTTATTTAAATTCAATTATAGCAAGTTGTTTCATTTTCAATGTGGTTAACCTTAAAAGGAAAATCAGTTTTTTTTTGTTTAAGAATAATTTACATAGGAAAGTTTGATCTTTATGAAGTAAAAAGCTATGATTTTTAAAGGCGAAAGCAAGGATTATTGAAAAGGCGAAATCTTTATAATTGAAAAGGCGAAATTTTTATAATATAGAAAAGTTAAAAATATAATTTTTATATAATATAGATAATAAAAATTCGATCTTTATTATGTAGAAGGAATAAAAATATAATTTTTATAAAGTAGAAATATTAAAGATGTGATTTTTATATTAGTAGATGAATAAAAATACGATTTCTGTAATATATAGATAGTAAAGATTTGATCTTTATATATGTAGCGAAATAAAAATCTGATTTTTATTATATATACGTTGAAATAGAAAAGTGATTTTTATAGCAATTTCAATTTTTATATATTGAATAGCAAAGTAAAAATTCGATTTTTATATATTAAATAGCGAAGTAAAAATGTGATTTTTATATATGTAGAGAATACGGGCAGTGAAAATTGACAAAAGGGCGAGAACGATGAAGATTTCCTACATAAGAAGTGTCATGGAGTTGGGATAGCTTTTGGTGAGAACTTCTCACCTTTTAATTTTGTTTTCTAGTTAATAATATATACTAGGATGCAGACGGTGTTTAGTAGCACCCGACACTCGTCGTCCACAGACCATGGACGGCTTGTATGCTTGGTTGTTTGATTTTGATGTGTAGTTGATTGTGTGATGAGATGTGAAAAGAAATAAAATATTTATATAGTTGAAAATATTTTATAGTTAAAAATAGAAATTTTAATGTGTATATTAAATGAAATAAAAATAAACAAATCGGACGATTTGTTTATATACACACATTTGACTGATATTGATTGGGACGATAAATTTTACACATCGCCCAACTGCACAAATAAAATATGTGTTTGATTGTTTGAAACCCCACACGGGTATTGGGATGATATTTGACGTACACTAATCCCGATTGTTTGTATGTCGATCGATTGATTGACAGACTGTTATGAGCGTTAAATATTTATATTCGATGCTTATACAGTGTAGAATGCACTTTGGATGATGGTCGATTATTCATCGTTGTTATTGTATACATGTGTTGTAGAAAATCCATATAATTAACATTATATGGTAATTGATTGAGCTTCATTCAATATTTGAGATAGAAATATTTGAATAGAAATATTAAAAAAGAAATATTTGAATAGAAATATTTGAAAAAGAAATATTTGAAATAGAATATTTGAAAATAGAAATATATGAAGCCGTGTTGATTAGATTGACGCCATTTTGACGTGAACGATATTTGTATCGATTTTATTCATTTTATAATGAATATCGATTTTATTCATTTTATAATGAATATCGAAAGTGATTTCAAAATCTTATATTTTGAGAAGAATTGAAATTCAAAACGAATTCGAATTGAATTGAATAGAAAACGAATTCGAATTGAATTGAATAGAAAACGAATTCGAATTGAATTGAATAGAAAACGAATTCGAATTGAATTGAATAGAAAACGAATTCGAATTGAATAGAAAACGAATTCGAATTGAATTGAATAGAAAACGGATTCGAATTGAATAGAATACGAATTCGAATTGAATAGAAAACGAATTCGAATTGAATTGAATAGAAAACGGATTCGAATTGAATTGAATAGAAAACGGATTCGAATTGAATTGAATAGAAAACGGATTCGAATTGAATTGAATAGAAAACGAATTCGAATTGAATAGAAAACGAATTCAAATTGAATTGAATAGAAAACGAATTCGAATTGAATTGAATAGAAAACGAATTCGAATTGAATTGAATAGAAAACGAATTCGAATTGAATTGAATAGAAAACGAATTCGAATTGAAATGGATTTAAAACGAATTTATAAGAAAAAATTCAATTTTGATTTGAATTTGAAAAGGAAGTTGAAATCGTTTCGAAAACGAATTTAAAAACGATTTATATAATACGTTTTAAAAGGAAATCGACGAAGTATATATTATATATATAATATAATGGCCCGAATAGAACGCGCCGCGCCGCGGCAGTTCGTGAATTTCGACCATTGACTTCGAACGGACATTGCTGGAGATCCGACTGTCGGATTCTCCGAAAACCGGAACCGTTGGGTTCGTATCGAAAAGAGCTTTCTAACGAATATTAGAAATTTGAAATCTAACGGTTGGATTTGGAATTATGTCCAAATCAAATTTGGAAAAGGTCGCTGTAAGTGCAGTTCGATGGCCATTAATGGAAATCGACTGTATGGGCCTTGATAAAATTATTAAAAATAGTAATAATTTGTGTAAAATCATAAGAAATGATTTGGGAAAAATTAAGATGAAAAACTCCATATTTGAAAAGATAAAAATAGATTTTTATCGAAATGAACTAGTTTTGAACTAGAATTAAAATTCTATTTATTTTTAAATAAATAAATTTGATTTGAAAGGGTTTTAAAAGTAACCAGGATTTCCAATAATTGAATTGGAATGGATTTGAATCGAAATTGTCTTTGGATTATTTCGATGTTGGATTTCATGATTATACAGATATTGTTATGGAAATTTGAAAGATATATTTATATCGTTATTTCCAATACGATATTTGTTGGTCGTAGAATTTGATATTGAATATAAGCCGATATATTTTCTATTCAGAGCCTTGTATTTAATATCAAATGGGATTTTGGGTTTGTCGTGAATGGCGTCTTCATTAACGCTGTTCTTAAACCTAGTTAAGGAAAAGATTAAATCTTTTTATTTAGATTTAATGAAGTGCATCAATTAAATAATATTTAATTGGAATTGAATTGGTATTGATTTTTGGGTTTATCGTGAACAGTGTTTTAAATAACACTTGTTCTTTAACCCGATAATTAATAGAATGTGATTTTGAGTTGTTGTGAACGGTATCTTCAATAATACTATTCTTAGATCCAAAGGAGTTAAGAAAATCAGAAACTAACTGGAGATTAGTTAAGCTGAATGGTTTCTAGGGTATTGATCTGATGTTTGTTTCGGCCTTCGGGGTTAATACTTAGGGAATTGCTCACTTGCTAATTTATGGTTAGGGTCTGATTGAAATGTAATGTGATTTTGGGTTTATAGTGAACCGTGTTTCAAATGACACTGATTCTTTAACCCAGTTAAAGATTAAAACTAAGTGGAGTTTTAATGAATCTTTAATTAGATTGAAAAGATCGAGAATGGAGTATCACCAGTTTTGCTCCAGGCGATAGTTAAATCTTTAATTAGATTTGAACGTGAAATGGTAATTGAATTTATCGATAACACCATGGTGTTAGATATGAAGTATTACCAGTTTTGCTTCATGGGATGAATAGGTTGGAATTGGGAAATAAAATAAATAATTACTTCGGTGTGGTTCGCTAATCCCGACTAGTTTGGAAAACCATAATTTGGTTTGAAATGATATCCAAAGGAAGATTAAAGAATAAATTTTAAAGAATTTATCTTTGATAAAATTAATGGGAACCTTCCCCTAAGAACGTGAAATTTAGAAACTAACTGTAGGGTAGCTAAGAAGGTTGGTTTCCTGGGTATTGATCTGATGTTGGTTTCGGCCTTCGGGGTCAATATTTGGGGAATTGTTCTCTGGCTAATTAACGGTTAGTGACTGATGAATTGGAATGGGGCTTATGTTGTGTTTGTGTAACATTTGTTTATAATATACGCGGGTTGTTCGGAAAGGCCGGGTTTATACCCATTCTGAATAACCGATTCGACGATAGGTCGAAGATGATGACGGTGGTCGAAGACCGAAAGTCTTCACATCGTTTGGGTGATTACTGATGATCTTGATTGGGCTGTACACCCAAGATGAGGGAATCAGTTGGTGGTCGTCCAGACGTACTTGGAGATCGACGGATATGCGAGGAAAGTGCCTCCGGTTTCGTTCAGACCTAGAACGGACTTGTAAATGGATGGTGTGTCTGACATTGTATTCCTTTATATTGTATTCGTTGATCTCTGCTAAATTTATATCTGTTTAGCGGCGGGGAATTTATTCTCTTGCTTAACGCCCTTCTCTGAGACATACGAGCTCAGAGGTTATATATTAGCAGAAATCAGTGGTACGATATGGATTGATAGTGTGGCATGCTGAGATGCAGTGATCCATACTTTTGTTGAAAAGCAAAGTTTGGTGGATGATGATCAAAGGGCAGCTTTAATATAGCATGGCTTTGTGTATAGCGTTGATTCGCGAGCCTCACACCTCGTTATGGTGGTAAACTGATGGTTTAATCAATATACTTTTTAGTGGATGGGCACCTTAGTGGTGTCGTGGATTCGGTCGACCGAGATGAGCTTAGTGCTTGGGGATATATAGAGTAAGCGGTGTTTTCTCTCGCTGGGACGTAAGCCGCGGTGATACTCTGGTCCCAAAAGTGTGGATGTGTAGACGGTGTTTCCTCTTGTTGGGACGTAAGCCGTAGGGAATTGCATTACGCGATCGATCTTTCGAATCAGGAGCCACCATGATGGAAATCCAATTTCCAATACGCAATATTGCGGTTTTAATTGTAGAACTAGTATGGCGACATGATATATGGTACCCATGCCGTCTATGATTGATACTTATGATTTGAAGTTGTTTTACACGCTATGCACTTATAGTAGTATCAAATGATTTGTTTTAAACGCACTAAGCATGTTTGGCTATTATAAGGGAAAACCCTATCCTAGCATGTTTGGCTATTATAAGGGAAACCCTATCCTCCGGCTTGCGTTGCATTGTGTGATGGGACCTGGGTCTTATAATAGCTTCATTTTTCTTTATTTAGCATTGAGCTGTTGTTTTATGCACTGGTATTCTTGGGAGGAAACCCATTCCGTGTTATACGGCGTGGTCCCTTGATTTACCTTATTTTGAAAATAAAGATTAATAACTGTTTTAGTTCTCACACCAGTCACATGACTGACCTGGAGTTTATTGTTTGAACCTAAACTCTGGGTGCCCTTATTTTCGACACGGGCAGCTAGTAGTTTTGGTTTTGCAGATTTATATTCACAGGATCCTGGTTTACAGCTGGAATGATATCCGGAAAGCTTTGTATTTGTATATCTCCTTCAGTTGTGTTTTGTATTATTTCCGCTGCAATGTATTTAAATGTAATTTAAATCTCTGATATTTCTATGTAATATTTATTCATACTCTGTATATTCTTGTATTCTGATGGAATTGTTGTAATATACAATGAAATGTTCTTCCGTCTGCGTTCTGATTTGTCTTGTCCTCACAGTAATTCGTTCTTTCTCATCTCTTCGGAGACCGGGGAAGTTCGGGTCGCTTCAGTTGGTATTAGAGCTTTGGTTTACAAAGCTCAGAGAACAAGACACATTAGAACCATACGAAAGAATTCATCAGATATTGGATTAGTAATATCCAATGGAATGACTCATTAGAGATAGGATCAGTAGTATCCTAGAACGAGTGTAAAGAGTATATTTTTGAAAGTGAAAACAAATTTTGTTTTGAAAATTTAAATCAATTATTCGTATTTGATTATTTATTTTATATTGATTTGGACAGTCCAGTATATATAGACTTTGCATATACGTCTGATCCACGTGTATTTGAAGTTTTAATATACTGGATAGATATAGAATCACACTCTAGTCGCCCGGAGACGATTCTGATGATAGTCTAGACATCATCAGAATTGGTATTCGAGTTTCGAAGGTGTGATATCTATATATTTCCTATTGACTGGTGTGAGAACCAAAATTAGATAGGGCTTATTGTTGGGAATTGGCATCAAAAATCTGATTTTTTGACTATATATCAAAGTTATGAATTTGAAAAGCTAATCAACTAATTGATTGATGGTTCTATTGTTTGATTACTATTTTGATTAATTGAAATTTTAACCATATAGCCAATTTGATCTAATATTGAGTTGTATTGAAAATTAGTCGCATTTGCTTGCATATACATGTATTTTCATTGAACAGGTCATAGCAAGGAGGCTACAGCAGAGAAATAAAATTGTTTGCCCGGCAAATAGGTACATGTTTATCATAATTTACTGTTTTGTTTGGCTGATGATGATTTTATGAGCCGATTGGCTAGCCGCTTGGCTTTTTCTTTTTCTTTTTGAGATCAGAAGGCCTGTATGGCAATTTCGGGATTTTCCTGTGCTCCCGGTGCAGGGGAGGTTATGGCGAAATTTTTCGAAAATTTAGGGTGTTAGCCAAATTTTTGAAAAATTTGAAAAGTTCTTAGAAACTGAAAAGCTGAAGAACTTAAGCCATAATCAAAACAATGAAAGTTGAGTTGGTATTTAAAACAACTTTCGGCTTCGTTCCTTTTCGGGGACGAAAAGTTTTTAGTGGGGGAGATTGTAATAACCCGGAAATCTGGGCCAATTTAAAATTTTTATTTTGGCAATTTTAGCGAATTTTGGATATTTAAAATTTATTATTTTAAATAAAAACGACGAGAAATTTATTTTGAATAGAATTCGAGCGTATATATTATATAGATCGTCGTTAGAATATAAATAATTATTTATAATTATAAAAGGAATTGAAAATGGCGCGGTAGTTCGATAATTCGATTTCAATCTTCAATTGAACATACCGGGTGCAAAACAAACCGGATTTTAGTGAAACCAAAAATAATGGAATCTAATTGTGATTATCTTTCCAACGAATCCGAAAAATCAAGATTTCATAGCGGGAATCAAAAGATATGTCCAGTTGAAAATTCTGAATAGTCGCTATGGAATTCAGGCCCTTAAAAATAGCCATTTTGCAAACGACCTCGGATTTCGACGAAACCACTTTTGTTGGATCCGTGATGTCAGGTTATTGCTAGGTTTCAATTTTCATAATTTTTGAATCAATATGTGAGCGTGGCAAAGGAAAACGCATTTGACCAGTTTCAGTTGATTTTAATCGACTGGAAAATGGACATTTTTCAAACGGTCTCAGAATTCAACGAAACTAGTTTTGTTAGGACCGTATCGTCAATACGAAGCTAGAAAATATTTTTCTGCCATTTTTCGAGTTAGTATGTGACCCCGGTAAATTGAAATGCGCGTTCAAATTCAATATATAGAGTTATATGTTGATTTTGACGAAAACTGATCGAAACAGTCGAATAAGCCTACGATACATATCCCATTGTGTTCGGAATAGGGGTAATTAGCAACGGACGACAGGCGGTGGGTTCGATTTCGCGGTCGAAATTAAAAGTTACTTTTTGGGAGTTAATTAAGGAATTAAACAAATATATAAATATATGGCTCCTATATATCTCTCCATCGTTTAGATAAAAAAAGAAAAAAAAGAAAAGAGAAACCCGTTGACCCTCAGCCCCCCCCCTCAAATCGATCGCCGCCCTCCACCAAGGCGCCGCCCACGCCCCGCAGCTCAGGCGAGCCTCCGATCGAGATCCCCTCCCCTTTCCCCCTCTCGATCGAATGCTCAGGCCCCTCCAACTCCTTCAAAGACCACCACGTCGCCTTCAGGGAAGGGCGCAAGCCCCAGCTCGGTCACCGTCGCGCAGTCCCTGGCTCACCCCCCTCCGTCGAACGCAACAGCCTTTTCCCCCCCTGACGAACACAGTAAGTGTTTATTTTATTTTATTTTATTTAAATTCAATTACAGCAAGTTGTTTCATTTTCTATGTGGTTAACCTTAAAAGGAAAATCAGTTTTTTTTTTGTTTAAGAATAATTTAAATAGGAAAGTTTGATCTTTATGAAGTAAAAAGCTATGATTTTTAAAGGCGAAAGCAAGGATTATTGAAAAGGCGAAATCTTTATTATTGAAAAGGCGAAATTTTTATAATATAGAAAAGTTAAAAATATAATTTTTATATAATATAGATAATAAAAATTCGATCTTTATTATGTAGAAGGAATAAAAATATAATTTTTATAAAGTAGAAATATTAAAGATGTGATTTTTATATTAGTAGATGAATAAAATACGATTTCTGTAATATATAGATAGTAAAGATTTGATCTTTATATATGTAGCGAAATAAAAATCTGATTTTTATTATATATACGTTGAAATAGAAAAGTGATTTTTATAGCAAAGTAAAAAATTCGATTTTTATATATTGAATAGCAATGTAAAAATTCGATTTTTATATATTGAATAGCGAAGTAAAAATGTGATTTTTATATATGTAGAGAATACGGGCAGTGAAAATTGACAAAAGGGCGAGAACGACGAAGATTTTCTACATTAGAAGTGTCGTGGAGTTGGAATAGCTTTTGGTGAGAACTTCTCACCTTTTAATTTTGTTTTCTAGTTAATAATATATACTAGGATGCAGACGGTGTTTAGTAGCACCCGACACCCGTCTTCCACAGACCATGGACGGCTTGTATGCTTGGTTGTTTGATTTTGATGTGTAGTTGATTGTGTGATGTGAAATGAAATAAAATATTTATATAGTTGAAAATATTTTATAGTTAAAAATAGAAATTTTAATGTGTATATGAAATGAAATAAAAATAAACAAATCGGACGATTTGTTTATATACACATTTGACTGATATTGATTGGGACGATAAATTTTACACATCGCCCAACTGCACAAATAAAATCTGTGTTTGATTGTTTGAAACCCCACACGGGTATTGGGATGATATTTGACGTACACTAATCCCGATTGTTTAGTTGTATGTCGATCGATTGATTGACAGACTGTTATAAGCGTTAAATATTTATATTCGATGCTTATACAGTGTAGAATGCACTTTGGTTGATGGTCGATTATTCATCGTTGTTATTGTATACATATGTTGTAGAAAATCCATATAATTAACATTATATGGTAATTGATTGAGCTTCATTCAATATTTGAAATAGAATTATTTGAATAGAAATATTTAAAAAGAAATATTTGAATAGAAATATTTGAAAAAGAAATATTTGAAATAGAATATTTGAAATAGAATATTTGAAAATAGAAATATATGAAGCCGTGTTGATTAGATTGACGCCAATTTAACGTGAACGATATTTATATCGATTTTATTCATTTTATAACGAATATCGATTTTATTCATTTTATAATGAATATCGAAAGTGATTTTAAAATCTGATATTTAGGGAAGAATTGAAATTCAAAACGAATTCGAATTTAATTGAATAGAAAATGAATTCGAATTGAGTTGAATAGAAAACGAATCCGAATTGAATTGAATAAAAAACGAATTCGAATTGAATTGAATAGAAAACGAATTCGAATTGAATTGAATAGAAAACGAATTCGAATTGAATTGAATAGAAAACGAATTCGAATTGAATAGAAAACGAATTCGAATTGAATTGAATAGAAAACGAATTCGAATTGAATTGAATAGAAAACGAATTCGAATTGAATTGAATAGAAAACGAATTCGAATTGAATTGAATAGAAAACGAATACGAATTGAATTGAATAGAAAACGAATTCGAATTGAATTGAATAGAAAACGAATTCGAATTGAATAGAATAGAAAACGAATTCGAATTGAATTGAATAGAAAACGAATTCGAATTGAATAGAATAGAAAACGAATTCGAATTGAATTGAATAGAAAATGAATTCGAATTGAATTGAATAGAAAATGAATTCGAATTGAAATGGATTTAAAACGAATTTATAAGAGAAAATTCAATTTTGATTTGAATTTGAAAAGGAAGTTGAAATCGTTTCGAAAATGAATTTAAAAACAATTTATATAATACGTTTTGAAAGGAAATCGACGAAGTATATATTATATATATTATATATATAATAAAATGGCCTGAATAGAACGCGCCGCGCCACGGCAGTTCGTGAATTTCGACCATTGACTTCGAACGGACATTGCCGGAGATCCGACTGTCGGATTCTCCTAAAACCGGAACTGTTGGGTTCGTATCGAAAAGAGCTTTCTAACGAATATTAGAAATTTGAAATCTAATGGTTGGATTTGGAATTATGTCCAAATCAAATTTAGAAAAGGTCGCTGTAAGTGCAGTTCGATGGCCATTGATGGAAATCGACTGTACGGGCCTTGATAAAATTATTAAAAATGGTAATAATTTGTGTAAAATCATAAGAAATGATTTGGGAAAAATTGGGTTGAAAAACTCCGTAATTGAAAAGATAAAAATAGATTTTTATCGAAATGAACTAGTTTTAAACTAGAACTAAAATTCTAATTATTTTTAAATAAATAAATTTGATTTGAAACGGTTTTAAAAGTAACCAGGATTTCCAATAATTGAATTGGAATGGATTTGAATCGAAATTGTCTTTGGATTATTTCGTTGTTGGATTTCGTGATTATACAGATATTGTTATGGAAATTTGAAAGATATATTTATATCGTTATTTCCAATACGATATTTGTTGGTTGTAGAATTTGATATTAAATATAATCCGATATATTTTCTATTCAGAGCCTTGTATTTAATATCAAATGGGATTTTGGGTTTGTCGTGAATGGCGTCTTCATTAACACTGTTCTTAAACCCAGTTGAGGAAAAGATTAAATCTTTTAATTTAGATTTAATGAAGTGCATCAATTAAATAATATTTAATTGGAATTGAATTGGTATTGATTTTTGGGTTCATCGTGAACAGTGTTTTAAATAACACTTGTTCTTTAAACCGATAATTAATAGAATGTGATTTTGGGTTGTCGTGAGCGGTATCTTCAATAATACTGTTCTTAGATCCAAAGGAGTTAAGAAAATCAGAAACTAACTGGAGATTAGTTAAGCTGAATGGTTTCTGGGGTATTGATCTGATGTTGGTTTCGGCCTTCGGGGTTAATACTTAGGGAATTGCTCACTTGCTAATTTATGGTTAGGGTCTGATTGAAATGTAATGTGATTTTGGGTTTATAGTGAACCGTGTTTCAAATGACACTGATTCTTTAACCCAGTTAAAGATTAAAACTAAGTGGAGTTTTAATGAATCTTTAATTAGATTGAAAAGATCGAGAATGGAGTATCACCAGTTTTGCTCCAGGCGATAGTTAAATCTTTAATTAGATTTGAACGTGAAATGGTAATTGAATTTACCGATAACACCGTGGTGTTAGATATGAAGTATTACCAGTTTTGCTTCATGGGATGAATAGGTTGGGATTGGGAAATAAAATAAATAATTACTTCGGAGTGGTTCGCTAATCCCGACTAGTTTGGAAAACCATAATTTGGTTTGAAATGATATCCAAAGGAAGATTAAAGAATAAATTTTAAAGAATTTATCTTTGATAAAATTAATGGGAACCTTTCCCTAAGAACGTGAAATTTAGAAACTAACTGTAGGGTAGCTAAGAAGGATGGTTTCCTAGGTATTGATCTGATGTTGGTTTCGGCCTTCGGGGTTAATATTTGGGGAATTGTTCTCTTGCTAATTTACGGTTAGTGACTAATGAATTGGAATGGGGCGTATGTTGTGTTTGTGTAACATTTGTTTATAATATACGCGGGTTGTTCGGGAAGGCCGGGTTTATACCCATTCTGAATAACCGATTCGACGATAGGTCGAAGATGATGACGGTGGTCGAAGACCGAAAGTCTTTACATCGTTTGGGTGATTACTGACGATCTTGATTGGGCTGTACACCCAAGATGAGGGAATCAGTTGGTGGTCGTCCAGACGTACTTGGAGATCGACGGATATGCGAGGAAAGTGCCTTCGGTTTCATTCAGACCTAGAACAGACTTGTAAATGGATGGTGTGTCTGACATTGTATTCCTTTATATTGTATTCGGTTATCTCTGCTAAATATATATCTGTTTGGCGGCGGGGAATTTATTCTCTTGCTTAACGCCCTTCTTTGAGACATACGAGCTCAGAGGTTATATATTGGCAGAAATCAGTGGTACGATATGGATTAATAGTGTGGCATGCTGAGATGCAGTGATCCAGACTTTTGTTGAAAAGCAAAGTTTGGTGGATGATGATCAAAGCGCAGCTTTAATATAGCATGGCTTTGTGTATAGCGTTGATTCGCGAGCCTCACACCTCGGTATGGTGGTAAACTGATGGTTTGATTAGTATGCTTTTTAGTGGATGGGCACCTTAGTGGTGTCGTGGATTCGATCGACCGAGATGAGCTTAGTACTCAGGGATATATAGAGTAAGCGGTGTTTTCTCTCGCTGGGACGTAAGCCGCGGTGATACTCTAGTCCCAAAAGTGCGGATGTGCAGACGGTGTTTTCTCTTGTTGGGACGTAAGCCGTGGGGAATTGCATTACGCGATCGATCTTTCGAATCAGGAGCCACCATGACGGAAATCCAATTTCCAATACGCAATATTGCGGTTTTAATTGTAGAACTAGTATGGCGACATGATATATGGTACCCATGCCGTCTATGATTGATACTTATGATTTGAAGTTGTTTTACACGCTATGCACTTATAGTAGTATCAAATGATTTGTTTTAAACGTTCTAAGCATGTTTGGCTATTATAAGGGAAAACCCTATCCTCCGGCTTGCGTTGCATTGTGTGATGGGACTTGGGTCTTATAATAGCTTCATTTTTCTTTATTTAGCATTGCGCTGTTGTTTTATGCACTGGTATTCTTGGGAGGAAACCCGTTCCGTGTTATACGGCGTGGTCCCTTGATTTACCTTACTTTGAAAATAAAGATTAATAACTGTTTTATTTCTCACACCAGTCACATGACTGAACTGGAGTTTATTGTTTTAACCTAAACTCTGGGTGCCCTTATTTTCGACACGGGCAGCTAGTAGTTTTGGTTTTGCAGATTTATATTCACAGGATCCTGGTTTACAGCTGGAATGATATCCGAAAAGCTTTGTATCCGTATATCTCCTTCAGTTGTGTTTTGTATTATTTCCGCTGCAATGTATTTAAATGTAATTTAAATCTATGATATTTCTATGTAATATTTATTCATACTCTGTATATTCTTGTATTCTGATGGAATTGTTGTAATATACAATGAAATGTTCTTCCGTCTGCGTTCTGATTTGTCTTTTCCTCACAGTAATTCGTTCTTTCTCATCTCTTCGGAGACCGGGGAAGTTCGGGTCGCTTCATTAACTCTAACTGATTAACTCCTTTCAAATAAACTATATTCGATTTACTCCTTTAACTCTATTCGAATAAATTATATTCGATTAACTCCTTTAACTCTATTCGAATAAATTATATTCGATTAACTCCTTTTGAAATATCGTATTTATTTTCTAAATAAATATTTCCTTTATTCTAATTCTATTTATTCCCTAAATAAATAAATAATCCCTTTTAATCTATTTGTAAATGTTCTACAAATATTTCCTTATTTTCTATTTTATTTGTAAATGGTTTACAAATATTTCTCTTCTTATTTGTTTGACAAATATTTTCTTTTATATTTGTTTTACAAATATTTCCCTCCATATCTGTTTAACAAATTCTTTCCCTTATATTTGATTTACAAATATATTTCTTTTATTCCAAATCCTTTTTCTTTTATAATATAAAATCCATTGATTTTATATAAATAAATTATTTTCAAATTATACTTTGAAAATCCCTTTTCCACATTATGGTATTTCTACGGTACTTAACACACCATATAACAATGATAAATTTCATCCAAACACACATAATCAACAACAGGTTGTAATCCACATCATATATCAAAATATATGAAAAACAATAAAATAACTGTTTAGGAATCCAGTCGGATTCCTCCAACCCGTTTCGCTGCATCCACAGATGTTACACAACATGATTGTCATCACTTTCAGTTCAATATGCTATATTCTGTTAAACAGAATCAATATAGAAAACTCAACTAACTGACTAGCAGTTCAATCAAACAGTCAACACACAATCAATCAATTTTTTTTTAACAGTTCTAAAAATACAACATGAAATTATAAACTGTTCAGAGTTAGTGAGATTTACTCACTTTGGACTATCATCGTTAAATAACGATAATTGTCGAATGATTTGATTCTGACAATTTATTTCACCATAAATTCAAATGAGCTCCAATGGACCTCCAGTCAGTCCCATTTGGTAGTCGTCGTCCATACGATCCCAACGCGACCAGTTTCGCTGAGTTTCGTTTTCGTATGACAAAGTTATGATAATAACAAGTTATATACAATTTAATATAAACTAACTTAAGTCAAAAAGTCAAACGGGCCTCACCACAACACCTTGGCCCAATACCACACCCGCAATCAATAGTACCCTTTCTCCCCGAACACGTTGCTCTCCCAAAACCGCACAACACTTCACCGATTTCAGATTCTTCCATGCACATATCCTTCTCCACCAAAATACTAAAATTCAAACTAAATATACTAAAATTCCTCTCAGACCTTCCTCTCCCATCTCATACCCGCAACCTGTAGCTCGACGCCATCATCTGGTTTCCGTCGCACACTTCAATTCGACGAACTCAGGAAGGCAACGACCTTTAATTCCACCGAATACCCTAATTCTTTGCATCCAAATGTTAAATCCCTCAATAACCCCAAAATCAATACCCAGCTCGCCAAATACTGCTTCAAATCCTCATGAGCAAATCACCTCGCACGCTACTCTTAAATACAGCGAGCCCTACCTCATTCGATCCCCACAGAAACTATACAGTATTGAAGAACTTCTCAAAATGAGTTGGTATATATATATATATCTATTGATTTATAAGATTTTTTTTGAGTTGTCTTTGATTTATTTGCTTGCCATTATTTTTCTGTAAGAAGAACAAACCGACGGCGCAAATTAGAGAATGAATTAGGTTAAGTTAGGATTTAGATGTTATATTTATAGGCAAAATAAATATCTATATATTTTCGTAGAAGGAATATTCCCGGTATATTCTTCATCGTTAACTCGTTTTTGACTTCTAAAAATTCGTGTGATCACACACGATACCCAAAAATCACGAAACTGGACATGCAGCTACAGTTCGAATTTACGGTCCCAACGAAACTGGTTTCGTCGAATTCCAACTTCGTTTGCTCACACAGCGTATTTTTAACCGTCGAAATACTGACTTTTCTCACTCTAAAAATCCGTACGGCCACACAGTGACTCTAAAATTCACGAAACTGGAAATCTAACAACTATTTGATATTGCAGATCCAACAAAACTAGTTTCGTCGAATTCCGACTTCGTTTGCAAAACCGGCTATTTTTAAAGCTTTGAATGACCCATTTAAATATATAAATATTTTTAAATATAATTAAATTAAATATTTAAAAATAAATATTATCATCTATATTCATAGTGGAATACCATACAGATCTACTGGAATTTATAACTTGATATTTCAAATCCCGATTAAATCGATATTCGATTTAAAATGAAATTCCTTTTTAAAAATATAAATAATTCCTTTATAAATTATAAAGGAATTCCACAGCGACTTTTCTAAAATTTGATTTGGACATATCTCAAAATTTACACGACGAAATCCTGATTTTTCTCTTCCACTAGAAAGATATACTCCACCAGCTCCACATGTTTCTTGTTTCACAGAAATCCGGCTTAAAACGAATCCTGTACATTCAGTTGAAGTTCAAATCGCCAATTTACGAACTGCAGCGCCATTTCAAGCTCGTTTTTAATTATAATATAATTATACATTCACACTGTCGTTTATATAATATATTCGTTATTCAATTTCAACTCCAAGCTGAATTAAATATCACAGATGATCCGGTTCACACCATATCGCCATTTCAGCTAATTCTGATTATTTCAGAGTTAAATATATTATTTAAGTTATTATTTTAATTAAATATTCACCATTATTTAAATTCCACGACCATTTAATTCACTATATCACTATTTATATAATTAAGTAAATTAATTATAATACCTCTGCCAATGCGGGTCATTGCAATCTTCCCCACTTAAAATAATTTCGTCCTCGAAATTGCTAAGGTAGAGAACGACCCTATCTACTGGTTAGAACATATTTGTTCACTTCTTAACTTCAGTTTCAACTGAATCAATTTAATTTCAACTAAATTATTAATTAATTCTTATCAATGAAAATTTTCAAAAATCCTGAAAATTTTCTAACTCCTTAACTCTTCGAAACATTTCGCCAACACCTCCTTTGTACTGGTCAATACGTCAAACTCCAACTCGCCTCTCTGGGCCATCTCCATCCCAAAAGAAAATCAAATAGCCAAGCGGCTTGCTAATTCGTCTCATAAATCTTATATCCAATAGAAATATAAACTTGTACCTTTTGTCGGCATATCATTATATCCTTTCCACCTGTTATCAATTCAGCGGATACAAGGGTCATCCCAATCAAATTTCAATCTGCTTTTATCCACAACACAACCATTCGCTTATATCCAAGCCAAATATCATTTCAACTCGAGTTTCTTCTCGATTCCCAACTCTTAACTTGATTGTCACATTACACTTCAAATTTGAATCTCACAATCCAATTTGTTTTGATATCATTCTAATTCAATCTCAGTTACCACTTTACTGGCTTTACTTTAATTCAAATTTGCTTTCAAAAATTTCTGTTAAATTTGTTTTTAATTCAAACAGTCTTTCCTTGGGAGTTTTTAAACAGTTTACTCTTTTCAAAAGTCAAAATTTCCTTTTGAACATGTCACTGAGCCCTTAATTAATATTCCATTAGTTAAATCACTTCTCTATTTCTTTATCAATATTTGTTAACCAAATATTTTCAATAACCATATTGGCCTTTTATGTTATTTGTAAAACATTTCCTAATATCACCTTCCTTTGTTTTCTAAACTTTAGAAAATATATGCTATTTATAATTGGAAAATATTCCAATTACATTTCTCTTTTTCGATCTTGTTTATTCCTATACTTAGGAAATATTCTTTATTATATTTCCAAGCTTGCACTTATTTGGGTTAAAACGGATGTTGTGTAAAACATCGTTACGACAACCCAAATACTATATTCAACTAACTCTTATTCAACATTGATCTTCAAGCTTGAAATCTTACTATTTATTTGTTAATAATGAAATCAATCAAGATGAGGTAATACTACCTTTCAGACCATGACCGAATAACATTTATAACGTCAAAACAGATATGACTACTTACTCGAATAATCAATACCATACAACTACTTATTCACTTTTAAACACGTATACGCTTCCTCTTTCTATTCTTACTAGATTTTATTCTTCGTCTTCCTTTTTGATTTTACTATTCTATTTCTAAGTTCGTTTCCTTATCGACTTCTATATATATATCGATACGTTGATTTCTGACTATCAAATTATCTTAAAAATATTCTAACTCCTTAAATTCCCGGAAAAATTCGCCATAACCTCCTTTGTACCAGGAGCATCGGGATATTTCAAATAGCCTCTCATGGCCCTTACCAATCCAAAAGAAAAAGAAAAAGCCAAGCGGCTAGCCGATACGGCGCATAAAAGCTCATATATGAATTAAATACATACCTTTTCGTCGAGCATTCTATTTATATACCTTCCTACCTTATCCATACCTATCTCATGTATATTTATACCCGCCCAATCTATTTTAACTATACCTGATCGTTTTAACTCAATTTGTTAATTAATTTGTTAATTAACTCTTTAGTCTATTTCACTTTTATATTTGAACATGACATGTTCAAATATATTTTAACTTGCTTATTAACTAATTTGAATCCAAATTTCAAATTTAAGTTCTATATTCGATTTCGAATATCCATTTACAAATCCAGTTCACCTTTCAAAGTTCAACTTCAAATTCAAAACTCGATTAACTAATTCCTCTTCGACTTAGTTAATTCTATTCAATTTCTATATATTCAAATTCTATAGTTTAAATTCCATTTGAATTCTATATTCGAATTCCATTTGAATTTCTATATACAAATTTCATTTCACTTTCGATATTCAAATCCTATATTTTAATTCCTTTATATTTTCTATATTCAAATTCTATATTTGAATTCCATTTGAATTTCTATATTCAGACCCCATTTGAATTTCTATATTCAATTTCTATTTCAAACTTTCTTTATTCATTCTTTATTATAAATCCCATTTTGAAATTCAACACAACTTCTTTTTCCCAAAACAAATTCAAAACAGTATCTCTAGTAGTAATTCGTTACTTACAACTCGAAAATGAATACTGATGATGCAGCTGTCATCATCAGAATCTATTTTCCAGCGATCGAAGTGAGTTCAATACTATAAAACCATTTTTAAACATTTCCACTTTGAAATTCATTTCAAAATATAATTCATATTGCTTGTAAAACAATTTAAAATATCCCACGATCTTAAATTTTCCTTATTTTTAATCCAAATCCATTTACAAACACTTATCCAAATTTCCAGAATTTTAATTCAATTTCTGGTTTAAATTTTTAGATTTAACTCATCTGATTTCACGTATTTCACTTATATGAATTCTGATTGGTTATTTACATAACCATTTAATTTATAATCTTACTCGATTATAATAACAACCAATATATCCAATATATTATAATTTTGATATATATATCTTCTCTATATCAAGATATACCTTGGGTAAACTTATTTTAAATTTACCCTCTTTCAAAACATATCATGCCGACCCATCGTATTCGAGTGTTTAGTAACTCCTACCGATACAGTGGATCAAACTGATCGACCAGAACTCATAAAAAACTCAACCAATAAATCACTACAATATAAAACAATTTTATATCAATAACAAATACGCTCACTCGTATATATACACTCAACTCAATCTAGGGTATTATTAACCCCATCTCTACCGAGTCACGCCACAGAGCCAAGGTAATTCACTTAACTTAAGCTTTGATACCAACTGTAATGACCTGAAAATCCGGTCCAATTTGAGCTGACCAAAAACACAAGTCCAACCCCAAATTAAACTGAAAATCAGGAAATTAATAAAAAGAAACAGAGGGTGAGGATAGATAAGATAGAAACTTAGAACAGAAGAAGAAGAAGAACACAACATCAAAGTAACACGAATCTCACAGCGGAACGAACAACATATATTAGAGAATATATCCTTGAAATAGAATCATTATCTGTATACAATAACATTATCAGAGTACAACACTTATAACACCGCGGAAATAACTATAGCTATATAATCCTGAAGCCTCCTGCTCCAAGCTCTTCCAGTATATTTGTAAATCCCGACTACTTGACTGCCCGTACAAATTTAGGCACCAAGAGTTTAGGGAAACAAACAAATAAACTCCGGGTCAGTCATGGGACTGGTGTGAGTAAAACAGTTTAAAACAGTTTAAGAAGGTAAACGACATCTTATAAGACCACGCCGTATAACGGAACGGGTTTTTCCCTTATGAGAATCCAAATTATCGTTATATCAAAACCTTTTGATATTATAATAATGTCTATCAACCACAATATAATAATCATCTAGCAGAAACGCTTTCATCTCACGTTCTACATATATAGTATACAATCAAAACCTCAAGCACGTTTTGGGTAATGGATTTCCAACTATGACAAGGTATGGAACCACCTTTCGCTAGTGTACCTCTAGAAAGGAATACACTTGGTTCAACAAGAACATCTTGCAACCCGGACACACATGACCGACCACTCATTTCCCTTGAGTGTATCGAATGTATATCACCAACGGTTGGGATCAGCAACCGTTTCCCGAATGGGACAGCATCAACAATAGATTTTTAGAAGTAAATGAAACTCTAGATCAGGTGATTATACACCCTAATTCGGAGCGACCGACTTAGCCATGCTGCCTGCCCGATTTCTTCATTTACCGGATGATGAGGCTAGAAGCTACGCTTTATCATCACAACAGATTCACTTTGAATGCCACATCGTCAAATCCATCAAATCATCGACTGACGTCCTCAACCATACATTATGTGTAAGCTAAAAGAAGTTTCCTTCTCCGCTTCCACTCTTGGTACGGTTGGAGAAATCAATATACGTGATCGTCTAGAAATACTCTGTCAGATATCCGTCCATACAAGTCATCCAGAAACAGGATGAACCGAAGGCAATATTCAATACATCCATCTTAGACATTGTTATCCAAAACTTATACAATAGCCCTTGCACTTTACTCCATCTTCAATTATCATTGGCATATATGATTCGCAACGCTTATGCCAATACAGAGTGGTTCATTGCATAATAATCCAACCGGTCTCTCTGTATGAACAACGTAAATTGGTCAAAACTTCGATAGTCTGTGATTTAACTATCGAAGGAAAATACGTGTGCAAACAACGATATCATTTCCAAATGGAAATTCTATCAATCAATCATCAATCATATATATATATATTTCCTTATTTTCAATGTTTAGAAAATATATGTTATTAACACTGGAAAACATTTCTGTAACGACCCAGAAAATCTGAACCAATTTAAAAAAATTTAAATTGGCTAAAATAATGGATTTTAAATATTTAAAATAAATATTTTAAATAATAGCAATGAAAAGTGAGTTTGAATCGACGTTTGAAAACGAATATAATTAATTCTAATTATAAACAAGGCCTGAAATGGCGCTGCAGTTTCAAAAAATTGAATTCAAACTTTGTCGGGTTGTACCGGGTACAAAACAAAACGGATTTTAGTGAAACCAAAAATATTAAAATCTGTTAGTGAATACCTTTCTAACGAATCTGAAAAATCAAAGTTTCATAGTGGAAAGCAAAAGTTATGGCTAAATGAATTTTCAGAAAGGTCGCTATGGAATTTATATAGCCCGTGAAATTGGCCATTTTGCATACGACCTCGGAATTCAACAAAACCACTTTTGTTGGATCCGGGATGTGAAGTTATTTCTAGGTTTCAAAATTCATAATTTTTGAAGCTAGTATGTGAGTGTGGCAAAGGAAAACGTGTTTTGGTCAATTATAGTTAAATTGGACCGACCAGAAATAAGCCTTTTTGCAAACGGTCTCAGAATTCTACAAAACTAGTTTTGTTGGGACCGTATCGTCAAAACATAGTCAGATTTATTTTTTTGGAATTTTTCGAATCAGTTTGTGGCCCTGGCAAATTGAAATGCACGTTCAAATCAAATATTGAATGTTTTATATTTTAAATTGAATGGAAACTGACTGAAACAGTCGAATGGGCCTACGAAACATATCCCATTGTGTTCGGAATGGGGTTAAAACGCTAGGGACGATAGTCGTTGGGTTTAGATTGGCGGTCGTGTCAGAAAACCCCTTTAAAACCCATCGACCAATCAGAATTTAAATAAAAAAAAGGAAAAATCCTCAGACCCCCCCCCCGGCCCGATCGACGACGGAAACACCTCCATACCTTCCCGATCATTTTCCGACCGCCACGCGCGTCGATAGCCCTAGCTCCAGTTCAACTTTTTGAAGCCCGTCCTCCCAGCTTCGAATCCATCCTGGTCTCGCTCGTTATTGTGGAGCATTCGTCGAGTTCTGGGCTTACAAAGTTCGCCCGCGTCGGAGGAGATTCCGCCGCCACCTGGAACTCGAGCTGAGCAAGATCCACCTCATCGGGAAGCCCTCTCGTAGGCAGAGGTCGTGGTCAACCCCGATCAGCCTCTAACGCAACTGATTTCGCGAGAGATCGAAACCTAGTTTCGAACAAAATAGTGGAGGTTCGGCTATTTAATTTAAAACTGTTTTTAACAGTTTAAAACCATTGCAAACTTTGAAAAATCATATCTTTTTTGTTTCTTGTCAAAATCCAGTGAAACAAGAGACAGTGGACTCGTGTGGACGTCTTCTACCTTCTAGAAGAAACCACATATTTTTCTGAGCCTTCTGCTATTTTTGGTGGAGTGGAACCCAATGTGAGATTTCTAATTTATAAACGATATGGAAAACGACGATGTATAAATTATATGATCGATGTATGAGTTATATAAGCGTTGTACACCTCATGTATAAGCGTTATATAAGTTGTAGGTTCGATGTATAAGTTGTATATGCGTTGTAAAAATTATATATGTGTTGAAATAGAAGTGAATTGCTATATATATATATATATATATATATATATATATATATATATATATATGCCCCACGTCCACAAACCATGGACGATATTTATTGGTTGTGATTGGTGCGAAAATTGATTGATAGCGAATGGTTGATTGGAATTGTTTGTGGTTGATATTGATTGATTGTGGTTGAAAAATACCCATTTGTGGTCGAGAAATATTTGGTTGAAAACACATAGGAATTGTTTGTCGAAATGAAATAAATATATACATGCCGCTTGCGAGCGAACTAGATGCATGATTCCCCATTGTCAAAAACCGCGAGGTTTTAAGATAGAGCGAGGAGCCGTACTAGGGACGATCCCGGTTTTAACTACCCTGCCGTTATGCTGCCGAAATTTTGAATAATATTCATGTGTTTGAATTATTTTCATTTGCTGAAACTATATTTATTCGTTGAATAGAAAACCTTCATGTGTTGAATTGAAATTCATTCGTTGATTAGAAATTCATGTGTTGAATGGTATTCGTGTTTTAAATATAAAAATCACATTTTTATCTATATATAGAAACTATAGAAAACCTTCATGTGTTGAATCAATATTCATTCATTGAATAGAAATTCATATGTTGAATGGTATTCCTGTTTTAAATATAAAAATCACATTTTTATCTATATATAGAAACTATAGAAAACCTTCATGTGTTGAATCAATATTCATTCATTGAATAGAAATTCATGTGTTGATTGGTATTCGTGTTTTAAATATAAAAATCACATTTTTATCTATATATAGAAACTGTAGAAAATCTTCATGTGTTGAATCGATATTCATTCGTTGAATTGAAATTCATGTGTTGAATGGTATTCGTGTTTTAAATATAAAAATCACATTTTTATCTATATATAGAAACTATAGAAAACCTTCATGTGTTGAATCGATATTCATTCGTTGAATAGAAATTCATGTGTTGAATGGTATTCATATTTGGAAATAAATTGTTTTATAATAAAAATCACATTTTTATCATCTATATGAACTATATAAAATAATCTCCTTTTGAAAGAAATTGTTTTATAATAAAAATCCTATTTTTATTACGTATATAAACTATATAAAATAATAGAGTTTTGAAATGAATTGTTTTACAATAAAAATCATATTTTTATTATATACATGAATTGTTAAATATAGCGAAGTGTTGAAATAGAAGACAGTTAGATAAAAATAACATTTTTATCAAATGTATGAAAGGAATATCGCTTTGAAATCGAAGAATCAATATATATATATAAATAGAATTAAAATATATCGAATAACGACGCTGCTGTTCATATTTTGAAACCGTGATTTCAAACGATTATACCGGGAGATCCGACCATCAGATTTTCCTGAAATCGCAACCGTTGGGTTCGCTTAGGAAATATCTTTCCAACGGCAACAACTTTGTAAAAATCCAACGGTTGGATTGTCTGTAAGGTTTAATTCAAATCTGAAGAAAAACAGCGCCAGAATCGATTATATTTATATATATATATATAAATATAATTATATTTAGTCGAATAACGACGCTGTAGTTCGTATTTTGAAATCGAAACTTCATACGATTATACTGGGAGATCCGACCGTCGGAATTTCCCGAAACTGGAACCGTTGGATTCGTTTTGAAAAGATCTTTCTAATGATGTAAATATTGTGAAGATCCAACGGTTAGATTTTCAGATATGTGTAAATCAAATCTGAAGAAAAACAGCGCCACGGTCGCGTTATGGCCCGAAGCGTCGTTTTGAATAAATTGACCATTTTAAAATAAATAAAAATAGCGATAAATCGTTATAAAATATTATAAATGATATGGATGTGATTTATAAATTAACTGAAGGTTAGCTAAGTCGAATGGTTGCCTGGGTGTTGATCTGATGTTGGTTTCGGCCTTCGGGGTTAATATTTGGGAAATCATTCTCTTACTGATTGACGGTTAGTGACTAGTGAATTGAAATGATGCGTGTATATGTTAGTGTTGCACTTGTTTATTATATGCACGAGTTGCTCAGAATGACTAGGTTTATCCCATTCTGAATAACTGAATCGACGATAAGAAATCGAAGATGAAGACGGTGGTCGAAGACCGGAGATCTTCACCTCGTTTGGATGGTAACCGAGGTCCTGATTGGGAGGCATCCCGAAATATGGATAATGAGTGGTGATCGTCCATACGTACGTGGTGATCGATGGGTTTGCGAGGTATATAGTGCCTCCGGTTTCGCTCAGACCCAGAACGGACTTGTAAATGGACTGTGTGTCTGACATTGGATTTTATTCTGTGTTAATTGATCTCTATTAAATATACATCTGTTTGGCGACGGAGAATTTATTCTTTTGCTTAATGCCCTTTTCTGAAACGCACGAGCTCAGAGGTTGTATATCGATGGACATCAGTCGCATGGCATGAATTGCTAGTGTGGCATGCCTAAGTGGCAAATGATCAGGGCTTCTATTGAAAAGCAAAGTCTTGTGGTGATGATCAAAGCACCGCCTGTGTGGCGTGGCTTTGTGTATAACGTGAAATCGCGAACCTCACACCCCGGTATGAACCAGAAACGGGAGAGGACCTCAGGGAGGACATGCGTTTCTTTCTAGTTAGAAGTGGCGTCAGTGGTTTTACACGCCCTGACGAGTTTGACTTATGTGGTTGTTGCTGTTGTGAGGCGCCTCGGTTTGATCGGACGACCCGGGTCCGATGGAGTCATTCGTTGGCTCATTTACGCCCCAAAAGGCGGGGAAACGTATTGTTCAGGCACTATAATCCACTCCGTATGGACCGGCCCTGTCGCTCCAAGGGGCAGTTGCGGCTGTTCCGGAGGCTCGGGCTAGAGAGTCTCGAAGTCGGTAAGGACTATCTTTTGCCTTGGTTCATGACGGAAATCCAATTTCCAAATACGACATCGTGCGGTTTTGATTGTATATATATATATATGGCGACATGATATATGGTACCCATGTCGCCTAAGATTGATAGTTATGACTGAAATTGTTTTTGAATCATATAAACACTAGTAATAATATCAAATGCTTTTGTTTTATTCGTATCAATCATATTTTGGCCATTATAAGGTAAAACTCTATCCTCCGGTTTGCGTTGCATTGTGTGATGGGAACTGAGTCTTATAATGGCTTCATTTTTATAAAAAGCATTGCGATGTTTAAAAGAAAGATTTGTTTTAAAGCACTGGCAATCCGATGGAGTTAACCCGTTCCACGAAAGTGGCGTGGTCTTGTGATTAGCCATATTTGAATGTGTTGAGTAGATTTCTCATACCAGTCCCATGACTGACTCGTAGTTTGTTTCACTTTCAAACTCGGGTGCCCCTTTTTCTACATGGGCAGCCTTGTATTCAGGTTTAGCTGGTTCTTTCTGGATAGCTGGAGCTAAAGATGGATTCTATCATTTATCTATTTTTATGCTGTTCAGCTTCTATTGTACATTATGTTTGTTTTCCGCTGTAGACATTTATGTATATCTGAACTGTATTTGTACTAAGTATGATCTTGTATATTGTGTAACTCTGATAATTACGTTTATCCAGTATATTCTATTGTTCATTATCTGGTGTATTTATTTATTTCTGTTCTGCTATTGTCTGTTTCTGTGTTATATTCCAAAGATTACCCTTGTCTCCGTCCATACGGGATTTGGGGTCGTCTCAACGTGGTATCAGAGCTTTGATTAAGCTTAGTTCTGGAATATAACATATTAACGAACTCGTCAGAAATAGAACCAGTAATGTTCTAGGACGAGTAACTCATTACAGATAGGATCAGTAATATCCTAGGATGAGTAGAAGAATGAAATAACACCTCGATAGACGCATTTACATTCAAGTATTTGTCTCTATATTTTGAAATATCTTTTCTGTGACCTGACAATTGATCTTCTATTTGCAGAAGAACTAGAAAATGAATGCCAAAAACAGAAGAAGTGACCTTGACCCGGATATTGAAGCCCTATATATGAAATATAGAAATCTGGGTGGAAAGCCCTTCTCGGGTGAGGAATCAATTATGAGGACACAAGCTTGGATTCGTTCGGCTGAGAAAATCTTCGAAGGATTAAAGCTGAGGGATGACCAGAAAAGATTACTGGCCTCCTGGGCACTCAAAGACGAAGCTTTATTCTGGTGGGATTCTGTTGTTAAGGATAATCCAGAAGGTGATATCACCTGGGATAGATTCAAAGTGATTTTCCTGGAAAGATTTACTCCTCCAGAAGCAATTGAGCGACTATGTGATGAATTTTCATATTTGATACAAGGAGATATGACCATTCCCGAATATCATAAGAAATTCAATGAACTTTCCCACTTTGCTCCTCATCTAATTGAGAATCGGAAGAGGAAGAATATGAGATTTATCAACAGGCTTCAAAGAAAATATCAGAACAGTGTAATGAGGAATGTAAAGCTCCCCTTCTCTGAAATGATATACATGGCTTACCAGTACGAGGATCTAGACAAGAAAGGTATGTTACAGTACGAAGAGGAAGTCAGCTCTAGTAATAAAATTGAGTCTGAAACTGATCGTCCTGAGGCCAGTACAATGTCTGAGGTCAGTAAGAAGCCCAGTGCCAAGAGAAAAAGGGCCAAATCTGAGAAAAACCAGTAACAACAACTGTATGCTCTAACTGCAATAAGCAAGGACATCTCTCGATAAGTTGCCGATCTCTAAAGAAACAAAGAAAGGAAGGATCTAAGTCTAATAAGAAGTTTCAAGAGACCAGAGAATGCAGCATTTGCCATCGGTTTGGTCATGTAAAACAGGATTGTCGGCTGTTAAAGGCAACCAAGGAGGCTCAGGTAAATGAAGTGGTAGAAACCTCAGCACCCTCAGATAGTCAGGGAAGGTCTGATGTTTTAGAAGGCACGCTTAATGTCAAAAATATTCCAGTTAAAGTACTGTTTGACACCGGCGCGTCACGAAGCTTTATTTCAAAGAATGCAGCTAAGAAGTTAGATTTGAAATTGAGGAAGCTCAAAGAACCAATGACTGTCCAAAATCCGGTTGGGGGTTCCATCGATCTCAGTTGGGTTTGTGCAGAACCTGTCTCTTTTTCCTGCTATAAATTCCCTACTATCTCCATCGTCATGAATTTTAAGGAGTTTGATCTTATCTTGGGGTTAGACTGGTTAACCAAATATGAAGCTGAGGTTAGATGCGCCGAGAGAGTGGTTAAAGCAAAGGCCCAATCAGGGAATTATATAACCATACCATGTGAAGGCCCGACTTCAAATAGAAAGGACTTCCGGGCAGCTTTGGATGTTTCTCCAGCTCAAATAGAAAATATCCCTGAAGTCACAGAGAATATTCCTGACCTCATCAAAGACATTCCTGTCGTTAAGAATTATGCGGATGTGTTTGAAGAAGTTATTCGCTTACCTCCGCAGAGGGAAATAGATTTCAAAATTGCTTTAATTCCGAATGCAAGGCCGGTAGTTCACGCTATTCGAAGAATGTCCTTGAAGGAGAAAGAAGAACTTGACAATCAAACACGATAGCTAGTATGGAAGGGTCTGATCAGGCCTAGTTTCTCTGATTGCGGTGCAACAGTGGTGTTTGTTCCAAAATCTGACGGTACTCTACGTCTATGTGTGGATTATCGTGATCTGAACAAACAGACAATAAAGAATAAATAACCATTGCCGCGGATTGATGATTTGTTGGATCGTCTGAATGGAGCACAAGTATTCTCAAGGATGGACCTAGCTACATGCTTCCATCAACTTTGAATTGCCGAAGAATGTGTTCCAATGACAGCATTCAGAGGTCCCGACTTATTCTATGAGTGGTTAGTAATGTCGTTCGGCTTATGTAACGCCCCAGCTTACTTCGTCGATCTAATGAATAGAGTGTTCAGAGGTGTTTCAATAAATTTGTTCTGGTTTTCATTGACGATATTCTAATCTTCTCTAAATCAAAGGCCGAACACGAAAGGCATTTGGAACAGGTTCTGGAAATCCTCAGAAGGAATGTATTAAAAGCCAAACTATCCAAATGTATATTCTGGCAGGATGAAGTAAAATTTCTGGGCTACGTCATATCTAAAGAAGGAATTGTTGTGGATCCAAGCAAAATCACAGCTATTCAGAATTGGAAACAACCCAGTACCCCCACTGAAGTCCGCAATTTTCTCGGATTGGCTAGCTATTACCGGAAGTTCGTTAAAAACTTTTTGAAGATATCTGGTCATTTAATGAAGCTTACAAAGAAGCACTCTAAATTCAAATGGACTCCAGAAAGTGAGTAGGCTTTCGAAGAGCTAAAGTTAAGATTAACGACAGCTCCAGTGTTAACCATCATCGATGGCAATCAGGATTTGAAAGTCTGGACTGCTTGGCGCAGTGTTAATGCAAAGGGGTCAAGTGATTGCTTATGCTTGCCGTCAGCTGAAGCCGCACGAGAAAAACTACGTCACTCATGATCTTGAGTTATTGGCGATAGTATTCGCTTTGAAAATCTGGAGGCACTATCTTCTGGGTGAGAGATTTGAACTGTTTACAGATCACCAGTCGTTAAAGTATCTGTTCGCCCAGAAAGACTTGAATCTGAGGAAGCAGCGTTGGCTGGAGTTTCTTGCAGCATATGACTTTGAAATTATATACACTCCAGGGAAAGCCAATGTCGTGGCGGATGCGTTAAGCCGAAAGAATGAGATGATTGCCAGTTTTATTATCACGACTTCATTGATAGATAAAATATCTGCTCTTCAGAAGGATGATCACTTCATTCAGAAGATCAGAGAGATAATTCAACAAGGCGAACCCTCGAGTTTCCAAGTTGATAATGATGGAATTCTAAGGCTCAAAGGTCGAATCTGTGTCCCTAACATTCCTGAGCTTCGAAAGGAAGTACTGGATGAATGCCACACGTCAAAATTTAGTATCCATCCGGGAGTAAGCAAAATGTATAATGACATCAAACGCACTTTCTGGTGGAAGTCGATGAAAGGGGACATTTCCTTATATGTTAGCCGATGCCCTACTTGCCAGCTAGTCAAAAGCGACCAACAGAAACTTGCTGGACTGTTACAACCGCTAGACGTTCCAGGCTGGAAGTGGGAACATATTTCAATGGACTTCATTGATGGTTTGCCCAGAACCAGAAAAGGGAATGACAGTATTTGGGTGATCGTAGATCGCTTCACGAAGACCGCCCATTTCATACCTATCAGATCAACCAGAACTGCTCAGAGTCTGGCGCAGATTTATTTCAAGGAAATTGTTAGACTACATGGAGTGCCGCTCAGTATAGTCAGTGATATAGATACAATATTTACTAGTAAATTCTGGGAGGCATTTCAAGTAGAGCTGGGAACGAAGCTGAACTTGAGCACCGCTTATCATCCTCAGACAGAGGTCAGACCGAGAGGGTGAATCGTATACTAGAAGATCTATTGCGGGCTTGTGTTCTAGATTTCGGTGGATCATGGGAAGACCACCTACATTTGGCTGAATTCTCATATAACAACAGCTACCAGGCAAGTCTGACAATGTCACCATTCGAAGCATTATATGGTAGACCGTGCCGATCTCCTGCTTGGTGGGTCGAACCCGGAAATAGACTTGTGTTAGGACCCGATATGATCCGGGAAGCTGCCGACAAGGTCGATTTTATCAAGAAACGATTACTGGCTGCTCAAAGCCGACAAAAGAGCTATGCCGATAGGAGAAGAAGAGATATATCCTTTGTTGTTGGCGACTACGTATATTTGAAAGTATCGCCAATGAGAGGAGTTATCCGGTTCGGTAAGACTGGAAAGTTGGCGCCCAAATTCATAGGTCCGTTTCCTATTATGGAACGGATCGCAACTCTCGCTTATAGGTCAAACTGCCTGATTGGTTGCCTGGAGTTCATGATGTATTTCACATATCTCAACTTCGAAAGCACTTTCATGATCCAGACTTGATCGTGGAAGAAGCCGCTCAACAGGATATTGAAATTACCCCTGAATTAGCTGTGAGGCGAGAGCCGCTCAAGATCACCGGCAAAGAAACCAAAGAGCTGAGGAACAAGAAGGTTCACTTAGTCAAAGTGCAATGGAGTGGAGATCCGCGTGATTGTACTAGGGAAACTTTGGAGAGCATTCAGAAAGCCTATCCTAGATGCCGAGTGGATATCTCTGATTGACTCCGGTGCAAGGTACGTTTACCATACTTTGCATTACCAATCAGTTCTTTATTCTGTTGTTATTTTCTTTCGATGGGAGTGCACTTTTAATTCTATAGTCTGAATGATTTTAAAGGAATATAGGAATTGATTTGTATGATTTTGAAAAGTTAAAAACAATTTGATTGATTGTTTGAGTTGTGTGATAGTAAATTTGATTAATTGAATTATTGAAACGATAGTTAATTTAATTAATAAGAGGTTGAATGGTAGAATTTATTCATTTAAATCACACATTGAACTGAGTTAAAAATAGATAGAAATATATATACTTGTGCATTATATATGTTTGAACAGGTCAATGGATTAGCTGTTGAGTAAAGATTTTATTTGTGTGCCCGACAAATAGGTAAACCTTAATGAGTTGGATGCGAAATATTATTATATCAACTCCTGTGAATGCCATTGGATGCGGAGTGCTGGTTATTCTGTGTGTAAAAATAAATGTCGCCATAGGATAGTAACAATTAATTTTGAACTACACTGCATGGCATACTTCTGAAGATATGCATACTTCATCATATACCACATAAGAATTTGGAGCTTGTGTGATGAGGTGAAAGATTTACCATACGAGCGAGAGGCTTGTATGGCGATGACTATATTTTACAGGTTGAACTGATGACTGATATGGACTATTTAAATTGTAACGGTAAAATTGCCAGATTAATGAAAATCCCACACAGGTCTGGAGTTGACAATAATCACGTCTCTCTAGTTATTAGATACGACACATGGACTATTTATTTCCCACACGGGACGAGGTGACGAGGATTTATCCTCTGGAGCATTTAAAATACACACTCCCTCAGGCTTTGACAGGGTGACGAGAATTTATTCTCCGGAGTTATTATCAATACACGCTCCCCTGTAAACACCAGAATATATCACTATAAATATGTGTATGCTTATTAGGATTTATTGGGCACCTAATATGGCCTAATAAATTTCCAAACCTCTCCCCGTACAAAGGAGGTTATGGCGAAAAATTTCGAAAATTCCGGGTGTTAGCCAAATTTTTGAAGAATTTGAAAATTCTCAGAAACTGAAAAGTTGGAGAATGGAAGCCAGATCGAACGTAGAGTTGATTAATCAAACCACTTTCGACTTTGTTCCTTTTCGGGGACGAAAAGTTTTAAGTGGGGGAGATTGTAACGACACAGAAAATCTGAACCAATTTCAAATTTTTTAAATTGGCTAAAATAATGGATTTTAAATATTTAAAATAAATATTTTAAATAATGGCAATGAAAAGTGAGTTTGAATCGACGTTGTAAAATGAATATAATTAATTCTAATTATAAACAAGGCCTGAAATGGCGCTGCAGTTTCAAAAAATTGAATTCAAACTTTGTCGGGCTGTACCGGGTGCAAAACAAAACGGATTTTAGTGAAGCCAAAAGTATTTAAATCTATTGGTGAATACCTTTCTAACGAATCTGAAAAATTGAAGTTTCATAGCGGAAAGCAAAAGTTATGGCCAAATGAATTTTCAGAAAGGTCGCTATGGAATTTTTATAGCCTGTGAAATTGGCCATTTTGCATACGACCTCGGAATTTGACAAAACCACTTTTGTTGGGTCCGGGATGTGAAGTTATTGCTAGGTTTCAAATTTCATAATTTTTGAAGCTAGTATGTGAGCGTGGCAAAGGAAAACGTGTTTTGGTCAATTAAAGTTAAATTGGATCGACCAGAAATGGGCCTTTTTGCAAACGGTCTCAGAATTCGATGAAACTAGTTTTGTTGGGACCGTATCGTCAAAACATAGCCAGATTTATTTTTCTGGAATTTTTCGAATCAGTTTGTGGCCCTGGCAAATTGAAATGCACGTTCAAATCAAATATTGAATGTTTTATATTTTAAATTGAATGCAAACTGACTGAAACAGTCGAATGGGCCTACGAAACATATCCCATTGTGTTCGGAATTGGGGTTAAACGCTAGGGACGACACTCGTTGGGTTTAGATTGGTGGTCGTGTCAGAAAACCCCTTTAAAACCCACCGACCAATCAGAATTTAAAAAAAAGGAAAAATCCTCAGACCCCCCTCCCCACGATCGACGACGGAAACACCTTTATACCTTCCCGATCATTTTCCGACCGCCACGCGCGTCGATAACCCTAGCTCCAGTTCAACTTTTTGAAGTCCGTCCTCCCATCTTCGAATCCATCCTGGTCTCGCTCATTACTGTGGAGCATTCGTCGAGTTCTGGGCTTACAAAGTTCGCCCGCTTCAGAGGAGATTCCGCCGCCAACTGGAGCTCGAGCTGAGCCAGATCCACCTCGTCGGGAAGCCCTCTCGTAGGCGGAGGTCATGGTCAACCCCGATCAGCCTCTAACGCAATGGATTTCGCAAGAGATCGAAACCTAGTTTCGAACAAAACAGTGGAGGTTCGGCTGTTTAATTTAAAACTGTATTTAACAGTTTAAAACCGTTGCAAACTTTGAAAAATCATATCTTTTTCATTTCTTGTCGAAATCCAGTGAAACAAGAGACAGTGGACTCGTGTGGACGTCTTCTACCTTCTAGAAGAGACCGCATATTTTTCTGAGCCTTCTGCTACTTTTGGTGGAGTGGAACCCAATGTGAGATTTCTAATTTATAAATGATATGGAAAACGACGATGTATAAATTATATGATCGATGTATGAGTTATATAAGCGTTGTACACCTCATGTATAAGTGTTATATAAGTTGTACGTTCGATGTATAAGTTGTATATGCGTTGTAAAAATTATATATGTGTTGAAATAGAAGTGAATTGCTATATATAAATATATATATATATATATATATATATATATATATATATGTACGCCCCTCGTCCACAAACCATGGACGATATTTATTGGTTGTGATTGGTGTGAAAATTGATTGATAGCGAATGGTTGATTGGAATTGTTTGTGGTTGATATTGATTGATTGTGGTTGAAAAATACCCATTTGTGTTTGAGAAATATTTGGTTGAAACCACATAGGATTAGTTTGTGGAAATGAAATAAATATATACATGCCGCCTGCGTGCGAACTAGATGCATGATTCCCCATTGTCAAAAACCGCGAGGTTTTAAGGTAGAGAGAGGAGCCGTACTAGAGACGGTCCCGGTTTTAGCTACCCTGTCGTTATGCTGCCGAAATTTTGAATAATATTCATGTGTTTGAATTATTTTCATTTGCTGAAACTATATTTATTCGTTGAATAGAAAACCTTCATGTGTTGAATTGAAATTCATTCGGTGATTAGAAATTCATGTGTTGAATGGTATTCGTGTTTTAAATATATAAATCACATATTTATCTATATATAGAAACTATAGAAAACCTTCATGTGTTGAATCAATATTCATTCGTTGAATAGAAATTCATGTGTTGAATGGTATTCGTGTTTTAAATATAAAAATCACATTTTTATCTATATATAGAAACTATAGAAAACCTTCATGTGTTGAATCAATATTCATTCGTTGAATAGAAATTCATGTGTTGAATGGTATTCGTGTTTTAAATATAAAAATCACATTTTTATCTATATATAGAAACTATAGAAAACCTTCATGTGTTGAATCGATATTCATTCGTTGAATTGAAATTCATGTGTTGAATGGTATTCGTGTTTTAAATATAAAAATCACATTTTTATCTATATATAGAAACTATAGAAAACCTTCATGTGTTGAATCGATATTCATTCGTGGAATAGAAATTCATGTGTTGAATGGTATTCATATTTGGAAATAAATTATTTTATAATAAAAATCATATTTTTATCATCTATATGAACTATATAAAATAATCTCCTTTTGAAAGAAATTGTTTTATAATAAAAATCCTATTTTTATTACGTATATAAACTATATAAAATAATAGAGTTTTGAAATGAATTGTTTTACAATAAAAATCACATTTTTATTATATACATGAATTGTTAAATATAGCAAAGTGTTGAAATAGAAAAATATCATTTTTATCAAATGTATGAAAGGAATATCGCTTTGAAATCGAAGAATCGATATATATATATATATATATATAAATAGAATTAAAATATATCGAATAACCACGCTGCAGTTCGTATTTTGAAACCGTGATTTCAAACGATTATACCGGGAGATCCGACCATCGGATTTTCCTGAAATCGCAACCGTTGGGTTCGCTTTGGAAATATCTTTCCAATGGCACCAACTTTGTAAAAATCCAACGGTTGGATTATCTGGAAGGTTTAATTCAAATCTAAAGAAAAACAGCGCCAGAATCGATTATATATATATATATATATATATATAATAATTATATTTAATCGAATAACGACGCTGCAGTTTGTATTTTGAAATCGAAACTTCAAACGATTATACCGGGAGATCCGACCGTCGGAATTTCGCGAAACTGGAACCGTTGGATTCGTTTTGAAAAGATCTTTCTAATGATGTAAATATTGTGAAGATTCAATGGTTAGATTTTCAGATATGTGTAAATCAAATCTGAAGAAAAACAGCGCCACGGTCGCGTTATGGCCCGAAGCGTCGTTTTGAATAAATTAACTATTTTAAAATAAATAAAAATAGCAATAAATCGTTATAAAATATTATAAACGATATGGATGTGATTTAGAAATTAACTGAAGGTTAGCTAAGTCGAATGGTTGCCTGGGTGTTGATCTGATGTTGGTTTCGGCCTTCGGGGTTAATATTTGGGAAATCGTTCTCTTACCGATTGACGGTTAGTGACTAGTGAATTGAAATGATGTGTGTATATGTTAGTGTTGCACTTGTTTATTATATACGCGAGTTGCTCAGAATAACCGGGTTTATCCCATTCTGAATAACTGAATCAACGATAAGAAATCGAAGATGAAGACGGTGGTCGAAGACCAGAGATCTTCACCTTGTTTGGATGGTAACCGAGGTCCTGATTGGGAGGCATCCCGAAATATGGATAATGAGTGGTGATCGTCCATACGTACGTGGTGATCGATGGGTTTGCGAGGTATATAGTGCCTCTAGTTTTATTCAGACCCAGAACGGACTTGTAAATGGACTGTGTGTCTGACATTGGATTTTATTCTGTGTTAATTGATCTCTATTAAATATACACCTGTTTGGCGGTGGAGAATTCATTCTTTTGCTTAACACCCTTCTCTGAAACGCACGAGCTCAGAGGTTGTATATCGATGGACATCAGTCGCATGGCATGAATTGCTAGTGTGGCATGCCTAAGTGGCAAATGATCAGGGCTTCTGTTGAAAAGCAAAGTCTTGTGGTGATGATCAAAGCACCGCCTGTGTGGCGTGGCTTTGTGTATAACGTGAAATTGCGAACCTCACACCCCGGTATGAACCAGAAACGGGAGAGGACCTCAGGGAGGACAAGCGTTTTTTTCTAGATAGAAGTGGCGTCAGTGGTTTTACACGCCCTGACAAGTTTGACTTATGTGGTTGTTACTGTTGCGAGGCGCCTCGGTTTGATCGGACGATCCGAGTCCGATGGAGTCATTCGTTGGCTCATTTACGCCCCAAAGGGCGGGGAAACGTATTGTTCAGGCACTATAATCCACTCCGTGTGGACTGAACCTGTCGCTCCAAGAGGCAGTTGCGGCTGTTTCGGAGGCTCGGGCTAGAGAGTCATGAAGTCGGTAAGGACTATCTTTTGCCTTGGTTCATGACGGAAATCCAATTTCCAAATACGACATCGTGCGGTTTTGATTGTATATATATATATATGGCGACATGATATATGGTACCCATGCCGCCTATGATTGATAGTTATGATTGAAATTGTTTTTGAATCATATAAACACTAGTAATAATATCAAATGCTTTTGTTTTATTCGTATCAATCAAATTTTGGCCATTATAAGGTAAAACTCTATCCTCCGGTCTGCGTTGCATTGTGTGATGGGAACTGAGTCTTATAATGGCTTCATTTTTATAAAAAGCATTGCGATGTTTAAAAGAAAGATTTGTTTTAAAGCACTGGCAATCCGATGGAGTTAAGCCGTTCCACGAAAGTGGCGCGGTCCTGTGATTAGCCATATTTTGAATTTGTTGAGTAGATTTCTCATACCAGTCCCATGATTGACTCGTAGTTTGTTTCACTTTCAAACTCGGGTGCCCCTTTTTCTACACGGGCAGCCTTGTATTCAGGTTTAGCTGGTTCTTTCTGGATAGCTGGAGCTGAAGATGGATTCTATCATTTATCTCTTTTTATGCTGTTCAGTGTGACGACCCACCCCGCACCAACCGACATTTACTCCAAAAGTGCGTTGTACACATGTCCGGTCAGCACGGGACGGATCGTCAAAAGGAAAGGGAAGGAGGAAATGAACTAACAAGGAACCAGTAGAATGTCTCACAGCGCATGGAACAGGTCTCGCAGCGCATCAGATAAAATATAATAATAATAATATACTTGACATAAAACAGGCGAGATAGTGCATAAGCTGAAAACTAAACCAACATAGCAGCGGAAATCCAAATACAGCTTATTACAACTTTCCAAATTTACTGTCTCTAAAACAAAAGAAAGGGAAAGTAGAAGATGCACGACTAATGCCCAAGCAATGATCTTCAACAACACAGGGAGAATACTATATATATCATACGTGGAAGCCTCCTGCTCGTCTCCAGATCAGCTACCCGTGCATACCCAGCTAACCTGTCTCTAGTCTGCTCGTGTGAGCACCCAGAGTAATAAGAAGAGACATAAAACTCTGGGTCAGACAAAAGTCTGGTGTGAGCGATAAGCAACAAAACAGAACAATAACAGGTATAATCCAATCATACCTGAACCTGGACCTGCAACCAAAGAGTTAACACTACATACTGTACAATACTCTAAGGTGCCACTAACACATGCTGTGAATAATACGGGGTGGGGGTGTGCATGTCATAGTGATGGCAATCAATCAAGCATAGCAACCATCCTCACATCTCTCACTCAGTGCGTAAAGCATACGATACCCACTACCTTGGTCACCAATCCTTTGGGCCATGACGGAATCCAATCCCGTACAACTATCACTACAATCCCACCATCCATCTCTCAGTGGTGAACCAAAGTTATGAATACCGACAATCCCTTTGCACACGTCCCGCAGCAAAGCCCAATCACGAAGTGAACTCATTGGTTCCCATCTGGATCTTGAGCTCTAAGTTCCATTTGGACTACCTTTGCATCTCGGGTTATTGGTTATCACCGGATCGGTCTTCTCCTTCTTCCTTGGTTCAGTTCGGATTGCTTCATCACATCGGATCGGATCGAGTTGCTCAAGTCCCTCCATGATGCACTGGATCGGGTCGGGTCGTGCTCCATGCTCCAACTCATGGTGGTTCGGATCGTAGCCAAGCTCCGGATCGGTTCGGATACAACCCAGGTCGTACTTAACATCTCGGTTCGTGACAAGTTCCTTCGGGTCGGATCGGAGGATGCCATCGGGTTCGGGTCGGAGAAGAATACTCCTCGGGCGGTTCGGTTCGCGAGTTGCACCTCCTTGGCCACCTGTTCACGAGCTTCCAGGCGGATCGGGTCGGTCTCCATCACCACAAGCGGATCGGGTCGGATCCTGGAGAGTGGTTTGGTTCGGATAAAGGGGATCCGATCCGGTCCCTGTCTGCAGTTCCTGCACTTTGTCCAACAACTTCTAGCGACTGTTTATACGCCTCTCGACGGCGTTTTCGACCATTATAACTATTCTAAACAATCACTAAGCATACCATACAGTCATAGCAACATGTAAAATCATTCACAAACACCAAAACAACGATCATACCATGTAAAATGGATCAAACATACCCAAAAACCCATATTTTCCCCTTAATCCCTCTTAATCATGTTTGGGTATATAATTAGCAAAACTTATCCAAATTAGCCAAATTTTCTAACAGAGGTCTAAAACAATATTTAAGAATTTCTGAATATTTTTCCAGATTTTAATCATGCATAAATTCGCTAATTATCACTAATCACCCCTTAATCCCCCAAATTCCGGGATTTGCAAAATTAGTCGAAATTAACCCAAATTCATATTAGAGGCATAAAATGATATTTTAGAATTTTAGGAATTTTTCTAGATTTTTCTGAGCCATAATTTCGCTAATTACCATAACTAGCCGTAATTAGTGAAAAACAATGCAAATCACTCACCTTAGCTACAAACAAACTTTAGATCTGAAATAATATCTGATTTGGATCCAATCCCTATGTGTTCCAGCAGCTCTCTCTCTGATTTGGTGCTACCCTCCCTTGATTTGATGTAGTTTTGCTTAATCTTCGATTAGAAAGTGAATAGAGACGATTTGGGATGAAATTAGAAGGTGGAGGCCATGGCTAGGGTGAAAGACATGCTTGTGGCGGCTGGAAAATGAAATAAAATTCGTTTACCTACTATTTTCAGCCTCCCCATAACCCTAATCCCGAAATGGGTTATGGGCCTTTTTGCTAATCACCTCAATTAGGCCCGGTTAAGCTGTTTTTCACCTTCTAAACCTTGTTTCAGCCATATCTCCCAAACGGTAAGTCCGTTTCTCACATGTGACCATTCTACGGAAAGGTAAACCATCAAACGAATCTAATGGAAGTGGTTTCAGGTCAAAATTTCTTTCCAATCAAAAGTTATGGCCGAAACTAGATCAGCTACGGGAAAAACGGTCATTTAAAAATCGACAAAAATCATGAATATGGTAATTTACCCCAATAGTCGTTCCCCAACTCTACACGACCATACGACTTCGTATGAGAATGAAATAAATATTCTACAATCCTCCAATGCGTAGAATGCGGGTTGTTACATTCTCCCCCCTTAAGAAATTTCGTCCCCGAAATTCCCTAACCAAAACACACAAAGGGTCCCGCATGCCTATCAACCATAAAACAACAATCAACATGCCAAACAAGTCTATCCTAGCATGCGGTTTACTAACAAGGGAAGAAACTACTACCAAAACCTTACCAGGCAAAGAGTTCTGGATACTTCTTTCTTATATCCTCCTCTGTTTCCCAAGTACAGTCTTTTTCATTCTCACCCCACTGGACTTTGACTAGTTTCACCGCCTTCCTTCGAAGCTGCTTCGTATCGTTCCCAACAATACGCATAGGCTTGCGGTTCTCAACCGCCTCGGGTTCAACCTCGTTATCATCCAACTGATCTGGTGAAATAGCCACATTAGGGTCTTGCACAAACTCCCTGAACTGGGAAACATGAAATACATTGTGAACTCCCACCATCTTGTCAGGTAGCTCTACTTCATACGCCAAATTCCCAACTTGCTCAAGGACTGGGAATGGACCAACAAATCTTGGTGCTAACTTACCTCTCCAACCAATCCGAATCACATTCTCAATGGAGAGATCTTGACGAACACCAAGTCGTTAATGAAGAATTCCAAATCTCTTTGTCTCTTATCGAGATAAGTCTTCTGCCTATATTGGGTAGCCTTCATTCTCTAATATACAATTCACTCAAATACCATCATGACCTGACCTAGTCCTTGGTAAACTATCAATATAATCCATTTGAGACTTGTTCTCATTTCCATTTAGGAATTTCTAATGGTTGTAACAAACCACTAAGCTTCCTTTGCTCAGCTTTAACTAACTGGCAATTCATGCATTTGGACATAAACTTCCCAACCGTCTTTCTTTATCCTTTCCCAGTAGTAAATCTGCTCCATGTCTCAATACATCTTGTTACCACTGGGATGTATAGTCAATTTCGGGTGATGATATGCTCTAAGCACTTCACCTCTAAGTCCATCTACGTTGGGTACAACTAGTTCCTTATTCTTTCGAAGCCACCCTTCTCGATCAAATCCTTATTTGATCATTCTCTTTCCATCGATACCCATCTCTACCCTAGAGATGGTTTCCAATAGATTAGGATCGTCCTTCTAACTGGAACCAATCCACTCAATCAAAATCGATCTAATCGTCAAGCTTACTAGCGTTTCTGAATCCAATTCACTCTTGGGTCTGAAATCATATCTTGTGATATACTCTAGTTGCTTCCATCCTATAAACAAAACCCCTAAACTGGCATGTATCCTACTCAATGCAACTATTACCGCACCCAAATCCTTTACTATGATCACTCTGCCCCATGGAGTCATGGCGACTCCACTGCACTGATCCATAGCCACTAGTCCTTTGCTATGTCCACTCTGCCCCATGAAGTCATAACAACTCCACTGCACTGGCTCATAGCCTTACTAATCATTTACTATGTCCACTTTGCCCCCTTGAGTCATGACGACTCTACTGCACTGGCTCATAGTTCTACTACAATCACTTTGTTCCCCATCACTGGAACCCTACAGGTGATAGTCTACTCAAGGGAAGAAAAATAGGAATAACATAGCAACCATAACATCCATCAAACAAGTCCTACCTATCACTTGCTAAATTCATAAACACATCGACACCTACATGATTGGTCTAACCAATCCCAATATGTCGATTCTAGTATGTGTGGTCCAACCAACATCAATAACTAATGGAAGCCCAGCCTCCATACATACACCGATGCCTACTTGACTGGTCCAACCAATCCCAGGCCAATGGAAGCCCATCCTCCCTACGGACTACCGTACGTCCAACGTACGTTTATCCTCCAAGGATAACTAGATCACGTCCAACGGATCCAGGGTAACGGGCGTCCCCAGATACCACTGCTTTTAGTCCGCCTAAAATACTTGAGTCCAACCCAAGTCTATCCATTATCTTGCCGCCCTCTCGAGTCCAACTCAAGCCGAATCCAATTCCTTGCAGCCTTCTCGAGTCCAACTCGAGTCAATCTATAACTCAGACCCAGTCTTGAGTATCCATTACCGACAAACTCTAGTCCAACGTGAGTCGTCGTCTCCGTATTCGTTGCATCTCCAAGATCAACGGACACCCATTTTCCTTTTACGAGTTCAAGTCCAACTTGAATAGCGCTAATCTTCGTTGTATCGTCCATGATCAACGAACACATCCTATTCCTTCAAAGTCCTACTATCCAAAGAGAACATCAACATAGGGTTCTAAACAATCCATTACTTTGCATCTTTCTCGAGTCCCAGTCGAGCAATCTCACAACCCTATCGAGTCTAACTCTGGGCAGTCTATACCATTGAACAGTCTTATCATGTTCCGTCTGCCCATCACTCCTCGAGTAAACCAAGATATCATCCAATGAAAAATCACAACAAGTATTTACCCCTCACGCAAACCATCCTAGTCGAAATCGACATTCCCCAAGCACAAGCCCCAAAGGCCTAAACCAATATCAGACAAGCACCCAAGGAACATCTCCTCCGAATTCGGACAATCCACGTGAGGTGATACTAGCAAAACAAGTAAGCACTGGAGCACTCATTTGCCTCCCAGAGACAACTAGAACTTATTACGACGATAACCTCTTAGCTTCCTTAACTCCAGTTACTATCGCCATCACTAGGTAGGTACCTAATACCACCCTATTCCTTTGGAGTAGATCGACTCCCCAAAATAATGCTAAACCCAGTAAAGCCCAAGACAAAGCAATCATAAGGAAACATACATCCATGACTCGACAAGACCACGTTACGGCAAATCATGCTAAGGTTAGTCGAACCACCAATCTGGTTCGTCACAACTAGAGGTCTATTGACTATCTCGGGTTTGTCAAACAATACCCGAACAGAAACATCTTAAATAGAAAGCATAACTTTTATATCGACACCCTTTCCCTTCTGCGCCGCACTTGGAGCATTCGACGAAGAAGGAATAGCGTTGATAACATACGCTTTCACAATCTACTTCTCCCTAGGAGGTTGTGGGTAATCATCCTTGTGATGTCCCGCCTGGCCACAGTTAAAGCACTTCCTTTCCCCAGGCTTTTCTCGACAATCTCTTGCATAGTGGCCCTTCTTGCCACAACTAAAGCATTCGTCGTCTTTCTTATTTTTCTTATTCTGACCATCCTTGGTCGGGTTCTGCTTCCTCTTGCTCTGAGAATTCTTCTTGCCTTCACCGCCTGCTTGCGGCTTTGGCTCCTCTGCAGATGCTGTAGCAACCTCAGTCTTCGACTTAGGAAAAAGGCTCTCTGACCTTAATGCCTTTCCTACAATAGACTCTAACGTCTCATCGATATGGTTTATAAGTCTTTCCCCCAAGTACCCATCCAAGCCGGTTATGAACTTCTCGTTCTTCTTTTCAGCTGTATCGATAAGGGACCATCCATATTTCGATAAAGTGTCGAATTCAGCGATATACTCCGAGACTGCTCTACCATTCTGCTTAAACTCCAAGAACTTCTTGAACAGTTCTGATTTATGAGCAACTGGAATAAACTTATCACAAAAGCGAGTCTTAAACTGATTCCAAGTAACTTGATCTTCTCGAGTAGCTGTTCTAATGGCATTCCACCAATTCATCGCTCGCCCTTGCAGCTGACGAGGCGCTAGCCTTCTTTTCATCGCATCCTCGATACCCAAGTCGTCGAAGATACGGTCACAGCTATCCAACCAGTCCTGAAAATCTGTGGCCGACTCCGTTCCGTGGAACGGCTTCCCACCAAGGTTAGTGTAATCCTTGCACCACTTGGCGAAATCGACCCTAGGCGCCTGCACTACTGGACCACCACCATTTCTGGGATTGGGAACTGCCCCTTGAACATCCCTAAGCATCTCATGAAGTTAGTGAACATCGTCCTCATATCAGGAGCATTCCCATTATTGGTCCCCCTACCAGCACCTCTAGCATATCGGCTCATCGTCAATCTGTAAAATGGGAAACGATTAACGACCCCATAGTGGTGCTAGTGCAGTACGACTTCATTCTTATACTACTAAAAGTATATATATATATATAGCTTTTAAAAACCAAATTAATCACAAATACACGCTCTCATATACGTACTATCTCTCCCTAGTGTCTTTCCCTAGGTTAACTACGCAACCTAGAGCTCTGATACCAAATGTGACGGCCCACCCCGCACCAACCGACATTTACTCCAAAAGTGCGTTGTACACATGTCCGGTCAGCACGGGACGGATCGTCAAAAGGAAAGGGAAGGAGGAAATGAACTAACAAGGAACCTGTAGAATGTCTCACAGCGCATGGGACAGGTCTCACAGCGCATGGGACAAAATATAATAATAATAATATACTTGACATAAAACAGGCGAGACAGTGCATAAGGTGAAAACTAAACCAACATAACAGCGGAAATCCAAATACAACTTATTACAACTTTCCAAATTTACTGTCTCTAAAACAAAAGAAAGGTAAAGTAGAAGATGCACGACTAATGCCCAAGTAGTGATCTTCAACAACACAGGGAGAATACTGTATATATCATACGTGGAAGCCTCCTGCTCGTCTCCAGATCAGCTACCCGTGCATACCCAGCTAACTTGTCTCTAGTCTGCTCGTGTGAGCACCCAAAGTAATAAGAAGAGACATAAAACTCTGGGTCAGACAAAAGTCTGGTGTGAGCGATAAGCAATAAAACAGAACAATAACAGGTATAATCCAATCATACCTGAACCTGGACCTGCAACCAAAGAGTTAGCACTACATACTGTACAATACTCTAAGGTGCCACTAACACATGGTGTGAATAATACGGGGTGGGGGTGTGCATGTCATAGTGATGGCAAACAATCAAGCATAGCAACCATCCTCACATCTCTCACTCAGTGCGTAAAGCATACGATACCCACTACCTTGGTCACCTAATCCTTTAGGCCATGACGGAATCCAATCCCGTACAACTATCACTACAAGCCCACCATCCATCTCTCAGTGGTGAACCAAAGTTATGAATACCGACAATCCCTTTGCACACGTCCCGCAGCAAAGCCCAATCACGAAGTGAACTCATTGGTTCCCATCTGGATCCTGAGCTCTAACTTCCATTTGGAATACCTTTGCATCTCGGGTTATTGGTTATCACCGGATCGGTCTTCTCCTTCTTCCTTGGTTCGGTTCGGATTTCTTCATCACCTCGGATCGGATCGAGTTCCTCAAGTCCCTCCATGATGCACCGGATCGGGTCGGGTCGTGCTCCATGCTCCAACTCATGGTGGTTCGGATCGTAGCCAAGCTCCGGATCGGTTCGGATACAACCCAGGTCGTACTTAACATCTCGGTTCATGACAAGTTCCTTCGGGTCGGATCAGAGGATGCCATCGGGTTCGGGTCGGAGAAGAATACTCCACGGGCGGTTCAGTTCGCGAGTTGCACCTCCTTGGCCACCTGTTCACGAGTTTCCAGGCGGATCGGGTCGGTCTCCATCACCACAAGCGGATCGGGTCAGATCGTGGAGAGTGGTTCGGTTCGGATAAAGGGGATCCGATCCGGTCCCTGTCTGCAGTTCCTGCACTTTGTCCAGCAACTTCCAGCAACTGTTTATACGCCTCTCGACGGCGTTTTCGACCATTCTAACTATTCTAAACAATCACTAAGCATACCATACAGTCATAGCAACATGTATAATCATTCACAAACACCAAATCAACGATCATACCATGTAAAATGGATCAAACATACCCAAAAACCCATATTTTCCCCTTAATCCCTCTTAATCATGTTTGGGTATATAATTAGCAAAACTTATCCAAATTAGCCAAATTTTCTAACAGAGGTCTAAAACAATATTTAAGAATTTCTGAATATTTTTCCAGATTTTAGTCATGCATAAATTCGCTAATTATCACTAATCACCCCTTAATCCCCCAAATTCCGGGATTTGCAAAATTAGTCGAAATTAACCCAAATTCATATTAGAGGCATAAAATGATGTTTTAGAATTTTAGGAATTTTTCTAGATTTTTCTGAGCCATAATTTCGCTAATCTTCGCTAATTACCATAACTAGCCGTAATTAGTGAAAAACAACGCAAATCACTCACCTTAGCTACAAACAAACTTTAGATCTGAAATAATATCTAGTTTGGATCCAATCCCTATGTGTTCTAGCAGCTCTCTCTCTGATTTGGTGCTACCCTCCCTTGATTTGATGTAGTTTTGCTTAATCTTCGATTAGAAAGTGATTAGAGACGATTTGGGATGAAATTTGAAGGTGGAGGCCATGGCTAGGGTGAAAGACATGTTTGTGGCGGCTGGAAAATGAAATAAAATTCGTTTTCCTACTGTTTTCAGCCTCCCCATAATCCTAATCCCGAAATGGGTTATGGGCCTTCTTGCTAATCACCTCAATTAGGCCCGGTTAAGCTGTTTTTCACCTTCTAAACCTTGTTTCAGCCATATCTCCCAAACGGTAAGTCCGTTTCTCACATGTGACCACTCTACGGAAAGGTAAACCATCAAACGAATCTAATGGAAGTAGTTTCAGGTCAAAATTCCTTTCCAATCAAAAGTTATGGCCGAAACAAGATCAGCTAGGGGCAAAATGGTCATTTAAAAATCGACTAAAATCATGAACATGGTAATTTACCCCAATAGTCGTTCCCCAACTCTACACGACCATACGACTTCGTATGAGAAAGAAATAAATATTCTACAATCCTCCGATGCGTAGAATGCAGGTTGTTACATTCAGCTTCTATTGTACATTATGTTTGTTTTCCGCTGTAGACATTTATGTATATCTTCTGAACTGTATTTGTACTAAGTATGATCCTATATACTGTGTAACTCTGATAATTATGTTTATCCAGTATATTCTATTGTTCATTATCTGGTGTATTTATTTACTTCTGTTCTGCTATTGTCTGTTTATGTGTTATATTCCAAAGATTACCCTTGTCTCCGTCCGTACGGGATTTGGGGTTGTCTCAATTTCCATAGCTTATTTACATATCACTATCATTTCACAACTATTAGTTGCTGACTGTAAACTAGTAGGAGAACAATTCTCTAAGTGTAAACCCCGAAGGCCGAAACCAACATCAGATCGATACTAAGAAACTATTCAACTTAACTAATCTCTAGTCAGTTTCTAATTTTTCTTAACTCTATTTCTTAACTCTATACGATTAACCCTAGTTTGTTTTTAACTCAAATTGATTAACTCTATTTGATTACCTCTAACTGGTTAACTCTAACTGATTAACTCCTTTTAAATAAACTATATTCGATTTACTCCTTTAACTCTATTCGAATAAATTATATTCGATTAACTCCTTTAACTCTATTCGAATAAATTATATTCGATTAACTCCTTTTAAAATATCGTATTTATTTTCTAAATAAATATTTCCTTTATTTTAATTCTATTTATTCCTTAAATCAATAAATAATCCCTTTTAATCTATTTGTAAATGTTCTACAAATATTTCATTATTTTCTATTATATTTGTAAATGGTTTACAAATATTTCTCTTCTTATTTGTTTGACAAATATTTTCTTTTATATTTGTTTTACAAATATTTTCTTTTATATTTGTTTTACAAATATTTCCCTCCATATCTGTTTAACAAATTCTTTCCCTTATATTTGATTTACAAATATATTTCTTTTATTCAAAATCCTTTTTCTTTTATAATATAAAATCCATTGATTTTATATAAATAAATTATTTTCAAATTATACTTTGAAATTCCCATTTCCACATTATGGTATTTCTATGGTACTTAACACACCATATAACAATGATAAATATCGTCCAAACACACATAATCAACAACAGGTTATAATTCACATCATATATCAAAATATATGAAAAAACAATAAAATAATTGTTAAGGAATCCAGTCGGATTCCTCCAACCTGTTTCCCTGCATCCACAGACGTTACACAACATGATTGTCATCACTTTCAGTTCAATATGCTATATTCTGTTAAACAGAATCAATACAAAAAATTCAACTAACTGACTAGAAGTTCAATCAAACAGTCAACACACAATCAATCAAACAATTTTTAACAGTTCTAAAAATACAACATGAAATTATAAACTGTTCAGAGTTAGTGAGATTTACTCACTTTGGACTATCATTGTTAAATAGCGAAAATTGTTGCTTGATTTGATTCTGACAATTTATTTCGCCATAAATTCAAATGAGCTCCAATGGACCTCCAGTCAGTCCCATTTGGTAGTCGTCGTCCATAAGATCCCAACGCGACCAGTTTCGCCGAGTTTCGTTTTCGTATGACAAAGTTATGATAATAACAAGTTATATACAATTTAATATAAACTAACTTAAGTCAAAAAGTCAAACTGGCCTCACCACAACACCTTGGCCCAATACCACACCCGCAATCAATAGTACCCTTTCTCCCCCGAACACGTTTCTCTCCCAAAACTGCACAACACTTCACCTATTTCAGATTCTTCCATGCACAAATCCTTCTCCACCAAAATACTAAAATTCAAACTAAATATACTAAAATTCCTCTCAGACCTTCCTTGCCCATCTCATACCCGCAACCTGTAGCTCTACGCCATCATCTGGTTTCCGTCGCACACTTCAATTCGACGAACTCAGGAAGGCAACGACCTTTAATTCCACCGAATACCTAATTCTTTGCATCCAAATGTTAAATCCCTCAATAACTCCAAAATCAATACCCAACTCGCCAAATACTGCTTCAAATCCTCATGAGCAAATCACCTCGCACGCTGCTCTTAAATACAGCGAGCCCTACCTCATTCGATCCCCACAAAAACTATACAGTGTTGAAGAACTTCTCAAAATGAGTTGGTATATATATATCTAATGATTTATAAGATTTTATTTGATTCGTCTTTGATTTATTTGCTTGCCATTCTTTTTCTGTAAGAAGAACAAACCGACGGCGCAAATCAGAGAATTAATTAGGTTAAGTTAGGATTTAGATGTTATATTTATAGGCAAAATAAATTTCTAGATATTTTCATAGAAGGAATATTCCCGTTATTTTCTCCATCGTTAACTCGTTTTTGACTTCTAAAAATTCGTGTGATCGCACACGATACCCAAAAATCACGAAACTGGACATGCAGCTGCAGTTCGACATTACGGTCCCAACGAAACTGATTTCGTCAAATTCCGACTTCGTTTGCTCACACAGCGTATTTTTAACCGTCGAAATATTGACTGTTGCTCACTCTAAAAATCCATACGGCCACACAGTGACTCTAAAAATCACGAAACTGGAAATCTAACAACTATTTGACATTGCGGATCCAACAAAATTAGTTTCATCGAATTTCGACTTCGTTTGCAAAACCGTCTATTTTTAAAGCTCTGAATGACCCATTTAAATATATAAATATATTTAAATATAATTAAATTAAATATTTAAAAATAAATATTATCGTCTATATTCACATTGGAATACCATACAGCTCTATTGGGATTTATAACTTGATATTTCAAATACCGATTAAATCGATATTCGATTTAAAATGAAATTCCTTTTTAAAAATATAAACAATTCCTTTATAAATTATCAAGGAATTCCACAGCGACTTTTTAAAATTTGATTTGGACATATCTCAAAATTTACACGACAAAATCCTGATTTTTCTTTTCCACTAGAAAGATATACTCCACCAGCTCCACACGTTTCTTGTTTCACATAAATCCGGATTAAAACGAATCCTGTACATTCAGTTGAAGTTCAAATCGCCAATTTACGAACTGCAGCGCCATTTCAAGCTCGTTTTTAATTATAATATAATTATACAATCAAACTGTCGTTTATATAATATATTCGTTATTCAATTTCAATTCCAAGCTGAATTAAATATCACATATGATCCGGTTCACACCATATCGCCATTTCAGCCAATTCTGATTATTTCAGAATTAAATATATTATTTAATTTGTTATTTTAATTAAATATTCACCATTATTTAAATTCCGTGACCTTTTATTTCACTATATCACTATTTATATAATTAAATTAATTAATTATAATACCTCTGCCAATGCGGGTCAATACACTATATATATATATATATATATATAAACATAGGAGTGGATTATGCAAATGGGATTAATGTCCTAATCACGTTTAAAATGTCAATCCTAACAATCACTAATAAGGTACACATATTAACAATTAAATAATAAAAAGGGGAATAACAACATCAATATATAACATGTAGCGAAAGCTTGAATGATTACTTCAATAATAGAATAGAGATAAAGTTTAATATTCCTAAATATATAAGTAGAATCCTCAATTTGATACCAATCCACTTTTTATCTAATTTTCATGTATAAAACCTTAATATTTTAAAGATTTTAAGTAGTGAAAGTCTATATAAGTGGATCGTGTGTAGGAAAGTATGAATGTGAATACGTAGAGTAATATAGGAAAATAAAAGCTAGTAAGGAAAATGCACACCGGTGTTTTTATACTGAATTTGACCTCCCCTCCTACGTTCGGTCCCAAAGCTCCCTTTTGGTATTCTACTATCACAAACCCTTGCTTCGCCCGAAGAAATAGTCTTAATTACAACATTATTTCTCATCAAATATTGTTTCTTATATAACAAGAATGTTGACTAATCAGTACACGATCTTCCAAAATATTCTTAAGTAACAATCGCTTTGAAGTGCATATATATATATATATATATATATATATATGAAAGAGTAGTAGATGATTGTGAGTGATTTGATTTGCTTGATCGTTGATAGAGTATAGAAGTAATAAAATGCAAACAATGTGAAAATGTGATCTTCTCCTTGAGTGGTTATGCCTTAAATAGTGTTAAGGAGTGGTACTTGCAGAGTATTATCCATAGGCTTCATCTGAGAGTTGTATCGATTGGTATTGAAGAGTTGTGATGAAGAGGAGTGGAAGTGGATACTCAAAATGTGACAGTTGCCTATTATTATTTTCAGCCAAACTCTAGGTAAACATCTAGTTTTTATTTCAGACATCTAAATTTTTCTTTAGACATATATTTTTAGCCTGGAAGAAAATCCATATGTCTGGATAAAATATCAGACATGTGATCATTATATAGATTATTTTCCAATTCTGAGATCAGACATCTAGATATATTACCAGACGTCTGACACACCTATGTCAGTTGCGCATGCTTGTTTTCTTTTTCTCCTTTCTTTGTGCATACTTCTCTTTCTTCGTTTGTATTTTTCTTTATTGTAGAGTCATGATATATGCTCCATGTTAAGTCGATCTTCAGCATTTTCCGGCATAAAATAATTATATGTATGGTTTTCACTGTGTAGTTTTCGTCATCGGAATCAAAGATTGGATTTCCTAGCATTTTCCCCCTTTCGATGATGAAAACACACAATGTAATTAAGAATATAAATTTTCTAACTCCCCCTTAATATGTGATCTACCCTTGAAAGTATTCTCCCCTTTTATCATCATCGAAAAGGAATACCATTATTTTAGATAGCATATACACACTATTTTTTTTAAGATAGCAAAAACATTTCCATGCTTTAGATAGCATGTACACACCAATATAAGAGAATATAACTGTGCATATAATGGAGACACAATAAGCATGAACAAGATTAAAGCATCATATTTACAGTACAAACCATAATAACACCACAATGTGTTTCACAAGCGTACCCGACAACAATGTCACAAGCATATTACAAAAGACAATATCACAACCACATCACAAAATAGAAGTTTAATATTTACATTTTGCATAGCATGTTAACTAAGCATCGACGTCTATTTGATTGATTTCTACTTGTTTAGGTTTTCTTTCCTCCTCGTTATCTTCCACTTTCTCTTCTTTGTAACCAGATTCTTTAGAGTTCCCTTCTTTATAAGCTTTTCTGGTGAGGAGAAAGGTGATGGTGGAGATGATGTTAGAGGTCGAGTGCATCGTAAGGGTTTCTTTAAGGAAAGCGCAAACGTACTCATCGTTTTCTCTACGGTTGCGAGACGAGGCGCTTGGCCAAATTCCATATTTGCAATTTGATTTGCCAAAGCAATTTGATTTTGATATAAAATTTGTTGATTAGGAATAACAACTTCACGAAATGATTCATTTGAAGTATTTGTGTTTTAGGAGAAGTCATACCTTCGAATGTTTGATGTTGAGACGAGGATTCCGGTATATCCTGAATATGTTCTTCTTGATGATGCTCTTAAGGCGGAACTTGTTTTTCTTGATGACTTTCTCTCCATTCATTGAGAGTGCAAAAAGTAGGTGGTTCTTGTGGAAGTTGCATCAAGGAAAAGAACTTTTTAGCCACCTCCTTAATCGTAATTTCCTCGAACGGTGATAGATAAGTAGGAACTTCTTTTGCTTTTAGCACACACATAATGAAAGGAGCATGTATGATCGATTGTCGAGAACGATTCCAAAAATCTTTTAGCTCATCAAAGATAAATTGAGCCCAATTCACATGAATACTGGCGAATATAGCACATAGGGCTCTGTGTTATAAATCAAAGATATTCTCACGACTACCAAGACATGGAAAAGCTGTATTAATAAGTGCTCGAGCAAAAAGTCTTATTTTCAGCCTTAAGATCAAATTTTCCTAAATTATCTTTAGTGTTTAATATAAAACATTTCGATCCGAAAGTTCTAAAGTATGAAACTTTAGATTTTCTTCCAAAAATAGTTTATAAGAAATATTTTTAGTCATGGGTCGTATTAATATTCGATTTAAAACATAGCAAGCTATTGCAATGGCTTCAGCCCAAAAATGTTTTGGTAAGTTACTGCTACTTAAAAGTGTATGAGCACATTCTCATAATGTACGAATTTTTCTTTCTACTACACTGTTTGTTATAGTGTGCGAGGAAAAGAAAAATTGTGACTTATTCCTTTCTTTTCACAAAAGTTAGTGAATAAATCATTTTCAAATTCACCGCCGTGATCACTCCTATATTTTTTATATTTAAATCCATTTGAGTTTTAATTAGTTTGGCAAATATTTTAAACATACTAAAAGTATCACTTTTATGTTTTAAGAATAGTATCCATGTATATCAAGTAAAGTCGTCAACCATTACAAAAACATACTTATTACAATTTATTGATCTTACTTGAGTCGAACCAAATAAGTCTAAGTGTAAAGTCTCTAATGGTTGTTTTGAAAAATTATTTTTCTTAGATTTAAACGGACTTTTTTTTATTTTTCCAAATTGACAAGCATCTATAAATTATTAATTTTAAAACTTATTTTATGTAATCCTTTAACTAGTTCATATTTTGCTAATTTATTAATATATTTGAAGTTAACATGACAAAATCGTTTATGCCATAACCAAGGATCATCATGATTTACGATTAAGCATAGATCAGAATTTTGTTTAGCTTTCATGTTTAAGATATACATGTTTTTATTTTTAAATCCTTCGAAAACTAAATTTTTACTATTATCGAGTGTATTGCATTATCTTTTTCAAAAATTAATTTGAAACCCTTTATCGCATAACCGACTAGTACTTAAAAGATTATGCTTTAAGCAATAAAACATTAGAAATAATTGGAGAAGTAGATATACCAATATTGATGACTTCACCAATGCCAATGACGTATACTTTTGAGTTATCGCCAAATGTTACAGTGCCACCATCCATGTATGTGATATTTGATAATATTCTTTTGTTTCCTGTTACATGCTTGGAGCATCCACTATCTAATATACATTTCTCCTTTTTTTAGTTTTGGGTACCTACAAGATAAGAGAAATTAATTGGTACCCACTTCCTCTGTTATGGTCCTATATGTTAGGCGGTGAAGGCAGCCATACCCAGGTGGGTTTGGGGCCTTTAAAAACTTTTTTTTCATTATAAACTATATTTATAGAAATTTTTTGATATACTTTTGTTTAATAATTTTTTTATTGGATTTTGGAATCCTTATTTTTATCTCATTAGGTTTTAACACCTTTTTATTGACAATTTTCTTTTTAACATTGTTATAAAAAAACTATGGTTTTTCGATTTCAAATCCTTTTTAAAACCTAAACCCTTTCTATTTCCCGAAGGTTTGGAACTTTTGATGATATATTGCTAATTTTGTTTTCCTTTGTTAAATTTTGAAACATTTGTAGTAATCTTTACTAACTCATTTTTTAGTTTTGAAATTTCTGAAAGTGAAACTTCTATATTACTACTCAAGGTTATGTTTTTATTCAAAATATCATTATTTTCTAGTTTAACTTTTATTAATTCTTTTGATAATAAATCATCTTCAAAAATCATTTTTTTATGATCATTTTGAGAATTTTCTAATTCATCTTCTGAAACAGTGTTTACAACTTTTAATAATCCTATCTCAATTTCCAATATATTTATTTTAGCCATACGATCCTTGTTTATTTTTATTTTTTTGCTCTCTATAATTATCATCTAGTTCCATACTAATTTATAGAATTTCATTATAAGTAAGTTCGACGCATACCTAATCTGTATCTGCCATATAGCATACGTATGCTTGTTCCGTATCACTATCACTCTCATATTCTGATGGGGAAGAATCAGAATCCCAAGTGATTTGAAAAGCTCTTCTTTTCTTTTTGAATTTTTCATTTTTTTCTTTTTGTTGAGAATCTTTGGCTAATCTTTCTTCATTTGACCAAATTCATCACATTTGAAGCATTTGACAGATAGCTTATTTGCTGAACTTTATTTTCCATCCTTTTGAAACTTTGTCATTTTCCTGAACTTCTTGAACATATTATAATTTTTGGCCATGAAAACAATTTCATCTTCGCCTAAGTCGGAATCTTCTTTGTTGGCTTAAAGTGTTATATTTTACTTTTCAGTATTTTGTTACTTTCTAGCTTGCAGGTTAGCTTCATAGGATAATAAATTTCTAATTAATACCTTAACCTTGAGTTGAGAAAGGTCGTTTGGCTCTTCTATGTAGTAATACTTTCCTTTTCCAATCATTAGTCAAAGAATTCAAGATTCATGTAAATAAATCGAAATCTGTGAACTTGACTCCGAGTGCCATAATATCATGTTGTATAGTTTGGAATATAGCACACATATCACTAATGGACTCACTTGCTCTCATTTTAAAAGATGAAAATTGATTTTGTAGAATTGAGATTTTTGTTTGTTTAACTTTTATGGTACCTTCGTCAGTGCTTTGCAAGGTACACCATATATCATAGGAAGTACTGCACATCATGACACATGAAAATTTATTTTTATCTCATGCACACAATAAAACATTCATAGCTTTTAAATTGTTAGAAGCTGCATTTTTTTGAGCATCGGTCCATGCACTCAATTCAATAGTTGGTGCTTCATATTTATTTTGAGTGGCAGACCAAATTTCCAAACCGTTTGCCTCCATAAAAATCCTCATATGAGTAGACCAATATGCATAATTTGACCCATTGAAAAGTGGAGCATGTTGTGTGGATTGACCTTCTTGAAATGTACTTATACTTCCCATATTAAGTGATGTAAGTAGAAGTTACTATAATTTGATCAAACCTTGCTTTGATACCAATTGAAAGTCTATATAAGTGGATCGTGTGTCGTAAAGTATGAATGTGTATGCTTAGAGTAATATAGGAAAATAAAAGATAGTAAGGAAAATTCACACCAGAGTTTTTATACTGGTTCAGACCTCCCATCTTATGTCCAGTACAGAAGTCCCCTTTCGGTATTCTACTATCACAAACCCTTTCTTCGCGCGAAAGAATAGGCTTAATTACAACATAATTTCTTGTAAAATGTATGTTCTTGTATAACAAGAATGTTGACTAATCAGTACACGATCTTCCAAAATATTCTTGAGTAACAATTGCTTTGAAGTGCAAATAAATATGGAAGAGTAGTTTATGGTTTTGAGTGACTTGATTTGATCTTTTCCTTGAGTGTTGATGCCTTAAATAGTGCTGAGGAGTGGTAGTTGAAGAGTAGTACCCATTAGTCTTCATCCAAGAGTTGCATTGATTGGTATCAAAGAGTGGTGATGAAGAGGAGTGAAAGTGGCTATTAAAAATATGACAATCGCTTATTATTGTTTTCGGCCGAACTTCAGGTCAGACATCTGGATTTTATTCGAGATAAATGAATTTTTCTTCAGACATATATTTTTAATCCCAGAAGAAAATCCAGACATCTGGACAAAATATCGGATGCCTGATCGGTATACAGATTGTTTTCCGATTCTGAGATCATATGTCTGAATATATTACGAGACGTTTAACATACATGTGCATGTTTTGTTTAAGTTTCTCCTTTCTTTGTGCATACTTCCCTTTCTTCTTGTATCCTTTTCTTTATGTAGAGTCATGTTTTATGCTTTATGTTGAGTCGATCTTGAGTATTTTCCTACATAATTTAATTAATTATATATATGGTTTCCATTATGTAATTGTCGTCATCGGAATCAAAGAATGGATTTCCTAACAAGTAATAAGTTTAAACAATCCATTTCAGAAATAGATATTTAAACCTATTTAAATTGCAATATTTAAGTCCTTAAGCTTTTGCAAATATATATATATATATATATATACATATTTAAACAAGTGGATTAGACCAAATTCAAGAATCATACCCCCACCCAAATATCTTTTCTTCTATTACATCAATAATCCAAACCTTGCTAAAATTGAGTAACCATTTCTGGTATAAACATAAATAAAGGAAGATTTGGGGGTTTTGATATTGTTTTTGTTTCGTATAAATCCAAATCTTTCAAGACACAATAATCCAAATTTAAACCATCAAATCATAGAAAATAGCAAACTTAAATGATTTCCGTTCACATTGATTTGAGATAGAAAACAGTGGAATTTGCTATGGAAATGAAATCTGGATTCAGCCTACGAAACCGTTCTCCAATCCCTCTATAATATATATATATATATATATGTATATATATAAGAATTAGAATCTTGTATATATACAAAAAAAACCAAATTTCTAGAATTCTAAATCTATAGAAAACTTAGAGTAGAGAAGGTAGAATGAAGACAAAAGAGGTAGAATAAAGAAAAGAGAGGTAGAAGAGAACCTCACTTTTCTTTGAAAATTGGCAATGGAAGAAGGGTAGAAAAGAGGAATAGAAAATGATAATAGGGTTTGCGTAATAACCCAGAAATTTTTTCAATTAGAAACCAGGATTTTTTAGTTTTTAAATACCCGGTATGAATTTAAAAATTAACTTTTATAATAAATATGAATTTTAAAATTTTAATTTAATCGGATGTCATTAATATCGGGTTTTGTTAGCCCCATTTGTCCATTATTAACTGCTAATTGATAGCATAGAAATTGGTATATTATACCAAATCTAAGTCTACCTGTTTGAAAGACTTTAAAATGTAACAAAACTGTTACAAAATCATAAGAAGAAAACCATGTTCAAAGGACCATGGTTTTATTTTGGAGCACATGGTTTTATGAGGTGAATTTTACCAAAGTACCTGTGTTTTCTTCCTATAAGTAGAACCCTATACCCTCCTTTCTCCACACTTCACTCCTCTCACTTTTCTCTACTTCTTCTCCACCTTCTTGGCCATTGCTTCTTATCCTATCTCCCTCCTCCTACCTCTCTATATTTCCCTCTTTCTACCTCCATAATTCGGCCCCTTCTTGGCCATGGCTTCTTAGAAACTGAAGTGACTTTGAAAAAATTTTGTAAAGGCTGGAATTTTATTAAACAAGGTTTTTCGACAGTAAACGGTGCGTATAAGTTTAATAAGTTAAAACTGATATCGTTTTGAGATTGAAGTCTGGTTTAGCTATATAAAAGATTTTTTAACTCAAACCGATTGCTCCATATAACTTATATAATATTTAATTTGAGTTTTGGAAATTTTGGGCTTTAAAAAATTAATTTTTGAAAATAATAATATTTTAATAATTAAATAATATTATAATATTAATTAAAAATAACATTTGAATTTATAGTTGAAATTATGAAGTATTGTTTTGAAACAGTCTTATATATATTTTAAATGGTTATCTAAACTATTTTGAAGTAAATCAGATTATTTTTAGTATAAATATAAAATACGATTAGAATAGAGCTTGTCGCACTGCGGTAGTTCAAAACTTTCGACAGTAGGCTTTAAACTGTTATAATGGGTTCATTTTAAATCGGATTTCCCTAAAACAAAAACGTTTGCATTCTTATAATAATAGTTTTCAAATGAAAAAGGAATTTTCCAATATCACTTTATAGTTTGCAAGTTGTGTTACCGAATTTGGAAACCAATTGGAATGGCTATTTGAAATTTTTAAAAAATATGCACTACGCCAAAAATCGAATCAGATAATAGTGATCACACAACATAAGCTTGATTTGTTGTTTTCCCAACATTTTCCACTGTTTCACACAACATATGAAAACAATAACCTGTTGTTTGAATAAGTATGTGAATTCTCTATGTACAATCTTGGAATTCAAACAACATTTTATATGTCGTCTGATTTATGTTATCAATTTTTTAGTTTTCGCTCTAACTTTTCCCTCCTAGTTATTTCGTGGCCACTCTTTTTATTTTATTTCCCTCTAATATTTTGGTAGCCGCCTTCCTCAAATAATTTCCCCCTCAATATTTTGTGTTCCCTCTTCTCTCCCTCTAAAAACAAAATCAGCAAAACCCTTTAATCTCACTCTCTAAACCAAATCAAAAGAACCAAATTGACCATGTTCCCTCTTCCCACTTTTCTCGCTTATTGTCTCTTATCAAATCACAACTTTGAGGTTGGAAACAGGTGGATACCGGAAATTTAGGGCTTCTCATCACTTATTAAATCGCGACTTTGATGTGTGAATACTTCATCGTTGGTTCGATTCTCTATAGCTTTTGTCACTTCTCCCCCTTGTCGAATTCAATTGAGAAAGGTAAGAACTTTTACCTTTTTGATTTGTGTTGTCTTGATTTGGAAATATATAGGATTAAAAACCTTTGCTATCTGATTTTGGTTGTCGATTACTTGCTCAAACTGTGTGCCTTGATTGATGAATTTGTTTCTGTATATGGTGTGGCTAATTCCTTGATTTGTTGCCCATATATTTGTCGATTTCGGCCTTTGATTTTGAACAAAATTATTTTTCACTTTATTTCCTTTGATTTTGATATCGAAATTCTTGATGCTTGCACCAGGTTCTACTTGCATTTTACATTGTGTATCTTGCATCTTGGTGCCTGATATTGGTAGATGTTTGGTTCGCTTTGAATGTAAAATTAGGATCGATTCAGCAGCGGAAAACAAAATTTTTCACATCAAAATTGTAATTCGAATCGAAAATTAAACTAAAGCAAGTATCTTTCTTCTTTTCGACTCAAATTAAAGAAGGTGATTAAGCTAGAAGTTGAATCCAATTCCATATTAGATCGAATCAAACGCTTGAAATCGAGCGTCTCTATAGGAGATCCACCAACGTCGCCTTCGAAGATGACTATCGGAATCGAAGACTGGTGATTTGGTACTAGCCGCAAAGAGGAATTTTGGTTCTAGGGTTTATCTTTTGTAAGATCGGATAAAAAAGGAAAGGAAGTAACCCGTCCCTTTTATAATATGCTATCCGATATTTTATATCCCTTTAAACCCGTTCTTCCCATTTTAAATAAAAGAATTTGTCAAACTGTTTTGATATCCTTTTATTTAAATATCATCACCATTTGCAACGCTTATAAGTGTGACCCTATAGGTTGTTGTAGTTTTGGCAACAATTTAAACATTTAAACTGTAAACAGTGAGCGATATCTAGAAATACATCGCTGCTACCCAAACTACAACAATATCAGTAATTCGATATGACCTTTGTGAACAGTGCATTAATATAATTTAATCCTTTTAACAATTATATCCAAGATTAAACTGGAGCCATGGATCGTATCATTCTCTTTATAATTTAATCTATTTTCTTGATCAGTGAGTGGACTGTTCAGAACAAATCAACATTTGAGCACGGCCATGCATTTCACAATCTCACTCAATCAATTGGTCCAAGGATGTCACTACAAATATATCGTAGGGTTAAATTCCATCTAGATCATTCATAATTTATATTCGAATCTAGATATATCCAACAATCACCGTTATCATTATTCTATTATGAAATAACTTTAGATGATATCAAAACATAAATATCTTCGAATAAAATTATAACGATTTCAGGTTTGAGGATCATTATATCACTATCACTATGAGAATAACTTACGATACTGTTAATTATTTTCCATGTAGTTATCTCACGGTGGGTCAGCCCAATACGCTATTTTCTAATACGTGTTTAAATCTTGACTTTAATATCACATATGTTAATAATCAATGAGATGTGATCATCAGTCAATCAATATACTAGTCTCAACGTTTTATTGTTCTCCTGTATAAATAATAAAACTCGACTAGGGACATTTAAGAATTATAATACTTGTCATATCATATAATCTCAAGTTCAGTCTTATTCGAACTATATAATCCCGTATTGTTATTCTAAGGATTTATGTTATTATTATTTATATAACACAGTAAATAAAAAATAACAGAACATTTTATTCCAAATAAAACATAACAATAACAATGTCATTATTATTCACATCTAACAGATTGCCTCTCGGGCACAAACTCTAACAATCTCCCACTTGCACTTGAGCCAATCATTCATGTATCGAATATCCATGAAACTGGTGTGACTATCATTCTTCTTCTGCGACAAAGCTTTAGTCAATGGGTCTGCAACGTTATTATCCGTTGGGACTTTGCAGATATGTATGTCTCCTCTATCAATAATTTCATGGACGAGATGGTATCGCCAAAGTATGTGTTTGGATCGTTGACGTGATCTAGGTTCCTTAGCCTGAACAATGGCCCCATTGTTGTCACAATAAAGATCTATTTGATCAACAGTGGATGGAACAGCAGTAAGTTCAGAGATGAAATTCTTAATCCAAACAGCTTCCTTAGCAGCTTCTGAAGCAGATTCAGCTTCCATGGTCGAATCAGCGACTGTTTCTTGCTTTGAACTTTTCTAGCTAACAGCAGCACCATTAAGGAAAAATACATAACTTGACTGTGACTTGTAGTCATCTTTATCAGTCTGGAAACTAGCGTCTGTGTAACCTTTTACCATTAATTCCTCTTCGCCTCCATATATCAAGAATGAATTTTTAGTCCTTTTCAGGTACTTAAGAATGTTTTTGACGGCTGTCCAGTGACTTTCACCTGGATCTGATTGGAATCTACTTGTCATACTTAAAGCATAAGAGACATCTGTGCGAGTACATAACATCGCATACATGATTGATCCAATTGCCGAGGCATAAGGGATCATCTTCATGCGTTCCTTATCATCTGATGACTTAGGACATTGACATCTAGAAAGTGATATTCCATGTGATATGGGTACATATCCTTTCTTTGCCTCTTGCATGCCAAATCTTTTCAGCACTTTAACAATGTATGTATTCTGACTTAGGCCTATTAATTTTCTTGATCTATCTCTATAGATTTTAATACCTAAAATATAGGACGCCTCGCCTAAGTCTTTCATTGAGAAATTTTTTCCCAACCATGTCTTTACCGCTTGTAATGAATCAACATTATTCCCAATAAGTAATATGTCATCCACATATAATACTAGGAATATAATGTTACTCCCACTGATTTTCTTGTATACACAAGGTTCATCTTCGTTCTTAGTGAAGCCAAACTTTTTGACTGTTTCATCAAAACGAAGGTTCAAACTACGAGATGCTTGCTTCAATCCATGTATGGATCGATGTAATTAACAAACTTTTCTAGCTTCCTTTGGATTGACAAAACCTTCAGGTTGTGTCATGTACACATCCTCGATGAGATTTCCGTTAAGGAATGCAGTTTTGACATCCATCTGCCAGATTTCATAATCGTAAAAGGCGGCAATTGCAAGAATAATCCTTATGGATTTAACCATAGCCACTGGGGAGAAAATTTCATCATAATCAACTCCTTGAATTTGTTTGAAACCCGTCGCCACCAATCGGCCTTTATAGGTTTGTACTTCACCTTCCATGTCAGTTTTCTTCTTGAAAACTCATTTGCACCCGATTAGTTTTACCCCATCAGGTGGATCAACCAGAGTCCACACTTGGTTGGTATACATGGAATCCATTTAAGATTTCATGGCTTCAAGCCATTTTTCAGATTCTGGATCATTCATAGCCTCTTGGTAAGAAGTAGGTTCATCTTGATCTATGAGCATTACGTCTCCTGTTTGAGTTATTAGATATCCAATATATCTATCGGGCTCATGACGTATTCTACCAGATCTACGAATGTCTTGTGTAATTTGAGCATCTTCAGTTTCCACAACGTTTTGTGGTTCTTGCTCAACTTCAAGATCAGGTTCAATATCATCTTGTGGTTCCCGAATTTCTTCGAGCTCTACTTTATTTCCATTAGAATTTTTAAAGACTAGTTCCTTTTCCATGAAAACAACAAATCGAGCAATAAACACTTTATTCTCAGATGGTTTGTAGAAATAATACCCTTTTGTTTCCTTTGGATATCCCACAAAATAGCACTTATCTGATTTGGGTCTGAGCTTATCAGACATGAGACGCTTAACATAAGCCTCACATCCCCAAATCTTCATTAAAGAGACAACGGGATTTTTCCCAGTCCATATCTGATATGGTGTCTTTTGAACCATTTTAGTGGGTACTCGATTAAGTACGAATCCAGCTGTTTCAAGGGCATGACCCCAAAACTTATTGGAAGATCTGTTTGACTCATCAGTGATCGTACCATATCTAATAAGGTGCGATTTCTCCTTTCGGATACACCATTCCATTGTGGTGTTCTCGGCGAAGTGAGTTGCAATACAATACCACACTCTTTAAGATAGTCATTAAACTCTTGGTTCAAATATTCTCCTCATCGATCTGTTCTAAGAGTTTTTATATTTTTACCAAGTTGGTTTTGAACTTCATTCTTGAATTCTTTGAACTTTTCAAAGGATTCGGATTTGTGTTTCATAAGATACACATATCTGTATCTACTGAAGTCATCAGTAAATGTAATGAAGTAATAAAACCCGCCTCTAGCTGATGTGCTCATTGGACCACATACATCACTATGTATAAGTTCCAATACATCTTTAGACCGTTCACCGTGTTTAGTAAAAGGAGCTTTTGTCATTTTCCCTAATAAACAAGATTCGCATTTTTCATAAGATTCAAAATCAAATGAATCCAAAATTCCATCTTTATGGAGTTTCGATATGTGTTTCTTGTTTATATGGCCTAGACGACAAATGCCAAAGGTACATTGGATTTAAATCATTCGATTTAATCCTTTTGGTATTAACGTTATAAACTGGCGAATCAAAATTAAGAATGTAGAGACTATTAATTAACTGTGCACTTTAAATATCTCATTCAAATAAAATAAACAGCATCTGTCTTTTATTATAAATGAAAATCCTAACTTGTCCAAACAAGAAACATAAATAATATTTGTCTTAATAGAAGGCACAAAATATCAATCTTCTAATTTTAAAACTAATCCAGTTGGTAAGGACAAGTGGCAGCTTCCTTTGGCTAATGCGACAACTTTTGCTCCATTTCCCACACGCAAGTCCACTTCTCCTTCTGCCTAGTCTCTACTCCTTTGCATCTCCTGCAAATTGACACAGATATGTGATCCACATCTAGTATCTAATACCCATGATGATGAAGTAGATAAGTTGACATATATAACATTTATACTTGAATTGGGCGAAGTCAAACTTCCCTTCTTCTTCTTTAGTTCTTCCAAATAAACATAACAGTTGCGTTTCCAGTGACCTGGCTTTCCGCAGTGGTGACAATCACCTTCTTTGGGAACCCCTCCTTTAGGTTTTGACCCCTTTTTGAAATTGGTCTTATTACCAGTCTTCTTAAGCTGCTTTTTCTTATTCTTACCCTTGCCTTTGGGTTTAGCAGTCTCCTTCTGTACCATCATCATGGCAGTCGGTTCTACCTTTTTCATGTTATTCTCAGCAGTTCTCAACATGCTCGATAACTCAGTCAAGGGCTTCTCAATATCATTCATGAGATAGGTCATAATAAATGAAGAATACTTACTATTTAATGATTGGAGCACAAGATCGGTTTGAGCTTCCGGTGTCAAAGGAGACCCTAACCTCTCGAGGTACTCTATATAACCAATCATCTTCAGTACGTGTGGACCCACAGGTTCCTTTTCACCCATCTTGCAGTGATATAGTGCTTTGCTCGTGTCATACCTTTCTTGACGAGCATGCCCTTCGAACAACTTCTTAAGTTGTTTGATCATATCATAAGTATCCATGAACTCGTGTTGCTTCTGAAGCACATGATTCATGGTTGCTAGCATGAGGTAGCTAACATCAAGAGCATTGTATTGATGTTTCTGATGAGCATTAATCTCTGCACGGGGTGCAGTACTTGGTGGTGCCTCTGGAACAGGCCCATCAAGCACATATAGCTTCCTTTCCTCCTTGAGGACAATCCTCAAGTTACGGTGCCAGTCTAGGAAATTTATTCCATTCAGTTTTTCTTTTTCAAGAACAGACCTAAGTGATAGATTATTATTGGTGTTGTTGGCCATTTAGTATCTACAGGAGATAATAAATAATAATGATTAATAATTTTGACAATCAAAATTGATAATAATCACTGCTATATAAATATAAATGTATAAATAAAATAAACCTGCTCCTACTCAAAACAACATCCCTATTTTAATATATATATCGTTATATGTATATTAAGGTGTTCCAAGATCCATATCTAATCTTGTTTTGACTCTGCTTTGGCAAATCCCCAAAACATAATCTTTTAGGTAGTCATCTTATGCCAATTATATCTCGTGTATAACTCTTGGATCGCATGTCGAATTTTCTTCAGTATTATTCATGTGCTAAAAATTATAGAATAATTCATGCTATTTGTCTGCAAGCCATAATCTTATTATGCAGCTCAGTTAAGTTAAACCTAATAATACAATTCAAGTATCACTTTTACTCCGTCGCATATAACCGAAATAAAAGAATGCACAATGCTTTGGCATTACCTACATCCAGTGATTTTGGACATTGATGAGTGTATTATTAGAAAACGTCACCTTGACTTAACATAAACAGTAGATTTATAAGGGATTTTAAATTTAGATTGGCAAATCATGTTATTCAAACATTTTGAATACAATATTTTAAACTAAGGATTTTAATTTCACTTAAACATAATTAATAGAACACAAAGATTTCTAAAACATTAATGTTTAAAATGGAATAAAATGTATACAGTGCTTTAAGGTAAAAGCTCCAAGTCTATAACGTGTACAGTAAAATTAGTAAAACTTTTGCACAACTAGATTTACTAATACATTTGACCCATAATAAAATACATATAAATTAAAACCAGGCCTTTAAGCCCAGTAACCCAGTTTCAAAAACTGATCGTTATACATGTTTTAAATAGAATCATAAAACCTTTTCAGTGTTAAAACTGCAAACATATAAAATGGCAGTATACAGTGAAACAGATCTGCCATAACAAATCAGATGAAATAGCATGTTCAGGCATACATGACATAGATTCAATTCTAAGCATTCACAAATAGCAGTTCAAATATTATACAACAGGTACTTATTTATCATTACATATAAGCGAACTAACTTGAAATTCCAGAACTGAACAACTGATGATAAACAACTGAACATGAACATAAGGTATAACTTCACTGTTTTATCCAGATTTTAGTATATCAGCGTATACTATGCAAGCACTTTGGTATGTTCATTAACATCCAACTTGCAAGCTACTCGATCATACCTGTATATCAGTATATACAAAATAGGTCAAAGCTGATTATAACTTGCAAGTGATCATTTCATAAGCATAAAAATAATCGGTTTAAAGGCATTTCAGAGTTAACATGTAAAGCATAATGTTAAACGAATTCAATTCATGGTTTCTAAAACACATTCAGTTTTACACATATATATACAGTATCATATATATACTGTTATATATATTTATATACTTACAGTATCACATATACTGTATTATATATACTGTTATATATATATCTACAGTATCAAGTATACTGTTTTATATATTTAAATATATATAGCAATATTCTATATTATCAACTATGGTAAAATAACATCACTACCATGTGAATGTTTAATATTAAAAGGGAGTTTCCTTATATAGGGATTGATCATGTATTAATTACAAGAACATATAAGTTATAGAAACATTTTCTGCCACTTATATAACCTCAATCTTAATTATCTATAACTGAATTTGAACTTACCATAATATGAAAATTTTGGTGAGTTTGAGACTCAGTTCAGATTATAACATATTAGCCTATGTTAAAATGAACGAATTACTCTGTAACAACTACAAGGAAATAAGATTGTCTAATATTTTAGATATGTAGTTCAAAACTAGGATTATCCTAAAAAAAAACAGATCTGAAGTTCAATGTCAAGTAATTGTAACAAAGTAACATTTAACAGTATTAGGAGTTAATCATATTGTCAAATCCAGACACATACTGATGTAAAACCGTGTATCATCTTAATCACATTCATAGGATTCAATAGAGCACTATTAATACATATAACATATATAGTTCGAAATCAAATTGTTATACATATTAAAATCTCTGTAACAATTACAGTGTGGAACCAACACTTGATTTCCTTCTTGAAACAGATATAAATATAAGTTAAACCAAATTATACTTACATAAGAATTGGAATTCCAAACATTCATAACTGAATTAATGACTTATATTAATTCAGATTCTGGCAGATGAACAATACTGAATTTTGTTTATCACAAAACAACTTCAGTTCATAAATGAATGTTTACAAAATTCCAGATTTCTTCTTCTCGATGTTCACAACATCGATCAGTATGTAACAGTAACAGTTTCAAGCCTAACCTATATTTGAATGAACCTCGCTCTGATACCATTGAAGGTTAAATTAGGATCGATTCAGCAGCGGGAAAAAAAAATTCATATCAAAATTGTAATTCGAATCGAAAATTAAACTAACGCAAGTACCTTTCTTCTTTTCGACTCAAATTAAAGAAGGTGATTAAGCTAGAAGTTGTTGAATCCAATTCCAGATCAGATCGAATCAAATGCTTGAAATCGAGCGTCTCTATTGGAGATCCACCAACATCTCCTTCAAAGACGACTATCGGAATCGAAGACTGGTGATTTGGTACTAGCCGCAAAGAGGAATTTTGGTTCTAGGGTTTATCTTTTGTAAGATCAGATAAAAAAGGAAAAAGGAAGTAACCCGTCCCTTTTATAATATGTTATCCGATATTTGATATCCCTTTAAACTCGTTCTTCCCATTTTAAATAAAAAAAATTGTCAAACTGTTTTGATATCCTTTTATTTAAATATCATCACCATTTGCAACGCTTATAAGTGTGACCCTATAGGTTGTTGTAGTGTTGGCAACAATTTAAACATTTAAACTGTAAACAGTAAGCAGTATCTAGTAATACATCACTACTACCCAAACTAGAACAATATCAGTAATTCGATATGACCTTTGTGAACAGTGCTTTTAACCGTTATATCCAAGATTAAACTGGAGCCATGGATCGTATCATTTTCTTTATAATCTAATCTGTTTTCTTGATCAATGAGTTGACTGTTCAGAACAAATCAACATTTGAGCACGACCATACATTTCACAGTCTCACTCAATCAATTGGCCCAAGGATATCACTACAAATATATCGTAAGGTTAAATTCCATCTAGATCATTCATAATTTATATTTGAATCTAGATATATCCAATAATCACCGTTATCATTATTCTGTTACGAAATAACTTTAGATGATATCAGAACATAAATATCTTCGAATAAAATTATAATGATTTCAGGTTTGAGGATCATTATATCACTATCACTATGAGAATAACTTATGATGTTGTTAATTATATTCCATGTAGCTATCTCACGGTGGGTCAGCCCAATACGCTATTTTCTAATACGTATTTATATCTTGACTTTAATATCACGTATATTAATGATCAATGAGATGTGATAATCAGTCAATCAATATAATAGTCTTAACATTTTATTTTTCTCCTGTATAAATAATAAAACTCGACTAGGGGCATTTAAGAATCATAATACTTGTCATATCATATAATCTCAAGTTCAGTCTTACTCGAACTATATAATCCCGTATTATTATTCTAAGGATTTCTGTTATTAATATTTATATAACACAGTAAATAAAAAATAACAGAACATTTTATTCCAAATAAAAAATAATAATAACAATGCCATTATTATTCACATCTAACAGATTGCCTCTAGGGCACAAACTCTAACACGCTTTACACCTGATATTGGTTGATGTTTGTGGATCTTGTTGCCTGATATTGCGTGATATTGGTTGATGTTTGGTTTGCAATTTAGATTTGCTTCCTTTACACTTAAAAAATATATTGCCATATACATATACTACTACAGCAACTTGAAGAAAATTCTATGCCAAAAACGATTTGATTTTCTCTACTTACATTTGCAACACAAACTTGGTATATAATGCATTTGTCTGTTTATATATATTTGTGAGTATACACATATTATATATATGTGTAACGACCTGGATTTTTCGACCATTTGAATTGAATATTTAAATTGGTTTTAAATATTATATTAAGGGATTTGATATGGAATTCGTTTCTAAGACGATGGTTAAACGTTTATATTTATATTTAATATAAATCGAGCTCAAAACAGCGCGGTAGTTCGTAAAATTGAAATTCAACTTCAACTGATCATACTGAACCCATTTTAAGTCGGATTTCGTTGAAACAAGAAACGTTAAGATCGATTTGATTATAATTTTCTAATGAAAGAGAAAAATCGAGATTCCAGCTTGTCCAAATCAAAATTTAAAATAGTCGCTGAAGAATCGTTTATCGACCGTAACGGTTTATTCGATATAACTAGATATCGGTTTCGAATTTAGACAGGATTCTTTTGAGACATAGTGATAATTTAATTTTTAGAATTTTACTGTAATTTTTATTTTGTAAAATAAGCAACTTTTTATTTGGAGTAATTTGCACCCTGTGTCAGCATTTTGGCGTTGCACAATATAAGTCAACCTACCGATGTTATTATATTTTTGGAGTCGTGATGCAATGCTGGACACAACGGTGTTCTTATTTCTATCCATAGTGGCTCAGTCATGAACGTAAATTTTACGGAAGGCGGTACACATGAACTTTAAATCATAAACATAAAAATTTGCATATTTAAAACCGGTACGAATTGTTACTTCCTTCCCAGCTATTTCACATGCTACCTAAGGAAAACTTACAGTCTAAAGCTACTCTTCACGCTCCAGGTTGCAGCTCACTAAATAAGTAATACACATGCATGAATCCCATCACCTACTAAAAAGAGGACACCAGCTACTTTATTTCTTTTCCAAGCATGGAAAATTATGTCAAGCCCTATTTATTTTATTTTATTTTCTTCTGCAAAACTAAAGAACCAGCGATATGTCAGACTTGACAATACCAGCACATGCTACCCTATTATCAAGACCAAACGTGCCAACCACGGTTTGTAGTTTCCACTCACACATGCTATAAGTCAGCTATGCTTTCTCTATAGACTTATGCACATGCGTTGCCTATGAACACTGTCAATTTACATCACTAGTCACTGCCATTGAGATGAAGAAAACGCACAGCTTTCACCTATCACATGCTTTCTTCTGCACATGAACATGTAAGTACGCAGACACTTATATGAAAACACACGACAGCTACCCATTTTTCTTCAACCTACCTACACTGTACATTGCCAACAGTGTTTCGATTCCTTCATTGCCAAGCTACCCTCTTCCGTGCCACCCAAGCCGTCTCCACTATAAATAGAAGCCAGGCTATTCATTCCTGTAATTCGAATTTCGAACGTCCAAAAATAAATAGAAACCAGTTTTTTGTGTTCTTCCGAGAATCTAGAAAAAATCATTTAAGTTTAAATACTCTTCAAAGAAAAATAAGGTGGTATCGAATTTCGGTTTTACTTCAAGGCGTGGGTCAGATAGGAGAGAGTAGAGGTCGGTTCGCATGGGGAAGCTCGCGTAAGTTCTTGGGTTCGATATTTGTTTTCGGTGATGGGTTTCAAACGAAGTAAGGGACAACGTGTGGGCTTGTGGTTTTCACTCCGCAACAGACAACATTAAAGAACGAATGGGAAGGTAATGTGACTGCATGGATTATGGCATATGGGTTTGTTAGAAAGAGGATGGCTTAAATGCAGCTGGAAGAAGAAAAAAATGGTTCAGGAAGGAGTAAGGTTAATTCGAAACAGAGTATACAAGCAGAAGTGAAAGATTAGCAAGAGGGAGAAATAACCGGTGGAGTATCTAGGCCCTACGCGTGTGTGCTCGGGACGTTTTAAAAAGAAGAAGAAAAAAAGAAAAAAAGAAGAAGAAGGAGCGAAAGGGGTATAAATAAAAAGCAAGATGGATGGGGCAATCTGATCTCCGTCCAGTATGCTGCAAATCAAAAGGAGGACCGGCGCATGTTTCCCTACATGAGAACCGGGCGATACAAATGGACTGGAACCGTATTTATGAACCGGACGTTATGGAACAGAGTTGAACTGAACGGAGTTGGACTTTATCTAGAATGAGCAGTGCAGATTCAGGTGAGTTAAACTCACTCAGTTCTCCCTTCTTATATTTTATATAAATTGGGTTTTATAATTGTGTGCTATGCTTGTTTATGGTTATTGTTTGTTCGTTCGTTGTATGGGCTGAAACAGTTAAATTAAACGACGGTTTAATTTAATTGAAACTAATCGTTATTTCTAACGATTAAATCCAAGTGAGGTAACTTACCTCAGTGGTTACGGTTATAACACTATAAACGTTATGATCAAATAGTTGAATGCTTGAACTGCTGTTATTATCCTAGTATTGACTGTTACAGTTATTATTGATTGTTGTTGTTAAACTGTTTTATTTCATCTGTCTAGATGGAAACAAATATTGAACTGAATAGTTTGAATTGTGGTAACCATTGTTTTGTAGGGAATAACAGTTGGATAATATTGATAACGTTTATCAATATGATAAAATTGTTGTTATTGAATGTGAAATTAGTTTATATTTCACGGTTTGGTACTACAGTAGTCATTTGCCTCTTTAATACCGTTGACTAAAAGGAATGATTTTTCGAAATCGATACTAAATGGATTTCGAATGTTTTCAAAGATATAAATATATTTTTATATGGTTTTGAAATACGATTTTTATTGTAAAAATAATAGTCGAAGTTAAATTTATCAATTTTATATAAATATAACTAGTCGAGATGCAAGATGTATTAAATGAACGGTTAAACAATATAATTTATCGTGTTGATTTCTTTTAAATATTGAAATGGATTTGTGAAGGCCTTACGGTCGTAAAAGAAGTTTTAAATTGATTTCAAAATAGAAAAATTGAATATTTAAATAATGGGTATACGAGAACGGGTAAAAGAGTTCAAAGAGAAATGTTTTGTAATAAATGATCATTTTTAACAAACGGCATTTCAAACAAATACGAAATGTGATAACATTTCGTGTATGAGATTAACAAATCAATGGATTGGAAATGAGTGGTGATTTGAAAATGGGGTTTCATATTTTGAATGAAATCGAAGTTGAAAGTCTGAATTTGAATTTATAAATGAGATTTGGTTAAATAAATGGAAGCGAGTTTATTCCGAGGGTCGGAATGTGGTATTCCGAAGTTCGGAATGATTAATCGAAGTGAGTTCTATTCCGAGGTTCGGAATGTGATATTCCGAAGTTCGGAATGTTAACCAAAGGCAGGATTTTAAATGAGGTTAAGAATGTGAATAACGACAACGAATATTAGTTGTCGATGATGGATTACAAATGAGATTTGTAAACAAAATTAAAGATGCGCAAATGAAAACGAATGGTAAGTATCGTAGTTAATTTACAAAGATTTTGTAAATGGAAATTTAAAGTTTTGAAAATGAAGTCGAGTGAGTAAATAAAATTAAGGGTTTGTGAATGTGTTTATAACATGGGTTACAAAAGAAATAAGATATGAGATTTTTCTTAAAGGGATTATCATATGTTGCAGACAACGAATAAGTGGTCGAGTACGAGTTAAAGAGAATGTGATAAGTGAAATAGTTTTGAAATGAAGTTTGTAATGTTTGGCACAAATAACAAGTTGAATCGTCTTGATAAATACCAATATAAGGATTGGAAAGTATATCAATATAAAAATTGTATAAGGTATTAATATGAGATTTATTAAAACTTTGTTTATGCGGATTTTGAACAAATGAATTTGAATTGTCGAAATAAATGGTAAGATTGTAATAAAGAGATATCAAGGAAGTTTCATAAAGATTCTATTTATAATAGAATCAAAGTTCGTATATAATATTGTAAATAATTATTAATATAAATCGAAAGGATTTACTAAGAGTTTACTTAATAATTAGTTGAGTAAACGTGGTCAAGATTTAATGAGGTTTTCAAAGGGAAAATATGTTGTTAATAAACTTCTATTTGTCCTGAAGATATGAATGTTGTTGGTCAAGGTCTGAGAGGTAAATAAAATACCCAACTTGAACGACTCCATGATTATCCCAGAATGATATTAGTTTATAAACGAGAGTGGTTGAGGGAAACATAAGCTATGATTTCCGAAAATGATATTATAAACCGTTTTTGAAAGTTTATAAGTTGAATGAAATAAATTTGGAGAATATTCTTATTTTACTAAAAAGTAAAGGCGATGTTCCAAATATTGGAAAAGTTAAAGAATATAATTAACGGGCGGTTCGTTAAAGAGGCTAAATGATACTGAGTATTGAATCAGTGAATCCATTTTCTTTTATGGATGAATGGTTGTTTTATTTGATAGTTAAATAACCGACTATCAAAATTGGCCCATGCGATTGTTGGTACGGAAAGACCAGGATCGAATTTATATTCGAAAACCATTCCGTCCAGCAAATACGAATACGATGAAGATGCTGATTCAAGATGGAGCTATTGAAGACCGTTGATCTTAATAAGCGGAAGGATTACTTAAAATCTCTGACTTGCAAGCAGAGATATACTGTGATTCTGTTGTGGTTGAAATCTACGGATTCGCAAGGACTTCTCGCTGCTGATTCTCAGGGTGATTCCTAGAATGCAGTAGGAGGGTACCTTCGGTTCATCCTGTTCCTGGGTGACTTGTATGGATGAATGTCTGACAGAGTATTTCCAGAAAAGGTCACGTACATCGATTTCTTCAACCGTACCAAGAGTGGAAGCGGAGAAGGAAACTTCTTTTAGCTAACACGTAATGTATTGTTGTGGACGTCAATTAGTGACTGTTGATGGATATGACGATGTGACATTCGAAGTAAATATGATGTGCTGATAAAGCGTAGACTTATGCCTCATCAACCGGGGAATGACAAAAATCGGGCAGGCAGCATGGCTATGTGGGTCGCTCCCATTAGGGTGTATAATCACCTATCTAGAGAAATTCCTTTTGCTTCTTGAATCTATTTCAATGCTGTCCCTTTTCGGGAAACGGTGGTTTGAGCCCAACCGTTGGTGATATACATTCGATACACTCAAGCGAAATGAGTGGTCGGTCATGTGAGGGCCGGGTTGCAAGACGTTCTTGTTGAACCCAGTGTATTCGCCTCTAGAGATACACTATCGGCAGGTGGTCCCATACCTTGTCAAGGTCGGAATCCAATCTCCAATAAGCACCTGCGGTTTTGTTTGTATACTATATATGTGGAGCGTGAGATGCAAGCGTTCTACTAGATTCTATTTACTTGTATTTAGACATTATGATAATATCAGACAAGATATTGATTTCAAAACTGTTTTGGGTTATCGTAAGGTAAAAACCGTCCGTATTTATGTGTGGATTCGGTCTTACGATTATCCTTTTCTTTCGAAAAGATTTTTACTTTAAAATCAAGTTGTGTGATACCTTAATACTGTGCGAGTTTATCTCACTCTGGTTCACCAGACTGACCCGGTGTTTTGTAAATGCTCGGGTTAGGCCGGGGTGTACAGGTCCAGGTTACTGGATGCTGCGAAGTCCAGAGACAAGCTGGAAGAGTTCAAACGTATGGTTATATGTATAGCCACTGTTCTGCTGTGTGATTGTATATGAGGACAGGTTATATAACTGTTCAGATATGTTGATGTACTCTGATACTGTAAGTAATTTTGAAAGCTCTCAACGAAGATTTATTTCCATATTATATTTTGTTCCGCTGCGATGTGAGACTCTGATTCTGTGTTGTGGTATTGGTTCTTCTTCTTCTATTCTTATATTTCTTTCTTCCTTATCTCACCCTCTAAATTCTTTCTAATAACTATCCAGTGGTTTCGGTGTTGGAGGATCGGCATGAGTTACGGTGAAGGTATTTATGTCGATTTTCTGGGCTGAAAATCTTCTGGTCGTTACAGTGGTATCAGAGCAATGGTTTAGGAATAACCTTGGCTCTGTTGTATTACTCGATAAAGATAGGGTTAGTAATACCCTTGATCGAGTTGGGTGTATATATGAGAGAGTGTATTTGTAAATTTTATATAAAAATGTTTTGTATTGTATTGTTTGATCGGTTCAAGTTGAACTGGCGAATTGATACAATATTGTTTTATAAAAGGGGTAAATGGAGAAATTTTACCTAAATATATTTTCGTATATGGAAAGAAATAATTTTTCTCAATTATTGAGATATTGGTTTGATGACTTATTTGAATTTAATTCATATTGGATTTGAATCGTTTAATTTAACCAGAATGGGAATTCAAATAAGATTGTAAATAGTTGAATAAAACCAAAAGGGAATTTGAATTATAGAAGTTGTAAATAATATTTTAATATGAAATTAAGAGAATCAGGAGTTAACTTAGAAATAAGTTAAATATGGGTGATTTGTTTATGTTGATTGTGTGTTGTTGTTTGTTGGATAATGGATTGGTTGAATATAAAAATAAATTCATCCACCTAAATAAATTGAAAACCAAGCGATAAATTTCAGTATAATATATCTGAAGTGATTTGACCATGTATCTATTATTAGCATGGGATATGGAGTTGAATGCAGGTTGGAATGAGCTGTTATTTATTTGGATTCGAGATTTGAGTATTGGTTGCCCGACAACAAGGTAAACCTTAATTATATGTATTGGGTTTTGATTTCTATACCCTTGAGTTGGGTAACCGCTTGACTTTCATTTTTCTTTTGATCGATGAGAGGCCCTGAGTGGCGATGTTGTAGTTGATTGGATCGAACAGTACAGAGGAGGTGCTGGCAAATTTTTCGTAAAGTTTTTAAACTTAGAAAGTATTTTGATAATGTTTTAATACTAATTATTTTGAAAATAATTGAGTTTGAATCATTCTTCTTTACTTAGCAATTTCGGGGACGAAATTATTTTAAGGGGGGAAGAATGTAACGACCTGGATTTTTCGACCATTTGAATTGAATATTTAAATTGGTTTTAAATATTATATTAAGGGATTTGATATGGAATTCGTTTCTAAGACGATGGTTAAACGTTTATATTTATATTTAATATAAATCGAGCTCAAAACAGCGTGGTAGTTCGTAAAATTGAAATTCAACTTCAACTGATCATACTGAACCCATTTTAAGTCGGATTTCATTGAAACAAGAAATGTTAAGATCGATTTGATTATAATTTTCTAATGAAAGAGAAAAATCGAGATTCCAGCTTTTATACTGTAAGTTATGTCCAAATCAAAATTTAAAATAGTCGCTGAAGAATCGTTTATCGACCGTAACGGTTTATTCGATATAACTAGATATCGGTTTCGAATTTAGACAGGATTCTTTTGAGACATAGTGATAATTTAATTTTTAGAATTTTACTGTAATTTTTATTTCGTAAAATAAGCAACTTTTTATTTGGAGTAATTTGCACCCTGTGTCAGCATTTTGGGGTTGCACAATATAAGTCAACCTACCGATGTTATTATATTTTTGGAGTCGTGATGCAATGCTGGACACAACGGTGTTCTTATTTCTGTCCATAGTGGCTCAGTCATGAACGTAAATTTTACGGAAGGCGGTACACATGAACTTTAAATCATAAACATAAAAATTTGCATATTTAAAACCGGTACGAATTGTTACTTCCTTCCCAGCTATTTCACATGCTACCTAAGGAAAACTTACAGTCTAAAGCTACTCTTCACGCTCCAGGTTGCAGCTCACTAAATAAGTAATACACATGCATGAATCCCATCACCTACTAAAAAGAGGACACCAGCTACTTTATTTCTTTTCCAAGCATGGAAAATTATGTCAACCCCTATTTATTTTATTTTATTTTATTTTCTTCTTCAAAACTAAAGAACTAGCGATATGTCAGACTTGACAAAACCAGCACATGCTACCCTATTATCAAGACCAAACGTGCCAACCACGGTTTGTAGTTTCCACTCACACATGCTATAAGTCAGCTATGCTTTCTCTATAGACTTATGCACATGCGTTGCCTACGAACACTGTCAATTTACATCACTAGTCACTGCCATTGAGATGAAGAAAACGCACAGCTTTCACCTATCACATGCTTTCTTCTCCACATGAACATGTAAGTACACAGACACTTATATGAAAACACACGACAGCTACCCATTTTTCTTCAACCTACCTACACTGTACATTGCCAACAGTGTTTCGATTCCTTCATTGCCAAGCTACCCTCTTCCGTGCCACCCAAGCCGTCTCCACTATAAATAGAAGCCAGGCTATTCATTCCTGCAATTCGAATTTCGAACGTCCAAAAATAAATAGAAACCAGTTTTTTGTGTTCTTCCGAGAATCTAGAAAAAATCATTTAAGTTTAAATACTCTTCAAAGAAAAATAAGGTGGTATCGAATTTCGGTTTTACTTCAAGGCGTGGGTCAGATAGGAGAGAGTAGAGGTCGGTTCGCATGGGGAAGCTCGCGTAAGTTCTTGGGTTCGATATTTGTTTTCGGTGATGGGTTTCAAACGAAGTAAGGGACAACGTGTGGGCTTGTGGTTTTCACTCCGCAACAGACAACATTAAAGAACGAATGGGAAGGTAATGTGACTGCATGGATTATGGCATATGGGTTTGTTAGAAAGAGGATGGCTTAAAAGCAGCTGGAAGAAGAAAAAAATGGTTCAGGAAGGAGTAAGGTTAATTCGAAACAGAGTATACAAGCAGAAGTGAAAGATTAGCAAGAGGGAGAAATAACCGGTGGAGTATCTGGGCCCTACGCGTGTGTGCTCGGGACGTTTTAAAAAGAAGAAAAAAAAAAGAAAAAAAAAAGAAGAAGGAGCGAAAGGGGTATAAATAAAAAGCAAGATGGATGGGGCAATCTGATCTCCGTCCAGTATGCTGCAAATCAAAAGGAGGACCGGCGCATGTTTCCCTACATGAGAACCGGGCGATACAAATGGACTGGAACCGTATTTATGAACCGGACGTTATGGAACAGAGTTGAACTGAACGGAGTTGGAATTTATCTGGAATGAGCAGTGCAGATTCAGGTGAGTTAAACTCACTCAGTTCTCCCTTCTTATATTTTATATAAGTCGGGTTTTATAATTGTGTGCTATGCTTGTTTATGGTTATTGTTTGTTCGTTCGTTGTATGGGCTGAAATAGTTAAATTAAACGACGGTTTAATTTAATTGAAACTAATCGTTATTTCTAACGATTAAATCCAAGTGAGGTAACTTACCTCAGTGGTTACGGTTATAACACTATAAACGTTATGATCAAATAGTTGAATGCTTGAACTGCTGTTATTATCCTAGTATTGACTGTTACAGTTATTATTGATTGTTGTTGTTAAACTGTTTTATTTCATCTGTCTAGATGGAAACAAATATTGAACTGAATAGTTTGAATTGTGGTAACCATTGTTTTGCAGGGAATAACAGGTTGGATAATATTGATAACGTTTATCAATATGATAAAATTGTTGTTATTGAATGTGAAATTAGTTTATATTTCACGGTTTGGTACTACAGTAGTCATTTGCCTCTTTAATACCGTCGACTAAAAGGAATGATTTTTCGAAATCGATACTAAATGGATTTCGAATGTTTTCAAAGATATAAATATATTTTTATATGGTTTTGAAATACGATTTTTATTGTAAAAATAATAGTCGAAGTTAAATTTATCAATTTTATATAAATATAACTAGTAGAGATGCAAGATGTATTAAATGACCGGTTAAACAATATAATTTATCGTGTTGATTTCTTTTAAATATTGAAATGGATTTGTGAAGGCCTTACGGTCATAAAAGAAGTTTTAAATTGATTTCAAAATAGAAAAATGGAATAGTTAAATAATGGGTATACGAGAACGGGTAAAAGAGTTCAAAGAGAAATGTTTTGTAATAAATGATCATTTTTAACAAACGGCATTTCAAACAAATACGAAATGTGATAACATTTCGTGTATGAGATTAACAAATCAATGGATTGGAAATGAGTGGTGATTTGAAAATGGGGTTTCATATTTTGAATGAAATCGAAGTTGAAAGTCTGAATATGAATTTATAAATGAGATTTGGTTAAATAAATGGAAGCGAGTTTATTCCGAGGGTCGGAATGTGGTATTCCGAAGTTCAGAATGATTAATCGAAGTGAGTTCTATTCCGAGGTTCGGATTGTGATATTCCGAAGTTCGGAATGTTAACCAAAGGCAGGATTTTAAATGAGGTTAAGAATGTGAATAACGACAACGAATATTAGTTGTCGATGATGGATTACAAATGAGATTTGTAAACAAAATTAAAGATGCGCAAATGAAAACGAATGGTAAGTATCGTAGTTAATTTACAAAGATTTTGTAAATGGAAATTTAAAGTTTTGAAAATGAAGTCGAGTGAGTAAATAAAATTAAGGGTTTGTGAATGTGTTTATAACATGGGTTACAAAAGAAATAAGATATGAGATTTTTCTTAAAGGGATTATCATATGTTGCAGAAAACGAATAAGTGGTCGAGTACGAGTTAAAGAGAATGTGATAAGTGAAATAGTTTTGAAATGAAGTTTGTAATGTTTGGCACAAATAACAAGTTGAATCGTCTTGATAAATACCAATATAAGGATTGGAAAGTATATCAATATAAAAATTGTATAAGGTATTAATATGAGATTTATTAAAACTTTGTTTATGCAGATTTTGAACAAATGAATTTGAATTGTCGAAATAAATGGTAAGATTGTAATAAAGAGATATCAAGGAAGTTTCATAAAGATTCTATTTATAATAGAATCAAAGTTCGTATATAATATTGTAAATAATTATTAATATAAATCGAAAGGATTTACTAAGAGTTTACTTAATAATTAGTTGAGTAAACGTGGTCAAGATTTAATGAGGTTTTCAAAGGGAAAATATGTTGTTAATAAACTTCTATTTGTCCTGAAGATATGAATGTTGTTGGTCAAGGTCTGAGAGGTAAATAAAATACCCAACTTGAACGACTCCATGATTATCCCAGAATGATATTAGTTTATAAACGAGAGTGGTTGAGGGAAACATAAGCTATGATTTCCGAAAATGATATTATAAACCGTTTTTGAAAGTTTATAAGTTGAATGAAATAAATTTGGAGAATATTCTTATTTTACTAAAAAGTAAAGGCGATGTTCCAAATATTGGAAAAGTTAAAGAATATAATTAACGGGCGGTTCGTTAAAGAGGCTAAATGATACTGAGTATTGAATCAGTGAATCCATTTTCTTTTATGGATGAATGGTTGTTTTATTTGATAGTTAAATAACCGACTATCAAAATTGGCCCATGCGATTGTTGGTACGGAAAGACCAGGATCGAATTTATATTCGAAAACCATTCCGTCCAGCAAATACGAATACGATGAAGATGCTGATTCAAGATGGAGCTATTGAAGACCGTTGATCTTCATAAGCGGAAGGATTACTTAAAATCTCTGACTTGCAAGCAGAGATATACTGTGATTCTGTTGTGGTTGAAATCTACGGATTCGCAAGGACTTCTCGCTGCTGATTCTCAGGGTGATTCCTAGAATGCAGTAGGAGGGTACCTTCGGTTCATCGTGTTCCTGGGTGACTTGTATGGATGAATGTCTGACAGAGTATTTCCAGAAAAGGTCACGTACATCGATTTCTTCAACCGTACCAAGAGTGGAAGCGGAGAAGGAAACTTCTTTTAGCTAACACATAATGTATTGTTGTGGACGTCAATTAGTGACTGTTGATGGATATGACGATGTGACATTCGAAGTAAATATGATGTGCTGATAAAGCGTAGACTCATGCCTCATCAACCGGGGAATGACAAAAATCGGGCAGGCAGCATGGCTATGTGGGTCGCTCCCATTAGGGTGTATAATCACCTATCTAGAGAAATTCCTTTTGCTTCTTGAATCTATTTCAATGCTGTCCCTTTTCGGGAAATGGTGGTTTGAGCCCAACCGTTGGTGATATACATTCGATACACTCAAGCGAAATGAGTGGTCGGTCATGTGAGGGCCGGGTTGCAAGACGTTCTTGTTGAACCCAGTGTATTCGCCTCTAGAGATACACTATCGGCAGGTGGTCCCATACCTTGTCAAGGTCGGAATCCAATCTCCAATAAGCACCTGCGGTTTTGTTTGTATACTATATATGTGGAGCGTGAGATGCAAGCGTTCTACTAGATTCTATTTACTTGTATTTAGACATTATGATAATATCAGACAAGATATTGATTTCAAAACTGTTTTGGGTTATCGTAAGGTAAAAACCGTCCGTATTTATGTGTGGATTCGGTCTTACGATTATCCTTTTCTTTCGAAAAGATTTTTACTTTAAAATCAAGTTGTGTGATACCTTAATACTGTGCGAGTTTATCTCACTCTGGTTCACCAGACTGACCCAGTGTTTTGTAAATGCTCGGGTTAGGCCGGGGTGTACAGGTCCAGGTTACCGGATGCTGCGAAGTCCAGAGACAAGCTGGAAGAGTTCAAACATATGGTTATATATATAGCCACTGTTCTGCTGTGTGATTGTATATGAGGACAGGTTATATAACTGTTCAGATATGTTGATGTACTCTGATACTGTAAGTAATTTTGAAAGCTCTCAACGAAGATTTATTTCCATATTATATTTTGTTCCGCTGCGATGTGAGACTCTGATTCTGTGTTGTGGTATTGGTTCTTCTTCTTCTTCTATTCTTATATTTCTTTCTTCCTTATCTCACCCTCTAAATTCTTTCCAATAACTATCCAGTGGTTTCGGTGTTGGAGGATCGGCATGAGTTACGGTGAAGGTATTTATGTCAATTTTCTGGGCCGAAAATCTTCTGGTCGTTACAATATGTATATTCATAATTATATACTAAATAAAACATGCTAGATTTGCATTTGATTGTACTGGCACTTGTGTTCTTGAATCTAAATCCTGACTTTGATTTCCCATGGCAAGCTATTTCACTATAGTGGCAATTAGATGCGTCTATAATATCAAATGGTTGATGAATAAACTTGTAAATGGTTAAAGAATTTTTTATGCTAATGTATTTGTATAAATATATTCATATATATGTGTATATGTACATATTCATTGTTGTTGTACTGTACTTGATCATTTGTATTGATGCTCTGCCTTGTAAGGCAGTGCACACTTGCACTTGTGTTTGTGTACCTTTATCCATGTTCTTTGTTGGATTGTTGATCTTGTTGCATTGTTCCATCTTGTGAAATATCTTCCATTTTGCAGTGTGTGGCCTGAATCTGATTTCCATTTTAGTTTACTGATTTTATATATGCTTCGACTTTGATATTGTGTTCTCTGGCCACTTGTATATTTGTAGTATTGGTTTGTGAGTTGTTTGGTTTTCTACTTTCATATTTTATACTTAGCACATGCATATATACATGTGTGCGTGTCTCCCCCTCTCTCTCTCTCTCTCTCTCTATATATATATATATATATATATATATGTGTGTGTGTGTGTGTGTGTGTGTGTGTGTGTGTGTGTGTGTGTATGCATGTGTGTATGTATGAAAGAGTTGTCATTTTGAGTGTGCATTTTCTAGTTGTTACACCTGAGTGTGCATTTTCCTAACTGCATTTGTATATTTCTGGTTGGAGCACCCGAGTGTGCATTTCTGGCAGACTTGTATATTTTTGGCTGCACTTATATTTTTGATTTGAGTTGCATTTCCTTATGCACCTTAGTTAAGCCCGAGGAGGCTTGGTCTTGACCTTGTGCACATTTGCATTATGTTGAGCCTTCGGGATTGATCTTTTCAATAGTCCGTGAGATTTAGTCAATTTCCTTGTCTAAACTATGAAGGGAAAATAAACTCATAAACTGAGGCAATATTAATACTCAAATTTTATTTAATTTTTGCAATTTAGGTTTGTTTCCTTTTCCATTTTACTGAGTTGTTTATTTAACAGGTATAAGAGATAGCTTGTGACACCCCACGTTCGTTAATGTCACCCACTAAGGGAATGCATTAAGTTTCGTGAAGCGCTATAGGTAAACAGACACATAATAATTCCAAGATAGATATAAATAAGGCAACAGCGGAAAATTTAAATTTTTATTTCAACCATAAAGCACAATACCATGGTCCACAGTTTCATAAGTCACAAAAACAATTACAATAAAATAATTTCTGTCTTGCATCATCAGAGTACATAAGAATATGAAAAACATAATTTTCCCCAAATTAAAAGAGTTAAGCCATAGTAGAGACAAGAGCTTGAGCCATACTTCAGAAGTAGCTCATAGCAAGATGATATTTGAGTCCTGATTAAGTCTGAGTGTTTCCTTCCTGAGAACCTGGGGAGGGGGAACGGAAGAAAGAAGGAGAAACAACAGGGTCAGACATAAAGTCTGGCGAGTCTAGTTACTTTTAGCCAGTAGGTAAATAAAAGCAACATGATAGGCATATAAATTGGATAAGAGAAACATTACTATATAAATGGCACGTGTGACAAGGTAAGCAAGATAAGGTGTATGTGCCCCACTATTGATTACTCTGCACTATTACTAGTATAACTGAAATGAGATGATCCCCTCCACTATGAGTTGGTAGGCTAAAGTCATACGTCTGAGTATACCCTAACCACTACCCTAATCGATCGGCTCCCTACTCCGTAGATATCCTATGCTGGCCCCACAGTAGGAGGTATCACTTCTTAAAATGGCAACCCAAGATGTCCACAACCATATCTACTGGTGTCACGGTCGTCTTAGCCCCTCTGCCCGACCCATGCATGCACATGTCCGCGGTCGGTTTGCGCCACCCACACCATCCATCTCGTTTGAATCTCTAACAATCAATAAGTGTGCCTCTTCTCCGCCTAGTACGAAGTTCTTTACTTGATACCAACTCCAGGTTACTGACTGAAATGAGTCCCACACAATATGATATAGCTCTCCCCCTTATCTTGTATCCCAACTAGGTTTTCCGCTGACTATGTATACCCTTAGGTGTCCTTAATTACAAAACCCTATACCAGTTATGCTTACCCTAAAGGGTGTCTTTAATTGCATAACTTCACTACATTATCTATCGTTTTGTATACCACTAGGTGTCTTTAATTACGTAACCTTATTGGGTTAAATTCGTGGGCCTATATATAAATATTACCCACCCCCTCTAATTTACTTAATCCACCCACTACCCATCCAATTTTACTTAACCCTAACTTTAGTTCATAATCATACAATCTTTAAATTTGGTTAAGTAGTCCAATTCTTTTACATGTACATTTATGGTTTTATAATGGGCTAGACCTCCCACATTAGGCCTATAACATGTGGATGCTGGATATGTCGATCGGGTCCGGGTAGACTTATTCCACAGTTGGGCATAACCTCATGTCATAGCCCGATTCGTATTTACGTACTTAGGACTCCTACATCAGGTTCAACATCAGAGGCTACTGGATATGTCAGTCATGTCCGGGAAGACTTCCGCCACTAATACAACCTAACATCGTGTCATAAGTACAGTTAAAATTCCTAATTGTAATTACTAACCATTCCATTTTTAATAAATTACTCAATTAATTAATCCTTTCCTTTTATAAACATCAATACCTATTTTACCCAATAATTTGAATTACATGTCCATAAATGTTCATACTCAAATTATGCTATTTTTACCCTTTTTTCCCCATTCCTTAACTAGCGCCCTCACAAAATTGGCAACATGCCTAGGCTAGACAATAGCGTAGTCGTAAACAATAATAGGGAAAACAATGGGAATATAACTAAAATGATCATCTTGGCATCAACATAAACTTATATGATAATAAGGTGAACATACATACTTGCATGGACATGAAATTGTCATCATAACAAGGTGATAATTTAGATCACATAAAATAGATCTAATATGATAACATAAGGTGACAATTTAGATCACATTAAATAGATCTAACATGATAGTATAAGGTGATAATCTAGATCTGTCTAATAGCTTCAATGTCAATATAAATTAGATCTACTAATTTAGAAATAGATCTACATACATACACATCATATCATGTCATAAAAGTTACAATTAAGATAAAGATTTAGATCCAATTCTAACCAATTCAAGGTGACATATGTTCATGATTTACATAAGTGATTAGATCTATCCAATGATATAACTATCCAAATTAACAGATCTATATTAACCATAATATAGTTACGAACCAAGATCCACAATAGAACAATCATAATTGAATTGGATCTAGAGAAATAGATCTATCATAACATAGCATAAGATCTAACGATAAAATAGATTCAAGGTTTACAACATATCCAAATCACAGTCTTTCGTAATTCACTTTTATTTATCTAAACCTAAAAGCAACTAAAACTCACTGTGGATTGCTAAGATGATAAAAAAGGTTGGTGCTGAGTCAATGCTTGAATCTCAGAATTTGATATGCTTTATTTGATAGAATAAGATGAGAGATCCTAGTTCAGTTCAGACTCCGACAGAGTTTGGCCACCATAACCTCCAATGAAGAAAATATGAGAAAAAGCCACATATTTATAGCTGCAGAGCCCTCTGAAACCGACTGCCACCTCAGCCCTAGGGGTGTCGACATCCCTGTGGGTGGGTCAACCCCTAGATCGACACCCCTTCAGGGGGTGGACCCCTAGGTCGACACCACTCTAGGGGGATTGACCCCCTAGAGCGGGAATTTTGCCGCTCTGATGAATTTTTCAAATTTGAATCTTTATGGATAAAATTCTGACTCAGCTCTGACTCATCTCTGACTCATATGTATGTATATAATTTTTCTGCGCGTATACAGACTTAAAACCCTCATAACTTCCTCGTACGATGTCCGTTTTATGCAAACCAAGTGTCTGTCTTGACCAGAATTTCGAGACGGACGCAATGGTGCAGTACTTTTCCTTTAATTCTGAATATTAAATTAATTATTATTTAATTTATCCTCTTTTAGTGTCGGTACAAATTCGGGGTTTTACATTCTTCCCTACTCAAAGGATTTCCTCCCGAAATCTCTTAGTTGAGAAGAATGCATAATCTACCATCCATCATCCATCTACTCATCAACCAATCACTGACATCCATTATCCTTAAAGATATCTAATGCTTATATGAATATATGCGTAGGTGTGTGTATAAGTCCCAACAGTAATGCAAAGATCAGGCGGTCTACTGACTCTGTGGACCTCCTTAATGCAATGCATGTTAATACCATAAATCCAATATGTATGCAAATAAGCCTATTACAACATATAAGCTGTACATGCATGCACACTCATTCATCCAAATGCAACATCCATATGCTAGTTCATCCATTTCCATCCATAAAAGAAAAGAAAATACACACACATCCATATGCAGTATGAGAGTGATTGAGTCGATCTTAGTGCCTAATATGTGTGTATATGCGTCCACAGGCAACTACTAGCAAACACTTGCATCCATCAAACATAACATGTTTCAAACACATGTTTACATCCATAGAATTCCTATCTAAAGGTCGAAAATTACTATGGATAAAATATACTCAAATGATAGAAACAAGTACTGATAAAGCTTTTAGAAAAAGGAGTTAAGAACATACCCTCGAAGAGAAAAGGGTACGAAGCACGAACCTTGTCTTCGGTCTCCCAAGTCGCATCTCCTGGGTTATCACCCCATTGAACCTTTAGCAACTTGATCACCTTATTGTGCAACTTCTTAACTTCTGACCCAATAATACGGGTAGGGACTCATCTGACTATCGCCTCCCGTTCCACTTCGACTTCTTCTAACATACTTGGCTCAACAACTTCAACGGTGTCATGCAGGCACTTCTGCATATGAGAGACGTGAAAAACATCATGAATGCCCGATAGATTTTTTGGGAGCTTTACTCGGTAGGCTATTTGGCCAATCCTCTCGGTTATGAGAAATGGTCCCAAAAACCTAGGTGCTGACATCCCTACTGATCCGAAGTGAACCACATTCCTTAAAGGCGATACTTTGATAAAAACCAAGACTCCCAAATCGAATTTGATGTTAGTCCTTCTTGTGTTTGCATAGAAGTTCTGACTATCTTGAGCTTTCTTCATCCACCGTCGAATAAGGTCAATCTTTTCGGATGTTTCCCTAACCATATCTGGTCCAAGTAATAATCTTTCTGTAGATTCCCACCAACAAGTTGGCGATCTACAGGGTCATCCATACAATGCTTTAAAGGGTGCCATGCCGATGCTAGCCTGGTAGCTGTTATTATATGAAAATTCTACTAAAGGAAATTGCTCTTCCCAAGTCCCTCCGAAGTCTAGGATACATAGCCTTAAAAGATCTTCAAGAATATTGTTCACACTCTCCGTCTTTCTGTTTGTCTGAGGATGATAAGCGGTGCTCAAACACAACTGTGTACCTAATGCTTCTTGCAAGCTCCTCCAAAATTCGCTGGTAAAGATGGGGTCACGATCGCTCATGATGTTGGAACGTACTCCATGAAGACGAACTATCTCACGAACATAAATTGCTACCAACCATGATGCTGTCCTCTTACTCTTAACTGGAATAAAATGAGCGCTCTTAGTGAATCTATCCACTAACACACAAATACTGCTGTTATCTTTCTTCGATCCAGGCAACCCATCTATGAAATCCATATAGAAGCTCTCCTGTTTCCACTGCGGAACCTTCAACAGATGAAGTAATCCACCGGGCTTCTTTTGCTCAGCTTTAACTTGTGAAACACCCCACCTCCGTTAGGGTCACTCTCAAAGGGAATGCCCTAATTTTGGTGGAGGTTTATAAGTATAAGTCACAGATATACAAGACAGATATAAGAACACATATTTTTGAAAAGCGGAAAACAACAACAACTTTTATTTCATTAAAATACGTGTTACACAAACCATGCCATAATTGTCTTACAATTCTTCCAAAAACATAACATCTTCATAACTGTCTTGATTACATTATTTAAAGAAGCATAAAGAAAACATAAACAAACTGCAAAAGTCCCAAAATTGCTGTCCAAAGCCATAGTCCAAAACGGAAAAGATCCAAGCAATACATTCTTTCTCTTCAAGCTGGATGTGAAAACTGGTCAAGCTGCGGTATTCCCTCCCTGTGGACCTGGGGGGGAACGAAAGAAAAGAAGGCGAAAGAAAAGTAGAGTCAGACATAAAGCCTGAGTATGTCTAGGACTATTCAGTATATGAATAAAGAACTGGGTATGATAAGTATAAACTGGAAATGGGAAAACACCATAAACTAAGTTAAGTTGTCTAGGGTCGAATATACTATCGTACCCCATATTAATCTCTGTACCCATATAAACTAGTTCCCAACAGGCACCCCATATCAGGGTGAAGTGATCCATTTCTGATGATCGGCTCCTACTCGCATAGTTACATGTGTCTTACGGCCCCCCCTTGTTGTAGTTACCTATGCTGGTCCCACCATGGGGTGTATCAAGTCCCATGGTGGCGGCCCGACACAATTCTAGAATGCACAGGTATGCTACTGGTGCCCAGTGCCTTATTTTTCTGCGCCGGAGTGTGTGCACGCCCGCACCCCGTTAGAACATACACTGCTGCACCACCGCCGTCGATTTGACCTCTTACAGTCAGCCCAGTAATCGTGCCCCACCCTGCCTAGTTCAGGGTATCCTGATACACCTTGTAGGGTTACTGCTGAAAAGGGTCCCCCGCTACTAGGTTTTCTATTCCTAGCCAACATGCTAAGTTGGTTAAGTGTTTTGTAAACCTAACGCCCAATCAGTCTGTACAGTTTAGCATGTTCCATTTTGATTAAGTATTAATATAATTTACTTAATCCTATCAATCCTGACTCAGCCTTAATTGTCTTATTAAAGCCTCGACCTCTCACATTAGACAGGTATTGTTGTGGCTGCCTGTTGCCGGTTGGGTCCGGGCAGTCTTACGCCACAACTCAGTCTAACCTCGGGTCCTTATTGGGCTCCGTGTTTAACCACCCACATTGGATAGGTATTGTTGTGACTACTGGACACCCGGGCGGTTCCGGGCAGGTTTACATCACAACTCAATCCAACCTCGGGTTAAACACATCGTAATTTCTACATTTACATATTTTGTCTCTTTTCTTTTTATATGTAAATATTTGCGGCCCATTATTCAAATTCATCTTTATTGGTTAAAATTTATTTATGCCACTTAAATTTTTTTTTCAAGGTTGTTGGCATGCGTCAAACATGCCAACACATATGTTTTGTATTTTAACCCAAACGTCATTACCCCCGTTTACACGTTTACTACAATATAAGATATGTTGGGTTTAACATTAAAACCCAACTTAGCCATATGAAAAGGGGAGGCTTATAACATGGTGTTTATATATTCTAAGTGACATAAAAAGGAGAGTGTGAACGCATGAACTTGCAACATAACGATCTAAATTAACATGTATCAGGCATATGTGAACTTGCATGGTAACAACATATAATCATGGCATAAACATACTTAAACATGAATCATTCTATTCATATGATCATGGCATAAACATACCTAAACATGAATCATTCTATTCATGTAAACTTGCAATTGGAATGTAAATCTAACTTAATAGTGTCACATATATTACCATAAGATTTTTATAACAACATAGGCCTAAACATGGTTTCAACTAGGCATAACACCAAACATAGTTTAGTCATGTTCATAAAAATGCTTACTTTTGTTTCTAATACAAAAGTATGATTTGCCAATTCCAACATAGATTCATATAAACCATAGTACTTAATCGAATCCAATTACACACTAAAAGTGATCATAAAAGTATGTACATCATATTGGCATAATAGTGAATCATATACTTGCATGAATCCCAATTAAATTACTACAACATATGGTTGTTAACATGAATCATATACTTGTATGAACCCCTAAATGAAATACCACAACATATGGTTGTTAACATGAATCATGTACTTGTATGAATCCCAAATAAAATACCACAACATATGGTTGTTAACTTCCAACATAAATCACATACTTGCAAATATCCAATCATATACCATAACATTTCCAAATCGTTTAGAATCAAAATAACATACAAGTATAGATTATTATTGCCACAAGTCCATTTCGTTGTTAACTTCCAACGTATCCAATCGTATACCATAACATTCCCAAATCATTTAGAATCAAAATAACATACAAATATAGATTATTATTGCCACAATTCTATTTCGCATTTTACACAAATCAAACACAATTAATTATTCACATCGGAATAGCACTCTACTTACAATGTATGACGAATCTTCAATTCAGGAATCTGAATTCTGAATTTGGAGATGCTATCCTTTGTTATAGGCGTTGTTTTGATTTGATTGACGTTGCTTTAAGATTTCGATTTAACTCCTAATTGTCTCTCAATTTCTGACGGCTATTCCTAGTCTCTCCTCAGCAGCATGACGGTCTCATCTCCATTTTTGTTTGTGTGAATTAGGGTGAGTCTTAGGTCCTTTTTATAGAGTTTGTGAGTTGATTTAGACTGTCGATGGATCTTGGTTTAATATTAGCCGTTCGTTTGAAGGAGAGACCAACCAGGAGCTGACACCTAGCCCTAGTGACAAGGCAAGGCTCAGAAAATCGACCAAACACAGACCAGGCCAGCCAGGGTGCTGGGTTCGACCTGGCTCAGGAGCCAGGTCGACATGCCAGTCGACACCGTGTCGACTTGGCAGTCGACACGGGTGACCCAGGTCGACTGCCCAGTCGACCTGGTTAGCCCCAGGTCGACTGCCAAGTCGACCTGGGTGCCTTGGGCGGGAAAATTCCCGCCCTGGCCAATTGGGCCCGATTTTGAATTTTGAATTGGTTTTTCTGGACTGTTTTGGTCTGTTTGAATTTTAAACTGAATTCTGAAACTTCCGGAGGCCATATCTTCTTCATACGGAGTCCGTTTTATGCAAACTCGGACTTTATCTCAAGCAGAATTCCGAGACGAACACAACGGCGTATCCCGTTTCCCTTAATTCTTTGATTTGAAATTAATTATACTTTAATTTGTGAATTTCACTATTATAGAATACACGGGGTGTTACATTCTCCCCCACTTAAAAGGATTTCATTCCCGAAATCTTCAAGTTCAGGAAGAATGTATATCCTAACATCCAAACATCCATCTACTCATCCATCAAACACGAGCATCCATTGTCCTTAAAAGACTTCTAATGCTTCATGATTATATGCGAAGCGTGTGTGTACATGTACTTATCTAATGCAAAATCAGGCGGTCTACTGATTCAGTTGACCTCCTTAATGAGAATTATGTAAGTGCCATGAATCCATTATGGATGCAAATTCTCCTATTCATGATTCTACATGAGTGCACAATCATTCATACAAATGCAACATCCATATGACAACATATTAAAGTTCAACTATATACGAATGCAAACATATATGCATATGCAATATGAAGTGACTGAGCCGATCTAAAACCTAGATTGTGTGTGTATATGCAACCATGAGCAACCACTAGCAATCACTTGCAACCACTTGCAACCATCATCCATAACATGTTTCAATTACATGTTTTCATCCAAAGGGTTTCTTCCTAAAAGATAAGGTCGAGGAGATATACCCAAAAAGATAGATAAAAGCGCAACTTAAGGAAAAAGAAAGATCAAAGATGTACCCTCGAAAAGAAAAGGGTAGGCTGCGCGTATTCTAGCTTCAGTTTCCCAAGTTGCGTCTCCTTCGGCGTCTCTCCACTGAACCTTGACGAGCTTGACTTCGCGGTTGCGTAGCTTCTTCACTTCCGTTCCTAATATGCGGGTTGGGACTTTCCTCACGGTTGCTTCGCGTTCCACTTCAGCTTCTTCTAGGATATTTGGCTCTACCACTTCAGCAGATTCATGTAGACATTTTCGGAGATGTGAAACGTGAAAGACGTTGTGAACTCCGGCCAGTTTTTCGGGTAGCTCTAATCTATAGGCCATTTTTCCAATTTTCTCAATGATAGGAAATGGCCCTACGAACCTTGGTGCTAGCTTTCCTATGGTTCCAAAATGAACAACGTTCCTTAGCGGAGATACCATAAGAAAAACTCTGTCCCCAACCTCAAATTCAAGGTCGGTCCTCCTCTTGTCGGCGTAGGACTTTTGTCTGTCTTGGGCCGTCTTCATCCTTCTTCGTATTAAGTCTACTTTCTCTGAAGTCTCTCGGATCATATCTGGTCCAAGTATGAGCTTATCAGTAGACTCCCACCAACAAGTGGGTGATCGGCACGGTCTTCCATATAAAGCTTCGAAGGGCGCCATTCCGATGGTTGCTTGGTAGCTGTTGTTGTAGGCAAATTCCACCAAAGGAAGATGGTCTTCCCATGTCCCTCTGAAGTCAAGGACGCACGGTCTTAAAAGGTCCTCCAAAACTCTATTCACTCTTTCGGTTCGGCCGTCGGTTTGGGGATGATAGGCTATGCTCAAGCATAACTGTGTGCCTACCGCTTCTTGCAGACTCCGCCAAAACTCACTTGTGAAGATAGGGTCTCAGTCACTAACAATGCTGGATGGTATTCCATGGAGTCGAACAATTTCCTTGAGGTAAAGAGATGCTAGGGATTGTTGAGTATAACAGTGTGATTTTTGTTTGATGATTACAAATATATATATATTTTAAAAATGTGTTTGTAAATAGTACTATTCTATATTTTACACACAGAAATAAATATTTATTGAATAGAACACTACTATACAGAATTGAATGTCCAAACAGTGTTTTTATTCGAATAAATATTTTATTTTCAACATTTGAAATAGTACATACACAACATTCCACTATCTACACATTCAAATATTTTGAATATCTTTGTCATAACACATTTAACACATCACAGACATTGTACTATTAAAAGATTTAAACACAATAAAAATAGATAGATTGAATTGAACAACAAAAATAATATTTTATTTCAATCAAATCTGTTTAGTACAAATAGTGGTACAATTTTTATTCACGTCAATAATCAATACAGAAACTCCTCATTACATATTCTTTCAGTTGTACAAACACTGTTTCTTACATATACACACACTAACGCTGTTCTTGTCTTCATCTTCAGTCTTCTGTCTTCACAGCTTTCAGTCGATCCATCTTCATACCTGTCACATACAGAAGAACACACACAGTAGACTGCAACAAAAATAAAATTAAATAAAAGCAAATAAAAAATTATTTTCAAATTATTTGCCTCAGAATTACGGTGTGTTTCTCATCATTTTTCTAGACGTGGTCTGATATGCAGGTACAGAGAAAAAAAAAACGTCTGAGGGCTGCATGTACACACGTTTATATACGTGTGCACTGCCTCGCCAATCAGCGAGCAACTGAGGAGTAGCCACAAGGACCGTCTCGACTCAGTGGACATTAAATGAAAAAAAAAATAAGGAGCAAAACAGAAATATGGTGATACATGCACGAGTCAGTGCAACATGATCACAAGCCAGAATGAAGCTACAAACAAAACAGAACAAATACAAGTGATTTTTGATAGCAGCAATACAACAAAGTCATGATAGTAAAGGACAGTAAACAAAGGGCAAGCAATACATATGGTGGAATTTGATCAGCTCAATATAATACATGGATGGTGCGACTCTGACCCAAATATAAACTACAAGTCCACAAATAGGTGCAGCAAGTGTTATACAAGGGGCAGACAAGTCGAACAATGTGATTCAAGTGTGCAAGTACACAAACAAGCTATATGGATCATATGTTCATCAGCAACTCAACACCAAAGTGAACAAAGTCGAGATATAAGATCATGAAGTACAACAACAAAGTGATCAAAACAAGCCTACCAAATGTTCAAGTGATATGCAAACATTTCTGAAACCAGCTTTACAACAATACATGCAAACAAAAGAGTTCACATGGATGGCACAAGTGCGTGACACTAAACAAACAGTAAGGCCATAGACAACAAAACAAGGGTTGGATGGTAACACTAGTCAAGGCAGATGTCTCAGGTTCGAATATCATATATGCACTGGGTCATAGAGCAGTTCAATACAACAATAAAAAAAAAGTGGCGTAATCAAATTCAAGTGTTCATCTGTTCTTATCTAATCATATAGAAACAGTTCATAGATGATGTAAATCAAGGTAGCATAGATTCCTGTCCAAGTCGAGTGTAAAGTCAAAAAAAAGGAAAATCAGTTCTTATCAGTTCAAGTATCAAGCATTATAACTGTTCTTATGAGTTCTGCTTACTCTGATCAAAATAGTCAAAGGGAAATGCAATCCAAAGTTCCAGTAAAACCGTTCAAGCTTGTATTTACAGAAAAAATATGTACGACATTTATTTTAAGTCAATGAAGACAAATTCAAAGTCCAGAGAGATCAACAAGCAATTAAAGTATCTAAAGATATTTTTTTTTAGAACAATAAATGAACGAGATTCTATAAGACTCGATCAAAGTTCAAGAAGCTACCAAGATTTTTTCCAGAGCATACGGGGCCAAGTTAAAAAATTCCAGAATAGGTTAAAGATTTCAAACTCCAAAATTCAAAACTTTAACCAAGAAAGAATCCACAATATTTCAACAAAAATCGCAAGAGATATTCAAGTAAATCGAAGTGTCTAGAATTAGATATTTTAGGATTTTTAATCCTATAAATACACCCACATCATCATCGGCCTAAATTCATCCAAGCTCAAACAAATCAAAGCATAAAATCGAATAGGAAATTCATACCAGAAAAAAGGGCAAGCTTGGATCCAATTCTACGTTCAATTGAAGAAGAGATTGTTACTGAGATTTCGAGATCTTCACACGACAAAACGGTGGCCTTCAGATTGAAAGAAGAATCGAAACCCTAAAGTCAATCGCCACTTTAATCTTTAAAAGGAAACCCTAGATTTGAAGCCGCCTTTTTTCTTTCTAGAGAAAAGAGATCGTAACAAAAGAGAATGGGTGCAACACAAAAGAAAGGGGCCGACCATCCTTAAAAGATAAAGGGGGTAACCCTCTATATCTAACTCTTATGGTTTTTTAAAATTGTTTTTGAAGGGTTTTTATTGTTTTAATTTTTATTCGTCTTTAATTTCAATTTGTAATCAGAGTTTTCTAGTTTGTCTCTAAAACTAGGGAGACAAATTACAGGGATTGTAATTCGGGGAAAATCTGGTTTTGGGGATAAAAACCAGTGCAGGGTTTTGAGCGTAGGGTTAAGAACAGTTGGGAGCGAGTGTCGCGAGTTTACAGGGGATCGTAAGCGTAGAGATTGTTTTAACTCCTAGTAGAAACCTTGGGGAATGCAGCAGTAGGCTGGGTTTTGCCGAAGCTGGGTATATCTGTGTGTTATTTATTTTCTGCATTTATTCTGTTTTTAATCTGTGCTATGATTATTTAATTACTCTGTGAAAATCTGTGATAAACCGTATTCACCCCCCCTCTAGGGTTAATTTAGATCCTACAAGTGGTATCAGAGTAGGTATTTTTTATTTTATTTTAACTCTAGAGTCATGAATCTGTCTAATAACGCGTTTTCTGAGGGTCAGTCCATAGCTAGGTCACCAATGTTTAATGGAACTGATTATGCATATTGGAAAGCTAGGATGAAAATTTATTTGAGTTCAGTCGACTATGATGTATGGGATATTATTGAAACGGGTTATAGATCACCCACTGTTATAGTTAGTGGTGTTGAAATTCCTAAATCAAAAGACAGGTGGGATGCTAATGATAAAAAATTATTTTCAACTAATGCCAAAGCGATGAATGCTTTAATCTGTGCTCTTGATAAAACTGAATTTAATCGAATTTCTCATTGTGAGACTGCGCAGGAAATATGGCAACGTTGGAGGTCACACACGAAGGTACATCTCAAGTAAAGGAATCTCATCTCGCTCTACTCAGCAACGAATATGAAAATTTCTCTATGCAAAAAGACGAAGATATAAAAGAGATGTATGGATGCTTCTCATCACTGGTCTACAATGCAAAAGCTCTTGGCAAAACCTATACCAAAGTAGAATTGATCAGAAAAATACTGAGAGTGCTATCGATGAATTTTGAAGCAAAGGTGAGGGCGATTCAAGAATCAAAAGATCTGAATAAAGTAAGCATGGAAGAGTTGATCAGAAATCTGATTACTTACGAGATGGAGTTGAAAGCAAGAGAAGAACGAAAGGATTCTGAATCAAAAAGAAGACGATTGCTCTAAATAATTCTGTTGAAAGTAATGATGATGATCCCGCTGAAGAGCTAGCCATGGTTTTGAGAAAGTGGGCCAAAGGAAAATACAAGCCAAAAAAGAAGAAAACTGTCAAATCTGAAAGTTCCGAAAGTTCAGACGATGAAGTATTTTGCTACAATTGCAAGAAACCCGGTCATATCAAACCAAATTGCCCACAACTTAAAAATGAAAAGAAGAAGAAGTTCAGAAGAAAGAAGAAAGCCTTTGCTGCTACATGGGATGACGAAGAAGGAGAAGAAGTTTCTGAAAGTGAAGAAGAGGAAGCTAATTTGTGTCTTATGGCTCAATCTGATTCAGAAAGTAGTGAAGAGGATTCAAGTGAGGTATCGAGTTTTACTTATAAAGATTTAATTTTAATGTGTCACGATCTCACAAAAACCGTTGATTCTCTTGAACTAAAAGTTAAGAAATTAAAATCTGATAGGTAAAAACTAGTTCAAGAAAATAACAGTTTAGAAACAAAACTTGAAAAAGTTAAGAATTCACCGTTTTCAGAATGCGAAAAATGTCAATCTTTGAGTAATGATTCTTTGAAATTCAAAACTGATTTTGAATCACTCAAAAGTGAAAACGAGAAGTTGAAAAACGAAAATCGTGATTTTGAGAAGGAGATTGAAAAGCTTAAAGAATCTGAAAAACTTGATTTTGAAAAGCGAAAACAATTTGAAATTGAAATTTCCAAGTCCAATGCTAGAATCAAAGCACTTGAAAACGAAAATTTGATTTTAAAACAAACTAATGCTGAAAAGAGGAAAATCGCTATCAATCGTTGTTCAAATTTAATGAAAGAAAATAGCGATCTTAAATTTAAAATTCAACGACTTGAGTCAGCTTTGACTAAATTTTCTAAAGGAGAGAAATCATTGAATATGTTGTTAAAAAATCAATTTTTTGTTCAGAATAAAAAGGGACTTGGATTTGAATCTGATCAAGTTAAAAAACCAAATTTTAATGATTTTAAAAATCCTTTAATTGGCTTTGAAAACAATCAAATTGAATTTTTGAAATTTAATAATTTCAAAATGTTTTTAAATCATAAACAAATTGATAACTCGTTTAAAAACAATTCATTTAAATCTGTTTGGATTCCAAAAATTAACAAAATAAATTTAAGCAAATCTAAACAAATTTGGGTACCATTGGGTACGCTAGTGAATAGTAATGGATTGTTATATAAACGGGTTTGGGTACCAAAACGTGTAAACGAAGATAAGAGTGGTAAAACAACTTTTGTTAGACCACTCGATCATATAAACATTTAGGTATCATAGGAGGCTAAGGAACAACTGTGCTTAAGTAAGATAAAATTCAAGTTGATTCATATATCGAATTATTTGGAGTTCCTTAGCCATAGATTCAGAGTTGGAGATTCATTGCATCACGTTGATTATGGTAAGTCAGGTATGATCTCTAAACTCGTACTTTTATTCCTTTTAATTTATTTTTACTTGGCTATTTGTGAAATCATTCGTTATGGATTGTTGAAATTCTTGGATTATAAAAAAAATTGATTTTTTTTGGTGATTTCAAATAATTATCTTTAAATTTGATAAGTTGACTGTTTCTTGAGTTTGTCCAAAAATTCTCAGAGAATGTCACTTGTGATTCTTGCTTTGAAAATGATCTTGTGCTGCTCTGATAAGGAAATTGATTTGATTCATTGGTGATTAAATGATAAGTTGGTAAATCAATGACTGGATTTAGTTAAAATTCATAGGCAATTTGAATTAAATTAATATATAAATGGTTTTAAAAATTGTCTAGGAGCAATCAGTGTTAAAAATATTAGAAAATTTCATTTTTTTTTAACGGATTGATTTTCTTAAGCTGATTTTCAAACTTGCATTGATTTTTTCAAAAAACTCCTCTTGAAATTGATATTTTCAATTTTAAAATTATTTATTCAAAAATTGAAATTATTGATTAATTTGAACCATTTTGTGACTCATCAAAATCGTTAATAGATTTATGAAATTGTGATGAGTTGTGACTATGGTATAATTCTTAACTAGAGGAGATATTATTTTAAATCACATGATGATTGGACAAATTTTATAATATCTTTGAATTAGAGCTTATTTCACGACCATTTCTATATCTACCATGTTTCTGTCATTCATCATGGTTTTATTTAATTTGGGGAGTTCTAAATATTCTTGAAATTTAAAAAATAAAAATAAAATAAAATAAATAAATAAATTATCCTTGGTATTCACTCCCATTTAAAAATCCTCGCGGTTATGCGTGGGTGAATTACCTTAATTTCTATGTGCTTCCATTCTCACTTAAAAGACCTTCGGGCTGTGCATGGATGGAACTCATTAGAGAGGATAAAGTTAAGTTACTACTAACCCCATTTAAAAGACCTTTGGGCTATGCGTGGTTAGAAAGTGCTTAACACTTTTTTAGCATATTTAAAATCTTTAAAATTCATATTCAAATATTCAATTTTTATTGAACTCTCCTCATTCGATAAAATCCATCGTAAATCCATTCATTCTGAAAGTGAAATCTGCTTCTGATTTAAAAGATTATTATGATTTTTGTTTGATTGAATGGGATTTGCGATATATATTCTCTCTCTTATTTTGAATTTATATTTATAGTCAATATTCATCACTGTTTCAATTTCTATTATCCTTTTGATGATAACAAAAGGGGGAGAATTGTCAAGATTTTGACTGATGAGTATTTAATTCAAAAATATTTTAAGATTGGAAATTAAATATCTAGAGGGAGAATGGTCAGTTGGATTTCATCATTTATATTTTTTCACATATATAGAGGGAGTTCAGTTGTAGGGATCATTTATATTTTTTCACATATATAGAGGGAGTTCAGTTGTAGGGGGAGCAAACAAATAGGGGGAGTAATATATTTCATGTACAAACACATTTAACACATTAAAAATCTTGTGTTTGTTTGTCATCATCAAAATGGGGAGATTGTTGAGTATAACAGTGTGATTTTTGTTTGATGATAACAAACATATAAATATTTTTTAAAAATGTGTTTGTAAATAGTACTATTCTATATTTTACACACAGAAATAAATATTTATTGAATAGAACACTACTATACAGAATTGAATGTCCAAACAGTGTTTTTATTCGAATAAATATTTTAATTTCAACATTTGAAATAGTACATACACAACATTCCACTATTTACACATTCAAATATTTTGAATATCTTTGTCATAACACATTTAACACATCACAGACATTGTACTATTAAAAGATTCAAACACAATAAAAATAGATAGATTGAATTGAACAACAAAAATAATATTTTATTTCAATCAAATCTGTTTAGTACAAATAGTGGTACAATTTTTATTCACGTCAATAATCAATGCAGAAACTCCTCATTACATATTCTTTCAGTTGTATAAACACTGTTTCTTACATATACACACACTAACGCTGTTCTTGTCTTCATCTTCAGTCTTCTGTCTTCACAGCTTTCTGTCGGTCCATCTTCATACCTGTCACATACAGAAGAACACACACAGTAGACTGCAACAAAAATAAAATTAAATAAAAGCAAATAAAAAATTATTTTTAAATTATTTGCCTCAGAATTACGGTGTGTTTCTCATCATTTTTCTAGACGTGGTCTGATATGCAGGGATAGAGAAAAAAAAACGTCTGATGGCTGCATGTACACACGTTTATACACGTGTGCACTGCCTCGCCAATCAGCGAGCAACTGAGGAGTAGCCACAAGGACCGTCTCGACTCAGTGGACATTAAATGAAAAAAAAAATTAATCAAGGAGCAAAACAGAAATATGGTGATACATGCATGAGTCAGTGCAACATGATCACAAGCCAGAATGAAGCTACAAACAAAACAGAACAAATACAAGTGATTTTTGATAGCACCAATACAACAAAGTCATGATAGTAAAGGATAGTAAACAAAGGGCAAGCAATACATATGGTGGAATTTGATCAGCTCAATATAATACATGGATGGTGCAACTCTTACCCAAATATAAACTACAAGTCCACAAATAGGTGCAGCAAGTGTTATACAAGGGGCAGACAAGTCGAACAATGTGATTCAAGTGTGCAAGTACACAAACAAGCTATATGGATCATATTTTCATCAGCAACTCAACACCAAAGTGAACAAAGTCGAGATATAAGATCATGAAGTACAACAACAAAGTGATCAAAACAAGCCTACCAAATGTTCAAGTGATATGCAAACATTTCTGAAACCAGCTTTACAACAATACATGCAAACAAAAGAGTTCACATGGATGGCACAAGTGCGTGACACTAAACAAACAGTAAGGCCATAGAAAACAAAACAAGGGTTGGATGGTAACACTAGTCAAGGCAGATGCCTCAGGTTCGAATATCATATATGCACTGGGTCATAGAGCAGTTCAATTCAACAATAAAAAAAAAAGTGGCGTAATCAAATTCAAGTGTTCATCTGTTCTTATCTAATCATATAGAAACTGTTCATAGATGATGTAAATCAAGGTAGCATAGATTCCTATCCAAGTCGAGTGTAAAGTCAAAAAAAAGGAAAATCAGTTATTATCAGTTCAAGTATCAAGCATTATAACTGTTCTTATGAGTTCTGCTTACTCTGATCAAAATAGTCAAAGGGAAATGCAATCCAAAGTTCCAGTAAAACCGTTCAAGCTTGTATTTAAAGAAAAAATATGTACGGCATTTATTTTAAGTCAATGAAGACAAATTCAAAGTCCAGAGAGATCAACAAGCAATTAAAGTATCTAAAGATATTTTTTTTCAGAACAATAAATGAACGAGATTCTATAAGACTCGATCAAAGTTCAAGAAGCTACCAAGATTTTTTTCAGAGCAATCGGGGCCAAGTTAAAAAATTCCAGAACAGGTTGAAGATTTCAAACTCCAAAATTCAAAACTTTAACCAAGAAAGAATCCGCAATATTTCAACAAAAATCGCAAGAGATATTCAAGTAAATCGAAGTGTCTAGAATTAGATATTTTAGGATTTTTAATCCTATAAATACACCCACATCATCATTGGCCTAAATTCATCCAAGCTCAAACAAATCAAAGCATAAAATCGAATAGGAAATTCATACCAGAAAAAAGGGCAAGCTTGGATCCAATTCTACGTTCAATTGAAGAAGAGATTGTTACTGAGATTTCGAGATCTTCACACGACAAAACGATGGCCTTCAGATTGAATGAAGAATCGAAACCCTAAAGTCAATTGCCACTTTAATCTTTAAAAGGAAACCCTAGATTTGAAGCCGCCATTTTTCTTTCTAGAGAAAAGAGATCGGAACAAAAGAGAATGGGTGCAACACAAAAGAAAGGGGCCGGCCATCCTTAAAAGATAAAGGGGATAACCCTCTATATCTAACTCTTATGGTTTTTTAAAATTGTTTTTGAAGGGTTTTTATTGTTTTAATTTTTATTCGTCTTTAATTTCAATTTGTAATCAGAGTTTTCTAGTTTGTCTCTAAAACTAGGGAGAGGAATTGCAGGGATTGTAATTCGGGGAAAATCTGGTTTTGGGGATAAAAACCAGTGCAGGGTTTTGAGCGTAGGGTTAAGAACAGTTGGGAGTGAGTGTCGCGAGTTTACAGGGGATTGTAAGCGTAGAGATTGTTTTAACTCCTAGTAGAAACCTTGGGGAATGCAGCAGTAGGCAGGGTTTTGCCGAAGCTGGGTATATCTGTGTGTTATTTATTTTCTTCATTTATTCTGTTTTTAATCTGTGCTGTGATTATTTAATTACTCTGTGAAAATCTGTGATAAACCCTATTCACCCCCCCTCTAGGGTTAATTTAGATCCTACAGGGATGAGGCAGTTCTTTTATTTTTGACAGGTAAAAAGTGGGCGCTTTTAGTAAGCCTATCCACTATTACCCAAATGCTAGTGTTGCCTCTCCTAGACCTAGGCAGCCCATCAATGAAGTCCATTGAGATGCTATCCCACTTCCACTGCGGGACCTCTAGCGGATGGAGCAGACCGCCAGGCTTTTTCTGTTCCGCCTTAACCTGTTGGCACACCATACACTTAGAAACGAAATCTGCCACGTCCTTCTTCATGCCGTTCCAAAAGAAAGTCCTCTTTATGTCCTTGTACATTTTATCTCTGCCCGGATGTATCGTCATCTTGGAGTGATGTGCTTCCTCGAGAACCTTCTTTACTAAATCCCTTATCTGTGGGACGCATACTCTTCCGTCTCGCCTTAGCCAACCCTTGTCGTCGATGGAGTATCTGCTGAGGTGACTTGAAGTGTCACCCCTAATTAGCCTATCAATCGTCTCCACAAGCTGAGGGTCTTCGCGTTGTGCTGTCCCTATTGAGTCCACTAAAGTCGGGCGTACTTCGAGAGATGCTAGCAAGCCTGGTACAAAATCGGAGGAGGGCCTAAAGTCAAAGCTGGCTATAAACTCTAGGCTTTGTCTTTCAACAAATAACGGGCTTAGGGCTAGTTTCTTTCGGCTCAACGCGTCTGCCACTACGTTGCCTTTGCCCGGAGTGTAGGAGATCTCGAAATCGTACGAGGCAAGAAACTCCATCCATCTCTGTTGCCTCAAGTTAATATCTTTCTGCGAGAAAAGATATTTCAACGATTTATGGTCAGTGTAAAGTTCGAGCTTCTCACCTAGGAGATAGTGTCGCCAAGACTTGAGTGCAAATACGATGGCAGCTAACTCAAGATCGTGGGTCGGGTAGTTCTTTTCATGCACTTTCAATTGTCTCCCTCCATAAGCTACTACCCTTCCTTCTTGCATTAAGACGGCGCCTAGCCCTGTCCCACATGCATCTGTATAAATTGTGAACATCTTGCTTCCATCTAGCAATGTTAAAACTGGGGCTGTTGTAAGAGCCCTTTTTAGTCGTTGGAAAGCAAACTCGCAATCAAAGTCCCAATTGAACAGTAGATTCTTCTTGGTCAGCCTTGTGAGCGGAGCTGAGATTTTCGCAAAATCCCTTATGAACTTTCGATAGAAAACTGCTAGTCCTAGAAAACTTCGGACCTCAGTTGCATTCCTTGGTGTCTTCCAATCCTGTACCGCTACTACCTTAGCCGGGTCTACTGCTAATCCTTCCTTGGATACTATGTGCCCAAGAAATCTTACTTCCTCTCTCCAAAAGTGGCATTTGGAGAATTTGGCTTTTAGCTGATGGACTCGCAGAGTTTCCATGATTGCCCTTAGGTGCTGGGCATGTTCCTCTTCACTCTTTGAGAAGATAAGGATATCGTATACGAAGACCACTACGAACTTATTGAGGAAATCTCTGAATACCCTACTCATCAGGTCCACGAAGTAAGCAGGTGCGTTTGTCAAGCCGAAAGGCATGACAAGCCATTCAAAGAAGCCGTCTAGGGTTCTGAATGTCGTTTTATCGATGCTATCTTCAGCCATCCTTAGCTGATGAAAACCGGTCGCTAAATCGAGTTGGGAGAAAACAGACGCTCCTACAAGCTGATCAAACAGATCGTCAATTCTGGGGAGAGGGTGCCTATTCTTTTTCGTTAGCTTGTTGAGCTCCCTATAGTCAACACATAGACGGAGTGAACCATCCGCCTTTGTAGCGAACACCACTGGAGCGCCCCATTCTGAAATGCTCCTTCTAATGAACCCCTTCTCTAGAAGCTCTTTAATCTGTTTACTGAGCTCTTTTCTTTCCCGTGGAGCCATGTGTCTAACGGGAAACGCAACGGGCTTTGCATTATCTACAAGATATATGAGGAAGTCTATCTCCCGCTTCGGAGGCAAGCCCTTCACCTCTTCGAAGACATCCGGATATTCCCGGACCACTCTAACCGATTGCAAACTTTCAACAGAGGCATCTAGCGATTCAAGATAACTAAGCATAACCGCATACGAGGGATTACAAGTAATTTCCAAAGTGTTACCGAGCTGGGTCAGGAGCCTAACAACCCTTTTCTCACAATCAAGGATGGCCCCATTACTGGATAGCCAATCCATGCCCAAAATCAAACCATATCCCGAAAAGCCCAAAACAAAGGCACTACATTTAAATTCTATGCTTAGAATAGAAATTTTCAATCCCACACAGATCATAGACAAATGAGCTGGGCCCCCAATTGGGTTTGAAACAATTAAGGGGTCCTCTACCATACTAGTTTCTAGTTGCAGAGATTCTACTAAAGCAGACGAGATAAAGGAGTGTGATGCGCCAGAATCAAATAAAGTGCGAACGGGGTGATCATAAAGATAAACTACACTTTCTACAGAAGTATTTATACCTCGCTGTTGCAGAGGTGGCGCTTCTAGCACATGAACCTGTGCCCCTGAGGTGGATCCAGCCCTCTGCCCCTGTCCTCGTTTCTTCAGGCAATCCTTATCCATGTGGCCTGTCTCACCGCAAGAAAAGCACCCACCATTCATCTTGGCCTTCTTTTTCCGGCAATCTTTTCACTAAGTGCCCCACTTTGCCACAGAAATTACACTTCCTCTTCTCTTTGTTGCCTTTCCCGCCCTTCTTAAAGTCTGTCTTCTTAGGCTGTAAACCCTCTTTCTTCCCTTGAGAGCTTTCTGCCTTTGTCTCCTTCTTGCCCTTATCCTCTTCGTTCAGCAATGCCATCTGTACCAACCTTTCATACGTAGCTCCCATGGGTATATGGGTCATGGCCAAACTGTGTAATGGCTCATTCAACCCTTTGACAAAACAGAGGGCCTTCTTGTGTGGGGTGTTGACTAGGTCCAGTCCGAACCTAGCCAGCTCATCGAACTGATTAACATACTCTTTGACTGTCTTATTCCCTTGCTTAAGAAATAATAATTTTTCCAACTGCAAACTCCTTTCCGCATCTGAGAGAAATTTAGCCTCAAACCTTGCCCTAAAGTCCTCCCATGTTTCCACTGGTCTTTCTGCATTAGTGACTTCCTACCAGTAGGAAGCCTCGCCTTTAAGTAGCCATACTTCCAGTTGTACTTTCTGCCTATCTTCTACCTCAAAGATGACGAATAAGTCCTCAGTTTCTTTCATCCAATTTCTAGCTGCCACGAAGGACTCAGTTCCATGAAAGTCCTTTCCTCCCATAGCTTTAAAATCTTTACATATCTTAGCAAAAGTGTTTCCTCGCGGAGGAGGTGGAGGAAGAGGTGCTGATGCAGCTGGATGATTTCCTGCAGCTGGGGAAGGAGGAACGGTAGGACCTGGATGAGTGGCCCTTGCTTCTAAGAACCGTCTAAACCAACCAGGTATCGGTACACCCTCTGGCAAGTTAATTTCTTCGGACATGCTGAAACAAAAAGGATAGATTCAAAATGAAGGATAAGAGATAGTACCTATGGCTTTGGGGGACTTTGCCTTTTTAAAATAAAATAATATTTTATCTTTTAAAAATGCTTCTTTAAATTTTCTTTTGAAAATAAATTTTCAAAACTTTTTATCTTATCTGGTAAACCTATGCTCTGATACCAAGTGAAACACCCCACCTCCGTTAGGGTCACTCTCAAAGGGAATGCCCTAATTTTGGTGGAGGTTTATAAGTATAAGTCACAGATATACAAGACAGATATAAGAACACATATTTTTGAACAGCGGAAAACAACAACTTTTATTTCATTAAAATACGTGTTACACAAACCATGCTATAATTGTCTTCCAATTCTTCCAAAAACATAACATCTTCATAACTGTCTTGATTACATTATTCAAAGAAGCATAAAGAAAACATAAACAAACTGCAAAAGTCCCATAATTTCTGTCCAAAGCCATAGTCCAAAACGGAAAAGATCCAAGCAATACATTCTTTCTCTTCAACCTGGATGTGAAAACTGGTCAAGCTGTGGTATTCCCTCCCTGTGGACCTGGGGGGGACGAAAGAAAAGTAGAGTCAGACATAAAGCCTGAGTAAGTCTAGGACTATTCAGTCTATGAATAAAGAACTGGGTATGATAAGTATAAACTGGAAATGGGAAAGCACCATAGACTAAGTTAAGTTGTCTAGGGTCGAATATACTATCGTACCCCATATTAATCTCTGTACCCATATAAACTAGTTCCCAACAGGCACCCCATAATCAGTGTGAAGTGATCCATTTCTGATGATCGGCTCCTACTCGCATAGTTACATATGTCTTACGACCCCCGTTGTTGTAGTTACCTATGCTGGTCCCACCATGGGGTGTATCAAGTCCCATGGTGGCGGCCCGACACAATTCTAGAATGCACAGGTATGCTACTGGTGCCCAGTGCCTTATTTTTCTGCGCTGGAGTGTGTGCACGCCTGCACCCCGTTAGAACTTACACTGCTGCACCACCGCCGTCGATTTGACCTCTTACAGTCAGCCCAGTAATCGTGCCCCACCCTGCCTAGTTCAGGGTATCCTGATACACCTTGTAGGGTTACTGCTGAAAAGGGTCCCCCGCTACTAGGTTTTCTATTCCTAGCCAACATGCTAAGTTGGTTAAGTGTTTTGTAAACCTAACCCCCAATCAGTCTGTATAGTTTAGCATGTTCCATTTTGATTAAGTATTAATATAATTTACTTAATCCTATCAATCCTGACTCAGCCTTAATTGTCTTATTAAAGCCTCGACCTCTCACATTAGATAGGTATTGTTGTGGCTGCCTGTTGCCGGTTGGGTCCGGGCAGTCTTACGCCACAACTCAGTCTAACCTCGGGTCCTTATTGGGCTCCGTGTTTAACCACCCACATTGGATAGGTATTGTTGTGACTACTGGACACCCGGGCGGTTCCGGGCAGGTTTACATCACAACTCAATCCAACCTCGGGTTAAACACATCGTATTTTCTACATTTACGTATTTTGTCTCTTTTCTTTTTATATGTAAATATTTGCGGCCCATTATTCAAATTCATCTTTATTGGTTAAAATTTATTTATGCCACTTAATTGTTTTTTTTCAAGGTTGTTGGCATGCGTCAAACATGCCAACACATATGTTCTGTATTTTAACCCAAACGTCATTACCCCCGTTTTACACGTTTGCTACAATATAAGATATGCTGGGTATAACATTTAAACCCAACTTAGCCATATGAAAAGGGGAGGCTTATAACATGGTGTTTATATATTCTAAGTGACATAAAAAGGGGAGTGTGAATGCATGAACTTGCAACATAACGATCTAAATTAACATGTATTAGGCATATGTGAACTTGCATGGTAACAGCATATAATCATGGCATAAACATACTTAAACATGAATCATTCTATTCATATGATCATGGCATAAACATACCTAAACATGAATCATTCTATTCATGTAAACTTGCAATTGGAATGTAAATCTAACTTAATAGTGTCACATATATTACCATAAGATTTTTATAACAACATAGGCCTAAACATGGTTTCAACTAGGCATAACACCAAACATAGTTTAGTCATGTTCATAAAAATGCTTACTTTTGTTTCTAATACAAAAGTATGATTTGCCGATTCCAACATAGATTCATATAAACCATAGTACTTAGTCGAATCCAATTACACACTAAAAGTGATCATAAAAGTATATACATCATAATGGCATAATAGTGAATCATATACTTGCATGAATCCCAAATAAATTACTACAACATATGGTTGTTAACATGAATCATATACTTGTATGAACCCCTAAATGAAATACCACAACATATGGTTGTTAACATGAATCATGTACTTGTATGAATCCCAAATAAAATACCACAACATATGGTTGTTAACTTCCAACATAAATCACATACTTGCAAATATCCAATCATATACCATAACATTTCCAAATCGTTTAGAATCAAAATAACATACAAGTATAGATTATTATCGCCACAATTCCATTTCGTTGTTAACTTCCAACGTAAATCACATACTTGCAAATATCCAATCGTATACCATAACATTCCCAAATCGTTTAGATTCAAAACAACATACAAATATAGATTATTATCGCCACAATTCCATTTCGCATTTTACACAAATCAAACGCAATTAATTAATCACATCGGAATAGCACTCTACTTACAACGTATGACGAATCTTCAATTCAGGAATTTGAATTCTGAATTCTGAATTTGGAGATGCTATCCTTTGTTATAGGCGTTGTTTTGATTTGATTGACGTTGCTTTAAGCTTTCGATTTATCTCCTAATTGTCTCTCAATTTCTGACGGCTATTCCTAGTCTCTCCTCAACAGCATGACAGTCTCATCTCCATTTTTGTTTGTGTGAATTAGGGTGAGTCTTAGGTCCTTTTTATAGAGTTTGTGAGTTGATTTAGACCGTCGATGGAGCTTGGTTTAATAATAGCCGTTCGTTTGAAGGAGATACCAACCAGGAGCTGACACCTAGCCCTAGTGACAAGGCAAGGATCAGAAAATCGACCAAACACAGACCAGGCCAGCCAGGGGACTGGGTTCGACCTGGCTCAGGAGCCAGGTCGACATGCTAATCGACACCGTGTCGACTTGGCAGTCGACACGGGTGACCCAGGTCGACTGCCCAGTCGACTTGGTTAGCCCAGTCGACTGCCAAGTCGACCTGGTTAGCCCCATGTCGACTACCAAGTCGACCTGGGTGCCTTGGGCAGGAAAATTCCCGCCCTAGCCAATTGGGCCCGATTTTGAATTTTGAATTGGTTTTTCTGAGCTGTTTTGGTCTATTTGAATTTTAAACTGAATTCTGAAACTTCCGGAGGCCATATCTTCTTCATACGGAGTCCGTTTTACGCAAACTCGGACTCTATCTCAAGCAGAATTCCGAGACGAATGCAACGGCGTATCCCGTTTCCCTTAATTCTTTGATTTGAAATTAATTATACTTTACTTTTTGAATTTCACTGTTATAGAATACACGGTGTGTTACAACTTGTTGGCAGACTAAACATTAAGAAACAAACTCAGCCTCTTCTTTCTTCATCCCAACCCAAAAGAAAACCCTCTTCATGTCTCTACACATCTTATCACCACCTGGATGAATAGTCATCTTAGAATGGTGGGCTTCTTCAAGGACTGCCTTTACCAGGCTTCCAGTTTGAGGAATACAAAGCCTTCCATCTTATCGCAACCACCCCTTTTCATCTATGGCATATCTACTAAGGTGACTAGAAGTCTCCCCTCTTCTGAGCTTATCCATGATGTCTAGAATCTGTGGGTCACCTTGTTGTGAAGCTCCTATCTGATCCATAAGGGTCAGCCGTAACTCCAGGGATGCAAAAAATCCAGGCAACATCTCGATGGAGGGTCTAAAATCAAAAGTTGATATGAATTCCAAGTTCTTTCTCTCCACAAACAGAGGACTCAGGGCCACCCTCTGCCTACTTAATGCGTCTGCCACCACATTAACATTCCCAGGGGTATAAGCGATCTCAAAATCATATGAAGCTAAGAACTCCATCCACCTTTGTTGCCTTAAGTTGAGATCCTTCTGTGAGAATAGATACTTGAGAGATTTATGATCGGTATATAACTCGAACTTCTCTCCAAGTAAATAATGACGCTACGTCTTTAACGCGAATGCTATGGCAGCTAGCTCTAGATCATGGGTGGGGTAATTATTCTCATGAACTCTCAACTGTTTACCCCCATAAAATATTACTTTCCCTTCTTGCATCAGAACTGCACCAAGCCCTGTGCCGCATGCATCAGTGTAAACAGTAAACGCTTTACGTCGATCAGGCAAGGTCAAGACTGGGGCTGTTGTCAGAACCCTCTTCATCATCGGAAAGCAATGTCACAGTCTTTGTCCCATGAAAATGCCAAATTCTTCTTTGTCAGCCTAGTGAGAGGGGCCGATATCTTCGCGAAATCCTTAATGAACTTCCTATAATAACCTGCCAAACCAAGAAAGCTTCTCACCACGGTTGCATTTTTAGGAATCTTCCAATCTTGCACTGCAACCACCTTGGTGGGATCTACAACCATACCTTCTTTGGAGACTACATGCCCTAAAAATTGCACCTCTTTTCTCCAAAAATGGCATTTGGACAACTTTGCCTTAAGCTGATGGTCACAGAGAGTTTTCAAAACTTCTCTCAAATGTTGGGCATGCTCTTCCTCACTCTTGGAGAAGATCAAAATATCATCAACGAAGACTACGAAAAATTTGTTTAGGAACTCCCGAAACAACCTACTCATCAAATCAACAAAATAGGAGGGTGCATTTGTTAACCCAAAAGGCATAACTAGCCATTCAAAGAAACCGTCCAGAGTTCTAAAAGCAGTCTTATCTAGGCTGTCCTCAGCCACCCTCAACTGATGGAACCCCGTAGCCAAGTCCAACTGAGAAAATACCAAGGCACCAACAAGCTGATCAAATAAATAATCAATCCTCGGAAGTGGGTGCCTATTCTTCTTGGTGAGCTGATTCAATTCTCTATAGTCAACACATAGACGAAGTGAACCATTCTTTTTAGTTGCGAATACTACTGAAGCACCCTATTCCGATATGCTTTGTCTGATAAAATATTTCTCAAGTAGCTCTCCTACTTGCTTACTCAGCTCCCTCTCTCTCGGAGCCATGTGGCACATTGATAATGCAACGGATTTGCATTGTCCACCAGAAATATGGAGAAGTCAATCTCGAACCTTGGAGGTAAACCCCATACCTCATCAAAAACATCATAATAATCTCGAATCACTGGAACAAATTGCAAATCATCTATGGATACATCTAGAGACTCTAGGAAACTAAGCATAACAGACCCTTGGGGGTCACAAGAAACTTCGAGGCTCTTCCATGACAAGTCAGGAGTCTAACAACCCTCCTCTCACAATCCAGAATTACCCCATTCATGGTAAGCCAATCCATTCCTAGAATCAACTCATAGCCCATAAACCTGAGCAAATATGCATCGCATTCAAACTCGACGCCTAACACAAATATTTTCAAACCCCGACAAATCATCGATAAATGAGCTGAACCACAGTGGGGTTTGAAACAACTACAGGATCTACTACCATACTAGCAACTAAGTGCAGAGATTCAACTATAGAACTTGATATAAACGAGTGTGAATCACCAGAATCAAAAAGCGTTCTGACTGGATGGTTCGAAAGAGAAACTAAAATTTCTATGGAAAATTTTTCTACCTCTTTCAGGAGCACTGATCGCGAAAGCATGTACCTGCCTTCTAGAAGTCCCTGCTCTTTGACCTTTTCAATGCGATCCATGTTTCTTCGGGCACTCTTTCGAGAAGTGTCCGATCTCTCCGCAATTAAAGCAATTGGCCTTCCTTCTCTTGCAATCTTTGATTAAATGACCCTCCTTACCACAATTGTGACATTTTCTCTTATCCTTGCCTTACCATCTTTCCCTCCTTTCTTCTGCTGTTGTTGCTGCCCCTTCTTGGGCCACACCTTCTTATGCTGCGATGTCCCCTTAGCTTTTGTTTCCTTCTTTTCTCACTTGTCCTCCTCACGCATTAGGGCCATATCAACAAGCTTTTCAAAGGTGGCCCCTATTGGAATATGGGACATAGCTAAACCATGCAGAGGCTCCATCAGTCCTTTAGCAAACCACAAAGCCTTTTTGTGCTGTGTATCCACCAACTCTAGCCCGAACCTTGCCAGCTGGTTAGACTTGTTCACATACTCCTTTACCGTCAAATTTGCTTGTTTGAGTGTTTAGAACCTCTCCATCTATATGCTTCTCTCATCCTGGGAAAGAAATTTTGTTTTGAACCTCTATCTAAAATCTTCCTAAGTTTCCACCGGACGCCCAGCTTGGGTGATTTTCCTACCAAAATGAGGCTTCGTCCTTTAACAGCCAAGCAGCTAACTGAATCTTTCTTCAGTCCTGCTCTTTAAAGATTTCAAATAAGTCCTCAGTATCCTTAAGCTAATTCCGAGCTTCTATGAATGTCTCATTCCCGTGGAATGGCCTTCCTCCCATAGCCCGGAAGTCTTTGCATATCTTAACGAATTTATCTGCTTTTGGAGCGGGAGGAGGATGAATGACTGGTGTAGCTAGGGGAGGAACGTCTCTTTGGCCTTCGGCAAGCGCCCTGTCCTCCAAATACATATGGGACCATCCGGGTATTGTGACGCCCTCTAGGATATTAGGGATGTTTTGTTCCCCAGACATGCTAAAAAAAGGGAAAAGGAAGAAATTTAGATAAAGGACCAAAGGATACTACATGTGGCTTTTTGGGGAATGTTTTTCACAATAGACTTTTCTTTTGAAATTACTTTCTTTTAAAACCTTTCTGAAAATAATTTCCAAAACCTTTTATATAATCTGGTAACCTTCAGTTCTCATGCCAAGTGTGCCACCCCACGTCTGTTAATGTCACCCACTAAGGGAATGCATTAAGTTTCGTGAAGCGCTATAGGTAAACAGACACAGAATAATTATAAAACATATATAAATAAGGTAGCAGCAGAAAATTTAAAATTTTATTTTAACCATAAAAGAACAATATCGTGGTCCACAATTTCATAAGTTACAAAAACCATTACAATAAAATAACTTCTGTCTTGCATCATCAGAGTACATAAGAATATGAAAAACATAATTTTCCCCAAATTAAAAGAGTTAAGCTATAGAAGAGACAAGAGCTTGAGCCATACTTTAGAAGTAGCTCATAGCAAGATGATATCCAAGCCTGATTAAGTCTGAGTGTTTCCTCCCTGAGAACCTGGGGGGTGGGGGGTGGAAGAAAATAGGAAAAATAACAGGGTCAGACATAAAGTCAAGCGAGTCAAGTTACTTCTAGCCAGTAGGTAAATAAAAGCAACGTGATAGGCATATAAAGTGGATAAGAGAGAGATTACTACATAAATGGAAGGTGTGACAAGTTAATCAAGATAAGGTATATGTGCTTCACTAATGATTACTCTGCACTATTACTAATATAACTGAAATGAGATGATCCCCTCCACTATGACTCGGTACGCTTAGGTCATACATCCAAGAATACCCTAATCACAACCCTAATTGATCAGCTCCCTACTCTATAGATATCCTGTGTTGGCCCCACAGTAGGAGGTATCACTTCCTAAAATGGTAACCCAAGATGTGCACAACCATATCATCTGGTTTCACAGTCGACTTAGCCTCCTCTGCCCGGCCCATGCATGCACATGTACCCCGGCCAGTTTGCGCCGCCAACACTATCCGTCTCGTTTGGATTTCTTACAATCGATCAGTAAGCTTGCCCCTTCTCCGCTTAGTACGGAGTTCGTTAATTGATACCAACCTCGGGTCACTGACTGAAATGGATCCCACACAATATGATACAAGCTCTCCCCCTTGTCTTGTATCCCCACTAGGTTTTCCACTGACTATGCATACCCTTAGGTGTCTTTAATTACATAGCCCTATACCAGTTATTCTTACCCTAAAGGGTATCTTTAATTACATAACTTCATTACATTGTCTACCAGTTATGTATACCACTAGGTGTCTTTAATTACATAACTTTATTGGGTTAAGTTTGCGGGCCTATATATAAATATTACCTAACCTTCTAATTTACTATACCCACCCACTACCCATCCAATTTTACTTAACCCTAACTTAAGTTCATAATCATACAATCTTTAAATTAGGTTAAGTAGTCCAATTCTTTTACCATGTCCATTTATGGTTTTATAATGGGCTAGACCTCCCATATTAGGCCTACAACATATGGATATTGGATATGCCGGTCGGGTTCGGCAGACTTATTCCACAGTTGGGCCTAACCTTGTGTCATAGACCGATTCGTATTACCTACTCAGATCTCCCATATTAGGTTCAGCATTAGTGGCTGCTGGATATGCCGTTCGGGTCCGGGCAGACTTCCGCCGCTAATACAACCTAACCTCGTGTCATAAGTACAATTACAATTCCTAATTGTAATTACTAACCATTCCATTTTTAATTAATTACTCAATTAATTAATCCTTTCCTTTTATAGGTGTCAGTACCTATTTTACCCAATAATTTGAATTACCTGTCCATAAATGTTCGTATTCAAATTATGCTATTTTTAACCCTTTTTCCTCATTCCTTAACTAGCACCCTCACAAACTTGGCAACATGCCTAGGCTAGAGAATAGCCTAGTCATAAATGATAATAGGGAAAATAATGGGAATGTAACTAAAATGATCATCCTGGCATCAACATAAACTTATGTGATAATAAGGTGAACATACATACTGGCATGGACATGAATTTGTCATCATAACAAGGTGATAATTTAGATCACATAAAATAGATCTAACATGGTAACATAAGGTGACAATTTAGATTACATAAAATAGATCTAACATGATAGTACAAGGTGATAATCTAGATCTGTCTAATAGTTTCAATGTCTACATAAATTAGATCTACTAATTTAGAAATAGATCTACATACATACACATCATATCATGTCATAAAGTTACAATTAAGATAAAGGTTTAGATCCAGCTCTAACCAATTCAAGGTGACATATGTTCATGATTTACATAAGTGATTAGATCTATCCATTGATATAACTGTCCAAATTAACAAATCTATATTAACCCTAATATAGTTACAAACCAAGATCCACAATAGAACAATCACAATTGAATTGGATCAAGAGAAACAGATCTATCATAACGTAGCATAAGATCTAACGATAACATAGATTCAAGGTTTACAATGTATCTAAATCACAGTCTTTCATAATTCAATTTTATTTATCTAAACCTAAAAGCAACTAAAACTCACTGTGAATGGATTGCTAAGATGATAAAAAAAAGGTTGGTGCCGAGTCAATGCTTGAATCTTAGAATTTGATATGCTTTAGTTGATATAATAAGATGAGAGATCCTAGTTCAGTTCAGACTCCGGCAGAGTTTGGCCGCCATAACCTCTAATGAAGAAAATATGAGAAATAGCCACATATTTATAGTTGTAGAGCCCTCTGAAACTGACTGCCACCTCAGCCCTAGGGGTGTCGGCACCCCTGTGGGTGGGACGACCCCTAGGTCGACACCCCTCTTGGGGGGTCGACACCCTAGAGCGGAAATTTTGCCGCTCTGATGAATTATTCGAATTTGAATCTTTCTAGATAAAATTTGACTCAGCTCTGACTCATCTCTGACTCATACGTATGTATATAATTTTTATGCGCATATACAAACTTAAAACCCTCATAACTTCATCATATGGTGTCCGTTTTACACAAACCAAGTGTCTATTTTGACCAGAATTTGGAGATGGACATAATGGTGCTGCCTGTTTCCTTTAATTCTGAATATTAAATTAATTATTATTTAAGATATCCTCTTTTATTGTCGGTACAAATTCGGGGTGTTACATAGCTGGACACAAGATGGAACAAGCAAATGAAGATCACTATCAAAAATAAACTCGAGTAAGTGTAAGTGAGTGCTAATAAAATGAATGTTATATACGAGAGTGTAAAGAAAAGTTGTATTGCATTTGAAAATGCAAGTATAGTGAAAGTTGTAATGTATTTGAAAGTGTAAGTATAGTGAAAGTTGTATTGTATTTGAATTCGATTTGAAATATTATATTTATTTAAATAAAATTGATCATTATTTCATTTTGCAAATATAACATAAGTGTAATTGATATGCATATTAGTCAATATTTATATGTAGTTTAGTAGAAAATTTTAGAAATTATATTATAACATTAGACAACGTATGGTTTATTTTCTCTTGATGTGTTAGTGCATATCAGAAGACGGGGTATATCTATGGTCTGATATAAAATGAGATGGCACGAAAAAAGAAGACCTTTAGGTATTCAATCAGACAACGTTTCATATCTGTTGCCTGATTCGATTTCCAGCGTAGTGATAGAGAAAAATTGTAAATCATAATAAATATTTTCAAAGTGATTTAGATAGAAAATATAGAGTTTTAAAGTTATCTTTGTCAAGCTAGTTAAATAAGCCTTGTAACGCTTTTCACAACGCTTTTGAAACACTTTTTTGCTTAATATTTGCTTTTGAAAGGTTTAAACATAATAATCATCATCCAAGCATTGCTAAACCTTTTCAAATGTATATTGAAGTGTTTCTAATGATAAATGGAAGTTTCAAAAGTTTAAGCTGGGTTGAGACTTAACTAGAATCTTATATATGCATATCGTTTTAAAATGGCGCTTATTATTCGGGAAGTCCAGGATTAGAACTTATGCCTTTAAATCATTTCAAGTAATAATACGACGAAATGGAGGAAACGGAGATTTGAAGACCGAGAACCGTAACATCGGGAGGATTGCTTGTTGTGGGTACCAAGTGGGTAGCTTCCATCTTGAGATTTATTACCTATATTATAGCGGTGGTCCGAACGTACTTAGAAAATTTTCAGATTTGCAAGGCCTTCTCTCCTTTATTGGACGAGGAATAAAGCGCTTTCGGTTTCGTTAAGGCCCAAAACGGACTTGTATGGATGCGTGTCTGACAGCGTTTTGTACTATATTGATTGGTCATTACTAAACATATTTCTATATGGTGGTCGAGAATATGTTCTCTTAGCTTAACACCCTTCTTTGAGACATACGAGCTCAAAGGTGATATTGTTAGTGATTATTAATTATATGTTGTAACAGGACAGTGTGGCATGCTAAGTGATTAAGCTGCGGATGATCAGGATTTAGGATAAAGTATAGCTTTGTGTAACGAGACTTCGTTAAGCCTCACAACCCTGTAATGGCCTAAAACAAGATTATGGTAGCAAGGCTATGTGAGTCATTCTCATTAGGGTATGGTGATTCCCTTCTTGATAAAAGTTATACCATGATATTGATCCCAAGTAATTACTCACGTGGACATTCTACTTTATATAGATGATGGAAAGCGAGCGCTCGATTAAAAGTTGGTAGCGACCGAGGAATGTCATATTTGTGTTTCCATCTAGCCTTCAGCATACAGAGATGGTCCGGCCATGTATAGCCGAGAATTCATGCGTGTTTTCTCGCAGGGTGCATCTCTCTTGAGATGTTCCCATCGGATAGGGAGATCCTTTGCCTTGGTCATTGTTGGCATCCAATTCACCACTACAATCCCACGATTTTAGTTGTATACCTATGTCAACATAATAGGATGGGATATTGTGCTGGCTAAGATTGATACATTTACTTGAGAAGTGATTTTCCACATAATGCACTAATAATAATATCAAATGATTTTCGTGTATCAAGTATTTTTGGTTATCATAAGGAAAAAACTCGCCTATAGATGTGAGCTTGTATTGTGTGACATTTGGTGAGCCTTATGATAGCTTCATTTTCTACAAAAAAGCATTGCAAATTTTATTCACTAGTATTTATAAAGGGAATAGAGGTGTAAATCTGTCGGACCGGACCGGACGGAGGTGTGTTCAGTTTCTATCCTAAAAAAAGTCGTACCGAACACAGACCATATGAAATTTTTTTCTTGGAAAAATTTTGTTGTCCTAATTCATGTCCTAAATAAAATCAGTCGGACACGAACATATATTTTTCAGACATAAATTGACTCGGTCGGATATGGCTTTTTATATAACATTTTATTAGATTTTCTTTCAACTATATACCAAATTACAAGAAGTTCGAACAAATTCGAACGAACATGGACCAGACATGATTTTTTCTCACACAAATTTTGCTGTCCTAACTCATCATAAATGAGAGTCACAAGGACTCAGAAGGACGTATTTTGGTCACAAACACTAATGGACATCAAACATTCGTACAAAATTTATGACCCTAAAAGGGAAAACCCGTCCCGTGTTTGTACGACATGGTTTTATGAGTTATCTCCCTTTTAAATGTTTTAAGTTTCTCACGCCAGTCGCATGACTGACTCGGAGTTTATTGCTTTCCCTTTAAACTCTGGGTGTCCATTATGTTAGGGACTGCAAATGGATCGTTCAGGCAAAACAAATACTAGAGGGGGTGAATAGTGTTTGTAAAAACTTAAACAAAACTAAAATCTAAAGTGAATTACGAGATGAATCAAACCTCACAAACATAATCATAGACACAGATTCAAACATAGATGCAAAATAAACTGAAATAAATATGCAGAAAAAGAAAGAACACACTGGATTTTATACTGGTTTGGATCACTCCTACATCCAATCCCGCACAACGCTAGATTGTGCAAAGTTTTATTACCATTTCCAATAGTCAAATACAACCTCCTTGATTTCGCGGCTCAACAAGGAGACACCGACTCTTATCTCTTGATTTCACGTCTCAAAAAGGGCACACCAACTCCTTTTCCTTGATTTCACAGCTACAAGGATCCACCGATTGCTCTTTGACTTACAAACATGGTTTATTCAACCGAAGAAATTACAAAACTGCCCTATAACTCTTCAATAGCACTTGATTCAGAGAGTAGATAATAGAGAGTGTAGATAGAAGAAGTCTAATCAAAGCATAAGTGAATTCGGCAGAGTATAAGTGTAAGAATCATAAAAATGATTAAGAATAATGGTGGGATTGAAGAGGATGAAGTTAGGGAAGAAGATATGTTAAAAAAATTAGGTTTTAACCTCTTTTTATAGAGTACGAAGGGTTGCAACAGTTCTAAAGCGTTTCAAATAGTGAAAAGACACCTCCCTTCAAAATTAGAAAAAATAGCAATTATATGTCAACATACACTTTTTGCTATGTCGACATACTCATGTGTATTTTTTTGATTTTCAAAGCATTTTTCAAGTGTTTTGATATAAAACTAATTCTTGAGTAAAATTCTAGTGTTGTAAATTAATATTATATGATAGAAAATCATATGAAAACATAATTTTAAACTATATAAATATATTTATAAAATTATAAGGTTTTAAACTATATAAAGTATATAAAAAAATTTGAGTTTTGAAAACAAAGAAGAATAAAAATAGAAACAAATAGAAAAACAAAATAGAGAGGATTGAGGATAAATAGAAAATTAGAATTTGAAAATTAGAATTTGATTTTTGAACCTAAGTGCTATTTAGAGTCTAACAAAATCTAGACTCTATAACTATATTGATCTTGAACTCTTGAAATCTTGATTACTCATGAGTCTTGAAATTTCTCTGATCTTTGAATCTCTTATCATCTTTATAACTGTACAGTCTTCAGTAATATTTCTGTATATGAATCCTGCATATATATATAAATATATATTCTATACAAAAAGTGTTAGCATATATTTTATAATCAATGATAATTGAAATAAGGTTGTTGTCATCAAAACTCCATTCTCCAACAATCCCCCATTTTGATGATAACAACCTTATTCTATAAAATATCATACCTGTATATACCTGTTTGATGATGTTCCTTTTATACTCCCCCTGTCTGTAAGAATCCTATAAACTATGTCTATATTTTATAATTTCTCCCCTTTTGGCATTATCAAAAAGAAATTTTAAAAGTACTCTCACTAAATCTAAATAATTCCTATACTAAAGTAAAGTACTCCCCCTGAGTCCTAATTCTATAATCATAAAATACTCCTCCTAAATCCTATATCTATTTATATATATTCTATTATAATATTCTATATAACCATCCTTGATTCTATGATACCCTTATATCTCCCACTAACTCTATGATTGTAAGCCTAAGAGATTATAAATCCCCCTAAAATTATGACTATACTAGTCTAATAGAAGAATAATAAACACAACAATCTAACCAATGTTAATAATCAGTTCAAACAAATAATCCAAACAAGAAATTCAAGCAATTAATTCAAGCAAGTAATTCAAGCAATCTATTTAAGCAATTAATTCAAGCAATCAATGTAAGCAATCAACCAAATCAATCAAATTAAATAATATGTGTTAATAAACACTTCTTGAACCATTAATTGAACCTAGAAACTATAAAACTCCCCCTTAATCAAATTACAAGACTAAACCTATCCTAAACTCTAATTCCCTTAAAACTATATTAAGACTTTAATATAGACTAAGAGTTAATTAAGATGTCATTAAACGAAGAGTTAACTAAGATATCAACCACTAATGAAATGTAACCATGTCAAGTAAGCCAATCAAGTTATTTAAGTCAAATAAATCAAATAATCCAAACAAGTTAATAAATCCAATAAATTCAATCAATTCAACCAAGTTAAACAAGTTAATTAAGACAAAGTAAATATGTTATATTTTAGTAATCCTATGTATTTCTAATACAATAATACCCAATATAGTATACATGTTATATGTGGAGTTAAAGGTCAGTATTTAATGCAATGTGTTGGTAAAAATGCAATATGACATATGCAAAACTATATGAAGTGGTATATTGAATGAAATGCAATTTATGATGTAAATGATTCAAATTTGAGATGCATTTTAATGATGTATGATATGAAATAAGGTGTGTAATGATAGTATGTAGAATGATTTGGTAATTATATCTAGTTAGATAACATATATTCAAAGTATTATTTAACTATTATGAATTATTTGAATGAAACAAAGATAATGTTAATTTCTAGACTTATACTAATTATATTAATGAATTTGATTAAAAGAATAATAAAGATAAGAGTTTAATTAAAAATAATATTCATGATTAGTAGTAAAATATTCAAAAAAAAATCATGAAGTTAAATAATATTAGTAGGGTAAATATTATAAAAATTGAAGATTTTCCTAAAGAGAATATAAAATTTGTATAATATAAAGTAAGCTATATAAACATGTATTCATAAGTATATATAAAACTAATTTAAAAAGAACTTAAAATTTAATTTATGAGATATACATCAATATTTTGATACAAATCAAATTTAAATTTAAACTTTAGAAATCAAAACATATTTATTTGCTAAAAAAACATATTTACTTTATAAGAAATCCATAGTTATAAAAACATTATAAAGTAATCTATAAAACTTCTTATATTTAAACTACATTAAAAAATCATGTATATATTGTAACACCCCGAATTTTAGTTAATACTAAAATTCACTAATTATAGGATAAATAATCTCAGGTGTGGGAATTGGGGGTAACGGGCTGCGACATTGCGTTCGTCTCGGAAAAATACGCGAAATAGAGTCCGAGTTTTCGAAAATCGGAGTCCGTATGGCCCAGTTAAGGCCCAATGAAGTTTGCAGAAAAATTAAAGCTTAAAACAGATTTAATAATTTAAAACCAGATTTTAAAATAGAGCAAGCGGGGCCAGGCGGGAAGATTCCCGCCCTACCCATGTCGACAGGGGTGTCGACTTGCCTGTCGACTTGCCTGTCGACAGGGGGGCGACGCCCAGTAAAACTGGGTGCACCAGTTTAGGTTCTTGGGCTGGCTTGAAGGGCTGGTTCTGGAAGCTTCTTGGATCTGACGGGTCTAAACCAATCTAGGGTTAATCTAAGGGTCTAAAATGCAACCTAATCCTATAAATAAGACCCTAACCCTATCCTAATTCATTCATAATTAGATCTTGTAACTAAACCATGGAAAAATGAAACTTGATCATGGCCACCACAAATCAATGAAGAGGAAAGCAAGCTAATCAACCTCTCTAATCAACCTCTAATCTCTTCTAAGCATCTTAATCTTCTTCATTTGGAGTGCAAATTGCTAGTTGTGAGTTTCTATCACTTTAACATCAATTGTTAAAGTAAGTAGATTAGGTGTGATGAGACTTATGGTCTTGAATGCGGATTAGTGAGTTTGAATCATTTGTAATGATATGTTACTCTATGTTTTTCTATGTTTATGCATATTGAATAAGTTGGTTTATGCATATTTAATAAGTTGGTTTATGCATACTTGATAAGTGGATTTATGCATGATTAATAAGTTGGTTTATGCATGTTTAACAAGTGGTTTATGCATGTTGAGTATGTAAGTTTATGCAAGTTTAGTATGATGTATGTTATGTTTACATGATGCTAAATATGCAAGTTGTGGACTATGTGATCATATACATGTTATGCAAGTTCATGAAGATATGCTATGCAAGTTACATGTATGTTAATATGCAAGATATGCTATGCAAGTTACATGTTTGTTAATATGCAAGTTCATGATGACACATTATGCAAGTTTAAGAGTTAATATGCAAGTATATGGATGCTTATGCAAGTCATGTATATGTTTAAATGCAAGATTTATGTGATATGCAAGTTATGCATGCTTATGCGAGTATATGAATGCTTATGCAAGATATGTATATGCTTAAATGACATGATATGCAAGTTATGCATGTTTATGCAAGTATGTGAATGCTTATGCAAGTATGTGGATGCTTATGCAAGTATGTGAATGCTTATGCAAGTTATGTGTATGCTTAAATGCATGTTTAACATGTTATGCAAGTTATGAGAATGCCTGTATGCAAGTTCAACATGTTATGCAAGATATGTGTATGATAATATGCAAGCTCATATGCAACATGTTATGCAAGATATGTGTATGATAATATGCAAGTTTGGGTTAAATGTAGTTGGGTTAATATATGCTCATATATGCAAGTTGACATCCTCTTAACCCATGACAAAGTTGTATGCTAAACCCATGATATTTGTGATGATCTTCCCCTTATTTATGCTATGAAAGGAGAACGATTTTCGTGGGGAACGATGGGGTTGGTAAATATGTTAATTAAAATATGATTGGGTATGATTAAGCATACCATAAAAATAAATTACCATAAGTGGGAATTTACCTATTGAGTTAGGTCTACCCCATGGGAATTTACCTATTGAGTTAGGTCTACCCATGTTATGAAAAATTTGATATTAATTAGGGATAATTAATATGGGGGTGATTAATTAGGTGTAATTAATCAACTAAGACACGAGGTTGGACCCTTTTTGTAGCGGAAGTCTGCCCGGAACCGACCGGCCATCCAGCGGCTACAAATGATTGGCCCAATGTGAGAGGTCTTAGTCATAAATTAAATACATGATTAAAGTAAAGACACGAGGTTAGACCCTTTTGATGACAGAAGTCTGCCCGGAACCAACCGGCATATCCAGCAGTCATAAAAGACAGTCTAATGTGAGAGGTCTTTATGAGGTCATGATCTTAATTAATGAATTAAGAAACACTTAACCATATTAGCATGTAGTGGGACATGAGGGGTTAAGTGGGTGCCTTGGGGTGGCATGATGAGACTAGTGGGTTGCCTTGGGTGGCAATAGAAAAATACGATTAGAATACTTAACCAAAGTAAAACATGTAAATAAAACATGATTAAAGGGTTAAGTAAGTGCCATGGGTGGCATGTGAAAATACGATTAGAATACTTAACCAAAGTGGAACATGTAATTAAAACATGGGTGAAGGGTTAAGTAAGTGCTTTGGGTGGCATGTAGAAATCTAGTGGGTGCCCTAAGTGGCAATTGAAATATGATTGATGACTTAACCAAAACTTAACATGTAAGTGGGCATGACTATGTAAGGGGTTAAGTGGGATGCACTAGATAAAAGTAGCAAGCTTAAGTAGTAGCTTGTGGGGGCCCATTTCAACCAATATCCCAAACGTATCTTTGTGGGCTCGACTCTAGTCGGGTGACGGGACACGCATATTGGGCTTGACTGTAAGAGGCCAAACCGGGTTAGCGGTGGCAACGCGGGACCAACGGGTTTCATATGCGTGTGTGGACCCGGGCTGGTTGGTAAGTCGTTGTTGCATCGTGTAGATATAAAGCCGTGCACTGTTGATATTATCTGGTAGCCACTTTAGGGGAATGATACACCCCAATCGTGGGACCAGCACGGGTATCTACGGTAGGGAGCCGATCGATGGGGAGTAGTGGGTACACCTAATAAAGATAGGGGCAGACGGCACCTATGTAGAGGTACACGAAACTACTGGGTAAGAATTACTGAGTACACCTAGTGGAGATAGGGGCAGACGACACCTATGTAGTGGGCTAGGAGTACATGAAACTACTGGGGAAATTTTCTAAGTCCTTGGAAGGGATCAACCTTTAAGTAGGAACGACTGGTGTGGTGCAGTTAGTAATTATCCTTGGGTGGGTAGATGCGTCCTTACGGTTATCTTAGTTTATCCTAAGTCTACCAAGCTGCTTAGTGTAGCCATTCATCCCCAGATATTACCGTAGGTCAAGTTTATGTCTTCTCTGGTTACTTTAATGATTGTATTGTTAAAGTTATAGGGCTCACTCAGACCTATGTCTGACCCCGTTGTTTTATCTTTTTTTCCCAACCCTCAGGTCCTACGGTGGATCCTAGCGGTAGTAGAGCTTGATCGGATTGCTGTTCCAGTCTTTAGGAGCTTGGGTAGATGTAAAGCTCCAGTTATCCAGTTATCTTTTCTTTTGTTCTGGCTATTGTATGAGAGAGTGGGATTATGTACTTCTTTATATTTGATGGATATTGTACTTAACTTTTATCATGGTTTTATGATGTAACCAGACATGTTTATTTCCGCTGTTATGAGACGATGTTTTAAAATTTCAAGTACTATTTATATCTGTCTTGTTGTAATTTTTCTGTTCTATATTCACTAAAATACTCCACCGATGCTATGGCATTCCCTTAGTGAGTGACCATAGCGGGCGTGGGGTGTTACATATATATTTATTTATATTAAGTTAAATATACAAGCTTTATAAATCATAATAGGAAGTCATGATAATGTAACCAAAAATTGTTATGAAATCATAAGAATAATTTATAAGTTAAACTATGCATGTTTAAACTATATAAAAGATGAATTAATTTATATTTTATAACAATATAAAAAGGTTAATTAACTCAGTATATCATATTAATATGTTTATATTATTTTATTAAATTATATATTTTAATAAATATATTTTGAAACGTGACATAAGAAAATAAGTATACCGATAAATTTAATAACTAGAATTTTAACTAGCATTTTCTAATTTAAAAAGATGGAGGGAAGTTTGAAAGTTTAACTATTTGGGATAAAAAAATTTGAATTTCATTCTGTAGACTAATATATAGCTATATGTATGTTGACTTATATGTATTATTTTAGAGAATATGGTTTTCTGACTTTGGTTTTAATATATCGATTTATATTTCAGGTTTAACTATTTCCTAAAATAATAATAATCCTAACAAGCATCCAAAATTTATTTTATTATTATATTAATTCTATTATTATTTTTGAATTTCAAAATTCAAATTTGAAATTTAAATCTCAAAATTGAATTTTAAAGTTTAAAATTTCAAATTTATAATAAAGCAAAGCAAGCAAAACATTCATTCAACCAAAAATTTAAAAATTAATTAAGGCATACTCAATTTTTAGATCCATTTCTTCAATATTCTCTGAATTCTGAATTAATCTTCTGGAATTTGATGATGAGATTTGCTCTATTGCGACAGGCTCATTTTTCTGACCACGGTAGTGTATTCATTTGCTGAATTTGAACACCGTATAAGAAAGATATTGAAGATTTTGTAGTTATATCAACTTGGCGCCAAAATTTGAATTTGAATTTTGAACTTTGAATGAATGGACACTTCTATCACTATATAAAAGCCCAAAAGTCATGTCTCTTCATAACCACTTCTCTTCTTCTTCTTCTCGTTTTTCATTTCCGTTCAAACTTTCAGGAGGCATAACTTCTTCGTTTCTTGTCGGAAAATTGGACGAAATCAGCGGCGAATCGACGAGGAATTAAAGAACTATGATCTAGTGACATTTTGGGGATAAATTTGGATGGTATTGGGGGTGCATCATGTCGAAACAGTAAGAGATATGCATGAAATCTCATAATAGTTTTTCAGTTTTGCATATCCAACTTCAAATAGTCATATCTCACTCAATTTTGATCAGAATTTGACGATCTACCCATTAAACCAACCGTGAGAACAAGAACTACAATCTAGAAAAGGATTTGGGACAAAATAGTCTAACCTGTGGATGCAATTTGAAGATAACCGTTGGCAGTTTTGGTTTCCTTCTCATTTTATTCACAAAACTTCATTTGATTATTACTTGATTAATTCTTGACGGATTTTCATGAAACCAGTGACATTTTGAATCAAATAAAGAGAAGTACAGTATACATATGAGTTGTAGATGAAAATCCAAAGTTGTAAATTGATCTGGTACCCATTTCTTTGCTGATTTACTTTATATATATCCATTTGTTTCAACCATCATTACTCTTCTCCTCTTTTTTTTTGAAGGAAAAGGTAGTGAATCAACATGATTCATGCCTTAATATATTAAGAACCATAAAGTAGCAAGTCATGTATTTACATCATATTTACAACCAAAAACAGGCTGTCGCTACAACAGTGATTACTACATACGTACATATAGCCTGACAACAAAATAACGCATATACTTCATAACATTACGGCACCATAAACTAAAAGCAAAAAGACATAACGTGAACCCAACAGTTGTCTTTGTCAAGCATCAGGTCCGGTGATGTGCCTCACACGCTTGCACACCCTGTCAGCGATGGTCTCAACATACCTCTTCCGCTCCATGCCTGCCCAGTCATAAACAAAGTTAAGGATGGAGTAAATGATACTTTTAAGAGCTTTCATCTTGCATTTAAATTTTCTAGAGTTACGCTCATGCCATAAGATCCAAGTGTATGCAAAATTTAGCAACGCAAATAGATAACTGTTATGAGAATCATCTAAGGCCGGGTAAATGTATTGCCAAAAGTTTTATTGATCTACTATGAAATCACCCCAATGGAAGTCCAAGAAAAGGAAAACTAAGCACTTTGTCAAGATGTAAAATGCAAAGTCACAATCTAAAAAAAGATGATGGTAATCCTCCTCGTCATGACCGCAAAACACACATCCACCCACCCACCATGTTCACGCCACTTTGTCTAAGTCTGATGACCTAATCGGCCATGCATCATGATCCATATATGAATTTTCACTTTATCAGGAACTTTGAATCGCCACATATATTCAAACCCCGACCTCCTAATCCCAGCGAAGTTGATCAACTTGTAGATGCTGCGAACACTGAATATCTTCCTCTCCACTCCGACATCCAAACAAACTCATCTAGCTCATTGGACAAACTCACCTTGTCAAGCAAATCGAAAATACAACAAAACTGAACCAAAGCATTACCAGCCACCAGTCTGGAGAATTTTAGCTTCCATTTGATACCCGGAGCATCAATATCATACATCTCACCAACTGTGTAGTTCTTATTACAAGCAATTGCAAAGAGATCCGAAAACTCCACACACAAAGGGACGGGGGAGAGCCAATTTGCCCGGGGGAAAATTTCAATGCTCGAATTTTCAACAATAATACATCAACCCATATTACTTGCCAAAAACCCAAGTATCAAATCCCAGATTGTTATTAGAAAGAAATTAGAGGATGAGAATAGAAAGAAAGAATAGAAGAAAGAAGAAGAACACCACATCTCACAGCGGAACAGATAAAATATAATATCAAATCTCAAAAGAAACTGCATATACATACCAATCATCAGAGTACAATAGATATCAGTCACAGCGGAAATTAACTTTAAATAACTAACGGTGAAGCCGCCTGCTTCCAGCTCCTGAAACTCCGAGCGAAACCTAACCTGGAACATACTCGGTCTGACCCGAGCACATTTGAAGCAAAGAAAAATTCAACGGGTCAGTCTGGATTACTTTCAGTATTAAATTCACAGCACAAACAACTTGTTTAACTTTGGAAAACCCTTTATGAATCAAAAGGATAATGGTAAGACCTGCCCACACATATACACGGACGGTTTTTACCTTACTATAATCCAAAACGTTTTGAAATCATAACTTACTATAATGCAGTAACGTTACCTTCCTTTTTGGGGATTAAAACCACATTAGCATAACTAATTAAGTCCAGCCTTAAAGTACCGTTATGAAATTATTCAAAACAGACGTAACACATCATTCTTCACCAAATACCAGTACTGTTTGAAGAAAAAATTAGGGAAACCATCAGGTCCAGGGGCCTTATCCCCAGGCATCTCTTTCAAAGCATTCACAATTTCCTCTTCAGTAAATTCATTTGCATTGTCCGATAGATCCAAAATTTCAGGATAAAATTTTCGCTAATCAATAGAAATGCAGTTCTCAATGCGATCACCAAAAATGCTTTATAATAATTAGTAAACGTGTCACTCAGCTTTTGTTGATCACAAATCTCCTCCCTATCTTTCCAAATACTATGAATCAAATTTGTTCTTCTTCTGCCATTAGCAACTCTGTGAAAGTAAGCAGTGTTTCTATCCCCTTCCTTCAACCACTGAGATCGAGATCTCTCCCTCCAAAAAATCTCTTCTTGGTCCAAAACTTTGTTGAGTTCTCTCTCTTTCTGATGCAACAACTCCCTTTCATCAGCGTCCAAACATCTTTCTTCATCCAGAACATTTAGTTCAAAAATTTCCTTTTCAATCCTCTCCTTTTTTAAGTCTGATATGGCCAAACACCTCAACATTCCATTTTGTGAGAAATTTCCTCAAAAGCTTGAATTTAGTACTGATAGATCTCGCCGCATCATCACACACTCTAAACTTAGACCATTTATTATACAATATATCATCAAAATTATCTTCAAAGCTCCACATTTTTTCAAATCTGAAGAAGGGTTTCTTTCGTATAGCATCTCCAGAATCCAACACCACAGGGCAGTGATCAGAGATAATTGAAGATAAAACTTTTTGAGCGGTTAAAGTGTGAAGATCCTCAAAAGGGGCATTAATGAAGAAATGATCAAGTTTAACTAAATTTGGAGGAGTTCTACCATCAGACTAAGTATATTTTCTATTTTCCAGAGGCACATCAATTAATTCACATTCACCCACAAACTCGCTGAAGTCTGCCATGTCAACACAATGATTTGCACTTTGGTTGCTTCTTTCAAAACCAAATCTTGTAACATTGAAGTCTCCACCAATGACCCATGGGCCATACATCAATCTATGAAATTCCACCCTCCCTTCCACAAAATTTTCCTTTCACATCTTGTATTTGGACCATAAACATTTGAAAAAAAATATAACCTCCTACTCATGACACATTCCAACGCCACGTGCAGACAATGACTCTGAATGATCTCTTGTTTGAAATTCCACAAACTACTATTCCAACTAGTAAACAAACCACCTGTACTACCCACAACGGTATGTACCTCCATTCATCAACTACTCCCTATCCCAGGCTTTAAAAATGCGTATATCAGGATTGTCAAGCTTTGATTCTTGTAGCAAAACGATGTCAGGTTTAACAGATTTAAGGTAATTTTGATTCTAAGGCGTTTATCAAAATTACCCAGGCCTCTAACATTCCAAGTTATAACAACTCTTCTCCTCTTTTTGATTTCTACGATGTGAATTCTCAATAGTCATGTAATACACCATTTCAGTATTTGTATTTCCATCAGGCATCTTTTCAGAATTTGAATTTTCAATAGTCACCATTTTAGAATTTGAATCACCAATAGGCACTTTACCCATCTTTTCAACTTTTGAATTTTCAAAAGTCATAGCGCATATTTTCCTACAAAACAACACAATTTTTCAAGGAATCGAATTTCTTTTCAAAAAATAAAAGTGTTAGATCCAAAATTGGCTCAAACATTTTGGTTCTTTCACGGAGAAATCTTTGAATTCTTCGCTTTTTGGGATTATCATTCTACTATTTGGACCTTCAAAGTTCAAAGAAATTAATCCTCTGTTTTTGACATCTTTAATTACCTTTTGGTGAACTATTGAATAATTGAACACTATGGCCAAAACAAAGGGAAAAGAAGAGCAAGGCGCTAGAGAGAATCAACAAGCCATAGTATTGACGAGGTCGCGTGGGCAAGACTCTAGAGCAGGCCGCTCTGGTCAGGAAGGTCTGATCCGAGTAGGTGACTCCGATCCGAGCCGATCAGAAGACGTTGAGGTCACTCACTCCCCCCATCAGAACCGGTCCTACTACCTTGCTTTGATCCGACCTGAACCAGAATGAAGTTGGAACATCTACTCGAGCTCCCTCTAATGCTCCAATTCCAGCCGCTATGACCAATGATCAGCTTGACCCATCTGCGCCCGTCACCTAAGAAGATTATTCACGCTTTCTTGACATGCTCCAGAGTATTAAGGAGGCATTGGAAGCCCATAAGCGTGACCGTCTTCGCATGGAAGAAAACATGATCACTATGAGTAGGGAACTCGAGGAGCTCCGGAGGCAAAAGACACCTTCCCCAACACGTCGCCTTGCTGTAGACGATTCATCTTCTTTAGATGAGGGATGTCCTCGTGAAAGAAGACCACTAGAGCGACCTCAGAATCTTGATCAGCTAACTTTTGGATCTTTAGGATCCCGCGAAGACTGTGCTCATGTGTTAGGGCCTGATGATCCAAGCTTAAAAGAGCCTATGTTGTTGCCCATGCTTGGATCCCACGTTCTACCCAGGGATCTAACATTATTAACCTACGCGACAACAACTTCTTCAGCCCCTCCCTCCTGAGATCGAACGGGAGCAGTGGGAGCAATGTAAAGCGGCCGCCACTAGAAACAAGAGGTTATCCCCTAATCAGGAGCCCAGGGGTAATTCGAATATCAGACCCAGAGAACCGATGCAGACATTAACAAATGCCGATGTATGGGTGATGGTGCGTCAAATTATGTCCGAAAGCCGGTGGTATACTTATGAGGACTGGGGTATTGAGATAAGTCATACCCCCTTCACAGATGATATACTGGATTTCCAGTTCCCTCGGCTGTTCAACTTGCCTCGGGTGGATCGGTATTCAGGAAGAACGGACCCAGGACAACATATGATGAGGCGTGCGTGGTTCATGAATGTCGCAGCAGCTCCAGATGATGTAAAATGCAAAGCCTTTCCAATTTATCTTGAAGACGTAGCGTTAATGTGGTTCACCCGACTCCCTCCCCGGTCGATATCAAATTTCACAGAGTTGATGAGCGCTTTATGAACCAGTTTCGACTTAACGCTCGAAAGTCCAAGAGCATCATAGAGTTGTCACGGATTAAACAAGCCCCAGGAGAATCTTTGAAGTCATTTTTAGACTGCTTCAACCTGGCCGTAACCGAAGTTAGTGACCCTCATGAGCCCACTATTCTGATGACCTTGATAGAAGGGGTTGACCCTGACACAAAATTCGGGGATTACTTGTCGGGGAAACCGCCTCCTACTAGAGAATTGTTCTATTAAAAAGCTAACATTCGCTTAAGGCGAGAAGAAGCTCATGCAAATAGGAAGATAAAGTCCGAAGGGGCCTCGAGGGAAGGTGTCCAAAGCAATGTTGCTGTGAAACAATCTGGTGACAGTTCAGGGAAGGTTGAAGTAAACGTTGGCAACCAGAGCGGAGGTAATAGCAACGGGAACGAGAACGGCAATAGAAGGAACAGGAACCGAGGGAATAACTCTAGTAAAAGACCCAGATTCCAAACTTTTGAAAACCATACGCCGTTAAGTGATACGTTGGAGAATATTTACTTGGATACATACAACATATTGCAGTACAAAAAACCACCACCTAGATACTCCACTGAAAAAGAAATCGCAACAGGAAAGTTTTGTTTGTTCCATGTAACCCACGGTCATTCCACTGACAATGCCGTCATTTGAGAGATATAGTTGAAAGATCGCTGCGGGAAGGGAAGTTAGACGAGTACAAGGTTACCCCAAGGGACAGGTGGCAAGGGGACAAGCCCCGGACTAAAACCAGCCTACTTCAAAACCCACAGCCCAGCAGAAAGGTAAGGGGATCGTTATCAATACCATTATAGGCAGACCCCACCTAGCTAGTCATAGTTTCAAAGCGATGGATCAGTACGTCAACGCCGCTAAGAATTTTGAGGTAGGAGAATGCAGTAACCTCAAAGACATCACTCCAGTAAAATAACAAAAGACGATGTTAGACGACGTCATACTCCGTAGTAGAGATGATTCTGGAGTTCAATCCCTAACTGAAGATCCACTGGCAATTACCACGACAATCGACCCTGCTTTAGTCCATAAAGTGTTGGTAGACAACGAAAGCTCACTCAATATCCTCTTCAAGAAAGCTTTTGAACAAATGAGACTTGAAGCAAAAGATCTAAAGCCATGCGAAGGATGGATACGTGGCTTCAACGGGGCGTCGACGGCTCCGATGGGATACGTAGAATTACCAGTGACATTAGGGCAGGGAGATCGCCAGAGAGTGAGGATCCTTCCATTTGTAGTTTTGGATGTAGAGTCACCCTACAACGCCTTCCGAGGCCGACCGGCCATTGCCGAGTTTAGGGCATGTATTGCACCTTGGTGCTTGCTGCTTAAATTTCCGACTGATGCAGGAATTGGGGTGATGAGAGGCGATCAAGCTACGGGACGAGCTTGTTACATGACGGATTTGAAGATGCTAATGAAGGGGTTGAATATAGAAACTAAGGACGATTCTCTCCCTCCGAAGGAGAATTCAGCATAGCAATTAAGGGGTCCGGCCCCAAGAGAGTCGCCCTTAGATGTACTCGAGGATATAGATCCCAGAGAGTATAAAGAACCCGAGGATAAGAAGGCGACTCCCAACGAGATAACAGTAGACATACCTATTGATGAGACAGATTCGACAAAAGTACTAAAGATCGGCTCGCAACTAGATCCAGTTCGAGCGAAAGAGTTGGCTAATTTTTTAAGGGAAAATCTGGATATGTTTGCCTGGACTCACGCTGACATGTGTGGGATTTCTCCTGCCATTATGAGCCACTCTTTATGTATTAATACAAAGCACCCACCAGTCAAACAGAAAAGACGGATGTTAGGCCGAGAGCGGTCAGCAACTTTGAAAGAAGAGGTAGAGAAATTAAAAGATAATGGATTCAGTAAGGATTCGAAATATCCCGACTGGATATCAAATCCTGTAGTGGTCAAAAAGTCTAACGGGAAAGTGACGTACATGTATCGACTTCTCTGATTTGAACAAGGCCTGCCCGAAGGATAGCTTTTCTCTTCCTTGAATTGATCAGCTAGTAGATTCGACAGCTGAGCATGAGCTTTTATCCTTTATGGATGCCTATTCTAGGTACAATCAAATTCCCATGCACATACCAGATCAGAAGCATACAAGTTTCATTACAGACTTGGGGTTATATTGTTATGTGGTAATGCCATTTGGGTTAAAGAATGCAGGGGCAACGTACCGCCGCTTGGTCAACCGCATATTCTATAATCAAATCAGGAAAACCATGGAGGTTTACGTGGATGATATGCTTGTGAAGTCTAAACAATCTTCCGACCATACAAGGGACTTAGCTGAAATGTTTGATATTCTTCGAAGTTATGGAATGAAGTTAAACCCCCTAAAATGCTCGTTTGGGGTCGCATCTGGGAAATTCCTTGGGTTTATCGTGAGTTCTCGAGGAATTGAGATAAATCCTAGTCAAATAGCAACAATAAGGGATATTGAAGAACCACGAAAGATCAAAGATATTCAAAGCTTAGCCGGAAAAGTTGCTGCATTAAGCAGGTTTATCTCCAAAGCTACAAATAGGTGTGTACCTTTGTTCGATCTAATAAAACGAGGAAAGCGAAATTTTGAGTGGACCCCCGACTGTGTGGAGGCATTCCAGAATTTATTAGACTTATTAGAAAAGCCTCCAATATTATCAAAACCCATGGAACATGAGGATTTGTTTGTCTACCTAGCGGTATCATCTCACGCCGTCAGTACAACATTGGTACGTAAAGAGGATAAAGTCCAGAGGCATGTATACTACGTGAGCAAAAAGCTTGCTGCTGCAGAACGTAATTATCCAAAGATAGAAAAACTTGCTTATAGCCTCCTGATTGCTTCCCGCAAGCTTCGTCATTATTTTCAGACCCACTCGATAGTTGTATACACCAATCAACCTTTAAGACAAGTGTTGCAAAAACCCGAAGCATCGGGGCGGTTACTTAAATGGAACATCGAGCTTAGTCAATTTGATTTAAATTTTCAACCATGGAAATCAATAAGAGTGAAGTCATTGGCCGACTTTATAGCTGAATTCACAATTCCCGAAGAGGAAACGGTGGGTGATAAGGTAGTTACTTTGGACCAAGAGTTAGAGCTTAGTCCGTGGAAGCTGTATATGGACGGAGCCAAAAATGATCGAAGGTCCGGCACCGGAGTTGTTTTAATAACTCTTGAAGGACGGTCTATTTACTATGCATTGAGATTAGAGTTTGCTGCTACCAATAATGATTCCGAGTATGAAGCCCTGATTGCCGGGCTGAAACTCGCCAAAGAACTAGGAGTGAAGACACTGGATATATGTTGCGATTCCAAGATAGTTGTATGCCAGGTTCGGGAGGAATTTATTGCTAAAGGGACTCGCCTCATTACTTATCTCAAAAAGGTAAAGGAGTTGCTGGGAAGTTTGGAGCATTACAACATAACGCATATTCCAAGGATGGAAAATCAGAAAGCATATCGTCTGGTAAAGCTAGCAAGTTCTGATAATCACAAAGAAACTGAAATGGTTCCGATAGGGGTTTTGGAATCACCGAGTTTCGACCTGATGGAAGTGGAACTAGCCTTGGAAATCGACCCAGAGAGAGAATCATGGATGACACCGATCAAGAATTTTTTCAAGGATGGAACCCTCTTGTTGAGGAAGAGCGAAATACGAGCTGTAAGATGTAAGGCTGTAAGATACGTTTTACAGGACAACATCCTTTATCGCCAAGGGTTTTCAGTGCCCCTACTACGGTGTATCGCACACGACAACATCAAACGTGTACTGCAAGAAGTACATAAAGGTGAGTGTGGGGACCACATCGGGGGCCAAACCCGAGCAAAGAAAGTATTACGGTATGGATATTTTTGGCCTACCGTGAATAAAGACGCGGTTGATTATTCACGATGCTACGACAGATGTCAAAGATTTGCCAAGATTCCCAGAGCGCCTCTGACTCAGCTCAAGTCGATGGTAAGCCCATGGCCGTTTTCCATTTGGGGATTGATATTATTGGAGTGTTACCTATTGCCAGAGGAGGAGCTAAGTACGCGATCATCTCTGTGGAATATTTCACAAAATGGGTGGAAGCCGAACCTTTAACAACGATCACAGCAAGAAAGATGATCAGTTTTGTGGTCAGAAACATTATCTGCCAATTTGGGATACCGAAGACCATCATAACTGATAATGGGACACAGTTTTACAACGTCGAATTTAGAAACTTCTGCCAGAAGTACAAGATTGATAAACACTACACCGCTGTAGCTCACCCACAGTCAAATGGCCAGGTCGAAGCAATAAACAAGGTCGTTAAATCTATTCTCAAGAAGCGGTTGGAGCGGGCCAAAGCCAAATGGGTAGATGAGTTGCCACTAGCTTTATGGGCCTACAGGACAACCTTTAAGACGGCCACCGGCCATACTCCCTATTCACTTTCCTTTGGGTCAGAAGCAGTAATCCCGATAGAATTGGAAGTCCCTTCTCATCGAGTCGCGTACTATGACCCAATGACAAATAGAACACTCCTCCTAGAGTCTCTTGACATGGTTAAAGAAAAAAGAGACGAAGCAGACTTGCGTGCCTCAAGACATCGACATCAAGTAGCACATTATTATAACCGAAAAGTTCGCTTCAAAACCTTTGAACCAGGAGACCTAGTACTGAAGCGAGTCTTCCCGCCTTTGACCCAATTGGGTCCAAAATGGGAAGGGCCATACACCATCCAATGGAAGCTTGATACAGGAGCATTCAAGCTAACAACCGTGGATGGTGAAGAGATTCTCAGAGCATGGAACACTCAGTACTTACGACGATATCTGAGCTAAATATAAAATGTCTTCCTTTTTGTTTTTATAAGCTATGTAAAAAGGCATGACTTGCCTTAAAAGTTTTTTTATATGAACAAAGGATTATGAAGTGGATGTAGGCTACGACTTAGCTGAACCACTATAAAAATATCGCGTGTCATTTATTTTCCTGCATTATTTATATCTTTAACCATTATTCTGTTATGACAATGAAACACAGAACACAAAATTAAATTTCAAAAATTAGAGACAACCCATGTGCAGAAGCAAACAAAATGACCGTTTGCATGATAAGATGCAAAGATTGGGAAGACGACATTCCTAACTCTAACTCTCATGAAACGAGAGAGAGTATAAAGGACGGGAAGACGACGTCCCTTGAGGCATGAAGGTGCACCCCAATAAGAGACTGCCTCAGTAATACTCGAACCTGGTTATGAGACAGGAGAGTATAAAGATGCTAGAAAGAATAGGCATCAATGACAAAAGGAATATGGCCCCGTCAGAGGACCGGGGATAGCCGAATTTTGAATTTAATCGATCTCGAATAAGTCTTAATCAGTTATCCAAGATTGATTGGAGGCATATATATGTACATATGTTCCCCTTAATAACGACTTTAATATATAGCTGTAATTTGACATGCTGTTTGTGCGCATCTTTACCTAAATGTTAAAATTTACGGATATCAGACATTGCAGGGAACAAACAACTTTACTCACAAATATGTAAGTTTATACAGGAAGACTAAGAAAAAGACGCGAGGGCCGCACTCACTACAAAAATAGCGGACCGGTGGAATATCAAAATAAAATAAAACAAAGCACATAATCACTTAGGCTTTGGAGCAGACTTGGATTTTTTGGCAGCCTTAAGAGAATTTCTAGCTTCTTTTTCAACATCAGACATGAGATACTTTGGCCTTTTCTTCTCTGTAGTTGAAGTACCAGAATCGGTAGATTTCTTCCCAGGAGTCGGAACACCGGAATCAAGAGAAGATTTTTTAGCAAGCTCTTCTGTAATTGACCTAGTTGAAAGCTTAACAACTAACCTCGATCCAGGATCCACCACTGCAAGGTGCTTAAGGCTTTCAGGGTTTAAGTCCTCGACTTTCAGGTGCATGCACTTGTCTTGTTCGGCTTTCATTTCAGCCAAAGTCACGTCATCAGCACTTTTCGAATTCCCAATTATAGCCAAATCAGGATCTTCTTCGTGCCCCTCATTACCATCGTCGTCTTTCAAGGCATCTACCATTTCATCATCATGAGAAGTGTCGTCCTTAGATAGTTTAACTTCCCCTCCGGATTCGACGATGGTAGCCTTATCCTGTCCTCCATGAGCCTTTTCCACGGATTCTTCTCCAATAGAGGCTCCTAGAGGCTCATCAATCTTCTCGGCCGGTCCAGCATCTACAGAATGAGAAGCAACAGTTATCAACTCAGGTGAAAATAAAGGATCCTCGATCGATTTCTCAATGATGTGATAAAAGGTGGAGACGACCTTGACAAATTGAGGTGAAAAGGTAGAAATACCTTCTGATGATTTCTCAATTGGGGCGGCTACCGTCTCTGACGCTGATTCTGGTATAGGAGATAAAAGTGACGCTTTAGGAATTCCCAGATTCTCGGGATCATATTCCTCAACTTCAGTAGTTTCAGCGGTAGCAGAAGAAGAACCAACTTCAAGGATATTCTTTTGTTTGGCCAGGCATTTCTCCCCCTCCATAGTAGCAGCAATGAGGCGACGCCCCTCGGCCAGGCGTGCCGGTTCATCATCTCTTGGATACTTCCCCATAAGTTTGTCTTCGTCAACGAGGTCTACCTTAAGTTCCTCCTTCTCACATTCGATGATTTGACTCCATACGTGAACTAAGGTAGTCGGATAGTCTTCGATCCAAGAGATGTTTCGGCGACGAATTATGTGTGCAAAGAATTCAATCAATAGTTCGCCCAAATCGTGCAATTCTTCCTGAGCCTCTAATAGTTGTTTATGGGTTTCTTCAGCAGACTTAATGGCATTATCCACATTCCCCTCATCTAGGGCAGCCCTATTCTCGGCTTCCATTAACTTGGACTCCAAGTCAGCATTTCGTTTCTCCAGTTCAGCATTTTTCCTCGCTAACTCGGCGTTTTCTTGCTCAAGAGTACTGTAAGCGAGTTGCATTTTAACACTGTCTGACTTAGCGTCTTCTGCTTGTTTCTTCAACTCCAAACGTTTTTTACTTTGAGATTCCAGCAAGTCATGATAATGCTTCTGTAATTCCTCAAATTGTTGTTTGAAGTTGTTGGCATCTCGTTGAGCAATGACGAGTTGAGCCTGTGTGTCTTGTAGTTCCTTCTCCAAATTTTTCAAGGCATTCTCATTGGAATCGGCAGCCTTTTTCATTGAATCAACATCTGCAATTAAAGCCCGAATGATTCTGGAGAGATAGCGTGAATATTTGTACATCTCCAAGTATTTCTCAACTACGTTAATCTTTGCTTTAGCCTCATCTGCCCACTTTGAAGAAATAGGCTCAAGTGCGGGTAAGAAAGTTAGATTCTCAAAGTAGTGATCTGGGAACTGCTTCTCCAGATATGCCAGCTTAATTTTGGAATCAACGTCCAGTGGTGGGGGATTGCAATATGATAATTCAACGTGTTTCCGCTTATCAGGGACGATGGTTGCATCACTTTCTCCAGATCGCTTCTCAGAAACTTTGTTTTTGTCTCGTGAATTGGTATGTTTCGGTGGACTTTTTTCCCGATTATATTTGTCTTAAGGAGAAGTTCAATCTTTTGATTGCGACATGTCTTCTCCACGACGACTCTGGTTGCTCTTATACCTGTCTGAATCCGACCGGATAGGAGAACGAGAGCGCGAGGTGTGTGCTCGATGAGAATCATGAGGCATTATGTCATCTCTGCCCCGGCTCTCACGGCGATCATGCTCGATATCGGAAGGAGGTCTAGACATACTACGGCGCATTTTCTGACATCATAATAAGGGCGAGACATTGTACCTGCACAACAATATAAGTGGAATTCAGAATCAATGTTCACATAAAACATGAGTGCTGTGACGTGCGGTGCTAATGTGTTATGTGCATCCTAAGTGGTGTTCCCCCAAACAAACCCGAGTCTGAAGCCAGACTAGCATGAGCGGCTCTTTGGCCTTCATAGGAGTAGTCTCCTTTGAAGAAGTGAAAGTTAAAGGATTCATGCCAAAGTCCTCTGAAGTATAGATGGTTCCAGGAAGGGGGAGATTTCCTAAACCCATAAATGTGGAATCGTCGGTAGTAGGAGCACCTCCTTGAGAAGCATCTGTCGGCAGCTCTTCAGGGGATGTTGACTTCTCAGGTGAAATAGCATCGTCAAGGACGGTATACCCTTCTCTGTGCTTTTCAGCTATGTTGGCTAACTCATCGTCCTGAGTTGAAGATGGAGAAGGAGAAGTCCAAAGAGGTATTGTTGGAACTTTCGAGCCCTCGGCCGTTTCAGGAATAATGTCTACCTGGGGTATGTACACATATGGACCCGTCCCATGACCTATACTACGGGTAATAGATAGTAATCCGTGTTGATGGAGATACTCATCTGTAAGAACTTCGTCGATGGTTAGGAATTTTTGATCTCCATTGAGAAGCCGATACAAACAATCAAAGTATAATTGATCCGATATTTTATTTGGGTTATCAACTGCGAATGAAAAAGAAAGCAAGTTAATGTGTTGGCATGAGCATTTAAAATTGAGATCTAGAAAGTCGGTGCTTTACTTGATTTGGTCCATCTACTGGCGCACCCCAGCTGCTATCTAATATAAAACCATTCAAGCTTAGAATCGCCAGCCTTGCTGCTAAATGGAACAGAAATAATTTTCCTTTTCGGGACTAATTCAAAATATGAGAAGGAGGGAGTCTCCTGAGTCTGACGCTTGAAATTATAAAAAAAGTGGATGTCATCGAAGGTAGGCTCTATACCTAAAACCTCTTTGTATGCTATATGCAAGGTGTATAAATAAGCATAAGAGTTGGGATGTAATTACATGGGGGCAATCCGCATCTGTCTCAGAAAATCGACGACAAAAGGCGGAAATGGTGGAGTAGCCCCAACCAGGCATATCAACTGGGTAACTGCTATGAATCCTTCCAGTGGATTGTTGGGGCGATCTGTTTTCGATGGCACCAGGGTATCTCTTTTTAGTTTTCCATGTTTTAGACATATTCGAACGAGTCTGTCATCGTCGATTGTCAATTCAGCAGAATCTTTGGGTAACTCCAATATAGTGGCAGATTCAAACACATCAAGAGCACGGTCATCTCCTATCCCTCCTTCCTCTTCATCGCCAATAGAAACTTCACTATCAGAGGGTATTTCACTATTGTGTGCTTCCACTTCATAATCTGGGCCCTCATCGTTCCATTCAGGGTGTGAGGGAGAGGATATGTCATCAAGAGTGAATCTCTCGAAAGTTTCTGCAACTTCTCTCTTTTCTGTTAACCTAGATGAATGTCTCTCTGCCATGATCGCTAAACTACTGAAGAAGCAATAACATAAGTTAAAGTAAGATAGACCGTATCCCCCCGTGTACGTGTGTAAACTCAAATGTGTGCTATGTGTGCAAAGGATGCAAAGTAAACACATGAGAGCATAACGCAAAAGTTTGACGAAGTAGTAATATGTTCACAATAGTCTTAAATGTTCGCTCATGTTTATAACGCACTATCCTAACTGTTCATTAAGTTGTAGATCACGGAAAGCATTGACAGAGCTAGTTGAACAGATTTTTGTGCATTAAGTTAGATGAGTTCGGTTCAGTTCGGATGTGTATTTTGGGATAGGATCGGGGGCAAAACCACGATTCGGTTTGAAGCAGAAGTTAACGCCCTATATGCAAATCGGATCGGTTCGGGAATGGATGTTCTGAGTGGTCCGGATCGGCTTGGGAACCCATGCTTTTCTCTCATTGTTTTTCATTCCGACCCGACCCGGTTGAGTAAGCCTTGTTTTCCTTTTACTCTTTACTTTTCAAACCGATCCGATCCAGTTAGATGAAGGCCCTATCCTCTTCACTCTTATATCTCTCCAGCCGAACCAATCCCAAATCCTCCTCCTTTCTTCTTCTTCTCCATCCTTCCTCTTCCTTAGCTAACACCGAACCCAACTCTATGCAAAGAACCAAGTCGAAACCGAATGTTCACACATTAGCTTGGCCAGTATTAGGCTCTGGTCTCCTCTGTAACTGCCTCGAGATGGTGACAAGGGCATCGACAATGATGGCGATGGGAGGAGGTCGTGACGCCAAGGTCAAACAGAAACTGTACCCAAATTGTCCAAATTAGCCACAAATCCTAACTGAAAATAGCTATTACGAAGTTAATTGAGGTCATAAACCTATCTATTTGTTTGATTCGAAGATTAGCGTGAAATTTCTTTAAGTTTTTGAGAACTAGGGTTTCGGTATAAAGCTTAGAAGGAGAGAATGATAAAAGAAAGGGATGTTGAAGAAGAGGAGCGACTAATTTATATAGGTTCGAGATGGCTCTTTGTATTCCCTGCACTTTAATTCCGCTCGGACCGGTGTGCAAGCCCATTTATACAGTAGGCCCATTGAACTAGTGGTAGGAGGACGAAAAAGAGGCAATTCGGATCGGCGACCAAACCCGGAGGGAATCATACACGTTGACATAGTATACGAATTGAATTCAAAGAAAAACAAAGAAAAAGCTTACCTGGAGGAATTGCTGGACATCAAAAAGAGTTCCCAGAATTGTTTAAAATAAAGAAGTTATTTCATACGTTTTATGGTGTATATATAAACAACGAGAGGCATGACTTTATGAGGAAACACGTCCGTACAAACGAATGGAAGCGACTATTCAACAGTTCAAGTTCAGAAACCGATGGACATATAACATCAAAGCACGCTCCATCTTCAACAGAAGCGTCCTTTATGGGGGCTAAATGTTAGCCTACTTTGTGAACTAGGCTACATAAAACTAGATGATCAAGTAAATAAGAACATTCAATCCAAGGACTGGATCGGATCGGGAAACGTCGGATCGGATCGGAGAACGTTGGGTCAGAGAAAGTCAGCATAAAGCAGAGAAAGAAGGGGCTTGGGTCAAACCGGATCGGATAAGACAAATTCGATCCGTCCCTTCAACTAAAGGACTCCGATCCGAACCCATGTACTCAGAACTGCAACTATCACACCCACATTCCCTTAAAATTCAGAGCGGTTAGAAGGCCATGTTCCCATGTTCATCCACTAACTCAATGTGTTAGCACCATCTTGTGATATCCGAACCCGCAAGTGATGGAATGGAGGCCACGTGGATCCGAACTGGAGCCATCCGAGGAGCATTTCTCACCTATAAATACACCGTCAAGAGGCATTTGGAAGGATCTTTTGGCATTTTCAGAACTCAAACTCCTTTACTATCCGAATTTCATCAACTTGTTCAGATTACAATCATCTTTTGAATCATATTGTGAAGGATATTGAGTGAATCAATGTATTAGATAAGGGAGAATTGAGTGAAAATCATTGTTGTACTCGCATTCAAGACATCAATCCAAAGAGAAGAAAGTGGACGTAGGTTATTAAATGCCAAACCACTATAAATTGTGTGTTTTCATTGTTTTTGATTTCATTTCAATAGAATTATTGTTAGTTTCGGTGTTAAATACAATTTTGAATCTAACAAAAAGACTCTTCAAATAAACAAGTGAATTTTCGTGTAATTAATAGCAATTTTAAACAATAATATCATGACAATTTTGTAACACATTCGTAGACCAAAAATTTCAAAATTTAAATCATTTCAAATTTCAAATTTTCAAATTTCAAAAATAAAATCATAGTAACTTGATTTTTCAATAAAATTGAATGCAAACTCATCTAATACTAGATGCAATACATGAATTAAAACTAGTGTTCAAAATTTTCCATTTTCCATTTTCAAAAATCAGATTATGAACTTTTTGAAAGACCTTGCTCTGATACCAATTGTTAGGGACTGCGGAATGCATCGTTCAGGCAAAACAAACATTAGAGGGGGAGTGAATAGCGTTTGTAAAAATTTAAACAAAACTATAATCTAAAGTGAACTACGGGATGAATCAAACACCACAAACACAATCACAGACACAGATGCAAAATAAACAGAAATAAAAATGTAGAAAAGGAAAGAACACACTGGATTTTATACTGGTTCGGATCGCTCCTACGTCCAGTCCCACACAACGCTGGATTGTGCAAAGTTTTATTACTACTTCCAATAGTCAAATACAACCTCCTTGATTTCACGGCTCAACAAGGAGACACCGACTCCTATACCTTGATTTCACGGCTCAACAAGGGCAAATCGACTCCTATTCCTTGATTCACGGCTACAAGGATACATCAATTTCTCTTTGACTTACAAACATGGTTTATTCAACCCAAGCAATTACAAAACAGCCCTATAACTCTTTAATAACACTTGATTTAGATAGTAGAGAGTGTAGATAGAAGAAGTTTGATCAAAACATAAGTGGATTCGGCAGAGTAATGTAAGAATCATAAAAATGATTAAGAATAATGGTGGGATGAAAGAGGATGAAGTTAGGGAAGAAGATATGTTAAAAAAAATCGGTTTTAACCTCTTTTTATAGAGTACAAAGGGTTGCAATGGTTCTGAAGCGTTGCAAATAGTGAAAGGACACATCCCTTCAAAATTAGAAAAAACAGCTCTTATATATCGATATACACTTTTTTCTATATCGACATACTCATGTGTATTTTTGATTTTCAAAGCATTTTTCAAGTGTTTTGATATAAAACAAATTCTAGAAATTCTTGAGTAAAATTCTAGTGTTGTAAATTAATATTATATGATAGAAAATCATATGAAAACATACTTTTAAACTATATAAATATATGATAAAATTATAAGGTTTTAAACTATATAAAGTATAAATATAAAGTATATAAAAAATTATGTTTTGAAAACAAAGAAGAATACAAATAGAAAAACAAAATAGAGAGGATTGAGGATAATTAGAAAAACAAAATAGAGAGGATTAAGGATAAATAGTAAATCAGAATTTGAAAATTTGAATTTGAATTTTGAACCTGAGTGCTATTTAGAGTCTTACAAAATCTAGACTCTATAACTATACTGACCTTCAAATCTTGATTACTCATGAGTCTTGAAATTTCTCTGATCTTTGAATCTCTTATCATCTTTATAACTGTGCAGTCTTTAGTAATATTTCATGTATATAATTCCTGCACACACACACACACACACATATATATATTCTATACAAAAAGTGTTAGCATATATTTTATAATCAATGATAATTGAAATAAGGTTGTCGTCATCAACACTCCATTCTCCAACAATTTACCACATGAGCGTCATGGTAATTATGTTGTTATAGATTGGAGCTATTTTGGAGCAATAGTAGATTTAAAGATGGAGCTGGACTGGAGCATTTAGACCCTCTATAGATTTAGTTATTTCGCTTTGTACTCTTATATATACCTCGATAAATAATGTATATGATGTGAATTATTGTAAAGTAATAAAAAAATTATTTTGTATCTGTTCTGATGTATTATTACCCCTAACAATCTGTCTTTGAGAATGTTTCAAGTTGTTTAATTACCGACTTAAAGTTGTCAAAAAGGCAGGTCGTTACAACATGGTATTAAAACTTTGGTTTATTCAAAACTATAAGGTATAACTCATTAGAGTTAGGGTTAGAAATGCCCTGAGGAAACATTAATAAACCTATGAAATTAAAATTAATCTTTCCCTATATGTATATAACTGTATGCATATCCCTAAGATATCTCGTCCGAACGCATAAACCACTTTCTTACTATATATCAAATAGTAGAGGATGAGAGGAAGAAGGAGATGAGATAAGGGATGAAAAAGTTCCACTCCATATAGTCGGAATCCTACTACATCAGTAGAGCTAACTATCCCCATTAGATTTCAGTCAGATTTGGTAATTCTAAACAAGAACTTCATTAGTTTGGGCGGAAAGCAATACAAGGGCACAAAATCTCTTATTGAAAACAAGTCTGGAATCGACTGGGCAAAAAACATATTTAAAGGACTAAAACTGGATGATGAGCGAAAACAAATTTCGGCATCATTGCAACTCTAGGATGAAGCTCTAATATGATGGGAAATCTTCATTCACGAGAAGCCAGAAGAAGAGATATTATGTGAGCAACTTAAGAAGGCTTTTAAAGAGCAGTATTTGCGTTCAACTAGAATGTCTCGATCTTGCCAAGAATTTATGGATTTGAAGGCGAAGGTAAGCTTTTTGAAGAATACGTAAGGAAGTTTAATGAATTGTCTTATTTTGGTCTGGAGCTAATTAACTCGCCATTGAAGAAAAATGAGAGGTTCATTAGAAGTATCAAGAAAGGATGACCGCTCATGTAAAAGGATCTTTTATGGAATTAGTAGATATGGGGTATCGCTATGCGGATTTGGATGTGCAAAATCCACCAGAGGAAAAAGATGGAAACAATAGCATAAATGGGAAGAAAAGAAAGTTGGTATAAGTAGAACCAATGCAAAGCGAAGAAAAGCAAACTCCAAGAATTGCTTGTTACCTTTTCACAAAGAAGGGTCACTATGCGAATGAATGTAAGATGAAGCCAAAGGAAAATACTCAGGGAGTTATCAAAAGAAAACTACTTGTTACAACTATCTGAGGAAAGGACATTATACAAGTAAATGTAAGGAACCACTCAGGCTAAAGGAGTGGATTCAAGAAACTAAGAAGTGTTCTAACTATTAGAAGAAGCTTTGCCCTTTAGAAGAGGAAGCAGTAGTGACTGAAGTATACGCAATAAAGAATGAACCTTTAACTTCAAAGGAAGAAAAGGGAAAAAGAGTTTTAGAAGGAGGAATTTTTATTAAGGATCATCCAGTTAGAATATTGTTTGATACAGGAGCCTTGCACAACTTTATTTCAAGGGAATTAGTTGAGGAATTGAAACTTACAACAAAGTTCAAAAGAAAACCCTTTGCATTGAAAATCCCATAGGTGGTTTCATTAATCTCTGCCTATATTGTAGGTCCCTATTTGTTACTCTCTTCATCAATTTCCTTATGATAATTTTATCTTATATTGTGTTGGGTTTGATGTCTTACTTGTGATGAATTGGTTGAAAAAAAATATGGGGCTATTTTGGATTGTGTGAAATGAATACTTATAGTAAGAATAGAGGTCGTAGATTTCATAGGAATATTTTGTGATGATCCTAGTTAAATGAGGGATAGTTTTCTGTATGCCTTAGATTCTTCTAAATAAAATTTTGAAACTTTCATGTGGTTAAAGATTTTCTGGGTGTATTCAAAGAAGTTAAGTGTCTTCCTCGGCATAGAGAGATTAAATTTAGAATTGATCTTATTCCAAAAGCAAGACCGGTGGATCACCCAAATAGAAAGATGGATCCAAGAGAAAAGGAAGAGCCGAGGAAGAAAACTCAAGAATTGTGATGCCCCACCGTAAGAACTACATTAGTAACGAGAATTACTAAGAAATCGCATCTACTAATGCAAAAAATAGGGCTGGTTAAGGGCTACCATCATGATAATGAATTAGTTATGAACTACTATGTCGGAAATTCACTATTTTTTTACCTCTCGAGTGATTGACACACTTAGTTCATAATTAGTACGATACTATGATGGTTTTTCGGACTGTTCAGAATAAATTGCAACAATCAAGATATAAAGCCTAAAGCCTAACACATACATCTATCTCACATCATACATAATACATCATACATCAGTCACATAAGTGGTATGCAACCACAATATATACATATAAGTCCCCATCCAAAAAGTAGACATATCGAATATACATCAATTTAAGACACACAAAAAGAAAGTAGGTCCAAACCCAACAAACGGTCCAAACAAAGTAAGCAAAACAATCCATCAAGTCGGAAGCAAGAAACTAACTTAACCTGGAACTCGGTCTGACCCGAGTAACGAATACACGGGTCAAGTAGGCTATAACTTATCAGTAGTAAAGGTCTCAATAACAAGCAAAAGAGAGATTACCATTCGTTGTTTCCAACTGAACGATACATGGTTCATCATGTCATTCATAAAAGGGATGCATCAATATTTCATTTAACCTAAATAAAGGGATTCTACATGTGAGGTCTAAAGTTCTTTCCAATATCATCTAAATGATAAATATATCTATTCAGTTAAGAACCATATGGAAACATCATAAAAAACCCACAGAACTTCATAACTCATCATAAAGCTCAACAAGAAAACTTCATGATCGAAATCACCATAAAACATAATACAATGTTGCCTTTGTCTCACTCAAGGCTAAAGAAAATCATCAACATTATGAGGTAGAATCGAAAACATCAAAAAATTCATACAAATTTGCACGTGCTATTCATCTTGACTAGTACTACTATTATTTGGTACCATGCATCATGATGACTTGGGGTCATTAACATCGTGATTTTCTTGATTGACTATAGTCGAATATCGTGATGAAACACAAATCACAAAATACGAGTGACAACATCATGACGATTGGAGTCTAGTAATGACACCATGAACAACGTAACAACTCCCATCTCATACTCGATCAATAGTACTGGTAACATCTTAAATCACAACTCCTCGAATGAGAACCAAATAGGCGTTAATGTACATCCCATACCATACATTTGCACCTATTGGTTTACTAACAGTCGATGCCACATTAAAAAGAAGATATAAAATCACATCAAATAAACACCGCCTCGTCTTATTGGCGTGTGAAAATACTCAACTTATCATATCACTTACTTCGACGAGTTCTAGGTGGCATCCGGACTTGTCTCATCTCATCAACAAGTAAAAGTCTATCATAAACTTCAATAGTCATCATCAACCCATCATAAACACCTTGCCTCATATCCTTGGCAATAAAACATCATGATGAATATTTCTATCCATTATTGCAAATTACCATCTTAATGTCTTAAATTTGTCTCATGTCATCAGCAATAACAAATAAAACTTCTAGATTGGTTCGTCATAGGATGTACTCAAAAAGAGTAATTCTCAAATCAATAATCTTGTCAAAATTTGGCAACTTTTAAATCATCTTTAAACAACACTTCAAATAAGTTTCGATCGTATAAGTCCTATATTAAGCGATATCATAAAAACACATGTCCTATACGATGTATTTTTACTGCGTCGTTTAATTCTCATTCTTCTACGTCCGAAAAGTGAAAGAAAAATTGGTTCATGATCTTTGAAAAATAATTAATAAAGAAACTGGGTTTTCAAAGAAAACCATAAAAATCCATTTGTTAAAATTCTACTTTGTATAAAAATTAAATATAGTATAAATACTTTTATTACTTGGGAATACTTCTAAAAATATTTAAAATAAAATGTTTAACACTATAATTACCAAGCTAGAGCATGCATATACATGTTCTTTGTGCAAACAACTTTCAAGTGGTTTGAAAAGAATGAGCGCCCTAACCATGCTAAACAAAACACAAGACAATGGTTAAAATCTGTTGTTTCGAGCTAGCAAATGTTAAAGTATTTAAAAACACACTAAATGAAAGCTGTTGCATATAATTCAAGCATTCTGAATAACCAACATCATCGAATTTCGATAAACAATTCAATAGTTATGTCCTTTTCCTAACAATCACAAATTTAACCTATAGCAATGTATTAATAGGACAAAGACAAATAATTACGATTTTAGAATAGAAACATCAAAATCTGGCAAAATTATTAAAGAAAAAAATTCTAGATTAGATTCTAAGCTTTTCAGAATGACCAAGATTGTTAAATTATGATCAACAATTTAACGGTTACAACTATTTTACTAACAATCACAAATTCTTCCTGTAGCAATATACTAACAAGACTAAGACAAAGAATTGCGATTTCAACATTTAAAACTTTAAAATCTGGCAAAGTGATTAAAATGAAAGTTATACCTTTGTTTCTCAGCTTTACGGAATATTCAAGATCATCCAATTTCAATTTGTGGCCTAAAAGTTATGCTTGATGTACTTTTCAGCCATTAGAGTTATACTTTTTTCTGTGCAAAAACACTCTCGGGTTTGCAATTTTGATAACAAAGAAGAAGGTCCAAAAGGACTCAATACTTAATGAAATTTTGCAGGCATGAACTTTATTAATGCTCTACAAACTGAAAACAAGTTTAACATCAATCCGACACCAGATGAGCAAGATATGGGCAATCCAATTTGCACCATTTCAAAAACATTTTTGGTTTAAAGCTTGCTATAAGCTATACTTACCTTAGCTTACAGTGAATTGCAATGACAAGAAGGCAATCTAGGCAGCAAAATGATGGCTTTATAGGTGAAACAAGCTTCTAAATCCCTATAGAAGAAGAAAAAATGACATACAAAGCTAAAACCATCATTTATAGACAATCTCAAATTCTAAATTCCTAATTTAGGTGAATTTGAGAGTAGAGTTGATAGGTGATTACCTGAGATGAATTATTTGCTTGGATTTTAACTAGATTTTACAAAAATTATGGCTAGGGTTTAGTTTAGAGGAAGGGCATCCATTGGAGGCTTCTGTTTCTTTTTTGAGGTATGCTTCTGAATAGGAAGGAGAAGAGCACATACAATTCTCACCAGAAGGTTCTAGGTCAAGGGTTGTTGGGTTCCATTTGAAACTTAATAGCCTAATTCTATAATTAGCCAAAATTAGGGGAAAATATATATATGCACAAATGTTTCATTCGTAATATTTGCAAATTAGCTTCTTTTAAATTCAAACAAGTTGCATTCTACAATTGGTAAATCAAGGGTTGTATTGTAAACATAATAACAACATTATATAAAAGTAAAAAGTATTTATAATTTGGAAACCCCAATTTTTGACAACACTACACAATTAAAGGAAGATATGATATTTTGTCATATTTAACAAATAAAAATATTTTCCAATCAGATTAAAATGTAGTTACATGTTTTAACACTTATAAAGCATTTGAAAAATATTTCAATCTAAATTTGTACTTTATTTGATTGAAATCTAATTTCTTCACATTTTACCTCTTATTTTACAATAAGAGATAAATTTTAATAAATAAAGTCACAAATGGATTTATAATCTATGATAATTTTGATAAATGCATTTTTTCCGAACACCACAAAATAGAGTATAACTTAGCTTTCTCATATTTAAATTTATTTCAACTGTTTACAAATTGAAATAAACCTCTTATTTTAATAAGAGAACTCAATCAATATAAATATCCAATGTTTAATTCAAACTATATTGTTTATGTCAAATAAACAATATAGTCCACCTATAATGCTCAATTAATTTTATAAACCCAATACTATATTATAATCAACATTATAACTTAATATTAGTGGTAATCTCTAAGGAGGATTGTTACAAACTTTCCCCTTAACAAAATTGCATCCACGCAATTTCAAAAGAAAAAACTGTAATCAATGGTTCAATTCATCGAAAGGAAAAAGTGTTTAACTTGAGATAAAAAAATTCTCACCATCACTAGAAGAAGAAGAAAGAAATCTAAGATATATACGCTCGATTGACTCTCTGTTTCATAAGTGCAGTCTTTAGGATTGGTTGACCACTGAATCTTCATAAGCAGAACATTCTTGCTTCGAAGGTACCTCACCTCCGAATCAAGAACACGAAACGGGTTGTTGCACGAAAGATAAATTAGGACAGAACTCAATATCAAACTACTTGGAAGGATCGATAACTGAATCCGAATCTCTAGGACATTGAGCTGAGACACATGGAATACATCATTAATGCCAAATAGATGAGCTAGGAGAGATACACCATATGCAATAGGCCCAATACGCTCAGTAATCGGGAATGGTCCTATAAAGCGAGGAGCCAACTTTTCGGTTACACTGATAACTCCCTTCAACGGAGAAACACGAATAAGGACCAAATCACCCTTAGAAAATTCAAGAGGGTTCCTACGATTATCTACATAGGATTTTTGATGACTTTGTGCCTCTTTCATCCTTTATCAAATGAGAATAATCTTCTCGGAAGAATCCAGAATCTGGACCCAGAATGAGATTTTCTTCGGATTCCAACCAACAAGAAGGTGAACGACAAGGTCTGCCAAACAAGGCCTCGAAAGGAGCCATACCAATAGAAGACTGGAAGCTGTTATTATACGAAAACTCCACAAGAGGTAGGTGATCCTCCCATGAACCACTAAAGTCAAGCACACAAGCGCAGAGAAGATCCCAAGAATCAGATTAACTCTTTCAGTCTTCCCATCAAACTGAGGAAGATAAGATGAAGAGAGATTAAGCTTAGTTCTTAGAGCTTGTTGAAGGCTGCTTCAGAAATGGCTAGTAAATAAGGAATGACGATCACACACAATGGATGAAGGAACACCATGAATATGAACAATCTAATTAATATAAAGTTTAGTAAGATGAGTGTAACGTCCCGTATTTTTAACGATTAAATAATTAATTTATTTAATAATTAAATATCGATTTGGCAATATCGATAGCTTGAATTAAATAATATTTATATTTAATTGATATGAATAATAGAATAACATATTTAATTCTGAAATAATCGGAGTTAAGTTGGATTTACAATATTGTGTGAATTAGATAGTATAAGAGATTTAGTTGAGTTCAAATTCGAATTTTTATAACAAATCTATTTAATAAACGACGGTTGAGCGTGTAAATTAAATTATAATTACAATCGAGCTCGTAATGGCACGGTAGTTCGTAATATTGAGTTTTGAACTTTAATTGAATATACAGAATCCGTATTAAGTTAGATTTGTGTGAAACAAGAAACGTTCGGATCTGGTGAACTATATTTTTCTAATGAAAGAGAAAAATCAGGATTTCATATTGTAGATTATGAATTATGTCCAAATCAGACTTCCAGAAAGTCGCTATGGAATTCGTTTATAATTTATAACGATTTTTTTTATACAATAAAAGGATTTTTAATATAAACTGAATGTCGATGTAATCTGGGATTTTTAAATATTGAGTTATAAAATCCAGATATGTATATTCTGGGAGCTGTATGTTATTCTACAGGGATATATACGATAATTTTAATTTATTAATATTAAATTAAATTGTTTTAAAAATATATTAATATTTAATTGGTTTATTTAGAGCCTTAGAAAATAGTCGCTTTTGCAAACGATCTTCATTTTTGATGATATTAATTTTGTTGGATCCAGAATATTAAATTGTTACAAGATTTCAGTTTTCTTGATTTTTGGAGTCAGTATGTGACCGTACGAGATTTTAGTGTGAAAAATAGTCAATAATTTTGCTTTAAAAATCCGCTGTGTGAGCAAACGAACACGGAATTCAGCGAAATAAGTTTCGTTGGGTCCGTAACGTCGAACTGTAGCTGCATGTCCATTTTCGTCGAAATTGGATATCGTATGAGATCTTACCAATTTTAAAACGCTTAAGGAAGTTAATGGTTCAATAGAAACTTATAAATAATGAATAACAAAATATTTAGGTTATCCTATAAATAACCACTCTCACTCCATAACCCTAATTTACTTCTGTTGATAGTCAACAAAATGGGGCTGCCAAATTTTCACTTTCTAAGCTAAAACGGAGTGATCTTCATCTTCAAATAATCCTAAAAAAATCAAATACTAAACGGAAAAATGAAATTCCAGATCCATTGAGATCCCCAAATCGAGAGCTTTAATCTGGTGCTTGTTCCACTGTGTGCGACGCACTCCCTAATGGCTTGAAAATTGGCAGTAGCGCTAGGGTTAGGAATCGAGAAGTATTTAAGCATCAATTCGAGTTTTCATTGAAATATTTGAAATCATAGCAATGTTTAGCACCAGCACGCCAAAATTTGGAGGATTCCATACAAATGTATGTTGTAAGTTTACCAATAGCGAGCTCCAGTAAGGTGATGACGCGATTCCTAGATAAAGGTCGAGTTGCACTTATTTGTGATGGAATGGAAGTATTCTAGAGGAGGGTCTAATAGAGATGTTTGTGTGAAATTCCATGACAAAATGATGGAACATGGGAGCACAAAAATTTGCGTAATGGCGTTGCCTGAAGTGGAGCACGCGTGGTGATTGACTTTGAGTTGGATATGTTGAATATAGGGAAGAAGAGAGTTTGCGGAAGAGTTGAATGATACTTTTTATTTGAATTTATATGAAGAGAAGAAGGAGAACTGAAGGAGGTTTATGGGTCCATTTGTGAAGGAAATTAGCTGAAGCATACGTGGGTACGAACTGGAGAAGGAAGGAGAATGAGGAGAGCCGTCTGGGATTCAACGTGTTAAAGTGGGCCTATTTGAAATTGGTGAAGCCCATTTACCTTTTAAATTACATTAAATAGAAACTAAATTCACGTTATAACTTATAAACTTCATATCTTATTCATACATTATACGAATTCAGCAAAACTGGATCCTTTAGGATCGTATGGACGACGACTGCACAATGTAATTGATTTGAAGTGAATTGGAGCTCGTTACAATTTATAGCGAAATAAATAGCCTGATCTGAATCAACGACAGTTTATCATTATTTAACGATAAACAACCAAAGTGAGTGAAACTTACTATCTCTGTCTAGTTTATATTTTTTATAAATGTATTATAGAATTGATAAAAATGATTGAATGATGTGTGATGATCGTTTGAATGAATTATTGATAATTGGTTGAGATAATTTATATATATAGTTATATATATAAGTAACTGTTCAAAATATTGAGTTTATTTGTTATACAACTTCATATTGATACGAAACTGATATAATTTATGTGATTAACATCTGTGGATGCAAGGAACAGGTTGGAGGGATCCAACTGAATTCCTCAACATTTATGTTCTGTTTTTCATATATTCTGATATATGATATGATATATAATCTGTTATTGATTATGTGTGTTTGGATGGTATTAATCCCTTTTATTTTGGTATTTTAAATACCATAAGTAATATTGGAATATAAAAAGGAATTTTTGAAGTGGATATTGAATTTAAAGAATTTGATAACATCAAATGGATTTTATAAAAGGAGATATTTGAAAACTAAATTAGGAACTTCTGTATAAAATTATTAATAGTTACATGGAAGTGTAAAAGAGCGTTTTTGGTTAAAATACTTAATGGAAATAATAAGAAGTAAATAAAGAACTATATGCAATAAATATAGTTTTGGAAATTAATAGAATTATGAAAGGGAATTGGCGAGATATAAAAAAATTATGGGAAATTGATTTAAAGTAGGTAGTTAAATAGAAATATGTTTTTAACAGGTAAATTGAGAAAAATAATTTATAAATGATGTTAATAAATTAAGAAAAATATGCAACATTCAGATAAATGAAAATATAAGTCTAAATTTATATAGAGAAGTAAAAATCGGTTTTAACACTGATATTTAATGTAATAACAATTATAAAGGGAATTATAAAGGATGGAATATGAATTTGAAAAGGGAAAATGTATTTTAAAAATAGAAATGGAATTTCGAATGGGCTAGAAATAAATAACTTGTTTAATAATAGAAACAAGTAGTGTGATTTATAAACAATGTTATAAATGAAATAAAAATAATTATTAGTGGGTAATTTGGTTTGTAAATTCAGTAGTGAATTTAAAACGAGAAATTGGGAATTGTTTTAAAAAGGAAACGATGGAATTTATTTCAATGTTCGAAATGTGAATGGGATTAAAATAAATTCCATAAAGATTTATAATTAGAATTCGACTAGGCCAAATGTTATAAAATAATTTATTTTAATAAATTATATATTTAATAAATCGTGATTGGACAAGATAACTAATATTCGGTTTGAAACTGATATTTTATAATCAAATATAAATGCGATAGAGAATTATAAACTTATTAAATAAAATCAACTATGAAGTTGACATGTAAACGAGATTTGATAGATAAAATGGAATGTGAATAAGAAGTTATAAAATGACTCGATAATTGGAATTTGAACTTGTGTTAGTATTTAAATTATGAAATCAAGTTCTGATTTGATAAAACGAGTCCAATTTTCCGTAAAGGAATAATATTCGCATTTTAAAGTGAATAATGATTTAAAAGCAAACGTTTTGCAGAATTAAAATAGTTATAAAAGGAAATCGGTAATTGCTGGGAAGTACTAAATTCAAAAATGAATTTAGCAATTGAGTTGACCTGAAATGGTAAATTATTCTGGAAGTTCGGGACGTAAATCGAATATAGTTTATTCCAAAGAGAGTTATCTAATATAGTTTATTCGAAAGAGAGTTATCAAATATAGTTTATTCGAAAAAGAGTTATTGAATGTAACACCCCAAGTCCATTAACGTCACTCACAAAGGGAATGTATCAATGTCCATGAAGCGTTATAGTTGTATACAACAGATAAATTGCATCATAACTCAAAAAGAGTTTATATAAGTAGTCTCCAAAACCATTACAACTGGATCAATAGTCTTTTCCAAAAACTTCAAAGTACATAAAGAAGTACTTAAATAACATAAACGCATAAATCCCTGCCGAGCATAAGCAAAGCCATAAAGATGAGAGAGTCCAAAGCGATACATCTTCTCTCTTCAAGCAACTGAAAGAAATCGGCACTAAGCTGTAGTATTCCCTCCTTGCAAACCGAGGGGGGGGGGGGAGGAAGAAAAGAGGTGGAAAGAAAAGGGGGTCAGACATAAAGTCTGGCGAGTGCGATTACTTTAACAATATAATTATCAAAATAACTAGACTAAGGCATAAGTTGGAAAATAAGGAAATGACTGGGAACAATTGGGTATGACAGAGTAAACAAGGAAATAAGATGAAAAAAGATAACGTTAAAGGCTCCCCTAATCACTATAGGAAAATTACTATACTACACAACCACTAGTCACCCTAAAGGTTGATCCCGCCTATAGAACTTAATACTGCTAATGGTAGTTTAGTGTACCCCTAGCTACCTCCATAGGTTTCGTCTGCCCCTATCTCCACTAGGTGTACCCACTACCCTATTCGATTGGCTCCCTAACTCATAGATACCCATGATGGCCCCACAGTGGGGTGTATCACTCCCCAAAGTGGCAACCCGATACTACCAAAAATGCACGACTTATATCTACACGATGCAACAACGTCTTACATACCAGCCCAGGCCCACACATGCATATGAACACGTTGGACTTGCGTTGCCACCGCTAACCCGTTTTGACCTCTTACAATCAAATCCAGTATGCGTGTCCCGTCCTCGACTTGGGTCGAGCCCACAAAGATACATAATGGGTTACTGGTTTGAAAAGGGCCCCCATTCATGACACAAGCTTTCCACCTATGCTTGGTCCCCTCTAAGGTTTTCCCCACTTAACCCTATTCTTAATCATGTCTTTTTACATGTTTCAATCTTGGTTAAGTGCATCTAATCGTATTTCAAATGCCACCCACGACACCCTCTAAATTCCACATGCCACCCAAGGCACCCACTTAACCCCTTCATGTCCCACTACATGTTTATCTGGTTAAGAGTTTCTTAATTCATTAAGACCGTAACCTTATAAAGACCTCCCACATTAGACTAGCATTTGTGGCAACTGGATTTGACGGGCGGGTCCGGGCAGTCTTACACCACAAACGAGCCTAGCCTCGTGTCTTTACAATTGTTACGTATTTAATTTATACCTAAGACCTCTCACATTAGACTGGCATTTGTGGCAGCTGGATTTGCTGGGCCGGTCCGGGCAGTCTTACACCACAAACAAGTCTAACCTCGTGTCTTAGGCGGTTTATTATTACACAAAATTAATTACCCCCAATTTGAATTAATTTCCCTATTCAAATTGTCAATCAATTACAAATTTAACCATGTCCATAATTAACACCTTAATTATGTCCATCTATTTATGGTATATAAAATTATACCAATTAACATTACAAATTAATTATATGCCATTTAAGGCATTTATGCCAATTCTAAATATTAAATCTTTTAATATTACCCCCTTTCCCCATGTTGTACGTTTGTTCATTTAACGTGAAATATACGTTAGACTCGAGCAGTCTAACTTATGGAATAAAGAGAAAACATCACAACATGCATAGAATATAAATTAGATCTAACTTATGAACAAAAGTCATAACATGAATTGGCATGTAGATCTAAACATAAGGGGTGAACTTGCATGTGTGAATAAGGTTTTTCATCTAAAACTTGCATAGGCAATAGTAACAAACTTGCATAAACTATGGATATCATAGATCTAATCATAAGGTGCAAACTTGCATCTAACTCACACATGTCATAGCCTTACTTTAGATCCAATTTACACATAAAATAGATGCAATGAAACATGTAAGGTTGTATATGATTCTCACTAACTTGCATATGATTCATATTTAAATTTACATCCAAACTTGCATATAAAATTATCAAGTTTAACTTACATATGATTTATCATATGAATTAGTTCCAACAACATAACCAAACTCGCATATGGAGCATCATTATGAATTGATTGTACATAAGCCAACAATTTACATAGATTTACTACATAGATAATAACATCACAGCTTTACAACATAGATAATAACATCATAGATTTACAACATAGATAATGACATAACAGTCAATGATTCACAACATAACCAAATAATCCAAATCATAACTCAACCTAATTAAATTGTTAATTATCTTATTAAAGAAATCGAACTTACGACTCAAAGAAGGTCTTGAGTTCTGAAATTGATTAAGCTCTCCTTTGAAGAAGACAAATTCGTTGTTGTTTAGATTTGAGTTGAAGTTGAATACTTGAGATTTGATTTAGAGGCGGTGTATAGGGTTTAAGGGAGTGTTTGTCAGCATAATGGTGTCATAGATAATTTTTATGAATTAGTGTTAGGTCTTAGGGTGTACATATAGGTGTAAGAAGTTATTTAGGCCTTAGGATTAACCCTAGAACTGATCTGGACCATCTAAAATCGTCTCAGGCCCAAAAATCGCACCATCCAGCAACCTGGCCGAACCAGGTTCGACCCCCCAAGGGGGAGGTTGACCCCGAGGTTGACCTGGGAGTACCAGGTCGACACTATGGTCAACCTCTCCCCTTGGGAGGTCGACCTCCCTGGTCGGCCCGCTCAATATTTTTTTTCTTAACTTCCGAGGGCCATATCTCCTTCGTCCGGTCTCCGTTTTTCGAAAACTTGGACTCTATTCCATGCAGAATTCCGAGATGAACGCAATGGTGCAACCCGTTTTCCTTTATTCCTCTTTTAAAAATTACGTGTTCTTAAATTTAGTTAATTCAATTATTCAAAATTCGGGGTGTTACATTCTCCCCTACTTAAAGGATTTCGTCCTCGAAATCTCTAAGTCAAGAAGAACGTGTCCTACCATCCAATCATCCATCTACTCATCCGTCAACCACTAGCAACCATGGTCCTTAAAAGATTTCTAATGCTTTTCATGTACACATGCATAGTGTGTGTATATGTTCGTATACTAATGCAAAATCAGGTGGTCTACTGATTCAGTCGACCTCCTTAATGCAAATAATGATAGTGCCATGTATCCCTCATGTATGCAAGGAACCTTATACATATCATTACTACATGTGTGCACAACTATTCATTCAAATGCACCATCCATATGATACACACATTCAATGTACATTCATTTTACTAAATACATCCATTTATATGCAATATGCAATATGAAAGTGACTGAGCCGATCTAGTGCTAAAGTGTGTGTATATGCATCCACGAGCAACCACTAGCAAATACTTGCATCCACATGCATCCACCATACATAACATGTCTCAAACACATGTTTCAACCATAGGACTACCCTATCTAAAGGTTAAAGATAATAGCGAGAGGACATACTAAAGATAGAACAAGTACAAGCTAAGCGATAAAGGAGAAATTGAAAGACATACCCTAGAAAAGAAAAGGGTACAATGAATGTATCTTCTCTTCCGTCTCCCAAGTAGCGTTGCTCTCATCATCTCCCTCATTGCACTTTGACTAGCTTAACCTCTCGATTCCTCAACTTCTAAATCTCCGACCCAAGAATGCATTTACGAGCTCGTCGAATCGTCGCATCACGCTCTATCTCCACCTCTCTAAGCAAGCTCGGCTCTACAACTTCCGCGGTCTCGTGCAAGCACTTCCTCAAATGTGATACATGGAATACGTCGTGTACACCACTAAGATCTCGGGCAACTCCTCTCTATACGCCATCTATCCAATGCTCTCCTTAATAGGAAACAACCCTATGAACCTTGGTGCTAACTTCCCAACGGACCCAAAGCAAACAACATTCCGTAATGGAGATACCTTGATAAAGACCATGTCCCCAATATCAAACTCAAGATCTGTCCTCCTCTTGCCCGCATAAGATTCCTGCCTATCTTGCGCCGTCTTCATCCTCCTTCGAATCAAATCGATCTTTTCTAAAGTCTCTCTAATCATATCGGGCCCAAGTAAAATCTTATCCGTAGATTCCCACCAACATGTAGGTGAACGGCACGGCCTTTGTAACACCCCGTGAATTCTATGACTGTGAAACTCACAAATTAAAGTATAATTAATTTCAAATCAAAGAACTAAGGGAAACGGGATACGCCATTGCGTTCGTCTCGGAAAAATACGCGAAATAGAGTCCGAGTTTTCGAAAAACGGATATCATATGAAGAAGTTATGGACGAACGAAGTTAGGCGAAAAACCGAAAAAGGGCCAGAATGCACTGGCGCACTTGGGAAGTGCGCCAGAACAAAAATGAACTGGCGCACCTGTGAAGTGCGCCAGTACATTTTTGACCTGGCGCACCTGCCAAGTGCGCCCAGGTCAAAAATGACCTGCTGGCCAGGTCTTGTCTAGACCTGGCTGGCCAGGTCGGTGTGTGGTCGAATTTCTGTGGTCTGCTTTATCATTAGGGCTAGGTGGCGGGTTTTTATTGGTCTCTCTTCCTAATGAATGGCTACGATCTAACCTAGCAACATCAATGGTGCTAATCAATTCCTAACCTCTATATAAACAACCCTAGACTAAACCCTAATCTATTCATTCAAAATAAGATTATAGCCGCCTTGTTGCTGAGGAACGACAAAGAGTAGCCGCCGACTAGAGAGAGAGTTAGGAAGAAAGTTCTAAAGCCTAAAGCAATTCAAGCAACCTAAAGCTAATCAATTCAACAAAGGAATCGTGTCTCTTAATTAGAGAATTCGCCGCAACCATTGTAAGTAGAGTATTACTTTGGTATAATAAACAACTGTGTTTGATGTGTATGCTTGAATTGTGGCAATGGAAGTAATTCATGTTTGTGCAAAATTATGTTATTCATTATAAAGAACTACATGCGGTAGTTCTATGCAAATATACGTTTGGAATATTGCGCAAATTATGTAATCTATGTTAAAGCTACATGTATGTAGTTGAGTGAAATTTATGCAAGTTTGGGGCTTTGTTATTATGTCGTCATAATGTATACTTTGTGCATAAATCGTTTTGCAAGCAATTGAGACAAGTTTGGTTGTTATAGTTCATATGAAACTATGTTGGAATTTTGACACCATAATCCATGTATTAAGTCATGCTTATGAATATGGCTAGGCTATGAACGATATTTGGCATAATTGAAATCTATGATTAAGTCTATCTTGTTTAAAAGAATTATATGATGACATATGTGAGACATGGCTAGGTTAGACTCAAAAATCCCTTTTTGCAAGTTTAAAGCAAACACCATGATTAGGAATATTTATGCATAAGTATATTTATACCATCGTTATGTGATTAGACTTAAACCATGATTAAGTTGAACTATGCTTTTGTGTTAGTAACAAAGTATCCCCTTTGTAAACATGTAGAAACCTTATGAACATGACTTGTTTATGTTTATGCCATGAACAAAGTTAACTTTCCCTATGCCATGCTTATGCTAGAAGTATTTATGCCATGCTTATGTTTGACATTATGCCATGTTTATGCTAGAAGTATTTATGCCATGCTTATGTTTGACATTATGCTATGCTTATGCTAGGAATATTTATGACATGCTTATGTTTGACATTATGCCTAAATAAGAATATAGGTTCATGTTGTAGTTAAACCTATGCAAGTTCACATGCTTTGATTCATGTCACCTATGTTACCACTATGCAAGTACACCAGTTTCTATTAACGTCTTATGCAAGTTCATGCGCTCACCTTCCCCTCTTTGTGTATACGCCATAAGCCTCCCCTTTCGCATGGCTAAATTGGGCTTTAAAAGGCTAAGCCCAATATATATGAACGGACGTGTAAAACGGGGGAAAATAACGTTGGGCTAAAATTAATTAATGAATGAAAATATAAAATAGAAGGGCCCAAATTCAAGTATGGGTTGGGCCCGTGATTGGTGTAACCTTTACACCATTAACTTAATAATGGGCCGCAAATATTTACATATAAATAAAGAAGAATGACAAGATATGTAAATGTAGAACATACGATGTGTTTAACCCGAGGTTGGATTGAGTTGTGATGTAAACCTGCCCGGAACCGCCCGGCTGTCCAGTAGTCACAACAATACCTATCCAATGTGGGAGGTTAAACATGGAGCCCAGCAAGGACCCGAGGTTAGACTGAGTTGTGGCGTAAGACTGCCCGGAACCAACCGGCAACAGGCAGCCACAACAATACCTGTCTAATGTGAGAGGTCAGGGCCTTAATAAGACAATTAAGGCTGAGTCAGGATTGTTAGGATTAAGTGGACTAAAGACTTAATCAAAATGGAACATGCTAAACTAAACGGACTGGTGGGGGTTAGGTAGGAAACACTTAACCAACTTAGCATGTTGGCTAGAGATAGAAAACCTAGTAACGGGGGACCCTTTTCAGCAGTAACCCTAAAAGGTGTATCAGGATACCCTGAAACTAGGCAGGGTGGGGCACGATTACTGGGCTGATTGTAAGAGGTCAAAGCGACGGCGGTGGTGTAGCAGTGTAGGTTCTAACGGAGTGCGGGCGTGCACACACTCCGGCGCAGAAAAATAAGGCACTGGACACCAGTAGCATACCTGTGCACTCTAAGGTTGTGTCGGGTTGCCACTATGGGACTTGATACACCCCATGGTGGGACCAGCATAGGTAACTACAGACATCGGGGGCCGTAAGACACATGTAACTATGCGAGTAGGAGCCGATCATCATTGAATGGATCACATCACCCTGATTATGGGGTGCAAATTGGAAACTAGTTTATATGGGTTCAGAGATTAACATGGGGTACGATAGTATATTCGACCCTAGATAACTTAACCAAGTTCATAGTGTTTGCCCACTTCCTGTTTTACTTATCATACCCAGTTCTTTATTCATAGACAAAGTAGTACTAGACTTACTCAGGCTTTATGTCTGACTCTACTTTTCTTTCGTCTTCTTTCTTCCGTTCCCCCCCCCCCCTCAGGTCCTCAGGGAGGGACCACAGCAGTTTGATCAGCCTTGACATCCAGCTTGAAGAAGAGAAATGAATTGCTTGGACTTTCCTGTTTTGAACTATGGCTTTGGACAATCCACTAAGGGGCTTTTGCAGTTTATCTATGTTTTATTTATGCTTCTTTAAATAATGTACTCAAGACAGATTATGAAAGTGTTATGTTATGTTTTTGGAAAGGATGTTGTTGTAACACGTATTTGACTTAATGAAATAAAGTTTGTTGTTCTTCCGCTGTTTTACAAATATGTGTTCTTATATCTGTCTTGTATATCTGTGACTTGTACTTATAAACCTCCACCAAAATTAGGGCATTCCCTTTGAGAGTGACCCTAACGGAGGTGGGGTGTTTCACTTGGTATCAGAGCATAGGTTTACCAGATAAGATAAAAAGTTTTGAAAAATTATTTTCAAAAAGGAAATTTAAAGAAGCATTTTTAAAAGAAAAATATTATTTTATTTTTAAAAGGCAAAGTCCACTCCCCAAAGCCATAGGTACTATCTCTTATCCTTCGTTTTGAATCTATCCCTTTTTTTCAGCATGTCCCAAGATCTTAACTTGCCTGAAGGGGTGCCAATACCTGGTTGGTTTAGACGGTTCTTAGAAGCAAGGGCCACTCAGCCAGGTCCTACCGTTCCTCCTCCCCCAGCTGAAGGAAACCATCCAGCTGCGGCAGCACCTTTTCCTCCACCTCCTCCTCGGGGAAACACATTCGCTAAGATATGTAAAGATTTTAAAGCTATGGGAGGAAGGGATTTCCATGGAACTGAGTCCTTCGTAGCAGCTAGGAATTGGCTGAAAGAAACGGAAGACCTATTTATCATCTTTGAGGTAGAGGATAGACAAAAAGTACAACTGGCGGTGTGGCTATTGAAGGGCGAGGCTTCCTACTAGTGGGAAGTCACTAATGCTGAAAGACCAGTGGAGACATGGGAGGACTTTAGGGCAAGGTTTGAGGCCAAATTTCTCTCAGATGCAGAAAGGAGTTTGCAGTTAGAAAAATTCCTATTTCTTAAACAAGGGGACAAGACAGTCAGAGAATATGTGAATCAGTTCGATGAGCTGGCTAGGTTTGGGCTTGACCTAGTCAACACCCCGCACAAGAAGGCTCTCCGTTTCGTCAAAGGGTTAAATGAGCCATTACACAGTTTGGCCATGACCCATATACCCATGGGAGCCACGTATGAAAGATTGGTGCAAATGGCATTGCTGAATGAGGAGGATAAGGGCAAGAAGGAGACAAAGGCAGAAAGCTCTCAAGGGAAGAAAGAGGGTTTGCAGCCTAAGAAGGCGGACTTTAAGAAAGGCGGAAAAGGCAACAGAGAGAAGAGGAAGTGCAATTTATGTGGCAAAGTGGGGCACTTAGTAAAGGACTGCCGGAAAAAGAAGGCCAAGGAGAATGGTGGGTGCTTTTCTTGCGGTGAGACGGGCCACAGGGCTAAGGACTGCCCAAAGAAACGAGGATAGGGGCAGAGGGCTGGATCCACCCCAGGGGCACAGGTTCATGTGCTAGAAGCGCCACCATTGCAACAGCGAGGTATAAATACTTCTGTAGAAAGTGTAGTTTATCTTTATGATCACCCCGTTCGCACTTTGTTTGATTCTGGAGCATCACACTCCTTTATCTCGTCTGCTTTAGTAGAATCTCTGCACCTAAAAACTAGTATGGTAGAGGACCCCTTAATTGTTTCAAACCCAATTGGGGGCCCAGCTCATTTGTCTATGATCTGTGTGGGATTGAAAATTTCCATTCTAAGTGTAGAATTTCAATGTAGTGCCTTTGTTTTGGGCTTTTCGGGGTATGGTTTGATTTTGGGTATGGATTGGCTATCCAGTAATGGGGCCATCCTTGATTGTGAGAAAAGGGTTGTTAGGCTCCTAACCCAGCTCGGTAATACTTTGGAAATTTCTTGTAATCCCTCGTATGCGGTTATGCTTAGTTATCTTGAATCGCTAGATGCCTCTGTTGAAAATTTGAAATCAGTTAGAGTGGTCCAGGAATATCCGGATGTCTTTGAAGAGGTGAAGGGCTTGCCTCCGAAGCGGGAAATAGACTTCCGCATATATCTTGTAGATAATGCAAAGCCCGTTGCGTTGCCCGTTAGACATATGGCTCCACAAGAAAGGAAAGAGGTCAGTAAACAAATTAAAGAGCTTCTAGAGAAGGGGTTCATTAGGAGGAGCATTTCAGAATAGGGCACTCCAGTAGTGTTCGCCACTAAGGCTGAAGGTTCATTTCGCTGATGCATGAGTTGTAAAGAATCACCTTAGTAAGTACATTTGGCAACATAGTTGACATTTGTTTATTTTCAAGAGATAATTCATCTATGTGGAATACCTTCTAGTAAGTGAACAAGATCCAAGATTCACTAATGAATTTTGGAGAGCTTGCATGGAACCATGAGTACGCAGTTAGGCTTGAGCCAAGTATACTAGAAGGAGAATAAGTGAAAGAGGAACGAGAGGCAAGGGTTCCAACTCATATTTTGGAAACAAGGATTAAGAAGCTACGAAATTGTGAAGTTAAAGACGGACAAAGCATAATGGAGTTAAGCTCAAGAAATTGCGACTTAGAAGATTGAAGACTAGATTCGTGCATAATATCTCTTCTTAAGAGTATATCCTCTCGGTCCCATTCTCAATCCAATTTCTGTTGCAAACCACATAGGGAGTATGACTCATCTGTTAGTAACACATGTTGGGGCTCGAGGGTGTTCATTGGTTTGACTAAAGTTTTCGGGTTTTATAGGATACAGATTGGTCTTAGGAAGGGACTCCCTTGTGACCTAAAAGGAGTCCATCATGCTTAGTTGCCTAGAATCATATATGGTGGTTGGGTTGAGTAATTCTTTGGGTGTCAGTCTGATGTTGATTTCGGTCTTCGGGGCTGATGCTTAGAGAGTTCTTCTCCTAATCAATATATATGTGGCATAGGTTTTCAGTTTTGATATTGCCTAATGGGCACAAAGTTTTTACTTGCTTCATTCGACTATACCTTTAGATAGGAACAATTGGGAAAATGTCCTATAGATTAGAGCTACCCGAAAAATTGGCCGGAGTCCACAACGTCTTTCACGTTTCACATCTCCGAAAATGTCTACATGAGTCTGCTGAAGTGGTAGAGCCAAATATACTCGAAGAGGCCGAAGTGGAGCGCGAAGCAACCATACGAAAAGTTCCAACCCGCATCTTAGGAACGGAAGTGAAGAAGCTACGCAACCGCGAAGTCAAGCTCGTCAAAGTTCAGTGGAGCGACGCCGAGGGAGACGCGACTTGGGAAACTGAAGCTAGAATCCGTACAGCCTACCCTTTTCTGTTCGAGGGTACATACTTGATCTTTCCTTTTCCTTAAGTTGCGCTTTTATCTATCTTTTAGGTATATTTCCTCGACCGTATCTTTTAGGTAGAATCTTTTTGGATGGAAACATGTAGTTGAAACATGTTATGTATGATGGTTGCAAGTGGTTGCAAGTGATTGCTAGTGGTTGCTCGCGGTTGCATATACACACACAATCTAGGTTTTAGATCGGCTCAGTCACTTCATATTGCATATGCATATATGTTTGCTTTCGTATGTGGTTGAACTATAATGTGTTGTCATATGGATGTTGCATTTGTATTGAATGATTGTGCACTCATGTAGAATCATGAATAGGAAAATTTGCATACATAATGGATTCATGGCACTTACATAATTCGCATTAAGGAGGTCAACTGAATCAGTAGACCGCCTGATTTTGCATTAGATAAGTACATGTATACACACACACTTCGCATATGATCATGAAGCATTAGAAGTCTTTTAAGGACAATGGATGCTCGTGTTTGATGGATGAGTAGATGGATGATTGGATGTTAGGATATACATTCCTCCTAGCTTGAAGATTTCGGGGACGAAATCCTTTTAAGTGGGGGAGAATGTAACACCCCGTGAATTCTATGACTGTGAAACTCACAAATTAAAGTATAATTAATTTCAAATCAAAGAACTAAGGGAAACGGGATACGCCATTGCGTTCGTCTCGGAAAAATACGCGAAATAGAGTCCGAGTTTTCGAAAAACGGATATCGTATGAAGAAGTTATGGACGAACGAAGTTAGGCGAAAAACCGAAAAAGGGCCAGAATGCACTGGCGCACTTGGGAAGTGCGCCAGAACAAAAATAAACTGGCGCACCTGTGAAGTGCGCCAGTACATTTTTGACCTGGCGCACCTGCCAAGTGCGCCCAGGTCAAAAATGACCTGCTGGCCAGGTCTGGTCTAGCCCTGGCTGGCCAGGTCGGTGTGTGGTCGAATTTCTGTGGTCTGCTTTGTCATTAGGGCTAGGTGGCGGGGTTTTATTGGTCTCTCTTCCTAATGAATGGCTACGATCTAACCTAGCAACATCAATGGTCCTAATCAATTCCTAACCTCTATATAAACAACCCTAGACTAAACCCTAATCTATTCATTCAAAATAAGATTATAGCCGCCATGTTGCTGAGGAACGACAAAGAGTAGCCACCGACTAGAGAGAGAGTTAGGAAGAAAGTTCTAAAGCCTAAAGCAATTCAAGCAACCTAAAGCTAATCAATTCAACAAAGGAATCGTGTCTCTTAATTAGAGAATTCGCCGCAACCATTGTAAGTAGAGTATTACTTTGGTATAATAAACAACTGTGTTGATGTGTATGCTTGAATTGTGGCAATGGAAGTAATTCATGTTTGTGCAAAATTATGTTATTCATTATAAAGAACTACATGCGGTAGTTCTATGCAAATATACGTTTGGAATATTGCACAAATTATGTAATCTATGTTAAAGCTACATGTATGTAGTTGAGTGAAATTTATGCAAGTTTGGGGCTTTGTTATTATGTCGTCATAATGTATACTTTGTGCATAAATCGTTTTGCAAGCAATTGAGACAAGTTTGGTTGTTATAGTTCATATGAAACTATGTTGGAATTTTGACACCATAATCCATGTATTAAGTCATGCTTATGAATATGGCTAGGCTATGAACGATATTTGGCATAATTGAAATCTATGATTAAGTCTATCTTGTTTAAAAGAATTATATGATGACATATGTGAGACATGGCTAGGTTAGACTCAAAAATCCCTTTTTGCAAGTTTAAAGCAAACACCATGATTAGGAATATTTATGCATAAGTATATTTATACCATCGTTATGTGATTAGACTTAAACCATGATTAAGTTGAACTATGCTTTTGTGTTAGTAACAAAGTATCCCCTTTGTAAACATGTAGAAACCTTATGAACATGACTTGTTTATGTTTATGCCATGAACAAAGTTAACTTTCCCTATGCCATGCTTATGCTAGAAGTATTTATGCCATGCTTGTGTTTGACATTATGCCATGTTTATGCTAGAAGTATTTATACCATGCTTATGTTTGACATTATGCTATGCTTATGCTAGGAATATTTATGACATGCTTATGTTTGACATTATGCCTAAATAAGAATATAGGTTCATGTTGTAGTTAAACCTATGCAAGTTCACATGCTTTGATTCATGTCACCTATGTTACCACTATGCAAGTACACCAGTTTCTATTAACGTCTTATGCAAGTTCATGCGCTCACCTTCCCCTCTTTGTGTATACGCCATAAGCCTCCCCTTTCGCATGGCTAAATTGGGCTTTAAAAGGCTAAGCCCAATATATATGAACGGACGTGTAAAACGGGGGAAAATAACGTTGGGCTAAAATTAATTAATGAATGAAAATATAAAATAGAAGGGCCCAAATTCAAGTATGGGTTGGGCCCGTGATTGGTGTAACCTTTACACCATTAACTTAATAATGGGCCGCAAATATTTACATATAAATAAAGAAGAATGACAAGATATGTAAATGTAGAACATACGATGTGTTTAACCCGAGGTTGGATTGAGTTGTGATGTAAACCTGCCCGGAACCGCCCGGCTGTCCAGTAGTCACAACAATACCTATCCAATGTGGGAGGTTAAACATGGAGCCCAGCAAGGACCCGAGGTTAGACTGAGTTGTGGCGTAAGACTGCCCGGAACCAACCGGCAACAGGCAGCCACAACAATACCTGTCTAATGTGAGAGGTCAGGGCCTTAATAAGACAATTAAGGCTGAGTCAGGATTGTTAGGATTAAGTGGACTAAAGACTTAATCAAAATGGAACATGCTAAACTAAACGGACTGGTGGGGGTTAGGTAGGAAACACTTAACCAACTTAGCATGTTGGCTAGAGATAGAAAACCTAGTAACGGGGGACCCTTTTCAGCAGTAACCCTAAAAGGTGTATCAGGATACCCTGAAACTAGGCAGGGTGGGGCACGATTACTGGGCTGATTGTAAGAGGTCAAAGCGACGGCGGTGGTGTAGCAGTGTAGGTTCTAACGGAGTGCGGGCGTGCACACACTCCGGCGCAGAAAAATAAGGCACTGGACACCAGTAGCATACCTGTGCACTCTAAGGTTGTGTCGGGTTGCCACTATGGGACTTGATACATCCCATGGTGGGACCAGCATAGGTAACTACAGACATCGGGGGCCGTAAGACACATGTAACTATGCGAGTAGGAGCCGATCATCATTGAATGGATCACATCACCCTGATTATGGGGTGCAAATTGGAAACTAGTTTATATGGGTTCAGAGATTAACATGGGGTACGATAGTATATTCGACCCTAGATAACTTAACCAAGTTCATAGTGTTTGCCCACTTCCTGTTTTACTTATCATACCCAGTTCTTTATTCATAGACAAAGTAGTACTAGACTTACTCAGGCTTTATGTCTGACTCTACTTTTCTTTCGTCTTCTTTCTTCCGTTTCCCCCCCCCCCCAGGTCCTCAGGGAGGGAACACAGCAGTTTGATCAGCCTTGACATCCAGCTTGAAGAAGAGAAATGTATTGCTTGGACTTTCCTGTTTTGAACTATGGCTTTGGACAATCCACTAAGGGGCTTTTGCAGTTTATCTATGTTTTATTTATGCTTCTTTAAATAATGTACTCAAGACAGATTATGAAAGTGTTATGTTATGTTTTTGGAAAGGATGTTGTTGTAACACGTATTTGACTTAATGAAATAAAGTTTGTTGTTCTTCCGCTGTTTTACAAATATGTGTTCTTATATCTGTCTTGTATATCTGTGACTTGTACTTATAAACCTCCACCAAAATTAGGGCATTCCCTTTGAGAGTGACCCTAACGGAGGTGGGGTGTTTCAGCCTTCCATAGAGAGCATCAAAAGGTGCCATGCCAATGCTAGACTAAAAGCTATTATTATACGCGAACTCGACCAAGGGAAGATGCTCCTCCCATGTACCTCCGAAATCTAAAACACATAGCCTCAAAAGGTTTTCTAGAATACGATTTACCCTCTCGGTCTGGCCGTCCGTCTGAGGATGGTATGCGGTGCTCAAACATAACTGAGTCCCTACCGCCTCTTGCAAGCTCTTCCAAAACTCGCTAGTAAAGATAGGATCGCGATCGCTCACTATGCTAGAAGGAACACCGTGCAAACGAGCTATCTCTTGAATGTATACAGAGGCTAACCATGGAGCAGTCCTCTTACTCTTCACTGGAATGAAATGGGCGCTCTTAGTAAATCTGTCTACCATGACCCAAATCCCCGTATTACCCTTCCTCGATCTCGGTAACCCGTCAACAAAGTCCATCGAGACACTCTCCCACTTCCATTGTGGGATCTCCAATGGGTGAACCAATCCACTGGGCTTCTTTTGCTCTGCTTTTACTTGTTGGCACACCAAGCATCTAGCGACAAACTCGGCCACATCCTTCTTCATTCCAGCCCAAAAGTAAACTCGTCTCATGTCTATGTACATCTTGTCTCCGTCGGGATGAACAGTCATCTTTGAAAGATGTGCATCATCAAGAATGGTCTTCCTCAAGTTCCCGTCTCGTGGTACACAGAGTCTACCGTCCCTACGCAACCAATCCTTATCATCTAGGGTATACCTACTGAGATGGCTCGATGACTCCCCCCTTATGAGCTTCTTTACCAACTCAACCAACTGTGGGTCATCTCGCTGTGCCTCACCAATCCGTCCCAAAAACGTAGGTCTGACCTCTAAGGATGCTGGCAAACCGGGTACAAAGTCAATGGAAGGTTTAAAGTCAAAAATAGAGATGAATTCTAAGCTTCGCCGCTCAACAAACAACGGACTCAAGGACAATCTTTTCCTACTTAAGGCGTCTGCCACCACGTTACCCTTGCTAGGGGTATATGTTATCTCGAAATCGTAGGACACTAAAAATTCCATCCACCTTTGCTGCCTTAAGTTCAATTCCTTCTGAGAGAACAAGTATTTCAGCGATTTGTGGTCTATGAATAATTCGAATTTCACGCCAAGAAGATAATGGCGCCAAGACTTAAGCGCGAAAACAATAGCGGCCAACTCTAGGTCATGGGTAGGGTAATTTCTCTCATGCACCCTCAACCGCCTTCCTCCATAGGCTATTACCCTCCCCTCTTGCGTTAAGACTGCGCCTAGTCCTGTCCCACAAGCATCGATATAAACGGTATATGGCTTACTCCCATCTGGCAACACTAAGACTGGGGCTGTGGTCGAAGCTCTTTTTAAATGTTGGAACGCATCATCATAATCTACGTCCCATGTGAAAACTAGGTTCTTCTTCATCAAGCGTGTCAATGGGGCTGATATCTTTGCGAAGTCCTTGATAAACTTCTATGGTAGCCTGCCAACCCCAAGAAACTCCTCACCTCGGTAGCATTTTTAAGGACCTTCCAATCTTGGATGGCCACCACCTTCGCGGGATCCACAACTATCCCTTCTTTGGAAACCACGTGCCCTAAGAAATCCAAAACTGACATTTAGAAAATTTAGCTTTAAGGTTGTGCGCTCGAAGGGTCTCCAACACTTCCCTAAAATGTAGGGCGTGCTCTTCCTCGTTCTTTGAAAAAATCAACATGTCATCCACAAAGACCACCACGAATTTATTAAGGTACTCCCTAAACACCCTACTCATCAATTCAACAAAGTATGCGGGGGCGTTCGTCAAACCGAAGGGCATTACAAGCCACTCATAGAAACCGTCCGGAGTCCTAAAGGCAGTCTTGTCTATGCTATCCTCAGCCACTCTCAACTGATGGAAACCAGTGGCTAAGTCCAACTGTGAATACAATGAGGCGCCAACTAACTGATCGAAGAGATCTTCAATCCTCGGTAGTTGGTGCCTATTCTTCTTAGTAAGTTTATTAAGTTCTCTATAGTCCAAACAAATTTTAAGGGACCCATCTGGTTTCGTGGAAAATACTACTGGAGCACCCCACTCCGATATACTATGTCTTATGAACCCCTTCTCAAGCAACTCCCCTACTTGCATATTGAGCTCCCTCCTCTCACGAGGAGCCATGTGGCGTAATGGCAGAGATACTGGTTTTGCATTGTCTACAAGATAAATGTGAAAGTCTATCTCACGTTTTGGGGGTAGCCCCTCACCTCATCGAAGACATCGACATATTCACGGTCTATACTAACAGAACGTAAATAATCATTGGATGCGTCAAGTGACTCAAGATAACTAAGCATCACCGATCCTCTCGGGTCACAAGAAATATCAAGGGTCTTTCCACTACGAGTCAACAATTTTACTACCGTTCGTTCACAATCTAGGATGGCACCATATCTGACTAGCCAATCCATCCCTAGAATCAACCCATAGCCCATGAAACCAAGCACAAAACCATTACATTCAAAACCAACGCGTAAGATGGAAAATCTCAAATCCCTACAAACCATGGATAAATGAGCCGACCCACCAATAGGATTTGAGACTACAATGGGATCCACAACAAGACTAGTATTTAGGTGCAGTGTTTCAACTAATGATGTAGAGATAAATGAATGTGATGCACCAGAAACGAATAGAGTACAGACAGGATGATCAAACAGGAAAATTAAACTCTCAATGGAAATGTTTCTACCTCGTTCTTGCAGCGGTGGGACCGCGAGAGCCTGGACCTGCTCCCTTGCCTACCCCGGTGCCACGAGAGCCTGAAGCTGCCCTCCAGAAGTTCTTTGCCCTTGTCCTTGTTTCCTCGGGTAGTCCTTAACTAGATGACCTACCTCTCCACAGTGGAAACAACCAGTCTTCTTCTTTTTCCTACAGTCTTTACTCAGATGGCCTGGTGTCCCACAATTAAAGCACTTCTTCTTTCCTTTGCTATTATTGCCTTTACCACCTTTCTTGTTTTGTTGTTGCTGCTGCGGTTTCTTTTGATCCCCTTTCTTCTCGGGTGCCTTATTAGCATTGGCGCCCTTTTCCTCTTCATGCATAAGCGCCATATCCACTAGTCTCTCAAAGGTGGCCCCCATAGAGATGTAGGTCATAGCTAACCCATGTAGCGGCTCGTTCAAACCCTTAACAAATCTCAGGGCCTTCTTTTCGGGTGTATTCACCAAGTCCAAGCGAAATCTCGCCAACTGATTGATCTTGTTGACGTATTCTTTCACTGATAGATTCCCTTGCTTTAATGCCAAATTTCTTTCCATATATAAATTCTCTTCATCCTGTGAGAGAAACTTTGCCTCAAACCTACGCCTGAAATCTGGCCATGTATCAACTGGACGCTCCTCATTAGTGACTTCCCACCAAAACGAAGCTTCGTCCTTCATCAACCAAGCAGCCAATTGGACCTTCTTACAATTGCCCAAATCGAAAATGCCAAACTAATCCTCTACTTCTTTCAACCAATTTCTAGCTTCAATGAACGTTTCAGTCCCACTAAAAGATTTTCCACCCATCGAACGAAAGTATTTACATATCTTGGAGAAATTATCTCCACACAGAGGAATGACTGGAGCTGGGGGAGGAGGAGGAGGAACATTGGCTGGACCTGTGACAGCGGCCCTAGCCTCGAGATATTGGCGAAACCAACCGGGTACATGAACACCCTTTGGTATATCAGATGCTCCAGACATGCTGAAAAGAAAAAGAAAGAGTTTCAAAATAAGGGAAGCGAAAGAGAGATGTATGGATTGCGGGGATTGTGCCCTTTAAAGTAAACTTTCCTTGAAAATAGGTTCTTTAAAACAAGTTTTTGAAAATACTTTCTAGGAAAATAATACTTTTGAAAACACTTTCCGAAACTTTTTATCTGTTCTTGTAACCATAGCTCTGATACCATGTGTAACACCCCAAGTCCATTAATGTCACTCACAAAGGGAATGCATCACTGTCCATGAAGCGTTATAGTTTTATAGAACAGATAAATTACAAGAATAAATAAATAAAACAAGACAGCGGAAGTTTAAACTTATTTTATTGCATCATAACTCATAACTATTTTACATAAGTAGTTTCCAAAACCATTACAACATGATCAATAGTCTTTTCCAAAAACTTCAAAGTACATAAAGAAGCAAGTATTTAAATAACATAAATGCATAAATCCCCACTGAGCATAAGCAAAGCCATAAAGATGAGAGAGTCCAAAGTGATACATCTTCTCTCTTCAAGCAACTGGAAGAAATCGGCACTAAGCGGTAGTATTCCCTCCTTGCAAACCTGGGTGGGGGGGGGGGGGGAGGGAAGGAAGAAAAGAGGTGGAAAGAAAAGGGGGTCAGACATAAAGTCTGGCGAGTGCGATAACTTTAACAATATAATTATCAAAATAACTAGACTAAGGCATTAGTTGGAAAATAAGGAAATGACGGTGAATAATTGCGTATGATAGAGCAAACAAGGAAATAAGATGAACAAAGATAACGTTAAAGGTGCCCCTAATCACTATAGGAAATTACTAAACTGCACCACCACTAGTCACCCTAAAGGTTGATCCCGCCTATAGAATTTAATGCTGCTAATGGTAGTTTAGTGTACCCCTAGCTACCTCCATAGGTGTCGTCTTCCCCTATCTCCACTAGGTGTACCCACTATGCACATTCGATCGGCTCCCTAACTCGTAGATACCCGTGCTGGCCCCACAGTGGGGTGTATCACTCCTCAAAAGTGGCAACCCGATACCACCAAAAATGCACGGCTTATATCTACACGATGCAACAACGTCTTACCTACCATCCCAGGCCCACACACGCATATGAACCCATTGGACTTGCGTTGGCACCGCTAACCCGTTTTGACCTCTTACAATAAAATCCAGTACGCATGTCCCGTCCTCGACTTGGGTCGAGCCCACAAAGATACTTAATGGGTTACTGGTTTAAAAAGGGCCCTCATTCATGACACAAGCTTTCCACCTATGCTTGGTCCCCTCTAAGGTTTTCCCCACTTAACCCCATTCTTAATCATGTATTTTTACATGTTTCAATCTTGGTTAAGAGCATCTAATCGTATTTCAAATGCCACACAAGGCACCCTCTTAATTCCATATGCCACCCTAGGCACCCACTTGACCCCCTCATGTCCCACAACATGTTTATCTGGTTAAGAGTTTCTTAATTCATTAAGACCGTAACCTTATAAAGACCTCCCACATTAGACTGGCATTTGTGGCAGCTGGATTTGCTGGGCGGGTCCGGGCAGTCTTACACCACAAAGGAGCCTAACCTCGGGTCTTTACAATTGTTACGTATTTAATTTATACCTAAGACCTCTCACATTAGACTGGCATTTGTGGCAGCTGGATTTGCCAGGCGGGTTCGTGCAGTCTTACACCACAAACAAGTTTAACCTCGTGTCTTAGGCGGTTTATTATTACACATAATTAATTACCCCCAATTTGAATTAATTTCCCTATTCAAATTGTCAATCAATTACAAATTTAACCATGTCCATAATTAACACCTTAATTATGTCCATCTATTTATGGTATATAAAATTATACCAATTAACATTACAAATTAATTATATACCATTTAAGGCATTTATGCCAAATCTAAATATTAAATCTTTTAATATTACCCCCTTGCACCATGTTGTACGTTTGTTCGTTTAACGTGAAATATACATTAGACTCGAGTAGTCTAACTTATGGAATAAAGAGAAGACATCACAACAAGCATAGAATATAAATTAGATCTAACTTACGAACAAAAGTCATAACATGAATTGGCATATAGATCTAAACATAAGGGGTGAACTTGCATGTGTGAATAAGTTTTTTCATCTAAAACTTGCATAGGCAATAGTCACAAACTTGCATAAACTATGGATGTCATAGATCTAATCATAAGGTGTAAACTTGCATCTAACTCACACATGTCATAGCCTAACTTTAGATCCAATTTACACATAAAATAGATGTCATGAAACATGTAAGGTTGTATATGATTCTCACTAACTTGCATATGATTCATATTTATATTTACATCCAAACTTGCATATAAAATTATCAAGTTTAACTTACATATGATTTATCATATGAATTAGTTCCAACAACATAACCAGACTAGCATATGAAGCATCATTATGAATTGATTGTACATAAGCCAACAATTTACATAGATTTGCTACATAGATAATAACATTACAGCTTTACAACATAGATAATAGCATCATAGATTTACAACAAAGATAATGACATAACAATCAATGATTCACAACATAACCAAATAATCCAAATCTTAACTCAACCTAATTAATTTGTTAATTACCTTTTTAAAGAAATCGAACTCACAACTCAAAGAAGGTCTTCAGTTCTAAAATCTGAGTTCTGAAATTGATTTAGCTCTCCTTTGAAGAAGACAAATTCGTTGTTGTTTAGATTTGAGTTGAAGTTGAATACTTGAGATTTGATTTAGAGGCGGCGGCTAGGGTTTAAGAGAGAGTTTGTCAACATAATGGTGTCATAGATAATTTTTATGAATTAGGGTTAGGTCTTAGGGTGTATATATAGGTGTAGGAAGTTATTTAGGCCTTAGGATTAACCCTAGAACTGATCTGGACCATCTAAAATCGTCTCAGGCCCAAAAATTGCACCATCCATCAACCTGGTCGGACCAGGTTTGACCCTCCAAGGGGGAGGTCGACCTGGGAGTACCCAGGTCGACCTCCCCCCTTGGGAGGTCGACCTCCCTGGTCGGCCTGCTCAATATTTTTTCCTCTTAACTTCCGAGGGCCATATCTCCTTCGTCCGGACTCTGTTTTTCGAAAACTTGGACTCTATTCCATGCAGAATTCCGAGACGAACGCAATGGTGCAATCCGTTTTCCTTTATTTCCCTTTTAAAAATTAAGTCTTCTTAAATTTATTTAATTCAATTATTCAAAATTCGGGGTGCTACATTGAATAGGGATTATTCGAAAGAGAGTTATACGTTGAAATTCGATTATATCGAATTCGGGAAAGTATTATTTACCTTCCGATTTTTAATCAAGATTTATTTATTTAAAAACAAATCTCTTATTTAGTTATTTATTTAAATTAAGTAATAAAAGTTATATTTTTAAGTTAGATATTTCGGAAGCACAGATTATAACGCTATCGTTATAATAAATGTTTTTCATAAAGTATTGGATTCGTAAAATAAATCTGAGAATTACGTAAGAAATGATTTGATAAGAAGATAAGAAATGAAGATAAGGAAATTAGAAACTGACTGGAGATTGGTTATTTTAAATAGCTTTCTGGGTATCGATCTGATGCTGGTTTCGGCCATCGGGGTTGATATTCAGGGAATTGTTCTTTTACTCGTTTACAGTTAGAAACTGATAGATGTAGGGGGATAGCGACGCGTGAAAAAGGAATGGAAATGTTTTCCAATTTTAATAACGTATATTTTCTAAATTTAGAAAATAAGAATTTATGAATATATGGAAACGGAAAATGGGAAATGAAAAAATTTGTGATAAATTAATTTAAAGGGAAAAATGTTAATTGATGGTTGATCGATAAAATTTCCATTTGGAAATAAGATCGTTGTGTGTATGGATGTTTTCCTTTGATAGTTAAATAACCGACTATCAAGGTTTTGACCATTTTTCCATCGTTAATATGGAAAGAACGGGATCAGATTTATTATCTGGAAACCATTCCGTATAGGCATTAGCATTGCAAATAAAATCTGATGAAGATAATTGAAGACAGAGTTTATACAAGGGCTGTTCTAGAAAATCCTAGGCAGAAATTGCCTAAGATGGGTTTATAGAATGGTGCCTTCGGTTTATCCATCCCTAGACAATTAGTATGGAAGAATGTATGATGGAGTATATTTAATAGATCGCATAAGTTGATCTCTTCAAACGTACTTACATTTGGTGGCGGAGAAATTCATTTCTCTTAGCTGTATACCCGTAGTTTTTTTGGAGAAATCAATTTGTGATTGGCGGGTATGACGATGTTGCATTCAAAGTAAATTAAGGTGTGAGTTATACGTCATGGTCTCTAGCCTCACAACCGAGAAATGGTATAAAATTAGGTAGGTCGCATGGCTAATTGGGTAGCTCCCAGTTATGGTGTATTGTCACCCAATCTAGAGAAATTTCATTTTCTTCTTTAACCTATATCGATGCTGCCCCTTTTGGGAAACAGTTGCTGATCCCAACAGTTGGTGATAATACATTCGATACACTCAAGCGAAATGATTGACCGGTCATGTTTAGCCTGGGTCACAAGATGTTCTTATTGAACCCAGTGTATTCCTCTCTAGAGATACACTGTCGGAAGGTGGTCCTATACCTTGCCAGTTAGAATCCATTACCCAATAAGCGCCCGCAGTTTTTGATTGCATATTATATATGTGGAACGTGAGATGAAAGTGTTCCAGTAGATCGCTATTTATTTTATTTAGACATTATTATAATTTCAGAATAGTACGGATTTTAAAAAAATGTTTTGGGTTATCATAAGGTAAAAACCATCCATGTTTATGTGTGGATTGGTCTTATGATTATTCTTTCTTTTAAAAGGATTTTAAAAGTTAAGCAAATGTTTGGAGTTTACTCACACTAGTCACATGACTGGCCCAGAGTATATTTTGTTTTGTTTTCCCTATACTCTTGGGTGCCCAATTTTATACAGGTAGTCAAGTAGTCGGGATTTTACAGATATACTTGGAGAGTTGGAGCAGGAGGCTTCAAGATTATATAGCTATTGTTATTTTCCCTATGTTGTAAGTGTTGTACTCTGATAATAGTATTGTATACAGATACTGGATTTATTCCAAAGTTATGTTATATAATATATTTTATTCGTTTCTGTGTGAGATTCATATTTAATCTGTTTGCTTATGATCTTCTTTTTCTTCTATTCTAACTTTCTTTCTTTCTATCTCTCACCCTGTAACTTCTTTCTATCGAAGTTTCGATATTTTTGAATCTTGAGTAGTCGACATGGTGTTATATGTCGATCCTCGGACCGAAAAATCCCTCGGGGCATTGCAGTGGTACCAGAGCTGAAGGTTAAGTGACTACCTTGGCTTTGTGGCATGACTCGGTAAAGATGGGGTTAGCAATACCCTAGGTTCAGTTGAGTGTATTTATATAAGTGAACGTATTTGTAGATTCCATTAAAGTTGTTTTATATTATGGAAATTTATTGGTTGAGTTGTTTATGAGTTCTGGTCAATTAGTTTAATCCAATGTATAGGTAGGTGTTTCTAAAACACTCGAGTATGATGAACCAACAAAGTATGTTTTGAAAAGAGGGTAAATGAAATAATTTTACCTGAATTATATTTTGATATAAAGGAATTATATTGGAATTATTATAATAAATTGGATATATTGGTTGTTATTATAACTGATTTAGATTATAAAAGTAAAATGGTTATGTAAATAGCAAATCAAAGTCCATTTAAGTGTAGCGTATAAATTAGATGAATTGCAACTGAATTTGAACCAGAATTGGAATTAAAACTCTGGACACTTGGAAAAGTGCTTGCAAAAGATTTTGAATTAAATATAAGGAAATTTTAAGACCCTGGGATGTTTTGAAATGTTTTCAAGCATTAAGATGGATATTTTGAAATAAGTTTAAAATGGAAATATTTAAAATTGAGTTTTGAAATGATATAGTATTGAACTCGCTTTTATCAAAAGAAAATATTTCTGATGATGCTGGCCACATCATCAGTGTTCATTTTCGAGTTCTAAATGTCGGATTACTACCAAAGATCTTTGTTTTTGTAAAAACCCGTAACTTCCCAGTGAAGGGAAGCACGAATACTTTGAGAACAACACACATCGGAACACAGACGGAAGAACATTTCATTGATATTACAACAATTCCATCAGATACAAGAATATACAGAGTATAAATGAATAAATTACATTCGATAAATATCAGAGATTACAATAAATTACATAGCAGCGGAAAAGTATACAAAAACACAACTAGAAGTAATACACGGATACAGAGCTTTTCGAGCATCTTTCCAGCTGTAAATCAGGATTCTGTGAATATAAATCTGCAAAACCAAAACTACTAGCTGCCCGTGTCGAAAATAGGGGCACCCAGAGTTTAGGTTAAAACAATAAACTCCAGGTCAGTCATGTGACTGGTGTGAGAACTAAAACAGTTATTAATATTGGTTTTAAAGTTAGGTAAATCAAGGGACCACGCCGTATAACACGGAACGGGTTTCCTCCCAAGAATACCAGTGCATAGAACAAACAGCGCAATGCTAAATAAAGAAAAAATGAAGCTGTTATAAGACCCAGTTCCCATCACACAATGCAACGCAAGCCGGAGGATAGGGTTTTTACCTTATAACAGCCAAAGCATGCTTGATACGTTTAAAACACATTATTTGATGCTATTATAAGTGTATAGTGTCAAAACAATTTCAATCATAAATATCAATCATAGGCGGCATGAATGACCCATACCACTATGTCGCCAAACTAGGTTCTACAAATAAAACCGAAACACACGTATTGGAAATTGGATTCCATCATGAGTCGATGCAAGGGGCAAGCTCCTCTCCGCATTCGAGACACTCTAGCAAATGTCCCAGGACCCCACTCTGATCCTTGGATCTTCAGGGTCGGTCCTCTCTTACTTTTGAGGATTAGTTATTCCTGAGCACACGTTTCCCGGTCCTTACAGACCTATATCTGAGGCGCCTCGTATCCAACAACCACACAGGTGAAAAGTATATAAATGTCAGGGCTGGTAGGTCACTGACGCCACCCTAGCTAAAAAGAAACGTCGTGCTCTCCCTGCAGTCACTATCCCGTTTTTGACTCATACCGAGGTGTGAGGCTCGCGAATTCACGTTATACACAAAGCTACACCACACAGGCCATGCTTTGATCATCAACCACAAGACATTGCTTTTCAACAGAAGCCTTGATCAATTGCCACTTACGCGTGCCACACTGGCAATTCACTCCATGCGACTGATGTCCATCGATATACAACCTCTAAGCTCGTACGTCTCAGAGAAGGGCGTTAAGCAAGAGAATAAATTCTCCGCCGCCAAACAGATGTATATTTAATAGAGATCAATCAACACAGAATAAAATCCAATGTCAGACACACAATCCATTTACAAGTTCGTTCTGGGTCTGAACGAAACCGGAGGCACTTTTCTCGCATATCCATCCAACTCCAAGTATGTCTGGACGATCACCAACTGTTTCCGTCATCCTGGGTGTACAGCCCAATCAAGATCATCAGTAATCACCCAAACGATGTGGAGACTTCTGGTCTTCAACCACCGTCTTCATCTTTGACATCTCGTCGAATCGGTTATTCAGAATGGGTATAAACCCGGCCTTTCTGAATAAGCCACGTATATGATAAACAAATATTACACAAACTCAACAAACGCCTTATTCCAATTCAGAATATCCTTTTATTCACGAAATCACATTCTTAGGGATAGGTTCCCATTAATTTTATCCAAGATAAATTCTTCTAAATTTATTCTTTAATCTTCCTTTGGATATCATTTCAAACTAGTCGGGATTAGCGAACCACACCGAAGTAACTATTTATTTTATTTCCCAATCCCAACCTATTCATCCCATGGAGCAAAACTGGTAATACTCCATACCTAACACCACGGTGTTATCGGTAAAATTAATTACCATTTCACGTTCAAATCTAATTACAGATTTAACTTTCGCTTGGAAGCAAAACTGGTGATACTCCACTCTCGATCACTTTTCAGATTTGATAATTTAAATTATCAATTCACATTTTAATCTAATTAAAGATTCATTAAAACTCCACTTAGTTTTAATCCTTTCAAAAATCAATACTCTTCCTTTAACTGGGTTAAAGAACCAATGTCATCTAAAACACGATTCACAACAAACCCAAATCACATTTGATATTAAATACGAGGCTCTGAATAGAAAATATACCGGCTTATATTCAATATCAAATTCTGAAACCAACAAGTATCGTATTGGAAATAACGATATAAAATATATCTTTCAAATTCCCATAACAATATCTGTATAGTCACGAAATCCAACATCGAAATATTCCGAAGATAATTTCGATTCAACTCCAGTCCAATTCACGTATTGGGAATATTGATTATTTTTAAAATCACTTTCAAATTCAATTTATTTATTTCAAAAATAAATTGATTTTAATTCTAGTTCAAAACTAGTTCATTTCGATAAAAATCTATTTTTATCTTTTCAAATATGGAGTTTTTCATCCCAGTTTTTCCCAAATCATTTCGTATGATTTTACACAAATTATAGTTATTTTTAATGAATTTATCAAGGCCCGTACAGTCGATTTCCATCAACGGCCATCGAACTACACTTATAACGACCTTTTCTAAATTTGATTTGGACATAATTCCAAATCCAACCGTCATATTTCAAATTTCTAATATTCAATAGAAAGCTCTTTTCGATACGAACCCAACGGTTCTGGTTTTAGGAGAATCCGACGGTCGGATCTCCCGCAACGTCAATTCGAAGTCAATGGTCGAAATTCACGAACTGCCGCGGCGCGGCGCGTTCTATTCAGGCCATTACATATATAATATATATATATATATATATTATATATTTCGTCGATTTCCTTTTAAAATGTATTTTATAAATCGTTTTAAATTCGTTTTCAAAACCATTTCAACGCTACATACAATTTCAAATCGATTTGATTTCAATTCAATTCGAATTCATTTCAATTCAATTCAAATTCTAATTCGTTTCAATTCAATTCAATTTGAATTTCATTTCAAAATATTAAATTTTGAAATCGCTTTTCAATATTCATTATAAAACGAATAAAATCGATATAAATATCGTTCGCGTCAAAATAACGCATCTCTAATCAACACGACTTTATATTTTTCAAAAACTTCGTTATTCTATTCAACAAAAGAATATATATTCTATTCAACACATGAATCTATATTTCTTTCAACACACGACTATTTTTGTTATGTAAAATATTTTATTAAATCATGGTATCTATCGTTTGATTTTTAATTAGACTCCACCGTGAGGTAGTTCTAATTTTAAATATGATAAAGATGTAAATTTTATTGTTAAAATATTTACTCCACATATGAATAGTTTCAACACATGAACATCGTCAACACATGACTATTTTTATATTCAACACATGAATTTCCCCTTTACAACATTCATTATTTTCCCGATTGGAATGAGGCCCAATCAATCACCATATAATGTTAATTATATGGATTCCATACAACACATGTATATAATAGCAATGATAAATAATCAACCATCATCCAAAGTGCACCACACAACTGTATAAGCATCAAATATAAATAATCGACGCTTACACAGTCTGTCGACCAATCGATCGACATATAATTAAATAATTGGGATTAGTGTACCCAAATATCATCCCAACACCCGTGTGGGGTTTCAAATCAATAAACACAGATTTTTATTTGTGCAGTTGGGCGATGTGTAAAATTTATCGACCCAATCAATATCAGTCAAATTAGTGTATATAAACAAATCGGCCGATTTGTTTATAAATATTCATTTATTCACATTCACGTTAAAAATTATATTTTTAACGATAATTAATTTATTTCAACACATGAATATATTTCATTATCTATTTCACATCAACTTCACAAACAAATTTTCACAACATATCAATCAAACAAACAAGCCATCCATGGTCTGTGGATGACGGGTGTCAGGTGCTGCTAAGCACCGTCTGCATCCTAGTATATATATATATAACTAGAAAAAGAAACTGAAGAGTGAGAAGTTCTCACCAAAGCTATCCCAACTCCACGACTCTTCCTATGTAGAAATCTTCGTCGTTCTCTCCCTTTGTCACTTTCTTTGCCTTTATTCACTACATATATAAAAATCGAATTTTTACAATATATAAAAATCGAATTTTTACTTCGCTATTCAATATATAAAAATCGAATTTTTACTTCGCTATTCAATATATAAAAATTGAATTTTTACTTCGCTGTTCTAAAAATCATATTTTTACATCGCTACTATATAGATAAAAATTCTATTTTTACACTGCTACTATATAGATAAAAATTCTATTTTTACATTGCTACTATATAGATAAAAATTCTATTTTTACACCGCTACTATATAGATAAAAATTCTTTTTTTACACCGGTGTTCATATAATAAAGATTATATTTTTATCACGCTATTCTTTATATAAAGATTATATTTTTATCCTGCTATTCTTCATATAAAGATTTCGCCTTTCCAAAAATAAACATTTCACCTTTTCTAATATAAAAATTTCACCTTTTCTAATATAAAGATTTCACCTTTTCAAATAAAACAATGTTTTAATCATGAATTTTATACAGCAAGAAAAATAAAAATAAATTAATTAAAACTTACATTTTTCTTTCTGCAAATCGAAGGGGTGGGTTCTTGGATCGTCGGTTGTGGTTAAATCGGTGGGGAACAATGCTTTTCAGAAAAGAAGAGGGAGGCGTAGGCCGGTTTGTTGATGGAAGGCGGTGCAGGCGGAGGGTGGTGGAGCAGGGTGTTTGGGGATTTCGAGAGAGAGAGAGGGGTGCGGTTTTTAGGAGGGGAAGGAGGAGAAGAAGGAGGCGCAGCGGAGGGGAGGGGGAGATGGTGGCGTGCGCCCCTGGGCGGCGGTGGAGGGTGGATCGACATCGGGATTCTTTTTTTTTTCTTTTGACAGAATGAACGAAAGGGGGGGGCTGAGGAAATAAAGGAGAGGAGGAGAGAGATTTTAAATTTTATATTATTTAATTTCAAGAAAAGTTGACTTTTACATACGACCTCTAAACGAGGCCCACCACCTGTCGTCCATAGCTAATTACCCCCATTCTGAACACAATGGGATATGTATCGCAAGCTGATTCGATCGTTTCGATCAGTTTCCGTTAAAATCAACATATAACTCTATATATTGAATTTGAACGCGCATTTCAATTTACTGGGGTCACATACTAACTCGAAAAATTCCAAAAAAAATATTTTCTAGCTTCGTATTGACGATACGGTCCTAACAAAACTAGTTTCGATGAAATCTGAGACCGTTGGAAAAATGGCCATTTCCCAGTCGATTAAAATCAACTGAAACTGGTCAAACACATTTTCCTTTGCCACGCTCACATATTGATTCGAAAAATTATGAAATTTGGAATCTAACAATAATTTGACACCACGGATCCAACAAAAGTGGTTTCGTCGAAATCCGAAGTCATTTGCAAAATTCCTATTTTAAGGGCCTGAATTCCATAGCGACTATTCAGAATTTTCATTTGGACATATCTTTTGATTCCCGCTATGAAATCTTGATTTTTCGGATTCGTTGGAAAGATATTCCCAAATAAATTCCATTATTTTTGGTTTCACTAAAATCTGGTTTATTTTCCACCCGTTACATTCAATTGAAGTTTGAAATCGAATTATCGAACTACCGCGCCATTTTCAATTCTATTTATAATTATATATATTCTAACGACGACGTATATAATATATACGTTATATTCATTTCAAAATAAATTTCTCATCGATATTATTTAAATTAATTTATTTTAAATATTCAAAATTCGCTAAAATTGCTAAAATAAAAAATTTAAACTGGCCCGCATTTCCGGGTTGTTACAATCTCCCCCACTTAAAACTTTTCGTCCCCGAAAAGGAACAAAGTCGAAAGTGGTTTGATTAATCAACTCTACATTCGATCTAGCTTTCATTCTCCAACTTTTCAGTTTCTGAGAATTTTGAAATTCTTCAAAAATTTGGCTAACACCCTAAATTTTCGAAAAAATTCGCCATAACCTCCCCTGCACCGGGAGCCACGGGAAAATCCCGAAATTGCCATACAGGCCTTCTGATCTCAAAAAGAAAAAGCAAAAGCCAAGCGGCTAGCCAATCGGCTCATAAAATCATCATCACCCAAACAAAACAGTAAATTATAGTAAATATGTACCTATTTGTCGGGCAAACAAATTTTATTCTCTGCTCTAGCCTCCTTGCTATGACCTGTTCAATGTAAGTACATGTATATGCAAGCAAATGCGACCAATTTTCAATACAATTCAATATTTGGTTCAATTAGGCTAAATGGTTCAAAATTATCAAATAAATAGACAAACAACACAAACATCAATCAATTAGTGGATTAACGTTTCAAATTCATAATTTTGATATATACAAAAATCATGTTTTTGATGCCAATTCACAACAATGTATTCTAGCTATATTAGTTTTGGTTTTCACACCAGTCTAATGGAAATATATAGAAATCACACCTTCGAAACTCAAATATGAATACTGATGATGATGCACCATCATCAGAATCATCCCCGGATGTCTAGAATGTGATTCTATATCTACCCAGTATATTAAAACTTCGACTATACGTTCATGACGCGTATACGCGAAATCTTTATATACTCGATTGTCCAAATTCAAAATAAATAAATATTCAAATACGTATAAAGCGATTTAAATTTTCAAAACAAAATTGTTTTCATTTGAAAAATATACTCTTTACACTCGTTCTAGGATACTACTGATCCTATCTCTAACGAGTCATTCTAATTGGATATTACTAATCCAATATCTGATGAATTCTTTCGTATGGTTCTAATGTGCCTTGTTCTCGAGCTCTGTAAACCAAAGCTCTGATACCACTGTAAAAACCCGTAACTTCCCCGTGAAGGGAAGCACGAATACTTTGAGAACAACACACATCGGAACACAGACGGAAGAACATTTCATTGATATTACAACAATTCCATCAGATACAAGAATATACAGAGTATAAATGAATAAATTACATTCGATAAATATCAGAGATTACAATAAATTACATAGCAGCGGAAAAATATACAAAAACACAACTAGAAGTGATACACGGATACAGAGCTTTCCGAGCATCTTTCCAGCTGTAAATCAGGATCCTGTGAATATAAATCTGCAAAACCAAAACTACTAGCTGCCCGTGTCGAAAATAGGGGCACCCAGAGTTTAGGTTAAAACAATAAACTCCAGGTCAGTCATGTGACTGGTGTGAGAACTAAAACAGTTATTAATATTGGTTTTAAAGTTAGGTAAATCAAGGGACCACGCCGTATAACACGGAACGGGTTTCCTCCTAAGAATACCAGTGCATAGAACAAACAGCGCAATGCTAAATAAAGAAAAAATGAAGCTGTTATAAGACCCAGTTCCCATCACACAATGCAACGCAAGCCGGAGGATAGGGTTTTTACCTTATAACAGCCAAAGCATGCTTGATACGTTTAAAACACATTATTTGATGCTATTATAAGTGTATAGTGTCAAAACAATTTCAATCATAGGCGGCATGAATGACCCATACCACTATGTCGCCATACTAGGTTCTACAAATAAAACCGAAACACACGTATTGGAAATTGGATTCCATCATGAGTCGAGGCAAGGGGCAAGCTCCTCTCCGCGTTCGAGACACTCTAGCAAATGGGTAACACCCCGTAATTTTATAACATTAAAATTCACAAATTAAAGTATACTTAATTTTTAGAAAAGAATTAAGTGAAATGGGTTGCACAGAGAAATATATATATATTGATATATATATATATATAAATTAAAATTTAAATAAATAAATATGCGAAAAAGTTCAAAACAGCGAATTGGGAGGAGGAATAACCGAACCGAACGATTTTTGAGGTCGACCCGAGCTTCGCTGAGTCGACTAGGTGTTAATCCAGGGTGTTTGGCTGTCAACCCGTGGGCCGATTCGCTCAAATGCAGATTTTGCATTTGATTGGTTCTCATGGTTCAGGGTTAATCTAATGGTCCTAAATAACTTCCTACACCTATAAATACATCCTAATGCTAACCCTAAACCTAATTAAAATAGAATAGTTACCGTCGCCATGGAAATCAATGGAGCCGCCGCCAACTAAGAAAGAAGAAAAGCAAATTCAATTTTAATTCTCTCAACCCTAAAGCAAAGCAAAACTCTCTCTTTTCTTCTCTAAATTGTGATTATGATGATCTTAACAAGATTATTATCATTTTAATTAGGTTGAGTTATGAATGGATTATGAGTAGATGATGTGAATTATCATATATGTTGTTGTAAACCCCTTTTTCTATCATGTATGTTGTAAATCAAATGTTATGTGATGATGATATCTTTTATGTTGTAAATCATGCTATGATGATGTTATGTATGTTGAAAGTTTCTATGCTAAGTTGTGATGAATCATACATGTTAAAAAGGCCATGATGTTACCATCTATGCTAGTTAGTTCATATTAATTAAATCATCATGTTTGGGTTATGTTGATCTATATGACAAGTCACATATGCAAGTTAGATTGATTAGAAAAGTTATGAACATATGCCAAGACATCTATTATGACATCTAGAATTATGCTATGACATATGTGATATCCTATGCTAGTTCACACCATCATTATTTTGCCTAAAAACCCCATATGCAAGTTTATGTATAGATTTGGGCTATGATCATATCATATAAATTGAGACATTTAACAAGTTGACACCTTTTGATCCTTAACATGTGTAGTTTATGCAAGTTTCACCCCTATTATGATTAGATTTATTTTAATTGTCTATATGTTGTGATAATTTATCTCTGTGCTAGGTGTTAGACTATACAAGTCTAGCCTATATTATGCGTTGAATAAGCGAACGTATAAACGTGGGGTAGGGGTAATATTAAGGATTTAATATTAAAAAGTTGGGGTGCAATTGATATGATTTTACATGCCATAAGTGGATGGCCATAATTGAGTCAATTATGGACATCATTAAAAGTTGACTTAATTAATAATTTGAATAGGGAATTATTAAAACTGGGGTAAAAGATTTTAAGTGTTAATCAATGCTTAGGACACGAGGTTGGACTTGTTTGTGACGTAAACCTGCCCGGACCCGCCTGACAAATCCAGTGGTCACAAATGTCAGCCCAATGTGAGAGGTCCTAGGCCTAAGCTAAAGCATAACGGTTGTAAAGACACGAGGTTAGACTCTTTTATGGTGTAAGACTGCCCGGACCCGCTTGGCAAATCCAGCTGCCATAAATGCCAGTCTAATGTGAGAGGTCTTTATGAGGTTATGGCCTGAATGAATTAAGAAATACTTAACCAGATAAACATGTAAGGTGGGACATGGGGGTTAAGTAGGTGCCTTGGGTGGCATGAGGAATTTAGGGGGTGCCCTTAGTGGCATGTGAAATACGATTAGTAAGACTTAACCAAACACACATGTAAATGAACATGACTAAGAGGGTTAAGTGGGATATACTAGTGACAAGCTTAGGTGGGTAGCTTGTGGGGGCCCATTTCGACCAGTATCCCAAACGTATCTTTGTGGGCTCGACCCAAGTCGAGGACGGGACACGCATGCTGGGTTTGACTGTAAGAGGCCAAAACGGGGAGCGGTGGCAACGCAAGTCCAACGGGTTTCATATGCTTGTGTGGACCCGGGCTGGTAGGTAAGACGTTGTTGCATCGTGTAGGTATAAGCCGTGCATTCTCAAGTTGTATCGGGTTGCCACTTTAGGGGAGTGATACACCCTACTGTGGGGCCAGCACAGGTATCTACGAGTAGGGAGCCTATCGAAAGTGGGTAGTGGGGTACACCTAGTGGAGGTAGGGGCAGACGACACCTATGTAGTCAGCTAGGGGTACATAAGGCTATTTATAAAGTTTATGTGTGAAGCAAGTGGGATCAAACAATAGAGTGACTGGTGTGGTGCAGTGTAGTTATGTGCGGTGCAGTGTAGTAATCATTCGTTAGTAATTAGGTGTACTGTTATCTTTAACGTTATCTTAAACGCTATCTTTATCTTCTTGAGAGTTCATAAACATTTACTTGTCTTCCAACTTATGCCTTAGTCTAGTTATTTTGATAATAGTATTGTTAGAATTATCATACTCGCCAGACTTTATGTCTGATCCCCTCTATTTCTATCCTTTTTCCCCCTCCAGGTCCTCAGGTTGGGCCCAACTCTAGTGGAGTTTGATTGAATTGCTTCATCTCTCTTTGGAAAGCTTGGACCGTTGAAGTAAAGTCCAGCTTGTTATCTTTATAATGGCTATTTATGTAATGGGATTATGTATTTTGTTTTTATGAAGATGGATATTGTACTTGGTTATGATCTATGGTTTTATGATGTAACAAACATGTTTAATTTCCGCTGCAATAAAATGAAGTTTTAGATTTCCAAGTACTATTTGTTATCTGTCTTGGTGTAATTTTTCTGTTCTATATTCACTTATAACCTCCATGGAAGTTAATGCATTCCCTTTGTGAGTCACATTAATGGACGTGGGGTGTTACAAAATGTCCCAGGACCCCACTATGATCCTTGGATCTTCAGGGCCGGTCCTCTCTTACTTTTGAGGATTAGTTACTCCTGAGCACACGTTTCCCGGTCCTTACAGACCTATATTCGAGGCGCCTCGTATCCAACAACCACACAGGTGAAAAGTATATAAATGTCAGGGCTGGTAGGTCACTGACACCACCCTAGCTAGAAAGAAACGTCGTGCTCTCCCTGCAGTCACTATCCCGTTTTTGACTCATACCGAGGTGTGAGGCTCGCGAATTCACGTTATACACAAAGCTAAGCCACACAGGCCGTGCTTTGATCATCAACCACAAGACTTTGCTTTTCAACAGAAGCCTTGATCAATTGCCACTTACGCGTGCCACACTGGCAATTCACTCCATGCGACTGATGTCCATCGATATACAACCTCTAAGCTCGTACGTCTCAGAGAAGGGCGTTAAGCAAGAGAATAAATTCTCCGCCGCCAAACAGATGTATATTTAATAGAGATCAATTAACACAGAATAAAATCCAATGTCAGACATACAATCCATTTACAAGTTCGTTCTGTGTCTGAACGAAATCGGAGGCACTTTCCTTGCATATCCATCCATCTCCAAGTACGTCTGGACGATCACCAACTGTTTCCCTCGTCCTGGGTGTACAGCCCAATCAATATCATCAGTAATCACCCAAACGATGTGGAGACTTCCGGTCTTCAACCACCGTCTTCATCTTTGACATCTCGTCGAATCGGTTATTCAGAATGGGTATAAACCCGGCCTTTCTGAATAACCCACGTATATGATAAACAAATATTACACAAACTCAACAAACGCCTTATTCCAATTCAGAATATCCTTTTATTCATGAAATCACATTCTTAGGGAAAGGTTCCCACTAATTTTATCCAAGATAAATTCTTCTAAATTTATTCTTTAATCTTCCTTTGGATATCATTTCAAACTAGTCGGGATTAGCGAACCACACCGAAGTAATTATTTATTTTATTTCCCAATCCCAACCTATTCATCCCATGGAGCAAAACTGGTAATACTCCATACCTAACACCACAGTGTTATCGGTAAAATTAATTACCATTTCACGTTCAAATCTAATTACAGATTTAACTATCGCTTGGGAGCAAAACTTGTGATACTCCACTCTCGATCACTTTTTAGATTTGATAATTTAAATTATCAATTCACATTTTAATCTAATTAAAGATTCATTAAAACTCCACTTAGTTTTAATCCTTTCAAAAATCAATACTCTGCCTTTAACTGAGTTAAAGAACCAATGTCATCTAAAACACGATTCACAACAAACCCAAATCACATTTGATATTAAATACAAGGCTTTGAATAGAAAATATACCGGCTTATATTCAATATCAAATTTTGAAACCAACAAATATCGTATTGGAAATAACGATATAAAATATATCTTTCAAATTCCCATAACAATATCTGTATAGTCACGAAATCCAACATCGAAATATTCCGAAGATAATTTCGATTCAACTCCAGTCCAATTCACGTATTGGGAATATTGATTATTATTAAAATCACTTTCAAATTCATTTTATTTATTTCAAAAATAAATTGATTTTAATTCTAGTTGAAAACTAGTTCATTTCGATAAAAATCTATTTTTATCTTTTCAAATATGGAGTTTTTCATCTCAATTTTTCCCAAATCATTTCTTATGATTTTACACAAATTATAGATATTTTTAATGATTTTATCAAGGCCCGTACAGTCGATTTCCATCAACGGCCATCGAACTGCACTTACAGCTACCTTTTCTAAATTTGATTTGGACATAATTCCAAATCCAACCGTTAGATTTCAAATTTCTAATATTCATTGGGAATCTCTTTTCGATACGAACCCAACGGTTCTGGTTTTAGGAGAATCCGACGGTCGGATCTCCCGCAACGTCAATTCGAAGTCAATGGTCGAAATTCACGAACTGCCGCGGCGCGGCGCATTCTCTTCAGGCCATTACATATATAATATATATATATATATATATATATATTTCGTTGATTTCCTTTTAAAACGTATTTTATAAATCATTTTAAATTCGTTTTCAAAACCATTTCAATGCTACATTCAATTTCAAATCGATTTGATTTCAATTCAATTCGAATTCATTTCAATTCAATTCAAATTCTAATTCGTTTCAATTCAATTCAATTTGAATTTCATTTCAAAATATTAAATTTTGAAATCGCTCTTCAATATTCATTATAAAACGAATAAAATCGATATAAATATCGTTCGCGTCAAAATAACGCATCTCTAATCAACACGGCTTTATATTTTTCAAAAACTTCGTTATTCTATTCAACAAATGAATATATATTCTATGCAACACAGGAATCTATATTTCTTTCAACACACGACTATTTTTGTTATGTTAAATATATTAAATCATGGTATCTTTCGTTTGATTTTTAATTAGACTCCACCGTGAAGTAGTTCTAATTTTAAATATGATAAAGATGTAAATTTTATTGTTAAAATATTTACTCAACATATGAATAGTTTCAACACATGAACATCGTCAACACATGACTATTTTTATATTCAACACATGAATTTCCCCTTTACAACTTCATTATTTTCCCGATTGGAATGAGGCCCAATCAATCACCATATAATGTTAATTATATGGATTCCATACAACACATGTATATAATAGCAATGATAAATAATCAACCATCATCCAAAGTGCACCACACAACTGTATAAGCATCAAATATAAATAATCGACGCTTACACAGTCTGTCGACCAATCGATCGACATATAATTAAATAATTGGGATTAGTGTACCCAGATATCATCCCAACACCCGTGTGGGGTTTCAAATCAACAAACACAGATTTTTATTTGTGCAGTTGGGCGATGTGTAAAATTTATCGACCCAATCAATATCAGTCAAATTAGTGTATATAAACAAATCGGCCGATTTGTTTATAAATATTCATTTATTCACATTCACGTTAAAAATTATATTTTTAACGATAATTAATTTATTTCAACACGTGAATATATTTCATTATCTATTTCACAACAACTTCACAAACAAATTTTCACAACATATCAATCAAACAAACAAGCCATCCATGGTCTGTGGATGACGGGTGTCGGGTGCTGCTAAGCACCGTCTGCATCCTAGTATATATATATATAACTAGAAAAAGAAATTGAAGAGCGAGATGTTCTCACCAAAGCTATCCCAACTCCACGACTCTTCCTATGTAGAAATCTTCGTCGTTCTCTCCCTTTGTCACTTTCGTTGCCCGTATTCACTACATATATAAAAATCGAATTTTTAATTCGCTATTCAATATATAAAAATCAAATTTTTTACTTCTCTATTCAATATATAAAAATCGATTTTTTACTTCACTGTTTAATATATAAAAATCGAATTTTTACTTAGTTATTCAATATATAAAAATCATATTTTTACATCGTACTATATAGATAAAAATTCTATTTTTACACCGCTACTATATAGATAAAAATTCTATTTTTTCATTGCTACTATATAGATAAAAATTCTATTTTTACACCGCTACTATATAGATAAAAATTCTATTTTTACACCGGTGTTCATATAATAAAGATTATATTTTTATCACGTTATTCTTTATATAAAGATTATATTTTTATCCTACTATTCTTCATATAAAGATTTCTCCTTTCCAAAAATAAATATTTCACCTTTTCTAATATAAAGATTTCACCTTTTCTAATATAAAGATTTCACCTTTTCAAATAAAACAATGTTTTAATCATGAATTTTATACAGCAAGAAAATAAAAATAAACTAATTAAAACTTACAATTTTCTTTCTGCAAATCGAAGGGGTGGGTTCTTGGATCGTTGGCTGTGGTTAAATCGGTGGGGAACAATGCTTTTCAGAAGAGAAGAGGGAGGCGCAGGCGGGTTTGCTGATTGCAGGCGGTGCAGGCGGAGGGTGGTGGAGCAGGGTGTTTGGGGATTTCGAGAGAGAGGGGTGTGGTTTTTAGGAGGGGAAGGAGGAGAAGAAGGAGGCGCAGCGGAGGGGAGGGAGAGATGGTGGCGTGCGCCCCTGGGCGGCGGTGGAGGGTGGATCGACCTCGGGATTCTTTTTTTTCTTTTGACAGAATGAACGAAAGGGGAAGGGCTGAGGAAATAAAGGAGAGGAGGAGAGAGATTTTAAATTTTATATTATTTAATTTCAAGAAAAGTTGACTTTTACATACGACCTCTAAACGAGGCCCACCGCCTGTCGTCCATAGCTAATTACCCCCATTCTGAACACAATGGGATATGTATCGCAAGCTGATTCAATCGTTTCGATCAGTTTCCGTTAAAATCAACATATAACTCTATATATTGAATTTGAACGCGCATTTCAATTTCCTTGGGTCACATACTAACTCGAAAAATTCCAGAAAAATATTTTCTGGCTTCGTATTGACGATACGGTCCTAACAAAACTAGTTTCATCGAATTCTGAGACCGTTGGAAAAATGGCCATTTTCCAGTCGATTAAAATCAACTGAAACTGGTCAAACACGTTTTCCTTTGCCACGCTCACATATTGATTCGAAAAATTATGAAATTTGGAATCTAGCAATAATTTGACACCACGGATCCAACAAAAGCGGTTTCGTCGAAATCCGAAGTCATTTGCAAAATTCCTATTTTTAAGGGCCTGAATTCCATAACGACTATTCAGAATTTTCATTTGGACATATCTTTTGATTCCCGCTATGAAATCTTGATTTTTCAGATTCTTTGGAAAGATATTCCCAAATAGATTCCATTATTTTTGGTTTCACTAAAATCCGATTTATTTTGCACCCGGTACATTCAATTGAAGTTTGAAATCGAATTATCGAACTACCGCGCCATTTTCAATTCTATTTATAATTATATATAATTATTTATATTCTAACGACGACGTATATAATATATACGTTATATTCATTTCAAAATAAATTTCTCATCGATATTATTTAAAATAATTCATTTTAAATATTCAAAATTCGCTAAAATTGCCAAAATAAAATTTTTAAACTGGCCCGCATTTCCGGGTTGTTACAGTTTTAGAATTTTTTTGAGAAACAAATTGTTTTGAATTCCGAAAAGGGAATATTTGATTTTAAAAGAAAAATTGTTTAAAACTCCCAGGCAGATTGTTTCAAATCAATAACAAAGTTACTAGAAATTTGGAAAAGCAAATTGAAATAAAATTGAAGTGAATTAAGTGGAAATGGAATTTGACAAGTGAGTTAAGAGTTTGGGATTGAGAACAGAACTCGAGTTTGAATTAATTGGTTCAGCAGAAACTGAAGTTAAGAAGTAAAATAAAATATTTTTAATCTAGATAGTAAGGTTGATAGCATTTTTCCAGCTTAGTAATTTCGAGGATGAAATTCTATTAAGGGGGAAGAATGTAACTTCCCGTATTTTTAACGGTTGAATAATTTATTTATTAAATGTCAAATTGGCGATATTGATAGCTTGAATTATATAATATTTGTATTTAATTGATATGAATAATAGAATAATATCTTTAATTCCGAAATAATCAGAACTAAGTTGGATTGAAAATATTGTGTGAATTGGATAGTATAAGAGATTTGGTTGAGTTTAGATTCGAAATTTTATAACGAATCTACTTAATAAACGATGGATGAACATGTAAATTATATTATAATTATAATCGAGCTTGTAATGGAGCAGTAGTTCGTAATATTGAGTTTTGAACTTCAATTAAATATAACAGAATCCGTTTTAAGTCGAATTTATATGAAATAAGAAAAGTTCGAATCTGGTGAAATATATTTTTCTAATGAAAGAAAAAAATCGAGATTTCGTATTGTAGATTATGAGTTATGTCCAAATCAAATTTCCAAACAGTCGCTATGGAATTCGTATATATTTTATAACGATTTTTTATATAATAAAAGGATTTTTAATATAAATTGAATATCGGTATAATATGGGATTTCTAAATATCTAGTTATAAAATCCAGATATATATTTTTTAGGAGCTATATGATATTTTAATGGAATATATATGATAATATTAATATTAATTTTTTTTTAAATATATTAATATTTTATTGGTTTATTTAGAGCCTTAGAAAATAGTCATTTTTGCAGACGATCGCCATTTTCAACGAAATTAATTTTGTTGGATCCAAAATATTAAATTATTGCTAGATTTCAATTTTCGTGATTTTTGGAGTCAGTATGTGGCTGTACGGGATTTATTATGAAAAACAATCAATAATTTGACTTTAAAAATACGTTGTGTGAGCAAACAAACTCGAAATTCAACGAAACAAGTTTCGTTGGGTCTGTAACGTCAAACTGTAGCTGCATGTCCATTTTCGTCGAAATTGGATATTGTATGAGATCTTACGAATTTTAAAACGCTTAACGGAGTTAACTGTTCAATAGAAACTAATAAAATAATGAATAAAAAATATTTAATTTATCCTATAAATAACTACTCTCACTCCATAACCCTAAATTTTCTTCTGTTGATAGTCAACGAAATGGTGCCTCCAAATTTTCACTTTCTAAGCTAAAACGAGAGTGATCTTCATCTTCAAATAATCCTAAAAAATCAAATAGAAAAATGAAATTCCAGATCCGTTGAGTTCGCCAAATCGAGAGTATTAATATGGTGTTTATTTCACGATGTGCGGTGCACTCCTTAATGGCTCGAAAATTGGTAGTACCGCTATGGTTAGGAATCGAGAAGTATTTAAGCATCAATTCGAGTTTCATTGGTATATTTGAAATTGTAGCAATGTTTAGCACCAGCATGCCAAAATTTGGAGGATTTCGTACAAATGTCTGTCGACTGTCGTACGTTTTCCAGTAGCGAGCTCTAGTAAGCCGATGTTGCGATTCCTAGAGGAAGCTCGAGTTGCACTTATTTGTGATGAAATGAAAGTGTTCTGGAAGAGGAGTCTAATGGAGTTGTTTGTGTGAATTTCCGTGACAAAATGATGGAACATGGGAGCTCGAAAACTCGCGTAATGGCATTGCCTGAAGTGGAGCATGCAAGGTGATTGACTTCAAGTTGGATATATTGAATATAGGGAAGAAGAGAATTTGTGGAAGAGTTGAATGATACTTTTTGTTTGAATTTATACGAAGAGAAGAAGGAGAACTAAAGGAGGTTTACGCGACCATTTGTGAAAGAAATTAGTTGAGGCATACCCGGGTACAAACTGGAGAAGGAAGAAGAATAAGGAGAGCGGTGTGGGCTTCAACGTGTTAAAGTGGGCCTTTTATAAATTGGTGAGGCCCATTTACCTTTTAAATTAAATTAAATAGAAACTAAACTCACGTTATAACTTATAAACTTCATATCTTATTCATATGTTATCAGAATTCAGCAAAACTGGATCCGTTAGGATCGTATGGACGACAACTACACAATGGAACTGATTCAGAGTGAATTGGAGCTCATTACAATTTATAGTGAAATAAATTTCCTGATCTGAATCAATGACAGTTTATCGTTATTTAACGATAAACGACCAAAGTGAGTAAAACTCACTAACTCTGTCCAGTTTATACTTTTATAAATGTACTTTAGAATTGATAAAAATGATTGAATGCTGTCTGTGATGATCGTTTGGATGAATTATCAATAATTGGTTGAGATAAATTTTATATATAGTTATATATATATATAAGTCATTTTTTAAAATATATAGTTCTTTTGTTATACAACTTCATATTGATATGATACTGATATAATTTATATGATTAACATTTGTGGATGCAGGGAACAGGTTGGAGGGATCCGTCTGGATTCCTCAACATTTATGTATTGTTTTTCATATATTGTGATATACGATATGATATATAATATGTTATTGATTATGTGTGTTTGGATGGTATTGATCCCTTTTATTTTTGTATTCTAAATTCCATAAGTAATATTGGAATATAAAAAGGAATTTTTGAAGTGGATATTGAATTTAACAATTTTATAAATCAAATGTATTTTATAGAAGGAGATATTTGAAAATTAAATAAGGAACTTCTGTATAAAATTATTAATAGTTATATTGAAGTGTAAAAGACCGTTTTTGGTTAAAATACTTAGTGGAAATAATAAGAAGTAAATAAAGAACTTTATGGAATAAATATTATTTTGTAAATTAATAGAATTATAAAAGGCAATTGGTGAGATATAATAGAATTATGGGAAATTGATTTAAAGTAGATAGTTAAATAGAAATCTGTTTTTAACAGGTAAATTGAGAAAAATAATTTATAAACGATGTTTATAAATTAAGAAAAATATGAATCGTTGGATAAATGAAAATATAAGTCTGAATTTATATAAAGAAATAAAAATCGGTTTTAACACCGATATTTGAAAATGGAATGTAAACTTAACAATAATAAAGGGAATTTTAAAGGATAGAATGTGAATTTGAAAAGGGAAAGTCTATTTTTAAAATAGAAATGGAATTTCGAATGGGCTAGAAATAAATAACTTGTTTAATAATAAAAACAAGTAGTGCGATTTATAAACAAAGCTTGTAAATGAAATAAAAATAATTATCAGTGGGTAATTTGGATTGTAAATTCAATAGTGAATTTAAAACGAGAAATTGGGAATCGTTTTAAAAAGGAAACAATGGAATTTATTTCAATGTTCGAAACGTGAATAGGATTAAAATAAAATCCATAAAGATTTGTAACTAGAATTCGACTAGGCCAAATATTATAAAATAATTTATTTTTATAAATTATATATTGAATAAATCAGGATTGGACAAGATAGTTAATATTGGGTTTGAAACCGATATTTTATAATTGAATATAAAGGCGATAGAGAATTATAATCTTATTAAATAAAATCAACTATGAAGTTGACATGTAAACGAAATTTTATAGATAAAATGGAATATGAATAAGAAGTAATAAAATGACTCGATAATTGGAACTTTAACCTGTGTTAGTATTTAAATTATGAAATCAAGTTTTGATTTGATAAAATAAGTCCATTTTTTCGTAAAGGAATAATATTCATGTTTTAAAGTGAATAACGATTTAAAATAAAATGTTTTGCAGAATTAAAATAGTTATAAAAAGAAATCGGTAATTGCTGGGAAGTACTAAATTTAAATATTCATTTCCTAAATCTCTGGCAAAATTCCTTTTATCGTGTCCTGCCATCAACTCTATCAGATCATTGTCCTTTGCTCTTTAAATGGGGAAGTGATAATGCCATTAGTAAACATCCCTCCTCTTTCAAATTTTTTAACTTTTGGACTAAACATAAAGAATTTTTTGATATATTGGTGCAGGTTTGGTCTCAACATTACAATGGCAACACTCTACAGAAGCTCATGTGCAAACTAAAATCCTTGAAGATGAATCTAAAAGCTTGGTCTGCACATAATTTTGGAGCAGGTAATAAGCAGTCATCGTTAATCAGGCAGCAGCTTGTCAACATTCAAGGATAAATTAACAACGATCCAAATAATATTAATCTTCATAAGTTTGAGCTTGAGCTGCAAGGAAAACTTAAACAAGCTTTAGACTTAGAGATTCAAGGATTTAAGCAGAATGCCTTCTTTAGAAGAGAATTCGAAGTAGATAGAAATACGAGATATTTCCATAACTCCATCAAAATCAGTAAATATAGAGACTCTATTTTTTCAATCATGGGCATGCATGATAATATTCAAACCTCTGAAGCTAATATGGACACTGCTTTTGTTGAATATTTTACTTCCATCCTAGCACCTTCGTGTAATCCTATCAATGTGAAACATTTCTACAGTATCAAGATTCCTTCTATAATAGAGGAGCAGTCCCTTAATATTATCAGATTGATTGATGATAGTGAAATCAAGGATGTGGTTTTTAGTCTGGATTCAGCTAGCTGTGGAGGTCCTGATGGCTTCAATGCTTTCTTTGTTCAACATTGCTGGAAAATTATTGGTGATGATTTTATTTCTGCTATTTGTTTTTCCTTTATGAACAATATTCTCCCCAATGGTCTTAATGCAACTACTATTCCCCTTATTCCCAAGGTAGATAAACCAACGTCAGTATCCGAATTTTATCCAATATCTTATTGTAACATTTTATATAAAATTATATCCATGATATTGGCTAATAGACTTCAATCTGTGTTACCCACTATCATCCCACCCAATCAATCTGCATACATAAAAGGTAGATCAATAAGTGACAATATAGTGATTACCCAGGAGCTTTTATATGGATACAACCAGAAAGGCATATCTCCAAGATGCATGATAAAATTGGATATTAAAAAAGCATTTGATACCGTGTCTTGGCATTTTATATTTGCAGTTATGTCGCGCATGAACTTCCCTAAGCCTTTTATTGCTTGGATTTACTCATTTGTATCTTCACCCTCATATTCAATTATTAGAAATGGAGGATTACATGGTTATTTCAAAGGAACTAGAGGAGTAAGTCAAGGGGATCCGATTTCGGCCTGCCTGTTTTTTATGATCATGGAAGTACGGAATTCTCTAATCGTTGAGCAAATAATTAATGGGAAATTTGGAGCTTCATCCTAGATGTAAGAACCCGTTAATTACACATCTCCTTTTTGTTGATGATCTTATTATATTCACTAAGCCCGCGGTAAGAAATATTCAGTGCATATTTGATATACTTGCTCAATTTCATATGTAATTGGCCTTCAGATTAATTTTGGTAAATCTCGTATCCTTATTGCTGGTTTGCCATTGGAAAAGAACCTAGAGTTAATTGATTTTTTTGGTCTTGCTGAACTACCACCTACTTCTTTTTATCTAGGTATGCCACTCATACGCTCGCGTATTAATAATGCACAATATGTTCCATTATATGAGAAGATTATTCACAAACTGCAACAATGGCCATCCCGTGAAATCTCTCAAGCTGGTAGGCTAACCATGGTGCAATCCGTTGTAAATGCTATGGCAACTTATTGGTGTCGACATTATGTACCGCCTCCTAAACTGATTGATACGATCACTAGTGCCTTAAATAAATTTTTATGGTACGGTGATCCATTCTCCACGAAAATGATCCCTTTCACTTTCCACAAACTTTATGATAACAAGAAATTTGGCGGTCTTAGCATCAAAAACCTCAAAACTTGGAATATGACTGCCATATCAATTTACTATGAGAAATTGTTTGCATCAGATAAATGTCTATAGGAAGATTAGGTGCATAAAATCTGATTGGAAGCAAGCATTTTTGGTCTATGCCTATTCCTCTTAGCTGCAGTTGGAGCTGGCATCAAATTCTGAAATTAAGGGACACCTTCAAGCCATTCTTCCAGTGTAACTACAAAAGTAATCCTAATCTCTCTTTTTTGTACAACCCATGTGTTGGACCTGGCTTAATCTTGAATGAGCTTGTTGAATATAATGTCATGATGAACTCTAGAATCCCTCAGAATGCAACTATTTCGGATTATATTCATGATAGAATTCTTATTCTTCCTTATACAAGTCCTCATGTTCTTAGCGAATTATGGAATGTAGTCTCTTCTCGCAATGGTAGTAATAGTGTAAAGGATACTCTCTGGAATGGCAAAAATCACTCAATCAAGTTGTTACACAACTTACTGCTACCACAAAGGCAAGTCTTCCCTTGGTATTTGAGAATTTGGAAATGTAGCAGTCCTATGAAAAAAAATATTATGCTCTGGAAGATAATGGCAAATGCTGTCAACACATAGAGTAAATTGTATAACCATGGAATCGTTTAGGAAGATAGTTGTGACTTGTGTCAATCACATTCAAAAACGAATACACACATTTTCTTTGAATGTCCTTATGTGCTCATATATGGCGAAGATTGCTCGCTTATGGTGGCTTCATAATCTATCTGTAGCAAGTCAAAATGAATGGTTTGCTATTTTTAAGGCAACTAGATGGAAATGCAAAAGATCATGCACCCTTTTAAAGCTATTGTAAAAGCTGATATATGGAGTACAGATGGAGAGAAACAATCACATTTTTGGTTTGCAGTCTTTAAATGCCAATCAACTATCCATGGAAATTCTATGTCGAATGATAAAATCTGCCAAGCTTTCTTCTTGAGTTGCAAGTTTCCCACATTTTCTGTTTATTGTATTTAGTTTGAATGAGTTGGCATAGTTTTATTTCTTCTTCAATCCGTGCAATGCAATGTTGACTATATATATATATATATATATATATATATATTATTTTTTAATGCTCGGATTACAAAACAGGAAATCTAGTAATCAGTTTGTGAATAATGTATCTTTCTTTGCCTTTCCAAAAAAAATGAATTTAGCAATTGAGTTGACTTGAAATGGTAAATTATTCTGGAAGTTCGGAATGTAAATCGAATATTGTTTATTCGAAAGAGAGTTATCGAATATATTTTATTAGAAAGAAAATTATCGAATATAGTTTATTCGAAAGGGGGTTATCGAATAGGCATTATTCGAAATAGAGTTATATGTTGAAATTTGATTATATCGAATTCTAGAAAGTACTATTTACCTTTCGATTTTTGATAAAGATTTATTTATTTATAAATAAATTGTTTATTTAGTTGTTTATTTAAACTAAGGAATAAAAGTTATAGTTTTAAGTTAGATATTTCGGAAGTATGGATTATACGCTATCGTTATAATAAACGTTTTTCATAAAAGAATTGGGTTCATAAACTAAATCCAAGAGTTGTGTAAGAAATGATTTGATAAGAAGATATGAAATGAAGTTAAGGAAATTAGAAACTGACTGGAGATTGGTTATGTTGAACAGCTTTCTGGGTATCGCTCTAATGTTGGTTTCGGCCTTCGGGGTTGATGTTCAGGGATTGTTCTCTTACTAGTTTATATTTAGAAACTGATAGATGTGAGGGGATAGTGACACATGAAAAAGGAATGGAAATGGTTTTCAATGTTAATAACGTATATCATCTAAATTTAGAAATTAAGGATTTATGAATATATGGAAACGGGAAATAAGTAAATTATGATAAATTAATTTAAATGGAAAAATGTTGACTGATCGTTGATCGATAAAATTTCCATTTGGAAGTAAGATCATTGTGTGTATGGATGTTTTCCTTTGATAGTTAAATAACTGACTATCAAGGTTTTTACCATTTTTCTATCGTCAATATGGACATACCGGGATCAGATTTATTATCTGGAAACCACTCCGTATGGTCATTAGCATTGCGAATAAAATCTGGTGAAGATAAATGAAGACGGAGTTTATGCAAGGGCTATTCTGGAAAATCCTAGGTAGAAATTTCCTAAGATGGTTTTACAAAATGGTGCCTTCGGTTTGTCTAGTCCCAGGACAACCAGTATGGAAGAATGTCTGACAGAGTATATTTAATAGATCGCATAAGTTGGTATCTTCAAATGTACTTACGTTTGGTGGCAGAGAAATTCGTTTCTCTTAGCTGTATACCTATGGTATTTTTAGAGAAATAAATTTGTGATTTAGCGGGTATGACGATGTGGCATTCAAAGTAAATTAAGGTGTGAGTTGTACGTTATAGCCTCTAGCCTCACAACCGAGAAATGGTTTAAAATCGGGTAGGTTGCATGGCTAAATGGGTAGCTCCCAATTAGGATTTATTGTCACCTAATCTAGAGATATTTCATTTACTTCTTTAACCTATTTCGGTGCTGTCCCTTTCGGGAAACGGTTGCTGATCCTAACCATTAGTGATAATATATTCAGTACACTCAAGCGAAATGAGTGACCGGTCATGTTTAAACTGGATTACAAGATGTTCTTGTTGAAATCGGTGTGTTCCTCTCTAGAGATACACTATCGGAAGGTTGTCCCATACCTTTCTAGTTGGAATTCATTACTCAATAAGCGCCCGTGGGTTTTGATTATATATTATATATGTGGAACATGAGATGAAAGCATTCCACTAGACTGTTATTTATTTGATTTGGACATTATTATAATATCAGAAGAGTATGGATTTTAAAAACATATTTTGGGTTATCGTAAGGTAAAAATCATCCATGTTTTCGTGTGGATTGGTCTTATGATTATTCTCTGTTTTAAAGGATTTTAAAAGTTAAACAAATGTTTGGAATTTACTCACACCATTCACATAACTGACCCTGAGTTTATTTTGTTTTGTTTTCCCTAAACTCTTGAGTGCCCAATTTTGTACGGGCCGTCAAGTAGTTAGGATTTTACAAATATACTTGGAGAGCTGGAGCAAGAGGCTTCAGAATTATATAGCTATTGTTATTTCCGCTATGTTGTAAGTGTTGTACACTGATAATAGTATTGCATACAGATACTGGTTTTATTCCAAAGTTATGTTATATAATATATTTTATTCGTTCCGCTGTGAGATTCGTATTTAGTTTGTTCGGTTGTTCTTTTTCTTCTATTCTAACTTTCTTTCTTTCTATCTCTCACCCTCTAACTTCTTTCAGTTGTCGTTTCGGTATTTTCGATTCTTGAATAGTCGACAAGGTGTTGTATGTCGATCTTTGGGTCAAAAATCCCCCGGGCCGTTACAAAGAGGCGCATTCCTATTAGACTTAACAGGAATTGTTGTATCTAATAATTCTAAGATTTTTGTTTGATGATAACAAACATATATTTATTATTATAAATGTGTTTTTAATTGTACTGTTATACTACATCACAGACAGAAATGAATATTTACATTTAATAAAATACTATTGCACAAAAATTTAAATATTCAAACAGTATTTTATTTAAATTTAATATTTTATTTCAACATCTCAACATTATAAATTTATAACTCCATTATTTTTACAACTCATTGTAATTCAGTACATTCAATTTTCAATTTTGTTTGTTACAATGTTCCTCACTACATCACTTAGCTATACAGTCACTTATTCATATACACTGTTGCCTCACTACATTTCTCTTAGTCATTTATACATTCATTGATTCATACACTAAAACTGTCTTTTGTCTTCATGTCTTTACTGTTTTACTGTCAGTCCAGTCTTCTGCTTACCTGTCACAGAAGAAACACACAATAAACTAAAGCAAAAAATTATTTTAAATTCTACCAGAAATAAATTTGATTTTAAAACATTTATTTTCCTCGGAATTTTTGTGTGTTTCGCATCATTTTTCATGACTTGATCTGATTTATATGGATTTCCATTTGTGTCTAGAAAACTTGCGATATTCACAGTGATACATTGTAAATACAACAAGGTAGACATATCCTCTATGCTGACATATATTTTCTGCACATGCATTATACATGTATACACATACATTGTATGTATATACACATATTTCTGTGCAGGGACAAATATATCAAGTTTTGTTTAGGTGAAGCCCGACACACATGTGTGGTGCATGGGTTAAGTGTCCATGAACAAAACAAGGAGAATAATGAAGTGTTCAACACCAAGCAAGGAAACATGAAATACCAAACTGGTCACAAGTACAAATATTTTTGGTTTGACCATTGTACAATAGTGACGAGTATAGAACTCAAACATGAACAAGTTCAGCATCAACGGTAGCAAGGTCAAAATACTCAAGTGACATAGGATTAAATGGAAATGGAAAGCACTAAGGCAAGTGAAACATGATGCAACATAAACTCAAAACTAGTGCAAACAAGAGAGGCAATATACATAGGAAACGGGCCATTTCTCATATGCAGATTCACATAAGGAAGATTACATGTGTCTAGCAGCACACGTAAGCTTGGCCAAAGTGTTGTCACGGTACAAAAACTTTAGCACACACGAGCACGAGCAACCAAAATGTAACTAGCAAAGAAATGTACAAGTATTCATGTCATTGAGGTCAAACATGACAGAAACACAACAGGGCATATGCAAATACTTAGATGCACAAGGCAATGGTCATGGAAATATGTAAGTACAGTATTTAAGTTCAGTCAAAGCAAGCCATAATGAATATTGCTAAATACAAATGCAAGCTCATCTACAAAAGCTCAAGAACATAGCATAAGGTCTGATTCATGCACAACACCATAGTGAAACAGTAATGGCCACATTGTCAAAAGAAGATGAACAATAAAAGCGCAAACATAATTAACAAAAAATGAATCTTCCACGCAACAAAAGATTGTGTACAAATGCAAGGCAGGCCATTCAAATGTTGGAGCAGAATGCAAGCAGGGTCAAGACAAAGATATCAACATACATAACTTTTTGGCAATGATGTTCTATAGAAAGAAAACATTTTTAAATTGTTTCTAGAATTTATTTTAGGGAAAAAATCTCTCTAGAATTATAGTAAGAAAGTTTTTTAATATTTCCAGATTTTGACAAGGCAATGAAGAAAAAAGTTTTTGTACAATAACTGTTTTAAATTGATTTCCAGTTTTTCCAGTATGCAAAATTTTGCAAGTTCTTTTTTGTGTCCAGAAATTGATGGCTAAAAACACAATGTGCAAAATTCAAGGGGGATACAAGATTATTTCAGATGTTTATTTCCATAATTTACGGCAATGTTTAACACAAAATATTCATGGCAACAATCTTGCAAGGAACTATGGAAACTAATTTTTTTGTTTCCAGATTTCAATCTGACATTCAAGACAAAAATTTCAAGAATCACGCAAGGGGAAATTCAAGGGGTCACAATTTTTTTTTCCATAATTGCTTAAATTCATCAGAGCCGATTGAATTCAAACCATGACAACAAAATCACGCGCAAATCAAGTAAAGACAATTTAAGTGAAATTAGAGAATTTATTAGGAGTTTATGATCCTATATATTTCACCATTCACCACAGGCATAAATCATCCAAGTTTTGAGCACATATCAAAAAGAAAATTCGAATTATGATATCATACCAGAGCACGGAGAACGTTCTTAGATCAAATTGATATTCTTCAAGTCGAATAAAGCAACAAGAGATAGCATCAACAAACCAAAGCCATCAGAGGCATATTCCATTTTAGAAGTCATAATTCGATTTGTAGAATCGAAAGAAAACCCTAATTTAAATAGGGCCAGCCGCCATTTTTTCGAAGAGGAAAGAGAAATCGGGCTAAACAATAGAAAAGATCTAAAGGGGTGGGCCTATATTTCTTTAGTCCCAAAAGGGGGGGCTCTATTTTATTTTATATTATATTGTTTTGTTTTAGCTCTTGTAAAATCATCCGTTGGCTTTCTAGTTTTTCTGTAAAACTAGGTCATCCAGTTATAGAATTTTAACTATCAGTTTTCTTGTGTTTGTAATAACTAGGGTTTACTAGATACGGGTTTGTAGCTAGGGAAAAATCTGGTTTCGGGGATAGAAACCAGTGTAGGATTTTGAGCATAGGATTAGAATAGCAGTAGATTTTGTGGGTGTACAAAAATGAATAGATAGTTAGCGAGGTGTTCACGAGTTTATAGTTTTTTGTATGCGGGTGTCTGTTTAATACCTAGTAAAAAACCTTGGGGAATGCAGCAGTAGGCAGGGTTTGCCGAAGCTGGGTAAAATCTCTGTGTTATTTTCTTACCGCACTTATTTACTCCGTTGCTATCTATGCTGTGATTATTATTATGTGCTATGATATTTTTTAATATCTCGAATTAATTTAGTAAACCATATTCACTCCCCCTTCTAAGGTTAATCTAGATCCAGTAGGAATGAAATTAGCAGACTTAGTGAGATGATTAACGATAGCCCATATACTCGAATGACCTGGCGTCGAGCGAGGTAGGGCATCAACGAAATCCCTAGAAATCTGGTCCCATTTCTATGATGGAACCTCAAGAGGCTGAAGAAGACCATATGGTTGCTGATGCTCTTCCTTAACAAGCTGACAAATCATGGAACCATTCATATATCTTGCAATATCGTGCTTTATAACTTGGCAATAATAGAAGCGACGCATATCGGCATATATCTTACTGCTAGTGGGATGGGTATAATACTTAGTGCAATGACAATCATCGAGTATTGCATGCCTAAGTGTCGAATCAAAGGGTACCACAATACAGTTATTCTTATGAAGACACCAACGAGAATCAATACTATAATCCCGTAACTCCTCACCTCGGGACTCAGAATCACATGGTTGAATAAGGCATACCACCTCGCGGTCATGCCTCTGTGCATCAATGATGCGATCGTGAATAAATGGACGAACCTCAAAACTGAATAATAATATTGGAGAATCGATCGAAGAAGGACGGTCTCGAACATCTCAAAATGATAATGTTTCAAGGACATCCCACTCAACTAACATTATAGAAACCACAGCCGAATGTTTGCGACTAAGCGCATCAGTTACACGATTACCCTTCCCAGGTGTGTAATGAATATCGAAATCATGAGCCGCTAGAAACTAAGGCCAACGTGGCTGATGCATTTTGAGCTCTTTCTAAGAAAATAGATACTTCAAGGATTTTTGATCGGTAAGGTGAGTAAAATAATCTCCAAGAAAATAATGTCGCTAAATATTCAAAGAAAATACGATGGCGGCTAACTCATGGTCATGGGTCGCGTACCAAATCTCGCTCGACCGCAACTGGCCGGAATCATAGGCTTCAACACAATCACACTACATCAACACAGCGCCATACCCACTGTAACTAGCATCAGTGTATACCACAAGGTCTTAGCTCCCCTCCGAAACCACTAAAACAAGAGCATTAGTGAGAAGTTCCTTTATTTGCTGTAAAGAAGCTTCACACTAATTGGACCACTCGAATCGAACACCCATACGGGTAAGACGAGTAAGAGAAAGTATAATATGCAAGAAATCCTGAATGAAGCGACGCTAATAACCTGCTAATCCCAAGAAACTATGGATTTGAGAAACTTTCTTAGGCCTTTTCCAACTATGGATGGCCTCAATCTTAGCTGGGTCGACATAAATTGTTGGTAATTTAGGGTTAATCAAAGTCAATCGAAATCCCAAATTACTCATCAATTTAACGCTTAAATTCACGGATCTATGAAAAACGATAAATCAAAAGGATCATACCTTGCTTGTTTGTAAAATCCCCAAATTCTAATCACTTTAATTTTCTGAACTCGTTGGAAGATCTTCGAATTGTTGAACATCGGAATGACCGAATCAGTAGCCCATCAAATCGACGAACCTCTACTGGAATCCACACGAGCATGGTATTTCTTTGATCATATCGAAAGAAAAAGAGGAGATGGTGTTGCCAGCCGCCATACTGATTTTATTTCTAGGGTTTTAAAATGAACGGTGTTCAAAAACGAGATGAGAGATCATTCGGCCGACAAAGTAAAGGAAATAATATGTATCCTTTTAATGTATATGCTTGGAACACAAATAAAGGACAACTCCTTTTACTCATTCAAGCAAGATATCAACAGTTGATATTTCTTTCACCCAAAATAAAACCAGTCTTCTCCTTACCATGTTCTAAGTGTGTGACCCTTTAGGTTATTACAACGTTGGCAATGATTTTAAATCGTATTTAAAATCATAAACAGTGATTGGCATCTAGCAATACGTCGCTGCTACCCAAGTTATAATAAGATCAATGATTCGATACAACCTTTCTGTGACCAGTGTATCAATGCAATATAATCCTTTTAACCGATATATCCAGGATTAAACTAGAGGCATGGATCGTATCATCCTCGTTATAATTTAATCCGGTTTTCTTGATCGATGAGTAGACTGTTTAAAACAAATCAATATTTGAGCACGGCCATGCGTTTCACAGTCTCACTCAATCAAGAGGCCCATGGATATCACTACGTATATATCGTAGGGTTAAATTCCATCTCGATCATTCATAATTTTCATTCGATTCAAGATGTATCCAATAATCACCGTTATCATTACTCTGTTACGAAATAACTTTAGATGATATCAAAACACAAATATCTTCGAATAAAATTATAATGATTTCAGGTCTGAGGACCATTACATCACTGTCACTATGAGAATAACTTATGATACTGTTAATTATATTCCATGGAGTTATCTCACGGTGGGTTAGCCCAATACGATATTCTCCAATACGTATTTATATCTTGACTTTAATATCACGTATATTAATGATCAATGAGATGTGATCATCAGTCAATCAATATACTAGTCTCAACGCTTTATTGTTGTCCTTTATAAACAATAAAACTCGACTAGGGACTTTTAAGAATTATAATACTTATCACATTATATAATCTCAAGTCCAGTCTTACTCGAACTATATAATTCCGTATTATTATTCTAAGGACTTCTATTATATTAATATTTATATTACGCAGTAAATATAATATAAAAGAATAATATTTTATTCCAAATAAAATAATAACATCAACATGGTTATCAATCTCATCAAATGAATTGCCTCTAGGGCACAAACTCTAACATAAATGTCGTCAGATGAAACAACATGGCCAAGAAAACGGACTTGCTTTTTTGAAAAGTGGCACTTAGAAAGTTTGGCCTTAAGATGACGACGATAGAGTGTGCTCAAGACAATCTGCAAGTGAGAAGCGTGATCGGCTCCAGATCAAGAATAAACAAGGATGTTATCAATGAAAACCAGAACGAACTTGACATGATTTTCCGTGAGTACTCGATTCATGAGATCAACGAAGAATGCAAGGGCGTTAGTCAAACCAATGGCATGACACGACACTCATATGAGCCATAACGAATATGGAAAGCGGTAAGAGGAATATTATCCTTTACAACTCGTAAATGATGAAAACCCATGGCAAGGTCTAACTAGGAAAAAACCTTTGCTTCACTCAACTGATCAAACATATCGTTAGTCCGAGGCAACGAGTATTGATTCTTGATGGTCAACTCATTGAGCTTGCGATAATCGAAACAAAGTGTATGAGTGCCATCTTGCGTCCTCATGAATTGCACCACGGCCCACCATGGTGAAGCACTAGACTAGATAAACTTCTCTTCAGTTCCTCATTTTCCTTAATTGAAATCCGTGTAGGAGAATGACTAACAGGATGAGCACCTGGTACGAAATCGATACGGAACTCTATAGCTTGCTTGGGTGGCAATCCCGAAGTAGGCTCGAAAACATTGACAAAATCACAAACCATTGGAATATAAGGCATATCATTATCATCATGTTCTCACGAGAGAGAATATAGAGAAGCTTTAGAACCATTATCAATATCACTAATCACAAGAGAGAGTAATGAAGTCGAATCAGGTTGACAAAGATATAAAATGCGCTCAACACAAAGAATCTTGGTTTCGTATTGAAACAACCCACCTCCATTAAGGTCACTCACAAAGGGAATGCCTTAACTTTAGTGGAGCGTTTTAGGTAAAAGATGCAGATAAATTACAAGACAGATAATTAAAGCAGCGGAAAATAAAGTCATTTTATTAACAATGTGGTTCAGTCAAGTCTTTATAACAATTGTCTCAATCATACTTAAAACTAATACATAGAACATCTGTCTTGATTCAAAAACTTCCAAGTATAAAAGAAGCATAAAAATAACAATGATTGTTAGACCAAAAAGTGGTTCTAACACCCAAATTGATTAAAAGCAAATGAAATGAGATAAAAATGAAAATGAACACACAGGATTTATAGTGCTTCGGCGAAGAAATGCCTACGTCCACTTATCTTTCACTATATTCAATGATTCAGTTGCAAATACAATGTAATATTCACTTGATTCCACTCACAACTCACTTATATTCACTCAATTGACTAAAACAAATAATGAAAGAAGATTTGGATTCTCCGGGAGTAATGGAGTTCGGATTATGGAGGTGGTTGAATTCTCGAAATGCCCAAAAAAGATCCTTTTCTTTGTCTCCAGACGGGGTATTTATAGGTGTGAATTTGCTCAGAGCCCGATCCGGATCGGAGCCACATGTCACTCATCCCATCAGCATCGGATTCGGATTGATTTCTACGTTGACAACGCATCAGAATAATGGACGTTATGGGCAAGAACTGGTCATAGCCGATCCGGATATCCATGCGCTTATGCAGGGGGAACGATATGAAAAATGGGTTCGGGTCGGAGGTATATATATACCAGGGGTTCGGATCGGGATATCCGATCCGACCCGGATTGTCTTGGTGACAATTCTCTCTTCTCTTTATTCTGCTCCGCTCCGACCAATCTCTGTAGCAATTGGGTGGCTTTTCGATCCATCTTGAAGAAGACTGCCCTCCGATCCGAACATGCGCTCTCTGCTTTCAACAGCAATAGCTCACCGATCCGAACATGAGATTTTATCTGATCCGAACCGATACGTTGCTTTGACCCGACCCGAACGATTGCAGCTGTCTGATCTAGGCTGTAGTGTCTTCTCCGATCTGAGTAGTGATGGTCTCTCCGATCCGAACCGAAGTCTTCTAATTAGAAAGGTTCTTCAATGCTTGATATCTTGACTTTGTGTTGCCTAGTTCACAAATTAGGCTAACACTTTGCCCCCTCAAAGGATGCTTCTGTTGGAAATGGAGCATGCTTTGATTGCTGTTGCACAACGCCTTCATCCTTCCCTTTGAATTCACATGCCAAGCTGTCGTACTGCATCCTGTTCGGTTCGGATTCCGACCCGAACGGATTTCTGGTTCGGGTTCCGACCCGGACGGATCTCCTTCTTCCTATACTCTGCAATGGATTAGTAGGCCAAGCTGCGTCACTGGGCTTTTCGAGCCGATCCGTGCGGGAATACGAATAGTCAGCTTGTTTTTTATATAAATCTACTTCACTTTTCTTCTTTTCTTTTATTCATTGTTCTTGCCCAACCGATTTCGCATCGAAACCCTAGTCTTTCCAAAAAAATTCAAAATTCTCGCTTCAATCTTTGAATCAAATACATAGGTAGTCTTGCAATCTCGAATCTCGTTGCTATAATTGTTTTTAATTCACGTTCGCAGTTAAGTTGAACGATTCTAGCAAGGTATTTGACTAATTCCATCGCCATGGCTTCCTTCATTCTCCGCCTTCGTCGTTGATGGCATCGACGCCATTTCGAGGCGTTGGTGGAGGGTGTTGAGATTCGTCGTTGAATACTTGAGTGCTTAAGCACTTGATTTTAATTAAGGCTTTGGATATCGAGTTGGGTTCGCTACTTAAGAGGAGTAAGAGGAAGGAAATTGAAGGAGATCGGTTTGAGTGGGGGAATAGTAGGAGAAAAAGGAAAAGAGAGAAATTCACAGAACCGGACCGGGTCGGAGCAATAAGGCAAAGAAATGGGACTCAACTTGTTTGACCGGGTCGGGTCGGACCTAAGAATAAAATGGAGGTCAAGACTTATGCGCTCGGATCGGACCGGGTTGTGAAACAAAGAGAGAATAGGGGCATTGTTATTCAGGTCAATCCGACCCGCCCCGAAAGTCAATCCCCGAACCGATCCGGGTATATCTTACTGAGTGTGAGCCTTTGCTTTAAGCTGACATGTGACCTTGCCTATCCGATCTGAACCCGATGTATACATCCGAACCGACAACTACTCAGTCCAAAGCACAAACTTTTGTCCAACTATTTAAAATAATGCTAGATATTACTTCCAACTTCATGAACAGTTAGGATAGTGCCTTGCGGACATAAATGAACATTAAGAACTACTCTGACTATCACTTTCTCTTCAAGTTTCGTCTTACATTGTTGCACCTTTACTTTGCATTTCTCACATTCGCTGCACACATTTTAGTTCACATACATGCACAGGGAGGTACGGGCTAATTTACTCTAATTCGTGCTATTGCTTCTTCAATAGTTCTATGACAATGAGACCCAGACGCTCTTCCAGACTAGCTGAGAGGAAAGAAGCCCTGGAAATCTCTAACAAAATCACTCTCGAGGATATATCTTCTCCTTCGGATCCAGAATGGGACAGTGAGGGTCTAGACTACGGGGTTGGAAATCGAGAAAGCAACGAGGTGTCTTCAGAGAATGAAGTTTCTCTGGGTTTTGAGGAGGAAGGAGGGATTGGTGACGATCGAGCCCCTGATGAATTTGAATCGGCCATTATATTGGAATCACCTCCAGACTCCGTTGAATCAACAATCGACAACGATCGACTTGTCCGAATTTGCTTAAAGTACGGGATAATGAAAAGGGACACTCTAGTGCCTTCACGCTCTGACCGTCCCCACAACCCTCTAGAAGGATATATGGCGGTCACTCAATTGATGTGCATGGTCGGCGCCGTTCCTCCATTCTCTCCCTTCATCGTTGACTTTTTAAGACAAATGCGGATTGCCCCCATGCAGTTGCATCCCAATTCATATGCCTATTTGCACACCTTGTACATAGCATATCATGAAATCTTAGGCATAGAGCTCACGTTCGATGACGTTCACTTCTTCTATAATTTCAAGCATCGGACTCGAGAGACTCCATCTTTCTGCTACTTTGAGTCAGTTCCAAAGAGGAAGATAATCTCAGCACCATTCAGCAGTAAAGCTGGAGATTCCAGACTAGAATGGTTCTACGTGAAGCGACAGCCTGGATGCGCCAGGAGGTGGACAAAATCAAGTAAAGCACTGATTCTCTAAATACGGGCTCTACACACTTGAATCATCACCTTAACTTGTTTTCCTTTTTGTTTGCAGTCGACAATCCCAAACAGATATCAGATCAGGTGTTTTTTGACCGGATGCACCGACTTCTTAATGGCGACCAGAAATTCTTGACTATCGACGAAGTCCTTAAAGACGAAAACCTTCACTTTCATGGGCTGTTATTCGTTTTTCATAGCATCGGTCATGGGACGGCTCCATACGCATACATTCCTCCAGTGGAGGTAGTCCCAAAGACAGGAGAAGGCTCAGGAGTTCCTACAGCGCCTCTTCAAACTTCACCTTCTCCATCTTCTACACAAGATGATGAATTGGCTAATCTGGCCGAAAAGCATCGTGAAGGATATACTGCCCCCGAGGAGGCTACTTCTCTGGAAAAGTCAAAATCCTCCCAAGAATCGCCACTTCATGCTTCCGAGGGGGATGTCCCTAGTACTGATGAGCAAATATTTCAGGGTTTGGGGGATCTCCCCTTACCTGAGACTATATACACTTCAGAGGATTTCAGGAAGGATCCTTTAGCCTTCACCTCTTCTGAAGAGACCACTCCTGCTAAGGCCAAAGAGCCTGCCCGTACTAGTCTAGCTTCAGACTCGGGTTGGTTGGGGGGAAACACACCACTTAGGATACACTTTATATAACAGCATTAGCATTCATTGCACCTCTTTCTTCGTGAATCCATTAATTCTAAATTTCGTTTGTTTTATCGTGCAGGTACGATGTCTCGATCCTACTACGATATCAGGAAGCTTCGTCGCAGCATGTCCAATCCTCCTCAGGATGTCGAGTATGATCATCGTGATGATCGTGGCAGGGATGAGAGAAGGCCTTACGACCCCTATCATTCTCGACCCTCACGCTCTCGCTCACCAGTTCGACTGGAACAAGAGAAATACAAGGGTTATCAAAGCCGTAGGGAAGAGGACAGACCACAATCTAAAGACTCCACTTCTTCCCATGAAAAGCGGAGTAGAGAGAGAACTCCTCCAAAAGAAACTGGGTCTCGAAGTAAGCACAAGGTCCCTACAACTAAACGACCTAGGACAGACAAAGAGACTACCGAATCCTCTTCACACAGGGACACCGAATTAACAATCCCCGCTCCTCCCCCACTAGATGCGGAAACTGCAGTAAAGCGGGCATATTTGGAGGAGCAATTTCCCGAGCACTACTTCGAGACTTTGACTTTTTTACCTGCCCTTGAACCTATTTCTTCTAAGTGGGCAGATGAGGCCAAAGCAAAGATTGATGCGGTGGAAAAGCAGTATTCTGAGATGTTTAAATATTCACGCAACCTCTCCAGAATCATCCGCACTCTAATCACAAATACCGACTCAATGCAAAAGACCACGGAGGAGGATGCCAAGGCCTTAAAAGCTCTAGGAAAAGATTTGGAAGACACTCAAGCTCAGCTAGCTGTCGCTCAAAGGGACGCTTCTAACTTCAAACAACAATTCGAGGACATGCAAAAACGTTATCATGACTTGCTTGAATCTCACACTCAGGAGCGCTCTGAATTAAAAAAGCAAGCTGACGAGGCCAAGTCAGAAGCTGCTAAGACACGCCTTGCTTATGCTGAGCTTGAACGGAAAAACGCCGAGTTAGCAAAGAGGAGTGCTGAATTAGAAAAGAAGAATGCCGACTTGGCTTCAAAGCTATTGGAGGCAGAGAACAGAGCTGCCCTGGCCGAGGGCAATGTGGAGTGTGCTATCAAATCTGCGGAGGAGGCCCGTAAGCAACTATCAGAGGCGGAAGCTGATATTCAGGGTTTCGGCGAATTAATGATTGAATTCTTCGCACATATCATCTGTCGCCGAAACATTTCTTGGATCGAGGATTATCCATCCACTCTAGTTCAAGTGTGGAATCAGATCGTCGAGTGGGAAAAAGAGGAACTCAAGGTCGATTCCATCAATGAAGATAAGCTAATGGAGAAATACTTGAGGGATGATGAACCGGAGCGCCTAGCTGAAGGGCGCCGCCTCATTGCTGAGGCCATGGAAGAAGAGAGACGGAAGTCAAAACAGAAAACTGTTCTCGAAGCTGGTTCCTCTTCTTCTGCCCCTGCAACTTCTGAAGTAGAGGGGTATGATCCTGAAAATCCGAGAATTCCCCGAACAACTCTTCTATCCCCTATTCCTTAAACAACACCAGAAGTAGTAGTCACCCCTGCCGAGAGGTCTTCGGAAGGTACCCCTACCTTTTCTCCTCAATTTGCCAAGGCTATTTCTACCTTTCGCCACGTGATTGAACAATCGATGAAAGACCCATTGTTTTCGCCTGAGTTGATAACTGTTGCTTCTCATTCTGTAGGTGTTGAATCATCCGAAAAGACAGATGTGACTCAGGGAGCCACCGCTGGGGCAAAGCCCGCAGAAAAGGCCAAAAAAGGGGAAGACAAGGCTGCTTCTATAGACTTGGGAGAAGGAAGTGAGCCGACTAAGACCGCCACTCCCCATGATGAAGAAGTGATAGCAGCTTTAAGGGATGATGGCGGTGACGGGGGTCAGGAAGAGGAACCAGAAGTTGCAATAATCGGGGAGTCAAAAAGTGCTGATGACGTTACCTTGGCTACAATGAAGGCTGATCAAGACAAGCGCTTGCAATTAAAAGCCGAAGAACTAGACCCTGAAGCCCTCAAGCCCCTCGCAGTTGTGGATGGGGGATCAAGGTTAGTTGTTAAGCTCTCAACTAGATCTATTACAGAGGAACTCGCTAAAAAATCTTCTCTTGATTCCAGCGCCCCGCCCTCCGGGAAGAAGTCTACTGGCTCCAGCACCGCATCTTCAGGAAAAAAGAAGTCAAAACGAATCTTGACGGAGGCTGAGAAAGAAGCAAAGGACGCGGAGAAAGCCGCCAAGAAATCCAAGGCTCATTCAAAATCTAAATAGTGGATTGCCTTGTATCGTTTTAGCATTTAGTGAACCAATAATTGCTGCTACAAGAGTAGCTCCTGCACTTTCTTTTTTAGCTATTTTCTTGTACAAATTCATTCATTTGTAAATAAAAATAACTCATTTTCTGCAATGTTTGTTTGTTAGTAGTTCTGCACTTATGTAAAAATGCATGTCTATAGTTATGAAACGAAGTTGTGGAGGGGGGAAATATGCGTATACATACGTGTCCCCAGTCAATTCCCACAAATTATTTAATGCTTAATCAATCAATCTGAATGCTCCCGATTCTCTGACGGGATAGCACTTCCTGTGTCGTCAGTACCTGTCGTTTTTTCTGGCATTTCTTTTATACTCTCTCTCTTTCTCTTGAGAGTTAGAGTTCGAGCTCAGTAATTTATTCATTCCCCGGTCTTTCAGCGGGGAAAGATTTCTTTCTCAGCGCTCAGTCGGAGATGCCTTTATACTCTCTTTCTCTCTGGAAAGTTAGAGTTAGGAAAAGAATTTCTTTTTCAGCGCTCAGTCGGAGGCGCTTTTATACTCTCTCTCTCTCTGAAGAGTTAGAGTTAGGAGAAGAATTTCTTTTTCAGCGCTCAGTCGGAGACGCTTTTATACTCTCTCTCTCTCTCTGAAGAGTTAGAGTTAAGAATGTCGTTTTCTCATTCTTTTATGTCTTATCGCATAAATAGTCGTTGTGCTTCTTTTTATGTCTAAACTGTTTTCAACCTTTTTAGGCTTTGAGTCATCCTGTATTTTATAATCACAACAGAATAACTGATGAATGTATATATGTAACGCATAAAAGTAAATAACACGCAATATTTTTATAGTGGTTCGGCTAAGTCGTAGTCTACATCCACTTTATAGTTCTTCATTCATATCGTCAGATTTTCCCAAGGCAAGTCGGGCCTTATTACAGAGTTCATAAGAAAAATAACACAAAGTACAGCATTTCTAATCCAAATATTGCATTAAGTGTTGGGCATTCCATGCTCTGGGGACTTCTTTGCCATCTACGGTCGTTAACTTTAAGGTTCCTTTTTCAAGTTTCCATTGGATGACAAAGGGTCCTTCCCATTTTGGACCGAGGTGAGGAAGGGATGGAAAGACTCTCTTTATCACCAAATCTCCTGGTTCAAAAGTCCTGAGGTGAACTTTTTTGTCGTAATAGCATGCCATCTGACGTCGATGTCTTGCCGCACGCAAATCTGCTTCGTCCCTTTTTTCTTCGACTTCATCAAGAGACTCAAGTAAGAGTGCCCGATTCGTCATCGGGTCATAATATGTCACCCTGTGGGAAGGAACTTCCAGTTCAACTGGAATTACAGCTTCTGAGCCAAAGGAGAGAGAGAAAGGGGTATGACCGGTGGCCGTTTTAAATGTTGTTCGATATGCCCACAAAGCTAGGGGCAATTCGTCAACCCATTTTGCCTTTGCACGCTCTAACCGTTTCTTGAGGATGGATTTTATTACTTTGTTTATTGCCTCTACTTGCCCATTCGATTGCGGATAGGCAACTGCAGTATATCGTTTGTCTATCATATACTTTTGGCAGAAATTTCTGAATTCAGTACTATCAAATTGGGTTCCGTTGTCAGTTATAATTGTCCTTGGGATCCCGAACCGGCATATAATATTTCTGACCACAAAACTTATCACCTTTCTTGCCATGATCTTGGTCAAGGGCTCAGCTTCCACCCACTTCGTAAAATAGTCCACGGCCACTATTGCATACTTAGCTCCTCCTTTAGCAATTGGTAGAACTCCAATGATATCAATTCCCCACGTGGCAAATGGCCAAGGAATCACCATTGATTTAAGTTGGGTCGATGGTGCCCTGGGGATTTTGGCGAATCTCTGGCACTTATCGCAGCGTCGTGAATAATCAGCTGCATCTTTATTAATCAAAGGCCAGAAGTATCCGTATCGCAATATCTTCTTTGCTAAAGTTTGACCTCCTGTATGATCTCCACACTCACCTTCGTGTACTTCTCTTAGTACACGCTTGATGTCTCGTGTGCTATACATCATAACAGGGGCATAGAAAATCCTTGCCTATAAAGAGTATCATCTTGTATGACATATCTGGTAGCTTTGCGAACTACAGCTCTTTTCTCACTCTTCTTTGATGGGAGTGTCCCATTCTTAAGGAAATTCTTAATTGGAGTCATCCACGACTCCTTCTCTGGTTCCGCTTCAAAAGCGAATTCAATTTCCATTGACTCAAAGCTTGGCGATTCCAACGTTTCAATTGGAATTATTTCAGTCTCTTCTGGATTGTCGGAACTAGCCAGCTTTGCCATCCTATCCGCTTTCTGGTTTTCAACTCTGGGAATGTGTGTTATGTTGTACCGCTCTAAGCTATTCAATAGCTCTCTCACTTTCCTGAGGTAGGCGATAAGTCGAGGTCCTCGAGCCACAAATTCCCCTCGCACTTGGCAAACAACAATTTTAGAGTCACAGAATATGTCTAACATTTTTACTCCGAGGTCTTTAGCAAGCTTCAGCCCGGCAATCAGGGCTTCATATTCAGAGTCATTGTTAGTCGCCGAAAATTCTAATCGCAGGGCGTAATATAACGACCGTCCTTCGGGAGTGACTAAGACGATTCCAGCTCCGGACCTTCGGTCGTTCTTGGCTCCATCTGTATATAGTTTCCACGGATCTATCTTTAACTCATCCTCGGACTTAACCACTCTGTCATCGATTACTTCCTCCTCTGGAATGGTGAACTCCGCAATAAAGTCTGCTAGAGCTTGCCCCTTGATTGACTTTCGTGGTTGAAAATTCAAACCAAACTGACTTAGTTCTATGTTCCATTTGATCAACCTTCCCGATGCTTCGGGTCTCTGCAACACCTGCCTTAAGGGCTGGTCGGTGTATATGGTTATTGGATGAGCTTGGAAATAGTGACGAAGTTTTCGGGATGCGATCAGGACGCTGTAAGCGAGCTTCTCAATTTTTTGATAGTTGCGCTCTGCCGCTGCTAATTTCTTGCTTACATAATACACTGGCCTTTGTACTTTGTCTTCTTCTCGAACCAGGGCTGTGCTGACGGCGTGAGCCGAGACTGCCTAGTAAACAAACAATTCTTCGTGATCTACGGGCTTTGATAAAATCGGCGGTTTCTCTAGCAGTTCCAATAAATTTCGAAAGGCCTCAACACAGTCCGGAGTCCACTCGAAGTTCTTCTTTCCTCTTTTAATCAAATCAAAAAACGGAACGCATTTGTCTGTGGCTTTGGAGATGAATCTACTCAGCGCCGCTACTTTCCCTGCAAGACTTTGGACGTCTTTAATTCTCCTCGGCTCTTCGATATTTCTAATCGCTGCTATCTGGCTAGGGTTGATTTCAATTCCTCGGGAGCTTACAATGAAACCAAGGAACTTTCCCGATGCCACTCCAAATGAGCATTTCAGAGGATTCAATTTCATCCGATACTTTCGCAGGATACCAAACATTTCCGCCAAGTCTTGCGTATGGCTGGAGGACTGTTTCGATTTGACAAGCATATCATCCACATAAACTTCCATAGTCTTTCCTATTTGATTATAAAACATTCTGTTCACCAAGCGCTGATAAGTAGCTCCGGCGTTTTTCAATCCGAATGGCATTACAACATAACAATATAATCCCAAATTCGTAATGAAGCTCGTATGTTCTTGGTCTGGCACGTGCATAGGAATTTGGTTGTATCCAGAATATGCGTCCATGAAAGAGAGAAGTTCATGACCTGCTGTCGAATCTACAAGCTGGTCAATCCTGGGAAGTGGGAAACTATCTTTTGGGCAAGCTTTGTTCAAATCTGAAAAGTCAATGCAAGTCCGCCACTTTCCGTTTGGCTTCTTTACCAAGACGGGATTCGATATCCAGTCGGGATATGTCGAATCTCAAATAAATCCATTCTGCTTCAACTTCTCTACTTCCTCTTTGAGAGCAGCCGACCTCTCTGGGCCCAGCATGCGTCTCTTTTGCTTCACAGGCGGATGTTTCGGGTTTACATTCAATTTGTGACTTATAATGGATGGTGATATCCCACACATGTCAGCATGGGTCCAGGCAAACACGTCTAAGTTTGCCTTCAAGAAGTCCGTTAGTTCTTTAGCTCGACGTGGATCCAATTGAGAACCAATTTTCAAAACTTTTGTCGGATCAGCTTCATCAATGGGAATTTCCACTGTCGCTTCATTAGGAGTTGCATTCCTAGCCTCTGGTTCCTCGTCTTTTCTGGGATCCAGGTCTTCAGGCGTTCCTTTGGGCAACTCCTTTGGGGTCAATCTCTCTAATTGCTATGCCGAGCCCCCCTTTGAGGGAGACGAGGCATCTTTACTCTCAACGTTAAGTCCTTTCATCAACATCTTTAATTCGGCCACATAGCAGGCTCGTCCAGAAACTTGATCCCCTCTCATTACTCCAGTTCCGGCTTCGGTTGGGAACTTAAGTAACAAACACCAAGGGGCGATACAAACTCTGAATTCAGCAAGGGCAGGCCTCCCCAAAAATGCATTATAAGGCGAATCTACGTCCAATACTACGAACTGAAGCATCCGCACTCTTCTACGTTCTCCTTGCCCCAGGGTCACGGGCAACTCTATGTATCCCATGGGAGCTGTCGATGCCCCGTTGAAGCCTCTGATCCATCCTTCACATGGCTTCAAATCTTCAGATTCAAGCTTCATCTGATCGAATGACTTTTTAAATAAAATATTGACAGAACTTCCGTTGTCTACTAATACCTTATGGACCAAGGCCGCCCCAATAGTGGTAGTAATAACCAACGGATCATCAGTGGGTGATTGGATCCCAGTATTGTCTCGGCTGCGGAATACCACGTCGTCAAACATGGTCTTCTGTTGTTTTATGGGGGTGATATCTTCCAAATCATCACCTTCATTCACATCTAAGTGCTTGGCAGCATTTACATATTGATCCATTGATCTGAAACTTCGGATTGCCAGGTGAGGTCCGCCTACTATGGAGTTGATAACAATTCCTTTACCTTTCTGCTGCGCTGTAGGCTTGGGAGCGGGTAGAATCTGTTTTGGAGCCTGCTCTCCTTGCCCCCTGTCCCTCGGGGCAACCTTGTATTCATCCAACTTCCCTTCACGCAGCAGCTTCTCAATCACATCCCTCAAATGCCGACATTCATTGGTTGAATGCCCATGAGTTCCATGAAACAAACAAAATTTCCCTGTTGCCATTTCTTTCTCGGTCGAATCACGAGGTGGCAGTCTTTTGTACTGTAACACATTGTACGTATCCAGGTAAATATTTTCCAGGGTGTCGTTCAATGGTGTATAATTCTCGTAGGTCTGGAATCGGGGTCTTTTGTTAGGATCGCTTCCCCTATTTCTGTTTCTTCTGTTACCGTTCGGATTACGGTTTTTGTTGTTGTTACCCCCGCTTCCAGCATTGTTGTTTACACCCTTGTTTCCCATATTTACTTCAACCTTGCCAGAACTTTCCCCAGACTGCTTCACGGCGATATTACTCTGCACATTTTCTTTTGAAGCCGTCTCAGACTTTCTCTTTCGGTTTGCCCTGGCCTCCTCTCGCCTTAGATAAATATCGGCTTTTTCGTAGAATATCTCTCTTGTGGAGGGTGTTTTCCCAGAAAGGTAATCTCCAAACTCGGATTCAGGATCGACCCCTTCCTTCAATGCCATCAGAATAGTGGGCTCATGCGGGTCACTGACCTCAGTCACAGCTTGGTTAAAACGGTCAAGATATGCCCTTAAAGACTCTCCTGGTGCCTGCTTGATTCTCGATAATTCAATAACACTTTTGGACTTTCGGGCATGGAGTCGGAACTGGTTCATAAAACGCTCGCTTAGTTCCTTGTAATTCGAAATCGAATGAGGAGGAAGTCGGGTAAACCAGAAAAGCGCCACATCTTCTAAGTAGATTGGGAATGCTTTGCATTTCACTTCATCAGGGGCAGCAGCATCATTCATGAGCCACGAGTATCGCATCAAATGCTGTCCCGGATCAGTCCTTCCGTTATACTTGTCCATCTATGGCAAGTTAAAGCGCCGGGGAAATTGGAAGTCGAGGATATCGCCGGTGAAAGGAGTACGGCTTCGCTCAATGCCATAATCTTCATTTGTATAGTTCCGGCTCTCGGACATGATCTGGCGAACCATTGCCTGCACATCTGCATTAGTTAGGGGCCGCTCAGGTTCCCTGGCCCTAGTATCCGAGTTCCTTCTGGGCTCTTGTTCAGGAGATGCCCTTCTTCTTCGAGCTGCTTCTGCTCGATTCCGTTCCCTACGCTCCCGGTCGATCTCGGGAGGAGGGGACTGGAGTCTTTGCCCTCGTGTGGGATCATTGTTTCCCAGTGCTCGTGCAATATCCTCACGAGATCCCAAAGATCCAAATGTCAGCTGCTCCACATTCTGAGGTCGTTCGAGCGGCCTTCGTTCACGGGGCCGCTCTTCCTCGGAAGATGAAGATTGATCCACAGGTGTGTGACGAACCGGTGATGGAGTTCTCTTTCGATGGAGTTCACTAATCTCCCGACTCATGAGCCTCATATTTTCCTACATCATGAGATTAGTGCGCCCGTGGACTTTCATAGCTTCCCTTGTGCTCTCAAGCATGTCAAGTAAGCGCGAGAAATCTCCTTGTGTGATGGGCGCAGATGGATTAACCTGATCACCAGCCCTGGTGGCTGGAATCGGAGCATTCGTAGGGACTCGAGTGGAGGTTCCAGCTTCACCAAGCATCGGATCAGATCAGAGATAGGAGGTCGGGTCGGTTCGGAGCTGGGGAGCCTGGTCGGATCGGTACGTAGCAAGATGCTCGGGTCGGTTCAGATTGGGGGAATGCACTGCTTCAGAATCTCCTACCCGGATCGGATCGGAGCTCTCCCCCTGTTGGCGGCTCGGATTTCCTGCATTGGTTCGTCCTGTTGCTGAACTCTGCCCCCGAGACCTTGTTACAACCGCATTTTGCTGATCTTCGCCAGCTCCATTTCCTCGACCAGATTGAACTTCTTTGCCTTTTCCTTTGGCCATGATTCTTTGACAATCACTTCAACAAATATAAAAGAGCGGAGAAACTTAAGGATTAACTTCTTTGAACTCAATGGTCCAAAAAGTAGAAAGAAATCCCGGAAAATAAAGAATTCAGATGAGGGTTCTCAGTGAAAGCACCAAAATGTTAGACCAAAAAGTGGTTCTAACACCCAAATTGATTAAAAGCAAATGAAATGAGATAAAAATGAAAATGAACACACAGGATTTATAGTGCTTCGGCGAAGAAATGCCTACGTCCACTTATCTTTCACTATATTCAATGATTCAGTTGCAAATACAATGTAATATTCACTTGATTCCACTCACAACTCACTTATATTCACTCAATTGACTAAAAAAAATAATGAAAGAAGATTTGGATTCTCCGGGAGTAATGGAGTTCGGATTATGGAGGTGGTTGAATTCTCGAAATGCCCAAAAAAAGATCATTTTCTTTGTCTCCAGACGGGGTATTTATAGGTGTGAATTTGCTCAGAGCCCGATCCGGATCGGAGCCACATGTCACTCATCCCATCAGCATCGGATTCGGATTGATTTCTACGTTGACAACGCATCAGAATAATGGACGTTATGGGCAAGAACCGGTCATAGCCGATCCGGATATCCAGGCCCTTATGCAGGGGGAACGATATTAAAAATGGGTTCGGGTCGGAGGTATATATATACCAGGGGTTTGGATCAGGATATCCGATCCGACCCGGATTGTCTTGGTGACAATTCTCTCTTCTCTTTATTCTACTCCGCTCCGACCTATCTCTGTAGCAATTGGGTGGCTTTCCGATCCATCTTGAAGAAGACTGCCCTCCGATCCGAACATGCGCTCTCTGCTTTCAACAGCAATAGCTCACCGATCCGAACAGGAGATTTTATCCGATCCGAACCGATACGTTGCTTTGACCCGACCCGAACGATTGCAGCTATCCGATCTAGGCTGTAGTGTCTTCTCCGATCTGAGTAGTGATGGTCTCTCCGATCCGAACCGAAGTCTTATAATTAGAAAGGTTCTTCAATGCTTGATATCTTGACTTTGTGTTGCCTAGTTCACAAAGTAGGCTAACAATGATATTCTCTAAATAAAGCATGAACCAGCCATAGCAGTGGAAGAGAGAGAGTCCAAAGCAATACATCGACTATCTTCAAGCTTGGAAAGAAAACTGAGCTAAGTGGTAACAATTCCTCCCTGTGAACCTGGGGGGGGGGAGAGGGAACGGAAGAAAAGAGGCAAAAAAACTAGGTCAGACATAAGTCTGGTAAGTCCAATGACTTTCAGCATGTAAACAGGTAAAAGTAATATGACATGAATAAACTGAATATAAGACAATACCGTGATAACATGGATAACAAGATAACCTAATATTTGTATAAGATATGATAAGGAAGGATAAACTGAATTCACTTCTACACTTTCTCTGCTTCGCTACTAACTTGTTGTTCTTATTCAGTTTAGAATTGAATTAGAATGGTGTGAATTGGATCATCGGTAATGTTCAATTCAGTTTAGAATTGAATTAGAAAAACGAATGTGTTATTTGAATGGCAGTTTGAACGTATAATTATATTATAATTAAAATCAAGCTCGAAATGGCGTTGCAGTTCGTAATTTGGTGATTTGAACTTCAACTGAATGTATAGGATTTGTTTTAAATCGGATTTCTGTGAAACAAGAAATGCTAGGAGCTGGTGAAGTATATTTTTCTGATGGAAGAAAAAAATAGAGATTTCGTCGTGTAGATTTTTAGTTATGTCCAAATCAAATTTTAGAAAAGTTGCCATGGAATTCCTTTATATTTTATATCGATTTATTTACATTTTAAAATGGATTTTTAAATATAAATCGAATATCGATGTAACACTGGATTTGAAATATCGAGTTATAAATCCCAGTGTAGCAGTATGATATTCTATTGTGAATATATACGATAATATTTATTTTTAAATATTAAATTTATTTGTTTTTAAATATATTTATATATTTAAATAGGTTATTTAGAGCTTTTAAAATAGCCAGTTTTGCAAACGACCTCTGTTTTCGATGAAACTAATTTTGTTGGATCCGTAAGATTAAATTTTTGTTAGATTCCAAGTTTCATGATTTTTAGAGTCATTGTGTGGCCGTACGGATTTTTAGAGTGAAAAACAATCAGTATATTGACGGTTAAAAATACGATGTGTAAGCAAACAGGGTCGGAATTTGACGAAACCAGTTTCGTGGGGTCCGTAATGTCAAACACTAGCTGCATGTCCAGTTTCGTGATTTTTGGGTATCGTATGTGATCACAGAAATTTTAGAGGATGGATACGATTAGTGATTGATTAAAATTGAATATAATAATCGAATAAAATAATAATAAAACTATCCTATAATATATCCTTAATCTTTTTAAACCCTATTCTCATTCTCTTCTGGCCAAACATTTCAAGCCGCCAGTTTAGGCTTCACAATATCGTGCTTCACAAATTCAAAAGAAAATGTATAAAAATTTAAAAATCGTCAAACAAAATCCTCTGAATTCATAGCTTCATCCTCTTCACATTGATATATATTAGCAAGGGTTCGGTTCGTTTTTTTGGTTCGCTAGTTTTGTATCAGCGAGCTAGGGTTTTGCCCATTCAAGAAATTAAAGGTTCTTTTGGGAAACTGGAGTTTATATCTGGCTTGAGGAAGGGAATTAGCACCCGAGTGCAAAATTCAAAGGAGGAACCATGTTCGAATGTGATGATGGGTACTGTACAGGCCATAGCGTGGTTCGAAACCGCACGACTAAGGAGGAGTTCAAGTTAGGGATGATTGCGTGGAGGTTAGGGAGGGTTCGAAGTGCTGATTTACGGAGATTTTTTATTTAAATTTAAAAGCATCAGAGAAGGAGAAGGGTATGGAAGAAATCGGCAGTAGCAATGAGGAAATACTGGGAGCTCACGATCGGATTTGGAAGAGAAGTGTAAAACCGGGTTTGGGCTTGGTTATATGGAATTGGGCCAGATTATTGGGTAAAGCCCAGTGAGTTAAAGTCTTATATTTAATCCATTTTAAATAGTATAATCTTGTAAATTATATAACTTGCTCCTATGTTATTGGAATTAGACGAAACAAGATCCGACAGGATCGTATGGACGGTGGCTACACCATGGAAATGACCGGGAATGAATTGAAGCTCATTTGGATTTATGGTGAAATTAAACGCCTGAATCAAATCAATGACCAATAATCGTTATTTATCGATCACCGTCCAATGTGAGTAAACTCACTAACTCTTCCCAGTTATATTTTTATAACACATTTTTATAACTGGTAAATGATGGTTGTTTGCTGTGTGTTGGCTGTTTGGTTGAACTGCTAGCTAATTGGCTGAAATTATAGAAAACGATATAAATATAAATCGTTAATCAAATATTGATTCTGTTTAGCAGAATATTTCATAGTGAAATGAAATTGATGTTAGTTTTATTGTTTAACGTCTGTGGATGCAGGGAAACAGGTCGGAGGGACCCAACTTGGTTCCTCAACATTTATTTTACTGTTTTTCATATACTTTTATATATGATGTGAGATATAATCTGTTGTTGATTTTATGGGTTAGAATGATATCTATCATTGTTATTTGGTATTTTAAATACCGTGAGAAATACTAGGATGGGAAAAAGGGGATATTCAAAGTATATTTGAAAATAAATTATTTATATAAAATCAATGGATTTTATATAAAAAAGGAAGAGGATTTTATAAAAGAAAATAACTATAAAATCAAAGAAATAGAAAAGGTAAATATTTGTATAACAAATAGAAAAGGGAAATATTTGTATAACAAATATGAAAGGAAATATTATTTAGAAAATAAATAAGAACTTTTAAAAGTGTATATTAGAAATAAAATATTTATAAAATCAAAGGATTTTATAAAAGGAATATTTATCATTTGATAAATAAAATAAAATAAAAGTGGTATTTATTTAGAAAATAAATAGATTATAAAAGGAAATACTTGATAAATGAAGAAGTGTATAAAAAGAGAATTTTACTCTAGGAAAGTTTAGACCCGTGCTTCGCACACGGGTATAACGGAATATGAATTTAAAGTAGACATTTAATAGAAATCTATTTTAACAGATAAGTGGAAAAGGTAAATTTATAAATAATATTTATAAATTAAATAAAATGTTTATCATTGGATAAATAGAATATATAAGCCAGAACTTATATAGAGAAGTAAGAATCGATTTCAACATCGATATTTGAAACTAAATAAACGGAGAGTTAATCAATTAGAGTAAATCGATTTGAGTTAGAATTAATCGAATTAGAGTTAACTGAACATAGTTAATCGAATTAGAATTAATTGAATATTAGTTATTCAATTAGAGTTGATCGAATATAGTTATTTGAGATAGAGTTAGTCAAACATAGTTATTCTGGATGAGTGGCCATTTCGTACGACTGCTAGCGTAATTCGCAGGGCTGCAGATAGCCTACGGCGGTCGAATGTTTCCTAAGGGAATCAGGTGTAACCATTGTGATCGATGTGATCTAGAGTCAAGCAAATGGAGTTAAATCGAATATTAGCCATTCAAAAAAAAGTTAAAATAGACAAGTTATTCGAATATAAGTTAATTGAATATTAGTTATTCGATAGGAGTTAAATAAGTTGAGTTAAATAAATAATTTAATCAAGTTATGTTAGTCAAGACGAGTTAATCAAGTTAGAGTAAATTGATAGGGGTAAAATGAGTGGAGTTAATCGATTTGAGTTAATTGAATTAGAGTTAATCATGATAGAGTTATCGAATTATAGTTAATCAAATATTAGTTATTTGAGTAGAGTTATTTGAAGAGAGATTATCGAATATAGTTTATTCGAAAGAGAGATTATCTAATATAGTTTATTCGAAAGAGGGATTACCGAATAGAGATTTCGAAAGAGAATTATACGTTGAAATCGATTATATCGAATTAGGGAAAGTATTATTTACTTTTCGCCTTTGAATCAAGATTTATTTATTATTCAATTAGTTATTGGTTATTTATTCAAAATAAGAAATAAGAGTTATATTTAAGTTATTTTATTTCGAAAGTAAGGGATTATAACGCTATTGTTATTATCAGTGTTTTAAAATAAAGAAGTGGATTCGTAAATAGAATCCGAGTTACGTAAGGAAGTTGATTAAAAGATTTAAAAAGGTGAACTTTGTCTATTTTGAGGTTAGAAATGTTGTTCAGTTAAGGTCTGAGAGGTAATTATACCCCAACTTGATTGACTTCGTTTTTAACTAAGGGATGGGTAAGGTTCGATAGTGAAGATTGGCTAAGTGAATTTAGTTAATGAGTGTAATGAATTGAAATGGCTTAGTGATGTTTTATTTAAACATCTACTTAAATCCAATGAAGGAGTTTTTGGGAATGTTTTCCAAATAAAAGAAATCAGAAATATTTTCTAATTTAGAAAACAAGAAATGGAAGTAAATATGGAAATGTTTTCCAATGATTAATAAAGTATATTTTCTAATTTTAGGAAATAAGAATTTTCAAATATATAGAAATGGGAAATGAAAACATTAATGATAAATTAAATTAAAGGAGATAAATGTTGAATGTTGATTGATCGATCGAATTTCTGTCTGGAAATAAGATCGTTGGTTGTACACCTATTTTTCTTTGATAGTTAAATCACCGACTATCGAAGTTTTTGACCATTTTCCGTCGTCAATACGGAGAGACCAGGATCAGATTCATTATCTGAAAACCACTCTGTATAGACGTTAGTGTTGCGATCAAATATGATGGAGATAATAAAGATGGAGTTATTCAAGGGCTATCCTGTTTATAGAATAGTGCCTTCGGTTTGTCCAGTCCTAGGAAAAACGTGAATGGACGAATGTCTGACAAAGTATATCTAACAGATCGCATAAGTTAATCTCTTCAAACATACTTACGTTTGGTGGTGGAGGAATTCGTTTCTCTTAGCTTTATACCTGTGGTATTTTTGGGGAAATCAATTTGTGATTTGGCGGGTATGATGATGTGGCATTCAAAGTGAATGGTGGTCAGTTGAATCCAAGATACGTTATGACCTCAAGCCTCATCAACCGGGAAATGACAGAAATCGAGCAGGCAGCATGGCTAGGTGGGTCGCTCCCATTAGGGTGTATATCACCTATCTAGAGAAAATCCATTTCATTCTTTTATCTATTATCGATGTTGTCCCTTTTCGGGAAACGGTGGGTAGCTCCCAATCGTTGGTGATATTCATTCGATACACTCAAGCGAAATGAGTGGTCGGTGATGTGGGGGCCGGGTTGCAAGACGTTATTGTTGAACCCATTGTATTCGCCTCTAGAGATACACTATCGGCAGGTGGTCCCATAGCTTGTCATAGTCGGAATACAATCTCCAATAAGCGCCCGTGATTTTGTTTGTATACTATATATGTGGTATGTGAGATGCAAGCGTTCTACTAGATTGTTATTTACTTGTGATTAGACAATATTATAATACCAGAGAAGTATTGATTTCCAAAACTGTTTTGGGTTATCGTAAGGTAAAAACCATCCGTGTTTATGTGTGGATCGGTCTTACGATTACCTTTTTTGTTAAAAAGGATTTTGAAAAGTTAAGCCAAATGATTTGAGTTTACTCACACCAGTCCCATTACTGACCAAGAGTTTATATTGTTTTGTTTTCCATAAACTCTTGGGTGCCCAAATTTGGAAGGGGCAGTCAAGTAGTTCAAGTCTTACAGATATACTTGGAGAAGCTTGAAGCAGGAGGCTTGAGGATTATATAGCAATTGTTATTTCCGCTGTGTATAAGTGTTGTACTTTGATAATGTTAATATATATATATATATATTGTTTTGTTGCAAAGTTATGTTATATATTATACTTCATTCGTTCCGCTGTGAGATTCGTATTACTCTGGTTCTGTTATGTGGTGATCTTTTTCTTCTTCTTCTATTCAAATTTTCTATCTTATCTATTCTCACCCTCTAACTTCTTTCTATTAATGATCAGGTATTTCCGATGTTTGAACAATCAACATGGTAGTTTTGTGTTGATTTTCGGAGTCGAAAATCCCTGGTCGTTACAGTGGTATCAGAGCTGAAGGTTAAGTGATTACCTTGGCTCTATAGCGTGACTCAGTAGAGATGGGGTTAGTAATGCCCTAGATTGAGTTGAGATTATATATACGAGTGAACGTATTTGTAGATTTTACAAAAAAATGTTTTATATTGTGGAGATTTATAGGTTGATTTGTTTATGGGTTCTGATCGATCAGTTTGATCCACTGTATCGGTAGGAGTTTCTAAACACTCGAATACGATGGGTCGACACGATATGTTTTGAGAAGAGGGTAAATGAAATAATTTTACCCAAACTATATTTTGGTATAAACGAATGATTAATATTGGAAATATTATAGTATGTTGGATGTGTTGGTTGTTATTATAATCAAATGAGATTATAAAAAGCGAAATGGTTAAATATAACCAATCAGAATTCACATGAATATAATATATTAAATAAGATGAATTAAATCTGAATTTAAAACCAGAATTGGAATTAAAATTCCTAAAAGTTGAAAGAGTGTTTGTAAGTCGGTTAGGACTAAATATATGAGAATTTTAAAATCCTGGGAGATTTTAAATTGTTTTACAAATAGTGTGAATGGTATTTTGAAAAAAAAAATCAAAATGAAAGTGTTTAATATGGTTTTGATAAGTGATATAGTATTGAACTCACTTCGATAGCTGGGAAATAACTCTGATGATACTTGCCACATCATCAGTGTTAATTTTCGAGTTGTAAGTGATGGATTACTACCAAAGATTTTGTTTTCAAAATTATTTTAGGAAAAGGAAGTTGTTTTGAATCCTGAAAAGGGATATTTGACTTTTGAAAGAACTAAGTTGTTTAAAAATTCCCAAGAAAATTTTATGAATTAAAAACTAATTTAAAGGGATTTGTGAAAGCAAGTATGCATTGAATTGAAACCAATTAACTGGAAATTTAATTGGAATATAGTATATGAAGTAAAATCAGATTTTGAATTGTGAGACAGGGATCTGAAATGGTATTGAATTAATGAGTTAGGAGGTTGGAATCAAGGATGGAACTTTGGTTTAAAATAGAATTTAGCTTGGATACATGAATGATTTGGTTTTGAGGGAAAATTGGAATTTTGTTTGGAAATGCATTTGTATATGCTGACAGAGTAGCAGATGGAAAGGATATAATGATATGCCCCACAAAAAGGTACATGTTTAAGTTTCTGTATGAGGTTTTATGTGCCGAATTGGCAAGACGCTTGGCTATTTGATTTTATTTTGGATTGGAGAAGGGCTAGAGAGGCGAGTTGGGGTTTGAACAATTGACCGGTACAAAGGAGATGCTGGTGAAATTTTTTGGAAATTTAGAGTGTTAGAAAATTTTCAGTATTTTAGAAAATTTTCGTTGATAAGAAGTAATTAATAATTTAATTGTAATTAAATTGGTTCAGTTGAAAATAAGGTTGGTAAGTAAACAAATAAATTTGTACTAGTCAATAGTGTTTGTTCTCTGCCTTAGCAATTTCGAGGACGAAATTATTTTTATGGGGGGGAGAATGTAACGACCCGTATTGTTACGGTATATAAATAATTTATTTAATTATTTAAATAATGGTTTGGTTATTTAAAATGACCAGAATTAAATAATATTGAATATTTAAATAAAATAAATAATATAATAATATATTTACTTTCTGAAATAGTCAGAAATAGTGGAATTCACAAAATGGTGTGAAGTGGATCATCAGTGATATTTAATTCAGTTTAAAATTGAATTAGAATAACAAATGTGTTATTTGAATGACAGTTTGAACGTATAATTATATTATAATTAAAATCGAGCTCGAAATGGTGCTGCAGTTCGTAATTTGGCGATTTGAACTTCAACTGAATGTATAGGATTCGTTTTAAATCGGATTTCTGTGAAACAAGAAACGCTAGGAGTTGGTGAAGTATATTTTTTTGATGGAAGAGAAAAATCGAGATTTCGTCGTGTAGATTTTTAGTTATGCCCAAATCAAATTTTAGAAAAGTAGCTATGGAATTCCTTTATATTTTATATTGATTTATTTATATTTTAAAATGGATTTTTAAATATAAATCGAATATCGATGTAACACTGGATTTGAAATATCGAGTTATAAATCCCAGTGTAGCAGTACGATATTCTATTGTGAATATATACGATAATATTGATTTTTAAATATTAAATTTAATTGTTTAATTATATTTATATATTTAAATAGGTTATTTAGAGCTTTAAAAATGGCCAGTTTTGCAAATGATCTCTGTTTTCGACGAAACTAATTTTGTTGGATCCGTAACATTAAATTTTTGTTAGATTCCAAATTTCATGATTTTTAGAGTCATTGTATGGCCGTACAGATTTTTAGAGTGAAAAACAGTCAGTATTTTGATGGTTAAAAATATGCTATGTGAGCAAACAGAGTCGGAATTTGACGAAACCTGTTCGTGGGGTCCGTAATGTCAAACTCTAGCTGTAGGTCAAGTTTCATGATTTTGGGTTATCGTATGTGATCACAGGAATTTTAGAGAACGGATACGATTAGCGATTGATTAAAATTGAATATAATAATTGAATAAAATAATAATAAAACTATCCTATAAAATATCATTGATCTTTCTAAACCCTATTCTCATTCGCTTCTGGCCAAACATTTCAATCCACTAGTTTGGGCTTCAAAATATCGTGCTTCACAAATTCAAAAGAAAATGTATAAAAATCTAAAAATCCTGAAACAAAATCCTCTGAACTCGTAGCTTCATCCTCTTCACATTGATATATATTAGCAAGGGTTCGGTTCATTTTTTTGGTTCGCTGGTTTTGTATCAACGAGTTAGGGTTTTTCGCATTCAAGAAATTAAAGGTTCTATTAGGAAATTGGAGTTTATATCTGGCTTGAGGAAGGGAATTACCGTCCTTTGAATGTGGCGATGGGTACTATACAGGCCATGGCGGGGTTCGAAACCGCACGACGAAGGAGGAGTTCGAGTTGGGGATTATTGCGTGGATGTTAGGGAGGGTTCGAAGTGCTGATTTATGGAGATTTTTATTTAAATTTAAAACATCGGAGAAGGAGAATGGTATGGAAGAAATCGGCAGTAGCATTAAGGAAATACTGGGAGATCACCATCAGATTTGGAAGAGAAGTGCAAAACTGTGTCTGGGCTTGGTTTTATGGAATTGGGCTGGATTATTGGGTAAAGCCCAGTGAGTTAAAGTCTCATATTTAATCCATTTTAAATAGTATAATCTTGTAAATTGTATAACTTGCTCGTATGTTATAGGAATTAGACGAAACAAGATCCGACAGGATCGTATGGATGGTGGCTACACCATGGATCTGACCGGGAATGAATTGAAGCTCGTTTGGATTCATGGTGAAATTTAATGCCTGAATCAAATCAATGACCAATAATGTTATTTAACGATCACCGTCCTTTGTGAGTAAACTCACTAACTCTTCTCAGTTATATTTTTATAACGTATTTTTATAACTGGTAAATGATGGTTGTTTGCTGTGTGTTGGCTGTTTGGTTGATTTACTAGTTAATTGGCTGAAATTATAGAAAACGATATATATATATATATATATATATATGTATGTATAAATCGTTAATCAAACATTGATTCTGTTTAGCAGAATATTTCATAATGAAACGAAATTGATGTTAATTTTATTGTTTAACATCTGTGGATGCAGGGAAACAGGTCGGAGGGACCCAACTGGGTTCCTCAACATATATTTTACTGTTTTTCATATATTTTGATATATGATGTGAGATATAATCTGTTGTTGATTTTATGGGTTTGAATGATATCTATCATTGTTATTACGTGAGAAATACTAGGATGGGAAAAAGGGGATATTCAAAGTATATTTGAAAATAAATTATTTATATAAAATCAATGGATTATATATAAAAGGAAGAGGATTTTATAAAAGAAAATAACTATAAAATCAAATAAATAGAAAAGGAAAATATTTGTATAACAAATAGAAAAGCGAAATATTTGTATAACAAATAGTAAAGAAAATATTATTTAGAAAATAAATAAGATCTTTTAAAAGTGTATATTAGAAATAAAATATTTATAAAATTAAAGGATTTTATAAAAGGAATATTTATCATTTGATAAATAAAATAAAATAAAAGTGATATTTATTTAGAAAATAAATAGATTATAAAAGGAAATACTTGATAAATGAAGAAGTGTATAAAAAGAGAATTTTACACTAGGAAAGTTTAGACCCGTGCTTCGCACACGGGTATAACAGAATATGAATTTAAAGTAGACATTTAATAGAAATATATTTTAACAGATAAGTGGAAAATGAGACGACCCCGAACCCCGTACTGACGGCGGCAAGGGTAATCCTTGGAATATAACACATAAACAGATAACAGCAGAACAGAAATAAATAAATACACCAGATAATGCACAATAGAATATACTGGATAAACGTAATCATCAGAGTTACACAGTATACAGGATCATACTTAGTACAAATACAGTTCAGCTATACATAAATGTCTACAGCGGAAAACAAACATAATGTACAATAGGAGCTGAACAACATAAAAAGAGATAAATAATAGAATCCATCTTCAACTCCAGCTATCCAGATAAAGCCAGCTAAACCTGAATACAAGGCTGCCCGTGTAGAAAAAGGGCACCTGAGTTTGAAAGTGAAACAAACTACGAGTCAGTCATGGGATTGGTATGAGAGATCTACTTAACACATTATACAATATGGCCAATCACAGGACCACGCCACTTTCGTGGAACGGGTTTACTCCATGGACTGCCAGTGCTTTAAAACAAATAATTCTTTTAAACATCGCAATGCTTTTTATAAAAATGAAGCCAATATAAGACTCAGTTCCTATCACACAATGCAACGCAAACTGGAGGATAGAGTTTTACCATATAATGGCCAAAATATGCTTGATACGAATAAAACAAAAACATTTGATATTATTACTAGTGTTTATATTTTTTAAAAACAATTTCGAATCATAACTATTAATCATAGATGGCATGGGTACCATATATCATGTCGCTATATATATATACAATCAAAATCGCACAGTCACGTATTTGGAAATTGGATTTCCATCATGAACCAAGGCAAAAGATAGTCCTTACCGACTTCGAGACAATCTAGCCCATGTCTCAGGGTCAGAGCGCATCGACCCTTGGATCGTCAGGGCCGGTCCACCGATGTGGATTAAAATTCCTGAACACTACGTTTCCCCGCCCTATGGGGCGTAAATGAGCCAACGAATGACTCCATCGGTCCCGGATCGACCGATATATCCGAGGCGCCTTGCTATCCATCATCCACATAAGCAAAATGTCAGGCCATGTAAAAACACTGACACAACTCCTAGCTAGAAAGAAACGCATGCCCTCCCTGAGGTCCTTTTCCCATTTTTGGTTCATACCGGGGTGTGAGGCTCCCGAATTCACGTTATACACATATTTACGCCACACAGGCGGTGCTTTGACCATCAATCACAAGACTTTGCTTTTCAACAGAAGCCCTGGTCATTGCATCTTAGCATGTCACACAGGCAATTCACACCATGCAACTGATGGCTATCAATCACATAGGATAAATTCCAATGTCAAACACACAATCCATTTACAAGTCCATTCTGGGTCGGAACGAAACCGGAGGCACTATATACCTCGCAAACCCATCGATCTCCATGTACATCTGGACGATCACCACTCATTATCCATATTTCGGGATGCCTCCCAATCAGGACATCAGTTACCACCCAAACGAGGTGAAGATTACCTGTCTTCAACCACCGTCTTCATCTTCGATTTCTTATCGTCGATTCGGTTATTCAGAATGGGATAAACACGGTTTTATGAGCAACTCGCGTATATAATAAACACGTGCTACATAAACACTACATACGCATCATTTCGATTCATTAGTCACTAACCGTAAATCAGTAAGAGAACGATTTCCCAAATATTAACCCCGAAGGTCGAAACCAACATCAGATCAACAACCAGGAAACCATTCGACTTAGCCAACCTTCAGTTAGTTTCTAAATTTCACATCCATATCATTTATAATATTTTATAACGATTTATCGCTATTTTTATTTATTTTAAAATAGCCAATTCATTCAAAACGACGCTTCGGGCCATAACGCGGCCGTGGCGCTGTTTTTCTTCAGATTTGATTTACCCATATCTGAAAATCTAAACGTTGGATCCTCACAAAATTTACACCATTAGAAAGATCTTTTCAAAACGAATCCAACGGTTCCAATTTCGGGAAAATCCGACGGTCGGATCTCCCGGTACAATCGTTTGAAGTTTCGATTTCAAAATATGAACTGCATCGTCGTTATTCGATTTAATATAATTATATTTATATATATAAAAATATAATCGATTCTGGCGTTGTTTTTCCTTAGATTTGAATTAAACATTCCAGATAATCCAACCGTTGGATTTTTACAAAGTTGGTGCCGTTGGAAAGATATTTCCAAAGCGAACCCAACGGTTGTGGTTTCGGGAAAATCCGATGGTCGGATCTCCCACACTAATCATTTGTAATTACGGTTTCAAAATACGAACTGCAGCTTCGTTATTCGATATATTTCAATTTTATTTATATATATATATATATATATAGATTCTTCGATTTCTAAACTATATGATTTTCATACATTTGATAAAAATGATATTTTTATCTGACTGTCTTCTATTTCAACACTTCACTATTTTTAACAATTCATGTATATAATAAAAATGTGATTTTTAATGTTAAACAATTTTTTCAAAACATGACTATTTTATATAGTTCATATAGATGATAAAAATATGATTTTTATTATAAAACAATTTATTTCAAAACACGATTATTTTATATAGTTCATATTGATGATAAAAATAGGATTTTTATTATAAAACAATTTCTTCAAAATATGAATACCATTCAACACATGAATTTCAATTCAACGAATGAATTTCGATTCAACACATGAAGGTTTTCTATAGTTTATATATATAGATACAAAGGTGATTTTTATATTTCAAACACGAATACCATTCAACACATGAATTTCAATTCAACGAATGAATTTCGATTCAACACATGAAGGTTTTCTATAGTTTATATATATAGATAAAAAAGGTGATTTTTATATTTAAAACACGAATACCATTCAACACATGAATTTCAATTCAACGAATGAATTTCAATTCAACACATGAAGGTTTTCTATAGTTTATATATATAGATAAAAAAGGTGATTTTTATATTTAAAACACGAATACCATTCAACACATGAATTTCAATTCAACGAATGAATTTCGATTCAACACATGAAGGTTTTCTATAGTTTGTATATATAGATAAAAAGGTGATTTTTATACTTAAAACACTAATACCATTAAACACATGAATATGATTCAATGAATGAATTTCGATTCAACACATGAAGGTTTTCTATTCAATAGACGAATATAGTTTCAATACAGGAAAATAATTCTAACACATGAATATTATTCAAAATTTCGGCAGCATAACGGCAGGGTAGTTAAAACCGGGATCGTCCCTTGTACGGCTCCTCGCTCTACCTTAAAGCCTCGCAGCTTTTGACAATGGGGAATCATGCATCTAGTTCGCACGCAGGCGGCATGTATATTTTTTTTCATTTCCACAAACTAATCCTATGTGGTTTCAACCAAATATTTCTCAACCACAAACGGGTATTTTTCAACAACAATCAATCAATTTCAACCACAAACAATTTCAATCAACCATTCGCTATCAATCAATTTTCACACCAATCACAACCAATAAATATCGTCCATGGTTTGTGGACGAGGGGCGTATATATATATATATATATATATATATATATATATATAGCATTTCTCTTCTATTTCAACACATATATAATTTTTACAACATATATACAACTTATATATCGAACGTACAACTTATACAAAGCTTATACAAGAGGTGTACAACGCTTATATAACTCATACATCGACTATATAATTTATACATCATCGTTTTCCATATCGTTTATAATTTAGAAATCTCACCTCGGTTTCCACTCCACCAAAAATAGCAGGAGGCTCAGAAAAATATGCGGTCTCTTCTAGAAGTAGAAGACGACCTCACGGTCCCGGTGTCTCTTGTTTCACTGGATTTCGACAAGAAATGAAAAAGATATGATTTTTACAAGTTTGCAACACTTAAAAGTATAAAAATCAGTTCAAAATAAATTAGCCGTATACCTCAACTTGATGTTCGAAACTAGGTTTAAGGTTTTCGGCGAATCCTTGAAGCGAGGTGGCGATCGGGCTACGCTACGCGAAAGAGCTTCGAGAGGCGCTCCAAGGGGTGGTGGTCGTAGCCTGTTCGGTGGTCGGAGGAAGGAGATCGACGGCGGTGAAGTCGTTGACCTCTCGGGGCTCGTACGCGGTGATGGAGAGGAGAGAGAGGGCGAGGTTGGTTCGGATTTGAAGAGGGAAGGGAGGGCTGTCGAGGTCAGGTGGCGGCGGAGGCGGAAGGTGGCTAAGGCGATCGGAAAATGGGAGGGAAGGATTGAAGCAGTTTTCGCCGTTAATCGTGAGGGAAGAGAGAGAAACGACGAGGAGGGAGAAATGAAGTCAACCAATCATATTATATATATATATATATTTAAATTATCAAAAATACCCCTTGTCACACACGAACTCCAATCCAAACCCAATGACTGTCGTCCCTAGCATTTTACCCCCATTCCGAACACAATGGGATAAGTTTCGTAGGCCCATTCGACTGTTTCAGTCAGTTTTCCTTCAATTTAAAATATATAACATTCAATATTCGATTTGAACGTACATTTCAATTTGCCAGAGCCACAAACTGATTCAAAAAATTCTAGAAAAATAAATCTAGCTATGTTTTGACGATACGGTCCCAACAAAACTAGTTTCGTCGAATTCTGAGACCGTTTGAAAAATGGCCCATTTCTGGTCGATCCAATTTAACTGTTATTGACCAAAACACGTTTTCCTTTGCCACGATCACATACTAGCTTCAAAAATTATGAAATTTGAAACCTAGCAATACCTTCACATCCCGGATCCAACAAAAGTGGTTTCGTCTAATTCAGAGGTCGTTTGCAAAACGGCCATTTTCACGGGCTATATAATTTCTATAGCGACCTTTCAGAAAATTTATTTGGCCATAACTTTTGCTTCCCGCTATGAAACTTCGATTTTTCAGATTCGTTAGAAAGATATTCACTAACAGATTTAAATATTTTTGGTTTCGCTCAAATCCGTTTTGTTTTGCACCCGGTACAGTCAGTCAAAGTTTGAATTCAAATTTTGAAACTGCCGCGCCATTTCAGGCCCTGTTTATAATTAGAATTAATTATATTTGTTTTAAAATGTCGATTCAAACTTACTTTTCATCGTTATTATTTAAAATATTTATTTTAAATATTTAAAATTCACTATTTTAGCCAGTTTAAAATTTTTAAATTGGTTCAGATTTTCTGGGTCATTACAGAAAAGGTAAATTTATAAATAATATTTTATAAATTAAATAAATTGTTTATCATTGGATAAATAGAATATATAAGTCAGAACTTATATAGAGAAGTAAGAATCGATTTCAACATCTATATTTGAAACTAAATAAATGGAGAGTTAATCAATTAGAGTTAATCAGTTAGAGTAAATCGATTAGAGTTAGAATTAATCGAATTAGAATTAACTGAACATAGTTAATCGAATTAGAATTAATTGAATATTATTTAGAGTTGATCGAATATAGTTATTTGAGATAGAGTTAGTCAAACATAATTATTCAGGATGAGTTGCCATTTCATACGACGACTAACGTAATTCGTAGGACTGCATATTGGCTACGGCGGTTAGGTGTTTCCTGACGTAATCAGGCATTACCATTGTGATCGCTGCGATCTAGAGTCAAACGAATGGAGTTAAATCGAATATTAGCCATTCGAAATAAAACAAAAATAGACAAGTTATTCGAATATAAGTTAATCGAATATTAGTTATTCGATAAGAGTTAAATAAGTTGAGTTAAATAAATAAGTTAATCAAGTTAAGTTAGTCAAGATGAGTTAATCAAGTTAGAGTAAATTGGTAGGGGTAAAATGAGTGGAGTTAATCGATTTGCGTTAGTTGAATTAGAGTAATTGAATTAGAGTAATTGAATTAGAGTTAATCATGATAGAGTTAATCAAATTATAGTTAATCAAATATTAGTTCTTTGATTAGAGTTATTTAAAGAGAGATTATTGAATATAGTTTAGTTCGAAAGAGAGATTATCGAATATATTTTATTCGAAAGAGAGATTATCGAATAGAGATTTCAAAAGAGAATTATACGTTGAATTCGAATATATCGAATTAGGGAAAGTACTATTTACTTTCCGTCTTTAAAACAAGATTTATTTATTATTCAATTAGTTTTTGGTTATTTATTCAAAATAAGAAATAAGAGTTATATTTAAGTCATTTTATTTCGAAAGTAAGGGATTATAACACTATAGTTATAATCAGTGTTTTAAAATAAAGAAGTGGATTCATAAATAGAATCCGAGTTACATAAGGAAGTTGGTTAAAAGATTTAAAAAGGCGAACTTTGTCTATTTCGAGGTTAGAAATGTTGTTCAGTTAAGGTCTGAGAGGTAATTATACCCCAAATTGACTGACTTCGTTTTTAACTAAGGGATGGGTAAGGTTCGATAATGACGATTGGCTTAGTGAATTTAGTTAATGAGTGGAATGAATTGAAATGGCTTAGTGATGTTTTATTTAAACGTCTACTTAAATCCAATGAAGGAGTTTTTTGGAATGTTTTCCAAATAAAAGAAATCAGAAATGTTTTTTAATTTAGAAAACAAGAAATGGAAGTAAATATGGAAATGTTTTCCAATGATTAATAAAGTATATTTTCTAATTTTAGGAAATAAGAATTTTCAAATATATAGAAATGGGAAATGAATACATCAATGATAAATTAATTAAAGGAGATAAACGTTGAATGTTGATTGATCGATCGAATTTCTATCTGGAAATAAGATCGTTGGTTGTAGACTTATTTTTCTTTGATAGTTAAATCACAGACTATCGAAGTTTTTGACCATTTTTCCGTCGTCAATACGGAGTGACCGGGATCAGATTAATTATCTGAAAACCACTATGTATAGACGTTAGCGTTGCGATAAAATATGATGGAGATAGTGAAGATGGAGTTATTCAAGGGCTATCATGTTTATAGAATAGTGCGTTTGGTTGGTCCAGTCCCAGGACAAACGTGAATGGACGAATATCTGACAAAGTATATCTAACAGATCGCATAAGTTGATCTCTTCAAACGTACTTACATTTGGTGGCGGAGTAATTCGTTTCTCTTAGCTTTATATCCATGGTATTTTTGGGGAAATCAATTTGTGATTTGTCGGGTATGACGATGTGGCATTCAAAGTGAATGGTGGTCAGGTGAATCAAAGATACGTTATGACCTCAAGCCTCATCAACCGGGAAATGACAGAAATCGGGCAGGCAGCATGTCTAGGTGGGTCGCTCCCATTAGGGTGTATATCACCTATCTAGAGAAAATCCATTTCATTCTTTTATCTATTATCGATGCTATTCCTTTTCGGGAAACGGTGGGTAGCTCCCAAGCGTTGGTGATATACATTCGATACACTCAAGCGAAATGAGTGGTCGGTCATGTGTGGGCTGGGTTGCAAGACGTTCTTGTTGAACCCAGTGTATTCACCTCTAGAGATACACTATCAGCAGGTAGTCCCATACCTTGTCATAGTCGGAATCCAATCTCCAATAAGCGCCCGCGGTTTTTTTTTTGTATACTATATATGTGGAACATGAGATGTAAACGTTCTGCTAGATTGTTATTTACTTGTGAGTAGACAATATTATAATACCAGAGAAGTATTGATTTCGAAAACTGTTTTGGGTTATCGTAAGGTAAAAATCATCCTTGTTTATGTGTGGATCGGTCTTACAATTACCTTTTCTGTTGAAAAGTATTTTGAAAAGTTAAACCAAATGATTTGATTTTACTCACACCAGTCCCATGACTGACCCAGAGTTTATTTTGTTTTGTTTTCCCCAAACTCTTGTGTACCCAAATTTGTACGGGCAGTCAAGTAGTTCAGGTCTTACAGATATACTTGGATAAGCTTGAAGCAGGAGGCCTCAGGATTATATAGCTATTGTTATTTCCGCTGTGTGTAAGTGTTGTACTCTGATAATGTTATTATATATATATTGTTTTATTGCAAAGTTATGTTATATATTATACTTTATTCGTTCCGCTGTGAGATTCGTATTACTCTGATTCTGTTCTGTGGTGATCTTCTTCTTCTTCTTCTATTCAAATTTTCTATCTTATCTATTCTCACCCTCTGACTTCTTTCAATTAATGATCAGGTATTTCCGATGTTTGAACAGTCAACATGGTAGTTTTGTGTTGATTTTCGCAGCCGAAAATCCTTGGTCGTTACAGTGATCCCAATCCCCGCAATTATGGTAGCCTTCAGGTGTACATCTATTATTAGGATCTTACATCAATCAGTCTAATTACCATGAAGATGTTAGATGTACCCTTACTACCCTATCAATCGGCTCCTTACACATATTAATTTTCCTTGTGTCTGTGTCAATAGGCCCTCTCTTGCGTGTAGATACAATGTGCTGGTCCCACCATAAGGTCTATCAATCCTTATGATAGCAACCCGACACGATTCCAGATGCACAGTGTATAACTACTAGTACCCAGTGCCTGCTTTTTCCCACTCCGGAGTACGTGCACGCCCGTAATCCGTCGGAACCAACACTGACGTACCCCCTGCCGTTATTTTGACCGCTTATTATTAGCCCAGTAATCGTGCCCCACCCTATCTAGTTTTAGGGTACCTTGATACATCTATGTGGGTTACTGCTGAAATGGGCCTCTGTTACTAGGGTTTCTTACTGGTTAAGTTTGTGGGCCTATATTTACTAATATTACCCACCAACCTGATAAGTCCTTAACCCTCCCACTGATTCAAACATGTTTACTTAATGGTTAAATTTTTGGGCCTATATTTACTAATATTATCAACCAACCCGGTGTGTACTTAACACTCCCATACATTATGTCATATTGGTTAAGTGTTGTCCATTCATGTTAACTTAACCCACCTACTCATCATGTCATGTTGGTTAAGTGTTTCCTATTAACTTAACCCCGTCCATTCATTAGGTTATATTGGTTAAGTATTTCCCATTAACTTAACCCCATTCGTTCATCAAGTTACATTGGTTAAGTGTTTCTTATTAACTTAACCCCACGCGTTCATCATGTTGTATTGGTTAAGTGTCATCAATCAATTAAAGTTAACATAACCTACCCACTTGTCGTGTTACATTGGTTAAGTGTTGCCTTCCTGTGTTAACTTAACCCTTCCACGCATCCTGTTATATTGGTTAAGTGTTGCTCTCTTGTTTTAACTTAACCCTACCCATTCGTCATGTCATATTGGTTAAGTGTTTCTTATTAACTTAACCTTACTCGTTTATCATGTCATATTGGTTAAGTGTTTCTTATTAACTTAACCCTTCTCATTCATCATGTTGTATTGGTTAACTTAACCCTGCTCACTTGTCTATTTAACATGTTATAGCGGTTAAGTGTTCTAAATTTACTTAACCTCGACTTCTTGTCTAATTAACATGTTATAACAGTTAAGTGTTCCAAATTTACTTTACCCCATCTTTTTGTCCAATTAACATATTATAACGGTTAAGTGTTGCCTTAGTTAACTTAACCCTACCATTCTTAACATGTCTTGTTCATTATCATTAATTGATTTATAAATGCACCAACCTCTCACATTGGATCTATGCTGTTGTGGTTACTGGATGTGCCAGGCGGTTCCGGGCAGTTTTACACCACAACTCAATCTAACCTCGGGTTTTTCTTGGGCATGATGCACAAACCTCTCACATTAGATAGGTGTTGTTGCGGTTACTGGATGTGCCGGGCGGTTCCGGGCGGTTTTACACCGCAACTCAATCTAACCTTGGGTTAGGCATGTTTATCTTTTAGCATATTTACCATACATGTCCAAGTTTAGATTTTATATGCTAATTATCCCAAATTCACAAAACTAGTCATGTTCCAATTCTCAAGTTATACCTTAACAAAGCTAATTACAAGTCATGCCCCACAAATTCAAATTCAAGTTATTGCTCAACATAGGTTACACCCAATCGTCCCAAATTTGCAATAATAGTCATGCCCGCACATGCCCTAAGGTTTAGTCATATTAGACCATACAAAATATTCTCCAAAAACCCCCCAATCATGATTCACAATATAAAGTATGCCAAATTATAACGTTTAATTTTAGTGCAAACCAATTACCCAATTTTAGGCGTGTTCACATTCAACAGTTATCCCTATCTTACTATTGGTTTTCATGACTAAGCCATATATCACTATACACAATAATCTCCATCTTCCAAGTCATAAACTATCATTTATATATATGCCCCAATTTTAGGTCTTAAGCCATAACATGTACAATGCCTTACATGTTTACAGTTCAATTTATGCCCCAAATCTCAAGTCATATGTCCAATAAACTTTATGCCTCAAATCTCAAGTCATATGTTCGATGCACTTTATGTTTTAAATACAACATGTGTTATGTCCTCAAATCAGTTACAAATCAGTTATGCCCAATTATACATAATTTAATACTTTTCCCAATTTTAGCGCTGGCCATGTCCAAATCATATACTGTAACAACTCGTATTTCGATAACATGTTAAAACGAGAATCAAGGCAGAATTTAATTTTAAATTCTGAATCAAGTAAAACGGGCTATGCCATTGCGTTTGTCTCGGAAAAATACGCGAAATAGAGTCCGAAATTTTGTAAATCGGAGTCCGTATGACCCGGTTAAGGCCCAAAGAAGTTTTCGGGAAATTTGAATTTCGAAACATGCAGAGATGGGGCCAGGCGGGAAAATTCCCACCCAGACAAGTCGACTTGGCTGTCGATAGGGCTGTCGACTTGCAAGTCGACAGGCATGTCGACAGGCAAGTCGACAGTCGACAGGCATGTCGACAGGCAAGTCGACAGGGCTGTCGACTTGCCCTGTCGGCTGATTCTGGCCTGGTGCACCTATTTTCTATCTTGGCTAGGTTTTTGGGCCTGGTTTGAGATCTGACGGTTCAGGTTGGTCCTAGGGTTAATCTAAGGGTCCTAACTAGCCTAAACTTCTATAAATAAGCCCCTAACCTACCCCTAAACCCTCATTATTCACTCATGTAACTAAACTATGGCCAAATTTCTACTCTCATGGCCTCCACTCAACTATCCTAGCCTCCACTTCATTTCTATGAGAGGTTTCATGATCATGAGAGTATTAGAGAGTCCTTATGTTAGTATGAGAGCTTCTCAAGTTGATTTCAAGACAAAAGCTTTGATCTTTGTTCATAAAGGTGGTGTTTTTAGTGATTTGGGGCATCCATCTTTGGGTTTTTGGATGATGGCATGCATAAGCTTCATCACAAGCTTTAGTTTAATCGATTTAGGCCTTCATAGCAATGTAAGCCCTTCCCTACTCTTAGATATTAACTATGAAGTTAAATGTTCATGTTTGTGTTTGATCATTGAGAATGATATATGCTACTATGTCATGCAAGTTTATGAAGTCATTATCTTGATCTTATGAGCTAAAAGCTACAACCTTTATGTTGAAATGTTGCATTATGCAACATGAGAATCTTCATAATCATTATGTCAACTTGCATATGAAGTCATAACCCTTATATGATGATATATGCGAGTTTCTAGTCATCATTCCATATCTTTTGTCACCATGATTCGCTTATGTACCAAGTTTGGGTTTATGCATGTTTTTGGGGCTTAAGAATGTAACATGCAAGCTAATGAACACATTTGTGCCTCATTTGCCACCATGATTAACTTGTGGCTTAATACCCATTTTTGTCATTCCTTTGCCAAGTCTCTTCTTTTAATCCATTACGTTGTTGCTAACGTATATGCGAGTTTAAAAGCGTTGGGTTATGTTATGGGTAATTTCTAATGACATGAAAATACAACTTGAAAACATGGCTTGAAATATAACATGGAAGTTGACATGTAAGTATGCATAAAAACATAAGCTTGGGAATTTACCTATTAAGTTAGGTCTACCCTTTGGGAATTTACCTATTAAGTTAGGTCTACCCAAATGCTTGAAAAACTTGTAACATGTTTTGGAAACATGATGAACATGACACTTAGATAATATAAGTGTGGCCAACTCGAGGTTGGGTTGAGTTTGCAACGTAAAACTACCCGGAACCGACCGGCCTAACTAGTAGTTGCAAACAATAGGACCCAATGTGAGAAGTTGGTCATGTTGTGCTTGAACCCGAGGTTAGACCAAGTTGTGGTGTAAAGCTACCCGGAACCGACCGGCTTAACTAGTAACCACAACAAAGTCTAATGTGAGAGGTTGGGGTGCATTAAGTAATTAATGCCACATGATAGGGTTAAGTTAATTTGATTAATGACTCTTAACCAAATATGACATGGATAAATGAGTTAAGTAAATTGGTTAGGCTAATGATACTTTACAAAACATGACAAGGTTGGGTAGGTTAAGTGATTTGATTTGCCTATTGACGCTTAACCATTTTTATACGACTAGTGGACGGGGATTGAGTTAACCAACACTTAGTCAATCCAACATGATAAGTTGGCAAGGTTAAGTAAGTTTTCTTAATGACACTTAACCAATAGATACAGTTAATGGATGGGGTTAAGATTAGACTCAACTAGTCTAAACACGATAATCGGATGGGGTTAAGTTAGCCTAGACTTAATTAATCCCACTTGGTAGTTTAAAGGGGGTTAGGTTAAACACTTAACTAATATAACCCGTTAATTTGATATGGTTAAGTGACCTAAACTTAGCCAATCTAACTCGTTAATTTGATGTGGTTATGTGATCTATACTTTACCAATCTAACTCGTGAATTTATGGAGGTAAGTTAACCCATACTCAACCAATATAACGTGAAGACATGATAAGGCTAAGTCACGAATCGCTTGAATACACATGACCGGTTTGACTAAGCAATTTGATAGGGTCAAGTTAATATATACTTAACCAACTTGTAGGGCTAAGTCTTGAACTTAAATACTTAGCCAATCTTGACGTGATTCGTGGGCGGGTTAAGGCATGGACTTGAATGATAACACTTAACCCAATAAGACAAACCCTAGTTAGAGGAACTAGGTAGAGACTCGTGGTTAATCAAGGATAACGGGAAAGGAAGCTAAGTGGTAAACCTTAGTTAAGGGTAACTAAGTAATAATTCTTAGCTAAGGACATAGGACTAATTCACAAAACGATGAGTAACCTGATACGGTAGGTCATCGCTTAGTATACGAGGGGGAGCAAGTTATCTGACTTGGATAAAAGCTCCAGCGCACTGGGTGCCGAAGTGGAAGCTTCGGGGGACGTGAGGATATTCTTGGGATCCCTCTGTGGGCTGCCAGGTAATTATACTAGGCCCATGAGAGGTTAAGGTCTGCGTTAGAAGGACCAAGAGTATGCCTTGGTTGCTATACGAGCGACCTAAAGACTGGGATGGATTAGCGTGGAGTCGACGATTCTTGGTTTTTGCCCTGGATAGCACATCGCCGACTACCTACCATCTTTAGTCAATCGTGTACGTACGGAAAGGCAGGGAACCCCCAACAGACCATGTGCTTGCTATCGAGTCATGGGTGAGGTTGGCCCGTAGGAAAGTGGGCTATAGTGGGGCCGTGGAGTGGTTCTTATACATGATTTTTCTTGGATTTCCTTTCAGTAGTTGAGGGAGGGGTCACGTGGGACCATAGCCACGGGTACAAAAACAGACCTTGATATCTGCATCGGCAGACGATTTAAAGCTCCCGATCGAGTTCCGTATTTCTTGATTTGCCCTGGCACGGAACTCGGATGGCACATTGGGGAACATGTGCATCTAGACATGGAAAACGATTCACGATACATACGTGGGATCAAGGGCGCGGTTGATGGGTGGCGTAATCCCTAGTGGTCCTAGGTGGCCAAAACCCAAACCGAGACACAGAAACGTTCATTAGGTAGCATAATCCCTAGCGGTCCTAGGTGGCATAAATCCTAAGTGGACGCGCGATAGTTCATGGTAAGGAAACACAACTAGATCAAGGGTTGCAGTCCAAAACAACTTCAAGGATAAACCGTTTACATGGGAAAGCCCGTACAGCCTACGGCAAAGAACTGAACTTATACATGGAAAGAAACATATGAGTTGAGTAACCTATATATGCGGCATATTAGGTTGACAGGGACCATTACATGACTTTTGAGTAAGGGTCATTCACGGATAACACGTAATACAGTTGGGATACTAGTACGGTAAATGCAGAGCAGATATACAGGATAGATACCATGGGACGTTATACGTAATAGATATCTTGGGATATTATACTTGATAGGAACCTGACGATGTGATACCTTGTTTTGTCTTAACATCGTAATTTATCATGACATCTTAGTTTATCTGAGTTCAGTAGTTCATCCTGTTATTTTGATTTAGCTTATCTATCTTGTTATCATGCTTATGTTCATCTCAGTTTCTCATGTCAGTTAACTTTACTAGTTTTTATACTAATAGTAGATAGGGCTTACTCAGTCTTTTTGACTGACCCGTTTTGTTTCTCCTCTTTTCTTCCGTTTCCCCCCAGGTTACAGGGAGGAAACACTGCTGTTTAGTTCGGACTTCTTCTGCTCGAAGGTCATCATGGATGGCTTGGACTTTTCTTGGCTATGGTTACTTTACTGTTTTTACTTGGGGAATAATTTATGAAAAAGTCTTTATGCTTCTTTACTATTGCAAGACAAGTTTTGATGTACTCTGGTGTAAAAGGCTTTGGACCTTAATTATTAATGTTTATAAAAGTTCGATTTTACTTCCGCTATGTTATATGTTCTGTCTTGTGATATTTCTGTGCATGTTTACCAATAATGCCCCTCTAAAGCTAGTGCATTCCTTTGCGAGTGACCCTAGCGGAGGCGGGGCGTTACATTTGGTATCAGAGCAGAAGGTTACCAGACTGGGCAAAAGTTTTTAAAGACCTTCTGAAAACTATTTAAAAATCGTTTATAAAGAAGCATTTTTCAAGAAAATTTTCTTTTAAAAAGTAAAAGGCTATTCCCCAAAGGCCATTAGCACTATCCTTGTTTCCTTGATTGAATCTCTTTTCCTTTCTTTCCTCCATCTGTAGTCACAGTGGTTTTAACTGCGACAAGTCTTTTCTATCTACGAAAGCGCTTTCCATGCGATGGAGGTTGTTCTCGGGAGACCAGTAGCCGCCTTATAAGAAAGGATAATGAGATAGAGGATAAAGGATACGAGTTTAACTTGTTGGTATGGCTCAACCCGGAATGAGAAAGAAAGATGAACAATGAAACCCATGACGAGAGAGTACCTTTGGTATGGTGGAACGGGATGGATAGTTAAGTATCATGGGACAAGGACAAGATCATCGGGAGGGCAGTAGTATGCTCTCATTTCTAGAGTACCTCGGAAGGAGGGTAACGATCTTGTTAAAGGTTTAGCTTTTCTTCTCTATCATCCCGATAGGACTTTGGTTTGATCATCGTATCATTTAAGTCTGCTTCGATAGTAGAGTCTCTGCACCTTAAGTACTAGCGTAATAGAGAATCCCATTTTTGCCTCAAGTCCTGTGGAGAATCGGTCCATTTATTCATGACTTGCTTTGGATTTGAGAATGATATGCCTCGGTTATGGATGGATTCTAGGGATGAAGTGGTTATCCGGTAAGGGGTGCCACTCTCGGTTTTGATAGGAGGGTAGTTAGACTCTTGACTAGCCTTGGTAATACCCTCGAATTCTCATGGAACCTTTTTGGGTTCGGTCATGATTAGTTACCTAGAATCCCTTGATACCTTTATTGGAAATTTGAAGCCCGATCGAGTGGTGTTCGCCGATAAGACGGATGGTTTATTTCACTTATGCATAGGTCATAAAGACCACCCTAGTAAGTGCGCTTGGTTGACATCCGTTTACTTTCAAGAGAAAGTTCTTCTACGTGGAATACCTTGTGGTACGAGGTCCGAGATTCACTAGTGAATTTTGGAAAGCTTGCATGAGATCATGAGTACGCAATCATGTTTGCGTCAAGTATTCTAGGAAAAGGATAAGTGTGAGTGGAACGAGAGGCGACGAAGAAACGAGTTCCAGCTCATGTTATGGAAACAGGAAATAAGAAGCTACGAAATCGCGAAGTTAAAGGACGGACAAGGCACAATGGAATTGAGCTCAAGGAAATACGACTTTGATGGCCAAAGGCTAGATGCGCGCATAATATCTCTTTTTGGGAGTATATCCTTGATCCCTGTTTTCTGTAGAGCTTACTTGTAGGCTATCTTTTGTGAGCATCCTCTCGGTCCTATTTTCTGTTACAAACCCCGTAAGGAGTTTGTCTTGTTTATCTTCTCGACCCTGTTTCAGGGAATCCTAGGTAGAACCCTATGGATGTAAACATGTATTTGGAACATGTTATGATTGATATGGTTGCAAATGGTTGCAAGTGGTTGCTCATGGATGCGCGAATACACGTTAGATACTAGATTGACGCGATCACGTTTCATGTTGCATATGCACAAGCATTTATACTTCTTTATGGATGAAATAGAATGTGTTGTCATGCGGTTGATGCATGTGGGTGAATGTTTGTGCACGCATATAGTACTTATATGACTAGGACTATTTGCATACATGTTGGATTCATGGCACTTAACATATCTTGCATTAGAAAGATCATTCAGGCCTGATCATTAGCATTAGCTAAGGAACATGTACACACACGTTTTGCATATATTCATATAGCATTAGAAATCATCTAAGGACAATGATTGCTTGTGGATGATGTTTTGAGTAGATGGATGATGGATGGTAGGATATGTTCTTCCTAACTTGGAGATTTCGGGGACGAAATCCTAAAAGGTGGGGAGAATGTAACAACTCGTATTTCAATAACATGTTAAAATGAGAATCAAGGCAGAATTTAATTTTAAATTCTGAATCAAGTAAAACGGGCTATGCCATTGCGTTCGTCTCGGAAAAATACGCGAAATAGAGTCGGAAATTTTGTAAATCGGAGTCCGTATGACCCGGTTAAGGCCCAAAGAAGTTTTCGGGAAATTTGAATTTCGAAACATGCAGAGATGGGGCCAGACGGGAAAATTCCCGCCCAGACAAGTCGACTTGGCTGTCGACAGGGCTGTCGACTTGCAAGTCGACAGGCATGTCGACAGGCAAGTCGACAGGGCTGTCGACTTGCCCTGTCGGCTGATTCTGGCCTGGTGCACCTATTTTCTATCTTGGCTAGGTTTTTGGGCCTGGTTTGAGATCTGACGGTCCAGGTTGGTCCTAGGGTTAATCTAAGGGTCCTAACTAGCCTAAACTTCTATAAATAAGCCCCTAACCTACCCCTAAACCCTCATTATTCACTCATGTAACTAAACTATGGCCAAATTTCTACTCTCATGGCCTCCACTCAACCATCCTAGCCTCCACTTCATTTCTATGAGAGGTTTCATGATCATGAGAGTATTAGAGAGTCCTTATGTTAGTATGAGAGCTTCTCAAGTTGATTTCAAGACAAAAGCTTTGATCTTTGTTCATAAAGGTGGTGTTTTTAGTGATTTGGGGCATCCATCTTTGGGTTTTTGGATGATGGCATGCATAAGCTTCATCACAAGCTTTAGTTTAATCGATTTAGGCCTTCATATCAATGTAAGCCCTTCCCTACTCTTAGATATTAACTATGAAGTTAAATGTTCATGTTTGGGTTTGATCATTGAGAATGATATATGCTACTATGTCATGCAAGTTTATGAAGTCATTATCTTGATCTTATGAGCTAAAAGCTACAACCTTTATGTTGAAATGTTGCATTATGCAACATGAGAATCTTCATAATCATTATGTCAACTTGCATATGAAGTCATAACCCTTATATGATGATATATGCGAGTTTCTAGTCATCATTCCATGTCTTTTGTCACCATGATTCGCTTATGTACCAAGTTTGGGTTTATGCATGATTTTGGGGCTTAAGAATGTAACATGCAAGCTAATGAACACATTTGTGCCTCATTTGCCACCATGATTAACTTGTGGCTTAATACCCATTTTTGTCATTCCTTTGCCAAGTCTCTTCTTTTAATCCATTATGTTGTTGCTAACGTATATGCGAGTTTAAAAGCGTTGGGTTATGTTATGGGTAATTTCTAATGACATGAAAATACAACTTGAAAACATGGCTTGAAATATAACATGGAAGTTGACATGTAAGTATGCATAAAAACATAAGCTTGGGAATTTACCTATTAAGTTAGGTCTACCCTTTGGGAATTTACCTATTAAGTTAGGTCTACCCAAATGCTTGAAAAACTTGTAACATGTTTTGGAAACATGATGAACATGACACTTAGATAATATAAGTGTGGCCAACTCGAGGTTGGGTTGAGTTTGCAACGTAAAACTACCCGGAACCGACCGACCTAACTAGTAGTTGCAAACAATAGGACCCAATGTGAGAAGTTGGTCATGTTGTGCTTGAACCCGAGGTTAGACCAAGTTGTGGTGTAAAGCTACCCGGAACCGACCGGCTTAACTAGTAACCACAACAAAGTCTAATGTGAGAGGTTGGGGTGCATTAAGTAATTAATGCCACATGATAGGGTTAAGTTAATTTGATTAATGACTCTTAACCAAATATGACATGGATAAATGGGTTAAGTAAATTGGTTAGGCTAATGATACTTAACAAAACATGACAAGGTTGGGTAGGTTAAGTGATTTGATTTTCCTAATGACGCTTAACCATTTTTATATGACTAGTGGACGGGGATTGAGTTAACCAACACTTAATCAATCCAACATGATAAGTTGGCAAGGTTAAGTAAGTTTTCTTAATGACACTTAACCAAAAGATACAGTTAATGGATGGGGTTAAGATTAGACTCAACTAGTCTAAACACGATAATCGGATGGGGTTAAGTTAGCTTAGACTTAATTAATCCCACTTGGTAGTTTAAAGGGGGTTAGGTTAAACACTTAACTAATATAACCCGTTAATTTGATATGGTTAAGTGACCTAAACTTAGCCAATCTAACTCGTTAATTTGATGTGGTTAAGTGATCTATACTTAACCAATCTAACTCGTGAATTTATGGAGGCTAAGTTAACCCATACTCAACAAATATAACGTGAAGACATGATAAGGCTAAGTCACGAATCGCTTGAATACACTTGACCGGTTTGACTAAGCAATTTGATAGGGTCAAGTTAATATATACTTAACCAACTTGTAGGGCTAAGTCTTGAACTTAAATACTTAGCCAATCTTGACGTGATTCGTGGGCGGGTTAAGGCATGGACTTGAATGATAACACTTAACCCAATAAGACAAACCCTAGTTAGAGGAACTAGGTAGAGACTCGTGGTTAATCAAGGATAAAGGGAAAGGAAGCTAAGTGGTAAACCTTAGTTAAGGGTAACTAAGTAATAATTCTTAGCTAAGGACATAGGACTAATTCACAAAACGATGAGTAACCTGATACGGTAGGTCATCGCTTAGTATACGAGGGGGAGCAAGTTATCTGACTTGGATAAAAGCTCCAGCGCACTGGGTGCCGAAGTGGAAGCTTCGGGGACGTGAGGATATTCTTGGGATCCCTCTGTGGGCTGCCAGGTAATTATACTAGGCCCATGAGAGGTTAAGGTCTGCGTTAGAAGGACCAAGAGTATGCCTTGGTTGCTATGCGAGCGACCTAAAGACTGGGATGGATTAGCGTGGAGTCGACGATTCTTGGTTTTTGCCCTGGATAGCACATCGCCGACTACCTACCATCTTCAGTCAATCGTGTACGTACGGAAAGGCAGGGAACCCCCAACAGACCATGTGCTTGCTATCGAGTCATGGGTGAGGTTGGCCCGTAGGAAAGTGGGCTATAGTGGGGCCGTGGAGTGGTTCTTATACATGATTTTTCTTGGATTGCCTTTCAGTAGTTGAGGGAGGGGTCACGTGGGACCATAGCCATGGGTACAAAAACAGACCTTGATATCTGCATCGACAGACGATTTAAAGCTCCCGACCGAGTTCCGTATTTCTTGATTTGCCCTGGCACAGAACTCGGATGGCATATTGGGGAACATGTGCATCTAGACATGGAAAACGATTCACGATACATACGTGGGATCAAGGGCGCGGTTGACGGGTGGCGTAATCCCTAGTGGTCCTAGGTGGCCAAAACCCAAACCGAGACACGGAAACGTTCATTAGGTAGCATAATCCCTAGCGGTCCTAGGTGGCATAAATCCTAAGTGGACGCGCGATAGTTCATGGTAAGGAAACACAACTAGATCAAGGGTTGCAGTCCAAAACAACTTCAAGGATAAATCGTTTACATGGGAAAGCCCGTACAGCCTACGGCAAAGAACTGAACTTATACATGGAAAGAAACATATGAGTTGAGTAACCTATATATGCGGCATATTAGGTTGACAGGGACCATTACACGACTTTTGAGTAAGGGTCATTCACGGATAACACGTAATACAGTTGGGATACTAGTACGGTAGGTGCAGAGCAGATATACAGGATAGATACCATGGGACGTTATACGTAATAGATATCTTGGGATATTATACTTGATAGGAACCTGACGATGTGATACCTTGTTTTGTCTTAACATCGTAATTTATCATGACATCTTAGTTTATCTGAGTTCAGTAGTTCATCCTGTTATTTTGATTTAGCTTATCTATCTTGTTATCATGCTTATGTTCATCTCAGTTTCTCATGTCAGTTAACTTTACTAGTTTTTATACTAATAGTAGATAGGGCTTACTCAGTCTTTTTGACTGACCCGTTTTGTTTCGCCTCTTTTCTTCCATTTCCCCCCCCCCCAAGGTTACAGGGAGGAAACACTGCTGTTTAGTTCGGACTTCTTCTGCTTGAAGGTCATCATGGATGGCTTGGACTTTTCTTGACTATGGCTACTTTACTGTTTTTACTTGGGGAATAATTTATGAAAAAGTCTTTATGCTTCTTTACTATTGCAAGACAAGTTTTGATGTACTCTGGTGTAAAAGGCTTTGGACCTTAATTATTAATGTTTATAAAAGTTCGATTTTACTTCCGCTATGTTATATGTTCTGTCTTGTGATATTTCTGTGCATGTTTACCAATAATGCCCCTCTAAAGCTAGTGCATTCCTTTGCGAGTGACCCTAGCGGAGGCAGGGTGTTACATATACTATGCCCAATTTTAGCGTTGGTCATGTCCAAATCATATATTATGCCCAATTTTATTTCCATCGCACATTCATCTCTTATGGGATTTGGCTCAGGCTCTGAGTAGCCTGGCTATAAAAACAAAAAGGGAAGAAGGAAAGAAGAGACAAAGAATGGACATAATATTATCAATGAGATAAATATAATGGATATAGAAAGACAGATAGAAATAGGCATAATCTCAGATTCAAATTTATTACAATATCAGAATCACAATTAACTTTTATTTCCGAAAGTAACATGAACTTATCAATTACAGAACGATCTTGAATTCTGGGATCTTATTTTTGAATTTGATTAGCTATTCCTTTAATGTAGACTTTTATTGTTAACTTGAAAACTCTAATTTGATTGATTAAGGTGGAGACTAGGTCACTTCAGATTTTAGCAGCATATAAGCGCTTATGAATTCGTATGTAGAAAATAATAGGTTTAGGGGTCTTTTTATAGGTGTATAGGGAGATTTAGAGCCTTCAGATCAGTCTAGAAGTCATCAGAATCGTTCATAGCAGAAAAATACGTCACACAGCGAATCAGGGAGTGACACATCAGCCAAAACACGTCGGCCCAGATATTTCGTCCAGATCTGGAATAGGGGTTGACACCCTATAGGGGGGTCGACACCTATGTCGACTCCCCTTAAGGGGGTCGACACCTATGTCGACTCCACCTGGGGAGGGGGGGTCGACACCTGTTGAGCGGGAATTTGCCTGCCCACTTCCCTTTGGCTGATTTCGAATTTTAGACCTGTTTTGAACCTTCTGGACTTATAATATTCATATATAATCTTCCTAGTGTGTATACAAATTTCTTAGGCTTATAACTTCTTCATACGGAGTCTGATTTACGTAAACTCAGACTCTATCTTAAGCAGAATTCTGAGAAGAACGCAATGGCACAACCTGTTTCCCTTAATTATTCTTTTAAAGATTAATTATTCTTTAATTAATTACTTTAATATCCATAGGAAATATGGGGTGTTACATTCTCCCCTCCTTTAAAGGATTTTGTCCCCGAAATCTTCAAGTCAAGGAGAATGTATCATAACATCCAACATCCATCTACTCAACCATTCAATCATAGGCATCCATTGTGCTTAAAATGTATCTAATGCTTTTCATAAACATATGCATAGTGTGTGTATATGTCCTTATCTAATGCAAAATCAGGCAGTCTGCTGATCTAGTTGACCTCCTTAATGCGAATTATGTCAGTGCCATGATTCCATCATGTATGCAATTATTCCTAATTGTACTTTATGACTTCTACATGAATGCACAATCATTCATACAAATGCAACATCCATACGATAACACATCAAGTTTCAATTCATATATATATATATATAAATTCACTCATGCATATGCAATATGAAAGTGACTGAGCCGATCTTGTGCCTAATGTGTGTATATGCATCCACCAGCAACCACTAGTAGACACTTACATCCACTTGCATCCACCAAACATAACATGTCTCAAACACATGTTTCCATCCATTGGCTTCTACCTAAGGATAGAGGACAGGATCAAGAGGATATATTTAAAAGATAAAGACTAGCAAGTAAACTTACAGAAAAAGAGAGATCAAGGATATACCCTCAAGAAGGGTAAGATGCGCATATCTAGTCTTCAGTCCTCTAAGTCGCATCTTCTTGAGCTTCATTCCATATTGCTCTGACTGTCTTAACTTCATGATTGCATAGCTTCTTAATTTCTGTTTCTAGAATATGCGTAGGAACTCATTTCACTGTCGCGTCTCATTCCACCTTTTCTTCTTATAGTATACTTGGCACAACAACTTTTGTCGTGTCATGCTAACATTCCCAGAACTATCTCTTGAAAATAAATTGATGCGAACCATGTTACTAAGTGTATATGCTAAGATGATTAGATTCTTCTTCGTCAATCTAGTAAGTGGGGCTAATACCTTTGCAAAGTCCTTAATGAACTTCCTATATTAGCCTGCTAGTCCAAGAAAGTTTCTTACTTCTATTGCATTCCTTGGGACCTTCCAATCTTGCATCGCAACTACTTTTGCCGGATCTATTGCTATCCCTTCTCTGGGCGCCACATGTCCTAGAAACCTGACTTCTTCTCTCCAAAAATGACATTTTTGGAGAACTTCGCCTTAAGTTGATGTGCTTGGAGGGTATCCGAGACTTCCCTTAGATGCAAAGCATGTTCTTACTCATACCAGAATATCATCTATGCACAAGCGAAGTGAACCATCTGCCTTTGTAACGAAAACAACTAGAGCACCTCATTCAGAAATACTTCGCCTTATGCACCCTTTTTCAGGTTACTCTTTTACTTGTTTACTGAGCCCTTCGCTTCCCTTGGATTCATGTGTCGTATAGGTAATGCAACTGGTTTTGCATTGTCAACTAGATATATGCGGAAGTCTATCTCTCGCTTTAGGGGATAAACCCCTAAACTAATCAAAAACATCTGTGTACTCATGGACTACTCTAACGGATCACAAGTTGTCGATAGATGCATCAAGTGATTCTAGGTAGATAAGCCTAAGTGGTCCCTTAAGATCGCACGAAATCTCGAGGGTAATCCCGAAGCAAGTCAAAAGTCTAACTACCCTCCTTTCACAATCACTAGCTAACCAATCCATGCCTAAAATCATCCCATAGCCCATGAAACAAAAAACATAAGCATTACACTTAAACTCAATACTTAACATAGCTATTCTAAAATCCTTACAAACCAAAGATATACGAGCTGAACCACCAACCGGATTGGAGACAATAATAGGATCCTCTACTATACAAGCTCTAGGGTGCAGAGACTCAACTATGGAAGCAGATATAAACAAATGTGATGCGCTAAAATCAAAAGAGTGCTAACAGGATAATCAAAAGAAAACTAAACTTTTTCAACCGAAGCTTTACTACCTCTCTCTCAGGTACGCTGGCGATGAGAACATGCACTTGCCCTGCAGAAAATCCTGTAATTTGTTCTTGCCCTTGTCCTTAATTATATGACCCATTATAAAAACACTTACTCTTGTCTTAGGTTTTCCTATTCTTTCCTCCTTCGTGAACCAAGTCCATATCCATGAGTTTCTTATCCTTGGGTTGTGTTCCTTAGCCAAACCCCCTTATTCTCATTTTTCCATATTTGTGTAACTTATTGACAAGTCTCTTGAAAGCTTCCTCCATTGCATGGAAATCCCTACAAAGCTTGAAATAAAATTAGCCGTAGGTGAAAGTATTGCGGCTATAGATGGAAGTCGAGCACTTCATCTCCCTTTGACCGATGTCGTAGTCTCATAAAGCCTACGGAACCATGCCGCGATGAGGTTACCTCCCAGACAGCCAGGAGCCCTCGGAGACTCAGGAAAGAAGGAAACAAGGATTCAAACAGAGGATCAAAAAATAATGCATATGGCTTTGGGGAATTCCTTTAAAACAAAACCTTTCTTTTTAAAATTCTTCTTTTAAATCCATTTCGAAAATATTTTTTCAAATCTTTTATCTGATCCGGTAACCTTCAGCTCTGATACCAAGTGAAACACCCACCTCCGTTAAGGTCACTCACAAAGGGAACGCCTTACTTTGGTTGAGCGTTTTAGGTAAAAGATGCAGATAAATTACAAAACAGACAATTAAAGCAGCAGAAAATAAAGTCATTTTATTAACAATGTGGTTCAGTCAAGGCTTTACAACAATTATCTCAATCATACTTAAAAGTAATACATAGAACTTCTGTCTTGATTCAAAAACTTCCAAGTATAAAAGAAGCATGAAAATAACAATGATATTCCCCAAATAAAGCATGAACCAGCCACAAAAATTATCTTCAAGCTTGGAAAGAAAACTGCGCTAAGTGGTAACATTTCCTCCCTGTGAACCTGGGAGGGGGAGGGAATGGAGGAAAAGAGGCAAAACAAACTAGGTCAGACATAAGTCTGGTAAGTCTAGTGACTTTCAACATGTAAATAGGTAAAAGTAACATGACATGAATAAACTGAATATAAGACAATACCGTGATAACATGGATAACAAGATAACCTAAGATTTGTATAAGATAAGATAAGGCAGGATAAACTGAATGCACTTCTACTCTTTCTCTGCTTCGCTACTAATTTGTTGTTCTGATTTCTATATCTATGCACTGCCTAACTAGTGTCCCAACTAGTAATCTATGTAAAATGATAATATTACAACGTGATCCCAACCCCTGCAAATATGGTAGCCTTCAGGTGTACATCTAGTATGAGGATCTTAACTCATTTAGCCTAATTGCCATGAAGATGTTAGATGTACCCTTACTACCCTATCGAATGGCTCCTTACTCGTATTAATTTTCCTTGTGTCTGTGTCAATCGGCTCTCTCTTACATGTAGATACCCTGTGCTGGTCCCACCATAAGGTGCATCAATCCTTATGTTAGCAAGCCGACACGATTCCAGATGAACAATGTATAACTACTAGTACCCAGTGCCTACTTTTTCCCACTCCAGAGTACATGCACGCCCGTAATCCATCGGAACCAACACTGACGTACCCACTACCGATATTTTGACCGCTTATAATTAGCCCCGTAATCGTGCCCCACCCTGCCTATTTCCAGGGTACCTTGATACATCTACGTGGGTTACTGCTGAAATGGGTCTTCGTTACTAGGGTTTCTTACTGGTTAAGTTTGTGGGCCTATATTTACTAATATTACCCACCAACCCGATATGTACTTAACCCTCTCACTGATTCAAACATGTTTACTTAATGGTTAAGTTTGTAGGCCTGCATTTACTAATATTACCCACCAACCCGATATGTACTTAACCCTCCCATACATTATGTCATATTGGTTAAGCGCTGCCCATTCATGTTAACTTAACCCACCTACTCATCATGCCATATTGGTTAAGTGTTTCCTATTAACTTAAACCCGTTCATTCATCAGTTTATATTGGTTAAGTATTTCCCATTAACTTAACCCCATTCGTTCATCAAGTTACATTGGTTAAGTGTTTCTCATTAACTTAACCCCACGCGTTCATCATGTTGTATTGGTTACGTGCCATCAATCAATTCAAGTTAACTTAACCTACCCACTTGTCGTGTTACATTGGTTAAGTGTTGCCTTCTTGTGTCAACTTAACTCTTCCACACATCCTGTTATATTGGTTAAGTGTTTCTCTCTTGTTTTAAATTAACCCTACCCATTTATCATGTCATATTGGTTAAGTGTTTCTTAGTAACTTAACCCCACTCATTCATCATGTCTTATTGGTTAAGTGTTTCTTATTAACTTAACCTTTCTCATTCATCATGTTGTAGTGGTTAACTTAATCCTGCTCACTTGTCTAATTAACATATTATAGCAGTTAAATGTTCTAAATTTACTTAACCTCGCCTTCTTGTCTAATTAACATGTTATAACAGTTAAGTGTTCTAAATTTACGTAACCCCATCTTCTTGTCTAATTAACATGTTATAACATTTAGTTGTTGCCTTAGATAACTTAACCCTACCATCCTTAACATGTCTTGTTCATTAGCATTAATTGATTTATTAATGCACCAACCTCTCACATTAGATCTATGTTGTTGCAGTTACTGGATGTGTCGGGCGGTTCCGGGTAGTTTTACACCACAACTCAATCTAACCTCGGGTTTTTCTTGGGCATGATACACTAACCTCTCACAATAGATAGTTGTTGTTGCGGTTATTGGATGTGCCGGGCAGTTTTACATCGCAACTCAATCTAACCTTGGGTTAGGCATGCTTATCTTTTAGCATATTTACCATACATGTCCAAGTCTAGATTTTATATGCTAATTATCCCAAATTCACAAAACTAGTCATTTTCCAATTCTCAAGTTATACCTCAACAAAGCTAATTACAAGTCATGCCCCACAAATTCAAATTCAAGTTATAACTTAACATTGGTTACACCCAATCTTCCCAAATTTGCAATAATAGTCATGACCCAAAAATCACGATATAACACATGCCCTAAGGTTTAGTCATGTTGCATTGTGCAAAATATTCTCCAAAAGCCCCAATCATGATTCACAATATAAACTATGCCAAATTATAGCCTTCAATTTCAGTGCAGCCAATTACCCAATTTTAGGTGTGTTCACATTCAACAGTCATCCCTATCTTACTATAGGTTTTCATGCCTAAGCCATATATCACTATACACAATAATCTCCTTTTTCCAAGTCATAAACTATCATTTATACATATGCCCCAAGTTTAGGTCTTAAGCCACAACATGTACTATGCCTCACATGTTTACAGTTCAATTTATGCCCCAAATCCCAAGTCATATTTCCAATAAACTTTATGCCTCAAATTCAAGTCATATGTTCGATACACTTTATGTTTTAAATACAACATGTGTTATGTCCTCAAATCAGTTACAAATCAGCTATGCCCAATTATTCATAATTTAATACTTTTCCCAATTCTAGCACTGGTCATGTCCAAATCATATACTATGCCCAATTTTAGCGTTGGTCATGTCCAAATCATATATTACGCCCAATTTTATTTCCAACGCACGTTCATCTCTTATGAGATTTGGCTCAGGCTCGCAGTAGTCTGGCTATAAAAACAAAAAGGGAAGAAGGAAAGAAGAGACAAAGAATGGACATAATATTATCAATGAAATAGATCCAATGGATATATAAAGACAGATAGAAATAGGCATAATCTCAGATTCAGATTTATTACAATGTCAGAATAACAATTAACTTTTATTTCTGAAAGTAACATGAACTTACAAATTACAGAACGATCTTGAATTCTGGGATCTGATTTTTGAATTTCACTTGCTATTCCTTTGATGTAGACTTTGATTGTTAACTTGAAAACTCTAATTTGATTGATTAAGGTGGAGATTAGGTCACTTCAGGTTTTAGCAGCATATAAGCGCTTATTAATTCGTATGTAGAAAACAATAGGTTTAGGGGTCTTTTTATAGGTGTATAGGGAGATTTAGAGCCTTCATATCAGTCTAGAAGTCATCAGAATCATTCATATCAGAAAAATACGTCACACAACGAATCAGGGAGCGACACATCAGCCAAAACATGTCGGTCTAGAAATTTTGTCCAGATCTGGAAAAGGGGTCAACACCCTATAGGGGGGTCGACACCTTTGTCGACTCCCATATAGGGGGCTCGACACCTATGTCGACTCCCCCTAGAGGGGTCGACACCTGTTGAGCGAGAATTTGCCTGCCCACTTCCCTTTGGCTGATTTTGAATTTTAGACCTGTTTTTAACCTTCTAGACTTATAATATTCTTATGTAATCTTGCTAGTGCTTATACAAACTTCTTAGGCTTATAACTTCTTCATACAGATTCCGATTTACGAAAACTCAGACTTTATCTTAAGCAGAATTCTGAGACGAACGCAATGGCGCAACCCATTTCCCTTAATTCTTCTTTTAAAGATTAATTATTCTTTAATTCGTTACTTTATTATCCATAGGAAATACGGGGTGTTACACGTATCGTATGAGCTAATCTATACCCAATATCATATCGAATCCAAGAGAAGGAAACACATGCAGATTCACATGGAAAGAAAACCCACATATCAAGATCTCAACGTCATCACATAATAAGGTAAGGGTGGTAGATCCATCGATAGAATTATCTATCCTCAATGGAGTCATAATACAAGAAACTTCCAAAGAAAGAGTATCCGCTAACTCTTTCGATTTGAATGAATGATAAGCACCCGTATTGAATAAAACCCGAACCATAAGATCATGAAATAGAGTAGAACCTTCTAAGATAGTGCAAGTAGTACATCGTGATTGAGAAGCATCTCCAGAAACTATAGCAACATTAGGATTCCCCTGACGTAAACCTTTCGCTTTCTAAGGACAAGGCGAAATCAAATGTCCGCCGTTCTTACAATAGACACATCGCTTAGGCTTGGGACATTTTCTTATCGGTTGATCGGACGAACCACAATTAAAGAATGCAAATAGCTTAGCTGAAGGAGTAGCTTGGGATTGAGAAGAGGATCCACCTTGCTTTTTCTTCTTATTAGGATGGAAAGGCTTAGATTTACAGAAAAACTTCTTCTTGCCATAGCTCTTACGAGCCTCAGTATCATCATCACTACCCTTCTCCTTCTCGATCGTCTCGAGATGGAGAGCTACATCCACAAGTTTCTCAAAAGTCCGAACAAGATGCAATAGGAGAGGTCTCTTTAGAGCCATTAATGAACTTAATATTCTTCTTGTAGGGTGTAGAGATGTGTTCTAGGCCATACTTCGACAGGGCGTCGAAGGAAGAAACATACTCAGCAATAGATAATTTCCTCTACTTCAGCACGAGGAAGCAATAAGCAAGAACCTCTTTCTCCGATTCTAGAATAAACTTGAGCTCAAAATGCTCATGGAACTGCTTCCACTCAAGGGAAGGCTCATCAAACTATACAATTAACAACTCGTACCAGTCTAAAGCTCGCCCTTGCAACATGCTTGATGCTACAAGGACCTGGTGATAAGACAATATCCTCATGCGAATAAAGATGTGCTCGCATGTACGGATCCATGCTTGGACCTCTAAAACAGACTCAGAACCCAAAAATGGCTTCCCACCTAGATGTGAGAAGTTGCTACACATGCGTGATTCCCACCTATATGTGAGAAGTTGCTACACATGCAATCAAAAGCTAACTTGCATAGAGGAGATGAATGGGCTGAAACGGGAGGTTGCGTGCCCCGAATACGCTCCATAAGTTGATCAGTAGATAAAGTAATTGCCTCGGGTCGAGAGCCACTGACTAGTCTATCACTATCAATGGGCTGAGAGCCATTGGATGGCTCAACCCTATCCTCGGCACCTAGACCACTACTCGGTCCTGCACCCATCTGATTCCTCTTTCCTTGACCGGTCATTATCTACAAGAGAAAATAAGACAGGATTGGATTAATATAGGGTTATTGGTGAATCAATATGTAAGGAATACTACAAAACTATAAAATAATTTATTCCTATATGTATTCCTTTTTGTTTATCCCAAAGGAATCGAAAAGGGATACAAGTCAAAACAAGGACAAGGTTAAAAACAAGAATTATTTTTTGGGCTTGGTCTTGAATGGGGAACAATGTATGCTAATGGATTATATTTGATATAGGGTCATCATGTGCATTGTTCTTCTTTAATTACATTTTATTATGAAATATGGCTCTGATACCAAGATGTACGCCTAACCTCAAGACCTACATAGTAAAAGGAATTACTAAGTAATTCCGTCTAATAATGCAGAAAATAGGGATGGTTAAGGGCGACCATCATAGTAATGCATTGAGTGTGATATTCAGATAATAAACCTTTTATTTACAATTTTGTCTGCACAATCATCCTAAAATAGGTTATGTAAATTGTTGTTTAAAACCTATATTGAAATGTAAATGACCGTTTACCTTGGAATGTTCAAAAGGATAAAGACTTGGAACCTATATACACCATTGCATTTAAACATAATATATATATATATATATATATATATATGATTCAAGTATTTTATTTAAATCCAATTTATATTACGAATATATTAATACATACATTTTGATATATGTAAATAACTCTGATATTGTTAGCCACTAGGAATTATAAATTCCCTTTAAAGCAAATTATTTTGTTACATCAAGCCATGGTGAAGTCTTACAATAATACACTCATCAATGTCCAAAATCAATGGATGTAGGTAATGCCAAAGCATGGTGCATCCTTTTATTTTGGTTATATGCGACGGAGTAAAAATGATACTTGAACTATGTTATTGGGTCTGACTTAACTAAGCTGCATAATAAGATTATGACTTAGAGACAATAACATGAATTATTTATATTTTGAGCAAATGAATAATACTGAACAAAAATGTTCATCATGCGATCCAAGAGTTATATATACGATATAATTGACATAAGATGTCTACCTAAAATGTTATTTTTTAGGGCATAACCAAAGTTAGGTTAAGGCATGACTAGATACAGATCTTAGAACACCATTGTATGTATATAATGATATGTATATATAAACAAAGGGGTGTTAATTTGAGTGGAAGCGTATTTTAGTTTAAATTACATATATATGCTAATATAAATTTTGATTGTCAAAATTTGTGCTTATATTAAATAAATATTATCAGAATCCATTATTATTTATTATTACTATAAATATTAAATAATAAATAACTCCGATAATTTAAATTAATCCTTAAGAAGGATAAATTTAAATTAAATCAAACTTCGTGACTAACATTGAAATTTGAGGATTGTCCTCAAACAAATTAAACGTAATTATTTCACAAAAATAGAAGATCTAAAATAAGAGTTGAAGTATGACTTCAATCGAATGTGATATAAATGTTATAAAATCTACTTATATATCTCTAGTATAAGATACTAGATATGAATTACATATATGTTGGCTAGCTTTTTGACCAAGCCACCAAGGTCTACACATGAGGCAGACCTGGTGCTTCACCCCTTTGATCCGTGGAGTCTCGATCGCGATCGCTCCATCCAGATCGGTTCTCTATGTCTCCTCCAGCTCGCGATCGCCCCATGTAGCCTCGATCCGACCCGCTCCTGTCCTCACGATCCGATCCGTTCCCAGAAGCCAAGCTGAGGGTTACGACCCAGTCATTTACAATCCACAAACAACGGATCCAGTGACACCTGTCCATAACTGTCATATTGACCAATTCTCCATCAAGCCACGAACCAGTCCGAGATTCTCGAGATTTGTGCCACGTATGACCGCGAGACGCCTAAAGAAATCAACTATAAATAGCCCAGAGCTTGGCATTTTTGGGGATCTTTTGGCAGTATTGAGTATTGATTCCACCATTACTATCATACAACTATTTCTTATCAGTTTTACTTCGAGATTACGGAGAGAAATCATAATTTTAAGAGTGAGTTTGAGAGAAATCGTTGGTTGTACTAGCATTCAAAGTATAATCAATAGCATATAAAGTGGACGTAGGCTCGTTAACGCCGAACCACTATAAACATTGTGTGTTCTCTTCTTTTTCCTCATTTTTTAGTTATAATTCACTATGAATCAGAACAATTTGGGTGTTAGAGCCAAATTTTGATCTAACATTTTGGTGCTTTCATTGAGAACTGAACTCAGGATATTGGATTGTTTCACCGTTGTTTGGATATTCAAGTCCGAAGAAAACAGTCCCGAAACCTCACTGTTCAGACTTTTGAAGATTTCAACGATACCTGATATCATGGCTTGAAAGAAGTCTAAGGAAGTACGAGCTTCACAGGCGAATGAAGCTGCGAATGAAGCGATTGAAGTGAGCGTGCATGAACAGGTCAACGAAGGACCCTCAGATCATGGAACGGAGATGGCGAACCGAACCGTGGAGGGCGACGCGAACCGAACAGTTGAAGGGATCGTCACCCGGTCCCACGATAATACCACGAACCCCCCTCCCAACTTTACCACGATCTGATCCCAGGGGGGCCCTGCGAGCCACCGACACCGATCCACCACGATCCCAAGTGATGATCGGATTACAACTCGACCTGGAAAGGAGCCTATGGCTCGCTCTTCCCGTCTTGGTCCCTCTGTTCGACCTGACTCAAGCTCTCAGTGCATAAGGGAAAATGTTGAGGATCGGTATAACCCCTCTGCTCCAGTTACTGAAGGAGATCTCTCTCGCTTCGTTGAAATATGGGATAGGCTGTTTGACAAAATAGCTGCTCAAAGGCAGGAAAGCTCCATGCTGCGACAGAATTTGACTGCTATGGATAGACGTCTGGATGATCTTGAAAGGCAAAGAACGCCTCCTCCAGCCCATCTGCTCACCCCAGAGTACTCTTCATCATCAGAGGAATCGCCAAGACCTCCTCGACGACCATATGAGCGAGCTGAAAACATAGAACAGCTCCGATTTGGAACCTTGCCATCACGAGAGGAAGAGACGCCTTGTGCAGGACCCTCAAACTGCAACTTGAATAATCATACCGCAACTCCTAGAGCTCGAGTTGTGGATAGTCCTATTAAGAATAGACCACCTTAGCCCTCCGCCGTACAAATACTCATAGTAACAGGGGTAGCGAAGCCCAATCCGAGCACCGGGCTTCGTGGATGTCCCTAGAAGAGAGATTAGAGAATTCCACCGAGCTAGGAACACTGACCCCGAGCCTCCGATGACCAGTGCAAATGTTGCAGCTATGATCCATCAAATGCTGGCGGATAGCTGTGGACAAAGGAATGAAGACTGGGGAATTGATCGTAGCCACACCCCTTTTACCAACGACATTCTAGATGTAACATTCCCGAGGCGCTTCAACATGCCTCAGATGAACCGTTATGCGGGTAGATCTGATCCAATCCAACATCTAATGAGATATTCTTGGTCAATGACCGCTGCCGCAGCTTCCGACGCTGTAAAGTGCAAAGCATTCCCTATATTCCTGGAGGATGTAGCATTATTATGGTTTACTCGCTTACCAGCAAGATCAATTTCCAATTTCGGGGAATTGAGTGAAAAGTTCGTAGAATAGTTCTGCATTTATGCACAAAGGTCGAAAAGTGTGATTGACCTGTTCCTTGTCAAACAACGACCAGGTGAGAGCTTGAGGGTGTATCTGGATCGTTTCAACCTAGCCGCCACCGAAGTCAAGGATCCCCATGAGCCGACTGTTGTGGCAGCCCTGATTGATGGGGTAGATAAAGATACTGAATTTGGGAGATACTTGGCCGGCAAACCACCTCATACTAGAGAATTGTTTTACAAGAAAGCAAACATACGCTTACGTCAGGAGGAGGTATATGCTAACCGGGAGATGAAAAAGGCAAATAAGGAGGAAATCCAAAGTAATGTCGCCATCAAGCAAATCGGAGACAGCTCGGGAAAGGTTGAAGTCAAAATTGGGAACCGAAGCCAGGGCGGCGGCCTCCAGTCAGGAAACAATGGTAACAGCAGTAATGGCCATAATCGAAAGAGAAATCGGGGGAACGATTCCCAGAGAAGGACCCGTCCCAGGTCTTTCGAAAATTATACGCCAATAAATGATACTTTGGAGAATATATTCATCGACTCGTACAACGTTCTGCAACATAAAAGGCCTCCTCCAAGTGAATCGACGGAGAAAGAACGTGAGACGGGGAAGTTTTGTCTCTTCCATCAGACTCATGGCCACCCTACAAATGAATGCCGTCATCTGAGAGACGTAGTTGAGAGATTGCTCCGAGAAGGGAAGTTGGATGAGTACCGGGTGACTCCTAGAGACAGCAGGCAAGCTATTCAAACCCCGAACCAAAACCAGAATCAACCTGCTGCCAAGCCAACTGTCCAGCAAAAAGGAAAGGATCTTGTTATCAATACCATAATCGGAGGGCTTCACCTAGCCGGGCATAGTTTCAGGGCAATGGACCAGTACGTAAACGCAGCAAGGCATCATCTTGAAGCAAGAGATTGTAGCAACCCTGAGGATAGTGTCCCGGTAAAACAACAAAAGATGATGTCAGACGAAGTCATTTTCCGCAACCGAGAGAGTATTGGAGTCCACGCTCCGACCGAAGATCCATTTTTGATCACAGTTCCTATTGGCCCGGCCACTGTCCATAAAGTTTTAGTGGATAACGGGAGTTCAGTCAATATTCTGTTCTAAAAGACATTCGATCTAATGAACCTTGAATTGAAAGATTTAAAGCCGTGTGAAGGATGGATCCGTGGATTTAACGGGGCTTCAACTGCTCCAATGGGATATGTAGAGCTGCCGGTAACACTTGGGGAAGGAGAACGCCAGAGAGTGAGAATTCTTCCCTTCGTAGTTTTGGATATTGAATCGCCTTATAATGCCTTCTTGGGCCGACCGACCCTAGCAAAGTTCAGAGCTTGTATAGCCCCCTGGTGCTTGTTATTGAATTTTCGTACGGAAGCTGGTGTTGGCATAGTCAGAGGAGATCAGGTTGTTGCACGTGCATGTTACGTTGCAGAGCTAAAGCTACTCTTTAAAGGAAGAGATATTGAGACTAAAGACGCTTCTTCCCCCACAAGGGAGGAGACGTCATAGCAATTAAAGAAAATGACTATAGGTGAGTCGCCCAGAGAACTGACCGAGGATATAGATCCCAGAGAGGATGAAGAGACTGGGGGCAGAATGGCGGCTCCCAACGAAATGACTGTGGATGTACCAATCGATGATAGCGACCCAGAGAAGGTCCTGAAGATTGGATCCCAGTTGGATCCAGTTCGAGCTAAAGAACTGACGGATTTCCTGAAAGATAACTTGGATGTATTTGCTTGGACCCACGCGGACATGTGTGGGATATCTCCATCAATCATGAGCCATTCATTGAGCATTAACCCAAAGCATCCCCCTATAAAACAAAAAAGGCGAATGCTGGGCCCAGAGAGGTCCGCAGCCTTGAAAGAAGAAGTTGAAAAGTTAAGAAGTAACGGATTCATTAGAGACTCAACCTACCCAGATTGGATTTCAAATCCAGTTTTGGTAAAGAAGGCCAATGGGAAGTGGCGTACGTGTATTGATTTTTCGGATTTGAATAAAGCCTGCCCAAAAGATAGCTTTCCGTTACCCAGAATTGATCAGTTGGTAGATTCAACGGCAGGTCATGAGCTTCTCTCTTTCATGGTTGCATATTCAGGATATAACCAGATTCCTATGCATGTTCCAGATCAAGAACACACTAGCTTCATCACTGATCTGGGATTATACTGCTACGTGATAATGCCTTTTGGTTTGAAGAACGCAGGCGCTACATATCAACGGTTAGTGAACAGAATGTTCTATAACAAGATTGGGAAAACGATGGAGGTGTACGTTGACTACATGTTGGTTAAGTCCAGACAATCGTCCGATCACACTACAAACTTGATAGAGATGTTTGGTATTCTTCGAAAGTATGGGATGAAACTCAACCCATTGAAATGCTCATTTGGGGTTGCATCTGGAAAATTCTTAGGATTCATTGTCAGCTCGCGCGGGATTGAAATTAATCCAGACCAGATTGCAGCAATCAGAGACATTCAGGATCCTAGACAAATCAAAGATGTGTAGAGCCTTGCGGGGAAAGTAGCAGCATTAAGCAGATTCATCTCTAGAGCGACAGACAAATGCATTCCGTTCTTTGAATTGATAAAGCGAGGAAAACGCAATTTTAAGTGGACTCCTGATTGCATTGAAGCATTTCAGAACCTACTGAATCATCTGGAGAGACCCCCGATACTGTCTAAGCCGGTGGATCACGAGGACTTATTCGTGTACTTAGCAGTGTCGTCCCACGCGATCAGCTCAGCATTAGTGAGATAAGAAGACAAGGTTCAAAGGCCAGTGTACTACATGAGTAAAAAATTGGCGGCAGCTGAACGCAATTATCCGAGGATCGAGAAGTTGGCGTACAGTTTATTGATTGCATCTAGGAAGCTTCGACATTATTTCCAAGCTCATCCTATCACCGTGTACATAGATCATCCACTCAAGCAAGTTCTATAGAGACCAGAAGCTTCTAGAAGGTTGCTCAAGTGGAACATTGAACTGAGTCAATTTGATTTGAATTTTCAGCCCCGACGATTAATACGGGGGCAAGTGCTGGCAGATTTCATAGCAAAATTTACGGTCTCGGAGGATGACATGGTAAACGAAGAGGCTAACCCACCAAAGTTACTTCTCGATCCTAGTGCATGGAAATTGTATATTGATGGTGCTAGGAATGATAAACGATCCGGTGCCGGAGTGGTGCTTGAAACTCCTGAGAAAAGACTGATATCCTATGCTATCCGGTTGGAATTTCGCGCCACTAACAACGACTCCGAATATGAAGCCCTGATAGCCGGGCTGAGGATCGCAAAGGAATTAGAGATCGCGAAGCTGGACATATTTTGTGACTCCAAGTTGGTTGTAAATCAGGTTTCTGGAAAATTTTGAGCTAAGAGCCCAGGATTGATTTCATATTTGGAGAAAGTGAAGGAGTTGCTGACTGGCTTTGATCACTACAGTATATCCCATATTCCGCGGTCATAGAACCAACAGGCAGATAAATTAGCCAAGATGGCTAGTTCCGACGATCCTGAAGAGATCGGGCTAGCCCCAGTTGAAATGCTTTGGATCCCTAGTATAGATCAGATGGAAATTAATCTGGTACTAGAAACTGAGCCAGAAAGGGAGTCATGGATGACCCCTTTAAAGAATTTCCTAATGAATGGAACGCTTCCGACCAAGAAGAGCGAGAGGCGTAAAGTAATTCGTAAAGCTTCCCGATATGTTCTGCAAGGCGGAGTCCTGTATAGACACGGATTTTCGATGCCTCTCCTTCGGTGTATAGCCCATGACGACATCAAATGTGTACTGCAAGAAGTGCACGAAGGTGAATGTGGCGATCACACTGGAGGACAAACTCTGGCAAAAAAGGTGTTGCGGTATGGTTATTTCTGGCCTACCATAAACAAAGACACGATAAAGTACGCACGACGCTGTGATGCTTGCCAAAGATTTTCAAGGATTCCTAGGGCACCTCCTGGTCAGTTAAAAACAATGACAAGTCCGTGGCCTTTCGCTATGTGGGGAATTGATATCATTGGAACCCTACCTATAGCAAAAGGCGGAGCAAAGTTCACCATTGTAGCTGTAGACTACTTCACCAAATGGGTTGAGGCCGAACCGTTGACTGCAATTACAACCAAGAAAGTGATAAATTTCATTGTCAGGAACATTATTTGCCGGTTCGGGATTCCGAAGATTGTCGTAACTGACAATGGAACCCAATTTGACAACAGCGAATTCAGGAACTTCTGCCAGAAATGCCATATCGAGAAACGATACACCTCTGTGGCATATCCGCAGTCAAACGGACAGGTCGAAGCGGCGAATAAAGTGATCAAGTCCATTCTAAAGAGAAGATTGAAGAGGGCCAAAGCTATGTGGGTCGATGAGTTACCCTTGGCATTATGGGCCTACAGGACAACATATAAATCGGCAACAGGCCATACCCCCTTCTCCCTTGCTTTTGGAGCAGAAGCAGTCATCCCGGTTGAGCTAAAAGTACCATCTCACCGAGTTACTTATTACGATCCGATTACTAATAACGAGTTGCTCCTTGAATCCCTAGATTTAATAGAAGAAAAGAGGGATGAAGCAGATTTGTGTGCCTTGAGATACAAGCAACAGGTCGCTCGATACTACAACAAAAAGGTTCGAGCCCGAACCTTTGAACCCGGAGACTTGGTTCTGAAGCGTGTCTTTCCGCCCCCGACTCATGGGTGCGAAGTGGGAAGGACCGTACTCCATTCTACGAAGGCTTGATAATGGAACCTTTAAGCTAGCTACAGTGGATGGAGAAGAAATCCCCAGAGTGTGGAATGCCCAACATTTGCGGCCTTATCTGACATAAAGATGTCGAATTTATTCTTTTGTTTCGTAGGACCATGTAACAGGCACGACTTGCCTAGAATAGTCCAATTTTTTTGAGCAAAAGATTATAAAGTGGATATAGGTTACGATTTGACCGAACCACTATAAAAATACCGTATGTCGTTTACCTTTATTGCACTATTATTTATTCGCTTTTCTATCTTTATGAAATTTGTTGTAAACTATGCGGCAATCACAGGAACATGTGACTCCAGGTGCCTTCCATCAGAATGGAGAGCAATCCGCAGCTAGAACTTTGAAGGTACAATAGAGTGAATCACATCATTGACAGAACTCTAACCTGGGCGACTGCCAGGAGAGTATAAAAGCGTCCATGATTGAGCGCTGAGAAAGAGCTCTTACCCCGCTGAAGGATCGGGGGGCGACTGAACAGCCGAGCTCGAACTCTAACCTTGGCGACCGCCAGGAGAGTATAAAAACATCTATGATTAAGCGCTGACAAGGATGCTGGAGACTCGACGTCCCCATAATTCCTGCCCCGTTAAAGGATCGGTGAGCAGATCATGATACGAGTTCGAACTTTAAACCGCTGATGGATCGGGAAAGTATAGAGGCACTGGAGATTTCGCGCCTCAAGGACTATAATTCTACTAAAAAACTCCACGTCCCCCGTATTCAAATATAGGGGGCAACATGCATAGGAATTGTTGAATTCTTTCTGTTGCTTGAATGATTTGTAATATAATTTTAGCTTGGTTATAGCCAAATGACTTGTGACTAAATATGAAGAGTTTATTGACTGCATGTACAAGATGACGCAAAAAGAAATAAACTTTCATTCATAAACTACAAACCTACAAGATAAAGAGGAACCTAAACAAAAGTGATGGCCATTCTCACAATTACATTTCATGGCCAGTGGAAAGCCTAAAAATCCTAAGGACAAAATATGAACTGATATCTGCATCCTACTTATGCTGGTGAGGGAGGGGGCCATGTAGGCTTCTTGCTCTTTTTCTGCTTCCCCGACTCCTCCTTGTCAACATCCGAATGATCACCTTTTTTCCTCTTCCTCTTATCAACAAGAGGCTCCGGCGAAGAACTAGAGGATTGAGAGGCTAGTTGTGAAGTTATTGATCGGGAGGAAAATCTTGCGACCAACCCAGTTTTGGGGTCGATCTCGGAAATAGGGGGCACATATACTGGATCCTGTCCCCCTTTCATAAAGAGCAACTGCTCCTCCCCTTCGGCTTGTTGTTCAGTCAAGGTTTCCTCATCATCGCCTCTGCTTTCTTTGGTAATGGCGACTTCCTCTTCATCGCCGTCGTGGCGCCCGTCCATGTCTCTCAAAGCCTCGATGGGTTCAACATCTGGGGGGACATCAGCACCAACACCTGGCAGGATATCAATCTTCTCTGCCTCTTCCTTCTTTTCAGTATCCTTATCAACTGGCCCGCCACCTGTATCATGAGAAACAATTGTTATTTTTGGAGAGAATACGGTTTGCTCAGTTGATTGTCCGACCAGACGACGACAAGTGATAATTGCTTGGGCAAGTTGCGGAGAAAATATAGAGATACCTTCCGCTGATCCTCCATCCAAGCTAGCATCAGAACCCCCGACAGCTGGAGGAGTTGGACCCAGAGGAATCAATGGATAGTCTGGATTGTATTCCTCAATTTCAAAGGCCTTGGGTTCTGCAGCTGAGCTCGGGCCTTCTTCCATTTTATCTTTGCCCTTCGCCTGAGTTTTCTCTTTTTCAATTTCTTCTCGGAGTAGGCGTCTGCCTTTCTCTAAATCCTCAGGTTCATTATCCCAAAGAATGGTCCGCATCAACTCATTCTCATCAATCTCATCAACTCCTAATCGCTGTTTCTCGCTCTCAACGATTGCATCCCATATGTTGGCTAGAGTGACATGGTAGTCTGGGATCCAGGAGATGTTACGGGTCTTGATGACCTGGCCAAGGAAGTCGAACAGCATTTCTTCAAATCCTTCGATATCCTTCTCTCTCTCGAGGAGGTTTTCATTAGAGACAGTAGCCATTTCAATGGCACTTTCCACATTATTTTCAGCAAGAATAGCGCTCTTCTCTGCACGCGCGAGTTGATCATTCAGAATCGCCTTCTCCTTTTCGGCCAGAGCTAAGCTATCTTTCAAGCTTGCCTTTTCTTTCTCCCAAGCAGGTTTTTTGGCCTCGAAGTGATCCTATGCTGTTTTTAGTTTGGTGTTGGCCATCCTGAGATCTTCCACCTCTTTCTTCAATAACGCTCGCTCTTTGCTGTTGGAATCGAGCTCATTATGAAAACGTTGCCTGGCCTCCTCCGGCTCTGCTTTGTAATTTTTAGCATCTCGCTGAGCCAAGGCAAGTAAAGATTGTGCATCTTCTAAGTCCTTCTCCATTTTTACCCTGGCCCTTTCATTGTTATCTATCTTCACTTTGGACCTATGCGCCTCCATCTTAAGCGTTCGGATGACGTCTGAAAGATTAACAACATGTTTCTTCATCGCCTCATACTGCTTGGCTACATGGAGAACGTGTCCGATGACTTCAGTATCCCAATTCCTGGGGACTGGTTCCAAGGTTGGAACGAACATCATCCTTTCGAAGAAGATATCGGGGAATTGTTCTCGTAATTTTTCTAGCTTGGCCTGAGTCTCAGGGCCATGGATACAGTCTTGTGACCCGGGGGCACTCAAACTTTGTTGGCTGGAAGGGACAATGTTAATTTTCTCCCTCTCAGAATCCTTGTTTGGATCTTTGCTTTTATCCTTAGGCTCATGGTGTTTTTTGGATGATCTGCTGTGAGAGGGTGCACTCTTCGGAGGGGTTAAGTCTTTGGGAAGTTGTTTTCCCCCTGTAGGCGGCACTGGATGACTGGGAGGCTTTCAAGAGGTTCGTTTTGATGGAGACCTAGACTGTGAAGAAGTAGGTTTGTGAGAATCCCGAGACCAATGACTGTCTCCCCCTCGGTTGCTGCTACGAGCACACTCAGGATTTGGATGAAGACTGGGTGTGCCTTCACGAAGAGAGCGATAGAAATAAGATCGTTTGCGAGACATCTTTCCTGCAAAAGAAACAAGTACATATTAAAACCTTGAATTCTGTCGGTATAAAAGTGTGGGGTTAGACAGTGCATGTGATTTGTGCATCCCATATAATTCCCCCTAACAAACCAAGGCCCGAAGTCAGGCTCATCTGGGTATTCTCTCGTTCTCCAACTGGAACAGTTGTTTCCTCAGAAATAGGAAAAAATGGCTCCCCTTCGAAGTCTCCCTGTGTATATACATCATCAGGTAAAGGAATCTTGCTCAGTTCTTTAAATAATTGCTCCTCTGTTAAATCATCGGGAGCAACAGGTTCATCCGGTAGAGAGGCCCTTGAGGGGAAACCCCCCGGAGAGACTGGGATTTCCTTAGACTCGTCAGCATGGGCCTCATCTCCCTTATATACATTTAGGTCTTCGTCGTCCTGGATAATTATCGGCGAAGGACTCTTACGAAATTTAGTTTTTCTACTGCCTGTGACGTTCCTTCTCCCTCAGTCGGGGGCACATATTTTTAAGGTTTGCCACCCGCACCAAGTCCAAACCTTATATCCAGAAGGCGGTGCTTGTGAAGATTCTCGTCAGTAATACATTTCTTGATCTTTAGGAAGTCGGATTTGCTTTGCAGAAGAAGGGACAGTCGATTATTGTACACCGAGCCTTCCGTCTTTGGAAAGGCGTGATCTGCTTAGAGAAAAGAAGCATGTTAGTGCTTCGATTTCTTAAACAAGTTATTCATTCAAAGGTTTAAAATTTACTTGATTTAAGCCATCTTCTTGAACACCCGGCCTGTCTCTTTATATAGAACCAATCGTCCTTGGGATCCCCTATGTTGCTGTACCCATCAGACAAAACCTTCCTATTTGCTACCGATTCGAAGAAAGAAAAATTTGGGGTTGCCGTGGAGCGATGCTTGAAAAGGTAAAAAATTTCAAATCTTTAAATGTGAGCTCAGTTTGCAGGATTTCCGCATATGCGATGTATAGGGTGTATAGGGCTACGTAGGAATTGGGATGAAGCTGCATTGGAGCAATACCCAATCGTTTTAGGGTCTCAATGACGATTGGAGGAAATGGAGGAATAGCGCCTACCCAGCACATAAGTCGGCTTAATGTCATATACCCCTCCGGAGCCAAATGAGGTCTATCTTCGCTACCGGGAGTCCTCACATCATCCCAGGGGATCCCGTGTCTCAAGCAAATTCTCTTAAGCTTTATGTCATCAAGTTTGGAAGCTAAAGAGTCAGTGAATTTCTCTATTTCTATTGCACCAGGAATCTCGTCGGGAGCTCGGTCGTCTACTTCGGACTCCTCATCAAGCGAGGTACTCTCGGACGGTTCCGATTCCATTTCTGCCTCATATTCAGATCCGGAATCCTCACCCTCTGGATTAATCGGAAGAACCTCGGGGTTGTGGTGCTCATACACCTCGGGATCCGTCTCTGTATCGGATCTTGAAGGGAACGGTTATCCGACATTACTGTTTAGGCGAGTAAACATGAGAAATAAGAATATAATTATCCGTCCCCCCCCATGTGTGCAAGTGCCTGTATGTGCATTAAAGAAAAGTACGAAGATCAACAATCATCGAAGGATTAGTCGTCATATGCAGTCAACTTATGCTGTTGTTTAGTCCAGAAAGACCATCTTGAAGGCTCTAACCTAACTGTTCAATGTATTGCAGTTACGATGCGTTGTTTAAATTCATACGTGTTTCGGATCGTCAACTAAGTCGGCTTGCTGGAATCTTGGAAATCGGATCGAGATAAAAGGCTTTTCCATGAGGTCAGATCGTTTCACAGAGATCGGATCGCTAGTGAGCTGAATCGGCAATGAGATGTTGACTCATGGGCTGAGTACAGCGATCCATCAGCTCGTGATAAGAGCCCCCCGATCCGTTCCTACTCACATCCCCACGAGCCAACACTCCTCGACCCGATCTGAAGCCTCTCCCACGAACCGACCTGACACCCTCCTTCTCCCTCCTTCTTCCTCCTCCTCGCTCACGAACTCAGACAGCAAAACCCATGGCGCCTCATCAGCCTCCGAGACCTTGAATACCACAAAACTCCGCCTTTCTCCCCTTTCAAGACCGTAAAAACTCAAAGAAGAATAAGGGTGAAAGTACATGAAAGTATTTTTTATATGATTACCTTTTTTAAGTTGGGAGATGGGTGGATTTATGAAAATTGAGGTTAGGGTTTCAATAGGAAAGGCGGCTGCGGCGGAAAGAAGAAGAAAGGGAAGTGAAGGGGGAGGCCCGGCTTATACAGACCAAACCATGACCATTGGTATTCTAGTTTTTGTCCCATTCGGACCATGGAGAATAATGGGCCACCGACTTGAGCCCAACGAAGGAGAGGGTGGGAGCTCCCTCACGCGGCTCGTGATTGAAGCAAACAAGCCCATCGCGTTTCGCAAGGAAAGCCCAGATAATCACCAACTCGAAACAAGTATCTCGTCCCACGGACCGTGAGGTCTCTCGGCGATCCGACTCGACGAATGATTGTTGGAAATAAAAATTCAGGAATACTTGTGAAGAATCTAAAAGGTTTACCTGCCAATTTTTACAATGGGCCCCCCAAAAATCCAGAGATGAGAATTATCCAAGGGATAAAAAAAAATGTCTGAAGATCGACTGAATATTTATACTAACTAAGAGATATGGCTCTTTTGAGCTGTACGACATTCCAGATGGACACGACATTTGATTGGCACCGCATCGTGAAAAGATAAATCTGTAGTTTCGAAGCATGTTCCATCCTCAATAAAACATACTTCGAGGGGGCAAAATGTTGGCTAGCTTTTTGACCAAGCCACCTAGGTCTACACACGAGGCAGACCTGGTGCTTCATCCCTTTGATCCGTGGAGTCTCGATCGCGATCGCTCCATCCAGATCGGTTCTCTATGTCTCCTCCAGCTCGCGATCGCCCCCTGTAGCCTCGATCCGACCCGCTCCTATCCTCACGATCCGATCCGTTCCCAGAAGCGAAGCTGAGGGTTATGACCTAGTCATTCACGATCCACAAACATCGGATCCAGTGACACCTGTCCATAACTGTCATATTAACCAATTCTCCATCAAGCCACGAACCAGTCCGAGATTCTCGAGATTTGTGCTACGTATGACCGCGATCCGCCTAAAGAAATCAGCTATAAATAGCCCAGAGCTTGGCATTTTTGGGGATCTTTTGGCAGTATTGAGTATTGATTCCACCATTACTGTCATACCACTATTTCTTATCAGTTTTACTTCGAGATTACGGAGAGAAATCATAATTGTAAGAGTGAGTTTGAGAGAAATCGTTGGTTGTACTAGCATTCAAAGTATAATCAATAGCATATAAAGTGGACGTAGGCTCGTTAACGCCAAACCACTATAAACCTTGTGTGTTCTCTGCTTTTTCCTCATTTTTCAGTTATAATTCTCTATGAATCAGAACAATTTGGGTGTTAGAGCCAAATTTTGATCTAACAATATATGTATGTAAATTTGCAGAAATTGCAAAATAAGTATAAATATGATAAAAAAGGGCAATTGCACTTACGATTGGAAATGCAACAAGTGTTGTTGGATTCTCCATTGGAATTTGATTGTTGTTCCACATATACTGGCTTAATTAAATAAGCAAAATAATTGTTATTATGAAATTCCATTTAAAAATAAATGTTATTATAAATCTTGTTTAGACAAGTTTAAATTTCATTTATGATAAAAGAACAATTGTTATTCATTCTATTTAAATGAAATATCTTATGGAATTTCACAAACAGTTAATGATATTTATAAATCCTTAACTATGATATGTTTGACATATATATACTGAGAAGATTAAATTTAATGATTTAACTCCAGCACAACTTTAACATTGCTAGTTAGCCCATATAAACAAGAATACATATCAAAACTCCATTATGATGGAATTTTGAAATCGTTTGATATTGAATTATATGAAGAATGAAAATCTTGTTTATTGGGAAAAATAACTGAATCACCATTCACTTGACATAGTGAATGAGTGATAAGTATTGGTTCTCGTACGTAATGATGTATATGGAGCAATGAATACATAAGATGGAGGCAGGTTTTATTACTTCATTATATTTACTAATGGTATCAGTAGATATGATATATGTATCTTATGGAACACATATCAGAATCCTTTGAAAAGTTCAAAGAATTCAAAGTGAAATTAGAAACCGATTTTAATAGAAAATAAATACTTTTTCGAACAGACTGAAAGAGAATATTAAACCAATTGTTTAATGACCATCTAGATGAGTTTGAAATTGTTTCACAACTCACTCCATCTAGAACACCATATTGGAATGGTATGTACGAAAGGAGAAATCGCACATTATAAGATATAGTATGATTAATGATAAGTCATAGAAATCTACCAATATATTAAATTAGAATAACAACGTTTAATCCTATTAAAACAATTTCGAAGACACCATATAAGATATGGACTAGGAAATGTCCTAGTGTTTCTAATGTGTAGATTTGGGATGCAAGGCGTTTATCAAATCTCCTCCCTCTAATAAGATCGGACCCAAATCTGATAACTATTTTGTGGAATATCCAAAAGAAACAAGTGGATATTATAAATCCTTTGAGAATAAAACGTTTATTGCTCGAATTGGTATCCATTTAAAGGAGAGCCAGTCTCTAAGATACCGATGGGAATGAAATAAAATCGAAATGTCTCGAAAACCATAAAATGTCATTGAATCTCGTATAGACAAAAAATTAAGTGGGAGTGACATGATAATTCTAAAGTTATTTGATAACACATTAATTATTGTAAATAATGTAAGTTATAAAACAAGAAATAAATACTGATTCTAAGAAAGAAAATGTTTGGATTAAGAAGTTATAATTGAACATTGTTGATCTACTGATTTACATTGTGATAACAGTGTGCCTAATGCTCAAGCCAAAAACCTTAAACTCACTATTGATCCAAACATATATTTAAGTTCTTATATGAAATAGTTCACAAAAGAAATGAACATATCTACAAAGGTACAAAAGTTGTAATGTTGCAGACCTACAGAATTAAACTCTGTCGCAGCAGAAGTTTAAAGGTCACACTGGTTTCATGAGTATATGATACATGAATGATTGACTCTAGTGCAAGTGGGAGATTGTTAGAGTTTATGCCCTAGAGGAAATCCATTTGATGAGATTGATAACACTGTTGATGTTATTATTTTATTTGGAATAAAATACTCTGTTATTTTGTATTTACTGCATAATACAAAAATATTAACCTAATAGACGTCGTTAAAATTATAATACGGATTTATATAGTTCAAGCAAGTGACTTGAACTTGAGATTATATAATTATTAAGTATTATAATTCTTAGATGTCCCTAGTTATGTTTTATTATTTATAAAGGAAAAAATAAAACATTGAGACTAGTGTGTTGATTGACTAATGGTCACATCTTATTAATCATTAATATACGTGATATTAATGTCAAGACATAAATACGTATTGGAGAATAGCGTATTGGGCTGACCCAACGTGAGAAAACTACACAAAATATAATTAAATGTATCATAAGTTATTCTCATAGTGACAGTGATGTAATGGTCCTCAGAACTGAAATCATTATAATTTTATTTAATGATATTTGTGTTTTGATATCATATAAAATTATTTGTAACAGAGTAACGGTAACGGTGATTATTGGATACATCTCGAATCGAATGAAAATTATGAATGATCTAGATGGAATTTAACCCTACAATATATATATATATATATGTATATTTGTAGTGATATCCATAGGCCTCTTGATTGAATGAGACCGTCAAATGCATAGCCATGCTCAAATATTGATTTGTTTTAAATAGTCTACTCATCAATCAAGATAAAAGAATTAAATTATAAAGAGGGTGATACGATCCATGCCTCTAGTTTGATTCTGGATATATACTGGTTAAACGAATTATATTACATTGATACATTGATAACAAAAGGTTGTATCGAATCGTTTATCTTATTATAACTTGGGTAGCAACGACGTATTGCTAGATGCCAATCACTGTTTATGAATTTAAATATGATTTAAAATCATTGCCAACATTACAATTACCTATAGGGTTACACATACGAAGCGTAACAAACTGTAAACCATTCAATGATTGAATAGAATTTCAATTGGTTGATATTTTATTTTGGCATTGAATTAGTATAAGGGTTGTCTACCTAAATTTATGGAAAACGTTTATTAAAAAAAGGGTACACACTACCTTTAAAAAAATAAGATATGGCGATTGAAATGCTACGATTCGACACTTCCAAACCTCCTTCCAGATCAAAATTCGACCAATTCGTCATGGACTAATCAGGTATGAAATCGAATTTGAAATTAATTTTAATATATTGTTCTTGCGTCGATCCTTATTTTAATCGTTAAATTGTTTAAAATGGATATCAATTAGATCGATAAATTCCAACATGGTTGACACACTTAATTCATAATTAATACGATACTACGATGGTTTTCCGGACCGTTCAGAATAAACTGGAACAATCAAGATATAAAGCATAAGAAGTCACAGATCAGAAACATATGCGTATGTCCCACATCATACATAATACATCATACATCAATCATATATGCTATGCAACCACAAAATATACATATAAGTCCCCATCCAAAAAGTAGACATATCGAATATACATCGATTTACAACACACAAAAAGAAAGTAGGTCCAATCCCAACAGAAGCTCCAAACAAAGCAAGCAAAACAATCCATCAAGCCAGAAGCAAGAAAACAGACTAACCTGCAACTCAGTCTGACCAGAGTAACGAATACATGGGTCGAGTAGGCTAAAACTTATCAGTAGTAAAGGTCTTAATAATAAGCGGAAGAGAGATAACCATTCGTTGTTGCCAACTGAACGATTTATGGTTCATCATGTCATTCATATATGGAATGCATCAATATTTCATCTAACCTAAATAAACGTATTCTACACGTAAGGTATAAAGTTCTTTACAATATCATCTAAATGAGAAATATATCTATTTTAAGAACCATATGGAAGCATCGTTAAAAAACCATCAAAACTTCATAACTCTTCAAAAAGCTCAACAAGAATAACTTCATGATCGAAATCACCATGCAACATAATACAATGTTGCCTTCGTCTCACTCAAGGCTAAAGAAAAGCATCAACATCATGAGGTGAAATCGAAAACATCAAAAACTCTTTACAAATTTGCACATGTTATTCGTCTTGACTAGTACTACTATTATTTGGTACCATGCATCGTGATGACTTGGGGTCATTAACATCTTAACATCATGATAATCTTGATTGACTATAGTTGAATATCACGATGACATCCTAATAACAAAACCTGAGCGATAACATCTTGATGATTGGAGTCTAGTAATGACATCAAGAACATTGTAACGACTCTAATCTTATACTCGGTCAATAGAACTAGTAACCTCTTGAATGTGTCAGAACTTCTCGAATAGGAACCTAATAGGCATTAATGTACATCCCACACCATACATTTGCACCTATTGGTTTACTAAGCGTCGGTCGATGCCACATTAAAAATCAAAATAAAATCACATCAAATAAACACCACCTCACTCATCGGCATGTGAAAATACACAACTCATCGTATCTCTTACTTCGTCAAGTTCTAGGGGGCATCCAGACTTGTCTCATCTCATCGACAAGTAAAAGTGTATCATAAACTTCAAAAAAAATCATCAACCTATCATAAACATCTCGCCTCATATCGTCGGCACATAAAAAATCATGATAAATATTTCTATCCATAATTGCAAATTACCATCTTAACATCCTAAGTTTGCCTCATTTCATCGACAATTGCAAAAAAAAAAATCTAGATTGGTTCTTTGTAGGATGTACTAAGAAGAGTAATTCTCAATCCAATATTTTTTTTGTCAAAATTTGGCAATTTTTAAATCATCTTAAAAACACTTCAAATTAGTTTCGATCGTATAAGTCTGATATTAACTGGTACAATAAAAACACATGTCTCATAGCACGTATTTTCACCACATTGTTCAATTCTCATTGTTTTACATTCGAAAAGTGAAAGAAAAATTGGTTTATTATCATTGAAAAATAATTTACCAAAGAAATCGGGTTTTCAAAGAAAACCATAGAAATACGTTTGTTAAAATTCTACTTTGCATATAAAATAAGTATAGTTTAAATACTTTTATTACTTAGAAATAGTTTTAAAAATATTTAAAATAAAATGTTTAACACCATAATTACCGAGCTAGAGCATGCATGATGCATATACATGTTCATGGATGCAAACAACTTTCAAGTGGTTTGAAAACAATACACGCACTAACCATACAAAACAAAACACAGGATAGCGGATAAAATCCACTGTTTTGAGCTGGAAAAAATTAGAGTTTTTAAACATACTCTGAATGAAAGTGATTACATATAATTCAAGCTTTCCGAAATGACCAAGATCATCAAACTCTGATAAATGGTTCAGTAGTTATGGCTATTTTACTAACAGTCACTAACTTAGCCTATAGCTATGTATTAACAGGATATATACAAATACTTACGATTTAGCATAGAAAAAGCCAAAATCTAGCTAAATGATTATGAGAAAATTCTAGCCTAGATTCTAAGCTTTCAGGAATGACCAAGATTGTCAAATTCTGACCAACGGTTTAACAGTTACGACCACTTTACAAACAATCACAAACTCTGCCTGTAGTATATTAACAGGACTGAGACAAGCAATTGCGATTTAGCATTAAAAACTTCGAAATATGGCAAAAGTGATTAAGATGAAAGTTGTACCTCATTTTCTAATTTTTCTGGAGTGTCCAAGATTGTCCAATTCCGATTAGTGGCCAAAAAGTTATATTTGATATACTTTTCAGCCATTAGAGTTATACTTTTTTCTATGCAAAAACCCTCTTGAGTTTGTAACTTTGACACCAAATAAGAAGGTCCAAACGGACTCTAAACTCAATGAAATTTTGCAGGCATGAACTTTAATGAATGCTCTACAAATTGAAAAAAGTTTGGCATCAATCCGACACCGGACGAGTAAGATATGGGCAATCCAATTTGCACCATTTCAAAAACATTTTTGGTTTAAAGCCTCCTGTAAGCTATTCTTACCTTAGCATATAGTGAATTGCAGCGACAAGAAGGCAATCTAGGCAGAAAAAAGATGACTTTATAGCTGAAATAAGCCTCTAAATCCCTATAGAAGAAGAAAAATTGACATACAAAGCCAAAACCATTATTTACAGGCAATCCCAAATTCTTAATTCAAAATTTAGGTGAATTCAATAGTAGAGTTGGTAGGATATTACCTGAGATGGATTACTTACTTGGAATTTAACTAGATTTGGCAAAAGTTAGGGTTAGGATTTAGTTTAGAGAAATGGCACCCATTGGAATGTCATTTCTTTTTTATATTATGCTTCTAAATGGGGAAGTAGAAGAGTATGTACAATTCTTGTAACACCCCGCATTTTTAATTAAATAATAAAAATGAAATTTGAAGAGTTTCCATAATTTGGTGAAGGGCTTAGTGTCATTGCGTTTGTTAGATCCAAAATTGGCTCTAACACCCAAGTTGTTCAATTATGCAGAAATTAACATCAGAAAAAATACTAGAAAACCAGAAAAGACACGAGATTTATAGTGGTTCGGCGTTAATGAGCCTACGTCCACTTTATATCTTTGATTATACTTGGAATCAAAGTACAATCGATAATTTATCCCTCAATCTCACTCTTACAATGTTTATTCACTCTATAATTTCGAGACAACTCTGAGTAGCAACAATGGAGATATGATAATGGTGGAATCAGAGCTCTCAATTGCCAAAAGATCCTTAAATATGCCAAGTTCTGGGCTATTTATAGGTGATTTCTTCATGCGGATCGCGGTCATACGTGGCACACATCTCGAGAATCTCGGACTGGTTCGTGGCTTGATGGAGAATTGGTCAATATGACAGTTATGGGCAGGTGTCACATGATCCGACATTTGCGGATCGTGGTAGACTTGGTCATGGCCATCTCCTTGTCTTTTGGACTTGGATCAGATCGTGAAGAAGAGGAGAGGGCGGATCAGATCGAGTATCGGCGCCGCGATCCGGGGATGTGTCACGATCCGAGGAGAACGATTGACCACGATTGAATGCTTGAGGGGTTGGACACTTAGGGCCTCATATTTTCTTTGCTTTTGAACTTTGGTGGCTAGGTCGAAAAGCTAACCAACATTTTGCCATCTCAAAGTATGTTTTATCAAGGATGGAACATGCTTCGAAATTGCGGGCTCATCTTTTCATGGAGCGATGGGAATCAGAGGTTGTGTCTATTTGAAAAGTCATATCACTTCAAAAAGTTGCATCCTTTGACTGGCATAAATATTGAGTTAGACTACCAATTATTTCCTTGCTCATCGGGTAATTTTCATCTTTTAAATTCCCGGAGATATCACTGTTGAATCGCCAAGTAAGTCTCAGAATTCATTGTAGAAAATAGTATTTAGTTTGTATTTCTGCAAGCCCAAAGCTCCATCTTTCCAATTCACAAATCATGTTGAAGCTCAGATCATCGTTTTACGTTGCGGATCGTGGAGGGCTGTGCGACACATCTAGAGGGGAGCGCCCCTTGTGCCAACGACCGTTACCCGGAAGGACCCATACTTGGACCGTGGCGGGGCTTCTTTTATGCTTCGCAGCCCACTAGGCCAAGCGAATCAAATGAGACAAAAAGGGGAATACGAGCAGTCATCAGTCCACCTATATAAACCGACTTGCTCTCTCCTTTCCCTTTCTTCTTCGTTCGTTGCTGCCGCCAGCTCTATTGAGTGAAATCCTAGCTTTCAATTCTCCGAAAACCCAATTGTTTCCTAATTTTTAGAAAGGTAATCATATTTGAAATGTTTTCATGCGATTCTATCCTCGTTTTTCTTGGGTTCCCACTGGCTTGAGAGGAGAGAACGGCGGAGTTCTGTGGTGTTCGGGGCTTTGGAGGCTGATGAGGCGCCATGGGTTTTGCTGTCCGAGTTCAGATATGGAGAGGAGGAAAGAGGAGGAAGAAGGAGGGAGAAGGAGGGTGTCAGGTCGGTTAGTGGGCGAGGCTTCGGATCGGGTCGAGGAGTGTCGGCTCATGGGGACGTGAGTAGGAGCGGATCGGGGGCTCTTATCACGAGCCGATGGATCGCTGTGCCCAACCCACGAGTCAACATTTCATTGTCGATTCATCTCACTAGCGATCCGCTCCTGCTATCACGACCCGATTCGTTCCCAGAAGCCAAGCTGAGGGTTATGACCTAGTCATTCACGATCCGTAGATATACTATGATCCGATCCTAACTGCACGATCCCGCTTGATGAACTTGTTAAATAAAAAATGTGACCTAACTCTGATATATCGATGGATAGTTAGGCTAGAGCCCTTAAGAGATCCTTCTGGACTGAATGACAGCATAATTTGACTGCTGTTGACAACTAATCCTTCAATAATCTTGTTAACTTTTATGCTTTTCTTTAACGTATGCACAGACACACACTTGCACTTGCACACACACAGAACGGGTAATTGTATTCTAATCTCTCATATTTGCTCACCAAAACAGCAATGTCAGATAATCGTTCTCCTGAAAGATCAGAAACAGAGGTGGACCCGAAGGTGTCGGAACACCATAATCCCGCGATTCCTCCAATTAATCCAGAGGATGAGGATTCTGAATCCGAATATGAGGCTGAGACAGAGTCAAATTCATCTGAGAGTACCTCGCTAGAGGAGGAGTCCGAAGTGGATGACCAAGCTCCCAATGAGACTCCCGGCGTTCTAGGAATTGAGAAATTCACTGACTCTTTAGCTTCCAAACTAGACGATATAAAACTTAAGAAAATTTGTTTGAAACATGGGATCCCGTGGGATGATGCGAAAATACCCGAAAGCGGAGATAGACCTCATCTTGCTCCAGAAGCGTACATGGCAATCAGCCAACTCATGTGCTGGGTAGGCGCTATTCCTCCGTTTACTCTAATCGTCATTGAAACCTTAAGACGATTGTGTATTGCCCCTATGCTAACGCAGCCTTGTACACTCTATATGTTGCGTATGCAGAGATTCTGCAAACTGAGCTTACTTTTAAAGACTTGAAATTCTACTATCACTACAACAAAATCACCATATTACAGCTTTAATTTTAAAACTGTGCGTAAAGCACAGTTGTAATAAATGATTTTTTACAACTGTGCAAAACGCACTGTTGTAATAAATGTTTTTTTACAACTGTGCAAAACGCACTGTTGTAATAAATGTTTATTTACAACTATGAAAAAATCACTATTGTAATAACATATATATCACAACTTTTCATTTTATTCGTTGTAACAGAGATGCCTAGTACAAACTTCATGTTTATAATTAATATATATATATAATAACTAATTATATTGATATTTAATAATAATACTTAATAATAATAATTAATAATAAACATGGGAATCAATAATATTTGTCAATTATTATTAAATAATTAATAGTTAAAATGTAGTAATTTTTTTAATAGTTAATGTATGTTAACTAGCTACTTTATTAATTAATAGTAACATAAGCTTGTAATAAGTATTACTCTCGATTATAATTAACTAAGTAGAAAATAAGTAAGAGTTAATTAATTAATAACTATTATTAACAAGTAATATTTGATTTGGTAGTAACTATTTCAGCAGTTTTAATAAATATAATTTTGGCAAATTTGTTTGTTCAGCAGTTAGCAACCGCGCTATCGTTTGTGCGCTTTTGATAGATTTTTTTTGTTTGCGTGTAAACTTAATGTTGTAATTCCAAGGCATTGCTTATGATCTGCCGGCTTTTGACAATTTTAATTACAAAGTAATATTTAATATTTGGCAATTAAATTATATAATAATTCATAAAAATATTGACGATAAATATAACATTTATAATAAATAATAAATAAGATTTTAATAAACAATAAAAAATAAATACAAATATATAATAATTAATAACTAAGACTAAATAATAATTATTAATTTGAAATGTGGCACAATTCAAAGCATAATGTTGAAAACGTTTTTTGAGAATAGTGGAACATAACTCAGCTCCGAGCCGATTTCTCACCCCCCGACACTTAACAAAATTTCCATCCTTCTTCAATTAATCTTCCCACTGTGTGAATGAAACGTTGTGCCTTTTGACATCGGTTGACAACATTTCTTTCGTATTCCATTGTATTCAATTCCTTTTCCATCCGTTCACAACATTTCCTTTTCCATCCGTTCACAGTACATTTACTTTTCCATTGTATTCCACCGCAAACCCTAATTCCCCTTTCGATAACCAGGCGGCATAGCGATCTCCTCCACTTCACATCGCCACTGCTTGATCGTCGCTCCTCAATCGCCACTGCTCGATCGCTGCTTCTCAATCGCCACTGCTTGATCACCTCCGTATCTTGCCTGCGTTCTCTCGCTGGTAAATTTTTATTCGTTGTCTCAATTGCACGTGATTTTACTGTAATTTTATTGTATCCCTCTCGCTGATGATCATGATAACGCTCCCCGTCAGTATTTCCCATATATCAAATCCCTTACACATGCAAAGCTTGACCAACTTTTTGGCTCATGCTACTGTGTCATATTGATTGTAACAATGCTCCTTTTAGGTTGAACTTTGTATATAATTTGATGACAAACCTCAATAATGACCAAGAAACTGATGCAAGTTTATAGGGTATGTTGTATTATCACTTATTTTATTTATATTTATGCTAAGGAAAGCTGAGGAAGTCATAGAGATGAATTAGTTGTTGACTCTATCCTTGGAATAGCTATTATAAAGTTCATATTTTAATGTAAGATATAAAAATTAATTGTGCTGAAACTGTTAATTTCCATGTGAAATCATAATAATTCATTGTCATTAATACTGTACATTTCCTTCTTAATCTGTCCATCTCTTGACAAATTACCATGGCAAACATCTACATTTCCACTGCTGCTTATTTTTCCCTTCTTTACTACCCATTATGTTTCTTCGATCTCACCAAACCCTATCATCCATTTATTATTTGTTTATTTTCATCTCCATATTTCTTCATCTAATTGTAATTCCTATCAATTTGCAGTCACACTCGTTTTGGACATGAAATATGAAATTCGATCATATATATGCATATACACATGCGCATATGTATAAACATGTATTTGGTCATACGTTGATTTTGTATATTTAGTTTATGATATTGACTTTTTGAATTTTACGGGTTTGGGTATTTGCCATAAACGACCAGTATGCTAGAATGACCAAAGTTTGTTCGCTTGCATTTCATACTTTGTACTGCGGTACTGACTTTATAGGCTGGAATATATATATATATACACACACACATTATACCAGCATTATTTTTGTATACAGTTAGGATTAAGTTCAACCACAAAAGCATGGGTTAATACTGGTTAATCATTTATTAAATATACACCTATAAATATACGTATATATATGTAATTGGCGACACCTTAAACCAGGTTCATATATGTATATGCTGTTAAGACGGGGTAATATATGTATATATGTCACACTATATATGTAATTGGCGAGACCATAAAACAGGTTGAAAACTGGATATATGTCACACTATATATTAGGTAGAAACTTGTAGGCATGTTAGTTTAGCATGTACTCGGCTGCCCTGGCATGTTAGTGGGAAGAATTAACAGGTTATTTCATTACTTGAAGTTATCAAACGATGTTGAAGATCGTAATAGGTGGAGGCCTCTGAAGTCGACCCATGTACTATCCACTTAATGCAGAAATATATTGCTTATTCGTGCACAGCTAAGCTGTGGACAACGCCATAAAAGCTATTTAACTGCAGAAGTAGACTGCTTATTGGCTCACACCTACCTCTGGACGGCAAAATGAAAGCTATTTACATAAAGAAACAACCGGAAAAATACATAATTTAAAGAAGAATTAATACAAATTTTCATTTGAATTATTTAGATATTAAAATATGCAGCCTAGAAAAATAGTTCAAAGATTTAAGGAAATATGTCTAGATACGGCAATGTAAATAGTAACTAAGTGATTTAATGAGACATGTTGAAGACATATCTGTTTTTTCCCAGTTTGGTTTTGCAAGTTTAGAACAAAGGAACATCCCTTACGATTGGGTTAACAGGATGCTCCATGCATCAACCTGAGTAGCCAGGTGAAACTGAAAAAACATACGCAAGTATGATAATGTTAGTTATAGTTAGGATTTGATGATTTTTGTATTTGAGATGATAAAATGAATGTTGTAACATGCAGTGTAGTCAAGGCGAAAAAGCCCCAGGCTGGCGCCTAGGGCTTTTTTAGGCGCTTTGAGCATGACTTTTGCTATTTTACAAAAAAAAACACTTAAAAACTGCATTGAACAAAATCTGCCATAAAAAACTACACTTAAAAAAACTGCACTTTAATAACTACACCTAAAAACTGCACTAAAAAAACAGCACCTAAAAAACAACATTTGTTTTATAAAAAAACTGCACTGCACTTTGTTTTATAAAAAAAACTGTACTGATTTTTTTTAAAAAAAAAAAATTGCACTGATTTTTTTATTAAAAAAAAACTGAATTTGTTGAAACTTAAAAAAAAAACTGCATTTGTTCCCAAAAAAACAGCATTTATTGAAAAGTTCAAAAAAAATACTGCATTTTTTCTTTAAAAAAAAAATTTGCATTTGATTAAAATTAAACAGCATTTGTTTAAAAATAAATTGCATTTCTTCAAAAAGAAAAACATACACTTACTCTTGTTTAACAAAAAAAACTGCTGTTCAAAGAAGGAAACGAGAAAAAAACTTACAGAATAAAATATTTCTAAAGGCTCGAGCTTTGATCAGATAAGATTGAAGTAATGGGTAAAATGAGCCCCTAATGTGGCACTGTCTTATGTGGATACTAGATCTCCCTTTAATCTGCAATGGTTGGAAAGAATTTTGAAACACTTTATTTTTACAGATTCAGAAACGCCAAGAAAGGCACAACAAATTCAAGTTTTTTCCTCCTCTTCTCCTTGCTTATGTCTTTCAACACTTTCGTTTTGAGGTTACAAATTCAATGCTCTCATCTTTGCGGTCAATTCAACAGATTGTTTGAATCGGTCTCCACAGTATTACCACAATTAATTAAGAAGAGTAATCCTCTTGACTTCATAGTAATTTGAAAATCGATTTTCTTTAACTCGCAGCACCAATTTGTTTGTTTAAATGATCGGTGAAAGCAAATAACGTGTTAAGCAAAATATTGTCGCTTTGCCACTTCATCATATATCTAGAGTCCACACCAACATATGTGTTATATAATGATCCAGAATTGGACTGGCTTAGGTAGATTTTTTTTTAAAAAAAAATGGAAATGGAGTAAAATTACACTACAACAGGTTTTTATTTTTATGGAAAAAAAGGGGAGAGAGGGATACAACACGCTACATGTACAAAATGGAGAAAAAAAGTCATTGAGGTTTCTCCCAGACTTGATTATACAATGATAATATCCATGATCATACGTCGATAATGGCACCCAAGTATTCCAAAAATGCATGAATTAGCTGACCAGAACTGTACATGACACAATGCGTTCCCGCTTTTCTCAACCTTGTATATCTTGACCTTCTGTTGATCATTTAAATGACCTCTTACGGTTTTTAGGAGAATATATAAGACCTTATTTGACCTTTTTATTTTTTGCGTTGCTGTAGCTTAGACGAAAAACAATAACATTCAAATTGTTGGTTAGTTGACTATTGACTAGCTGATTAGCTTCTTTGACTCTTCATTTTATTGTGAAATATTCGACACAATAACCAAAAAATTGGCCCCCCTTGCCAAATTTCTGATTAAGTCCCTGATTTCTGTAGGAGTATATTATAACATAACAAGCAAATAAGCTTATCACAAACAATGCAGTTAGGTTCTATACGATCTATACTCCAATTTCTTTGTTTAGAAGATTAAGAGCCGTGCTTTCAAACAATGTCACATAAAAAGCACCCAATCGGAAATTGAAATAAATTTAGTGAAAATTTCAGTGAAAACAATGAATAAATGTTATCGAACAGAATAGGAAAACAAAAATTCTCAACGGATGTCCATCATCTTATGCAACAAGCGAAAATAAATGGGAATGCTTCTTGGAGCTATGAATACCTTTAAGTTGAGAAGCAGTATCATCGCGATCGATAGCAAGAATAAGATGAGTGCCCAGATTAGTATTTATAAATACTAGGAAAGGCGATGATGTTGAACCCTCCGTAGCCATTGCAGACGGGAGAAAGACCCTTTCACTTTGCAGAATTAAAATTTTGCATAAAAACAATTGTTAGCGACAAATATAATTTGAATGTTAATTAATATACTGCTTATGTTCAAATTTTTATCTGCTAAACCAGTAACCAGTAACCATTAATACTTACCACTTTATACAATTAGTTTTGCACTGAGTTTTGCACTGGGTAAAGAGAGGAGTCATTTTTCAGTTCATTCCCAATCTTGTTATACTGAACTTATTATTATTATTTACAGTCACACATAGGAAGCAATACCTTGACAGCTCAACAGAAACAAATTGCACAACAAGCAGCTGAAAAGGATATGCAAGCAGGTGAAAATGAGGCCAGCAAAATCGCTCCACGGACCAAACAAAATGGAAAGAAAGCTGCAAATGATCAGGGTAGTAGACCAATTCAGCAATATAAACAACTTGGAAATCACGCTGAAAACGATCACGCTAAAGAAAATGAGGGCAGAAAATGTAAAGTACTGAATTGGGACAAACAAGTAGTTGTTGAAGGAAGATTGGCATCCACTGATCCAGAAGCTTTGGTGCACTTTAAAAAGATTGGAACGCAAGGTTGGAAAATTTGGGTTGATGCGGCGGTGGATGCAGAAGCTTTCTTGTGGAGGCCGACTGCCGAAATGACTACTATTGGAGAAGTCGTTGGATCGACTGTGGCCTGGAATAAAAATTATGTTTCCTTCAGCTAGAGTGCTTTCGAGGGTATGCAACTTTTTGTGGACAGAACTTCATCTTTCTTATGTATATTTTGGGTTAGATCATATGTATTTTGAAACGGTAATGTGTTTGGTGACGGGTTAAGTTGGTGATGCATGTACTACGTACGTTTGTTTTATGTTGATCGAATATTATGTCAAGTAATATATATGAAAGATTCTGTGTAGTAATATTTGTTGCCTTGAAATGTCGATCATATTATTATTAATATATATGAATTTGTTTTACTAGTCAGGTTTATATAAATTACAACAGAAAAAAAGTTGTAATAAGCCATGTTACAGCGGTGTAAAAATGTTGTAATATTAAGGAACTTACAACGGTGTAAAAATGTTGTTATATCTATGATCTCACGATATTACAATATCTACAACAACAGGATAAAAGTTGTCATACAATTTATTACAATGGTGTATAAATGTTGCTATATCTATGATCTCACGGTATTACAATATCTACAACAACGAGGATAAAAGTTGTAATAAAGTCTATTACAATGGTGATAAAAGTTGTTATACGTATGCTCTTACTTTACTACAACATATACAACAACGGAGAGCTAGAGTTGTAATAAAATTTATTACAACAGTAAATAACTGTTGTTAAATACTACTATTACAACGGTGATGCAATGGTGTAGAAAAGTTGTAGGAGATTTGAATATATTACAACTTCCGCATACACGACGGTTCAGGCACCGTTGTAAAATGATACCACAACGGTGTTGCACCGTTGTTATAGGGCGAATTTGTTGTAGTGTATCTTTTCAAGCACCGTTCCGTAGCGACTCCAAATTTCTCATTCTTTGAATCAGTAGCCAACAGGAAGGTTCTGTCCGATGGTTACAGCAACATAGGGGGTCCCAAAGATGATTGGTTTTACATAAAACACCAAGCTGGGTGTGCGAGGAGGTGGCTCAAATCTAGTAAGTTTCGAGCCTCTAGATGCATGACTGAATTACATAATCGAAGTATTAACATGTTTCCTTTCCCTTTGCATAGATCACACATTCCCTAAGACAAAAGGCTCAGTGTATAACGATCGATTATCCCGTCTTCTAAAAAGCAAGTCTGACTTCTTGAGAATCAAGAAATGTATTACCGACGAAAAGCTTCACAAATATCATCTTTTGGACATAAGATTCGGACTTGGCGCGGGCGGAAAACCTTACAAGTATGTGCCCCTAACTGATGGAGAAGGAACTTCTCAAGTTGCAGAGACAACTACTCTTCGCAAGAGCCCTTCGCCGATGATTAATCAGGACGACGAAGATTTAAACGTGTATAAAGGGGATGAGGGACGAGCTGATAAATCAAAGGAGGTTTCAACCTCCGAGGGGGGGTCTCCACTGAGGACTTCATCGCCAATTGAGTCTGTCGCTCACGATGAATTAACGGAGGAACAGGTTTTCGGGGAATTAAGTAAAATTCCTTTGCCAGATGATATTTATACCCAAGAAGACTTCGAAGGGGAACCAATCTTTCCCTTTTTCGAAGAGACGAGTGCCCCAGTTGGAGAAAAAGAAGTTAACCAGACGAGCCTAGCTTTGGGCCCTGGTCTGTTTCAAAAAAGGGGATTCCAGAGGATGCACAAAACACATGCACCATTTATCATAACACTCTTTTGCTACTGTGGTTCACAGTTCTAACACGCACTTGTTTTCTTTGTAGAAAAAATGTCTCGCAAACGGTCTTATTCCTACATTTCCCTTCGCGAGGGCACACCAAGCCTCCTTCCAGACCCTGAGCACACTCGTAGCGATAGTCGGGGATGGGATAGTCGTCAACCCTGGGATTCTCATCAATCTTATCCAACACGACCTCGATCTCCGCCGAAGAAAAGTTATGGAAAGCCACATAGTCGTCCAATGCCACGAGCTGGGGGGAAGCAACTTCCTAGGGATTTAACCCCTCCAAAAAGCACTCCTTCTCACTCCCAATCTTCTAAGAAACACGCCGAGCCAAAGGACAAGGACAAAGATGAGGGCAGGATTATAGAGAAGGTGAAGACAGTTCCTACTTCCTCTGGTGAGCGTGGCTTGGACACTAATGCTACAAGGGATGTTGCCCCCAGTTCTGAGATCACGGCCTGGTTAGAGTGTTCACGAAAACAGTTTCCCGACATTTACTTTGAGAGGATGGTGTTCATCCCAGATCTTGAATCAGTCCCCGAGGATTGGGGCACAGAGGTGATAGGGTATGTGTGCCATGCAGCTAAACAATACGGGGTAATGAAGAAACATGCGGCTACACTCTCTTCTATCATCCGCCGGATGGAGACGGACGCAGTCAGGGCCAGTGTAAAGATTGACAATGATGCTAGGGCTAGGTGCAAAATGGAAAAAGAACTGGAGGATGTACAGGCCCAACTGGCTTTAGCTCGGCAAGACGCAGAGAATTATAAGTCCGAGTTGGAAAGTGTTAGGGAGCGTTTTCGCAACGAGCTTGACTTAAATAGCCAGGAACGGGTGGCCCTGAGGAAAGAAGTTGAGGATCTCAGGGCTGTTAACACTGAACTGAAGACAGTTCAGGATTGCTTTTCTGCTGAGAAAGAGGCTTGGGAGAAAGAGAAGGCGAGCTTAAAAAATGACATGGCCCTTGCCAAGAAGGAGAAGGAGGTTCTAAATGATCAACTTGCTCAAGCTGAGGAGCGGGTAGCTGTCGCCGAAAGCAATGCCAATAGCACTCTTGGGTCAGCAGCTGCTGCGGCTGATACGCTTGCCAAAAAGAGAAGGATATAGATAGCTTTGAAGAATTGTTGTTCGATTTCTTTGGTCAAGTTATCAATCGTCGGGATATCTCTTGGATTCCCGACTACCATGTTACCTTGGCCAATATATGGGACGCAATTGTCGAGGGTGAGAAGCGGTGACTCGGGGTCGATGAAACTGACGAGCACCAGCTGATGCAAACTTTTCTCAGAGGTGAAGAGCCCACGGCTTTGGAGGAAGGTAGACGCCTTATCAACGAGGAAATGGAGAGGGAGAAGAGCAAGCTCAAGGGTAAGGATAAAGTTGGCGAGAGCTCGAGTTCGATAGTAAAGCCCAGAACCTCTGAAGTTGAGGGATATAATCCCGATGATCCATTAATCCCCTTGGCACCTGCTCCTCCGATTGTCGGGACCACCAGTACAAGTCTAGGAGACGAGTCAGCCGAAGTTATCTCCATATTTTCTCCACAGTTCATTAAAGCAATCGTAACTTGTTGTCGTCTCATGGGACAGTTAACTGACATGGCCACATCTCCTCCCAATTTGCTAACCCTTATTTCTAATGTGTAGGTACCAAAGTGGTCGAAAAGGGTGCAGAGGAGAAGGCAGAGGCTGAGAGGGTTGAGATTCCCCTGAGTTCTGGTATAGAAGCTTCCGAGGTCTCAAAGCAAACTGGGGGCTCAACCAGTGATAGAGTTACAATGGCACCCGTGGAGCCTGGCGTTGGCGCTCCTACAGACGCCGAGATCATTACTGCTCTACATGACTCAGACGGCGGTCATTGAGATGAGGAAGAGGAGGTAGAAATCATTGACGAGGCCAAGGGTGATGATAGCAAAACCTTGGCTGACATACAGGCTAGGAAGGAGAAGCAGCTAGCTCTTAAGAGGGAGGAACAGAATCCTGTGTTCGTGACCCCTATTTCTGAAATCGACCCCAAGACCGAGTTGGTTATGGGATTCTCTTCTAGGTCGATAACTTCATAGCTTGCCTCTAAACCTTCCAGTCCTCCGCCGGAACCCCTTGTCGACAAGAGGAAGAGGAAGAAAAGCGACTGCTACGGTACCGATAAAGAGGAGTTAGAAAAACAGAGGAAGGTTAAGAAATCAAAGCCATCCCCCAAGCGCAAATAGAATGCAGCCATTGGCTGATGTTTTAGGATTTCTTTTGGCCAAAAGATGTAGTTGTGAGATTGGCCCTCATTTTTCGCTTAGTTTCTTGTTTTTTGTATATTCGTTCTAGTAAATAAGGACCTATTTCTTTTGCATCACAGTATTCCTGCAAATTCATCATGTCAGCAGAGTTCAAGTAATCATAATTGAAGCTTTCATAGTTAAATGTTAAAGTTGTAAGTAACGATCATTAATCATAACGAAAACAAACATCGGGAAATACATGTGCTAAGTAATCGTGTAGTAAGGCACGTGTACATTCCTAATTGATCGTCATTATAGTGCCTGGCCAGGGCGTGTTGGCGATCGATTAGAATTGTGTTCGTACTACCCCGATTTTTACTTCGGGTAATGGTTCTTGTGGCGCTAAGTCTCTAGCGCTTTTATACTCTCCCGATCCTTCAACGGGTTAGAGTTTGCGTGGCACTAAGTCTCTAGCGCCTTTATACTCTCCCGATCCTTCAGTGGGTTGGAGTTTGATTTTTGGTTTGCTCATCGATCCTTCAGCGGGGCAGAAGTTCTGGGGGCGCTAAGTCTCCAGCACCTTTATACTCTCCCGATTCTTCAGCAGGTTAGAGTGTTGCCAAGGCAGTTTTATCATGGTGCACCTGCACGCCTCGGGGACGTCATCTTCGCATCCTTTATATTCTCTCCTTGATCTCAGGAGTTAAGTTGTAATGCAATTTACCTTGCTGTACCTTTTGAAGCTTTAATCATTGTGAACTTTCCGATTCGCCGAATGGTATCTTGAATTAGTTATTTTGAGATTACTACATAAATTTTAAAAAAATTCCTGAAATGGTAACAGTATATATATTGATCAAAATAAAAGAGTATATAAGAAATGGTGCAGTAAGGGTAAATAACACACAGCATTTTTATAGTGGTTCGGTCGAATCATGACCTACGTCCACTTTATAATCTTTTGTTCAAATAACCAGACTGTTCCTAGGCAAGTCGAGCCTTTTTACGTGGTTCAAAAATCAAAAGAATAGAACTGACACTTGTTATGTCAGGTAAAGCCGCAAATGCTGGGCATTCCACACTTTGGAGATTTCTTCTCCATCTACGGTCGCTAGCTTGAAGGTTCCATTATAAAGTCTTCGTAAAATGGAGTACGGTCCTTCCCATTTCGGGCCCACATGAATCGGGGCCAGAAAGAAACGTTTCAGAACCAAGTTTCCGGGTTCTAATGTGCGAGCTCGGACTCTTCTGTTGTTGTACCGAGCTACTTGTTTGTTCCTCAAGGCACGTAAGTCGGCTTCGTCCCTTTTTTCCTCAATCATGTCCAGGGATTCAAGGAGCAACTCATTGTTGGTCATCGGGTCGTAATAAATGGTGCGATGGGATGGTACTTTTATCTCGAACGGAATAACTGCTTCAGCTCCGAAAGCTAGGGAAAATGGGGTGTGACCCATTGCCTACTTGTACGTCGTTCTGTAGGCCCATATTGCTAGGGGCAATTCATCAACCCACATAGCTTTGGCCCTCTTCAACCTTTTCTTCATAATGGATTTGATTACCTTATTTGCTGCTTCAACCTGTCCGTTCGATTGTGGATGTGCCACAGAGGTGTATCTTTTCTTAATGTGATACTTCTGATAGAAATCTCGAAACTCCATGCTGTCGAATTAGGTCCCATTGTCGGTTATGATGACTTTTGGAATCCCAAACTGACAGATGATGTTCTTAACAACAAAGTTGATCACTCTTTTGGTCATGATCGTGGTCAAAGGCTCTGCTTCTACCCATTTAGTAAAATAATCCACGGCCACAATAATGAACTTTGCTCCGCCCTTTGTTATGTGGAGGCTTCCAATGATATCAATTCCCCACATAGCAAAAGGCCACGGGCTTATCATTGTCTTCAACTGGTTAGGGGGCGCCGTAGGGATTTTGGAGAACTTCTGGCAAGCATCACAACGTCGTGCATGCTTGGTTGCATCCTTGTTTAGAGTGGGCCAGAAATAGCCGTATCGCAATATCTTCTTTGCCAATGTTTTCCCTCTTGTGTGGTCGCCACACTCACCTTCATGGACTTCCTTCAGCACACGCTTGATGTCGTCATGGGCAATGCACCGGAGGAGAGGCATCGAGAAACCTTGTATGTACAGGACTCCGCCTTGCAACACATATCGGGAAGCCTTCTGTATGACTCCGCGCCTCTCGCTTTTCTTACTTGGCAGCGTTCCATTCCTCAAGAAATTCTTCAAGGGGGTCATCCATGACTCCCTTTCAGGTTCAATTTCCAGTACCGGATCAACTTCCATCTGATCCACACTGGTGAACCGTAATACTTCAATCGGGACTAGCTCCGTATGTTCTGGATTATCGGAACTAGCCATCTGTTCTAACTTGTCCGCTCTTTGATTCTCTGCTCGAGGAATGTGAGATATACTATGGTGCTCAAAACCACCCAATAATGTTCTTACTTTTTCCAGATATGATATCAACCTAGGACTCTTAGCCTGAAATTTTTCATTAACTTGGTTCACGACCAAATTGGAGTCACAAAAGATGTCTAGCTATGTTAATTCGAAGAACAAGATGCATTTATCTGTAGCTTTCGAAATAAATCTTCTTAGCGCTGCCACTTTTCTAGCAAGGCTTTGTGTAATGACCCGCATTGGCAGAGGTATTATAATTAATTTATTTAATTATTGAAATAGTGATCTAGTGAATTAAATGGTCGTGGAATTAAATAATGGTGAAAATTTAATTAAAATAATAAATTAAATAATATATTTAATTCTGAAATAATCAGAATTGGCTGAAATGGCGATATGGTGTGACCTGGATCATCTGTGATATTTAATTCAGCTTAGAGTTGAATTATATTGACGAATATATTCAATCGACGTCAGTTTGAACGTATAACTATATTATAATTATAATCAAGCTCGTAGTGGCGCTGCAGTTCGTAAATTGGCGATTCGAACTTTAACTGAATAAACAGAAGCCGTTTTAAATCGGATTTCTATGAAACAAGAAACGTTAGGAGCTGGTGAAGTATATCTTTCTAGTGGAAGAGCAAAATCGAGATTTCGCCATGTAGATTTTGAGATATGTCCAAATCAAATTTTAGAAAAAGTCGCTGTGGAATTCCTTTATAATTTATAAAGGAATTATTTATATTTTAAAAAGAAATTTCAATATAAATCGAATATCGTGTTGACCCAAAAGTAAATATCGAGTTAGAAATTCATATAGGAGTTTTCTGAACTGTATGGTATTCCACTGTGAATGTAGACGATAATATTTATTTTTAAATATTAAATTTAATTATATTTAAATATATTTATATATTTAAATGGGCTATTCAGAGCTGTGAAAATAAGCCACTTTTGCAAACGTAGTCGAAATTCGACGAAACTAATTTTTTTGGATCCGCAATATCGAATAGTTGTTAGATTTCCAATTTCGTGATTTTTAGAGTCAGTGTGTGGCCGTACGGATTTTTAGAGTGAGAAACAGTCAGTATTTTGACGGTTAAAAATATGCTGTGTGAGCATACGAAGTCGGAATTCGACGAAACTAGTTTCGTTGGGACCATAATGTCAAACTCTAAATACATGGCCAGTTTCGTGATTTTTAGATATTGTGTGTGTTCGTAGGAATTTTTAGAGTGCGAAATCAAGTATAAATAAATATAAAAATCAAATTAAAAATATTCCCTCTTTTTCTTTGGATCCACAGCAGGCCACGCCTCACCATTTCTCAACCACCAGTGTTACCAACCCCAATTTCAGGTATAAAACCCGTCGAACAATACACATCAAACATTTTGTGAGCAAGAAAAATCCAAAGCAACTCAAAACAAATCTCCAAAATCATGGAAATTGCATATATGGATTCACGACAGCGTTGGCTTCGACCTCGTACCAATTTCTCTGTGTTCGATCTTGTTTTTCCTTCGCTGAGTTTCAGCAGTCGCGACTAGGGTTCGATATTTCGTGAGGGTGGACTATGGGTGTTTGAATTGGAGTTTAATTCGGTGTTTAGGATGGATAGTATAAGAGATTGGCGAAAGGTTGGAAGAATGGGGGATGAACGTTGTCGCCGGTTTCAGCGCAGCGTGAAGATCCTACGACGTCGGTTTTTCCTTTGGGAATCCGAGTTGTACATCTTCGATATAGGGTAGAAGAGATTTTAGCTGGGAGTTCGTCGGCGAAATCATTTTTGAGTTTTGTTGAGTGTTGGATGAGATGGAGGAGGAAGAGCATGTGGTAATGGCCGGCTGAAATCTTGAGCTCGAACTCACGTTTGGGGAAGAAGCCAAAATGGGTCGTGGGATTTGAATTAAAAGGGATTGGGTCGAATTAAAATGGGTAAAGCTCATCTTCTAATTTAGATTTAATTTAAATTGTTTGAAAACTTGTAAACTAAATAACTTGTCCGTACTTTGTCGGAATTCAGCGAAACAAGATCCGATAGAACCGTATGGACGAGAGCTTCACAATGAAGCTGACTGGGAGTGGATTGGGGTTTGTTACAATTTATAGTGAAATAAATTGTTCATCTGAATCAACGACAATTATCGTTATTAACGATGATAGTCCAATGTGAGTAAATCTCACTAACTCTGAACAGTTTATAATTTCATGTTGTATTTTAGAACTATTAGATATTGAGTGATTGACTGTGTGTTGACTGTTTGATTGAACTGCTAGTCAATTAGTTGAATTTTTATATTGATTCTGATTATATCATATGAAACTGAAAGTGATGTTGATTTTATTGTGTAACATCTGTGGATGCAGGGAAATAGGTTGGAGGAATGCGACTGGATTCCTCAACAGTTATTTTGTTGTTTTCATATATTGTGATATATGATGTAGTTTATAATCTGTGATGGATTATGTGTGTTGGAACGATATTGATCCTTATTATTCGATATTTTAAATATCATAAAAGACCCTGGGATGTAAAAAGAATTATTTCAATGTATATTGAAATAAAGGGATTTTATAAAATCAATAGATTCTATAAAAGGAAATATTTCGAAAGTAAATAAAAGGGGAAATGTTTATAAAACAAATAAAGTTTTATAAAAAGGGAAAAATGTTGATAAAACGAATAGAATAGAAAAAAGGAAATAACTAGAGTAGAATAAATAAAGATATACAAGGAAATATTTGTAAACTATTTGCAAATAGGATTGAAAAGGAAATAGTGTAAACCATTTACAAATGAGATTGAATAGGGGATATTTGTAAAACCATTTACGAATATAAATAAAAAAGGGAAATCATTTGTAAAGTGAAGAACCGTTACTAAAAGTAAATCTTTACAAATGAAGAGATTAATCAAGTAAAAAGGAGTTAATCGATGTTAGTTTAATCGAGTTAAAAGGAGTTAATCGATGTTAATTTAATCGATTAGAGTTAAAGCAAAGGAGTTAATCGAATATATAGTTTATTCAAATAGAATTAAAAGAGTTATCGATTATAGTTTATTCGATAGGAGTTAAGTGAATAGAGTTAAAGTTAAATCAAAAGAGTTAAGTGAACAGAATAAATTGAGTAGAGTTATCGAATATACCTTATCGAAGGAAATAATTATTGAATAGAAAAGATTTGAAAGAGAGTTACGTAAGGAAGTTTGTTAAAGAATTAGAAGGGTGAACTTTGTCTATTTCAAGGTTAGAAACGTTGTTCAGTTAAGGTCTGAGAGGTAGTATTACCCCAACCTGATTGACTTCATTTTTAACTAAGGAATGGTTAAAGTTCGATAGTAAATGATGGTTAAGTGAATTTAGTAATTAAAGGAAATGGTTTGAGTTGGCATCGCGATGGTTTGTTTAAACATCTGTTTAAGTCCAATGAAGAAGCTTTGGAAATGTTTTCCAAATAAGAAACTAGAAATGTTTTCTAATAAAGAAAACAAGAAATGGAAATGTTTTCCATTGTTAATAACATATATTTTCCAAATTTAGAAAATAAGAAATATTGAATATAGGGAAATAGGAGATAAGTAAATTAATGAAATAAAGAGATAAATGTTGAATGATGTTTGATCGATATAAATTTCCATTTGGAAATAATATCGTTGTTTGCACACCTATTTTTCTTCGATAGTTAAATCACAGACTATCGAAGTTTTGACCATTTTAACGTTGTTAATATGGAGAGACCGGTTGGATTATTATCCAAAGAACCACTCTGTATTGGCATAAGCGTTGCGAATCATATATTCCAAAGGAGATTGAAGACGGAGTTATGCAATGGCTATCCTGTTTACAGAATAGTTCCTTCGGTTCATCCTGTTCCTGGATGACTTGTATGGACGGATGTCTGACAAAATATTTCCAGACGATCACGTATATTGATATCTCCAACTGTACCAAGAGTGGAAGCGGAGAAGGAAACTTCTTTTAGCTAACACATAATGTATGGTTGAGGACGTCAATTGGTGATTTGATGGATTTGACGATGTGGCATTCAAAGTGAATCTGGTGTGATGATAAAGCGTAGCTTCTAGCCTCACGTCCGGTAAATGACAGAAATCGAGCAGGCAGCATGGCTAAGTCGGTCGCACCGAAGTAGGGTGTATAATCACCTGATCTAGAGTTTCATTTACTTCTAAAAATCTATTGTTGATGCTGCCCCATTCGGGAAACGGTTACTGATCCCAACCGTTGGTGATATACATTCGATACACTCAAGCGAAATGAGTGGTCGGTCATGTGTGGCCGGGTTGCAAGATGTTCTTGTTGAACCCAGTGTATTCCTCTCTAGAGGTACACAAGCGGAAGGTGGTTCCATACCTTGTCGTAGTTGGAAATCCATTACCCAATACGTGCTTGCGATTTTGATTGTATACTATATATGTAGAACGTGAGATGAAAGCGTTTCTGCTTGATGATTATTATATTGTGTTGATAGACATTATTATAATATCAAAAGGTTTTTGATATAAAGATATTTGGATTCTCATAAGGGAAAAACCCGTTCCGTTATACGGCATGGTCTTATGAGATATCGATTACCTGTTTGAACTGTTTTAAAATGTTTTACTCACACCAGTCCCATGACTGACCCGGAGTTTATTTTGTTGTTTTCCCTAAACTCTTGGGTGCCTAAATTTGTACAGGCAGTCAAGTAGTAGGGATTTACAGATATACTAGAAGAGTTCAGAGCAGGAGGCTTCAGGATCGTATAGTTATAGTTATTTCCGCTGTGTTATAAGTGCTGTACTTTGACAATGATATGTATATTCAAGTACAGATGTATATTTCAAAGTTATTTTATGAAATATATTTATTCATTCCGCTGTGAGATTCATGTTACTCTGATGTTGTGTTCTTCTTCTTCTTTTAATCTAAGTTTCTATCTTATCTTTCCTCACCCTCTGTTTTCTTTCACTAATGATTGGTATTTTTCGATGTTTGGTTAGTCATCATTGAGTTTATGGCGATAACCAAAGTCGACAAAATCCCGGGTCATTACAGTTGGTATCCGAGCTTAAGTTAAGTGAATTACCTTGGCTCTGTGGCGTAACTCGGTAGAGATAGGGTTAGTAATACCCTAGACTGAGATTGAGTGTATATATACGAGTGAACGTATTTGTTATTGATATAAAAATTGTTTTATATTATGGAGATTCATTGGTTGAGTTGTTTATGGATTCTGGTCGATCAGTTTGATCCACTGTATCGGTAGGAGTTACTTAACACTCGAATACGATGGGTCGACACGATATGTTTTGAAAAGAGGGTAAATGAAAATAGTTTACCCAACGTATATTTTGATATATTGGATATATTGGTTGTTATTATAATCGAGTAAGATTATAAATTAAATGGTTATGTAAATAACCAATCAGAATTCATATAAGTGAAATACGTGAAATCAGATGAGTTAAATCTGAAATTTAAACCAGAAATGGAGTTAAAACTCTAGAGAATTGGATAAGTGTTTGTAAATGAATTTGGATTAAAATAAGGAAAATTTAAGATCCTGAGAGATTTTAAATTGTTTTACAAGCAGTGTGAATTATATTTTGAAATGAATTTCAAAGTGGCAATGTTTAGAAATGGTTTTATAGTATTGAACTCACTTCGATCGCAGGAAAATAGATTCTGATGATGACAGCTGCATCATCAGTGTTCATTTTTGAGTTGTAAGTGACGAATTACTACCAGAGATACTGTTTTGAATTTGTTTTGGGAAAGACAAGTGTGTTGAATTTCAAAATGGGATTTATAATATAGAAATTTAATATAGAAATTCAAAGGGAGTTTGAATATATGAAATTCAAATGGAATTGAATAGAAATTGAATATAGAAATTCAAAGGGAGTTTGAATATATGAAATTCAATGGGATTGAAATAGAAATTGAATATAGAAATTCAAAGGGAGTTTGAATATATGAAATTCAATGGAAGTGATATAGAATTTGAATATAGAAATTCAAATGGAATTTGAATATAGAAATTCAAATGGAATTCAAATACAGAATTTGAATATAGAAAATCAAAAGGAATTCAAATATAGGATTTGAATATCGAAAGTAAAATGGAATTTGAATATAGAAATTCAAATGGAATTTGAATATAGAAATTCAAAAGGAATTCAAATATAGGATTTGAATATATAGAATTTGAATATAGAATTCAAATATAGGAATTTAAACTATAGAATTTGAATATATAGAATTTGAATAGAATTTGATATATAGATTTGAATAATAGAAGTGATATAAAATTTGAATAGAAATTGAATAGAATTGACTAAGTCAAAGAGTAATTAGTTAACCAAGTTTTGAATTTGAAATTGAACTTTGAAGGGTGAATGGATTTGTAAATTTATGTTCGAAATCGAATATGAAACCTGAGTTTGAAAAAGTAGAATTTGATTAGTTTATAAGTAAGTTAAATTATATTTGAACATGTCATGTTCAAATATAAAAGTGAAATAGACTAAAGAATTAATTAACAAATTAATTAACGAATGGAGTTAAAACAATCAGGTATAGTTAAATTGATTGGGCAGGTATAAATATACATGAGATAGGTATGGATAAGGTATGAAGGTATATAAATAGAATGCTCGACAAAAAGTATGTATTTAATTCATATATGAGATTTTATGCGCCGTATCGGCTAGCCGCTTAGCTTTCTTTTGGATTGGTGTGGGCCATGGGAGGCTATTTGAAATATCCCGATGCTCCTGGTACAAAGGAGGTTATGGCGAATTTTTCCGGGAATTTAAGGAGTTAGAATATTTTTAAGATAATCTGATAGTTAGAAATCAACATATCGATATATATATAGAAGTCGATAAGGAAACGAACTTAGAAATCGAATAGTAAAATTCAAAAAGGAAGTCTAAGAATAAAATCCAGTAAGAATAGAAAGTGGAAGCGTATACGTGTTTAAAAGTGAATAAATAGTTGTATGGTATTGGTTTTTTCGAGTAAGTAGTCATATCTGTTTTGACGTTATAAATGTTATTCAGTCAAGGTTTGAGAGGTAGTTATACCCCAACTTGATTGATTTCATTATTAACAAATAAATAGTAAGATTTCAGGCTCGAAGATCAATGTTGAATAAGAGTTAGTTGAATATAGTATTTGGGTTGTCGTAATGATGTTTTACACAACGCCGTTTTAACCCAAATAAATGTAAGCTTGGAAATATAACAAAGAATATTTCCTAAGTATAGAAATAAAGGAGATCGGAAAAGAGATAAGTAATTGGAATATTTTCCAATTATAAATAGCATATATTTTCTAAAGTTTAGAAAATAAAGGAAGGCGATATTCGGAAATGTTTTCCAAATAACATAAAAGGCCAATATGGTTATTGAAAATATTTGGTTAACAAATATTGATAAAGAAATAGAGAAGTGATTTAACTAATGGAATATTAATTAAGGGCTCAGTGACATGTTCAAAAGGAAAATTTGATTTTTGAAAAGAGTAAACTGTTTAAAAACTCCCAGGGAAAGACTTTTTGAATCAAGAACAAATTTAACAGAAATTTGTGAAAGCAAAATTGAATTAATGTAAAGCCAGTAAAGTGGTAAATGAGGTTGAATTAGAATGATATCAAGACAAATTGGATTGTGAGATTCAAATTTGAAGTGTAATGTGATAATCAAGTAAGTGGGATTGATAAGAGAGTGGAATCAAGAATAAGACTTGAGTTTGAAATGAAATGTGGCTTGGATAAGCGAAAGGTTGTAGTGGAGATAAAAGTGATTTCATAATTTGATTGGGATAACATTGGTATATGCTGAGTTGATAGCATATGGAAGTAATAGAGTTGATATGCCTAACAAAAAGGTACAAGTTTATATTTCATATGATATGAGATTTTGATGAGCTGAATTGGCAAGCCGCTTGGCTGTTTGATTTTCTTTTGGGTTGGAGATGGCCCAGAGAGGCGAGTTGGAGTTTGACCTATTGACTAGTACAAAGGAGGTGCTGGCGAAATTTTTCAAAGAGTTAAGGCATTAGAAAATTTTCAGGATTTTTGAAAATTTTCGTTGATAAGAATTAATTAATATTTAATTGAAATTAAATTGGTTCAGTTGAAACTGAAGTTAAGAAGTGAACAAATATGTTCTAACCAGTCGATAGGGTCGTTCTCTATCTTTTAGCAATTTCGAGGACGAAATTATTTTAAGTGGGAAAGATTGTAATGACCCGCATTGGCAGAGGTATTATAATTAATTTATTTAATTATTGAAATAGTGATATAGTGAATTAAATGGTCATGGAATTAAATAATGGTGAATATTTAATTAAAATAATAAATTAAATAATATATTTAACTCTGAAATAATCAGAATTGGCTGAAATGGCGATATGGTGTGAACTGGATCATCTGTGATATTTAATTCTGCTTAGAGTTGAATTATATTGACGAATATATTCAATCGACATCAGTTTGAACGTATAATTATATTATAATTATAATCGAGCTCGAAGTGGTGCTGCAGTTCGTAAATTGGCGATTCGAACTTCAACTGAATATACAGAAGCCGTTTTAAATCAGATTTCTATGAAACAAGAAACGTTAGGTGCTGGTGAAGTATATCTTTCTAGTGGAAGAGAAAAATCGAGATTTCGCCGTGTAGATTTTGAGATATGTCCAAATCAAATTTTAGAAAATGTCACTGTGGAATTCCTTTATAATTTATAAAGGAATTATTTATATTTTAAAAGAAATTTCAATATAAATCGAATATCGGGTTGACCCAGAAGTGAATATCGAGTTAGAAATTCATATAGGAGTTTTCTGAACTGTATTGTATTCCACTGTGAATTTAGACGATAATATTTATTTTTAAATATTAAATTTAATTATATTTAAATATATTTATATATTTAAATGGGCTATTCAGAGCTGTGAAAATAAGCCACTTTTGCAAAAGTAGTCGGAATTCGACGAAACTAATTTTGTTGGATCCGCAATGTCGAATAGTTGTTAGATTTCCAGTTTCGTGATTTTTAGAGTCAGTGTGTGGCCATACGGATTTTTAGAGTGAGAAACAGTTAGTATTTTGATGGTTAAAAATATGCTGTGTGAGCATACGGAGTCGGAATTCAACGAAACTAGTTTCGTTGGGACCGTAATGTCAAACTCTAGATACATGGCCAGTTTCGTGATTTTTAGATGTTGTGTGTGTTCGTAGGAATTTTTAGAGTGCGAAATCAAGTATAAATAAATATAAAAATCAAATTAAAAATATTCCCCCTTTTTCTTTGGTTCCACAGCAGACCACGCATCACCATTTCTCAACCACCAGTTTTACCAACCCCAATCTCAGGTATAAAACCCGTCGAACGATACACACAAACATTTTGTGAGCAAGAAAAATCCAAAGCAACTCAAAACAAATCTCTAAAATCATGAAAATAGCATATATGGATTCACGACAGTGTTGGCTTCGACCTCGTACCAATTTCTCTGTGTTCGATCTTGTTTTGCCTTCGCTGAGTTTCAGCTGTCGCGACTAGGGTTCAGTATTTCGTGAGGGTGGACTATGGGTGTTTGAATTGGAGTTTAATTCGGTGTTTAGGAGGGATAGTATAAGAGATTGGCGAAAGGTTGGAGGAATGGGGGATGAACGTTGTCGTCGGTTTTAGCGCAGCGTGAAGATCCTGCGGCGTCGGTCTTTCGTCTGGGAATCCGAGCTGTACATCTTCGATATAGGGTAGAAGAGATTTTAGAGGGGAGTTCGTCGGCGAAATCATTTTTGAGTTTTGTTGAGTGTTGGATGAGATGGAGGAGGAAGAACATGTGGTAATGGCCGGCTGAAATCCTGAGCTCGAACTCGCGTTTGGGGAAGAAGCCAAAATGGGCCATGGGATTTGAATTACAAGGGATTGGGTCGAATTAAAATGGGTAAAGCCCATCTTCTAATTTAGATTTAATTTACATTGTTTGAAAACTTGTAAACTAAATAACTTGTCCGTACTTTGTCGGAATTTAGCGAAACAAGATCCGATAGAACCGTATGGACGAGAGCTTCACAATGAAGCTGATGGGGAGTGGATTGGGGTACGTTACAATTTATAGTGAAATAAACTGTTTATCTGAATCAATGACAATTATCGTTATTAACGATGATAGTCCAATGTGAGTAAATCTCACTAACTCTGAACAGTTTATAATTTCATGTTGTATTTTAGAACTATTAGATATTGACTGATTGACTGTGTGTTGACTGTTTGATTGAACTGCTAGTCAGTTAGTTGAATGTTTATATTGATTCTATTTAACAGAATATATCATATGAAACTGAAAGTGATGTTGATTTTATTGTGTAACATCTGTGGATGCAGGGAAACAGGTTGGAGGAATCTGACTGGATTCCTCAACAGTTATTTTGTTGTTTTCATATATTGTGATATATGATGTAGTTTATAATCTGTGATGGATTATGTGTGTTGGAATGATATTGATCCTTATTATTCGATATTTTAAATATCATTAAAGACCCTGGGATGTAAAAAGAATTATTTCAATGTATATTGAAATAAAGGGATTTTATAAAATCAATAGATTTTATAAAAGGAAATATTTCGAAAGTAAATAAAAGGGGAAATGTTTATAAAACAAATAGAGTTTTATAAAAAGGGAAAAATGTTGATAAAACGAATAGAATAGAAAAAAGGAAATAACTAGAGTAGAATAAATAAAGATATACAAGGAAATATTTGTAAACCATTTACAAATAGGATTGAAAAGGAAATAGTGTAAACCATTTACAAATGAGATTGAATAGGGGATATTTGTAAAACCATTTACGAATATAAATAAAAAAGGGAAATCATTTGTAAAGTGAAGAACCGTTACCAAAAGTAAATCTTTATAAATGAATAGATTAATCGAGTAAAAAGGAGTTAATCGATGTTAGTTTAATCAAGTTAAAAGGAGTTAATCGATGTTAGTTTAATCGATTAGAGTTAAAGCAAAGGAGTTTATCAAATATATAGCTTATTCAAATAGAATTAAAAGAGTTATCGATTATAGTTTATTCGATAGGAGTTAAGTGAATAGAGTTAAAGTTAAATCAAAAGAGGTAAGTGAATAGAATAAATTGAGTAGAGTTATCGAATATACCTTATCGAAGGAAATAATTATCGAATAGAAAAGATTTGAAAGAGAGTTACGTAAGGAAGTTTGTTAAAGAATTAGAAGGGTGAACTTTATCTATTTCAAGGTTAGAAACGTTGTTCAGTTAAGGTCTGAGAGGTAGTATTACCCCAACTTGATTGACTTCATTTTTAACTAAGGAATGGTTAAGGTTCGATAGTAAATGACGGTAAAGTGAATTTAGTAATTAAAGGAAATGGTTTGAGTTGGCATCGCGATGGTTTGTTTAAACATCTGTCTAAGTCCAATGAAGAAGCTTTGGAAATGTTTTCCAAATAAGAAACCAGAAATGTTTTCTAATAAAGAAAACAAGAAATGGAAATGTTTTCCATTGTTAATAACATATATTTTCCAAATTTAGAAAATAAGAAATATTGAATATAGGGAAATAGGAGATAAGTAAATTAATGAAATAAAGAGGTAAATGTTGAATGATGTTTGATCGATATAAATTTCCATTTGGAAATAATATCGTTGTTTGCACACCTGTTTTTCTTCGATAGTTTAATCACAGACTATCGAAGTTTTGACCATTTTAACATTGTTAATATGGAGAGACCGGTTGGATTATTATCCAAAGAACCACTTTGTATTGGCATAAGCGTTGCGAATCATATATGCCAAAGGAAATTGAAGACGGAGTTATGCAAGGGCTATCTTGTTTAAAGAATAGTGCCTTCGGTTCATCCTGTTCCTGGATGACTTGTATGGACGGATGTCTGACAGAATATTTCCAGATGATCACGTATATTGATTTCTCCAACCGAACCAAGAGTGGAAGCGGAGAAGGAAACTTCATTTAGCTAACACATAATGTATGGTTGAGGACGTCAATTGGTGATTTGATGGATTTGACGATGTGGCATTCAAAGTGAATCTGGTGTGATGATAAAGCGTAGCTTCTAGCCTCACATCCGATAAATGACAGAAATCGGGCAGGCAGCATGGCTATGTCGGTCGCACCGAAGTAGGGTGTATAATCACCTGATCTAGAGTTTCATTTACTTCTAAAAATCTATTGTTGATGCTGTCCCATTCGGGAAACGGTTGCTGATCCCAACCGTTGGTGATATACATTCGATACACTCAAGCGAAATGAGTGGTCGGTCATGTGTGGCCGGGTTGCAAGATGTTCTTGTTGAACCCAGTGTATTCCTCTCTAGAGGTACACAAGCGGAAGGTGGTTCCATACCTTGTCATAGTTGGGAATCCATTACCCAATACGTGCTTGCGATTTTGATTGTATACTATATATGTAGAACGTGAGATGAAAGCGTTTCTGCTTGATGATTATTATATTGTGTTGATATACATTATTATAATATCAAAAGGTTTTTGATATAAAGATATTTGGATTCTCATAAGAGAAAAACCCATTCCGTTATACGGTGTGGTCTTATGAGATATCGATTACCTGTTTGAACTGTTTTAAAATGTTTTACTCACACCAGTCCCATGACTGACCCGGAGTTTATTTTGTTGTTTTCCCTAAACTCTTGGGTGCCTAAATTTGTACGGGCAGTCGAGTAGTAGGGATTTACATATATACTGGAAGAGTTTGGAGCAGGAGGCTTCAGGATCATATAGTTTACTTATAGTTATTTCCACTGTGTTGTAAGTGTTGTACTTTGACAATGATATGTATATTCAAGTACAGATGTATATTTCAAAGTTATGTTATGAAATATATTTATTCGTTCCGCTGTGAGATTCGTGTTACTTTGATGTTGTGTTCTTCTTCTTCTTCTATTCTAAGTTTCTATCTTATCTTTCCTCACCCTCTGTTTTCTTTCACTAATGACTAGTATTTTTCGATGTTTGGTTAGTCATCATTGTGTTTATGGCGATAACCAAAGTCGACAAAATCCCGGGTCATTACACTTTGCACATCTTTAATCTGCTTTGGTTCTTGGATATTTCGGATTGCTGTAATTTGATCTGGATTAATCTCGATTCCACACGAGCTTACAATGAACCCTAGGAATTTTTCAGATGCTACCCCAAACGAGCATTTCAAAGGATTCAATTTCATCCTATATTTTCGGACAATTTGAAACATCTCTGCCAAATCGTTGGTATGATCGGACGATTGTCTAGGCTTTTCCAATTATCGTCGACGTATACCTCCATCGTTTTCCCAATCTGGCTGTAGAACATCCTATTCACCAACCACTGATACGTTGCACCGGCATTTTTCAGACCGAAAGGTATTACCACATAGCAATATAATCCCAAATCTGTAATAAAGCTGGTATGCTCTTGGTCTGGGACATGCATAGGGATCTGATTATATCCTGAATAGTCATCCATAAAGGAAAGGAGTTCATGACCTGCAGTTGAATCTACTAATTGATCGATTTAGGGCAACAGGAAACTATCCTTCGGACAAGCTTTGTTTAAATCAGAGAAATCGATACACGTTCGCCACTTTCCATTGGACTTTTTTACCAAAACCTGATTCGAAATCCAGTCAGGGTACGTCAAATCTTTAATAAATCCATTACTCTTTAGTTTCTCACTTCTTCTCTCAATGCGGCAGACCTTTCTGGACCCAACATTCGCCTTTTCTGCTTGATAGGAGGATGTTTCGGGTTAATGCTCAGCGAATGACTCATTACCGAGGGAGATATCCCACACATGTCTGCATGGGTCCAAGCAAATACATCCAAGTTAGTTTTCAGAAACTTTGTTAATTCCTTGGCTCGAACAGGATCCAACTGGGATCCAATCTTCAGGACCTTCTCTGGGTCACTATCATCGATTGGTACATCCACAATTGCTTCATTGGGAGTCGCCATTCTGCCCCCAGGCTCTTCACCCTCTCTGGGATCTATGTCCTTGGGAAACTCTCTGGGCGACCCTCCCATGGGTACTTCCTTTAGTTGTTATGACGATTCCTCCCTCGGAGGGGAGGAGCCACCTTTCTCTTCTATATCTCTTGCTTTGCGGAGCAGTTTTAACTCTGCAATGTAGCATGCTCGTGCAACAACTTGATCTCCTCTAACAATACCCACACCGGAATCCACGGGAAATTTCAACAATAAGCACCAGGGTGTAATACAGGCCCTGAATTTGGCTAGGGCTGGTCAGCCCAAGAAAGCATTGTACGGCGATTCAATATCCAAGACCATGAAGGGGAGGATCCTCACTCTTTGGCGCTCCCCTTCCCCAAGGGTTACTGATAAATCCATGTATCCTATTGGGGCGGTCGAGGCCCCATTAAATCCGCGTATCCACCTTTCACATGGCTTTAAATCCTTTGGCTCGAGTTTCATTTGATCGAACGTTTTCTTGAACAAAATGTTGATGGAACTCCCGTTATCTACCAAGACCTTATGAACTATTGTAACACCCCGTATGTTAAATAACTTGTTATAACATAAATCAGAGCAGAATTAAATTTAATATTCTGAATCAGGGGAAACGGGCTGTGCCATTGCGTTCGTCTCGGAAAAATACGCGAAATAGAGTCCGAGTTTTCGTAAATCGGAGTCCGTATGACCAAGTTATGGCCCGTCAAAGTTTCACGAAAAATCAAAAACTGCTCATGTTTTGAGGCCCGGGATGAGTTTTGGGCTGTTTTTTTGGGCCCTAAATGGTTCCTACACTTGACTTCTTCCCCAAGACATGCTTTAAAGGCTAGGATTGGTTCTAGGGTATATCCTATGGTCCTAAAACATCTAACTAATCTATATATACACCCTAATACCCCCCTTATCCTTACCAAAAATAGATCTAAGGCCATTATGCCACCACTTAGAAAATTGGAGAGCCTCCACTAAAAATCCTAAGAGGGTTTGCAAGCTAATCTACATCTTCTTCTACTTAATCATTGGGATTTGCTTCATTTAACTTGCTAATCTTGTTTTGGTGAGCTTCTATCCCCTTAATAATCAATTATTGAATTGATTATGATAAGATGTGATAAAGTATGGCTATGTTTGTGGATCCATATATTTATGCAAGCTTGATGTAGTGAATATTATGTGTTTTGCAAGTTATATGCCTTATGTTTATGCAAGTTATGTATATGTTGAAATGCAAGTTTAACATAATATGCAAGCCTATGCAAGTATGTGAATGTTTATGCAAGTTATGTATATGTTGAAATGCAAGTTTAACATAATATGCAAGCCTATGCAAGTATGTGAATGTTTATGCAAGTTATGTATATGTTGAAATGCAAGTTTAACATAATATGCAAGCCTATGCAAGTATGTGAATGTTTATGCAAGTTATGTATATGTTGAAATGCAAGTTTAACATAATATGCAAGCCTATGCAAGTATGTGAATGTTTATGCAAGTTATGTATATGTTGAAATGCAAGTTTAACATAATATGCAAGCCTATGCAAGTATGTGAATGTTTATGCAAGTTATGTATATGTTGAAATGCAAGTTTAACATAATATGCAAGCCTATGCAAGTATGTGAATGTTTATGCAAGTTATGTATATGTTGAAATGCAAGTTTAACATAATATGCAAGCCTATGCAAGTATGTGAATGTTTATGCAAGTTAAGTATATGCTAAAATGCAAGTTCTACATGTTATGCAAATCACATGTATGATGATATGTAAGTTCATATGCAACATGTTATGCAAATCACATGTTTGATGATATGTAAGTTCATATGCAACATGTTATGTAAGACACATGTTTGATAATATGCAAGTTTGGGTTGAATATAGTTGGGTCAATATATGCTCATATATGCAAGTTGACATCCTCTTAACCCATGACAAAGTTGTATGCTAAACCCATGATAGTTGTGATGGATCTTCCCCTTTATTATGTCATGAAATGAGAACGATTTACGTGGGGAAACGATGGGGTTGGTAAATATGTTAATTAAAGCATGGTTGGGTATGATTAAGCATACCATAAAAAATAAATTACCATAAGTGGGAATTTACCTATTGAGTTAGGTCTACCCCATGGGAATTTACCTATTGAGTTAGGTCTACCCATGTTATGGAAAACTTGATATTAATTAGGAATAATTAATATGGGGGTGATTAATTAGGTGTAATTAATCGACTAAGACACGAGGTTGGACTCATTTGTAGTGTAAAACTGCCCGGACCCGACCAGCTTAACCAGTTGCTACAAATGTCAGCCCAATGTGAGAGGTCTTAGCCATAAATTAAATACGTGATTAAGGTAAAGACACGAGGTTAGACTCTGTTATGACGTAAGACTGCCCGGACTCTACCGGCTTAACCAGGCGGTCATAACAGCCAGTCTAATGTGGGAGGTCTTTATGGGAGATCACGGTCTTAATTAATTAAGAAACACTTAACCATATTAGCATGTAGTGGGACATGAGGGGTTAAGTGGGTGCCTTGGGTGGCATATAGTAACAAGTGGGGGTGCCTTGGGTGGCATGAGGAAACTAGTGGGTTGCCTTGGGTGGCAATAGAAAATACGATAAGAATACTTAACCAAAGTGGAACATGTAACTAAACATGATTAAAGGGTTAAGTAAGTGCCTTGGGTGGCATGGGGAAATCAAGTAAGTGCCTTGGGTGGCATGTGGGAATCAAGTAAGTGCCTTGGGTGGCATGCGAAAATCTAGTGGGTGCCTTAAGGGGCAATTGTAATATAATTGGATGACTTAACCAAACCTTAACATGTAAGGGGGCATGATTATAAAAAGGGGTTAAGTGGGATGCACTAGATAAAATGACAAGCTTAAGTAGTAGCTTGTGGGGGGCCCATTTCAACCAATATCCCAAACGTATCTTTGTGGGCTCGACCCATGTCGAGTGACGGGACGCGCATATTGGGCTTGATTATAAGAGGCCAAAACGGGGTAGCGGTGGCAACGCAAGTCCAACGGGTTTCATATGCATGTGTGGGCCCGGGCTGGTAGATAAGCCGTTGTTGCATCGTGTAGATATAAAGCCGTGCACCGTTGATAGTATTGGGTAGCCACTTTAGGGGAGTGATACACCCCACTGTGGGACTAGCACGGGTATCTACGTTAGGGAGCCGATCGCTTGGGGTAGTGGGGTACACCTAGTAGAGATAGGGGCAGACGACACCTATGTAGTCAACTAGGGTACAGGAAACTACTGGTTATATCTATCTTTGATATCCTTGGGTGGGATCAACCTTTGAGTAGGAGTGACTGGTGTGGTGCAGTTAGTAATTATCCTTGGGTGGGTAGATGTGTCTTTACGGTTATCTTAGTTCGTCCTGTGTTCGTGGGCAACTTAGTGTAGTCATTATCCCCAAAGATACCATACCGAGTTCATATCATACCCTAATTACTTTAATAATTGTATTATTAAGGAGATAGGGTTCACTCAGGCTTATGTCTGACCCCCGTTGTTTTTATCTTTTTCCTTCAGGTCCTCAGGTTGGGCCTAGTGCTAGTGGGCTTTGATCAGTTTGCTTTATCTATCTCTTGGAGCTTGGACCGTAGATGTAGAGCTCAGCTTATCTTATCTTTTCTGTTATGGCTATTTGTTATGAGTAGTGGGATTATGTACTTATTTTATTCAGGATGGATATTTTGTACTTGACTCTTGTTATGGTTTTATGATGTAACCAAACATGTTTTACTTTCCGCTGCTATGAGATGATGTTTTAAATTTTCAAGTATTACATTATATCTGTCTTGTTGTAATTTTACTGTTCTATACTCACTAAAAATACTCCACCGATGCTATGGCATTCCCTTAGTGAGTGACTATAGCGGGTGTGGGGTGTTACACGTGGTATCAGAGCTTAAGGTTACCAGAACAGATAAAATTTTTAGAAAAACTATTTTCTAAGAATATTTTTGAAAGGAGTATTTTCGAAAACATGTCTTTTAAGAGAAAAGTTTTTGAAAGAAAAGCATAATCCCCAATAGCCATATCTATATCTTTCGAATTCTCCATTTTGAATCTCTTCCTCTCTCTCATTTTGAGTTTCCCCTCCGCGTATAGATGATCTTTCTAAGATGGATAAGGATGGAAAACCACTTCAAGGGACTCAGACGTAAATCTGGTTAGAAGTTGGTTCAAGAAGAGAGGAAGGCTCAAATAGTTGTTTGGTTAATGAAGGGTGAAACCTCATTGGTGGGAGGTTGTGAGTGGAGAATAGGGAAGAGGAAGGCTAGTAGTTATCCTTTTGAGAGGAATAGGACACGTTATTAGGATTGTCCAAAGAAGCAAGGGCAAGGTATGGAATCTTCTGGGGGGGTAATTGTATTCCCTCACGACTAAGGTACCAGATGGGGATAAGACCGTCTAGGTTGGAATTTGGATTTCTTTATTATCCGATTCAAACTTTATTTGATCCTGATATATCGAGTTCGTTTATCTCACCATTGATAGTTGAGTCACTGCACTTAGACACCGGTTTGGTTGATGATCCCTTAGTTGTTTCAAACCCAATTGGGCTCTATGGTGTGGTTGGGTTTGAAAGTTTTTATACTTAGCATTGAGTTTAGATGTGATGCTTGTTGGGCTTCACGGGCTATGGGTTAGTTCTGGGCATGGACTGGTTATCCAGTAGGGGTGCCGTTTTTGATTTTGGAGGGAGAGTTGTTAGGCTTATGGGCCGCTTGGGTAACACTCTCGAGATCTCTTGTAATCCCATAGAATCTGTTATGCTAAGTTATCTAGAAACGCTTGACATGTTGGTCTAGAATTTGTGATCTGTTAGAGCGGTCCGGGAATACCCGGATGTGTATAAGGAGGTGAAGGGCTTACCTCCGGAGCTGGAAATTGACTCCCAAATATATCTGGTGGGTAAGGCTAAACCAGTGTCTTGGCCAGTGTGCCACGTGGCTCCTCGTGAGAGGAGGGAACTCCATAAGTAAGTAGGCGATTTGCTTGAGAAGGGGTTCATAAGACGAAGTATATCGGAGTGGGGCGCTCCAGTAGTTTTTGCCACGAAGGCGGATGGGTCCCTCAGACTTTGTGTAGGCTAAAGAGAGCTAAATAAACTCACAAAGAAGAATAGACACCCATTGTCGAAGATTGATGATCTCTTTGATCAGTTAGTGGGCGCCTCAGTATTTTCGCAGTTGGACTTAGCCACGGGATTTCATCAGTTGAGAGTGGCTGAGGATAGTACAGAGAAGACTGCCTTTAGGACTCCGGATGATTTTTTTTATGAGTGGCTGGTGATGCCATTGGGTTTGACGAACGCCCCCGTATACTTTGATGATTTGATAAGAAGGGTGTTCAAGGAGTACCTAAATAAGTTGTGATGGTCTTTGTGGATGACATCTTGGTCTTTTCTAGGAGCAAAGCCAGTTAGGGAAAAACGGTGGTTTTGGAGTAAGACTGGCGGGGACATCCAGGGTTTTACAAGAGGCTTAATTATTTAGCCGTTTTTACTAGTATCATCTCACGAAGGTCGTCTGAATTCGAAGGAGGTATCCCTTGGGTGTTTGTCTGATATTGGTTTAGGCCTTTGGGGCTTGCATTTGGGGGAATGCCGAGTTCGATTAGGGTGGTCTGCGTGAGGGATGGATAGCTGTGATGATTTTGGATGATATCCTGGTGGAGAAGAGCATGCCCTACATCTTAGGGAAGTGCTGGAGGCTCTTCAAGCGCATAATCTTAGGATAGTAAAAGTGGATGGGATTTTTAGCATCCTATGGGTTTGAGATAGCGTATACCCCTGGCAAGGGTAACATGGTAGCGGACACCTTAAGTAGAAAAAGGGATTGTCCTCGAGTTTGTGGTTCGTTGAACGAAGGAGCCTAGAGTTTATTTCTATGATGGATTTCAGACCTTCCGTTAATTGTGTACCCGGTTTGCTAGCTTCCTTGGAAGTTAGACCTACTCTTTTGGGGCAAATTGTAGAAGCACAGAGGGACGACCCACAGTTGGTTGAGTTAGTAGAAAATCTCATAAGGGGGGGAGTCGTCCAGCCATTTGAGTAGGTACACCCTAGATGATAGGGGGTGCTTGTGTAGAGACGGTAGACTTTGTGTACCGCAAGATGAGGGTTTGAGGAAGGTTATTCCTGATAATGCACACCGTTTTAGGATGACCATTCATCCCGGTGGGGACGAGATGTACCAAGACATGAAAAGGACTTTCTTCTGGGCCGGTATGAAGAAAGATGTGGCCGAGTATGTTGCTAGATGCTTGGTGTGCCAACAAGTAAAAGCAGAGCAAAAGAAGCCAGGTGGGTTGCTTCATCCTTTGGAAGTTCCGATATGGAAGTGGGATAGTGTCTCGATGGACTTCGTTGATGGTTTACCGAGATCGAGGAAAGGCAATACAGGAATTTGGGTCGTGGTTGATAGACTTACTAAGAGCGCCCATTTCATACCCGTAAAGAGTAAGAGGACTGCTCCATGGCTTGCTTCAGTCTATGTTCGAGAGATAGTTCGATTGCATGGGGTACCTTCCAGCATAGTGAGTGATCGAGATCCTATCTTCACTAGTGAGTTTTGGAAGAGTTTACAGGAGGCGGTGGGGACTCAGTTGTGTTTGAGCACCGCATATCATCCTCAGACAGACGGCCAGACCGAGAGGGTGAACCGTGTTTTGGAAGACCTTTTGAGGCTTTGTATTTTGGATTTTGGAGGTACATGGGAAGAGCATCTTCCTTTGGTGGAGTTTGCATATAACAACAGCTTCCAGTCTAGTATTGGCATGGCACCTTTTGAAGCTCTTTATGGAAGGCCTTGTCGATCACCTACATGTTGGTGGGAATCTACGGATAAGATCTTGCTAGGGCCCGATATGGTTAGAGAGACTTCAGAGAAGGTTGATTTGATTCGAAAAAGGATGAAAGCAGCGCAAGACAGACAGAAATCTTATGCAGATAAGAGGAGGACTGATCTTGAGTTTGAAGTTGGGGACATGGTTTTTGTCAAAGTGTCTCCATTACGAAATGTTGTTCGCTTTGGATCCGCTGGGAAGTTAGCACCGAGGTTTGTAGGACCGTTTCCTGTCAAGGAAAGAATTGGACGGATGGCATATAGGGTGGAGTTGCCAGACAGACTTAATGGTATACATGATGTTTTCCATGTGTCACATTTGAGGAAGTGCCTACATGAGACCGCAGAGGTGGTAGAGCCGAGCTTGCTTAGAGAAGTGGAAGTAGAGCGTGATGCGACGATTCGACGAGCTCCTACTCGCATCCTTGGGTCAGAGATTAAGAAGTTGAGAAACAGAGAGGTTCAGCTAGTCAAAGTGCAATGGGGAGATGACGAGAGCAATGCTACTTGGGAGACGGAAGCGAAGATGCATTCTTTGTACCCTTTTCTTTTCGAGAGTATGTTCTTTAACTTCTCCTTTATTGCCTATCTTGTACTTATCTTGTCCTTAGTATGTCCTCTCGTTAGCACCTTTGACCTTTTAGATAGGGTAAACCTATGGTTGAAACATGTGTTTGAGACATGTTATGATTGATGGATGCAAGTGGATGCAAGTGTTTGCTAGTGGTTGCTCGTGGATGCATATACACACACTTTAGGCACTAGATCGGCTCAATCACTTCATATTGCATATTGCATATAAATGTGTGTAGGTAGCTATATTAATGGATGTATGATGGTTGTGCTATCATATGGATGATGCATTTATTCGGTGAATGATTGTGCACGCATGTAGAAATAGTATGTGTCGATAGGGTTCTTTCGCATACATATTGGATGCATGGCACTATCATGGTTTGCATTAAGGAGGTCAACTGAATCAGTAGACCGCCTGATTTTGCATTAGATAGGGAACATATACACACACTTTTTGCATATGTTCATACAACATTAGAAACTTTAAGGACAATGGATGCCAGTGTTTGATGGTTGAGTAGATGTTTGTTTGGTTGGTAGGATACGTTCTTCTTGACTTAAAGATTTCGGGGACGAAATCCTTTAAGTAGGGGAGAATGTAACACCCCGTATGTTAAATAACTTGTTATAACATAAATCAGAGCAGAATTAAATTTAATATTCTGAATCAGGGGAAACGGGCTGTGCCATTGCGTTCGTCTCGGAAAAATACACGAAATAGAGTCCGAGTTTTCGTAAATCGGAGTCCGTATGACCAAGTTATGGCCCGTCAAAGTTTCACGAAAAATCAAAAACGAAAACTGCTCATGTTTTGAGGCCCCGGATGAGTTTTGGGCTGTTTTTTTGGGCCCTAAATGGTTCCTACACTTGACTTCTTCCCCAAGACATGCTTTAAAGGCTAGGATTGGTTCTAGGGTATATCCTATGGTCCTAAAACATCTAACTAATCTATATATACACCCTAATACCCCCCTTATCCTTACCAAAAATAGATCTAAGGCCATTATGCCACCACTTAGAAAATTGGAGAGCCTCCACTAAAAATCCTAAGAGGGTTTGCAAGCTAATCTACATCTTCTTCTACTTAATCATTGGGATTTGCTTCATTTAACTTGCTAATCTTGTTTTGGTGAGCTTCTATCCCCTTAATAATCAATTATTGAATTGATTATGATAAGATGTGATAAAGTATGGCTATGTTTGTGGATCCATATATTTATGCAAGCTTGATGTAGTGAATATTATGTGTTTTGCAAGTTATATGCCTTATGTTTATGCAAGTTATGTATATGTTGAAATGCAAGTTTAACATAATATGCAAGCCTATGCAAGTATGTGAATGTTTATGCAAGTTATGTATATGTTGAAATGCAAGTTTAACATAATATGCAAGCCTATGCAAGTATGTGAATGTTTATGCAAGTTATGTATATGTTGAAATGCAAGTTTAACATAATATGCAAGCCTATGCAAGTATGTGAATGTTTATGCAAGTTATGTATATGTTGAAATGCAAGTTTAACATAATATGCAAGCCTATGCAAGTATGTGAATGTTTATGCAAGTTATGTATATGTTGAAATGCAAGTTTAACATAATATGCAAGCCTATGCAAGTATGTGAATGTTTATGCAAGTTATGTATATGTTGAAATGCAAGTTTAACATAATATGCAAGCCTATGCAAGTATGTGAATGTTTATGCAAGTTAAGTATATGCTAAAATGCAAGTTCTACATGTTATGCAAATCACATGTATGATGATATGTAAGTTCATATGCAACATGTTATGCAAATCACATGTTTGATGATATGTAAGTTCATATGCAACATGTTATGTAAGACACATGTTTGATAATATGCAAGTTTGGGTTGAATATAGTTGGGTTAATATATGCTCATATATGCAAGTTGACATCCTCTTAACCCATGACAAAGTTGTATGCTAAACCCATGATAGTTGTGATGGATCTTCCCCTTTATTATGTCATGAAATGAGAACGATTTACGTGGGGAAACGATGGGGTTGGTAAATATGTTAATTAAAGCATGGTTGGGTATGATTAAGCATACCATAAAAAATAAATTACCATAAGTGGGAATTTACCTATTGAGTTAGGTCTACCCCATGGGAATTTACCTATTGAGTTAGGTCTACCCATGTTATGGAAAACTTGATATTAATTAGGAATAATTAATATGGGGGTGATTAATTAGGTGTAATTAATCGACTAAGACACGAGGTTGGACTCATTTGTAGTGTAAAACTGCCCGGACCCGACCGGCTTAACCAGTTGCTACAAATGTCAGCCCAATGTGAGAGGTCTTAGCCATAAATTAAATACGTGATTAAGGTAAAGACACGAGGTTAGACTCTGTTATGACGTAAGACTGCCCGGACTCTACCGGCTTAACCAGGCGGTCATAACAGCCAGTCTAATGTGGGAGGTCTTTATGGGAGATCACGGTCTTAATTAATTAAGAAACACTTAACCATATTAGCATGTAGTGGGACATGAGGGGTTAAGTGGGTGCCTTGGGTGGCATATAGTAACTAGTGGGGGTGCCTTGGGTGGCATGAGGAAACTAGTGGGTTGCCTTGGGTGGCAATAGAAAATACGATAAGAATACTTAACCAAAGTGGAACATGTAACTAAACATGATTAAAGGGTTAAGTAAGTGCCTTGGGTGGCATGGGGAAATCAAGTAAGTGCCTTGGGTGGCATGTGGGAATCAAGTAAGTGCCTTGGGTGGCATGCGAAAATCTAGTGGGTGCCTTAAGGGGCAATTGTAATATAATTGGATGACTTAACCAAACCTTAACATGTAAGGGGGCATGATTATAAAAAGGGGTTAAGTGGGATGCACTAGATAAAATGACAAGCTTAAGTAGTAGCTTGTGGGGGGCCCATTTCAACCAATATCCCAAACGTATCTTTGTGGGCTCGACCCATGTCGAGTGACGGGACGCGCATATTGGGCTTGATTATAAGAGGCCAAAACGGGGTAGCGGTGGCAACGCAAGTCCAACGGGTTTCATATGCGTGTGTGGGCCCGGGCTGGTAGATAAGCCGTTGTTGCATCGTGTAGATATAAAGCCGTGCACCGTTGATAGTATTGGGTAGCCACTTTAGGGGAGTGATACACCCCACTGTGGGACCAGCACGGGTATCTACGTTAGGGAGCCGATCGCTTGGGGTAGTGGGGTACACCTAGTAGAGATAGGGGCAGACGGCACCTATGTAGTCAACTAGGGTACAGGAAACTACTGGTTATATCTATCTTTGATATCCTTGGGTGGGATCAACCTTTGAGTAGGAGTGACTGGTGTGGTGCAGTTAGTAATTATCCTTGGGTGGGTAGATGTGTCTTTACGGTTATCTTAGTTCGTCCTGTGTTCGTGGGCAACTTAGTGTAGTCATTATCCCCAAAGATACCATACCGAGTTCATATCATACCCTAATTACTTTAATAATTGTATTATTAAGGAGATAGGGTTCACTCAGGCTTATGTCTGACCCCCGTTGTTTTTATCTTTTTCCTTCAGGTCCTCAGGTTGGGCCTAGTGCTAGTGGGCTTTGATCAGTTTGCTTTATCTATCTCTTGGAGCTTGGACCGTAGATGTAGAGCTCAGCTTATCTTATCTTTTCTGTTATGGCTATTTGTTATGAGTAGTGGGATTATGTACTTATTTTATTCAGGATGGATATTTTGTACTTGACTCTTGTTATGGTTTTATGATGTAACCAAACATGTTTTACTTTCCGCTGCTATGAGATGATGTTTTAAATTTTCAAGTATTACATTATATCTGTCTTGTTGTAATTTTACTGTTCTATACTCACTAAAAATACTCCACCGATGCTATGGCATTCCCTTAGTGAGTGACTATAGCGGGTGTGGGGTGTTACAACTATCGCTAGGCAAATGGTGACGGTGATCACCAACGGATCTTCAGTTGGGGAGTGTACTCCAATACTCTCTCGCTCGCAAAATATGACGTCATCGGACATCGTCTTCTGTTGCTTAATTGGAGCGTTGTCCTCAGGGTTACTGCACTCTCCCACTTCGAAATGCTGTTTAGTTAGATTTATGTATTGATCCATAGCTCTGAAACTATGCCCTGCTAGGTGGAGCCCACCAATTATTGTATTGATAATGATATTTTTTCCTTTTTGCTGAGTCGTCGGTTTAGCAGTAGGTTGGCTTTGGTTTGGAGCTTGTACGGCTTGCCCCATGTCCCTGGGAGTCACCTTATACTCATCAAGCTTCCCTTCTCGGAGCAGCCTTTCAACCACGTCTCTCAAGTGACGACATTCGTTTGTGGAATGACAGTGGATCTGATGAAAAAGACAGAATTTCCCAGTTTCACGCTCTTTCTCGGTAGAATCTCTCGGAGGAGGTCTTTTATATTGGAGGACATTATATGTATTCAGGAAGATGTTCTCCAATGTATCATTTAATGGCGTGAAGTTCTCAAATGGTCTGGACCTAGATCTCCTCTGAGAGTTGTTTCCTCGATTTCTCTTTCGATTGTTGTTATTATTATTCCCTGATTGGCGACCGCTGTCTTGATTCTTGTTCCCAACTTTAACTTCAACCTTTCCTGAGTTGTCTCCTGTTTGCTTGATAACCACGTTGCTTTGGATATCTTCCTTATCAGTAGCTTTTCTTTTTCGATTAGCGTATATCTCCTCCCGACGTAGGTGAATATTGGCTTTTTCATAAAATATTTCTCTGGTCGGGGAGGTTTACCTACCAGATATCTTACAAACTCGGTATCTTTATCGACGCCATCGATCAAGGCCATCAACACAGTTTTCTCATGCGGATCTTTGACTTCTGTGACAGCCAAGTTAAAACGATCCAAATATGACCTTAGGCTTTCGTCCGGTCGTTGTTTAATGAGGGATAGCTCGATCACATTCTTAGACCTCTGGGCATGAAGACGGAATTGGTTTACAAATTTCTCACTTAATTCCTTAAAGCTGGATATTGAACGTGCTGAAAGGTGGGTAAACCACAATAACGCCACATCTTCCAAGAATATAGGGAACGCTTTACATTTGACCGCGTTTGTAGCTGCAGCGGCTATCATTGACCAGGAGTACCGCATTAAATGCTGGATGGGGTCAGTCCTGCCCGTATAGCGATTCATGGTTGGCATATTGAAGCGCCTTGGGAATGTAACATCCAGTATGTCGTCAGTAAAAGGTGTGTGACTGCAGTCTATGCCCCAATCTTCATTCCTCTGTCCACGGCTATCTACCGTGACTTGTCTAATCATTGCTTCAACCTCTGCATGGGTCAGGGTAGATTCGGGATCAGCACTCCTTGCCCGACGTCCTCCTCCGTCGTTTCTTTGATGTGCTGCTATAAAATCTGGGCCCTGAGCAGAACTCCCTTGCCCCCTGTTATCGTGGTCGATCACGCGACGAGTGGGAGGCATGCCATTCCTTCGTGGTAGAACAGGTTCATTTAAGTTGCGGTTACTAGTTCCCTGATTAAATGCCTCCTCTTCACGAGACGGAAGCGACCCAAAACGAAGTCGTTATATGTTTTCGGGACTTTCTAACAGGGGTCATCGTTGGTTCCTTCGGGGCTCTTCAGATGACGATGTATGTTCTGGAGAGAAAGGGTGAGCTGGAGGTGGCGAAACCTGTCTTTGAATATCATCAATTCTCCTGCCTAAGGCAGTAATATTTTGACACAGTAACGATCACTCCTGCCTTTGAGCAGCTAGTTCATCGGTTTGCCTAACCAATGCTTCAAGTATTCGAGTTGAATGTCCCTCTTTAACTGGGGCAGAAGGATCAAATTGGTCACCGAAATTCTCTCTTATACGTAAAGAGCTTGAGCCAGGTCGAGCAGATGTACCAGCATGAGAGGAACGAGCCATAACCTCCTTTCCGGGTTGGGTCGTAGTCTGCTTGTCTCTTTGGATCGCTGAATCCTTACCTCAGTGGCTCGGAGCGCCCCCCTGGGACCGGATCGTGGAAGTGTTGGGGGGACGTTTCGTGACGAGGTCGTGGGAGCGAGTGGTAACTTTTTCAGCTGGTTGGATCATGATCCCCTTAACGGATCGGTTCGCCTCCTCTCGGCGATCCGAGAGCTCCTCCTCAACATGCTCGTGCACACTTTCTTCGATTTCTTCTTTTCAGCTTCATTCGCCTGTGAAGCTCGTACTTCCTTAGACTTCTTTCCAACCATAGTATCTGAACTTCGTTGAAATCTTCAAAAATTGAAACAGTGGAGTTTTGAATAGTTTTCTTCAGACTTGAGTACCCAAACAACGGAACTACAATCCAATATACTGAGGATTCGTTTCTCAGTGAAAGCACCAAAATGTTAGATCCAAAATTGGCTCTAACACCCAAGTTGTTCAATTATGCAGAAATTAATATCAGAAGAAAAAATACTAGAAAACTAGAAAAGACACGAGATTTATAGTGGTTCGGCGTTAATCGTCGACTTTATATCTTTGATTATACTTGGAATCAGAGTACAATCGATAATTTATCCCTCAATCTCACTCTTACATTGTTTATTCACTCAATAATTTCGAGACAACTCTGAGTAGCAACAATGGAGATATGATAATGGTGGAATCAGAGCTCTCAATTTCCAAAAGATCTTGAAATATGCCAAGTTATGGGCTATTTATAGGTGATTTCTTTAGGCGGATCGCGGTCATACGCGGCACACATCTCGAGAATCTCGGACTGGTTCGTGGCTTGATGGAGAATTGGTCAATATGACAGTTATGGGCAGGTGTCACAGGATCCGAAGTTTGCGGATCGTGGTAGACTTGGTCTTGGCCATCTCCTTGTCTTCTGGACTTGGATCGGATAGTGCAGAAGAGGAGAGGGCGGATCGGATCGAGTATCGGCGCCACGATCCGGGGATGTGTCACGATCCGAGGAGAACGATTGACCATGACCAAATGCTTGAGGGGTAGGACACTTAGTGCTTCATATTTTCTTTGCTTTTGAACTTTGGTGGCTAGGTTGAAAAGCTAGCCAACAACGTTCGTGGTGATTCTCTGGTCAATTTAAACATATGGATTGCAGAAAACTTATTTAAGATGAAAGAGATACCTTTAAGTGAAATATTGTAACAAAAATAAAAAGAAGGTAAATGGAAAAGAACAATGACCACCATTGTTTTTTTTCTTGTTAACAAAATCCAATGTAGTCCAATTGGTAAGATCATGTGACTTTCAAGAGAGTGCCGCGAGCTCGATTCCCACTGGCTCCATATTTTTAGTTTAGAAGAACGGCTAAAATAATACATGTTCTTAAGGGATAAATATGTATAAATGCACATATAAGGAAGTACAAAAATATATGTATACATGCACATGTAAATATATATACATATATATGTGCAAATATATATATATATATATATATATATATACACACACACATACACACACACACAAAGGTTCACGAGTAATTAGGCTAAAAATCCTTTAATAAAATTAAACCTATTTTCAATATATATATATATATATATATATATATATACAAAAAGGAAAAATTCAAAATAAGGTTGCAATTAAAGAAATCTATAAGAATTAAATAACAGCAAAATCCCGTTTGAATTTTGAAAATGAAATAAAAGTGGTATGTATGTATATATATACACACACATACATACGTGTAAAATAGGCAATTGAAGTTTTGTATACATATAAGGAGAATATATATAAATATAATATTTAAATAAATCAAAGAAAGTATATCGGGATACTAATCAAACATTTAAATTAAAAACGTTATAAGAGTAAACACCGTGCCCAAAACCACTCGTGGGACCCAGGGGGGTCGACACACACATAGGAAGTCGACCCTGGGGTCGACACACGCATAGGGGTCGATCTAGGGTTGACACATGCATAGGGGGTCAACCTAGGGGTCGACACACACCCCAGATCAGGGCAGATTCATTCGATGAATATGGACTGTTTTCCAAACCATATTCATTGCTGACTCAGCGCTACGTGTACGATAAGATGTTAAACACCTATAAATAGGCTAGCAGAGCCTAGCCTAAATCTCATATTTTCTGAGAGGCTACCTAAGCTCTGCCATTCTTCTTCCTCCTCAAATCTCTTCATAAAATAGAATAATTTGTCTAAGGAAATCACGATTCATGATCAAGAGGAAAAGAATGTATATCTGCAAATGGGTGTTCAGAATTCTATTCGAAGTAAGGTAAATTCTGGGATCTGCTCAATTTAAATTTCTCCTCTTTCTTCCCTTTTTCTTTTAGTTGAGAATTGTAGATCCATGGTTATTTAGGTTCTAGATTCAGTTAGGAGAACCATGGATTGCTAGATCTGGACCATATTCATGAATTGGAAAGCAATAAGGTGAGTGTATTTAAGTTAAGCCTTCTTGATGATGGTATATTTATCGTTTGACATTCCCCATTAATATGCAAAGTAAATTTGCTGGAATGATTAATCTACTGAAATGTAAATCTATTAAAATGTATAAAACTTTTAAAATATATGGAAATGATGACTGTTATATACATATGTGTTCTAATAACTTGTTAATTGGATAATGTAAGTTAAGTTATAGTGAAATTAGGATAATTACATGTTAATCTGTGGCATGTTATGTACTTGAACCCTTAACTATAAAAATTGGGATAATTACATGTCAATTTATTAGATTGAAATAATTACATGATTGGATGATTACATGTTGTTCTTTTAAAAGGGAGTTAATTACATGTAGGAAGAACATGCAACACGATAATTAGTTAAAATGGACTTAATATGATATTAAATATGACATGTAAAAACAGATTACAGTAAAATTTGGAAGAATGGATATGCCTAAATTTACAGTAAATAGAAAATTGGAACCGCATTTAGACATGAGGTTAAATTCAACTTATGATAGAAGTCTGCCTGGAACCACCCGGTAAATCCAGCATTCACAAGTTGTTAATTTAATGTGAGGGTTCTAGTGCGTAAATATACATGTAACAGTGCCAAGACATGAGGTTAAGTCTAGCTTGTGGTAGAAGTCTGCCCGGAACTGCCCAGCAAATCCAGCATCCCCAATTGGTCGACTTAATGTGAGAGGTCTGGTGCATAAACATATATAAAATATATGTATATAACAAGATTGAAATAATGGCATTGATTGTAATTAATGGAAATGAATGAGAGTTACAACAGTAAAAAGAAGTGGAATGAACGGGGAATGATAATAACCTATTATAAATAAATTTCAAAGGGAAAAAAGAAAGATAATAGGTAGGCTTGTCCTATGGACAAGTGGAAATTATAACTTAGGTTATAATAAACGATAAAGGGAATGAAATAACTTATGTAATGAGATAAGCTTTATTTAATTATAAATTAAGTAATCTGTAAATCTGGAACCTGAAACCTGCTATTTGCAATAAGTAGAGAAAAGAGGGGAAAACTTATGAAATGGAATAAGTTGTACTTAATTATACATTAATAATCTGTGAACTTGAGAAACTGAGGCTTGCTGATGGGAATAACATGTTAAATGCTTATTAATGAACTTAAATGGGTTAAGTTATATAACTGAAAATAATATGTAAGAGGAACTTGGTAACTTGAATAAAAAGTCAATGTGACTTGAAATAACCAAGCTAAATGGAAATTTGAAAAGGTAGAGCAAGCGCGGAATTAAAAGATTAGACATAGGGTCTAATAACACGTTAACCCGAGGCACTTGGACCAGTCCGTACGTTTGAAGGTGAATAAACCATTGGGTTAGATCGTCGTGGTGTCATGAGGCACGGGGGGATCGCACGTCCATCTAATTAATCTGCCTATTATGCTGATATTTTGCTGGCTCCGAAGGACTAGAAGGGGAAGCACGCGGCTTCCTAGGACATGGTGGGTACTCCTGGTAGTCCTTTGTATGGTGACATCGCTTAGGCTGTTCTCGCAGAGGTTAGGTCTGCGCGTTACTACCTGGTGAGTACACCTTGATTGTCACAATAGTGGGCAGTCAGAAGGCTGTAGGGTGGAATTGGTGATTCGACGATCCGGTTGTCTTGTGACTAGGTGGGTTATGACCATTTTATCAGTTTGCCTTTGGACGGGTCTAACCATCTATTTGATAGCAGTCATCGGGTACCAACCATCGTTAATGAGCGTAATGCTGATGCGGAAAGATGGAGAGCTAAAGCTATAGATCATCAACCTTTCACTATCAAGGCTTTGCTTGCGGGATGGGCTAATTAGGATGTTGTTTGTTGTTTTATTTCTAGGCCACGTCACTAGCTCTCAATTTTGTTGGTCTTTCACTAGTTGAGGGAGCGGTCGGGTGGGACAATAGCCACTGAAAATGCTGACCATAGCATCTGTGTATAAAGATATCTAAAAAGCTCCTGACCGAGTTCCGTGTTTCTTGCACAACCTTGTTATGGAACTCGGTGCACAGTAGAGAATATATGTGGTTAAGGTATCGAGTACGATTGACGATACGTACGTGAGAAAGTCTAAATATATGTGTGTCTGCTCCGGGTGGTGTATCGTAGTCTGTAGGGCATTACTCTGTGATGGAACTTGATTCGATCAAATGGTTCGAAGGTGGCAGTCCGTATGCTTACATAGCATGGCGATGGCGGGGTTATGCGGAACGTAGCGTTGTTATATTGGGATCCATACGTCGCTCAGACGTAGGACGGGGGACTGTGTATATTTCTATGGCGTTACTGCGGAGGCCTTGTGAGTAGGGTACAATGGGGTGTACCTAAATATTAGGGGTAGCTACATATATACTGTATTAGGTTATTCTACTGGGGAGTAGATGGGTACGACATGTGTGTAAGCCTCGAGTGCTATTAACCCAAGTAACCTAATAAAAAAAATGTAATTGAACGGTATATGTAGGGTTTTCCAAAATGTGTTGTTTAATTCTAGTCACCAGAACTTGTGTTTTGACCCCCTCCTCATAACATACTCGTATATTAGATTGTGCAGATCTATGATAGCTTTGGACACTGGTTAGGCAGTATTACTATCTGGGTAAGGCTATATTTTGAGTATATTATATTTTATCCATTCTGCTGTGAGATGTTTTCTGAGCTATGATATATTTTATATCTCTGACTTTTCTGCAGGATACCACACAAACCAACATGAGTTTTGATAGATTAGAAATTTGAAAAAAAATCGGTCTGTCGGAATTCAGGTTTTTACATCTAGTATCAGAGCCTAGGTTTAGGATTCCTGTATAGATAGTGAGTGAACGTATTTTTATTTTTTAAAATATAAATATATTATATGTATATACCTAGATCCATAGAGAAACCCACTAAGTAGAAAGAGCATAATATGGTAAGAATTGGGATATCTTTTTCGTACACTAAGGGAATGAATATGGGAATCTATGACCCTTAGGTAATTTGGGTGGAAAGTGTACAATATACTTTGTATGGAAGAAAGGTGAATCCCATGTGTTAGTGTGACAGCGCACGTCCATTAATGTCACTCATTAAGAGAATGCATTAAGTTTCATGAAGCGTTATAGGTAAACAGAAACAGAAACATTGCAAGACACATATAAAATAGTAGCGAAATAAAAACAATCTTTCTTAGTCATAAAGCATCGTGGTTCAAAACATCATATGTCTGAATTACATAAAAACCATTACATCATAAAAACTTCTGCCTTGTACTTAAACATCAAAGTACAAAATAAAAGAAGAAAAATCCCCAAATAAAACATAGCCATAGTAGACAGTATAGGAGCTTGAGCTATACATCTAAACAACTCCAGCAAATGATAGCAGAATCCTGTTCAAGCTTGAATTTTCCTACCCTGAAAACCTGGGGGGAAACGGAAGAAAGAAGAGGAAAAAAAATGGGTCAGGCATAAAGTCTGGCAAGTCCAGTTACTTTTAGCAAGTAAATAAGTAAAAGTATCATGATAGGCATATAAAGTGGATAAGAAAGATAACACCACAATAGGCATTTATGACAAGGTAAACTTGATAGGGTGTATACGCTTCTCTAATAATTACTCTGATTCTCTGCCCTAATACTAGTATAACAATAACGAGATGGTCCCAACAACTAGAAGATGGTAGACTTAGGCATACTTCTAGTGAGAGGTTTTAACCCCATACAATCCACAGGCAGCCTTATCCTAACTGGCTCCTAAACTTTACCAGAATCAAGATGTACCCTAACCACTACCCTAATCAATCGGCTCCCTACTCCGTAGATAGCCTGTGCCAGCCCCACAGTAGGAGATATCACTTCCTAAAGTGGCAACCCTTCGTGGATGTGTGTTAACGATATTTTCGTCAACACCGGAGATAGATCTATGGAGATGGACCTAAGAGAAAATTGGGATAATTCAGTTCCTACAAGCTTGAGATAGTTCACCCTTTCCTAGATATCAAGGTCTTAAGCTTGAAGATTAGTTACTCTTCCCTCAAGGGGAGAGTATCACGCTTTTTCCACTCAAGAGCCAACAGTTACCTTCAGATAAGGGTTTCCTAAGAACGACACACGTGAGGAAGCTGGACAACTTTCGGAAGGTTCATATAGGCTCAGTGTAAGGTAGGAAGCTTGAGGAAGATAATTTTGGTAAACGATGGTTTAGGAGTTGGGGAGAGGTAGGTACGATAAGGCTTATATCGTGAGGAAAGCATCAAGTCTCCAAGAACCCAATGGTTTAAGCGTCAGGTTGCTAAGAACCTAATGACTTGAGCAGGAATATTCTGATGATCCAATCATATAGAAAAATACACATAAAAACATACTAAAAGGTAGCATAGCATGCGGGAAAAGTAAGAACACATAATTTATAGTGGTTAGGTTCGGATTGAACCTACGTCCACTTTAAGAGCTTTTATGATTTTATTCATGGAGGAGCTTACATAATAAATCCCCAAATTGATTTACATATTTGGGTTAGTTCTCTTAGAAAAATGAGAGGAAGATAGTCCCGATCATGAAAAAAAGGGTCTTATTTATAGAGGTCTTGGATCCCCATTTGCTGCTTCTTTTTCTCGCCACTTTTTTTGGTGCCATATTTTTGTTCCTGCCTTTGGCTTACATTGTTTTGTCTTTTTCTTCTTCCTCCTGCTCCCCACGGCCTTTTGTTGTCATTTTTTGTCTTTTTCAGGCTTTACCCCTTTCGTCATCAACCTTTTGTCAACAACCTTTCGTTAGCTTCCTCTAGCTGTCTCTAACTTAGTCTAGCTTCCTCTAGTTATCTCTAACTTTCTATTGTCATCTCTAGCTTCCTCTACCTTTGTATGGCTTCCTAGACCACGTTGCCGGTTTCTGAACCCCTTCTGCTGTCGGTTCCTAAAACCTTTCTATTGTGGGCTCAGCAGAAGACCTTCTTGAATGCGGAAATAGGGTTTCGGCTATCCTTGTGAACTCCAGTTCCAGCAGGAAGGTTTTGGCTGCCATTCTTCCATTAAATGTCTTCATGGATGCTTCTTTATCTTGCAATATCAATCTTGGACTCTTGGGAGTGGCTCCGGTGCCATGCCTTCCAGTAGTTTGGTCTCGAAAGTTATTCTTGGCCTTAATGGCTTTCAGTTTCGGGACCTCTGGTCTCGATTCGTCTCTATACCTCTCTGCTTAAGCAGTGGATTATGAAGTCTTTAGTAGCAGTAAAGGGAGCCGGTTCCGGCTTCTGGCATATGTGTTTGTCTTTAATTTTAAAGGTGGGCTTCCAGAATACCTTTTGGTAATGTTGAAGATGGCTCTAGATGTTGGTGTGAAGTAGGTATCGGTAGGTTCTTTCCTTCTTCTGCTTACGTATTGGATTATATGCTTTTAGCACCAGGTGTATGCTTCCCGAATTGTTATTCTGCATCTCATTCAATGTTGGCATTACCCTCTCGGTATCTTCCTTTTCATACTGACCTTGATCTTTCCTCTGTCATGACCTTTCGGAATCTTCAATACTACTTTCTATCTCCAGTTGTTGGTATTGGACATGTATTATTGTATTCTGAATCTTCTTGGCTGCCGGTGTCTGCTTTCGGCTTTTCCCTTTTTGCCCTATGGCTCTATTGTTAAATCTCGGATTTTGCTTCTGATGAATCCTCGGATTTGGTCTTTTCCCCCATGAACCTAGTTTTGCTGTCCGAAACCCCCTTTATCCTTTCGGCTTTTGTAATGACCCTAGGAATTCGTGATCCTGGTTATCGACATAAACTCAATGTCGACAACCCAAGAATCGGAAATACCGGAAAGTTAATGAAAGAAGTTAGAGGGTAAGGATAGATAAGATAGAAAATCAGAATAGAAGAAGAAGAAAACAACTACAACATCAGAGTTAACACGAATCTCATAGTGGAACGAATAAATATATTTCATTACATAACTTTGAAATAAAACATTATATGTATATAATACCATTACCCAAGTACAACACTTACAACATAGCGGAAATAAACAATAGCTATATAATCCTGAAGCCTCCTGCTCCAGCTCTTCAAGTATCTGTAAAATCCCGACTACTCGACTACCTGTACAAAATTATGCACCCAAGAGTTTAGGGAAAACAAAACAAAAATTTACTCTGGGTTAGTCATGTGACTGGTGTGAGTAAACTCCAAACATTTGTTTAACTTTAAAAATCCTTTTAAAAGAAAGGATAATCGTAAAACCGATCCACACATAAACACAGATGTTTTTTACCTTATGATTAACCAAAACCTTCTTTTTAACATCCCTACTCTTCCAATATTATAATAATGTTTAAATCAAATAAGTAGCAATCTAATGGAACGCTTTCATCTCACGTTCCACATATATAATATACAATCAAAAACCATGAGCGCTTATTGGGTAATGAATTCTAGCTGGCAAGGTATGGGACCACCTTTCGACAGTGTATCTCTCGAGAGGAATACACCAGGTTCAACAAGAACATCATGTAACCCAGGGTAAACGTGACCGGTCACTCATTTCGCTTGAGCATACCGAATGTATTATCACCAACGGTAGGGATCAGAAATCGTTTCCCGAAAGGGACAACATCGAAATAGATTATCGAAGTAAATGGAATTTCTCAAGATCAGGTGACAATACACCCTAATTTGCAGCTAACCACTTAGCCGTGCGACCTACCCGATTTTATACCATTTCCGGTTGTGAGGCTAGAGGCCATAATGTATCCTTTACAAACCACATCTTCATTCACTTTGAATGTCACATCGTCATACCCACTAAATCACAAATTTATTTCTCCAAAAATATCATGGGAAAATAGCTAAGAGAAACGAGTTTCTCTGCTACCAAATGTAAATACATTTGAAGAGATCAACTTACGCGACCTATTAAATAAACTCTGTCGGACATTCTTCCATACAGATTGTCCTAGGACTGGACAAACCGGAGGCACTATTCGGTAAACAAGACAGCCTTTGCCTAACTCTATCTTTTATTATCTTCATCATATTTGATCGCAACACTAACGCCCATGCAGAGTGGTTTCCAGATAATATATCTGATCCTGGTCTCTCCATATTGACAACAGAAATGGTCAAGATCTTTGATAGTCGGCGATTTAACTATCAAAGGAAAACATGTGTACAAACAACGGTCATATTCCCAAATGGAAATCTTACTGATCAATCATCATTTCATTTCCCAATTTCCCATTTATCGTTTCCATATATTCATAAATTCCTTATTTTCTAAAATTAGAAAATATATGTTATCAATCTTTGGAAAACATTTCATTCTGATTCACGCATCATTATATTCCCACCTATATCAGTCTCTAACTGTAAACAAGTAAGAGAACAACTTCCCAAGCATAAACCCCGAAGGCTGAAACCAACATCAGATCGATACCTAGAAAGCCATTCAACTCAACTGATTTCCAGTTAGTTTCTAATTTTAGTAATTCCATTTAAATTCCTAATTCAAACCCCAAATTCCTTTATAATATTTTATTCACAAAATATTTAATTTAATCTAATTTTTCATATAGAATGTGAATAATATTTCTTTATATAATCAAAATAGTTTATTTCGTATTTAAACCAAAATATCCAAATTCTATTTATATTTTTATTTGCAGAATTATTCATACAAATCTCTTTTCTGTTTCTAACACTTGAATCTCATTTATAATTCCCTGTATAAAATTCTATTTTATTCTATATAAATCCTTTTATATAATTCTATTTTTTTAATATAAATCCTTTTATATAACACTATTCATTTTATATAAATCCTTAATTATATTTTCCTATATTTGTGTCCAAATATTACCTTTTATAACATCATATTTATTTCATATATAAATATTTCATTTTCAATATTCACTTTGAAATTTTCCTTTTTACATTCCAGTATTTCATATGGTATTTAAAATACCAAATAACATGACTAGTGTCATCATTATCAATCACGGATTATATATCACATCATATATCACAATATATGAAAAACAAACAGTATTATAAATATTGAGGAATCCCGAAGGATCCCTCCAACCTGTTTCCCTGCATCATCGATGTTAAACCATATAAATAACATCGATTTCATTTCAATATGAAATATTCAGATAAACAGAATCCACATATAATTAACTATTTATATATATATCATTATCTACAATTTCAACCAATAAATCAGCAATTCAACCAAACAATCAACACACAACAATCAATCATCATTTATCAACACTAGATTGTATTTATAAAAATATAATTAAGGAGAGTTCGTGAGATTTTCTCACATTGGATGGTTATCGTTAAATAAAGATAACTGTTGGTTGATTCTGACAGACAATTTATTTCTCTATAAATTGTAACAAGCTCTTATTCAGTCCTAGTCAGTTCCATTATGTTGCGCTCGTCCATACGATTCCAAAGTGACCAATGGTTCAAAATTCTGACCACGTATGGATGGAATATTAAATTAACAAGTTCATACACATTATTAAATCTAAAAATCAAACTTAATATATATTTATATTTATATATAAATATGTATCAGACTTACCAATCTTCCTTACCCCAATATTTCCACCCGATTCATACTACTCAGCCATGTTGTATTTCCTTCCATTACAAGAACATGCGACTTCTACTTGATTTGTTTATATGTGTATATTTTTTCCCTTTTTTCGTGAGCCATAACCCTTAAAAATGAGCCCAGCACTCAACTGTAAAAAGCCTCCTACCCTCATATCTTTCCCCATTCAAAAATTCACACATGCACAGTCATTCCGTGTACCAGAAATGCTTTACCACATTTATCACTACCAATACCCCTTTAACTTGATCCCTCCAGGCATGTCCACCTATAAACCAGACTTCGACCCACTTCTCCTGCAACACCCCGCATTTTTAATATAATTAAAAATGTGTTTATATACATATATATATATATATGCATAAATAGGTAAATAATGGTGATGTACAATGAGAATTAATTAATACATGGAAGAGAAGAAAAAATTAATTCAATAATAGCGTGTGTAAAGGAAAAGGTTATAAAATAAGGATACTTAATTTAAATTTCAGGAATTAAGTAAAACGGACATCTCCGTTGCGTTTGTCTCGGAATTCTGCTTGGAATAGAGTCCAAGTTTGCGTAAATTGGACTCCGTATTAATGAGTTATGGCCTTTAGAAGATTCAACTAAAATTTAAAACAGTTCGAAATTCGACTCAGGCAGTTGGGCAGGAAATTTCCCGCCATCAACCAGGCAGGTCGACCTAGGGGTCGACCTGGGGGTCAGGTCGACCAGGGGGTCGACCTGGGGGTCGAGATCTGGGCAGTTTGTCCCTGTGACATGTTTTAATGTGCTGTACGAATCTTATGGCTTCTAGGTCAATCTAAGGGCTCTAAAACACTCTCTACACCTATAAATACATAGCAAGACCTAACCCTAATTCATAACAATTCCTCAAGACGCCTCCGTGCTGCTGAACTCTCAATTCTCTTACCCGCCGCCTCTAAAACCTAAATCAAATTAGAAATTCTTCATCAACAATTCAAGCTCTTCACCAATAATAAAAAAAGAAGATTACATTAGCGTTCTACATCAACAACAAATAGTTTATTTCTCCAATCCAGTCAATGTGAGTGGATTTGAACAATATTTGTCGTATAATATTTCTTCTATCATTTACCATTCCCCAAAATTAATATGATGATAAATTAATAAGATCAGTTGTTTTATTTACGCCTGTGTTTGAGCTCTCTCATTTTTATTCTTTCCCCTTTTTATTTTTATAGCTAGGTTATCTCGAGCCTACGTCTATCATGGATTTATGCGTTTTAATGGGAACGAGAAATTAAAAAAAGGAAAAAGGGTTTGTTTGGGCATAATATGGGGATTGGAAGGTTTTGTATAGAATTATGGAAATAATCATATTGTAATGTTGAATTTATGTAAGTTTGGCATAGTTGTAATTGGATATGGAATTGGTATAATTTAATACTAACAACATGTAATTGGATAACATGGATTGGTGAAATTTATTTGTGACTTGAAAAATAGGCCTAGAGGGTGAATTAGACTATATGTATGAACGTGGGAATGTTGGGGTATATATATTGGGAAAATATTGATTATATGAAATTGGGTATAATTGGATATTGGAAAGTGGCATGTTTGGGTATGAATAACATGGAATTGGTGAATTTGGCTATAATTGGATAATTTGGGTAATATGAAATTTGGCTAACTATTATGTAATTGGTGTAGTTAATGACAAATTGGAAATAGGCATAAAAAATGAATTGTATTTAAGTTGAATTTGGAACACAGGACATGAATTTGGGGTTTGGGTGAAAGATGATTGTTAATGAACGCCTATGACATGAGGTTAGGCGCGTTTGTGGTGTAAGACTGCCCGGAACCGCCCGGCAAATTCAGCAACCACAAGCGGACGTCTAATGTGAGAGGTCAATGGCAAGAACTATAGGTGTAACGGTTTATGACACGAGGTTAGGCGCGTTGTGGTATAAGTCTGCCCGGAACCGCCCGGCAAATCCAGCAGCCACGAATAGATGCCTAATGTGAGAGGTCATACATCGTTACGGCATAATAAATAAATTAAGAAATACTAACCATAATAAGACATGTGGGTGACATGGGTATGGTTAGAGGGTTAAGGGGGTGATATAAATGACATGTAAAGGATGACTAATGTGGACTTAACCACTGTAAGTCATCTGATGTAAAACATGACTAAGGTAGACTTAACCGTAGTAATACATGTGTAAGACATGGAAACTATAATAAAGGGGGTTAAGTGGGACACGGGTGACATGTGAAACAAAATTTTATATGTGCTTAACCAAATGGGACCCGTAACGGTATCGTAAATTAATTGAATTGGGTAAAGTTTAAGTAACGGGTTAAGTAAATGGAAGGATCAAGTCAAATCTAAAATTAATGACAAGAAATGGGGAATGATAAATAACCTATTATGAATAAACTTGAATAAGACAAGAAAGCACAATAGGTGGAAATTATAACTTATGGGACAAGATAAGTTATGGAAATGATTAAGAAGATGAGATAACTTATATGTAAAGATATACTTAAATTAAGTGGTTTAGGAAGGAGAAATGTGAAATTAAAAATGATATAAGTTATATGAATGGAAAAGAAGAATCATATATGTTGGTTGGGTTGAGTAATTCTCTGGGTGCCAGTCTGATGTTGATTTCGGTCTTCGGGGATGGTGTTTAGGGGGTTATTCTCCTAATCGGTATATATGTGGGATAAGGCATACTTAACTATGAAATAAGTATAACATATTATTGTAACCCTAAATGGGAATAATTTATGAAACTGGAAAATAACATGATGTGGGCTTATTAATGGACTTAAGTGGGTTAAGTATAAATTGAATTAATAAGCAAGGGTAACTTGGTAAATACGAAAAAGGGAGCTAATATGAATAACCAAGTTAAATGAGAAAGTTGACGAGGTGGCATAAGCGCAAAATAAATGGTTAGACTTAGGGTCTAATGACATATAAAACTAAGGTGCTTGAAGCATTTCGTACGTTGTAGGATGAATAACCCAACGTGGTAGATCATCACGGTGTCATAAGGCATGAGGAGAGCGCACGTTCGTTATTTTGGCGGCTCCAATGGACTGGAAGGGGAAGCACGCAGCTTCCTGAGATGTTAAAGGTGCTCCTTGTAGTCCTCTCTGTGGTGGCATATGTTTTAGGCTATGCGCACAGAGGTTGGGTCTACGCGTAACTACTAGGTGGGTGGGCCTTGACTGCAAGAATAACTTGACAGACATAATGCTGTATGAGGTGACGGAAAAGGTGATTCGGCAGCTGCCTCAACGGAGGTGGAGGGTCAGGACCAACAAGGATAGTAGGTCATCGAGTGCCAGTCACCATAGCCGGTTGGATGCGGGAAGACTAGAGTTAGACCCAAGATACCATTAACCATTCACCATAGTGGGACGGTGGTTGAGGGGAGACGCCGCATGGATGTTTAGATTGTTTTCTCAAGGGCTTGTCGCTTAGCTCTCGTAGTCTTTACTAGTTAAGGGAGTGGCTGAGGTGGGGCTATAGCCATCACGAAAAACAGACCCTAGGGATATTTGTGCTAGAGGCTCTTAAAGGCGGGCCTTACACAAATATGAGGAAAGCTCCCGATTGAGTTCCTTGTTTCTTGTGTAGCCCTTCCACGAAACTCGGGAACGCACACACGATCGGTGTGCAGGTTTGGCATCAAATACGCTTGACGATACGTACGTGGGAAAGTCTAGGTACAACCATGTCTACTCTGGATGGTGTATCGTGGACTAGAGGGCATTATTCGATAATGGCCGTCGTTTTGTTTACATAATATAGTTATAGTAATCCTGTGCGGGTGTAGTCTTGTATTGTACATAAGATGAATGTATGTTACTATGGCATAGGATGGGGGACTGCGTATAACACTGCGATGATACGGTGGAGACCGTGCGAGTGGGGTACCATGGGGTGTACCTTAGTTCGGGGGTAACTACATATACATTATATTAGGTTAGTCTACTAGGGAGTTGATGGGTGCGACGTGTGTGTAAGCTTTGAGTGCTAATAACATGTATAACCTAATAAATAAGAAAACGTAATTGAATGATACATGTAGGATCATTCAAGAAGTATAGTTTAAATTCATTCACAAAGAATTTATGTTATGACCCCCTCCTCTTAGCATTCGCAGGTTAGACAGAGACTAATAGCTTTTGGAATACTGATTTAGCAGTATTGTGATTAAGGTAAAGCTATGTTTTAAATATATTATATTTCACTCCTTCCACTGTGGGGTGTTTTCCGAACTCTGACATATCCCTTTTCTCTGTCTTTTTCTACAGGATACCAGAGCAACCAACTCGGGTTTCGGTGGAATGGATTTTTGAAAAAAATCGGTCCGTCGGAATGCGGGTTATTACATTTGGTATCAGAGCGAGGTTTACGATTCCTATAAAGATAATGAGTGAGCGTATTTGTGTTTCAAAAATATAAATATAATATATAAATCTAGATCCATAAAGGAGTCCACTAAGTAGAAAGAGTAAAATATGGAAAGAGTTGGGATATCTCTTTTGTACACTAAAGATATGAACATAGAAATTTTGAGACCCTTAGGTGGTTTGGTTGGAAAGTGTACAATATGTTTGGTATTAATGAAAGATGTATCCCATATAATAGAAACTGAAATTTTAGTATTTCAGATTAGTTGGTTTAGAAGTGAAACCTTATAAATTGGAAAAAGGTTAAAAAGTGGAAGATGGATTGGGAATGTATATAGTTGAGAGAATTGGCTTTGGGAAGATGTTTAGGAAAGCCTAGTTAAGTTGGAGACCTACTTTGAGTTTAACCCAATGATTAACTTTTAATAACTTGAAATTATAAAAGTTTTGGCAAAAGAGAATTTGTGGTGTTTTCAAGTTTTAATCTTAAAAGTATTTTGATGTTTGAAAGAGATACGATGGAATCATATTTGAAAAATTGCATATTGGGATTTAATGTAAAGTGGGGTATATTTTGTAAAGTAATGATTTCTCGTTTTTAAAGAATTCTCTCATGAAAAAGTGTACGTTATAGAGCATATAGCTCATTGGTTTTCATACTGTAATATATGAAAGGATTAAAAAGTAAAGCATACAAAATGTTGCATTTTGTAAAAGAAAGTTTTAGAATCTCTAATCGGTTGACAATAAAATTTTATTTTTTATTTTAGAAAAGAATTTTGTTGGGTAGACGAAATAAGTTGTAGGAATTAAGAATATGTTTGCATGTTGTAGCAAGTAGTTAGATTAACATCGTAAGTATAAACAGTGTAATCCATTAGTTGTCCTTGTCTACTCCAGTTTCGTGATTTAAAAAAAATTGTTTTGCATTTTTATTTAGTAACATGTTTTTATGGTTTGGCAAAGGCAAGTTTTTGAGAAAAAGATAAAAGCTTTACCACTTTTAGTTTTTTGAAGAAATATGCAATGCAAAGAAAGAGGCCAAACCATACTTGTAAAAGAATGGGGTAGGTAAGGATTAAGGCCTAGAAAGAACGAGATAAAATTAAGGCTATGAATTGAAGAACTAGAACCTAACTGGAGATTGGTAGAGTTGAGTGATTCTCTGAGTATCAATCTGATGTTGATTTCGGTCTTCGGGATTGATGCTTAGGGAATTATTCTCTTACCAATTTCTGGTCAAAGATTAGCTAATATTATACTAATAGAAAATTCCTGTAGATTGCATAAACATTGAGAAACCTAGGTTTGTTGCTTGAGAAAAAGAGATAAGGTATAGGCTAGTAACACATTGCAAGGACTTGTAGTGACTACTAGGTAGTGGAAGGGCAAGTAAGTGTTGAGAGTTGGTGGTTGGACTTTTCTTTAGAGAAATAGTCTTATGATTCTTGGCCCTTCGTAGTAGCGGTGCAGGATGTTGTTTGAGTTAAAAAAAAGTAGAAAATCTTATTTGGAAAATAAATTTAAGTAATTGGGGTAAGTCAAATAAGTTAAGAAAGAGAATAGCCAAATTAAGAAGAAAACAATAAATCCAATAAAGCATCAAACTGACGGGAAAAGAAAATGAAAATCTTAAGAAAAGTTGAATAAAAATGAAATTTCTCCATGATAAGTTGAAAAAGAAAAGAAATTTTCTTATGTGGGTTGTACATGAATAGGAAAATAGGAAATCTTTATAGAGAAGTTACATAAAATCAAAGTACAATTAGAAAAGATACATGAAAAAAAAATGGAAGACGTGAATTTTTCCGTTTTATACCTTTTTATAACATAAGAAATCGAATTTAGAAATTAGATTTTTCTAAATTTTGGAAACTTAATAAAGATTGGTAGGATTTTGGATGCAACAATTGGATGAACTATGCTCTTATTCTATAAGAGTGTGGGAAAATTTCGATGAAAAATGTTCTGATTTTCAAAAATATTGCGTTCATATAGAACTGCAAGAATATTTAGGATGTGAGCATCATGTTTTAAAAATCAGATTTTAGAAGTTTTCATACATGTAGGTGGTACCAATTAGGCATACATGCTTTACTATGATGTATTTCACTTTGCACATGTGCATAATGTTTGCAACAATTGAATGCACACTTGATGGATGAATAATGCGAGGGATTATCTATTTTACTCTTATCGAATTACGGGGACGAAATTCTTTAAGGGTGGGAGAATGTAACACCCTGCATTTTTATTATAATTAAAAATGTATATATATGTGCATAGATAGGTAAATAATGGTGATGTATAATGAGAATTGATTAATACATGGAAGAGAAGGAAAAAAATCAATTCAATAATAGTGTGTGTAACGGAAAAGATAATAAAATAAGGATACTTAATTTAAATTTCAGGAATTAAGTAAAACGGACATCACCATTGCGTTCGTCTCGGAATTCTGCTTGGAATAGAGTCCAAGTTTGTGTAAATCGGACTCCGTATGAATGAGTTATGGCCTTTAGAAGATTCAACTAAAATTGAAAACAATTCGAAATTCGACCTAAGCAGCTGGGCGGGAAATTTCCCGCCATCAACTAGGCAGGTCGACCTGGGGTTCGACCTACCCCTAGAGAGGTCGACCTGGGGGTCGACCTACCCCACAGATCTGGGCAGTTTCGTCCCTGTGACATGTTTTAATGTGTTGTACGAATATGATGGCTTCTAGGTCAATCTAAGAGCTCTAAAATACTCTCTACACCTATAAATACATAGCAAGACCTAACCCTAATTCATAACAATTCCTCAAGACGCCTCCCTGCTGCTGAACTCTCAATTCTCTTAGCTGTCGCCTCTAAAACCTAAATCAAATTAGAAATTCTTCATCAACAATTCAATCTCTTCACCAATAATCAAAAAAGAAAATTAAATCAGCGTTCTACATCAACAACAAATCGTTTATTTCTCCAATCCAGTCAATGTGAGTGGATTTGAACTATATTTGTTGTATAATATTGCTTCTATCGTTTACCATTCCCAAAATGAATATTATTATAATTTAATAAGATCAGTTATTTTATTTATGCCTGCGTTTGAGCTGTCTCCTTTTTATTCTTTCCCTTTTTTACTTTTATAGCTAGGTTATCTCGAGCCTAAGTCTATCATGGATTTATGCGTTTTAATGGGAACGGGAAATTAAAAAAGGGAAAAAGGGTTGGTTTGGGCGTAATATCGGGATTCGAAGGCTTTGTATAGAATTATGGACATAATTATACTGTAAATTTGAATTTATGTAAGTTTGACATAATTGTAATTGGATATGGAATTGGTATAATTTAATATTAACAACTTGTAATTAGATAACATGGATTGGTGAAATTTATCTGTGACTTGAAAAAAAAAAGCCTAGAGGGTGAATTAGACTATATGTATGAACGTGGGAATCTTGGGGTATATATATTGGGAAAATATTGATTATATGAAATTGGGTATAATTGGATATTGGAAATTGGCATGCTCGGGTATGAATAACATGGAATTAGTGAATTTGGCTATAATTGGATAATTTGGGTAATATGAAATTTGGCTAACTATTATGTAATTGGTGTAGTTAATGACAAATTGGAAATAGGCATAAAAAAATTAATTGTAATTAAATTGAATTAGGAACACATGACACGAATTTGGGGTTTGGGTGAAAGACGATTGTTAATGAACGCCTATGACACGAGGTTAGGCGTGTTTGTGGTGTAAGACTGCCCGGAACCGCTCGGCAAATCCAGCAACCACAAGCGGACATCTAATGTGAGAGGTCAACGGCAAGAACTAGAGGCATAACAGTTTATGACACGAGGTTAGGCGCGTTGTGGTATAAGTCTGCCCAGAACCGCCCGACAAATCCAGCAGCCACGAACAGACGTATAATGTGAGAGGTCATACATCATTACGGCATAGTAAATAAATTAAGAAATGCAAACCATAATATGACATGTGGGTGACATGAGTATGGTTAGAGGGTTAAGTGGGTGATATAAATAACATGTAAAGCATGACTAATGTGGACTTAACCGTTATAACGCATGTGATGTAAAACATGACTAAGGTAGACTTAACCATAGTATGACATGTGTAAGACATGGAAACTATAATAAAGGGGGTTAAGTGGGACACGGGTGACATGTGAAACAAAAATTTAGTTGTGCTTAACCAAATGGGACCCGTAATGGTATCATAAATTTATTGAATTGGGTAAAGTTTAAGTAACGGGTTAAGTAAATGGAAGGGTTAAGTCAAATCTAAAATTAATGACAAGAAATGGGAAATGATAAATAACCTATTATGAATAAACTTGAATAAGACAAGAAAGGATAATAGGTGGAAATTATAACTTATGGGACAAGATAAGTTATAGGAAACGATTAGGAAGATGAGATAACTTATATGTAAAGATATACTTGAATTAAGTGGTTTGGGAAGGAGAAATGTGAAACTAAAAATTGAGACGACCCCAAACCCCGTACTGACGGCGGCAAGGGTTATCTTTGGAATATAACACAGAAACAGATAAAAGCAGAACAGAAATGAATAAATACACCAGATAATGAACAATAGAATATACTGGATAAAGTAATCATCAGAGTTACACAGTATACAGGATCATACTAAGCAAAAATACAGTTCAGCTATACATAAATGTCTACAGCGGAAAACAAACATAACATGTACAATAGGAGCTGAACAGCATAAAAAGAGATAAATTATAGAATCCATCTTCAGCTCCAGCTATCCAGAAAGAACCAACTAAACCTGAATACAAGGCTGCACGTGTAGAAAAAGGGGCACCCGAGTTTGAAAGTGAAACAAACTACGAGTCAGTCATAGGACTGGTATGAGAAATCCACTCAACACATATATAATGTGGCTAATCCCAGGACCACGCCACTTTCGTGGAATGGGTTTACTCCATTGGATTGCCAGTGCTTTAAAACAAATCTTTCTTTTAAACATCGCTATGCTTTTTATAAAAATGAAACCATTATAAGACTCAGTTCCCATCACACAATGCAACGCAAACCGGAGGATAGAGTTTTTACCTTATAACGGCCAAAATATGCTTAATACGAATAAAACAAAGGCATTTGATATTATTGCTAGTGTTTATATGTTTCGAAAACGATTTCAAATCATAACTATCAATCATAGACGACATGAGCATCCCATGCCACTATGTCGCCAAATATCTATACAATCGAAACCGCACGATCACGTATTTGGAAATTGGATTTCCGTCATGAACCAAGGCAAAAGATAGTCCTTACCGAATTCGAGACAATCTAGCCCATGTCTCCGGAACAGCCGCAACTGCCCCTTGGATCGTCAGGGCCGGTCCATCGATGTGGATTATTATGCCTGAACACTACGTCTTCCCGCCCTTTGGGGCGTAAACGAGCCAACGAATGACTCCATCGGACCCGGATCGTCCGATCAAACCGAGGCGCCTCGCAACAGCAACAACCACATAGGTGAAAAGTATATAAATGTCCGGGCTGGTAGGTCACTGGCACCACCCTAGCTAGGAAGAAACGCATGCCCTCCCTGATGTCCTCTCCCGTTTCTGGTTCATACCGGGGTGTGAGGCTCGCGATTCTACGTTATACACAAAGCTACACCGGCAGTGCTTTGATCATCACCACAAGACTTTGCTTTTCAACAGAAGCCCTGATCACTGCATCTTAGCATGCCACACAGGCAATTCATGCCATGCGACTGATGTCCATCGATATACAACCTCTGAGCTCGTGCGTCTCAGAGAAGGGTGCTAAGCAAAAGAATAAATTCTCCACCGCCAAATAGATGTATATTTAACAGAAATCAATCAACACAGAATAATCTCCAATATCAGACACACAGTCCATTTACAAGTCCGTTCTGGGTCTGAACGAAACCGGAGGCACTAAATACCTCGCAAACCCATCGACCACCACGTACGTCTGGACGATCACCACTCATTATCCATATTTCGGGATGCCTCCCAATCAGGACCTCGGTTACCATCCAAACGAGGTGAAGATCTCCGGTCCTCGACCATCGTCTTCATCTTCGACTTTCAATCGTCAGTCAATTATTTGAAATGAGAATTAATTCGGCCTTTTCAAATAATTCACGTATATTTAGAATTTCAAATCAATTTATTTCAATGGTTAAATTATTCGACAACACCAATTTTGTTCTTTAATGTAATTTTCACACCAAACACATTCAACCATCAAATACCACATAAATCGAGCAAATTCAGTTTATTTCCATTCCATATCGTTTATGGTATTTTATAACGATTTATCGCTATTTTTATTTATTTTAAAATAGCCAATTTATTCAAAACGACGCTTCGGGCCATAAAGCGGCCGTGGCGCTGTTTTTCTCCCGATTTGATTTACACATATCTGAAAATCTAACCGTTGGATCTTCACAAAATTTAAACCATTAGAAAGGTCTTTTCAAAACGAATCCAACGGTTCCAGTTTCGGGAAAATCCGACGGTCAGATCTCCCTGTACGATCGTTTGAAGTTTCGATTTCAAAATACGAACTGTAGCGTCGTTATTCGATTAAATATAATTATATTTATATTTCTATATAAATATAATCGTTTCTGGCACTGTTTTTCTTCAGATTTGAAGTAAACATTCCAGACAATCCAACCGTTGGATCTTTACAAAGTTGGTGTCATTGGAAAGATTTTTCCAAAGCAAACCCAACGGTTGCGATTTCAGGAAAATCCAATGGTCGGATTTCCCGGTATAATTGTTTGAAATCACGGTTTCAAAACGCGAACTGCACGGCCACGTTTCGTTTTAATTTTATTTATATTTATATATTTATATAGTTCATTCAACAATTTCAATATCGTTTTCACTTCAAATATTCCACTAACGCCTTAAAATTTTGGAAAATTTCGCCATAACCTCCTTTGTACGGGAGGGGCTGGGAAAATTCCCAAATAGCCACACGGGCGTCTCATGTCGAAAAGAAAAAGAAAAAGCCAAGCGGCTAGCCAACAGGCTCATAAAATCATCACCCAAACAAAATAGTAAATGTGTACCTATTTGTCGGGCACAAAATTTTATTCCTCTTCTCTAGCCCCTTTGCTATAACCTGTTCAATAAATATGCATGTACATATATACAGTTCTTATCATTTATCATTTTCCAAACTTCATATTGGATTCCATTTGGTTTAAAAACACCATTCATTCTAATGTTGCATGTATAGGCAAAAATCATATCATTAGCTAATTAATGAATATTACAACTCATATATGTTTATTTGAACGAGTGGCTATTTTTAACACTTCACATTTCAACGATTCATGTATATAATAAAAATGTGATTTTTATTGTAAAACAATTCATTTCAAAACACTCTTATTTTATATAGTGTATATATAGGTGATAAAAATAGGATTTTTCTTATAAAACAATTTCTTTCAAAACGAGATTATTTTACACAGTTCATATAGTCGATAAAAGGTGATTTTTGTTATGAAACAATTTATTTCAAAATACAAATACCATTCAACACATGAATTTCAAATCAACGAATGAATATCGATTCAACACATGAAGGTTTTCTATAGTTTCTATATATAGATAAAAATGTGATTTTTTTTATATTTAAAACGCGAATACCATTCAACACATGAATTTCTAATCAACGAATGAATATCGATTCAACATGTGAAGGTTTTCTATAGTTTCTATGTATAGATAAAAATGTGATTTTTTATATTTAAAACGCAAATACCATTCAACACATGAATTTCTAATAAACGAATGAATATCGATTCAACACATGAAGGTTTTCTAGTCAATGAATAAATATAGTTTTCAGCAAATGAAAATAATTCAAACACATGAATATTATTCAAAATTTCGGCAGCATAACGGCAGGGTAGTTAAAACTGGGACCGTCCCTAGTACGGCTCCTCGCTCTACCTTAAAACCTCGCGGTTTTTGACAATGGGGATCATGCATCTAGTTCGCACGCAGGCAGCATGTATATATTTATTTCATTTCCACAAACTAATCCTATGTGGTTTCAACCAAATATTTCTCAACCACAAACAGGTATTTTTCAACCACAATCAATCAATATCAACCACAAACAATCTCAAACAACCATTCGCTATCAATCAATTTTCACACCAATCACAATCAATAAATATCGTCCATGGTTTGTGGACGAGGGGCATGTATATATATATATATATATATATATATATATATATACATAGCAATTCACTTTTATTTCAACACATATATAATTTTTACAACGCATATATAACTTATACATCGAACATACAACTTATACAACGCTTATACATGAGGTGTACAACGTCTATATAACTCATACATCGACTATATAATTTATACATCGTCATTTTCCATATTTATTTTTAAATTAGAAATCTCACCTTGGGTTCCACTCCACCAAAAATAGCAGAAGGCTCTGAAAAATACGCGGTCTCTTCTAAAATGTAGAAGGCGTCCACACGGTCACGATGTTTCCTGTTTCATCGAATTTCGTTAACACGGCAAAAAGATATGATTTTTCAAAGGTTTGCAACGGTTTTAAACTGTCGAAATCAGTTTTAAATTAAAACAGCCGATACCTTTCAGAACTGTTCGAAACTAGGTTTCGATTTTTCGATCAATCCATGCAATGGTTCCACGATCGGGTTGCGCAGGGTCGAAGAGCTACGTGAGGCGCACGTGCGCCAGGAAGGGGGGTCAACTCGGTGGCTTCTGGTGACGGCGGCGGCGGTTGGAAGCTCGGAACTTTCGAGCTCGATATCTCTTCGAATGATGCACGAAAAAATACAAACTACATATGGATTTGAAGATCTTCTTGAGCTCTTCAAAATCTTCAACAGGGGGAGGGGCTAATTTTGCTTGTGGGAGGAGAAACGGAGGAGAGAAGACACGGGGGTTTTTCCGTCGTATATCGCGATCGGGGAGAGAGAAGCGGGGGGGGGGGATCTGACGTGGACTAATAGATTTTTTTTATTTATAAAGTTTTAAAATCCGAAAATACCCCTTGCCACCCACGAACACCAATCCAAGCCTAACGACTATCGTCTTTAGCGTTTTACCCCCATTCCGAGCACAATGGGATATGTTTCGTAGGCCCATTCGACTGTTTCAGTCAGTTTCCATTCAAATCAAAATATAAAACATTCAATATTTAATTTGAACGTACATTTCAATTTGCCAGGGCCACAAACTGATTCGAAAAATTCCAGAAAAATAAATCTGGCTATGTTTTGACGATACGGTCCCAACAAAACTAGTTTCGTCGAATTCTGAGACCGTTTGTAAAAAGGCCCATTTTTGGTCGATCCAATTTAACTATAATTGACCAAAACACATTTTCTTTTGCCACGCTCACATACTAGCTTCAAAAATTATGAAATTTGAAACCTAGCAATAACTTCTCATCCCGGATCCAACAAAAGTGGTTTCGTCGAATTCTGAGATCGTATGCAAAATGGCCATTTTCAAGGGCTATATATATTCCATAGCGACCGTTCTGAAAATTCATTCGGCCATAACTTTTGCTTTCCGCTATGAAAATTCGATTTTTCAGATTCGTTAGAAAGGTAATCACTAACAGATTTAAATATTTTTGGTTTCGCTAAAATCCGTTTTGTTTTGCACCCAGTACAGTCCGACAAAGTTTGAATTCAATTTTTGAAACTACAGCGCCTTTTCAAGCCTTGTTTATAATTATAATTAATTATATTCGTTTTCAATTGTCGATTCAACTCACTTTTCATTGCCTTTAGCTAAAATATTTATTTTAAATATTTAAAATCCATTATTTTAGCCAATTTAAAAATTTTAAATTGGTTCAGATTTTCTGGGTCGTTACAAAAATGATATAAGTTATATGAATGAAAAAGAAGCAAATTAGAATCATATATGTTGGTTGGGTTGAGTAATTCTCTGGGTGCCAGTCTGATGTTGATTTCGGTCTTCGGGGCTGGTGTTTAGGCAGTTATTCTCCTAATCACTATATATGTGGGATAAGGCATAATTAACTATGAATTAAGTATAACATGTTGTTGTAACCCTAAAAGGGAATAATTTATGAAATTGGAATATAACATGTTGTGGGCTTATTAATTGACTTAAGTGGGTTAAGTATAAATTGAATTAATAAGCAAGGGTAACTTGGTAAATGCGTAAATGGGAGCTAATGTGAATAACCAAGTTAGATGAGAAAGTTGACAAGGCGGCACAAGCGTGAAATAAATGGTTAGACTTAAGGTCTAATGACATATAAAACTAAGGCGCTTGAAGCACTCCGTACGTTGTAGGATGAATAACCCAACGAGGTAGATCATCACGGTGTCATAAGGCACGAGGAGAGCGCACGTTCGTTATTTTGGCGGCTCCAACGGACTGGAAGGGAAAGCACGTGGCTTCCTGAGATGTTAAAGGTGCTCCTACTAGTTCTCTGTGTGGTGGCAGATGTTTCAGGCTGTGCCAGCAGAGGTTGGGTCTACGCGTAACTACTAGGTGGGTGGGACTTGATTGCAAGAATAACTTGATAGTCAAAATGCTGTACGAGGTGACAGAAAAGGTGATTCAGGGGCTGCCTCAACGGAGGTGGAGGGTCAGGACCAACAAGGATAGTAGGTTGTCGAGTGCCTATCACCACAGCCAGTAGGATGCGGGAAGAATAGAGCTAGACCCAAGATACCATTAACCATTCACTATCGTGGGACAGTGGTTGAGGGGAGACACCGCATGGATGTTTAGATTGTTTGCTTAGGGGCATGTTTCTAAACTCTCATAGTCTTTACTAGTTAAGGGAGGGGCCGAGGTGGGGTCATAGCCACCATGAAAAACAGACCCTAGTGATATTTGTGCTAGAGGCTCTTAAAGGCGGGCCTTACAAAGATATGAGGAAATCTCCCGACCGAGTTCCATGTTTCTTGTGTAGCCCTGCCACGGAACTCGGGAACGCACACACGATGGGTGTGCGGGTTAGGCATCGAATACGCTTGACGATACGTACATGGGAAAGTCTAGGTACAACCATGCCTGCTCGGGATGGTGTATCGTAGACTAGAGGGCATTATTCGATAATGGCAGTCGTTATGTTTACATAATATAGTTATAGTAATCCTATGCGGGTGTAGTCTTGTATTGTACATAAGATGAATGTATGTTACTATGGCATAGGATGGGGACTGCATATATCACTGCGATGATACGGTGGAGACCGTGCGAGTGGGGTACCATGGGGTGTACCTAAGTTTGGGGTAGCTACATATACATTATACTAGGTTATTCTACTAGGAAGTAGATAGGTGCGACGTGTGTGTAAGCTTTGAGTGCTAATAACACATGTAACCTAATAAATAAGAAAATGTAATTGATTGGTATATGTAGGATTATTCAAGAAGTGTAGTTTAAATTCATTCACACAAAACTTAGGTTCTGACCCCCTCCTCATAACATTCGCAGGATAGACAGAGACTTATAGCTTTGGGAATACTGATTTAGTAGTATTGTGATAAATGTAAAGCTATGTTTTAAATATATTATATTTTACTCCTTCCGCTGTGAGGTGTTTTCCGAGCTCTGACATATCTCTTTTCTCTGTCTTTTTCTGCAGGATACCAGAGCAACCAACTCGGGTTTCGGTGGATTGGATTTTTGGAAAAAATCGATCCGTCAGAATGCGGGTCGTAACATCTCCGTTGCACGACAACTTTTCCCTGTGACTACAAATCCCCTTCTCAACTCTAGCTCCACTCAAACTTCATCATTTGGTACTATGAACAGCTCCAGTATAATTTCCAATGCCACAATGTATTCGAACCACCCTTTATCCTTATATAATGAAACAAAACACTACTCCGTCTCTCTCTTATTGCAAGCTCGTCTCCCCACCGCGTATGCTCCGCTTCAGGATAATATTCGAAGCCAGGTTAGAAGTTGCTTTTGCTTCCCTCCTCAAATCAACACAGTCCCGCTCCTTCACTATTTATATTTTTACCAGTTTAGAACATGTTAACTGTTTATCCATCTCGTGTCCACTACCATTCACACCGCGCTTCTCCATCTTCGCACCAGGTACATAACTTCGAATAGGACATGCTGTTGCCCCCTTACTCCCATACTCCATCCAAACCTACCATTGCTTTCCACCGAAGATCACTTCCTTGCCTTGCCGGCTTCACACCTATACCCTCGACGATGAACTTGATCTCGTACATTAACTCCAACTTCGACGCTTCCTACAGAGTGCTGAAACCTTTTTGCATCGAATCGTCATTACAGCTTTAGTAGGGTAAGGTTTATTGAAACAAATACTGGGGGAAATTCGCAAATAATTATTTTGATATTTATAGATGAGGATTTGGTTTAAAATTGATTCCTCGAGCCAAGAAGAAAGACTGAGAACGAAGAAGGCGTGATGTATTTATAGCTATACTACTTCACTACCAAGGAAATGAAATTAAATTAAATATAGGCGCTTTACATAATAGCTAAGTAACTTAACAGCAAAGGAAGTGATACATCACATCAGTGGTTGAAGAGGAGACACTTCAGCGTTAAGTAGAGAAATGGAACTTCATAGGCCTTATCGATTTTTCACATCATCATAGGTTTGCACATGTACCATGCCCATAGGTTACATATATATATATATATTTATTTATATAAGTTTCATTACTTAGTTGTTAAGGCATAGACGTGCAGGCTATACTAATATATAAGTTTATACTCTCTTGTATTGATGTCTTACATTATGATTTGATTATACATAGCGGTTGACAATAGATTTTATAGTCTATACTAGATTTCCTAGTAGCCTTTTGGTATATATAGTCTTGTGAAACCTAATGGTTAAGTAAAACAAAGGACAAAAATGCACCGGCGCTGGAAAGGTATATTTGCATTAAATGGAAGGGTATGGTTTCTTTGAATGAAGAAGAGTAGGGTGTTAGGAGCATCAATGAGGTAAGATGGATGGTGACGTATCGCAACAGTGCATGGAATTGGCAAGAGTTATTTCTTATTTTATTTTGTAAAGTTGTACCACGATGTACACAATTATGTTCATGTATGAACCGCTACCGACAGAAATTAAAATACCATCATAATGAGCAATGTGCCAGGATCCCAAAAATATAATAATATAGGCCCGTTAACTTATTATGTGGAACCCCGAAATGTTGATATAGGGTGCAAAATACTCCAAAATAAAAAGTGCTTATTTTTCAATATAAAAACTATAGAAAAATCTTAAAAAATAAATTGTAACTATATCTAAAAGGATTTGCCCAAATTCAAAACCGATATTTAATTAAAATTAAATAAACGTTATGGCCTATAAGCGATTTCATAACGACTATTTGAAATTTTAATTTGGGCATATCTTATAATTTATAAAGCGAAATCGCCATTTTACACCTCTATTAGAAAAATATCATTCACCAGCTCTGAACGTTTCTTGTTTCACAGAAATCCGATTTAAAACGGATTCTGTATATTCGTTTAAATTTCGAATTGCCAAATTACGATCTACCACGCCATTTCGAGCTCGATTAAATTATAATATAATTATACATTCAACTATCATGTATATAATATATTCGTTAATATAATTCAACTCTAAATTGAAATATATATTATAAATGATCAAATTCACACAATATTGTGAATTCCACTATTTCTGACTATTTCAGAAATTAAATATATTATTCTATTATTTATATTAATTAAATATTCAATATTTTTTAATTTTGGTGATTTTAAATTATCAAACCATTATTTGAATAATTAAATAAATTATTTATTATCCGTTAAAAATACGGGTCGTTACATTCTTTCCCCCTTAAAATAATTTCATCCTCGAAATTTCTAAGATAGAAAACAAACCCTATTATTGGGTTAAAGAATTATTTGGTTTACTTCCTTATCTTCAGTTTCAACTAAACCAATTTAATGTTAATCAAATTATTAATTCATTCTTATTAACAAAAAATTTAAAAAAATTCAGAAAATTTTCTTACACTTTAAATTTCTGAAAAATTTCGCCAGCACCTCCTTTGTACGGCTCAATCGGTACAACTACAACTCGCCTCTCTAGGCCTTCTTCAACCCAAAAGAAAATCAAATGGCCAAGCTACTTGCCAATTCAGCTCATAAATCTCCAAATTCATATAAGAATAAACTTGTACCTTTTTGTTGGGAATATCATTATATCTTTTCCATCTGCTACCTGTTCAGCATATATAAATACCATCCCAATCAATCTCCAAATCAATTTTTATCCTCAAACGCAATCATTCACTTATACCTAAGTCGAATTCCATTTCAAATTCGAGTTACTTTCTCGATTTCAAACTCTAACTCACCAATCCAATACCATTTCAGGTTCCTATCTCACAATTCAAAATCTGATTCCACTTTGTATATTATATTCCAATTCAACTTCCAGTTAATTGGTCTCAATTCAACTCATATTTGCTTTCACAAATTTCTTTAAATTTATTCTTAATAAAAAAAATCTTCTTGGGAGTATTAAACAACTTACCTTTTTTTAAAATCAAATATTCCCTTTCGAAATCAAAACAACTTGTTTTCTCAAAATTTTTGGTAGTAATCCATCACTAGAAACTCAAAAATGAACACAGATGATGTCTGCATCATCATCAGAATCTATTTTCCAGCGATCGAAGTGAGTTCAGTACTATATCACTTTTAAACCCTTTCTACATTTTGAAATACATTTCAAAATACTATTCACACTGCTTGTAAAACAAATTAAAATCTCCCAGGATTTTAAAATTCTCATATATTAAATGCAAGTCCATTCACAAACACCTTTCCAAATTTCTAGAGTTTTAATTTCAATTCTGGTTTAAATTCAAATTTAATTCATCTGATTCCATATACTACACTTACAGGAATTCTGATTGGTTATTTACATAACCATTTAATTTATAATCTTACTCGATTATAATAACAACCAATATTTCTAATATATTATAATCATTCCAATGTGAATCCTTTATATCAAAATGTAATTTAGGTAAAATTATTTCGTTTGCCCTCTTTTCAAAGCATACTATGTTGGTCCGTCATATTTGAGTGTTTATAAAGCCCTACCGATACAGTGGATCAAACTTATCGACCAGAACTCATAAACAACTCAGCCAACAAAACTCCAAAATATAGAACCATTTTATATTGAATAACAAATATGCGCTCATATATATATACACTCAACTCAATCTAGGATATTACTAATCCTATCTCAAATGAGACACGCCACAGAGCCAAGGTAATTACTTAACCTTTAGCTCTGATACCACTGTAACGACCCGGGGAATTCGTGATCCTGGTTATCAACATAAAATCAATGTCGACTACCCAAGAATTGGAAATATGGATGGTTAGTAAAAGAAGTTAGAGGGTGAGGATAGATAAGATACAAAATCAAAATATAAGAAGAAGAAAACAACTACAACATCATAGTAAACACGAATCTCACAGCGGAACGAATAAATATATTCCATAACAAAACATTGAAATAAAACAGTATACGTATATAATACCATTACACAATTACAACACTTATAACACAGCGGAAATAAACAATAGTTATATAATCCTGAAGCCTCATGCTCTTCAAGTATCTGTAAAATCTCGACTACTTGACTGGCCGTACAAAATTAGGCACCTAAGAGTTTAGAGGAAACAAAACAAAAATAAACTCTGGGTCAGTCATGTGACTGGTGTGAGTAAACTCCAAACATTTGTTTAAATTTAAAAATCCTTTTAAAAGAAAGGATAATCGTAAGACCGATCCACACATAAACATGGATGGTTTTTGCCTTACGATTAACCAAAACATTCTTTTTAACATCCATACTCTTTTGATATAATAATAATGTCTAAATAAAATAAATAACAATCTAGTGGAACACTTTCATCTCCCGTTCTACATATATAATATATAATCAAAAACCGCGAGCGCTTATTGGATAATGAATTCCAACTGGCAAGGTATGAGACCACCATCTGATAGTGTATCTCTAGAGAGGAATACACCGGGTTCAACAAGAACATCTTGTAACCCACGCTAAACATGACTGATCACTCATTTCGCTTGAGTGTACTGAATGTATTATCACTAACGGTTGGGATCAGCAATCATTTCCCGAAAGGGGCAACATCGAAATAGATTATAGAAGCAAATGGAATTTCTCTAGATCAGGTGACAATACACCCTAATTGGTAGCTAACCACTTAGTCATGCGACCTACCCAATTTTATACCATTTCCGATGTGAGTCTAGAGGCCATAACGTATCCTTTACAAACCACATCTTCATTCACTTTGAATGTCACATCGTCATACTCGCTAAATCACAAATTTATTTCTCCAAAAATATAACGGGTAAACAACTAAGAGAAACGAATTCCTCCGCCACCAAACGTAAATTCGTTTGAAGAGATCAATTTACATGATCTATTAAATATAATTTATCAGACATTCTTCCATACAGGTTGTCCTGGGGCTGAACAAACCGAAGGCACTATTCTGTAAACAGGACAGCCCTTGCATAACTTCGTCTTCAATTATCTTCAATATTTTATTGCAACGCTAATGCCCATACAGAGTGGTTTTCAGATAATATATCTGACCCTAGTCTCTCCATATTGATAACGGAAATGGTCAAAATCTTTGATAGTTGATGATATAACTATCAGAGGAAAACATGTGTACAAACAACGGTCGTATTCCCAAATGGAAATCTTACCGTTCACTCATCATTTCATTTCCCAATTTCCCATTTATCATTTCCATATATTCATAAATTCCTTATTTTCTAAAATTAGAAAATATACGTTATTAATCTTTGGAAAACGTTTCATTTCTGATTCACGCATCAATATCTTCCCACCTCTATCAGTCTCTAACTGTAAACTAGTAAGAGAACAACTTCCCAAGCATAAACCTCGAAGGCCGAAACCAACATCAGATCGATACCTAGAAAGCCATTCAACTCAACTAATTTCCAGCCAGTTTCTAATTTCACAGTAATGAAAGCCATTCAACTCAACTAATTTCCAGCCAGTTTCTAATTTCACAGTAATTCCATTTAAATTCCTAATTCAAACCCTAAATTCCTTTATAATATTTTATTCACAAAATATTTACTTTAATCTAATTTTTCACATAGGATGTGAATAATATTTCTTTATTGAATCAAAATAGTTTAATTTCGTATTTAAACCCAAATATCCAAATTCTATTTATATTTTTATTTACAGAATTATTGATACAAATCTCCTTTTTATTTCTAACACTTAAATCTCATTTATAATTCCCTTTATAAAATTCTATTTTATTATATATAAATCCTTTTATATAATTCTATTTATTTTATATAAATCCTTTTATATAATTCTATTCATTTTATATAAATCCTTAATTATATTTTCCTATATTTGTTTTCCAAATATTACCTTTTATAATATCAAATTTATTTCATATATAAATATTTCATTTTCAATATTCATTTTGAAAATTTCCTTTTTACATTCCAGTATTTCATATGGTATTTAAAATACCAAATTACATGACTAATGTCATCATAATCAATCGCAGATTATATATCACATCATATATCACAATATATGAAAAACAAACAGTATTACAAATATTGAGGAATCCCGTTGGATCGCTCCAACCTATTTCCCTGCATCGCAGATGTTAAACCATATAAATAACATCGATTTCATTTCAATATGAAATATTCTAATAAACAGAATCAATATATAATTAACGATTTATATATATATATATATCGTTATCTACAATTTCAACCAATAAATCAGCAATTCAACCAAACAATCAACACACAACAATCAATAATCATTTATCAACACTAGATTATATTTATAAAAATATAACTGAGGAGAGTCAGTGAGATTTACTCACATTGGACGGTTATCGTTAAATAATGATAACTATCGGTTGATTCTGATAGACAATTTAGTTCGCTATAAATTGTAACGAGGTCCAATTCACTCCCAGTCAGTTCCATTGTGTCGCGCTCGTCTATATGATTCCAAAGTGGCAAACGGTTCAAAATTCTGACCACGTATGGACGTAATATTAGATTAACAAGTTTGTACACATTATTAAATCTAAAAATCAAACTTAACATATATTTATATATAAATATGTATTGGACTTACCAATCTTCCTTACCCCAATATTTCCACCCGATTTATACTGCTCAGCCATGTTGTATTTCCTTCCATTACTAGAACATGCGATACCACTTGATTTGTTTATATATGTATATTTTTTTCTCTTTTTTTGTGGGCCATAACCCTTAAAAATCAGCCCATCACTCAACTGTAAAAATCCTCCTACCCGCATGTCCTTCCCCTTTCAAAAATTCTCACATGCACAATCATTACGTGTACCAGAAATGCTTTATCACTTTTATCACTACCAATACCCCTTTAACTTGATCCCTCCATGCATGTCCACCTATAAACCAGACTTCGACCCACTTCTCCGTTGCATGGCAACTTTTATCTGTGACCACAAATTCCCTTCCCAACTCAAGCTCCACTCAAACTTCATCATTTTGTACTACGAACAGCTCCAGTATAATTTCCAACGCAACAATGTATTCGAACCAACCTTTATCCTTATATCATGAAACAAAACACAACTCCGTCTCTCTCTTATTGCAAGCTCGTCTCCCCACCGTGTATGCTCCGCTTCAGGATAATATTCGAAGCCAGGTTAGTAGTTGCTTTTGCTTCCCTCCTCAAATCAACACCGTCCCTCTCCTTTACTATTTGTATTTTTACCCGTTTAGAACACGTTAACCATTTATCCATCTCGTGTCCACTACCATTCACACCGCGTTTCTCCATCTTCGCACCTGATACAGAACTTCAAACAGGACTTGTTGCTGCCCCTTACTCCCATACTCCATCCAAACCTACCACCGCTTTCCATTGAAGACCACTTCCTTTCCTTACTGGGTTCACACATATACCCACGACGATGAACTTGATCTCCTCCATTAACTCCAACTTCGACGCTTCCTACAGAGTGCCGAAACCTTTTTGCATCGAATCGTCATTACAGCTTTAGTAGGGTGAGGTTTATCGAAAAAAATACTTTGGGAAATTTGCAGATAATTATTTTGAGATTTATAGATGAGGATTTGGTTTGAAATTGATTCCTGGAGCCAAGAAGAAAGACTGAGAACGAAGAAGGTGTGATGTATTTATAGCTATACTATTCACCGCCAAGGAAATTAAATTAAATTAAATATAGGAGCTTTACTTAATAGCTAAGTAACTTAATAGCAAAGGAAGCGATACATCACTTTGGTGTTTGAAGAGGAGACAGTTCGGCGTTAAGTAGAGAAATGGAACTTTATAGGCCTTATCGATTTTTCACATCATCATAGGTCTGCATATGTACCATGCCCATAGGTTATATATATATATATATATATATATATATATATATATATATATATATATATATAAGTTTCATTACTTAATTGTTAAGGCATAGGGGTGCAGGCTATACTAATATATAAGTTTATACTCTCTTGTATTAATGTCTTACGTTATGATTTGATTAAACATAGCGGTTGACAGTAGATGTTATAATCAATACTAGATTTCCGAGTAGCCTTTTGGTATAAATAGTCTTGTGAAACCTAATGGTTAAGTAAAGCAAAGGAGAAAAATGCACCGGTCATTCGCTGGAAAGGTAAATTTGCATTAAATGGAAGGGTATGGCTTCTTTGAATGAAGAAGAGTAGGGTGCTAGGAGCATCAATGAGGTAAGACGGATGGTGACGTATCGCAACGGTGCATGGAATTGGCAAGAGTCGTTTCTCCTTTTATTTTGTAAAGTTGTACCACAATGTACACAATCATGTTCACGTATGAACCGCTACTGACAGAATTAAAAATACCATCATAACGAGCAATGTGCCAGGATCCCAAAAATATAATAATATAGGTCCGTTAACTTATTATGTGGAACCCTGAAATGTTGATATAGGGTGCAAAATACTCCAAAATAAAAAGCGCTTATTCCAAAATAAAAACTACAGAAAAATTCAAAAAATAATATTGTAACTACGTCTAAAAGGATTTGTCCAAATTCAAAATCGATATTTAATTAAAATTAAATAACCGTTATGGCCTATAAGCGATTTCGTAGCGAATATTTGAAAATTTGATTTGGGCATAACTTATAATTTATAAAGTGAAATCTCCATTTTTCACCTCCATTAGAAAAATATATTCCACCAGCTCCGAACGTTTCTTGTTTCATAGAAATCCGATTTAAAACGGATTCTATATATTTGTTTAAAGTTCGAATTGCCAAATTATGAACTGCCGCGCCATTTCGGGCTCGATTAAGGTATAATATAATTATACGTTCAACTATCGTTTATATAATATATTCGTTAATATAATCCAACTCTAAATTGAAATATATATTGTAAATGATCAAATTCACACAATATTGTGAATTCCACTATTTTCGACTATTTCAAAAATTAAATATATTAGTCTATTATTTATATTAATTAAATATTCAATATTATTTTATTTTGGTGATTTTAAATTACCAAACCATTATTTGAATAATTAAATAAATTATTTATTATCCGTTAAAAATACGGGTCGTTACATTCTTTTCCACTTCAAATAATTTCGTCCTCGAAATTTCTAAGACAGAAAACAAAACCTATTACTGGGTTAAGTTTTTTTTTTTTACTTCCTTATCTTAAGTTTCAACTAAACCAATTTAATTTTAGTCAAATTATTAATTCATTCTTATTAACAAAAAATTTCAAAAATTCAGAAAATTTTTCTAACACTTTAAATTTCTGGAAAATTTTGCTAGCACCTCCTTTGTACGGCTCAATAGGTACAACTACAACTCTGCTCTCTAAGCCTTCTCCAACCCAAAATAAAATCAAATGGCCAAGCGGCTTGCCGATTCGGCTCATAAATCTCCAAATTCATATAAAAATAAACTTGTACCTTTTTGTCGGGCATATCATTATATCTTTTCCATCTGCCACCCATTCAACATTTATAAATACCATCCCAATCAATCACCAAATCTGTTTTTATCCTCAAACCCCATCACTCACTTATACCCAAGTCGAATTCCATTTCAAATTTGAGTTACATTCTCGATTTCAAACTCTAACTCACCAATCCAATACCATTTCAGATTCCTATCTCACAATTCAAAATCTGACTCCACTTGGTATATTATATTCCAATTCAATTTCTAGTTAATTGGTCTCAATTCAACTCATATTTGCTTTCACAAATTTCTTTAAATTTGTTTTTAATTAAAAAAATCTTCCTGGGAGTTTTAAACAAGTGAAAATTAGGCTCACATCCGTAAAACTTATTAAAATATAAGCCATATCCCTGTTATGTTTGATTTGTAAACCCGCCACCTATTTTGGCTTGCGCATCCTTCATTTCAGGGAATTCCGCCTCTTACTTTCAAACCTTCCGCGCCCTTCGTTTTTTGCAAAAAAAAAAAAATGCAGTGCTTATTTAAAAAAAAATTCTAAAATCTGGAAATATTTTCAATAGTCCATAGAAAAAAAGTTGCATACATGTGTGCAACTTTTGCCTATATCTGCATACATGTATGCAAATATTACATACGTCGTTTTCTTTTGAAAATCTGGATCAAAAATTGCATACAGGTATGAAAATATTTGAAATTTTTGCACACATGTATGCATCTATTTGGATGAAGAAAACGTCAACGAAATTTAAGCTGTGAATTATTGCACACTTTTCTACAAGAATAATGAAATATGTGTACAGATGTATGCAAGTAAATTAACAAAGATGCACGAAGTGAAAAACATGCATGGATGTATGCAGGAAAATATAAGTTTGTGCATACAGAAATGCATTTAACTGGAATTTCGTATTTTTTTCAGCTTTTTACGCCTTTTTTGATTGTTTTTTTATATGAATTTTTCAGCGTTTATGTGTTTTAATTAATTATGAATTTACATATTTTTTTAATATTTTTTTAGTGAATTTTTGAAAAATAGGGACTAAATTTACATTAAGTTTATGACCGGATGTGAGCCTAATTTAAAACCGTAACAGGGACTTGTAAAAAACGCACCCTTTAAACAACTTACCCTTTTTTAAAAATCAAATATTCCCTTTCGAAATCAAAACAACTTGTTTTCTCAAAATATTTCCAAAATAATTTTTTTTTGTAGTAATCTATCACTTAGAAACTCGAAAATGAACACCGATGATGTCCGGATCATCATCGGAATCTACTTTCCAACGATCGAAGTGAGCTCAATACTATATCACCTTTAAAACCCTTTCCAAACACTTCCATTTTGAAATACATTTCAAAATACTATTCATACTGCTTGTAAAACAATTTAAAATCTCCCAAGATTTTAAAATTCTCATATATTAAATGCAAGTCCATTCACAAACACCTTTCCAAATTTCCAGAGCTTTATTTTCAATTTTGGTTTAAATTCAGATTTAATTCATCTGATTCCATATACTACATTTATAGGAATTCTGATTGGTTATTTACATAACCATTTAATTTATAATCTTACTCGATTATAATAACAACCAATATATTATAATCATTCCAATATAAATCCTTTATATCAAAATATAATTTGGGTAAAATTATATTGTTTACCCTCTTTTCAAAACATACTATGTCGGTCCATCGTATTCGAGTGTTTATAAACCCCTACCGATACAGTGGATCAAACTGATCGACTAGAACTTAGAAACAACTCAACCAGCAAAACTCCACAATATAATCCCATTTTATATTGAATAACAAATACGCGCTCATATATATACACTCAACTCAATCTAGGATATTACTAACCCTATCTCTACCGAGACACGCCACAGAGCAAAGGTAATTACTTAACCTTTAACTCTGATACCACTGTAACGACCCGGAGAATTCGCGATCCTGGTTATCAACATAAACTCTGGTTAATTAAAGAAGTTAGATGGTGAGGATATATAAGATAGAAAATATGAATAGAAGAAGAAGAAAACAACTACAACATCAGAGTAAACACGAATCTCACAACAGAATGAATAAATATATTTCATAACATAACTTTGAAATAAAATAATATATGTATATAATACCATTACCCAAGTACAACACTTATAACATAGCTGTAACGACCTGCATTTTTCAGCGATATAATAATTAATTAATTTAATTATTTAAAATATGGTTTTGTAATTTAAAATGGTTTAAATTAAATAACTTTGAATATTTATTTAAAATAATAATTAAATGATAAATTTAATTCTGAAATAATCAGAATTAGTGGAATTCACAATATAATGTGAATTGGACAATTTATAATATATAATTCAGTTTAGAGTTGAATTATATTTGCGAATATATTATATAAATGACAGTTGAACGTATTAATTATATTATAAATATAATCGAGCTCGAAATGGCGCAGCAGTTCGCGATTTGGTGATTCGAACTTTAAACGAATATATAGAAGCCGGTTTAGATCGGATTTCTATGAAACAAGAAATGTTAGGAGCTGGTGAAGTATATTTTTCGAATGAAAGAGAAAAACCAGGATTTCATCGTGTAAATTGTTAGTTGTACCCAAATCAAATTTTAAAAAAGTCGCTATAGAATCGTTTATCGACCATAACGGTTTATTAGATATAACTAGATATCGGTTTCGAATTTAGACAAGATTCTTTGAGACGTAGCAATAATTTAATTTTTAGAATTTTACTGTAATTTTTAATTAATTAAATGCGCGACTTTTATTTTCGAATATTTTGCACCCTATATCAGTATTTTTGGGTTTCACAATATGAGTTGACCTACTGATATTATTATATTTTTAGAATCCTGGCACATCGCTGATTACAATGGTATTTTTATTTTGGTCGATTGAGGTCCAATAACGAGTGGAGTTTTATGGAACAGGGTACCCTAAAAAACTTATTAAAAAAACATATCCTAATATATTTCTACGATCAAACAAGAAGCCACGCTTCGCTTCCCCAAAACCGTCAATTCTCCTTGGTCCTCAAAGCAAACTTATGGCTTCAACGTATCCACAAAACAAAGCAAACTACCCTATAAATATAACACATACCTCCTTAAAGCCTAATTTACTTCATCCTTCAGTCAAAAACTCTACGCTATTGTATTCTTCAACATAAACCCAAATTGGTGATCTCCATAAATCCATATCAATTCAAATAAAACTATATAAAATACGAAACAAGTGTTTTCGGACTTCTGAAGTGCTGCCCTTCGATGCAACATATTTTTCTTCGTGTTCGAGCATAGTTCCTGACGCTCGATTTGTACGGCGTGAACTAGGGTTTGGTCTTGAACACGATGTAGGGAATAATAATCGATTTCGAGTTCGTATTTTGTTTGAGAAGGAGTAGCTCCTTGTTTGTATTTTTTTAGGATTTTTCCGAATAAAAAGTGTCGATGTGGCGGTGACAGGACGTGAAGTCGGAAGTAAAAGGGGATGGTGCGAGTTCAATTATAGTATAGATAGATTGAGATTTTGATAAGAAGTTCGATGATATAATCTGTTTTGGGCTTCGATTGAGAGATGGAGGAGGTGGGGTTGAAAACCATATGGTAATGGATGAGAAAAAGGAATGAGCGTGCGATACAAACAGGAGGAAGATGGACGTGCGGGTTTTGAGTCCACAAGATGGAGATGGGCTGGGTTTTCTTGGTAAAGCCCATGAATTGATTTAATTTCTAGGTTAATTCTATATTAAGTAATGTATTAACTTGTTAAAATCATAACTTCCCCACACGTTAACAGAATTCAATGAAACAAGATCCAATAGGATCGTATGGACGAGCGCAACGCAATGGAACTGACTGGAAGTCCATCGGAGCTCGTTACAATTTATAGTGAAATAAATTGTCCGTCTGAATCAACAGACGCAAATCATTATTTAACGGATAATGCAAAATGTGAGTAAAACTCACCAACTCTGAACAGTTATATTTCTATAACGTATTCTTAGAACTGATAATTTTCTGTTGATTGATGTGTGTTAACTGTTTGGTTGAATTGCTTATGTATTGGTTGAAATAATAGAAAACGAAATAGATATAAATCGTTAATCAAATATTGATTCTGTTTAGAAGAATATTTCATATTGACATGAAAGCGATATTAATTATATTGTTTAACATCTGTGATGCAGGGAAACAGGTTGGAGGAATCCAACTGGATTCCTCAACATTTATTTTACTGTTTTTCGTATATTGAGATATATGACGTAATATATAATCTGTTGTTGATTATGTGTGTTTGAATGATATCAATCAATGTTATTTGGTATTTTAAATACCGTAAGAAATACTGGGATGTAAAAAGGGGATTTTCAAAGTATATTTTGAAAATAAATTATTTATATAAAATCAATGGATTTTATATATAAAAGGAAAAAGGATTTTATATAAGGAAATAATTATAAAATTAAAATAGTTAAAAAGGAAATATATTTGTAAAACAAATATAAAGGAAATTATTTGTAAAACAAATATAAGGAAATATATTTGTAAAAAAATAAAAAGGAAGATATTTGCAAAAACAAATAGGAAGAGAAATATTTGTAAAACATTTACAAATAAAATAGAAAAAAGGAATATTTGTAAAACATTTACAAATAGAATTTAAAAGGAAATATTTGTAAAACATTTACAAATAGATCAAATGGAAATATTTATTTATAGGAAAAAAATAGAATGTTATAAATGAGATATTTATTTGTTAAATAAATAGGAAATATAAAAGAAATATTTATTTGTTAATAAACAGAAAAGATAAAAAAATATTTATTTGTTAAATAAATAGAAAAGATAAAAGAAATATTTATTTGTTAAATAAATAGAATTGAAAAGGGAATAGTTATTTGTTAAGTAAACAAATGAAAAGTAAACGATTCGAAAGAGGTAATTCAAAGGAATTAATCAAAGGAGTTAATTCAAAAGAATTAATCAAAGGAGATAATTCAAAGGAATAAATCAAAGGAGTTAATCCGAAAGAGTTAATCGAAATGAGTTAATCGAATATTAGTTATTCGACTAGAGTTAATCGATTAGAGTTAGAGTCAACCAGTTAGAGTTAATCAGTTAGAGTTAACCAGTTAGAGTTAATCAGTTAGAGTTAACCAGTTAGAGTTAGGGTTGGTCAGTTAGATTTAATCGGTTAGAGTTAACCAGTTAGAGTTAGGCTTAACCAGTTAGAGTTAATCAGTTGGAGTTGACCAGTTAGAGTTAGGGTTAGCCAGTTATAGTTAACCAGTTATAGTTAGAGTTAACCCGTTAGAGTTATTCAAATGGAGTAAATCGAGTAGAGTTATCGAATATCACTCATTCGAGAAGAGTTATCGAATATAATTTATTCGAAGAGAAGAGTTATCGAATATAGTTTATTCGAGAAGAGTAATCGTAAATAGTTTATTCAAGAAGAGTAATCGAATATAGTTCATTCAAGAAGAGTTATCGAATATAATTTATTCAAAGAGGAGTTATCGAATATTCATTATTCGAAGTGAGTTAATCGAATATTGGTTATTCGAAAGGAGTTATCGAATCCAGTTATTCGAAAGGAGTAAATCGGATATAATTTATTCGAATAGAATTAAAGGAGTAAATAGAATATAGTTTATTCGAATAGAATTTAAAGTATTAATCGAATATAGTCTATTCGAATAGAATTAAAGGAGTTATCGCATTCAGTTATTCGAAAGGAGTAAATCGAATATAGTTTATTCGAATAGAATTAAAGGAGTAAATCGAATATAGTTTATTCGAATTAATCGAATATAGTTTATTCGAATAGAATTAAAGGAGTAATTGAATCCAGTTGTTCGAAAGGAGTAAATCGAATATAGTTTATTCGAATAGAATTAAAGGAGTAAATCAGATATAGTTTATTCCAATAGAATTAAAGGAGTTAATCGAATATAGTTTATTTGAATAGAGTTTAAGGAGTTATCGAATATAGTTTATTCGAAAGGAGTTAAGTGAAAGAGTTAATCAAAAAGAGTTAATCGAAAAGAGTTAACTGAATAGATAATCAATTAGAGTTAAATCAAAAAGAGTTAATCCAATAGAGTTAATAGATAAGAGTTAATTGAATAGAGTTAATCGAATATAGTTTATTCGAAGAAAGATTTTCGAATCTAGTTATTCGTAAGAGAAATTATCGAATGTAGTTATTCGAAGGGAGGAGTTATCGAATAGAGATTATTCGTAAGAGAGTTACATAAGGAAGTTTGTTAAAGGTTTAAAAGATAAACTTTGTCTATTCCGAAGTTAAAACGTTGTTCAGTTAAGGTCTGAGAGGTAATTATACCCCCAACTTGATTGACTTCCTTCTTAACTAAGGAATGGTAAGGTTTGATAGTAAAGGATGGTTAAGTGAATTTGGTTAATGCGTGAAACGGTTTGAGTTGGCATGGCGATGTTTGATTTAAACATCAGTTTAAATCCAGTGAAGGAGTTTGGAAATGTTTTCCAAATAAGAATCAGAAATGTTTTCTGATTATAGAAAATAAGAAATGTTGAATATATGGTAATAGGAGATGAAAAGTGAATAAATTAAATAAAGAGATAAATGTTCAAAGATGATTGATCGATAAAATTTCCATCTGGAAATGATATCATTGTTTGCACACGTGTTTTCCTTTGATAGTTAAATTACAGACTATCAAAGTTTTGACTATTTTAACGTTGTTAATATGGAGAGACCGGTTGGATTATTATCCGAAGAACCACTCCGTATTGGCATAAGCGTTGCGAATCATATATGCCAAAGATAATTGAAGACGGAGTAAAGTGCAAGGGCTATTGTATAAATCTTAGGTAAAGATTGCCTAAGATGGATATACTGAATAGTGCCTTCGGTTTATCCAGTCCCAGGACGACCTGTACGGAAGAATGTCTAACAGAGTATATTTGATAGATCGCGTAAGTTGATCTCTTCAACGTATTTACGTTTGGTGGCGGAGGAATTCGTTTCTCTTAGCTGTATACCCGTGGTATTTTTGGGGAAATCAATTTGTGATTTGGCGGGTATGACGATGTGACATTCAAAGTGAATAAATGTGTGATCTATCAGAGATAAGTGTGGCCTCTAGCCTGTAACAACCCAGATTTTCTGGTTGATTTATTTTGAATATTTAATATTGTTTTAAATATTGAGATGATAATATAAATCAATTATTATATTGAATTATCGATATAATTATCATAATATGAGGATCTTAAGTAATTCAATTTGAAATGGAGTCAAAATGATTTTTATGAATTTTTATTTGAATTAAAACGATAATAATAATAATTTATTATCAAGGAATTTATTTGTTTTTGAATTTAAATTATACTATATTAGTTTATTTTAGTTATTTATATTTACGTTCAAATTAAATATCAAAATATATTCAGTTAGTTCAGAATAGTGTTACACTGTTAAAATAACAGTGGTTACGTTAAAATAGCGGTTCGTGGTTTAAAAAAATGGACCCCGAGATATTTATAATGGATAAGATCGAAATCGAATCGAAAATCAAATCGATATCTGTTTAAAAAGAATAAAAAATCTCTTTATATCAAATCAAAATCAAATCAAATTAATTAGAAAATCTTTTTAAATTAAAATCAATCACACAGAATAAAATCCAATGTCAAACACACAGGCCATTTACAAGTTCATTTTGGGTCTGAACGAAACCGGAGGCACCTAGTACCTCGCATATCCATCGATCTCCAAGTACGTCTGGACGACCACTAACTGATTCCCTCCACTTGGGTGTACGGTCCAATCAAGATCATCAGTAATCACCCAAACGATGTGAAGACCTCTGGTCTTCGACCACCGTCTTCATCCTCGACACCACGTCGAATCAGTTATTCAGAATGGGATAAACCCGGTCTTTCTGAATAACTCGCATATATAATAAACAAGTGTTACATAAACACAACATACGCCTCATTCCAATTCATGATATTCGTTTATTCAAATATTCTTATACTATGGGAAAGGTTCCCATTAATTTTATCAAAGATAAATTCTTTAGATTTATTCTTCTTTTGAATATCAATTCAAACTAGTCGGGGTTAGCGAACCACACCGAAGTAATCATTTATTTTATTTCCCAATCCCAACCTATTCACCCCATGAAGTAAAACTGGTAATACTTCATATCTAACACCACGGTGTTATCGGTAAATTCAATTACCATTTCACGTTCAAATCTAATTAAAGATTTAACTATCGCCTGGAGTAAAACTGGTGATACTCCATTCTCGATCTTTTCGATCTAATTAAAGATTCATTAAAACTCCACTTAGTTTTAATCTTTAACTGGGTTAAAGAAACGATGTCATTTAAAACACGGTTCACGATAAACCCAAAATCACATTCCATTAATTATCGGGTTAAAGAACAAGTGTTATTTAAAACACTGTTCACGATAAACCCAAAAATCAATACCAATTCAATTCCAATTAAATATTATTTAATTGGTACACTTCATTAAATCTAAATAAAAAGATTTAATCTTTTTCTCAACAGGGCTTAAGAATAGTGTTAATGAAGACACCATTCACGACAAACCCAAATCACATTTGATATTAAATACAAGGCTCTGAATAGAAAATATATCGGCTTATATTCAATATCAAATTCTACGACTGTTAGACCAAAAATTGGGCCTAACACCCAAATGCAGATCGCAGATCACAAAATGCAGAAAAGAGTAAATAAAGAGGAGACACACAAGGTTTTTATAGTGGTTCGGCTGTAGATGTAGCCTACGTCCACTTTATAATCTTATTGTTATACTGACAGATTACAAGAATCAGTTATATGCAGACACACAATCCGTGTGTTAATTGTATTGAAAAGAGAAGAATCTGAGTGTATGAAGGTGCAAAATCCTTGCACTTCAGCAATGGTGGAAGCCGCGAAGAAGAATGGCCAAAAGATCCTTGAAAATGCCTTCAAATGGTGTATTTATAGCTGTTTCCTGAAGGCGGTTCATGGAACACATGGCACGCATCCCAAAAATCTCGAAATGTGGTGGAAAACGTCCAGATATCATCTTCAAATCGTCATATGACATGTGTAATAAGATCCATGCAAGTTGGAGTAAAAATAGCCTTGAGAATAGGTCAGAACAGGCTGTCCAGGAGCAGGTTCGGGGGTCGGATCGTGGTGGAGTGCGCGGCACACGATCCAGGATAATAGGAGCAAGATGTGGCATGAGAATAGGTCAAAACAATGTGCTTATCTGCAGGCTCGGTGGTTGGATCGTGGTGATAGGATCGGATCGCGGATCAAGGGTGCGCACCACGAACGGGACGTGGTTGGAGGAAGCGAGCAGGGTGATGACGGGTCGGATCGTGGTGCATAAGGGGCAATCCGAGGGGGCCGATCCGATAGAGGGCGAGCTGATGGGAGCGATCCGAATTGGTGCTCACGAACCAGAGGGGGCGATCCGAGCCCATGATGCTTCGTCAGGAAATTGCCAGTTTACACCAGTTTACGGAAACGGGCATAACTTTCAAACCGTACGTCCGATTGAGCCAAACTGAAGCTCAAACTGAAGCTAACTCAGAGATCTACAAATGTTATAGAGCTCAGCTCCGTAATCGCTGTTTTCAGGCCCAAAAGAGGTCGTCTGATAGGAGTTTCGGGCCTGTTTATGTTGAGGATGTGATTTTGACCAAATCTCTCAATGTCTTCTGACGTCGTTCCTATCGCTCGAGCATGTTATCATTCAGGAATTCCATGTGTGACAGCTTTTGCCAGAAAATGTGTCAACAACGACCAACAAATATCGTATTGGAAATAACGATTTAAATATATCTTTCAAATTTCCATAACGATATCTGTATAACCACGAAATCCAACATCGAAATATTCCAAAGACAATTTCGATTCAAATCCATTCCAATTCAATTATTGGAAATTCTGGTTATTTTTAAAACCCTTTTCAAATCCAATTTATTTATTTTAAAAATAAATAAATTATTATTCTAGTTCAAAACTAGTTCATTTCGATGAAAATCTACTTTTATCTTTTCAAATATGGAGCTTTTTTCATCCCAATTCTTCCCAAATCGTTTCTTATGATTTTACACAAATTATTACTACTTTTAATAATTTTATCAAGGCCCGTACAGTCGATTTCCATCAACGGCCATCGAATTGGACTTACAGCGACCTTTTCCAAATTTGATTTGGACATAATTCCAAATCCAACCGTTAGATTTCAAATTTCTAATATACGTTAGAAAGCCCTTTTCGATACGAACCCAATGGTTCCGATTTAAGGAGAATCCGACGGTCGGATCTTCCGTAATATCCATTCGAAGTCAATGGTCGAAATTCACGAACTACCGCGGCGCGGTGCGTTCTATTCAGGCCATTATATTATATATATAATATATATAATATATACTTCGTCGATTCCATTTTAAAACGTATTATATAAATCATTTTAAATTCGTTTTCAAAACGATTTCAACTTCTTTTCAAATTCAAATCAAAATTGAATTTTTCCTTATAAATTTGTTTTAAATTCTTCTCAAATTGATTTCAATTTAAATCGATTTTTAATTCAATTTCAGTTCATTTTCAATTCAATTTCAATTCGATACGAATTCCTTTTCAAAATATTTGATTTTGAAATCACTTTTCAATATTCATTATAAAAATGAATATAATCGATATAAATATCATTTGCGTCAAAATGGCGTCAATCTAATCAACACGGCTTCATATATTTCTATTTTCAAATATTCTATTTCAAATATTTCTTTTCAAAATATTTCTATTTTCAAATATTCTATTTCAAATATTTCTTTTCAAAACTGGAATGAGGCCCAATCAATTACCATAGATTTTATTTCTATGGATTTCCATACAACGCATGTATATATCAACAATGACAAATAATCAACCATCATCCAAAGTGCATTCTACTCTGTATAAGCATCAAATATAAATTTTCAACGCTTATAACAGCCTGTCAATCAATCGATCGACATACAACTAATTATTGGGATTAGTGTATGTCATATATCACCCCAATACCCATGTGGGGTTTTCAAACAATCAAACATAGATTTTATTTGTGCCGTTGGGCGATGTGTAAAATTTATCGTCCCAATCAATATCAGTCAAATGTGTGTATATAAACAAATCGTCTGATTTGTTTATTTCCTTTTAAATACACGTTAAAAATTCTATTTTCAACTATAAAATATTTTAACTACATAAATATTTTATTTCCATTTCACATCACATCACACAACCAACTACACAGCAAAATCAAACAAACAAGCATACAAGCCGTCCATGGTCTGTAGACGACGGGTGTCGGGTGCTACTAAACACCTTCTGCATCCTAGTATATATTTCAACTAGAAATAAAATTAAAAAGTGAGAAGTTCTCACCGACAAGCTAAACCAAACGCCACGACTCTTCTAATGTAGAAAATCTTTGCCACTCGCCTTTTATCGCTCTCGTCATCCGTAGCCACTACATATATAAAAATCACATTTTTATATTGTCACCATGTATATAAAAATCACATTTTTATAACCACGCTATATGGATAAAAATTCTATTTTTATACCTCTACTATATATAAAAAAATTATATTTTTATTCCTTACATCATATAAAAAATATATTTTTATTATCTCTATAACATAAAAATCATATTTTTATTCTATTCATTATATAAAAATCATATTTCTATAAATTCTAATCATATGATAAAATTATATTTCTATTTCGTATAATTTTACAACGCTACCTTTTATTAAAAATCAATTTTTTATCTTGCTAAAACCATGCTATTCATATTTTTAAACACAACGTTTTTTAAACAAGGTTATTAACACAAAAAAACTCAGATTTTCATTGATTAAATATCTGAGAAAAAAAACTAAAATAAAATAAAATAAGGAAAATAAAAGCTTACTGATTAAAGAAGGGGAAGGGGTCTGCACTCGGTGGTCTTCGATCCAGAGGGGGGGCTACTCGCGGTGGCTGCGGTACGGTCTTCGATCCGGGGGGGTTGCGGTGGGTTCGGGGGGGGGGGGGGGGGGGCGAGGTGGAGAAGAAGAGGGGGAGGAGAAAGGAAGGTGGCGGCTTTGACGGGGGGCAGCGCGCGATGCGGGGGGAGGGGCAATGGAACTGTCGAGATTTTTTTATATTTGATTTTCTGATATGGAAATAATGAAAGGGGAGAGATTGTTGAGGGGGTTTTATATATATTTAATTAACTATTTATTTAACTTCAAAAAGGAACTTTTATTTTCGACCTCGAAACGAGACCCACCGCCTGTCGTCCCTAGCTAATTACCCTCATTCCGAACACAATGGGATATGCATCGTAAGCTGATTCGATTGTTTCGATAAGTTTCCGCCAAAATCCACATATAACTCTATATATTGAATTTGAATGCACATTTCAATTTACCGGGGCCACATACTAACTCTAAAAATTCCCAAAAAATATTTTCTAGCTTCATATTGACGATACGGTCCTAACAAAACTAATTTCATCGAATTCCGAGACCGTTTGAAAAATGGCCATTTTCCAGTCGATTAAAATCAACTAAAACTGGTCAAACGCATTTTCCTTCGCCATGCTCACATATTGATTCGAAAAATTATAGAATTTGAAAAATAGCAATAACTTGACATCACAGATCCAACAAAAGTGGTTTCGTCAAAAACTGAGGTCGTTTGCAAAATGGCTATTTTTAAGGGCCATAATTCCATAGCGACTATTCTGAATTTTCAACTGGACGTATCTTTTGATTCCTGCCATGAAATTTCAGTTTTTTGGATTCTTTGGAAAGATATTCTCAATTAGATTCAAATATTTTTGGTTTCACTAAAATCTAGTTTATTCTGCACCCAGTACATTCATTTGAAATTTGAAATCGAAGTTTCAAACTACCGCGCCATTTTCAATTCCTTTTATAATTCAAAATAATTTTTTATATTCTAACGACGATCTATATAATATATACATTCGAATTCTATTCAAAATAAATTTCTCGTCGTTATTATTTAAAATAATTCATTTTAAATATTCAAAATTCACCAAAATTGCCAAAATAAAATTTTTAAATTGGCTCGGATTTCCGGGTTATTACAAAAGATTTGATGTGTTCGTTTTATTCCCTTTTCCTCTATAAATCGTGGTTCCTTTCTCTGTTGAAATCAAAACCAAAAGCTTCTGAAACAAAGAAAATGTCGCTGCCCTCTTCCTCTTTTCTTATTCATCCATTCACAGTTAAATTGAAAGCCACCTCCTCGTTTTGTTCGTTCGATCGAAACAATTCCAGGAAAAAAATAATATCGCGTTCAAATAGAAGACGGAAATGGTTCGAACAGGGTCTATGGTAGCTTACGATCAATTGGAGGCGCTCCCAATTTAGGGAACGCTAGGGCTTCGATTGTTCAACTTTTGGGAAGTTGCGATTCACTTTTGAGGAGTTCGATCTTCGTACAACAAGTCGAGATCCATTTTGGGGGTTTTTGGTTTCAATGGAGTTCGTTTCTCGTTGGGCTAGGGCATCGTGGAGGGATGGGGGTGTTGAATTCGAGCCAGTGTAAGTTGTTCGAGGTTGGGAATGGTAGTGCTATGGAGTTGGGAAGGTGAAGACTGGAAGATTGCGATGCACTATTGCACTAGCTGAAGTCGGATTTTGGAAGAGAAAGTCGAATTTGAACGTAGTATGAAGAATAGCCTCGTTGGCCAGAAGCTAGGGTGGTGCAGATCTTTGTGTTGGGTTTCGGCTTTAACTAGTCTACGATGAAATGGTGCAAGCACGATTAGTTAAACGTTTGTGTTTAAAGTAGAGATGATGAAGAAGGTATTATCCTTAATTAAATGTAATCATTTTTAGTTTATTTAGTTGATGGTAATTAAATTCATACAAACTTGTAAAGTGATGATAATTTAAATTATGTCAAACTCATAACGTATATTACTTCTTCATACATGAACAGAATGGGGCAAAACGAAATGTGTTAGGATCGTATCGGTACATATCGCGCGATGTAATTCGGTTTGGAATTTAATTCGTAGGAATCAGAGTGGATCGAATAAAACCACGGTGAGTAAATCTCACTCACAGTTTTATATTTAAATTTATTTTTATCGAAAAAATATAAATTTGTTGGTTGCTTGGGTGCATGAATGAACTGTTGAATTTTTGTGGTTATTGGATATTTCCTGTAATACTATTAGCGGATGCCCGCGGTATCATTAGCGGATGACCCTACGCCCACGTATATAAGTGGATCCCCTTTTATACCGAGATATCCTGCTTCGAAGCAGGATGGGTATTATTTCTGTAGACTAACGTCTGTGGATCCAGGAAAACAGGTTGGAGGAATACAACTGGATTCCTCAAAAATAGATTATCTGTTCGTTTATTTGTTTGCATATATACTGTCATATATGATGTGTTAGAAAATAAATAGTTGGTTGTTTTGGTGTTTGAATATCACTGGGCCCAAAGGTTGATATTTCAAAATACCGCGGAAAGGGGTATTTGAGATTTAAAAGGGAAATTTTATTTTAGAAAAATAGAATTTGAATTTTTTTTTAAAAAAGATTTGAGATATAAACTTGTTTTGAAAAATAAAACAAGTAGTTTGTAACACCCCGTAATTCTGTTAATATTAATATTCACAAATTAAAGAATAACTAATCTCAGACATGAGAATTGTGGGAAACGGGTTGTGCCATTGTGTTCGTCTCGGAATTCTGGTTGAAATAGAGTCCCAGTTTGCGTGAATTGGACTTCGTATGAAGAAGTTATGGCCATCGGAAGTTTCAGAAAATTCAAAACAGATTTTAGAAAATTTAAAATTCAAATTCGGAGTCAAATCAGGCTAGGCGGGAAATTTCCCGCCCAGCACCCCAGGTCGACTGGGGAGTCGACCCCCCCCTCCCCCAGGTCAACTGGGGAGTCGACCTGGGTCTGGCGGCTAGGGTTTCTGGCTAACCTGTTTTTAATGGGCTAATGACCCATTAGGGTTTCTGACCTAATCTGGTTGGCTGGGATTAGTTCTGAACTGATCTAACGGTCTAAAATAAATCCTAACTCTATAAATACCTAGGTAGTCTCTCACCCTAATTCATAAGAAAAATAGAATAGTTACCGTCATACCGTCGCCATGGAAATCAATGGAGCCGCCACCAACTAAGAAGGAAGAAAAGCTAATTCAATTTTAATTCTCTCAACCCTAAAGTAAAGCAAAACTCTCTTTTCTTCTCTAATTGTGAGTATGATAGTCTTAACATGATTATTATCATTTTAATTAGGTTAAGTCATGAATGGATTATGAGTAGATGATGTGAATTGTCGTATATGTTATCATGTATGTTATTAATCCTATGCTATGTGGTGGTGATATCCTATATGTTGTAAATCATGCTATGATGATGTTATGTATGTTGAAAGTTTCTATGCTAAGTTGTGATGAATCATTCATGTTAGAAAGCCATCTATGCTAGTTAGTTCATATTAATTAAATCATCATGTTTGGGCTATGTTGATCTATATGACAAGTTACATATGCAAGTTAGATTGATTAGAAAAGTTATGAACATATGCCATGACATCTATTATGACATCTAGAATTATGCTATGACATATGTGATATCCTATGCTAGTTCACACCATCATTATGTTGCCTAAAAACCCCATATGCAAGTTTATGTATAGATTTAGGCTATCATCATATCATGTAAATTGTGACATTTAACAAGTTGACACCTTTTGATCCTTAACATGTGTAGTTTATGCAAGTTTCACCCCTATTATGATTAGATTTATTTTAATTGTCTGTATGTTGTGATAATTTATCCTTGTGCTATGTGTTAGACTATTCAAGTCTAGCCTATATTATGCGTTGAATAAGCGAACGTATAAACGTGGGGTAGGGGTAATATTAAGGATTTAATATTAAGATGTTGGGGTGCAATTGATATGATTTTGCATGCCATGAGTGGATGACCATAATTGAGTCAATTATGGACATCAATAAAAGTGGACTTAATTAATAATTTGGATAGGGAATTATTAAAACTGGGGTAAAAGATTATAAGTGTTAATCAATGCTTAGGACACGAGGTTGGATTCGTTTGTGACGTAAACCTGCCTGGAATCGCCCGGCAAATCCAGTGGTCACAAATGTCAGCCCAATGTGAGAGGTCCTAGGCCTAAACTAAAGCATAACAGTTGTAAAGACACGAGGTTAGACTCTTTTATGGTGTAAGACTGCCCGGAACCGCCCGACAAATCCAGCTGCCATAAAAGCCAGTCTAATGTGAGAGGTATTTATGAGGTTATGGCCTGAATGAATTAAGAAATACTTAACCAGATAAACATGTAAAGTGGGACATGGGGGTTAAGTAGGTGCCTTGGGTGGCATGAGGAATCTAGTGGGTGCCCTTAGCGGCATGTGAAATACGATTAGTAAGACTTAACCAAACACACATGTAAATGAACATGACTAAGAGGGTTAAGTGGGATATATTAATGACAAGCTTAGGTGGGTAGCTTGTGGGGGCCCATTTCAACCAGTATCCCAAACGTATCTTTGTGGGCTCGACCCAAGTCGAGGACGGGACACGCATACTGAGCTTGACTATAAGAGGCCAAAACGGGAAGCGGTGGCAACGCAAGTCCAACGGGTTTCATATGCGTGTGTGGACCCGGGCTGGTAGGTAAGACGTTGTTGCATCGTCTAGGTATAAGCCGTGCATTCTCAGTTGTATCGGGTTGCCACTTTAGGGGAGTGATACACCCCACTGTGGGGCCAGCACGGATATCTACGAGTAGGGAGCCGATCGCAAGTGGGTAGTGGGGTACACCTAGTGGAGATAGGGGCAGATGGCACCTATGTAGTCAGCTAGGGGTACGTAAGGCTATTTATATGTTTCTGTGTGAAGCAAGTGGGATCAACCTTTAGGGTGACTGGTGCGGTGCAGTGTAGTAATGTGCGGTGCAATATAGTAATTATTCGTTAGTAATTAGGTATGCCTTTACCGTTATCTTTAACGTTATCTTAAACGCTATCTTTATCTTCCTAATAGTTCATAGACATTTACTTGTCTTCCAGCTTATGCCTTAGTCTAGTTATTTTGATAATAGTATTGTTAGAATTATCATACTCGCCAGACTTTATGTCTGACCCCCTCCATTTCTATCCTTTTCCCCCTCCAGGTCCTCAGGTTGGACCCAGCTCTAGTGGAGTTTGATTGGATTGCTTCATCTCTCTTTGGAAAGCTTGGACCGTTGAAGTAAAGTCCAGCTTGTTATCATCTTTAATGGCTATTTGTGTAATGGGATTATGTATTTTGTTTAATGAAGATGGATAATGTACTTGCCTCTGATTAATGGTTTTAAGATGTAATAAACATGTTTCCGCTGCAATAAAATGAAGTTTTAGATTTCCAAGTACTACTTATCATCTGTCTTGTTGTAATTTTTTTGTTCTATATTCACTTATAACCTCCATGGAAGTTAACGCATTCCCTTTGTGAGTGACATTAATGGACGTGGGGTGTTACACGTGGTATCAGAGCTGAAGGTTACCAGAACAGATAAAAATACTTTAGAAAAATAGTTATTTTTTTTTGAAGAAGTGCTTTCAAAAACATGTTTTAATGAGAGATTTAAAGAGGAAAGTTTTTAAGAAAAACATAACCCCCAATAGCCATATATCTTTATCTTTCGAATTCTCCATTTTGAATCCTTCCTTTTTCGTTTCAGCATGGCTGAAGATCTTAATCTACCCGATGGTGTAACGATACCAGGATGGTATAGGAGGTTGTTAGAGGCTAGGGCCGCTGCGGGTCCAGCCAATGTTCCTCCACCACCATTTGCACCCATTCCTCCTCCTCCTCGCGTAGATACTTTTGCAAAGACGTGCAAGGAATTTAAAGCTATGGGTGGAAAACCCTTTCAAGGGTCAGAAACGTTTGTGGAAGCTAGAGATTGGCTTCAGGAGGTAGAAGAATTGCTAGAAATCTTTGAAGTGGAAGAAGGGAGGAGAGTTAGATTAGCAGCTTGGCTAATGAAGGGAGAGGCCTTGTTTTGGTGGGAGGTCACTAATGGGGAGCGTCATGTTGACTCTTGGGCGGATTTTAGACGTAGGTTCGAGGCGAAGTTTCTCTCTAGGGCGGAAGAAAATCTATATATGGAAAGGTTCTTGACATTGAAGCAAGGAAGCTCGTCAGTGAAAGAATATGTCAACAAATTTAATCAGCTAGCAAGGTTTGGTTTGGACTTAGTGAACACGCCGGAGAAGAAGGCGCTAAGGTTCGTGAATGGCTTGAATGAACCGTTGCAAGGGTTGGCCATGACCCACATCCCTATGGGGGCCACCTTTGAGAATCTAGTAGAAATGGCGCTCATGCACGAGGAGAAAAGTGCTAAAGCTGATAAGGCACCCGAGAAGAAAGGGGATCAGAAGAAACCCCAACAGCAAAACAAGAAGGGTGGTAAAGACAATAATGGCAAGGGAAAGAAGAAATGTTTTAACTGTGGGACCCCAGGCCATCTCAGCAAGGACTGCCGAAAGAAAAAGAAGACTGGATGTTTTCATTATGGCGATGCGGGACATTTAGTGAAGGACTGCCCAAGGAAGGACCAGGTGCCGGCTCTTATAGCACCAGGGCAGGCAAGGGGACAAGTTCAGGCTCTCGCGGTCCCACCGCTGCAAGAACGAGGTAGAACCATTTCTGTTGAAAGCTTAGTTTTTCTGTTTGATCATCCTGTCTGTACCTTATTCGATTCGGGCGCATCGCATTCGTTTATCTCTACATCATTAGTATCACTGCACTTAAACACCAGTTTAGTAGAGGATCCCTTAGTTGTTTCGAATCCAATTGGGGGCTCAGCTCATTTGTCCATGATGTGTTTGGATTTGAAAATTTCTATACTTAGCGTTGAGTTTAGATGTGATGCTTATGAGTTGGGCTTCACGGGCTATGGGCTAATTTTAGGAATGGATTGGCTATCCAGAAATGGGGCCATTCTTGATTGTGAAAGGAGAGTAGTTAGGCTCGTGACTCGCCTTGGTAACGCTCTCGAAATCTTTTGTAATCCCATAGATTCCGTTATGCTAAGTTATTTAGAATCGCTTGACGCGTCTGAGGAAAATCTACAATCTGTTAGAGTGGTCCGAGAATATTCGGATGTGTTTGAGGAGGTGAAGGGCTTGCCTCCGAAGCGGGAGGTAGATTTTCGAATATATCTTGTGGATAATGCGAAACCAGTATCTTTGCCAGTACGCCAAATGGCTCCTCGTGAAAGGAGGGAACTCGATAAGCAAGTGAAGGAGTTACTTGAGAAGGGGTTCATAAGAAGGAGTATATCGGAGTGGGGTGCTCCAGTAGTATTTGCCACGAAGGCGGATGGGTCCCTTAGACTTTGTGTGGACTATAGAGAACTTAATAAGCTTACTAAGAAGAACAGACACCCAATGCCGAGGATTGACGATCTCTTCAATCAGTTAGTTGGCGCCTCAGTGTTTTCGCAGTTGGACTTAGCCACTGGTTTCCATCAGTTGAGAGTGGCTGAGGATAGCATTGACAAGACTGCCTTTAGGACTCCATACGGTTTCTATGAATAGCTAGTGATGCCCTTCGGTTTGACAAACGCCCCCGCATACTTTGTTGATTTGATGAGTAGGGTGTTTAGGGAGTACCTTACCAAATTCATGGTAGTCTTTGTAGACGACATCTTGATCTTTTCTAAGGATGAAGAAGAGCATGCCCTACATCTTAGGGAAGTGTTGGAGACTCTTCGAGCGCATAGCCTTAAAGCAAAATTTCTAAGTGTCACTTATGGAGGAAGGAAGTACGGTTCTTGGGGAACGTGGTTTCCAAAGAAGGGATAGCCGTGGATCCCGCGAAGGTGGTGGCCATCGAAGATTGGAAGGTCCCTAAAAATGCTACCGAAGTAAGAAGTTTCTTGGGGTTGGCTGGCTACTATAGGAAGTTTATCAAAGACTTCGCAAAGATATCAGCTCCGTTGACACGCTTGACGAAGAAGAACCTAGTTTTCACATGGGACGTAGATTGTGATGATGCGTTCCAACGTTTGAAGAGAGCTTTGACCTCAGCCCCAGTCTTTGTGCTGCTAGACGGGAGTAAGCCATTTACCATATATACTGACGCTTGTGGGACAGGACTAGGCGCAGTCCTAATGCAAGAGGGCAGGGTAATAGCCTGTGATGGAAGGCAGTTGAGAGCGCATGAGAAAAATTATCCCACGCATGACCTAGAATTGGCTGCTATTGTTTTCGCGCTTAAGTCTTGGCGTCATTATCTTCTTGGCAAGAGATTCGAATTATTCACTGACCACAAATCGTTAAAATACTTATTTTCTCAAAAGGACTTGAACTTAAGGCAGCAAAGGAGGATGGAGTTCTTAGCATCCTACGACTTCGAGATAGCATATACCCCTGGCAAGGGTAACGTGGTGGCGGATGCCTTAAGTAGAAAAAGATTATCCTTAAGTCCTTTGTTTGTTGAGCGGCAAAGCTTAGAATTCATTTCGATGTTTGATTTTAGACCTTCCGTTGACTTCGTACCCGGTTTGCTAGCATCCTTAGAGGTTAGACCTACGCTTTTGGGACGGATTGGCGAGGCACAGCGAGACGACCCGCGGTTGGTTGAGTTAGTAGAAAAGCTCAAAGGAGGGGAGTCATCGAGCCATCTCTGTAGGTATACCCTAGATGATAAGGGTTGGTTACGTAGGGACGGTAGACTTTGTGTACCAAAAGACGATGACCTAAGGAAGACTATTCTTGACGATGCACATCGTTCGAAGATGACCATTCATCCCGGCGGGGACAAGATGTACAAAGACATGAAGCGAGTTTTCTTTTGGGCCGGTATGAAGAGGGACATAGCCGAGTATGTCGCTAGATGCTTGGTGTGCCAACAAGTAAAAGCGGAGCAAAAGAAACCCGGTGGGTTACTTTACCCATTGGAGGTTCCATTATGGAAGTGGGAAAGCGTCTCGATGGACTTTATTGACGGATTACCGAGATCGAGAAAGGGTAATACGGGGATTTGGGTTATAGTAGATAGACTTACTAAGAGCGCCCATTTCATTCCCGTGAAGAGTAAGAGGAATGCTCCATGGTTAGCTTCTGTATACGTCCGAGAAATAGTTCGTTTGCACGGTGTTCCTTCTAGCATAGTGAGCGACCGCGATCCTATTTTCACTAGCGAATTTTGGAGAAGCTTACAAGAGGCTGTAGGGACTCAGTTATGTTTGAGCACCGCATATCATCCTCAGACGGACGACCAGACTGAGAGGGTGAATCGCATTCTAGAGGATCTTTTGAGGCTATGTATCCTAGACTTTGGGGGTACATCGGAAGAGCATCTTCTGTTAGTGGAGTTCGCATATAATAATAGCTTTCAATCTAGCATTGGCATGGCACCTTTCGAAGCTCTTTATGGATGACCTTGTCGTTCACCTACATGTTGGTGGGAGTCTACGGACAAGATCTTACTTGGGGCCGATATGACTAGAGAGACTTCGGAGAAGATCGACTTGATTCGGAGGAGGATGAAAGCAGCGCAAGATAGGCATAAATCATATGCGGATAAGAGAAGGACGGATCTTGAATTTGAAGTTGGGGACATGGTCTTTGACAAAGTGTCTCCATTACGAAACGTAGTTCGCTTTGGGTCCGTTGGGAAGTTAGCATCAAGGTTTGTAAGGCCGTTTCCTATTAAGGAGAAGATTGGACAGATGGCGTATAAAGTGGAGTTGCCGGAGAGACTTAGTGGTGTACACGACGTATTCCATGTGTCACATTTGAGAAAGTGCTTGCACGAGACCGTGGAAGTGGTAGAGCCGAGTTTGCTTAGAGAGGTGGAGATAGAGCGTGATGCGACGATTCGACGAGCTCCTACATGCATTCTAGGGTCGGAGATTAAGAAGCTGAGAAATCGAGAGGTCAGACTAGTCAAAGTGCAATGGGGAGATGACGAGAGCAACGCTACTTGGGAGACAGAAGAGAAGATGCGTTCACGATACCCTTTTCTTTTTGAGGGTATGTCTTTTAATTTCTCCTTTATCGTTTATCTTGTACTTATCTTATCTTTAGTGTATCCTCTCGCTAGTATCTTTGACCTTTAGTTAGGATCATCATATGGTTGAAACATGTGTTTGAGACATGTTATATATGATGAATGCAAAGTGGATGCAATTCTTTTCTAGTGGTGGCTCGTGGACGCATATACACACACTATTAGGCACTAGATCGGCTCAGTCACTTCATACTGCATATTGCATATAAATGGCTGTATTTGTCAAATGGATGTATAATGGTTGTACTATCATATGGATACCACATTTTGGTGAATGGTTGTGCACGCATGTAGAAATAATATGTAGCATTAGGGAACTTTTGCATACATAATGGACGCATGGCACTATCATGGTTTGCATTAAGGAGGTCAACTGAATCAGTGGACCGCCTGATTTTGCATTAGATAGGGACATATACACACACTGTGCATTTAAACATGAAAGCATTAGAAGTCTATAAGGACAATGGATGCCTGTGTTTGATGGTTGAGTAGATGGTTGTTTGGATGTTAGGATATACATTCTTCTTGACATGAAGATTTCGGGGACGAAATACTTTAAGGAGGGGAGAATGTAACACCCCGTAATTCTATTAATATTAATATTCACAAATTAAAGAATAACTAATCTCAGACGTGAGAATTGTGGAAAACGGGTTGCGCCATTGTGTTCATCTCGGAATTCTGGTTGAAATAGAGTCCGAGTTTGCGTGAATTGGACTTCGTATGAAGAAGTTATGGCCATCGGAAGTTTCAGAAAATTCAAAATAGATTTCAGAAAATTTAAAATTCAAATTCGGAGTCAAATCAGGCTAAGCGGGAAATTTCCCGCCCAGCACCTCAGGTCGACTGGGGAGTCGACCCCCCCCCCCCAAGTTGACTGGGGAGTCGACCCCTCCCCCCTCCAGGTCGACTGAGGAGTCGACCTGGGTGTCGACCTGGGTCTGGCGGCTAGGGTTTCTAGCTGACCTGTTTTTAATGGGCTAATGACCCATTAGGGTTTCTGAACTAATCTGGTTGGCTGGGATTAGTTCTGAACTGATCTAACGGTCTAAAATAAATCCTAACTCTATAAATACCTAGGTAGTCTCTCACCCTAATTCATAAGAAAAATAGAATAGTTACCGTCATACCGTCGCCATGGAAATCAATGGAGCCGCCACCAACTAAGAAGGAAGAAAAGCTAATTCAATTCTAATTCTCTCAACCCTAAAGCAAAGCAAAACTCTCTTTTCTTCTCTAATTGTGAGTATGATAGTCTTAACAAGATTATTATCATTTTAATTAGGTTAAGTCATGAATGGATTATGAGTAGATGATGTGAATTGTCGTATATGTTATCATGTATGTTATTAATCCTATGCTATGTGGTGATGATATCCTATATGTTGTAAATCATGCTATGATGATGTTATGTATGTTGAAAGTTTCTATGCTAAGTTGTGATGAATCATACATGTTAGAAAGCCATCTATGCTAGTTAGTTCATATTAATTAAATCATCATGTTTGGGCTATGTTGATCTATATGACAAGTTACATATGCAAGTTAGATTGATTAGAAAAGTTATGAACATATGCCATGACATCTATTATGACATCTAGAATTATGCTATGACATATGTGATATCCTATGCTAGTTCACACCATCATTATGTTGCCTAAAAACCCCATATGCAAGTTTATGTATAGATTTGGGCTATCATCATATCATGTAAATTGTGACATTTAACAAGTTGACACCTTTTGATCCTTAACATGTGTAGTTTATGCAAGTTTCACCCCTATTATGATTAGATTTATTTTAATTGTCTGTATGTTGTGATAATTTATCCTTGTGCTATGTGTTAGACTATTCAAGTCTAGCCTATATTATGCATTGAATAAGCGAACGTATAAACGTGGGGTAGGGGTAATATTAAGGATTTAATATTAGGATGTTGGGGTGCAATTGATATGATTTTGCATGCCATGAGTGGATGACCATAATTGAGTCAATTATGGACATCAATAAAAGTGGACTTAATTAATAATTTGGATAGGGAATTATTAAAACTGGGGTAAAAGATTATAAGTGTTAATCAATGCTTAGGACACGAGGTTGGACTCGTTTGTGACGTAAACCTGCCCGGAACCGCCCGGCAAATCCAGTGGTCACAAATGTCAGCCCATTGTGAGAGGTCCTAGGCCTAAACTAAAGCATAACAGTTGTAAAGACACGAGGTTAGACTCTTTTATGGTGTAAGACTGACCGGAACCGCCCGGCAAATCCAGCTGCCATAAAAGCCAGTCTAATGTGAGAGGTCTTTATGAGGTTATGGCCTGAATGAATTAAGAAATACTTAACCAGATAAACATGTAAAGTGGGACATGGGGGTTAAGTAGGTGCCTTGGGTGGCATGAGGAATCTAGTGGGTGCCCTTAGCGGCATGTGAAATACGATTAGTAAGACTTAACCAAACACACATGTAAATGAACACGACTAAGAGGGTTAAGTGGGATAAATTAATGACAAGCTTAGGTGGGTAGCTTGTGGGGGCCCATTTCAACCAGTATCCCAAACGTATCTTTGTGGGCTCGACCCAAGTCGAGGACGGGACACGCATACTGAGCTTGACTATAAGAGGCCAAAACGGGGAGCGGTGGCAACGCAAGTCCAACGGGTTTCATATGCGTGTGTGGACCCGGGCTGGTAGGTAAGACGTTGTTGCATCGTGTAGGTATAAGCCGTGCATTCTCAGTTGTATCGGGTTGCCACTTTAGGGGAGTGATACACCCCACTGTGGGGCCAGCACGGGTATCTACGAGTAGGGAGTCGATCGCAAGTGGGTAGTGGGGTACACCTAGTGGAGATAGGGGCAGACGACACCTATGTAGTCAGCTAGGGGTACGTAAGGCTATTTATATGTTTCTCTGTGAAGCAAGTGGGATCAACCTTTAGGGTGACTGGTGCGGTGCGGTGTAGTAATGTGCGGTGCAGTATAGTAATTATTCGTTAGTAATTAGTTGTGCCTTTACCGCTATCTTTAACGTTGTCTTAAACGCTATCTTTATCTTCCTAATAGTTCATAGACATTTACTTGTCTTCCAGCTTATGCCTTAGTCTAGTTATTTTGATAATAGCATTGTTAGAATTATCATACTCGCCAGACTTTATGTCTGACCCCCTCCATTTCTATACTTTTCCCCCTCCAGGTCCTCAGGTTGGACCCAGCTCTAGTGGAGTTTGATTGGATTGCTTCATCTCTCTTTGGAAAGCTTGGACCGTTGAAGTAATGTCTAGCTTGTTATCTTCTTTAATGGCTATTTGTGTAATGGGATTATGTATTTTGTTTAATGAAGATGGATAATGTACTTGACTCCGATTAATGGTTTTGTGATGTAATAAACATGTTTCCGCTGCAATAAAATGAAGTTTTAGATTTCCAAGTACTACTTATCATCTGTCTTGTTGTAATTTTTCTGTTCTATATTCACTTATAACCTCCATGGAAGTTAATGCATTCCCTTTGTGAGTAACATTAATGGACGTGGGGTGTTACATAGTTCCTTTATAAGCGAAGTTTATAATTAGTTCTTTTATAAAAGAAGTTTATAAATGAAGTGAAAAGAATTATCATTGGATAATTCAGAAATAAAAATACAAGTGTGAAATTGAAAAGGGAAATCTATTTTTTAACAGTAAAAATATTGATTTCAAAAGAAATTGAAATCGAGACTTGTTTAATAATGAATATAAAAATTTAAAAAGAAATGGAAATAGAATTTGTATTTTAAGGAATTCAAATAGAATTTGAATTCAAAGGAATTCAAATGGATTTGAATAAAGAAAGTTCAAATGAAATTTAAAATACAGAATTTGAATATAGAAAAAGTGAAATTGGAAAACGTGTTGAAAAGAGAATTCAAATGGAGTTAACTATAGGATTCGAATTATAGAATCCAATTGGAGTTTAAATATAGAAATTGAATAAGAGGAATTTAAAAATAATTTGAATAAGAGGACTTTAAATGGAATTTGAATAGAGAACTCAAATGGAATTTAAAATATGAAATTTGAATATAGGATTCAAATAGAAAATTCAAAGGGAATTTGAATATAGAAATTCAAATGGAGTTTGAATATATGAAATTCAAAGGAAATTCAAATATAGAATTTGAATGTAGAAATTCAAATGGCATCTGAATAAAGGAAATTCGACTATAGAAATTCAAATAGAATTTGAAAAAATAGAAGCGAATTGAAATATGAATATAGAATTTCAAATAGAAGTGAAATAGATCGGAAATACTATGTTGAATTAGGAAAAATTGATTTGATATATATTAAAAATATATCAGAATGGAGTTGAAGTTATTATAAACGAAGTTTAAACGTTTATATATATATAAATATAATTAAAACAAACTCGCCGCAGTGCTGTATTTCGTAAATTGGCGTTTCGAACTTCAATTGAGTATAAAGAGCTCAATTGAAGTCAGAATTCTTTGAAACAAGAAACGTCAGGACCGATTTGATAATTGTTTTCTAATGGAGGAGAAAAATCTGAATTTCGTCGTATATATTTTGAGTTATGTCAAAATCAAATTTTCAGAAAAACAGTGTCATAACCATTTAAAAACTATAACGGTTTATTTAAATTTATAAAAGGATTTTAAGCGAATAAAACCCGAATTTCTATTTAGAAAATTTCAGATTTTGAGTTGTAGATTATATGTGAACTTAGGTGGAGTAATGAATTGATTTTTGAAACTGAAATCAGATTTTTGATTATTGAATAGAATTAACTAATTTGAATAGTAATTAGTTAATAAGATTTTGAATTGATATTGGGTTTTGAATAAGTGAATTCGATTTGAAAATTTATACACGAAATCGAAAAGGGAACTAGAATTTAAATTGAAATTAAAATTTGATTATGAGCAAGTTAAATATTTTGTTTGAACATGTTATGTTCAAACAAAGAAGTGAAATATGAAAAATAGCTAATTAAAGAATATATGAGCGAAACTGAATTCAAATGATTGGATAGTGTTGAATTGAAACAGGTAAACATGTATTAGACAGGTATGGGATGAAGTATATGAAGATTTTAATTTAAGTGCCTGACAAAAAGGTACACGTTTAAATTCATATATGAAATTTTATGCACCGTATCGGCAAGCCGCTTGGCCTTTTCTTTTTCTTTTGGATTGGAGAGGGCCATGGGAGGCTATTTGAAATATCCCGTTGCTTCCGGTACAAAGGAGGTTATGGCGAAATTTTCCAAAAATTTAAGGAGTTAGAATATTTTTAAGAAAAATTTGATGGTTAGAAATAAATGTATCGATATATATAGAGAATTCGATAAGGAAACGAATTTAAAATAGAATATTATAAACAAAAAGGAAATCGATAAGCTGGTAATAGAAATAGAAAAATATATACGTTTAAAAATGAATAATTGGTTTCTATAATGTTGATTATTCGGGGTAAGTGGTTTTGTCTGTGATGAAGTTAATGATGTTTCCAGTCAAGGTTTGAGAGGTAATAATACCCCAACTCGATTGATTTCACTTTTAATTGATAAATAGCAAGACCCAACCTCGAAGAGAAGTGTTTGAATAATATTTAGTTGAATAAAATATTTTGGGTTGTTGTAACGATGTTTACACAGCATTCGTTTTAATCCAAGTGATGGAATTTTGGAAATATAAAAGTAAATATTTCCTGAGTATAATTAAAGTAGTCGGGAAGGAGATAAGTGATTGAAATTGTTTCAATTTCAAATGGAATATAGATTCTAAGTGTAGAAAATAAAACAAGGCGAGATATAGGAATGTTTTCCAAAGAATGTAAGAGACCGAGATGATAATTGAAAATATTTGTTTAACAAATATTGATAAGGAAATGGAAAGGGTGATTTAATTAATGAATAGTAATTAAAAGGCCCAGTGATTGATGGATGTTATGGATGAATGTTTGTTTGTTTTTCTTCGATAATTAAATAACCGACTATCGAAGTATTTTCCAATAGCGTTGTCAATATGGAGAGATCGGTTGGATTATTATCCGAGAACCACTCTGTATTGGCAGTAGCGTTGCGAATCAGATTATATGGAGGTAATCGAAGACGGAGTAAAGTGCAAGGGCTTTTTCTATTAATAGAAATTGTGCCTTCGGTTTCGTTCAATCCCAGAACGAATGTATATGGACGAATGTCTGACAAAGTATTTCCAATGATCAAATATGATTGTTCTGTACAAATATACATGGTTGCAACGGAATTATTCCCTTAGCATAATATCCAGAATATTTGTGCAAATCAATTAGTGATTAACGGATCTGACAATGTGGCATTCAAAGTGATTGTGCTATCAATGAATAGAAAGTAATCGTAGCCTCAGGCCTCAACAACCGGGAGATGACAAAAATCGGGCAGGCAGCATGGCTATGTTGGTCGCTCTCATTAGGATGTATAATCACCTATCTAGAGATTCATTTAATTCCTTATTCTATTCGATGCTGTCCCAATCGGGAAACGGTTGCTGATCCCAACCGTTGGTGATATACATTCGATACACTCAAGCGAAATGAGTGGTCGGTCGTGTGAGGGCCGGGTTGCAAGACGTTCTTGTTGAACCCAGTGTATTCGCGTCTAGAGACACACTAACGGCAGGTGGTCCCATACCTTGTCAAGGTTGGAATCCAATATCCTATAAGCGCTCGCGGTTTTGATTTGTATACTATATATGGGGAGCGTGTGATGCAAGCGTTCCTCTAGATTGCTTTTTATTTGTAAATAGACATTATGATAATATCTGAGAAAGTATGATTTCAAGAAATGGTTTGGGTTATAGTAAGGTAAAAAAACATCCATGTTTATGTGTGGGCTGGTCTTACTATTATCTTTTCTCTCGAAAGGATTTTTAAAGTTAAACAATTGGTTGGAGTTTACTCACACCAGTCCCATGACTGACCCAAAGTTTATTTTGTTTTTTTTCCCTAAACTCTTGGGTGCCCAAATTTATATGGGCAGTCAAGTAGTCGGGATTTTACAGATTCACTTGGAAGAGCTGGAAGTAGGAGGCTTCACCAGTTAGCTATAGACTATCATATATTCCGCTGTGAACTATGTTTATATCTGGAAACAGGTGTTTATAACTGTTCCAGTAATAACTGTTGTGCTCTGATGATGGTATGTATATAAAATTATTGATTTTTATTTCAAAAAGCTATGTTATTTAATATATTTTATTCGTTCCGCTGTGAGTTTGTGATCTTCATTTTCTTTTATTCTAATATTTCTTTCTATTTCTCATCCTCTAACTTCTTTCTAATAATGATTCATATTTCTGTGCAATTTGGGTTGGACGTATGGTGTTATTAGTCAACTCAAATAGTACAGATTTGCAGGTCGTTATAGTTGGTATCATAGCTTAGGTTGAGCGAATACTTAAGCTTGTGTGGCATGTGCTCATTAGAGATTGGGTCAGTAGTACCCTAGAATGAGTTAAGTGTATATACGAGAGCGCGTATTTGTAAATTGATATAAGAATTGTTTTATATTGTGTTGGCTTGCCTGTTGGGTGGATTATGAATTCTGATCGAATCATGGGACGCCACGAAGCCGATAGGAATTTCTAAACACTTGAACAGAGAAATTTGACACAGTATTGTTTTAAAGTGGGTAGATGAAATAATTTTACCCAAAATTCTATTTTGATATAGATGGGATAATTTTCTGAAAATATCATAATATATGGATGAGTTGGTTGTTAATATTATAATCAGATAATATCATAAAATTGGAAAGGTTATATATAACCAAATAAAATGGTATATGAATGAGATATATACAAATGTGACGAATTAAAATTGGATTCAAACCATAAACTAGAATTTAAAATTCTGGGGAGTTGGAAAATATTTTCTGAAATTTATTAAAATAATATAGCTTTGTTTTAAAAGGATTTTTAATAGAAGCCATTTCAGATGGATTTTGAAAGTGTTAAAGCACTGAACTCACTTCAATGGCTAGGAAATAATTCTGATAATGACTGCAGCATCATCAGTGTTCATTTTTGAGTTTCTAAGTGATGGATTGCTACTTTAGAAAAGTTTTGATGGAAATTTGTTGAAAGAAAACAAGATGGTTTGAAAATTCAAATGTTTTGAATTTGAAATGGGAATAAATATAAGTATATATTTATGTGATTACGAAAGGATTTGAAAGGAAAACCCAGGAATTTGAATTCTGAAGTTTAAATTTAACTTAATCTAGTTAAATGGATTAAAGTGAATCAATCGACTTGAATCGATTTGAATAGGTTTATTGGAATATAGATTGAATATAAATGGATTGATCATAGATCATTTGAATTAAATGAAGGAAGACCAAAAGTTTTGGTGGAATTAAATTTGTTGAAATATGAGGAGTTGAGTTTCAACATAAGTGAGATTTTGAAAAAATAATGGATTTGTACCACTTTTCCTACCTTAGCAATTTCGAGGACGAAATTATTTTAAGGCGGGAAGAATGTAACGACCCAGATTTTCTGGTCGATTTATTTTGAATATTTAATATTGTTTTAAATATTGAGCTGATAATATAAATCGATTATTATATTGAATTATCGATATAATTATCGTAATACGAGGATCTTAAGTAATTCAATTTGAAATGGAGTCAAAATGATTTATATGAATTTTTATTTGAATTTGAACGATAATAATAATAATAATTTATTATCAAGGAATTTATTTGTTTTTGAATTTAAATTATATTATATTAATTTATTTTAGTTATTTATATTTACGTTCAAATTAAATATCAAAATATATTCAGTTAGTTCATAATAGTGTTACACTGTTAAAATAACATTGGTTACGTTAAAATAGTGGTTCGTGGTTTAAATAAATGGACCCCGAGATATTATAATGGTTAAGATCGAAATCGAATCGAAAATCAAATCAATATCTGTTTAAAAAGAATAAAAAATCTCTTTATATCGAATCAAAATCCAATCAAATTAATTAGAAAATCTTTTTAAATTAAATACAAGGATTTGATGTGTACGTTCTATTACCTTCTCCTCTATAAATCGCAGTTCCTTTCTCTGCTGAAATCAAAACCAAAAGTTTCTGAAACAAATAAAATGCAGCTGCCTTCTTCCTCTTTTCTTATCCATTCATAGTTAAATTGAAAGCCACCTCCTCGTTTTGTTCATTCGATCGAAACAATTCCAGGAAAAAAAAGTATCGCGATTCAAATAGAAGACGGAAATGGTTCGAACAGGGTCTATGGTAGCTTACGATCAAATGGAGGCGCTCCCGATTTAGGGCACGCTAGGGATTCATTTGTTCGACTTTTGGGAAGTTGTGATTCATTTTTGAGGAGTTCGATCTTCGTACAACAAGTCGAGATCCGTTTTTGGGGTTTTTGGTTTCAACGGAATTCGTTTCTCGTTGGGCTACGACATCGTGGAGGGATGGGGGTGTTGAAGTCGAGCCTGTGTAAGTTGTTCGAGGTTAGGAATGGTAGTGCTATGGAGTTGGGAAGGTGTGGACTGGAAGATTGCGACGCACTGTTGCACTAGCTGAAGTCGGATTTTAGAAGTGAAAGTCGAATTTGAACGTAGTATGAAGAATAGCCTCGTTGGTCAAAAGCTAGGGTGATGTGGATCTTTGTTTTGGGTTTCGACTTCAATTAGTCTTCGATGAAGTGGTGCAAGCACGATCAGGTAAATGTTTGTGTTTAAAGTAGAGATAATGAAAAAGGTATTATCATTAATTAAATTTATTCATTTTTAATTTATTTAGTTGATGGTAATTAAATTCATACAAACTTGTAAAGTGATGATAATTTAAATTATGTCAAACTTATAACGTATATTACTTCTTCAAAAATGAACAGAATGGGGCAAAACGAAATGTGTTAGGATCGTATCGGTACATATCGCGCGATGGAATTCGTTTTGGAATTTAATTCGTAGGAATCAGAATGGATCGAATAAAACCACGGTGAGTAAATCTCACTCACAGTTTTATATTTAAATTTATTTTTATCGAAAAAAATATAAATTTGTTGGTTGCTTGGGTGCATGAATGAATTGTTGAATTTTTGTGCTTATTGGATATTTCCCGCAATACTATTAGCGGATGCCCGCGGTATCATTAGCGGATAACCCTACGCCCACGTATATAAGTGGATCCCCTTTTATACCGCGATATCCTGCCTCGAAGCAGGATGGGTATTATTTCTGTTGACTAACATATGTGGATGCAGGAAAACAGGTTGGAGGAATCCAACTGGATTCCTCAAAAATAGATTATCTGTTCGTTTATTTGTTTGCATATATATTGTCATATATGATGTGTTAGAAAATAAATAATTTGTTGTTTTGGTGTCTGAATTTCACTGGGCCCAAAGGTTGATATTTAAAAATATCATGTAAAGGGGTATTGAGATTTAAAAAGGAAATTCTATTTTAGAAAAATAGACTTTGAATTTTAGAAAAAAAAGATTTGAGATATAAACTTGTTTTGAAAAATAAAACAAGTAGTTCCTTTATAAACAAAGTTTATAAATGGTTCTTTTATGAACGAAGTTTATAAATGAAGTGAAAAGAATTATCATTGGATAATTCAGAAATAAAAATACAAGTGTGAAATTGAAAAGGGAAATCTATTTTTTAAAAGTAAAAATATCGATTTCAAAAGAAATTGAAATCGCGACTTGTTTAAGAATGAATATAAAAATTTAAAAAGAAATGGAAATAGAATTTGAATTTAAAGGAATTGAAGTAGAATTTGAATTCAAAGGAATTCAAATGGATTTGAATAAAGAATGTTCAAATGAAATTTAAAATATAGAATTTGAATATAGAAAAAGTGAAATTGGAAAACGTGTTGAAAAGAGAATTCAAATGGAGTTTAACTATAGGATTTGAATAATAGAATCCAAATGGAGATTAAATATAGAAATTGAATAAGAGGAATTTAAAAAGAATTTGAATAAGAGGAATTTAAATGGAATTTGAATAGAGAATTCAAATGGAGTTTAAAATATGGAATTTTAATATAGGATTCAAATAGAAAATTCAGGGAATTTGAATATTGAAATTCAAATGGAGTTTGAATATATGAAATTCAAAGGAAATTCAAATATAGAATTTGAACGTAGAAATTCAAATGGGATTTGAATAAAGGAAATTCGAATATAGAAATTCAAATAGAATTTGAAAAAATGGAAGCGAATTGAAATTTGAATATAGAATTTCAAATAGAAGTGAAATAGATCGGAAATACTATGTTGAATTGGGAAAAATTGATTTGATATATATTAAAAATGTATCAAAATGGAGTTGAAGTTATTATAAACGAAGTTTAAACGTTTATATATATAAAAATATAATTAAAACGAACTCGCCGCAGCGATGCAGTTCGTAAATTGGCGTTTCAAACTTCAATTGAGTATACAGAACTCAATTGAAGTCGGAATTCTTTGAAACAAGAAACGTCAGGGCCGATTTAATAATAGTTTTCTAATAGAGGAGAAAAATCTGAATTTCATCGTATATATTTTTAGTTATGTCAAAATCAAAATTTTCAGAAAAACGGCGCCATAACCATTTAAAAACTATAACGGCGTATTTAATTTTATAAAACGATTTTAAGCGAATAAAATCCGAATTTCTATTTAGAAAATTTCAGATTTTGAGTTGTAGATTATATGTGAACTCAAGTGGAGTAATGGATTGGTTTTTGAAACAAAAATCAGATTTTTGATTATTGAATAGAATTAACTAATTTGAATAGTAATTAGTTAATAAGATTTTGAACTGATATTGGGCTTTGAATAAGTGAATTCGATTTGAAAATTTATACTCGGAATTGAAAAGGGAACTAGAATTTAAATCGAAAATCAATTTGATTATGAGCAAGTTAAATATTTTTTTTGAACATGTTATGTTCAAACAAAGAAGTGAAATATGCAAAATAGCTAATTAAAGAATATATGAGCGAAACTGAATTCAAATGATTGGATAGTATTGAATTGAATTGAAAACAGGTAAACATGTGTTAGACAGGTATGGGATGAAGTATATGAAGATTTTAATTTAAGTGCCCGACAAAAAGGAACACGTTTAAATTCATATATGAGATTTTATGCGCCGTATCGGTAAGCCGCTTGGCTTTTTCTTTTTCTTTTGGATTGGTGAGGGCCATGGGAGGCTATTTGAAATATCCTGATGCTTCCGGTACAAAGGAGATTATGGCGAAATTTTCCGGAAATTTAAGAAGTTAGAATATTTTTAAGAAAATATTGATGGTTAGAAATAAATGTATCGATATATATAGAGAATTCGATAAGGAAACAAATTTAAAACAGAATATTATAAACAAAAAGGAAATCGTTAAGCTGGTAATAGAAAGAGAAAAATATATACGTTTAAAAATGAATAATTGGTTTTTATAATGTTGATTATTCGGGGTAAGTGGTTTTGTCTGTGTTGAAGTTAATGATGTTTCCAGTCAAGGTCTGAGAGGTAATAATACCCCAACTTGATTGATTTCACTTTTAATTGATAAATAGCAAGACCCAACCTCGAAGAGAAGTGTTTGAATAATATTTAGTTGAATAAAATATTTTGGGTTGTTGTAACGATGTTTACACAGCATTCGTTTTAATCCAAGTGATGGAATTTTGGAAATATAAAAGTAAATATTTCCTGAGTATAATTAAAGTAGTCGGGAAGGAGATAAGTGATTGAAATTGTTTCAATTTCAAATGGAATATATTTTCTAAGTGTAGAAAATAAAAGAAGGTGAGATATAGGAATGTTTTCCAAAGAATGTAAGAGACCGAGATGATAATCGAAAATATTTGTTTAACAAATATTGATAAGGAAATGGAAAGGGTGATTTAATTAATGAATAGTAATTATAAGGCCCAGTGATTGATGGATGTTTTGGATGAATGTTTGTTTGTTTTTCTTCGATAGTTAAATAACCGACTATCGAAGTATTTGCCAATAGCGTTGTCAATATGGAGAGACCGGTTGGATTATTATCCGAGAACCACTCTGTATTGGCAGTAGCATTGCGAATCAGATTATATGGAGATAATCGAAGACGGAGTAAAGTGCAAGGGCTTTTTCTATTAATAGAAATTGTGCCTTCGGTTTCGTTCAATCCCAGAACGAATGTATATGGACGAATGTCTGACAAAGTATTTCCAATGATCAAATATGATTGTTCTGTACAAATATACATGGTTGCAACGGATTTATTCCCTTAGCATAATATCCAGAATATTTGTGCAAATCAATTAGTGATTAACGGATCTGACAATGTGGCATTCAAAGTGATTGTGCTATCAATGAATAGAAAGTAATCGTAGCCTCATGCCTCAACAACCGGGAGATGACAAAAATTAGGCAGGCAGCATGGCTATGTGGGTCGCTCCCATTATGATGTATAATCACCTATCTAGAGATTCATTTAATTCCTTATTCTTTTCGATGCTGTCCTAATCGGGAAACGGTTGCTGATCCCAACCTTTGGTGATATACATTCGATACACTCAAGCGAAATGAGTGGTCGGTCATGTGAGGGCCGGGTTGCAAGACGTTCTTGTTGAACCTAGTGTATTCGCCTCTAGAGATACACTAACGGCAGGTGGTCCCATACCTTGTCAAGGTTGGAATCCAATATCCAATAAGCGCCCGCGGTTTTGATTTGTATACTATATATGGGGAGCGTGAGATGCAAGCATTTCTCTAGATTGCTTTTTATTTGTAAATAGACATTATGATAATATCAGAGAAAGTATGATTTCAAGAAATGATTTGGGTTATAGTAAGGTAAAAAAACCGTCCATGTTTATATGTGGCTGGTCTTACTATTATCTTTTCTTTTGAAAGGATTTTGAAAGTAAAACAATTGGTTGGAGTTTACTCACACCAGTCCCATGACTGACCCAGAGTTTATTTTGTTTGCTTTCCCTAAACTCTTGGGTGCCCATATTTGTACGGGCAGTCAAGTAGTCGGGATTTTACAGATTCACTTTGAAGAGCTGGAAGTAGGAGGCTTTACCAATTAGCTATAGACTATCATATATTCCGCTGTGAACTATGTTTGTATCTGGAAACAGGTGTTTGTAACTGTTCCAGTAATAACTGTTGAGCTCTGATGATGGTATAAAGTTACTGATTTGTATTTCAAAAAGTTATGTTATTTAATATATTTTATTCATTCCGCTGTGAGTTTGTGATCTTCATTTTCTTCTATTATAATATTTCTTTCTTTCTATTTCTCATCTTCTAACTTCTTTCTAATAATGATTCGTATTTCTGTGCAATTTGGGTTGGACGTGCGGTGTTATTAGTCAACTCAGATAGTACGGATTTGCGGGTCGTTACATAGCCTCACAACCGGGAACTGACAAAAATCGGGCAGGCAGCATGGCTATGTAGGTCACACCTATTAGGGTGTATAATCACCTGATCTATAGTTACATTTACTTCTAAAAATCTATTGTCGATGCTGTCCCTTTCGGGAAACGGTTGCTGATCCCAACCGTTGGTGATATACATTCGATGCATTCAAGCGAAATGACTGGTCGGACATGTGTGGCCAGGTTGCAAGATGTTCTTGTTGAACCCATTGTATTCCTCCCTAGAGGTACACTAGCGAAAGGTGGTTCCATACCTTGTCATAGTTGGAAATCCACTACCCAATATGTGCTTGCGGTTTTGATTGTATACTATATATATAGAACGTGAGGTGAAAGCGTTTCTGCTAGATGATCATTATATTGTGGTTGATAGACATTATTATAATATCAAAAGGTTTTTGATATAAAGATATTCTGGATTCTCATAAGGGAAAAACCCGTTCCGTTATACGGCGTGGTCTTGTGAGATATCGTTTACTTGTTCAAACTGTTTTAAACTGTTTTACTCATACCAGTTCCATGACTGACCCGGAGTTTGTTTTGTTTTCCCTAAACTCTTGGGTGCCCAATTTTGTGTGGGTTGTATTCTGATAATGTTATTGTATACATATACCGATTTTATTTCAAGGATATGTTATCTATTATATGTTGTTCGTTCCGCTGTAAGATTCATGTTACTCAGATGTTGTATCTTCTTCTTCTATTCTAAGTTTCTATCTTATCTTTCCTCACCCTCTAACTTCTTTCTATTAACTTTCCGGTTATTTTCGATCTCTGGATGTTCGATATGTGTTGTATATCGGATAACCAAGATCGCCTTTTTCCGGGTCGTTACAGTTGGTATCAGAGCTTAAGGTTAAGTTATTACCTTGGCTTTGTGGCGTGACTAAGTAGAGATGGGGTTAGTAATACCCTAGATTGAGTTGAGTGTATATATACGAGTGAACGTGTTTGTTATTTGATATAAAAATTGTTTTATATTATGGAGATTTATTGGTTGGGTTGTTTATGGGTTCTGGTCGATCAGTTTGATCCACTGTATCGGTAGGAGTTTCTAAACACTCGAATACGATGGATCGACATGATATGTTTTGAAAAGAGGGTAAACAGAATAATTTTACCCAAATTATGCTTTGATATAGAGAAGATATGTATATTGGAATGAATATATATATTGGATATATTGGTTGTTTTTATAATCGAGTAAGATTATAATGGAGATGGTTATATATATAACCAAATAAAACTCGTATAAGTATACGAAGTGAATTAAATCTGAATATTAAATCAGAATTGGAATTAAAGCCCTGGAAAGTGGGAAAAGTGTTTACAAATGGAATTGGATTAAATATAGGAGAATTTTAAAATCCTAGGAGATTTTAAATTGTTTTACAAGCCGTGTGAATGGTATTTTGAAATGTATTTTAAAATAGAAGTGTTAGAAATGGTTTTGAAAGGTGATATAGTATTGAACTCACTTCGCTCGCTGGAAAATAAATTCTGATGATGACAGCTGCATCATCAGTGTTCATTTTCGAGTTGCTGAGTGACGGATTACTACCAAGGCATTTTGTTTTTTTTTATTGTTTTGAGAGAAACAAGTTGTTTGAAATCCAAAAAGGAATATTGGTTTTAGAAAAGCAAAGCTGTTTAAAACTCCCAGGAAGAAACTGTTTGAATTAAAAACAAATTTAAATAGAAATGTGTGAAACCGAGCTTGAACTGGATTGAAACCAATTAACTGGAAATTGAATTGGATACGATATATGAAGTAGAATCATATTTTGAATTGTGAGATAGAATCTGAAATGGTATTGGATTGATGAGTTAAGAATTTAAAAATCGAAAATGGAACTTTGATTTGAAACTGAATTCGACTTAGGTATAAGCGAATAGTTGGATTTGTGGATAAAAGCAAATTGGAATTTGATTGGGATGACCCTTGTATCTGCTGAATTGATAACAGGTGGAAAGGATATAATGATACACCGACAAAAAGGTACAAGTTTATATTTTGATTGGATAGCAGATTTATGAATCGAATTAGCAAGCTACTTGGCTGTTTGATTTTCTTTTGGGTTGGAAAAGGCCTGGAGAGGCGATTTGGAGTTTGAGCTATTGACTAGTACAAAGGAGCTGCTGGCGAAATTTTTCGAAAAGTTAAAGTGTTAGAAAATTTTCAGGATTTTTGAAAATTTTCGTTGATAAGAATTAATTAAATAGTTAATCGAAATTAAATTGGTTCAGTTGAAACTGAAATTAAGAAGTAAACAAATAATTGGTAACCCAGTTGATAGGGTTTGTTTTCTACCTTAGCAATTTCGAGGACGAAATTATTTTAAGTGGGGAAGAATGTAATGACCCGCATTTTTCAGCGATATAATAATTAATTTACTTAATTATTTAAAATATGGTTTGGTAATTTAAAATGGTTTAAAGTAAATAACTTTGAATATTTAATTAAAATAATAATTAAATAATATATTTAATTCTGAAATAATCAGAATTAGTGGAATTCACAATATAATGTGAACTGGACAATTTTAATATATAATTCAGTTTATATTTGAATTATATTAACGAATATATTATATAAATGACAGTTGAACGTATTAATTATATTATAAATAATCGAGCTCGAAATGGCGCGGCAGTTCGCGATTTGGCGATTCGAACTTTAAACGAATATACAGAAGTCGTTTTAAATTGGATTTCTGTGAAACAAGAAACGTTAGGAGCTGGTGATGATATTTTTCTGATGGAAGAGAAAAATCAGGATTTCATTGTGTAGATTGTGAGTTGTGTCCAAATCAAATTTTAAAATAGTCGTTATAGAATCGTTTATCGACCATAACGGTTTATTCGATATAACTAAATAACGGTTTCGAATTTAGACAAGATTCTTTTGAGACATAGTTATAATTTAATTTTTTAGAATTTACTGTAATTTTTAATTAATTAAATCCGCGACTTTTATTTTGGAGTATTTTGCACCCTGTATCAGTATTTTTGGGTTTCACAATATGAGTTAACCTAATAATATTATTATATTTTTGGAATCCTGGCACATCACTGATTACAACGGTATTTTTATTTTTGTCGATTGAGGTCTGAAAATGAGTGGAGTTTTATGGAATAGGGTACCCTAAAAAACTTATTAAATGAACATATTCTAATCTATTTCTACTATCAAAAAAGAAGCCACGCTTCACTTCCTCAAAACCATCAGTTCTCCTTGGTCCTCAAAGTAAACTCGTGGCTTCAATGTATCCACAAAACAAAACAAACTACCCTATAAATACAACACATACCTCCGTAAAGCCTAATTTACTTCATCCCTCAGTCAAAAACTCTACGCCGCTGTATTCTTCAACATAAACCCAAATTGGTGATCCCCATAAATCCATATCAATTCAAATAAAACTGTATAAAATTCGAAACAAGTGTTTTCGGAATTCTGAAGTGCTGCTCTTTGATTCAGAATATTTTTCTTGGTGTTCGAGCATCGTTCCTGACACTCGATTTGTACGGCGAGAACTAGGGTTCGGTCTTGAGCATGATGTAGGGAGTAATGATCGATTCCGGGTTCGTATTTGGTTTAAGAAGAAGGAGTAGCACCTTGTTCGTATTTTTTTGGGATTTTTCCAAATAAAAAGTGTCGATGTGGTGGTGACAGGACATGAAGTCGGAAGTAAAAGGGGATGGTGCGAGTTCAACATTTATAGTATAGATAGATTGAGATTTTGATAAGAAGTTCGATGGTATAATCTGTTTTGGGTTTCGATTGAGAGATGGAGGAATTGGGGTTGAAAAACATACGGTAATGGCTGAGAAAAAGGAATGAGCGTGCGATACAAAGAGGAGGAAGATGGACATGCGGGTTTTGTGACGGCCTGGAATTTCGCTCGATCTGAATCAGTCGTTAAACCGATCTAGACCGTTCGAAACCCCTGATCGTTTGAGAACAGGACAAATCAGAACGTAGGCGGAAGAACATTTCATTGCTATTACAACAATTCCATCAAATACAAGAATATACAGAGTATAAATGCATAAATTACATTCGACAAATATCAGAGATTACAATAAATTACATAGCAGCGGAAAATAATACAAAGCACAACTGAAGGTGATATACGGATACAGAGCTTTCCGGATATCATTCCAGCTGTAAACCAGGATCCAGTGAATATAAATCTGCAAAACCAAAACTACTAGCTGCCCATGTCGAAAATAGGGGCACCCAGAGTTTAGGTTAAAACAATAAACTCCAGGTCAGTCATGTGACTGGTGTGAGAACTAAAATAGTTATTAATCTTTATTTTTAAAGTTCGGTAAATCAAGGGACCACGCCGTATAACACGGAACGGGTTTCCTCCCAAGAATACCAGTGCATAAAACGAACAGCGCAATGCTAAATAAAGAAAAATGAAGCTATCATAAGAACCAGGTCCTATCACACAATGCAACGCAAGCCGGGGGATAGGGTTTTTACCTTATAATAGCCAAGAATGCTTGATACGTTTAAAAGAAATCATTTGATACTATTATAAGTGTATAGTGTATAAAACAACTTCAAATCATAAGTATCAATCATAGGCGGCATGAATGCCCCATACCACTATGTCGCCATATATAAGTTTACAATCAAAACCGCAAGACGTCGTATTGGAATTTGGGTTATCATTTATGGTATGAATCGAGGCTAGGGGCAAGATCCTCACCGATTCGAGACGCTCTAGTCCGCCCCTCAGGAACAGCCGCAACTGCCCCTTGGATCGTCAGGGTCGGTCCACCGATGTGGATTATTATGCCTGAACACTGCGTTTCCCCGCCCTTTGGGGCGTAAGCCTGGACCGTCAGCCGACCAGAAGCATCGGCCGAAACCGATATCACGAGGCGCCTCGCTTTTCAGCAAGTAATAATAAGCAACATCCACATGAGTCAAACTCGTCAGCCAGTTCAAGCACTGACGCCACTCCTAACTAGAAAGAAACGCATGTCCTCCCTGATGTCCGTCTCCCGTTTTTGGTTCATACCGGGTGTGATACTCGCGAATCAACGTTACACAAAGCTACGCCACACAAGGCCGTGCTTTGATCATCAACCACAAGACTTTGCTTTTCAACAAAAGCCTTGATCCATGCAACTCAGCATGCCACATTGTCAGTCCATACTGTACCACTGATTTCTGCCAATATATAACCTCTAGGCTCGTACGTCTCAGAGAAGAGTGTATAGCAAGAGAATAAATTCTCTGCCACCAAACAGATATATATTTAGCAGAGATCACCAAATACAGTATAAAGGAATACAACGTCAGACACACTATCCATTTACAAGTCCGTTCTGGGTCTGAACGAAACCGGAGGCACTTTCCTCGCATATCCATCCATTTCCTAGTACGTCTGGACGACCACCAACTATTTCCATCCTCTTGGGTGTACAACCCAATCAGGATCGTCAGTAATTATCCCAACGATGTGAAGACTTCCGGTCTTCAACCACCGTCTTCATTTTCGACATATCATCGAATTGATTATTCAGAATGGGTATAAACCCGGCCTTTCCGAACAACCAGCGTATATTAAAGATAAATGTTACGCAAACACAACATACGCCTCATTCCAATTTATCAGTCACTAACCGTAAATTAATCAAGAGAATAATTCCCCAAATATTAACCCCGAAGGCCGAAACCAACATCAGACCAATATCCAGAAAACCATTCTGCTTAGCTAACCGACAGTTAGTTTCTAAATTTCACATTCATAGGGAAAGGTTCCCATTAATTTTATCCAAGATAAATTTCTTGAATTTATTCTTTAATCTATTTTTGAATATCAATTCAAACTAGTCGGGATTAGCGAACCTTAGCGAAGTAATCATTTGTTTTAATTTCCCAATCCCAACCTATTCATCCCATGAAGTAAAACTGGTTATACTTCATATCTAACACCACGGTGTTATCGGTAAATTCAATTACCATTTCACGTTCAAATCTAATTAAAGATTTAACTATCGCCTGGAGCAAAACTGGTGGTACTCCATTTTCGATCTTTTCGATCTAATTAAAGATTCATTAAAACTCCACTTAGTTTTAATCTTTAACTGGGTTAAAGAATCAGTGTCATTTAAAACACAGTTCACGATAAACCCAAAATCACATTCATTAATTATCGGGTTAAAGAACGAGTGTTATTTAAAACACTGTCCACGATAAACCCAAAAATCAATATCAATTCAATTCCAATTAAATATTATTTAATTGGTACACTTCATTAAATCTAAATAAAAAGATTTAATCTTTTCTCAACTGTGTTCAAGAACAGTGTTAGTGAAGACACCATTCACGACAAACCCAAATCACATTTGATATTCAATACAAGGCTCTGAATAGAAAATATATCGGCTTATATTCAATATCAAATTCTACGACTAACAAATGTCGTATTGGAAATAACGATATAAATATATATCTTTCAAATTTCCATAACAACATCTGTATAATCACGAATTCCAACATCGAAATATTCCGAAGACAATTTCGATTCAAATCCACTCTAATGCAATCATTGGAAATTCTGGTTATTTTTAAAACCCTTTTCAAATTCAATTTATTTATTTAAAAATAAATAGAATTATAATTCTAGTTCAAAACTAGTTTACTTCGATAAAAATCTATTTTTATCTTTTCAAATATGGAGTTTTTCATCCCAATTCTTCTCAAATCATTTCTTATGATTTTACACAAATTATTACTATTTTTAATAATTTTATCCAGGCCCGTACAGTCGATTTCCATCAACTGCCATCGAACTGCACTTACAACGACCTTTTTCGAATTTGATTTGGACATATCTCCAAATCTAACCGTTAGATTTCAAATTTCTAACATTCGTTAGAAAGCTCTTTTCGATACGAACCCAACGGTTCCAGTTTTAGGAGAATCCGACGGTCGGATCTCCCGTAATGTCCGTTTGAAATAAATGGTCGAAATTCACGAACTGCCGCGGCGCGGCACGTTCTATTCAGGCCATTATATTATATATATAATATATATAATATATATTTCGTCGATTTCTATTTAAAACGAATTATATAAATAGTTTTAAATTCGTTTCAAAAGTAATTTCAACTTCCATTTCAATTCAAATCAAAATTGAATTCTTCTTTATAAATTCGTTTTAAAATTCATTTCTATTCAATTCAAATTTCAATTCAATTTGAATTCATTTCAATTCGCTTTCAATTCAATTTGAATTCGTTTTCAATTTAATTCAATTCCAAAGTCGTTTTCTATTCGATTCAATTCAAATTGGTTTTCTATTCGATTCAATTCAAATTGGTTTTCTATTCGATTCAATTCAAATTGGTTTTCTATTCGATTCAATTCAAATTGGTTTTCTATTCGAATCAAATTCGTTATATATTCCATTGAAATCAAATTCGTTATATATTCAAATCAAATAAAATTCGTTTTCTATTCAAATCAAATTCGTTATATATTCAATTGAAATCAAATTCGTTTTCTATTCAATTCATTTCGAAATCGTTTTCAATTCAATTCATTTCGAAATCGTTTTATATTCCATTCATTTCCGTTTTCTATTCATTTCGATTTCATTATATATTCAATTGAAATCCAATTCGTTTTATATTCAATTCGAAGTAAAATTTGTTATGTATTCAATTCGAATTCAATTCGAATTCGTTTTCTATTCAATTTGATTCAAATTTCATTTCAAGATATGCGATTTCGAAATCACTTTTCAATATTCATTTTAAAATGAATAAAAACGATATAAACATCGTTCACGTCAAAATGGCGCATCTCTAATCAACACGGCTTCATATCATTCTATTTTCAAATATTCTATTTCAAATATTTCTTTTTCAAATATTTCCTATTCAAATATTTCTATATTAAAATATTTCGTTCAACACATGACTTATCTCAACGGATGAGTACAGTCAACACATGAACCTTTATTTTATATTGATAAAGATGTAAATTTTATTATTAAAATATTTCGTTCAACACATGACTTATCTCAACGGATGAGTACAGTCAACACATGAACCTTTATTTTATATTGATAAAGATGTAAATTTTATTATTAAAATATTTCGTTCAACACATGACTTATCTCAACGGATGAGTACAGTCAACACATGAACCTTTATATTATAATATTCTTTATTTTCTAAATTGGAATGAGGCCCAATCAATCACCATATAATGTTAATTATATGGCTTTTCATACATCACACGTATATAATAGCATTGCAAAATAATCAACCATCAACCAAAGTGCACTACACTGTATAAGCATCAAATATAGATATCTAACGCTTATAACAGCCTGTCAATCAATCGATCGACATATTTAATCAATCAGGATGAGTGAACTTCAAATTTCATCCCAACACCCGTGTGGGGTTTCAAACAATCAAACACAGATTTTAGTTGTGCAGTTGGGCGATGTGTAAAATTTATCGACCCAATCAATGTCCTTCAAATAGGTGTACATAAACAAACTGTCCGGTTTGTAAATGAATATTTTACTTTATTCACTTCCACGTTAAAACTATATTTTTAACGATAAAATATTTTATTTAACCTATGAATGTTCTATTCAGTTCATTTATTCAATAAAATGATATTTTATTTTTCTATCATATTTTAGAAAATTTCGGCGGCATAACGGCACGATACTAGAAACAGGACAAGGCCTAGCCTTATCCCCGGTCTAGTGAAGGCCCACGCCATTCACACATCAATCAAATCAATTCATTTCACCAAACAATTCAATTTCAATCAAATAATCTAACTAATTTTTGCAATCAAACAAACAAGTCCATGGTTTGTGGACGATTGTGTCGGGTGCTACTAAACACCGTCTGCATCCTAGTATATATATAACTAGAAAATGAAATTGAAAGGTGAGAAATTCTCACCAATAGCTATCCAACTTCACGACACTTCATTTAGAGAAATCTTCATTGTTATCGCATCTTCGTCATCTTCGTTGCCCGTAGCCACTACATATATAAAAATCACACATTTTTATATTTTGATGTCTTTAAAATAAAAATCACATTTTTATTTATTCACTTTCAATTTAAAAATCATATTTTTATAATCGTTTCCTACATTTAAAATCGAATTTTTTCTATGCTATTCAATATATAAAAATCGAATTTTTACTTCGTTGTTCAATATAATAAAGATTATATTTTTAATACTTCTATCTAATAAAAATTGTATTTTTAGCCAATTAAAAATCAAATCTCTATCATATAAAATTCATATTTTTATTCTTTCAAACTAAATATAAATAGATCATATTTTAAACTATAGTATATATTTCATATTCAGATTTTAACACAATGTATTTAAATTAAAACCGAATTTAAAATTAAAAAAATTAAAAAAATAAAAAAAAAGAAGAGAAGCTCACTGCCATTTTCCTGTTCTGGACACTGTTCTTCTTCATCGCCCTCGCACAAGAGAACTTCGAACCCACCTTCGCAACTAGGGTTTGAGTTTCCGGTCAAGACGCTCCACTACGCGATGATCAGGCCTCTCCACGACGAAGAGCTCTGGAAGCCGCTCCAAATGGTCCCCCTCGCGTCAATCTCGGTGGTCCCCACTGACGGGGAATCGGCGGCGAACGAAGGACGTTTGAAGGCCGAGATCGAACTAAACTCTTCATGATAATTTACGAATCCTACATGGATTGGAAGCCCTCTCTCTACACTTCGATTTTCCCTAAAGAAGTTTGGATTTTTACTAAGTGGATTGGACGAATTTCAAGCTTGAAATTTCAAGCCACTTCCGCCGTATATCGACCTGGAACGATGGCTTAGGGCGTTGACCAATGAATGAGATTCTAGGATTTTATTTCATATTTATATTTTTTTTTATTTCCAAAAATAGTAACTTTTTCATTCGACCTCGAAATCGAACATACCGACTGTCGTCCTTAGCTAATTACCCCCATTCCGAACATAATGGGATATGTATCGCAGGCTGATTCGATCGTTTCAATCAGTTTTCGTTTGAATTTACATTTAAATCATTATACTGAATTTTAAACGTACATTTCAAATTACCGGGGTCACGTACGGACTCGAAAAATTCCACAAAAATATTTTCTAGCTTCGTATTGACGATACGGTCCTAACAAAACTAGTTTCATCAAATTCTGAGACCGTTGGAAAAATGGCCATTTTCCAGTCGATTAAAATCAACTGAAACTGGTCAAACGCGTTTTCCTTTTCCACGCTCACATATTGATTCGAAAAATTATGAAATTTGGAATCTAGCAATAATTTGACAGTACGGATCCAACAAAAGTGGTTTCGCCGAAATCCGAGGTCGTTTGCAAAATTTCCATTTTGAAGGGCTTGAATTCCATAGCGACTATTCAGAATTTTCAACTAATTTCAATTTGTCGGATTCGTTGGAAAGATATTATCAATTAGATCCTAATGTTTTTGGTTTCACTAAAATCCGGATTGTTTTGCACCCTGTACATTCAATTGAAGTTTGAAATCGAATTATCGAACTACTGCGCCATTTTCAATTCTATTTATAATTATATATAATTATTTATATTCTAATGACGACGCGTATAAATATATACGTTCTAATTATATTCAAAATAAATTTTTCGTCGATATTATTTAAAATAATTCATTTTAAATGTTCAAAATTAATTAAAATTGCCAAAATAAAAATTTTAAACTGGCCCAGATTTTCCGGGTTATTACAGGTTTTGATTCCACAAGATGTAGATGGGCCGGGTTTTCTTGGTAAAGCCCATGAATTAATTTAATTTCTAGGTTAATTCTATATTAAGTAATGTATTAAGTTGTTAAAATAAAAACTTCTCCATACGTTAACAGAATTCAACGAAACAAGATCTGATAGGATCGTATGGAAGAGCGCAACAAAATGTAACTGACTGGAAGTCCATCGGAGCTCATTACAATTTATAGTGAAATAAATTGTCCATCTGAATCAACAAACGCAAATCGTTATTTAATGGTTAACGCGAAATGTGAGTAAAACTCATTAACTATGAACAGTTATATTTATATAACGTATTCTTAGAACTGATAATTTTCTGTTGATTGATGTGTGTTAACTATTTGGTTGAATTGCCTATGTATTGGTTGAAATTATAGATAACGATATAGATATAAATCGCTAATCAAATATTGATTCTGTTTAGCAGAATATTTCATATTGAAATGAAATCGATGTTAATTATATTGTTTAACATCTTTGATGCAGGGAAACAGGTTAGAAGAATCCAACTGGATCACTCAACAATTATTTTACTGTTTTTCATACATTGAGATATATGATGTGATATATAATCAGTTGTTGATTATGTGTGTTTGAATGATATTGATCAATGTTATTTGGTATTTTAAGTACCATAAGAAATACTGGGATGTAAAAAGGGGATTTTCAAAGTATATTTTGAAAATAAATTATTTATATAAGATCAATGGATTTTATATATAAAAGGAAAAAGGATTTTATATAAGGAAATAATTATAAAATAAAAAGAGTTAAAAAGGAAATATATTTGTAAACCAAATATAAAGGAAATTATTTGTAAAACGAATATAAGGAAATGTATTTGTAAAACAAATACAAAGGAAGATATTTGCAAAAAACAAATTGAAAGAGAAATATTTGTAAAACATTTACAAATAAAATAGAAAAAAAAGGAATATTTGTAAAACATTTACAAATAGAATTTAAAAGGAAATATTTGTAAAACATTTACAAATTTATTAAATGGAAATATTTATTTATAGGAAATAACCAGAATGTTATAAATGAGATATTTATTTGTTAAATAAATAGGAAAGATAAAAGAAATATTTATTTGTTAAATAAATAGAAAAGAAATATTTATTCGTTAAATAAATAGAATTGAGAAGGGAATAGTTATTTGTTAAGTAAAAAAATAGAAAAGAAAATGATTCAAAGGGATTAATCAAAGGAGTTAATTCAAAGGAATTAATCAAAGGAGATAACTCAAAGGAATATGTAACACCCCACCTCCGCCAGGGTCGCTCTTGCAAGCACTCTGACTTTGGAGGGGCGTTTGAATCAGGTAAACATGCATAATGATATACCAAGGCAGAACAAGAACATATGTATATATGTAAACAGAGTAAATAACATAGATAAAACAGCGGAAGATTTCATACTATTTCAAAACAAGTCTGGTACAACATAGCTTTCCAAATAAACAATTCTAGATAAAAACAACATCAACTGAAAAACTGAAATACATAAGTACTATCCCCAAATTAGTGATAACCATAGCTAGCTTCATGTCGAAACCGTACATGAGCTGAAATCCCATAAGCAAGCAATCCGAAATCCAAGCTAAGCTCCAACGTTCCCACCCTGAGAACCTGGGGGGGGGGGGAACGGAAGAAAAGAGGCGAAAGAAAACAGGTCAGTCAAAAAGACTGAGTAAGCCCTACTACAATCAATGTAAACTGATAAAGTTAACTGGCATGATGAAAGCTGAGATGAACATATGGACAACTACATACTGGCATGATGATTAACTAACAAGGTAGATAAAGGTGTCATCGCATAATCAGGTTTAAGGTTTTGCACCACAGGTGTACTAGCAAACTAACGTGACTTGAATAAACCAGTATTGATCCCTTGGCCCAAGCTTTGGCCCAATAACATGAAATGACCCTAATACAAGGTCTAACCAAATGGTCTAGTCGATCGGCTCCCTATAAGCCTAACTCGTCACGTGTTGGTGTCCATACGGCCCAAACATAATTGTAGTCAGACTGTGCCGGGTCTCCCGTCGGGTGTATTGTAACAACCCGTATTTTCAATAACCTGTAATAACATAAATCGAGGCAGAATTTAATTCTAAAATGGGAATCAAGGGAAACGGGCTATGCCATTGTGTTCGTCTCGGAAAAATACGCGAAATAGAGTCCGAGTTTTCGAAAATCGGAGTCCGTATGACCAAGATATGGCCTCGCGAAGTTTCACGAAAATTCCCAAATTAAAGTATACTTAATTAAGTGAAATGGGTTGTGTAGATATATATATATATATATATATATTGATATATATATATATATATATAATTGAAAATTTAATAAATAAATATGCAAAAATGCTCAAAACAGCGAATTGGGAGAGGGGAATAACCGAACCGGCCGATTTTTGAAGTCGACCCAAGCCCGCTGGGTCGACTAGGGGTTAATCCAGGGTGTTTGGCTGTCAACCCGTGGGCCGATTCGCTCAAGTGCAGATTTTGCATTTGAATGGTTCTCATGGTCCATCTTTAATCTAAAGGCCCTAGATGGTTCCTACACTTGACTTCTTCCCCAAGACATGCTTTGATGGCTTGGATTGAATCTAGGGTTAATCCTATGGCCTAAAACACTTGCCTAATCTATAAATAAGACCCTAACCTACCCTAATTCATTCATAATTAAACCTAGTGACTAAACTATGGCAAAATGCTAGCTCTCATGGCCTCCACTAATTTTATGAAGAGGGTTGCATACTAATCACTCTCTAATCAACTTCTAATCCCTTCTTAGCATCTTAATCTTCTTCATTTGGTGTTCAAAGTTGCTAGTTGTGAGTTTCTATCACTTTGATGATCTTTTGGTAAACTAATTAGATGAGATGTGATGAGATTTATGGTTTTGTATGTGGGTTAATGAGCTTTGAATCATATGATATGATGTTAGCATTAATCTTATGTTTATGCATGTTGAGTATGTAAGCTTATGCAAGTTTAATATGATGTATGTTATGTTTGCATGATGCTAAATATGCAAGTTGTGGGCTATGTAATCATATGCATGTTATGCAAGTTCATGGTAATATGCTATGCAAGTTACATGTTTGTTAATATGCAAGTTACATGTTTGTTAATATGCAAGTTACATGTATGTAAATATGCAAGTTACATGTTTGTTAATATGCAAGTTACATGTTTGTTAATATGCAAGTTACATGTATGTAAATATGCAAGTTACATGTTTGTTAATATGCAAGTTACATGTTTGTTAATATGCAAGTTACATGTATGTAAATATGCAAGTTACATGTTTCTTTATATGCAAGTTACATGTTTGTTAATATGCGAGTTACATGTATGTAAATATGCAAGTTACATGTTTATTAATATGCAAGTTCATGATGACACATTATGCAAGTCTATAAGCTAATATGCAAGTTTGTTATGCAAAATGAATATGTAAGTTATGTGACATATTATATGCAAGTTATGTGACATGTTATGCAAGTTCATATGCAAGTTATGTGTTTGTTAATATGCAAGATGGCACCTTTGAAACATGTTCATTCATATGCAAGTTGACACCTTTTATATGTGTTATATCATGAACGAAATTACGTGGGAACGATGGGGTAATTAAATGCATAAGTTAATAAGATTGTGTGAAATTAATATAATTATGCATAACACAAAATAAATAAACATAGTATGGGAATTTGCCTATTTGGTTAGGTGTACCCATACTATGTGTTGGGAATTTACCTATTGAGTTAGGTCTACCCCATGGGAATTTACCTATTAAGTTAGGTCTACCCATGTTAAGAAAACTTGATTAATTAGGGATAATTAATATAAAATTATGAGGGTGATTAATTAGGTGTAATTAATTGACTAAGACACGAGGTTGGACTCAGTTGTAGCGTAAAACTGCCCGGACCCAACCGGCTTAACCAGTTGCTACAAATGTTAGCCCAATGTGAGAGGTCTTAGGCACAAACTAAATACGTAATTAATGTAAAGACACGAGGTTAGACTCTGTTATGACATAAGGCTGCCCGGACCCAACCGGCTTAACCAGCGGTCATAAAAGACAGTCTAATGTGAGAGGTCTTTACAAAGGTTACGTTCTTAATTAATTAATTAAGAAACACTTAACCACATTAGCATGTAGAGGGACATGAGGGGTTAAGTGGGTGCCTCGGGTGGCATGAGAAAATCTAGTGGTTGCCTTGGGTGGCAATAGAAAATACGATTAGAATACTTAACCAAAATAGAACATGTAATTAAAACATGATTAAAGGGTTAAGTGGGATATACTAGAAAAAGGGACAAGCTTAGGTGGGTAGCTTGTGGAGGCCCATTTCAACCAGTAACCCATACGTATCTTTGTGGGCTCGACCCATGTCGAGGACGGGACACGCATACTGGGCTTGACTGTAAGAGGCAAACGGGTTAGCGGTGGCAACGCAAGTCCAACGGGCTTCATATGCGTGAGTGGGCCCGGGCTGGTAGGTAAGCCGTTGTTGCATCGAGTAGATATAAGCCGTGCACCTTTAGTTTCATCAGGTTGCCACATTGGGGAATGATACATCCCACGGTGGGGCCAGCACGGGTATCTACGTTAGGGAGCCGATCGAATGGGAAGTAGTGTGTACACCTAGTGGATTGTAGGGCCCCGTGGCGCCTACTTGGTCACCTAGGGGTACGCAGGTACTAATTAGTAAATTTTATAAGTCCTTGGGTGGGATCAACCTTTAAGTTAGGAACGACTGGTGTGGTGCAGTTTAGTAATTTACCTTAGGGAGGGTAGATGCGTCTTTATCCTTTATCTTCGTTTAGTTGACTGCTTAGGGTAGCCATTCATCCCTATATGTTACCGTATATCAGTTTATGTCTTCTCTGGTTACTTTAACGATTGTATTGTTAAAGTTATAGGACTCGCTCAGACTTATGTCTGACCCTGTTGTTTTTATCTTTTTCCCAACCCTCAGGTCCTACGGTGGATCCTAGCAGTAGTGGAGCTTGATCGGATTGCTGTTCCAGTCTTTAGGAGCTTGGATAGATGTAAAGCTCCAGTTATCCAGTTATCTTTTCTTTTGTTTGGCTATTGTATGAGAGTGGGATTATGTACTTCTTTATTTTGATGGATATTGTACTTGACCTTTATTGTGGTTTTATGATGTAACCAGACATGTTTTACTTCCGCTGTTATGAGATGATGTTTTAAAATTTCAAGTACTATTTATATCTGTCTTGTTGTAATTTTTCTGTTCTATATTCACTAAAATACTCCACCGATGCTATGGCATTCCCTTAGTGAGTGATCATAGCGGGAGTGGGGTGTTACACGTGGTATCAGAGCTTAAGGTTACCAGAACAGATAAAATTTTTGAGAAAAACTACTTTCTAAGAGTATTTTCGAAGAAAGTATTTTTAAAAGCATGTCTTCTAAGAGAAAAAGTTTTTGAAAAAGAAAAGCATAATCCCCAATAGCCATATCTTTATCTTTCGGAATCTCCTTTTTGAATCTTTCCTCTTTCGTTTCAGCATGGCTGAAGATCTTAACATCCCGGAGGGTTTAGTTATACCACTATGGTATAGGAGGTTGCAAGAGGCTAGGGCCGCGGCTGCGGGTCCGGCCAATGCTACTACACCAGAGACAACCGCTCCTCCTCCTCAGCCTAGAGTGGATAATTTTGCTAAGGTTTGCAAGGAGTTCAAGGCTATAGGAGGAAAACCTTTTCTTGGTTCAGAGACTTTCGTAGAGGCTAGAGATTGGCTTAAGGAAGTGGAAGAGTTGCTAGATATCTTTGAAGTGGAAGAGGGAAAGAAAGTCAAGTTGGCGGCTTGGTTAATGAAGGGAGAGGCCTCATTCTGGTGGGAGGTCACTAATGGAGAACGCCCTGTTGACTCTTGGGCAGATTTTAAGCAAAGGTTTGGGGCTAAGTTTCTCTCAAGGGCGGAAGAGAATCTGTTTATGGAGAAGTTCTTGAATTTGAAGCAAGGGAATCTCACGGTGAAAGAATATGTCAACAAATTCAATCAATTAGCAAGGTTTGGCATAGAGTTGGTGAATACACCGGAGAAGAAGGCTTTGAGGTTCGTTAGAGGCTTGAACGAACCATTGCAAGGAATAGCTATGACTCACATTCCTATGGGGGCCACTTTTGAGAAGCTTGTCTACATGGCACTTATGCATGAGGATGATAAGAATTCTAAGGCACCAGAGAAAAAGGGGGATCAGAAGAAACCGCAACAGCAACAACAAGGCAAGGGCGGAAAAGGCAATGGTGACAAAAAGAAGACGAAGAAGAAGTGCTTCAATTGTGGAACACCAGGACACCTCAGTAAGGATTGTCGCAAAAAGAAGAAGACCGGTTGCTTTCATTGTGGTGAAGCAGGGCATCTTGTGAAAAACTGCCCAAAGAAGGGGCAGAAGACGGGGTCTACCTCAGGAGGCCAGGTGCAAGCTCTTATAGCACCACCTCAGTCAGGGGGGCAAGTTCAGGTTCTCTCAGTTCCACCGATTCAGCAGAGAGGTAGAACTATTTCCGTTGAAAGTCTGGTTTTTCTGTTTGATCATCCAGTTCGTACTTTGTTTGACTCTGGCGCATCGCATTCTTTTATCTCATCATCGTTAGTTGAGTCACTGCACTTAGACACCAGTCTAGTTGATGATCCCTTGGTTGTCTCAAACCCAATTGGGGGCTCCATATATTTGTCTATGATATGTTTGGGTTTGAAGATTTCTATACTTAGCGTTGAGTTTAGATGTGATGCTTTTGTATTGGGCTTCACGGGCTATGGGTTGATCTTGGGCATGGACTGGTTATCCAGTAATGGTGTCGTTCTTGATTGCGAAAGGAGAGTTGTCAGGCTCATGACCCGCTTGGGTAACACTCTCGAGATCTCTTGCAATCCCATGGAATCTGTTTTGCTAAGTTATCTTGAATCGCTCGATGCTTCGGTCGAAAGTTTGTGTTCTGTCAGAGTAGTCCGGGAATATCCGGATGTGTTTGAAGAAGTAAAGGGTTTGCCTCCGAAGCGGGAGATAGATTTCCGAATTTATTTGGTGGATAATGCCAAACCAGTGTCTTTGCCAGTACGCCACATGGCTCCTCGTGAGAGAAGAGAACTTCATAAGCAAGTAGGGGAGTTGCTTGAGAAGGGGTTCATAAGGCGAAGTATATCGGAGTGGGGAGCTCCAGTAGTGTTTGCCACGAAGGCGGATGGGTCCCTCAGACTTTGTGTGGATTATAGGGAACTTAATAAGCTCACGAAGAAGAATAGACACCCATTACCGAGGATAGATGATCTCTTTGATCAGTTGGTTGGCGCGTCAGTATTTTCGCAGATGGACTTAGCTACAGGGTTTCATCAGTTAAGAGTGGCGGAGGACAGTATAGAGAAGACTGCTTTCCGGACTCCGGATGGTTTTTATGAGTGGCTAGTGATGCCATTTGGGTTGACAAACGCCCCCGCATACTTTGTTGATCTCATGAGTAGAGTGTTCAGAGAGTATCTGAATAAGTTTGTAGTAGTTTTTGTGGATGACATCTTGGTCTTTTCCAAGAATGAAGAAGAGCATGCCTTACATCTCAAGGAAGTGTTGGAGACTCTTCGAGCGCATAGTCTTAAAGCTAAATTCTCTAAATGCCATTTTTGGAGAAGAGAAGTGCGATTCTTAGGGCATGTGGTCTCTAAGGAAGGGATAGCTGTGGATCCCGCAAAGATAGTATCTATCCAGGATTGGAAAGTTCCTAGAAATGCTACCGAGGTAAGAAGTTTCTTGGGGTTGGCAGGATATTATAGGAAGTTCATCAAAGACTTCGCGAAGATATCAGCCCCATTAACCCGCTTGACGAAGAAGAATCTGGTTTTCTCATGGGATGTAGATTGTGATGATGCTTTCCGACGGTTAAAGAGAGCTTTGACCACCGCTCCAGTTTTAGTGCTTCCAGATGGGAGTAAGCCGTTTGTTGTTTATACCGATGCTTGTGGAACAGGATTAGGCGCAGTCTTGATGCAGGAGGGAAGGGTAATAGCCTATGGAGGGAGACAATTGAGAGTGCATGAGAAGAATTACCCTACCCATGATCTAGAGTTGGCCGCGATTGTTTTCGCACTTAAGTCTTGGCGCCATTATCTTCTTGGTGAGAGATTCGAGTTGTTCACCGACCATAAATCATTGAAGTACTTATTCTCTCAGAAGGATTTAAACTTAAGACAGCAAAGGTGGATGGAGTTCTTAGCATCCTATGATTTCGAGATAGCGTATACCCCTGGTAAGGGTAACGTGGTGGCAGACGCCTTAAGTAGAAAAAGGCTATCTTTGAGTCCATTGTTCGTGGAACGACGAAGCTTGGAGTTTCTTTCTTTGTTTGACTTCAGACCTTCTGTTGATTTTGTACCTGGTTTGTTGGCATCCTTGGAGGTTAAACCTACTCTTTTGAGACGGATTGGCGAGGCTCAGCGAGACGACCCACAGTTGGTTGTGTTGGTAGAGAAGCTTATAAGAGGGGAGTCGTCCAGCCATTTGGGTAGATACACCATAGATGATAAGGGATGGTTGCATAGAGACGGTAGACTTTGTGTACCGCAAGATGAGGGTTTGAAGAAGGCTATTTTGGATGATGCACATCGTTCAAGAATGACTATTCATCCCGGTGGAGACAAAATGTACCAAGACATGAAGAGAGTTTTCTTCTGGGCCGGTATGAAGAAAGATGTGGCCGAGTATGTGGCTAGATGCTTAGTGTGCCAACAAGTTAAAGTGGAGCAAAGGAAACCCGGTGGGTTGCTACACCCATTGGAAGTTCCACAGTGGAAGTGGGATAGTGTCTCGATGGATTTCATCGACGGGTTACCGAGATCGAGGAAGGGCAATACGGGAATTTGGGTTGTGGTAGACAGACTTACCAAGAGTGCCCATTTTATACCCGTAAAGAGTAAGAGGACCGCTCCATGGCTTGCTTCAGTCTATGTTAGAGAGATTGTTAGATTGCATGGCGTACCATCCAGCATTGTGAGTGATCGAGATCCTATTTTCACTAGTGAGTTTTGGAGAAGTTTGCAAGAGGCGGTAGGGACTCAGTTGTGTTTGAGCACCGCATATCATCCTCAGACGGACGGTCAGACCGAGAGGGTGAACCGTATCTTAGAAGATCTTTTGAGGCTTTGTATCTTGGATTTTGGAGGTACATGGGAAGAACATCTTCCTTTGGTGGAGTTCGCATATAATAACAGCTTTCAGTCCAGTATTGGTATGGCTCCTTTCGAAGCTCTTTATGGAAGGCCTTGTCGATCTCCTACATGTTGGTGGGAATCTACGGATAAGATCTTGCTTGGGCCGGATATGGTTAGAGAGACTTCAGAGAAGATTGATTTAATTCGAAAAAGGATGAAAGCAGCGCAAGATAGACAGAAATCTTATGCGGATCGGAGAAGGACGGATCTTGAGTTTGAGGTTGGGGACATGGTTTTTGTCAAAGTATCTCCATTGAGAAATGTTGTTCGCTTTGGGTCCGTAGGGAAGTTAGCACCGAGATTTGTTGGGCCGTTTCCTATTAAGGAAAGGATTGGACGGATGGCATATAGGGTGGAGTTGCCCGACAGACTTAGTGGTGTTCATGATGTATTCCATGTATCACATTTGAGGAAGTGCTTACATGAGACCGCGGAGGTGGTAGAGCCGAGCTTGCTTAGAGATGTAGAGGTAGAGCGTGATGCGACGATTCGACGAGCTCCTACTCGCATCCTTGGGTCAGAAACTAGGAAGTTGAGGAACAGAGAAGTTCAGCTAGTTAAAGTGCAATGGGGAGATGACGAAAGCAATGCTACTTGGGAGACGGAAGCAAAGATGCGTTCTTTGTATCCATTTCTTTTTGAGAGTATGTCTTTTAACTTCTCCTTTATTGCTTGTCTAGTACTTATCTTATCTTTAGTATATCCTCTCGCTAATACCTATGACCTTTAGATAGGGTAAAACCTATGGTTGAAACATGTGTTTGAAACATGTTATGGTTGATGGATGCATATGGATGCAATTGTTTGCTAGTGGTTGCTCGTGGATGCATATACACACACATTAGGCACTAGATCGGCTCAGTCACTTCATGTTGCATATTGCATAAATGGATGTGGTAGTTAGATTGATGGATGTATCATGGCTGTGTTATCATATGGATGATGCATTTTTGTGTATGGTTGTGCACGCATGTAGAAATTTGTATGTGTCAATAGGGTTTCGCATACATATTGGATGCATGGCACTATCATGGTTTGCATTAAGGAGGTTTACTGTATCAGTAACCGCCTGATTTTCGCATTAGGTAAGTACATATACACACACTTTTGCATATATCCATCCAGCATTTAGAATCTTGTAAGGACAATGATTGCTCGTGGATGATGCTTTGAGTAGATGGATGATTGGATGGTAGGATACGTTCTTCCTAACTTGAAGATTTCGGGGACGAAATCCTTTAAGGAGGGGAGAATGTAACAACCCGTATTTTCAATAACCTGTAATAACATAAATCGAGGCAGAATTTAATTCTAAAATGGGAATCAAGGGAAACGGGCTATGCCATTGTGTTCGTCTCGGAAAAATACGCGAAATAGAGTCCGAGTTTTCGAAAATCGGAGTCCGTATGACCAAGATATGGCCTCGCGAAGTTTCACGAAAATTCCCAAATTAAAGTATACTTAATTAAGTGAAATGGGTTGTGTAGATATATATATATATATATATATTGATATATATATATATATATAATTGAAAATTTAATAAATAAATATGCAAAAATGCTCAAAACAGCGAATTGGGAGAGGGGAATAACCGAACCGGCCGATTTTTGAAGTCGACCCGAGCCCGCTGGGTCGACTAGGGGTTAATCCAGGGTGTTTGGCTGTCAACCCGTGGGCCGATTCGCTCAAGTGCAGATTTTGCATTTGAATGGTTCTCATGGTCCATCTTTAATCTAAAGGCCCTAGATGGTTCCTACACTTGACTTCTTCCCCAAGACATGCTTTGATGGCTTGGATTGAATCTAGGGTTAATCCTATGGCCTAAAACACTTGCCTAATCTATAAATAAGACCCTAACCTACCCTAATTCATTCATAATTAAACCTAGTGACTAAACTATGGCAAAATGCTAGCTCTCATGGCCTCCACTAATTTTATGAAGAGGGTTGCATACTAATCACTCTCTAATCAACTTCTAATCCCTTCTTAGCATCTTAATCTTCTTCATTTGGTGTTCAAAGTTGCTAGTTGTGAGTTTCTATCACTTTGATGATCTTTTGGTAAACTAATTAGATGAGATGTGATGAGATTTATGGTTTTGTATGTGGGTTAATGAGCTTTGAATCATATGATATGATGTTAGCATTAATCTTATGTTTATGCATGTTGAGTATGTAAGCTTATGCAAGTTTAATATGATGTATGTTATGTTTGCATGATGCTAAATATGCAAGTTGTGGGCTATGTAATCATATGCATGTTATGCAAGTTCATGGTAATATGCTATGCAAGTTACATGTTTGTTAATATGCAAGTTACATGTTTGTTAATATGCAAGTTACATGTATGTAAATATGCAAGTTACATGTTTGTTAATATGCAAGTTACATGTTTGTTAATATGCAAGTTACATGTATGTAAATATGCAAGTTACATGTTTGTTAATATGCAAGTTACATGTTTGTTAATATGCAAGTTACATGTATGTAAATATGCAAGTTACATGTTTCTTTATATGCAAGTTACATGTTTGTTAATATGCGAGTTACATGTATGTAAATATGCAAGTTACATGTTTATTAATATGCAAGTTCATGATGACACATTATGCAAGTCTATAAGCTAATATGCAAGTTTGTTATGCAAAATGAATATGTAAGTTATGTGACATATTATATGCAAGTTATGTGACATGTTATGCAAGTTCATATGCAAGTTATGTGTTTGTTAATATGCAAGATGGCACCTTTGAAACATGTTCATTCATATGCAAGTTGACACCTTTTATATGTGTTATATCATGAACGAAATTACGTGGGAACGATGGGGTAATTAAATGCATAAGTTAATAAGATTGTGTGAAATTAATATAATTATGCATAACACAAAATAAATAAACATAGTATGGGAATTTGCCTATTTGGTTAGGTGTACCCATACTATGTGTTGGGAATTTACCTATTGAGTTAGGTCTACCCCATGGGAATTTACCTATTAAGTTAGGTCTACCCATGTTAAGAAAACTTGATTAATTAGGGATAATTAATATAAAATTATGAGGGTGATTAATTAGGTGTAATTAATTGACTAAGACACGAGGTTGGACTCAGTTGTAGCGTAAAACTGCCCGGACCCAACCGGCTTAACCAGTTGCTACAAATGTTAGCCCAATGTGAGAGGTCTTAGGCACAAACTAAATACGTAATTAATGTAAAGACACGAGGTTAGACTCTGTTATGACATAAGGCTGCCCGGACCCAACCGGCTTAACCAGCGGTCATAAAAGACAGTCTAATGTGAGAGGTCTTTACAAAGGTTACGTTCTTAATTAATTAATTAAGAAACACTTAACCACATTAGCATGTAGAGGGACATGAGGGGTTAAGTGGGTGCCTCGGGTGGCATGAGAAAATCTAGTGGTTGCCTTGGGTGGCAATAGAAAATACGATTAGAATACTTAACCAAAATAGAACATGTAATTAAAACATGATTAAAGGGTTAAGTGGGATATACTAGAAAAAGGGACAAGCTTAGGTGGGTAGCTTGTGGAGGCCCATTTCAACCAGTAACCCATACGTATCTTTGTGGGCTCGACCCATGTCGAGGACGGGACACGCATACTGGGCTTGACTGTAAGAGGCAAACGGGTTAGCGGTGGCAACGCAAGTCCAACGGGCTTCATATGCGTGAGTGGGCCCGGGCTGGTAGGTAAGCCGTTGTTGCATCGAGTAGATATAAGCCGTGCACCTTTAGTTTCATCAGGTTGCCACATTGGGGAATGATACATCCCACGGTGGGGCCAGCACGGGTATCTACGTTAGGGAGCCGATCGAATGGGAAGTAGTGTGTACACCTAGTGGATTGTAGGGCCCCGTGGCGCCTACTTGGTCACCTAGGGGTACGCAGGTACTAATTAGTAAATTTTATAAGTCCTTGGGTGGGATCAACCTTTAAGTTAGGAACGACTGGTGTGGTGCAGTTTAGTAATTTACCTTAGGGAGGGTAGATGCGTCTTTATCCTTTATCTTCGTTTAGTTGACTGCTTAGGGTAGCCATTCATCCCTATATGTTACCGTATATCAGTTTATGTCTTCTCTGGTTACTTTAACGATTGTATTGTTAAAGTTATAGGACTCGCTCAGACTTATGTCTGACCCTGTTGTTTTTATCTTTTTCCCAACCCTCAGGTCCTACGGTGGATCCTAGCAGTAGTGGAGCTTGATCGGATTGCTGTTCCAGTCTTTAGGAGCTTGGATAGATGTAAAGCTCCAGTTATCCAGTTATCTTTTCTTTTGTTTGGCTATTGTATGAGAGTGGGATTATGTACTTCTTTATTTTGATGGATATTGTACTTGACCTTTATTGTGGTTTTATGATGTAACCAGACATGTTTTACTTCCGCTGTTATGAGATGATGTTTTAAAATTTCAAGTACTATTTATATCTGTCTTGTTGTAATTTTTCTGTTCTATATTCACTAAAATACTCCACCGATGCTATGGCATTCCCTTAGTGAGTGATCATAGCGGGAGTGGGGTGTTACATGTATCAAGCCCTAGGGTGGCAACCCCTGGACACCATAAACATGCGTGCACAGTCTCGATCTACTGGTACCCGTGCATGTTTTCCCCGGCTTCAGACTATGTGCACGACCATAAGTCCGCCCGGAACTACACCGGCGTACCACTCTGCCGTCGTTTTTGGTCACTTACCTCCAGTTCAGTAACCGTGCCCCTCACCCTAGCCTAGTCCCTAGGGCCATAATGGTACAAACTTGGGATTACTGCTGGAGTGGACCCCCATTGCTAGGATTTTTCTAGTGGGTTAAGTACGGTTTAACCCTCTTGCTAATCATGGATTAACTTGATTAAGTGTAACGATGAGTTCACGACTTAACCCTGATTAATCTACCAAGCCCAAATTGGTTAAGTATTAAGTGGACCATGACTTAACCCTAATCACGAGGCATTAATTAATTTAATGCGCCTTAACCTCTCACATTAGACCTTGTTGTGGTTACTAGTTAAGCCGGGCGGGTCCGGGTAGCTTTACACCACAACTTGGTCTAACCTCGGGTTCAAGGTACAACATGGCTAACTTCACACATTGGGTCCTATTGTTTGTAAAAACTAGTTAAGCCGGTCGGTTCCGGGTAGGTTTACGCTACAAACTCAACCCAACCTCGAGTTGGTCACACTTATCTTTTCTAAGTGTCATGTCCATCATGTTTCCAAAACATGTTACATATTTTCAAGCAATTGGGTAGACCTAACTTAATAGGTAAATTCCCAATGGGTAGACCTAACTTAATAGGTAAATTCCCAATCTTATGTTTTTATGTCTTTTAAGTTTACCCAACCCCAAACGCAATCCCATCGCTTACATATCGCAATAGCGCATAAAGGATAGAAAGAGGGAACTTTGCATAATCATGACATAAAGGTGTTGAAGCCACAAGTTCAACATGGTGGCATATGAAATGTACATGTGTCCATATACTTGCATATTACATTTTTAGGCCTCAAAAGCATGCATAAAACCAAACTTAGCATATTGGTGATACATGGTGATAAATGACATGTAGAAATGGCCATAAGTTCGCATTTAGCCTCATATGCAAGTTATCATAAGGGATATGATAACTTACATGTTGCCAAAATGCAACCTTTAGCATAAAGCTTGGAGCTTTAAGCTCATAAACCCAAGATAAGCTTGCATAACATGATAACATGAGTAAAATGATTCACCCAAACTTGCATAACATACATGGCAAACTTGCATATCATAACATAGCAAACTTGCATAACATAACATGGCAAACTTGCATATAAACTTGCATATCATAACATATCAAACTTGCATATCATAACATGATTAACTTGCATAACATAGCATGGCAAACTTGCATATCATAACATGGCAAACTTACATAACATAACATGATTAACTTGCATATCATAACATGGCATACTTGCATAACATGATAAACTTGCATATCATATCATAATGATCAAACACAACTTGCATCATTCATTAACTTTAGAGTTTAAGTATGAAAGTAGAAAAGGGCTTACAATACTTATGAAGGCACAAAAGATATGACAAAGCCCTTATGCAATCAAATAGACCCAAAATGCAAGCTCTAACATAAAAACCCTTGAGCCAAAATGATCAAAACTCTTTCTTTATGATGCAAATATAGAAACTTGACTTGAATGCAAGCTAATGATGCTCATACAAGCTTGAAAACACTTGTATGCATGGAAAATCTCATAGAAATTTATTTAGGAATTTTATGAAGAGAGTGGAGGCCATGAGAGGATTGATTTTGCCATAGTTTAGTTACTAGAATGAATAATGATGATTTAGGGTTAGGTTAGGGCCTTATTTATAGAGATTAGGACTAGTTCTAGCCTTAGGATCAAACCCTAGTTCCAATCTCAGCCCTTAAAACCGAATCTGGCCCCCAAACTCAACACAAACCCAAAATGGTGCACCAGGCAGAACTGGCCGGCTGGACCAAGTCGACAGCCAAGTCGACAGGGCTGTCGACTTGGGTCCAACCAAGTCGACTCCCAAGTCGACAGGGCTGTCGACTTGGGTGCTCTGGCGGGAATTTTCCCGCCTGGCCCAAACTGGCCCAAATTTCCAATTTCAAACTTGAATTTGAAATCTGTTTTGAACTTGCAATTTTCTGAAAACTTCGTTGGGCCTTAATCGGGTCATACGGACTCCGATTTTCGAAAACTCGGACTCTATTTCGCGTATTTTTCTGAGACGAACGCAATGGCATAGCCCGTTTCCCTTGATTCAGATTTTAGAATTAAATTCTGCCTCGATTTATGTTATAACAGGTTATTGAAAATACGGGTTGTTACATTCTCCCCTCCTTAAAGGATTTCGTCCCCGAAATCTTCAAGTTAGGAAGAACGTATCCTACCATCCAATCATCCATCTACTCAAAACATCATCCACGAGCAATCATTGTCCTTACAAGGTTCTGAATGTTGTATGAACATATGCAAAGGTGTGTGTATATGTACTTATCTAATGCAATTATCATCAATGCAAATTATGTTAGTGAAATGAATCCATATGTATGCAATTCCTAACATAATGTATAATATCTATATGTGTGCACATAACATACATCCATATGCAACATCCATGTGATAGCACAAAAATTTTCATCCATGAATAAGCGTAAACACTCATGCATATGCAATATGAGGAGTGTGTGAGCCGATCTAGTGCCTAATGTGTATAATGCATCCACGAGTAACCACTTGCAAACACTTGCAACCACTTGCAAACATCAAGCATAACATGTTTCAAACACATGTTTCATCCAAACGGTTTCTACCTAAGGTTCTCATGACAAGATTAACATGTATAGAAAAAGATATGCTACAAAGAGATCGGGAAGATAAGCAGGATATACCCCTTTTGGATTACAAGAAATCCCTTCCTAATTTAACCCCAATCCTATAAAAGCCCAAAAGGTTTAGTCAACCTAACGGATCCCTTCAAACCCTGACATGTATTACTAACCGATGAGTCATACCTCCCGAGAGAAATAGGACCGAGAATGGGACCGAGAGGATATACGTAAAAAAGATAATATGCGAGTAAGTTTCACCGGAAAGCAAGGATCAAGGATATACTCTTAAAAAGAGATATGATGCCCGTATCTAGCCTTCAGTCTTCTAAGTCACGTTTCCTTGAGCTTAATTCCACTGTGCTTTGACCGTCTTTTACCTCATGATTTCATGCAAGCTCTCCAAAATTCACTAGTGAATCCTGGATCTCGTTTACTTACTATAAAGTATTCCACGCAGCAGAACTTTTCTTGGAAATACCAATCCACGTTGCCAATTGCTCTTACTAACGTGATTTTCTATAACTCATGCTTGAACAAAATGAACCATTCGCCTGTGAATGATAGGCCGTACTTAGATTCAGTTGCTTGCCCATGACTTCCCACAGACTATCCCAAAAGTGGTTAGTGAAGATTGAGTCATGGTTACTAACTATCCTTTAGGGAACCTCGTGCAACCGCTTTATTTCTTGAAAGTAAACTGTCGCTAGCTATGATGCAGTCCTTTCGCTCTTTACCGGAGTGAAATGAGCGCTCTTCGTGAGTCTACCTACTATGACCCACATGCTCTTATTCCCTTTCTTGATCTAGGCAGTCCATCCACGAAATCCTTCGTGACGCTTTTCCCTCTTCCACTGCGGGGACCTCTAATGGATATAATAGCCCACCGGGCTTCTATGACTCGGCCTTTAACCTGTTGGCACAACATGCACCTTGGGACAAACTTGGCCACCTCCTCGGGTGATGTGCATCTTCAAGAACCTTCTTTCTCTCATCGCGTCTTAGCCATCCCTTGTCATCTATAGCGAGGTGACTTACCATCTCGCCTCGAATCAACTTGTCCATGATCTCGACTAACTGCGGGTCTTCTTTCTGTGAAGTCCCTACTTGATCCAGAAGGGTAGGTCTAAACTCAAGGGATGCTTACTAACTAACTAAACTGAGAGAACTTCTTACTTCAATTGTCCTCGTCGGAGCTTTTCGGTTTTGAACCGCGACCACTTTAGCAGGATCCACCACTAAGCCTTGCTTAGAAACTATGTGCCCAAGAAATCTTACTCCTTTTTCTCCAAAATGACATTTGGAGGACTTGGCTTTCAACTGATGCGCTCTAAACGTATCCACCACCTCCTCGAGATGTCTAGCATGTTCTTCCTCGTTATTTGAGAAAGTCAGGATATCTTCTACAAAGACTACCACAAACTCGTTCAGGAACTCCCTAGACACCCTACTCATCAAGTCCACGAAGTAGGCGGGTGCATTAGTCAAACCGAATGTCATGACCAGCCATTCTAAGAATCCATCTGTAGTTCTGAACACAGCTTTATCTATACTATCCTCAGCTACTCTGAGCTGATGGAATCCAGTAGCAAGATCAAGAGAAAACAGATGTTCCTACAAGCTGATCAAACAAATCATCGATCCTTGGCAATGGTTGTCTATTCTCTTCGTTTAACTCACGATAATCAACACAAAGTCGAAGAGAACCATCTGCCTTGGTAGTAAATACTACAGGCGCTCCCCATTCAGATATACTTCATCTAATGAAGTTCTTCTCAAGCAACTCCTTGACTTGCTTTCTTAACCCTCATCTTGCGGGGCCATGTGCCTAACCGGCCACGAAACTATCTTGGCATTATCAACCAGATAAATGCGAAAATCTATCTCTCGTTTAGGGGTAACCCCCTTCACTTCACCCAAGATATCAGGATATTCTCGGACCACCCTCACCGATTGCAAACTATCGATAGACGAGTCGAGGGGTTCAAGATAACACAGCATGACGGGACTCATAGGGTTACTAGAAATTTTTAGGGTATTACCGAGGTGAGTCATGAGCCTCACAACCCTATGCTCCAAAATCAAGGATGGCTCCAAAACTGGACAACCCATCCATGCCCAAAAATCAACCCATACCCCATGAAACCGAGAATATAAGCATCACACGAGAACTCTACACTAAAGATAGAGATTTTCAAATCCACTTAGATAATAGACAAATGGGCGGAAACCCCAATTGGATTTGAAACACACATGGGATCATTAACTAGACTAGTACTTAGGTGCAAACTTTCAACAAGATCAGATGAGATAAAGCTATGCGATACACCAGAATCAAACAAGGTACGAACTGGAAAATCAGAAATATATACAAGGCTCTCAACAGAAACACTACCTCGATCGGGAACTGGAGCGGTATTGAGAGCATGAACTTGCCCTCCTGAAGGTCCAGCACGCTGAGTCTGACCCTGGCCTTGCCCTTGCTTCTTCGGGCAATCCTTACTGAAATGTCCAGTCTCACTGCAGAAAAAGCATTCACCATTCTCCCTTTTCCTCTTCTTACAATCCTTAATAAGATGCCCAACTAAACCGCAATAATGGCACTTCCTCTTTTTGTTATTGCCCTTGTTGTTGTTCCCCTTGTTGCCTTGACTCTTGTTCTTGTTCTTATTGCCTTGACTGCTCTGACCACTTGGATTACCCTGATTTCCTTTCCACTGGGAATCAGTCTTCTTGGCCTGAGTATCATTCATCTTGATCTCCTTCTTGTCACTCCTATTCTCTTCATTGAGTAGGGCCATATTCACCAAGCTCTCGAAAGTTGCCCCCAAGGGTATATGAGTCATGTCTAAACCATGTAATGGCTCGTTTAATCCTAGAGCAAAGTATAGGGCCTTCTTCTGAGCCGCGTTAACCAAGTCTAAACCGACCCGAGCCAGTTGATTAAACTTATCTATGTATTCCCTAATAGTCATGTCCCCTTGCTTCAGTGATAGGAACCTTAGTCCAAACTTTCCCCGAAAGTCATCCCAAGTCTCAATTGGCCTAGTAGCGGTGGTGACCACCCACCAACGTGCAGCTTCTTCCTTTAGCAACCACACTGCTAATAAAACCTTCCTACGATCATCTATATCAAAGAAGGCAAAAAGATCTTCGGTTTCCTTCAACCAATTCCTGGCCTCTACGAAAGTCTTGGTTCCAATGAAATTCTTGCAACCCATCGCCTTAAAGTCTTTGCAAATCTCCGCGAAGTCAACTTGAGGATGCTGAGGGGGAGGAGGAAGAGGAACCTCAGCGACAGGAGGAGGCGGAACATTAACTACTGGAGGAGGAGGAGGAGGAACATCGGCGGGGCCGGCTTCGGTCGCCCTAGCCTCCAAAAGTCTCCTATACCAAACAGGTACGTGTACTCCCTCCGGAATGGCAAAGTTATTGACCATACTGAAAACGAAGAAAAAGATAGATTCAGAATGGAGAAAGACGAAGGAATTTTGCTAATGGCTTTTTGGGGAATAGCCTTTAAAATAAACTAGACTTTTCTTTGGAAAACACTTTATACTTGGTTTTGAAAATAGTTTTCCAAAAGTTTTCTAAAAACCTTTTTGTTCCTTCTCGTAAACCATATGCTCTGATACCAAATGTAACACCCCACCTCCGCCAGGGTGGCTCTTGCAAGAACTCTGACTTTGGAGGGGCGTTTGAATCAGGTAAACATGCATAATGATATATCAAGGCAGAACAAGAACATATGTATATATGTAAACAGAGTAAATAACATAGATAAAACAGCGGAAGATTTCATACTATTTCAAAACAAGTCTGGTACAACATAGCTTTCCAAATAAACAAGTCTAGATAAAAACAACATCAACTGAAAAACTGAAATACATAAGTACTATCCCCAAATTAGTGATAACCATAGCTAGCTTCATGTCGAAACCGTGCATGAGCTGAAATCCCACAAGCAAGCAATCCGAAATCCAAGCTAAGCTCCAACGTTCCCACCCTGAGAACCTGGGGGGGAGGGGGACGGAAGAAAAGAGGCGAAAGAAAACTGGTCAGTCAAAAAGACTGAGTAAGCCCTACTACAATCAATGTAAACTGATAAAGTTAACTGGCATGATGAAAGCTGAGATGAACATATGGACAACTACATACTGGCATGATGATTAACTAACAAGGTAGATAAAGGTGTCATCGCATAATCAGGTTTAAGGTTTTGCACCACAGGTGTACTAGCAAACTAACATGACTTGAATAAACCAGTATTGATCCCTTGGCCCAAGCTTTGGCCCAATAACATGAAATGACCCTAATACAAGGTCTAACCAAACGGTCTAGTCGATCGGCTCCCTATAAGCCTAACTCGTCACGTGTTGGTGTCCATACAGCCCAAACATAATTGTAGTCAGACTGTGCCGGGTCTCCCGTCGGGTGTATCAAGCCCTAGGGTGGCAACCCCTGGACACCATAAACATGCATGCACAGTCTCGATCTACTGGTACCCGTGCATGTTTTCCCCGGCTTCGGACTATGTGCACGACCATAAGTCCGCCCGGAACTACACCGGCGTACCACTCTGCCGTCGTTTTTGGTCACTTACCTCCAGTTCAGTAACCGTGCCCCTCACCCTAGCCTAGTCCCTAGGGCCATAATGATACAAACTTGGGATTACTGCTGGAGTGGACCCCCATTGCTAGGATTTTTCTAGTAGGTTAAGTACGGTTTAACCCTCTTGCTAATCATGGATTAACTTGATTAAGTGTAACGATGAGTTCACGACTTAACCCTGATTAATCTACCAAGCCCAAATTGGTTAAGTATTAAGTGGACCATGACTTAACCCTAATCACGAGGCATTAATAAATTTAATGCGCCTTAACCTCTCACATTAGACCTTGTTGTGGTTACTAGTTAAGCCGGGCGGGTCCGGGTAGCTTTACACAACAACTTGGTCTAACCTCGGGTTCAAGGTACAACATGGCTAACTTCTCACATTGGGTCCTATTGTTTGTAGCAACTAGTTAAGCCGGTCGGTTCCGGGTAGGTTTACGCTACAAACTCAACCCAACCTCGAGTTGGTCACACTTATCTTTTCTAAGTGTCATGTCCATCATGTTTCCAAAACATGTTACAAATTTTCAAGCAATTGGGTAGACCTAACTTAATAGGTAAATTCCCAATGGGTAGACCTAACTTAATAGGTAAATTCCCAATCTTATGTTTTTATGTCTTTTAAGTTTACCCAACCCCAAACGCAATCCCATCGCTTACATATCGCAAGAGCGCATAAAGGATAGAAAGAGGGAACTTGGCATAATCATGACATAAAGGTGTTGAAGCCACAAGTTCATCATGGTGGCATATGAAATGTACATGTGTCCATATACTTGCATATTACATTTTTAGGCCTCAAAAGCATGCATAAAACCAAACTTAGCATATTGGTGATACATGGTGATAAATGACATGTAGAAATGGCCATAAGTTCGCATTTAGCCTCATATGCAAGTTATCATAAGGGATATGATAACTTACATGTTGCCAAAATGCAACCTTTAGCATAAAGCTTGGAGCTTTAAGCTCATAAACCCAAGATAAGCTTGCATAACATGATAACATGAGTAAAATGATTCACCCAAACTTGCATAACATACATGGCAAACTTGCATATCATAACATAGCAAACTTGCATAACATAACATGACAAACTTGCACATAAACTTGCATATCATAACATATCAAACTTGCATATCATAACATGATTAACTTGCATAACATAGCATGGCAAACTTGCATATCATAACATGGCAAACTTACATAACATAACATGATTAACTTGCATATCATAACATGGCATACTTGCATAACATGATAAACTTGCATATCATATCATAATGATCAAACACAACTTGCGTCATTCATTAACTTTAGAGTTTAAGTATGAAAGTAGAAAAGGGCTTACAATACTTATGAAGGCACAAAAGATATGACAAAGCCCTTATGCAATCAAATAGACCCAAAATGCAAGCTCTAACATAAAAACCCTTGAGCCAAAATGATCAAAACTCTTTCTTTATGATGCAAATATAGAAACTTGACTTGAATGCAAGCTAATGATGCTCATACAAGCTTGAAAACACTTGTATGCATGGAAAATCTCATAGAAATTTATTTAGGAATTTTATGAAGAGAGTGGAGGCCATGAGAGGATTGATTTTGCCATAGTTTAGTTACTAGAATGAATAATGATGATTTAGGGTTAGGTTAGGGCCTTATTTATAGAGATTAGGACTAGTTCTAGCCTTAGGATTAAACCCTAGCTCCAATCTCAGCCCTTAAAACCGAATCTGGCCCCCAAACTCAACACAAACCCAAAATGGTGCACCAGGCAGAACTGGCCGGCTGGACCAAGTCGACAGCCAAGTCGACAGGGCTGTCGACTTGGGTCCAACCAAGTCGACTCCCAAGTCGACAGGGCTGTCGACTTGGGTGCTCTAGCGGGAATTTTCCCGCCTGGCCCAAACTGGCCCAAATTTCCAAATTCAAACTTGAATTTGAAATCTGTTTTGAACTTGCAATTTTCTGAAAACTTCGTTGGGCCTTAATCGGGTCATACGGACTCCGATTTTCGAAAACTCGGACTCTATTTCGCATATTTTTCCGAGACGAACGCAATGGCATAGCCCGTTTCCCTTGATTCAGATTTTAGAATTAAATTCTGCCTCGATTTATGTTATAACAGGTTATTGAAAATACGGGTTGTTACATTCTCCCCTCCTTAAAGGATTTCGTCCCCGAAATCTTCAAGTTAGGAAGAACGTATCCTACCATCCAATCATCCATCTACTCAAAACATCATCCACGAGCAATCATTGTCCTTACAAGGTTCTGAATGTTGTATGAACATATGCAAAGGTGTGTGTATATGTACTTATCTAATGCAATTATCATCAATGCAAATTATGTTAGTGAAATGAATCCATATGTATGCAATTCCTAACATAATGTATAATATCTATATGTGTGCACATAACATACATCCATATGCAACATCCATGTGATAGCACAAAAATTTTCATCCATGAATAAGCGTAAACACTCATGCATATGCAATATGAGGAGTGTGTGAGCCGATCTAGTGCCTAATGTGTATAATGCATCCACGAGTAACCACTTGCAAACACTTGCAACCACTTGCAAACATCAAGCATAACATGTTTCAAACACATGTTTCATCCAAACGGTTTCTACCTAAGGTTCTCATGACAAGATTAACATGTATAGCAAAAGATATGCTACAAAGAGATCGGGAAGATAAGCAGGATATACCCCTTTTGGATTACAAGAAATCCCTTCCTAATTTAACCCCAATCCTATAAAAGCCCAAAAGGTTTAGTCAACCTAACGGATCCCTTCAAACCCTGACATGTATTACTAACCGATGAGTCATACCTCCCGACAGAAATAGGACCGAGAATGGGACCGAGAGGATATACGTAAAAAAGATAATATGCGAGTAAGTTTCACCGGAAAGCAAGGATCAAGGATATACTCTTAAAAAGAGATATGATGCCCGTATCTAGCCTTCAGTCTTCTAAGTCACGTGTCCTTGAGCTTAATTCCACTGTGCTTTGACCGTCTTTTACCTCATGATTTCATGCAAGCTCTCCAAAATTCACTAGTGAATCCTAGATCTCGTTTACTTACTATAAAGTATTCCACGCAGCAGAATTTTTCTTGGAAATACCAATCCACGTTGCCAATTGCTCTTACTAACGTGATTTTCTATAACTCATGCTTGAACGAAATGAACCATGTGCCTGTGAATGATAGGCCGTACTTAGATTCAGTTGCTTGCCCATGACTTCCCACAGACTATCCCAAAAGTGGTTAGTGAAGATTGAGTCATGGTTACTAACTATCCTTTAGGGAACCTCGTGCAACCGCTTTATTTCTTGAAAGTAAACTGTCGCTAGCTATGATGCAGTCCTTTCGCTCTTTACCGGAGTGAAATGAGCGCTCTTCGTGAGTCTACCTACTATGACCCACATGCTCTTATTCCCTTTCTTGATCTAGGCAGTCCATCCACGAAATCCTTCGTGACGCTTTTCCCTCTTCCACTGCGGGGACCTCTAATGGATATAATAGCCCACCGGGCTTCTATGACTCGGCCTTTAACCTGTTGGCACAACATGCACCTTGGGACAAACTTGGCCACCTCCTCGGGTGATGTGCATCTTCAAGAACCTTCTTTCTCTCATCGCGTCTTAGCCATCCCTTGTCATCTATAGCGAGGTGACTTACCATCTCGCCTCGAATCAACTTGTCCATGATCTCGACTAACTGCGGGTCTTCTTTCTGTGAAGTCCCTACTTGATCCAGAAGGGTAGGTCTAAACTCAAGGGATGCTTACTAACTAACTAAACTGAGAGAACTTCTTACTTCAATTGTCCTCGTCGGAGCTTTTCGGTTTTGAACCGCGACCACTTTAGCAGGATCCACCACTAAGCCTTGCTTAGAAACTATGTGCCCAAGAAATCTTACTCCTTTTTCTCCAAAATGACATTTGGAGGACTTGGCTTTCAACTGATGCGCTCTAAACGTATCCACCACCTCCTCGAGATGTCTAGCATGTTCTTCCTCGTTCTTTGAGAAAGTCAGGATATCTTCTACAAAGACTACCACAAACTCGTTCAGGAACTCCCTAGACACCCTACTCATCAAGTCCACGAAGTAGGCGGGTGCATTAGTCAAACCGAATGTCATGACCAGCCATTCTAAGAATCCATCTGTAGTTCTGAACGCAGATTTATCTATACTATCCTCAGCTACTCTGAGCTGATGGAATCCAGTAGCAAGATCAAGAGAAAACAGATGTTCCTACAAGCTGATCAAACAAATCATCGATCCTTGGCAATGGTTGTATATTCTCTTCGTTTAACTCACGATAATCAACACAAAGTCGAAGAGAACCATCTGCCTTGGTAGTAAATACTACAGGCGCTCCCCATTCAGATATACTTCATCTAATGAAGTTCTTCTCAAGCAACTCCTTGACTTGCTTTCTTAACCCTCATCTTGCGGGGCCATGTGCCTAACTGGCCACGAAACTATCTTGGCATTATCAACCAGATAAATGCGGAAATCTATCTCTCGTTTAGGGGTAACCCCCTTCACTTCACCCAAGATATCAGGATATTCTCGGACCACCCTCACCGATTGCAAACTATCGATAGACGAGTCGAGGGGTTCAAGATAACACAGCATGACGGGACTCATAGGGTTACTAGAAATTTTTAGGGTATTACCGAGGCGAGTCATGAGCCTCACAACCCTATGCTCCAAAATCAAGGATGGCTCCAAAACTGGACAACCCATCCATGCCCAAAAATCAACCCATACCCCATGAAATCGAGAATATAAGCATCACACGAGAACTCTACACTAAAGATAGAGATTTTCAAATCCACTTAGATAATAGACAAATGGGCGGAAACCCCAATTGGATTTGAAACACACATGGGATCATTAACTAGACTAGTACTTAGGTGCAAACTTTCAACAAGATCAGATGAGATAAAGCTATGCGATGCACCAGAATCAAACAAGGTACGAACTGGAAAATCAGAAATATATACAAGGCTCTCAACAGAAATACTACCTCGATCGGGAACTGGAGAGGTATTGAGAGCATGAACTTGCCCTCCTGAAGGTCCAGCACGCTGAGTCTGACCCTGGCATTGCCCTTGCTTCTTCGGGCAATCCTTACTGAAATGTCCAGTCTCACCGCAAAAAAAGCATTCACCATTCTCCCTTTTCCTCTTCTTACAATCCTTAATAAGATGCCCAACTGAACCGCAATAATGGCACTTCCTCTTTTTGTTATTGCCCTTGTTGTTGTTCCCCTTGTTGCCTTGACTCTTGTTCTTGTTCTTATTGCCTTGACTGCTCTGACCACTTGGATTACCCTGATTTCCTTTCCACTGGGAATCAATCTTCTTGGCCTGAGTATCATTCATCTTGATCTCCTTCTTGTCACTCCTATTCTCTTCATTGAGTAGGGCCATATTCACCAAGCTCTCGAAAGTTGCCCCCAAGGGTATATGAGTCATGTCTAAACCATGTAATGGCTCGTTTAATCCTAGAGCAAAGTATAGGGCCTTCTTCTGAGCCGCGTTAACCAAGTCTAAACCGACCCGAGCCAGTTGATTAAACTTATCTATGTATTCCATAATAGTCATGTCCCCTTGCTTCAGTGATAGGAACCTTAGTCCAAACTTTCACCGAAAGTCATCCCAAGTCTCAATTGGCCTAGTAGCGGTGGTGACCACCCACCAACGTGCAGCTTCTTCCTTTAGCAACCACACTGCTAATAAAACCTTCCTACGATCATCTATATCAAAGAAGGCAAAAAGATCTTCGGTTTCCTTCAACCAATTCCTGGCCTCTACGAAAGTCTCGGTTCCAATGAAATTCTTGCAACCCATCGCCTTAAAGTCTTTGCAAATCTCCGCGAAGTCAACTTGAGGATGCTGAGGGGGAGGAGGAAGAGGAACCTCAGCGACAGGAGGAGGCGGAACATTAACTACTGGAGGAGGAGGAGGAGGAACATCGGCGGGGCCGGCTTCGGTCGCCCTAGCCTCCAAAAGTCTCCTATACCAAACAGGTACGTGTACTCCCTCCGGAATGGCAAAGTTATTGGCCATACTGAAAACGAAGAAAAAGATAGATTCAGAATGGAGAAAGACGAAGGAATTTTGCTAATGGCTTTTTGGGGAATAGCCTTTAAAATAAACTAGACTTTTCTTTGGAAAACACTTTATACTTGGTTTTGAAAATAGTTTTCCAAAAGTTTTCTAAAAACATTTTTGTTCCTTCTCGTAAACCATATGCTCTGATACCAAATGTAACACCCCACCTCCGCCAGAGTGGCTCTTGCAAGCACTCTGACTTTGGAGGGGCGTTTGAATCAGGTAAACATGCATAATGATATATCAAGGCAGAACAAGAACATATGTATATATGTAAACAGAGTAAATAACATAGATAAAACAGCGGAAGATTTCATACTATTTCAAAACAAGTCTGGTACAACATAGCTTTCCAAATAAACAAGTCTAGATAAAAACAACATCAACTGAAAAACTGAAATACATAAGTACTATCCCCAAATTTGTGATAACCATAGCTAGCTTCATGTCGAAACCGTACATGAGCTGAAATCCCACAAGCAAGCAATCCGAAATCCAAGCTAAGCTCCAACGTTCCCACCCTGAGAACCTGGGGGGGAGGGGGACGGAAGAAAAGAGGCGAAAGAAAACAGGTCAGTCAAAAAGACTGAGTAAGTCCTACTACAATCAATGTAAACTGATAAAGTTAACTGGCATGATGAAAGCTGAGATGAACATATGGACAACTACATACTGGCATGATGATTAACTAACAAGGTAGATAAAGGTGTCATCGCATAATCAGGTTTAAGGTTTTGCACCACAGGTGTACTAGCAAACTAACATGACTTGAATAAACCCGTATTGATCCCTTGGCCCAAGCTTTGGCCCAATAACATGAAATGACCCTAATACAAGGTCTAACCAAACGGTCTAGTCGATCGGCTCCCTATAAGCCTAACTCGTCACGTGTTGGTGTCCATACAGCCCAAACATAATTGTAGTCAGACTGTGCCGGGTCTCCCGTCGGGTGTATCAAGCCCTAGGGTGGCAACCCTTGGACACCATAAACATGCGTGCACAGTCTCGATCTACTGGTACCCGTGCATGTTTTCCCCGGCTTCGGACTATGTGCACGACCATAAGTCCGCCCGGAACTACACCGGCGTACCACTCTGCCGTCGTTTTTGGTCACTTACCTCCAGTTCAGTAACCGTGCCCCTCACCCTAGCCTAGTCCCTAGGGCCATAATGATACAAACTTGGGATTACTGCTGGAGTGGACCCCCATTGCTAGGATTTTTCTAGTAGGTTAAGTACGGTTTAACCCTCTTGCTAATCATGGATTAACTTGATTAAGTGTAACGATGAGTTCACGACTTAACCCTGATTAATCTACCAAGCCCAAATTGGTTAAGTATTAAGTGGACCATGACTTAACCCTAATCACGAGGCATTAATAAATTTAATGCGCCTTAACCTCTCACATTAGACCTTGTTGTGGTTACTAGTTAAGCCGGGCGGGTCCGGGTAGCTTTACACAACAACTTGGTCTAACCTCGGGTTCAAGGTACAACATGGCTAACTTCTCACATTGGGTCCTATTGTTTGTAGCAACTAGTTAAGCCGGTCGGTTCCGGGTAGGTTTACGCTACAAACTCAACCCAACCTCGAGTTGGTCACACTTATCAGTGTCATGTCCATCATGTTTCCAAAACATGTTACAAATTTTCAAGCAATTGGGTAGACCTAACTTAATAGGTAAATTCCCAATGGGTAGACCTAACTTAATAGGTAAATTCCCAATCTTATGTTTTTATGTCTTTTAAGTTTACCCAACCCCAAACGCAATCCCATCGCTTACATATCGCAATAGCGCATAAAGGATAGAAAGAGGGAACTTGGCATAATCATGACATAAAGGTGTTGAAGCCACAAGTTCAACATGGTGGCATATGAAATGTACATGTGTCCATATACTTGCATATTACATTTTTAGGCCTCAAAAGCATGCATAAAACCAAACTTAGCATATTGGTGATACATGGTGATAAATGACATGTAGAAATGGCCATAAGTTCGCATTTAGCCTCATATGCAAGTTATCATAAGGGATATGATAACTTACATGTTGCCAAAATGCAACCTTTAGCATAAAGCTTGGAGCTTTAAGCTCATAAACCCAAGATAAGCTTGCATAACATGATAACATGAGTAAAATGATTCACCCAAACTTGCATAACATACATGGCAAACTTGCATATCATAACATAGCAAACTTGCATAACATAACATGGCAAACTTGCATATAAACTTGCATATCATAACATATCAAACTTGCATATCATAACATGATTAACTTGCATAACATAGCATGGCAAACTCGCATATCATAACATGGCAAACTTACATAACATAACATGATTAACTTGCATATCATAACATGGCATACTTGCATAACATGATAAACTTGCATATCATATCATAATGATCAAACACAACTTGCATCATTCATTAACTTTAGAGTTTAAGTATGAAAGTAGAAAAGGGCTTACAATACTTATGAAGGCACAAAAGATATGACAAAGCCCTTATGCAATCAAATAGACCCAAAATGCAAGCTCTAACATAAAAACCCTTGAGCCAAAATGATCAAAACTCTTTCTTTATGATGCAAATATAGAAACTTGACTTGAATGCAAGCTAATGATGCTCATACAAGCTTGAAAACACTTGTATGCATGGAAAATCTCATAGAAATTTATTTAGGAATTTTATGAAGAGAGTGGAGGCCATGAGAGGATTGATTTAGCCATAGTTTAGTTACTAGAATGAATAATGATGATTTAGGGTTAGGTTAGGGCCTTATTTATAGAGATTAGGACTACTTCTAGCCTTAGGATTAAACCCTAGTTCCAATCTCAGCCCTTAAAACCGAATCTGGCCCCCAAACTCAACACAAACCCAAAATGGTGCACCAGGCAGAACTGGCCGGCTGGACCAAGTCGACAGCCAAGTCGACAGGGCTGTCGACTTGGGTCCAACCAAGTCGACTCCCAAGTCGACAGGGCTGTCCACTTGGGTGCTCTGGCGGGAATTTTCCCGCCTGGCCCAAACTGGCCCAAATTTCCAAATTCAAACTTGAATTTGAAATCTGTTTTGAACTTGCAATTTTCTGAAAACTTCGTTGGGCCTTAATCGGGTCATACGGACTCCGATTTTCGAAAACTCAGACTCTATTTCGCGTATTTTTCCGAGACGAACGCAATGGCATAGCCCGTTTCCCTTGATTCAGAATTTAGAATTAAATTCTGCCTCGATTTATGTTATAACAGGTTATTGAAAATACGGGTTGTTACAGAATAAATCAAAGGAGTTAATCTGAAAGAGTTAATCGAAATGAGTTAATCGAAATGAGTTAATCGAATATTAGTTATTCGATTAGAGTTAATCGATTAGAGTTAGAGTTAACCAGTTAGAGTTAATTGGTTAGAGTTAACCAGTTAGAGTTAACCAGTTAGAGTTAATCAGTTAGAGTTAGGGTTAACTAGTTAGAGTTAATCAGTTAGAGTTAACCAGTTAGAGTTGGGGTTGACCAGTTAGAGTTAATCACTTAGAGTTAACCAGTTAGAATTAGAGTTAACCAGTTAGAGTTAGAGTTAACCAGTTAGAGTTAACTAGTTAGAGTTAGAGTTAACCAGTTAGAATTATTCAAATGGATTAAATCGAGTAGAGTTATCGAATATCGCTCATTCAAGAAGAGTTATCAAATATAATTCATTCGAAGAGAAGAGTTATCGAATATAGTTTATTCGAGAAGAGTAATCGAATAATGTTTATTCGAGAAGAGTAATCGAATATAGTTCATTCGAGAAGAGTTATCGAATATTGGTTATTCGAAGTGAGTTAATCGAATATTGGTTATTCAAAAGGAGTTATCGAATCCAATTATTCGAAAGGAGTAAATCAAATATAGTTTATTCGAATAGAATTAAAGGAGTAAATCGAATATAGTTTATTCAAATAGAATTAAAGGAGTTAATCGAATATAGTTTATTCGAATAGAATTAAAGGAGTTATCGAATCCAGTTATTCGAAAGGAGTAAATCGAATATAGTTTATTTGAATAGAATTAAAGGAGTAAATCAAATATAGTTTATTCGAATAGAATTAAAGGAGTTAATCGAATATAGCTTATTTGAATAGAATTAAAGGAGTTATCGAATCCAGTTATTCGAAAGGAATAAATCGAATATAGTTTATTCGAATAGAATTAAAGGAGTAAATTGATTATAGTTTATTCGAATAGAATTAAAGGAGTTAACCGAATATAGTTTATTCGAATAAAGTTAAAGGAGTTATCGAATATAGTTTATTCGAAAGGAGTTAAGTGAAAAGAGTTAATCGAAAAGAGTTCATCGAAAAGAGTTAATCGAATAGAGTTAATCAGTTAGAGTTAAATCAAAAAGAGTTAGTCCAATAGAGTTAATCCAATAGAGTTAATTGATAAGAGTTAATTGTATAGAGTTAATGGAATATAGTTTATTTGAAGAAAGGTTTTCGAATCTAGTTATTTGTTGGAGAGATTATCGAATATAGTTATTCGAAGGAAGGAGTTATCGAATAAAAATTATTCGAAAGAGAGTTACGTAAGGAAGTTTGTTAAAGTTTTAAAAGATAAACTTTTCTTTTCCGAAGTTAAATCGTTGTTCAGTTAAGGTTTGAGAGGTAATTATACCCTAACTTGATTGACTTCCTTCTTAACTAAGGAATGGTAAGGTTTGACAGTAAAGGATGGTTAAGTGAATTTGGTTAATGCGTGAAATGGTTTGAGTTGGCATGGCGATGTTTGATTTAAACATTAGTTCAAATCCAGTGAAGGAGTTTGGAAATGTTTTCCAAATAAGAATCAAAAATGTTTTCTAATAATAGAAAATAAGAAATGTTGAATATATGGAAATAGGAGATGAAAAGTGAGTAAATTAAATAAAGAGATAAATGTTCAATGATGATTGATCGATAAAATTTCCATCTGGAAATGATATCATTGTTTGCACACGTGTTTTTCTTTGATAGTTAAATCATAGACTATCAAAGTTTTGACCATTTTAACATTGTTAATATGGAGAGACCAGTTGGATTATTATCCGAAGAACCACTCCGTATTTGCATAAGCATTGCGAATCATATATGCCAAAGATTATTGAAGACGGAGTAAAGTGCAAGGGTTGTTGTATAAATCTTAGGTAAAGATTGCCTAAGATGGTTGTACTGAATAGTGCCTTCGGTTTGTCCAGTCCCAGGACGACCTGTATGGAAGAATGTCTGACAGAGTATATTTAATATATCGCGTAAGTTGATCTCTTCAAACGTATTTACATTCGGTGGCGGAGGAATTCATTTCTCTTAGCTGTATACCCGTGGTAATTTTGGGGAAATCAATTTGTGATTTGGCAGGTATGACGATGTGACATTCGAAGTGAACAAACGTATGATCTGTCAGAGATAAGCGTGGCCTCTAGCCTCACAACCGGGAAATGACTAAAATCGGGCAGGCAACATGGCTATGTAGGTCGCACCTATTAGGGTGTATAATCACCTGATCTAGAGTTTCATTTACTTCTAAAAATCTATTGTCGATGCTGTCCCATTCGGGAAACGGTTGTTGATCCCAACCGTTGGTGATATACATTCGATACACTCAAGCGAAATGAGTGGTTGGTCATGTGTGGCTGGGTTGCAAGATGTTGTTGAACCCAGTGTATTCCTCTCTAGAGGTACACTAGCGAAAGGTGGTTCCATACCTTGTCATAGTTTGAAATCCATTACCCAATACGTGCTTGCGGTATTGATTGTATACTATATATGTAGAACGTGAGATTAAAGCGTTTCTACTAGATGATTATTATATTTTGCTTGATAGACAGTATTATAATATCAAAAGGTTTTTGATATAAGGATATTTTGGATTCTCATAAGGGTAACCCCTTCCATTATACGGCGTGGTCTTGTGAGATATCGTTTACTTGTTCAAACTGTTTTACTCATACCAGTCCCATGACTGACCCGAAGTTTATTTTGTTTTATTTTTCCTAAACTCTTGGGTGCCCAATTTTGTACGGGTAGTCTAGTAGTCAGGAATTTACAGATGTACTTGGAGAGCTTGGAGCAGGAGGCTTCAGGATTTTATAGCTATAATTATTTCCGCTGTGTTGTAAGTGTTGTACTCTGATAATGTTACTGTATACATATGCTGATTTTATTTCAAGGATATGTTATCTATTATATGTTGTTCGTTCCACTGTGAGATTCATGTTACTCTGATGTTGTATCTTCTTCTTCTTCTATTCTAAGTTTGTATCTTATCTTTCCTCACCCTCTAACTTCTTTCTATTAACTTTTCGGTTATTTTCGATCTCTGGATGTTCGATATGTGTTGTATATCGGATAACCAAGATCGCCTTTTTCCGGGTTGTTTCAACAGCGGAAATAAACAATAGCTATATAATAATGAAGCCTCCTGCTCCAGCACTTCAAGTATCTGTAAAATCCTGACTACTCGAATGCCCATAAAAAATTAAGCACCAAAGAGTTTAGAGAAAAAAAACTCTGGGTCAGTCATGCGACTGGTGAGTAAACTCCAAAAATTTGTTTAACTTTAAAAATCCTTTTAAAAGAAAGGATAATCGTAAGATGGATCCACACATAAACACGGATGGTTTTTACCCTACGATTAACCAAAACATTCTTTTTAACATCCATACTCTTCTGATATTATAATAATGTCAAAATCAAATAAATAGAAATCTGATGGAATGCTTTCATCTCACACTCCACATATATAATATATAAACAAAAACCGCGAGCGCTCATTGGGAAATGAATTCCAACTGGCAAGGTATGGGACCATCTTCCAACAGTGTATCTCTAGAGAGGAATAAACCGGGTTCAACAAGAACATCTTGTAACCCAGGCTAAACATGACCAGTCACTCATTTCTCTTTAGTGTACCAAATGTATTATCACCAACGGTTGGGATCAGCAACCGATCCCGAAAGGGACAACATCAGAATAGATTATAGAAGTAATTGGAATTTCTTTAGATCATGTGACAATACACCCTAATTGGCAGCTAACCACTTAGCCATGCGACCTACCCTATTTTATACCATTTCCGGTTGTGAGACTAGAGGCCATAATGTACCCTTGACAAACCACATCTTCATTCACTTTGAATGTCACATCGTAATACCCGCTAAAGCACAAATTTATTTCTCCTAAAATATAATAGGTAAACAGCTAAGAGAAACGAATTCCTCCGCCACCAAACGTAAATACGTTTGAAGAGATCAACTTACATGATCTATTAAATATACTTTGTCAGACATTCTTCCATACAGGTTGACCTGGGACTAGACAAACCGAAGGCACTATTCTGTGAACAGGGCAGCCCTTGCATAACTCCGTCTTCAATTATCTTGGTCATATTTGATCGCAATGCTAACGCCCATACAGAGTGGTTTTCAGATAATATATCTGATCCCGGTCTCTCCGTATTGACAATGGAAATTCTAAAAATCTTTGATAGTCGGTGATTTAACTATCAAAAGAAAACATGTGTACAAAAAACGGTTGTATTCCCAAATGGAAATCTTACCGATCAATCATCATTTCATTTCCCAATTTCCCGATTTCCCATTTATCATTTCCATATATTCATAAATTCCTTATTTTCTAAAATTAGAAAATATACGTTATTAATATTTAGAAAACGTTTCATTTCTGATTCATGCATCAACATCTTCCCACCTCTATCAGTCTCTAACTGTAAACTAGTAAGAGAACAACTTCCCATGCATGAACCCCGAAGTCTGAAACCAACATCAGATCGATACCTAGAAAGCCATTCAACTCAACTAATTTCCAGTCAGTTTCTAATTTCAGCAATTCCATTTAAATTCCTAATTAAAACCCCAAATTCCTTTATAATATTTATGTATGGGACCACCTTCCCACAGTGTATCTCTAGAGAGGAGTACACCGGGTTCAACAAGAATGTCTTGTAACCCAGGCCAAACATGATCGGTCTCTCATTTAGCTTGAGTGTACCGAATGTATTATCACCAACGGTCGGGATCAGCAACCGTTTCCCGAAAGGGACAGCATCGAAATAGATTATAGAAGTAAATGGAATTTCTCTAGATCAGGTGACAATATCCACTAATTGGCAGCTAACCACTTAGCCACGCGACCTACCCAATTTTATACCATTTCCAGTTGTGAGGCTAGAGGCCATAACGTGTCCCTTACAAACCACATCTTCATTCACTTTGAATGTCACATCGTCATACCCGCTAAATCACAAATTTATTTCTCCTAAAATATCACGGGTAAACAGCTAAGAGAACGAATTCCTCTGCCACCAAACGTAAATACGTTTGAAGAGATCAACTTACATGATTTATTAAATATACTCTGCCAGACATTCTTCCATACAGGTTGTCCTGGGATTGGACAAACCGAAGGCACTATTCTATAAACAGGACTGCCAAACTCCATCTTCAATTATCTTCATCATATTTGATCGCAATGCTAACGCCTATACAGAGTGGTTTTCAAATAATATATCTGATCCCAGTCTCTCCGTATTGACAACGGAAATGGTCAAAATCTTTGATAGTCAATGATTTAACTATCAAAGGAAAACATGTGTACAAACAAAGGTCGTATTCCCAAATGGAAATATTACCGATCAATCATCATTTCATTTCCCAATTTCCCATTTATCGTTTCCATATATTCATAAATTCCTTATTTACTAAAATTAGAAAATATATATTATTAATCTTTGGAAAATGTTTCATTTCTGATTCAGGCATCAATATCTTCCCACCTCTATTAGTCTCTAATTGTAAACTAGTAAGAGAACAAATTCTCAAGCATAAACCCCGAAGGCCGAAACCAACATCAGATCGATACTTAGAAAGCCATTCAACTCAACTAATTTCTAGTCAGTTTCTTGTTTCAGTAATTCCATATAAATTCCTAATTAAAACCCCAAATTCCTTTATAATATTCATTCGCAAAATATTTACTTTAATCTAATTTTTCACGTAGAATGAGAATAATATTTCTTTATATAATCAAAACAGTTTGATTTCGTATTTAAACCCAAATATCCAAATTCTATTTATATTTTTATTTACAGAATTGTTCAACAAATCTCCTTTTTATTTCTAACACTTAAATCTCATTTACAGTTCCCTTTATAAAATTCTATTTATTCTATATAAATCCTTTTATATATTTCGATTTATTTTATATAAATACTTTTATATAATTCTATTCATTTTATATAAATCCTTAATTATATTTTCCCATATTTTTTTCCAAACATTACCTTTTATAATATCACATTTATTTCATATATAAATATTTCATTTTCAATATTCACTTTGAAATTTTCCTTTTTACATTTCAGTATTTCATATGGTATTTAAAATACCAAATAACATGACTAGTGTCATCATAATCAATCAAAGATTATATATCACATCATATATCACAATATATGAAAAACAAACATTATTATAAATATTGAGGAATCCCATTGGATCCCTCCAACCTGTTTTCCTGCTTCACACATGTTAAACCATATAAATAACATCGATTTCATTTTAATATGAAATATTTTGATAAATAGAATCAATATATAATTAACGATTTATATATATCGTGATCAACAATTTCAACCAATAAATCAGCAATTCAACCATACAATCAACACACAGCAATCAATCATCATTTATCAACACTAGATTATATTTAAAAAAATATAACCGAGGAGAGTTAGTGGGATTTACTCCCATTGGACGGTTATTATTAAATAACAATAACTGTCGGTTGATTCTGACAGACAATTTATTTCTTTATAAATTGTAACGAGCTCCAATTCACTCCCAGTCAGTTCCATTGTGTCGCGCTCATCCATACGATTCCAAAGTGACCAACGGTTCAAAATTCTGACCACGTATGGATGGAATATTAGATTAGCAAGTTCGTACACATTATTAAATCTAAAAATCAAACTTAACTTATATTTATATATAAATATGTATCGGACTTACCAATCTTCCTTACCCCAATATTTCCACCCGATTTATACTGCTCAACCATGTTGTATTTCCTTCCATTACTAGAACACGTGACTTCCACTTGATTAGCTTATTTATGTATATATTTTCTCTTTTTTCATGGGCCAAAACCCTTAAAAATCGGCCCAACACTCAACTGTAAAAAGCCACCTACTCGCATGTCCTTCCCCATTGAAAAATAGTCACACGCACAGTCATTTCGTGTACCATAAATGCTTTACCACTTTTATCACTACCAATGCCCCTTTAACTTGATAGATCCACACATGTCCACCAATAAACCAGACTTCGACCCTCTTCTCCTTTGCATGAAAACTTTTCTATGTGACTACAAATCCCCTTCCCAACTCAAGCTCCATTAAAACTTCATCGTTTCATACTCCGAACAGCTCCAGTATAATTTCCAACGCCATAGTGTATTCGAACCACCCTTTATCCATATATCATGAAACAAAACACTACTCAGTCTCTCTCTTGTTGCAAGCTCGTCTCCCCACCGTGTATGCTCCACTTCAGGATTATATTCGAAGCAAGGTTAGCAGTTGCTTTTGCTTCCCTCCTCAAATCAACACAATCCCGCTCCTTCACTATTTATATTTTTACCAGTTCAGAACATGTTAACTGTTTATCCATCTCGTGTCCACTACCATTCACACTGCGCTTTTCCATTTTTGCACCAGGTACAGAACGCCGAACAGGACATGTTTCTACCCCCCTTACTCCCATACTCCATCCAAACCTACCATCGCTTTCCACCGAACACCACTTCCTTGCCTTGCCGACTTCACACCTATACCCTCGATGATGAACTTGATCTCCTCCATTAACTCCAAATTCGACGCTTCCTACGGAGTGTCGAATCCTTTTTGCATCGAATCGTCATTACAGCTTTAGTAGGGTGAAGTTTATCTAAACAAAGAATGGGGAAATTCGCAGATAATTATTTTGAGATTTATAGATGAGGATTTGGTTTGAAATTGATTCTTGGAGCTAAGAAGAAAGACTGGCAATGAAGAAGGTGTGATGTATTTATAGCTATACTACTTCACTACAAGGAAATGAAATTAAATTAAATACAGGGGCTTTCCTTAATAGCTAAGTAACTTAACTACAAAGGAAGTGATGCTCACTTAGGTTGTTGAAGAGGAGAAACTTCGGCGTTAAGTAGAGAAATGGAACTACGTAGGCCTTATCGATTTTTCACATCATTATAGGTCTGCACATGTACCCTGCCCATGGGTTATATATATTTATATAAGTTTCATTACTTAGTTGTTAAGGCATAGGGGTGCAGGCTATACAAATATATAAGTTTATACTCTCTTGTATTGATGTCTTACGTTATGATTTGATTACACATAGCGGTTGACAGTAGATTTTATAATCAATACTAGATTTTCGAGTAGCCTTTTGGTGTATATAGTCTTGCGAAACCTAATGGTTAAGTAAAACAAAGGACAAAAATGCACCGGTCATTCGCTGGAAAGGTAAATTTGCATTAAATGGAAGGGTATGGTTTCTTTGAATGAAGAAGAGTAGGGTGCTAGGAGCATCAATGAGGTAAGATGGATGGTGACGTATTGGAACAGTGCATGGAATTAGGAAAAGTTGTTTCTTCTTTTATTTTGTAAAGTTGTACCATGATGTACACAATTATGTTCACGTATGAACTACTACCGACAGAATTAAAAATACCATCATAACAAGCAATGTGCCAGGTTCCCAAAAATATAATAATATAAGCCCATTAACTTGTTATGTGAAACCCTGAAATGTTGATATAGGGTGCAAAATACTCCAAAATAAAAAGTGCTTATTTTCCAAAATAAAAATTACAGAAAAATTCTAAAAAATAAATTGTAACTACGTCTTAAAGGGTTTGTCCAAATTCGAAACCAATATTTAATTAAAATTAAATGACCGTTATGGCCTACAAGCGATTTCATAGTGACTATTTGAAAATTTGATTTGGGCATAACTTATAATTTATAAAGCGAAATTTCCATTTTCCATCTCCATTAGAAAAAAATATTTCACCAGCTCCGAACGTTTCTTGTTTCACAGAAATCCGATTTAAAACGAATTATGTATATTTGTTTAAAGTTCGGATCGCCAAATTACGAAATGCCGCACCTTTTTGAGCTCGATCAAATTATAATATAATTATACGTTCAACTGTCGTTTATGTAATATATTCGTTAATATAATTCAACTCTAAACTGAAATATATATTATAAATGATCAAATTCACACAATATTGTGAATTCCACTATTTCCGACTATTTCGGAAATTAAATATATTATTCTATTATTTATATTAACTAAATATTCAATATTATTTAATTTTGGTGATTTTAATTTACCAACCCATTATTTAAATAATTAAATAAATTGTTTATTATCTGTTAAAAATGTAGGTCGTTACAGCTTTAAAGCTTCTGCTTCTTCATATTTGATTGGTAAGAAATTTTGTGTTAACATTAGCCCCCTTAGTATGTAAAAGCTTTTGTTCTTTAGGACACACTCTTGTGATTCCTTTACAGATCGCCTGTCACTCAAAATTTGTCATGAAAATCTTTTAGTATTAGCTCCATATTTCCTGGAACATTAATGCAAGGAGAAACATGACTTTTGATGGTAGAAAGGGTTTGAACACAACTTGCGAATCGCGAGCCCTAATGTACGAGAGACAATATGCAATTATGCAAATTTTGATTTAAATTTCAGCACTCTCTTAGAAGTGTTGAATGAAGAATTCAATATTGTTATCCAAACATTACGCTCTCAAGAATTCACCCTTAGAAATGTGAAATGTGAAATCTAAAATTTCGCATTTGGGTGTTTGCAATAGGAGATCCGTAACTCATAAGCATAATGCATTAGCAAGAGTAACATGACATGCCTGTATGAAGTGTTGAGAATGCGCTTGACATAATTTTAACCATGATAGCGAATATCAGGGGTAAATGTGCTTTGGGTTTAGAAAACTCCCTATACAAAGTGTTGAGAGATCATGATCCTTGTTTGAAGGCTTCAGATGTGAGGTACACAGTACCTGCCTATGTTATATGTTGAGGACTTTTATTCAGAAACGATATCAATATATTCGAAATCCATATGTAAATATGGTAGAAAGAAATCAACACCCTTTACGAAAATAAGTAAATACCTAGGAATGAAAGTTTAAGGCTTAAACATGAGTTTCCGCAACAGGAATTCGAAAACCTGAATGTGATAGGCAAATGAAAACCCAAAAATAGGAAATCACATATCAGAAATTCCTATTTGCACTTAGTTAAAACCTCAAGACTGATGCTTGGGTAACAAGAAAATTATAAATCCCAAGACTTAGGCTCGGATAAATGGAAATCAGAAATTGTTATAGAAACCTCGAGACTTACACTCAAGTAAGTAGAAACCAGAAATCACATGGAAACCCTAAGACTCATACTTGGGTAAGCATAAACCAGAAATCATATGGAAACCCCAAGATGCATACTTGGGTAAAGCATAAATCAGAAAGAATGTGGGAACCCCAAGACTCATACTTGGGTAAAGCAAAAACCAGAAACTCATATCAAAGAACCATATCTTTAACTGAGAGTTGTTAAAGAATTTCATAGCTAAATAAAATGACCTAATAAAGGCATAGAAGAAACATAGAAGGTTAATCAAGGATCATCCAACGAAAGCATCACAAACCATCCAAAGACCATACATGTGTATAGTGTCAACCTATCCAAATATTATTGAAAGCTATCAAGCAACCATAGATTATGTGTGTGTTTCTCGGAGATTCGCTCAGAGAACATTTGGAAGTAAGAGTCTTAAATACACCGAGGGATAACTTCTTGGACGCATATGCAGAGGACTGCTTTCGAAATAAATTAAATCTATCTTGAGATGTTTAATCATTCAACGGATGTTTCTCTCAATTTTCTAGCCTTTGGGTATCTAACGTCTAGTCTTATTCCTAACTCATAGGATATGCAAATGAATGAATGCTCTCTAAGAAAGCAACACTAATCTCTTTATATGGGAAGATGTGGGAATTACTAGTCCCACTTAGGGTTATTATAAATTGTAAGGGGTGTTAGCCTCACTTAGGAGGTGACTCCACAAGGTGGAGATGTAACTTTGTGTGTTAGCCCCACTTAGGAGGCGACTCCAGTAGGTGGAGATGTAACTTTGTTTGTTAGCCCGACTTAGGAGAAGACACCACTAGGTGGAGATATAACTTTGTGGCTTCTCCTCTTGGAAGCTTTCTTTGCTACTCCTCTTCTGGAGGCTTTGTTCGACGCTCCTCTTCTGAGAGGTTGTGTTTGTTGCTGCTTCTCTCTCTGGAAGCTTTGTTTGTGTAGCTTCTCCCCTTAGAAGCTTTGTTGATGTAGCTTCTCCCCTTTGAAACTTTGTTGTTGTAGCCTCTCCATCCGGAAGCTTATTTGATGTAGCTTCTCCGTCCGGAAGCTTTGTAGATGTAGCTTCTCCCTCCGGAAACTTAATTGATGTAGCTTCACCTTCCTGGAGCTTTGTTGAGTAGCTTCTCCCTCTAGAAGCTTTGTTGATGTAGCCTCTCCGTCCGGAAGCCTTATTGATGTATCTTCTCCCTCCGGAAGCTTTGTTGATGTAGCTTCTCCCTCCGGGAGCTTTCTTGATATCTTTCATCAAAGGTACATTCCATACCTTTCATAGGAGCATTAAGTATATCAATACAATGCGTTTGACAAAGTTCATAGAATTCTGAAATAGGGGAGATAAGATTTAGAAGAATCTTATTTGATCTGAGCTATGATGAGAGTTTAATCATTCCGTTGCTGCATATTTGTATGAAGACCGAAGCTTGTCTTTTATTGATAACTTTGTTGTGTATTCATGTATTGTGTTTCTTTAAGTGCTTCCATTTGACCTTTTGTTCCCTCTCATGGGATGAGATATAAACAAAAAGTGCTCCATTTGAGCTTTTGTTATATGCAAGAGCCTAAACACGGTTTGGTTTTCACCTGTAATAGGACTTGAACTTACATTAATATTTGTTTATTATAAGCAAAATCATAAAGTTAAACGAATAATAAAAGTAATCTTTTGAGATAAGATTTTGAATTGGAATTTAATTATTTTAGTAATGGTTTGGTAATTTAAAATCACCAAAATTAAATAATATTGAATTAATATTAATAATAGAATAATATATTTAATTTCCGAAATAGTCGGAAATAGTGGAATTCACTATATTGTGTGAATTTGATCATTTATAATATATATTTCAGTTTAGAGTTAAATTATATTAATGAATATATTATATAAGTGACAGTTGAACGTATAATTCTATTATAATTTAATCGAGCTCGAAATGGCGCGGTAGTTCGTAATTTGGCGATTCGAACTTTAAACGAATATACTGAATCCATTTTAAATCGAGTTTCTGTGAAACAAGGAACGTTCGGAGCTTTAAAAATTATAAGTTATCAAGTGGAATCAGATTTTGAATTGTGAAATCTGATTTCACAATTCAAATTCGATTTCACAATTCAAAATCTGTCCCATACTCCGTCCAAACTTATAATTTATAAAGCGAAATCCTATCTCACAATTCAAAATCTGATTCCACTTGATATATTATATTCCATTTCAATTTCCAGTTAATTGGTCTCAATTCAACTCATCTTTGCTTTCACAAATTTCTTTAAATTTGTTTTTAATTAAAAAAATCTTCCTGGGAGTTTTAAACAACTTACCCTTTTTAAAAATCAAATATTCCCATTCGAAATCAAAACAACTTGTTTTCTCAAAACATTTCCAAAATCAAAAATTTTGGTGGTAATCTGTCACTTAAAAACTCGAAAATGAACACTGATGATGTCTGGATCATCATTGGAATCCATTTTCCAGTGATCAAAGTGAGTTCAACACTGTATCACTTTTAAAACCCTTTCTAAACACTTCCATTTTGAAATACATTTCAAAATACTATTCACACTGCTTGTAAAACAATTTAAAAACTCTCAGGATTTTAAAATTCTCATATATTAAATGCAAGTCCATTCACAAACGCCTTTCCAAATTTCCAGAGTTTTAATTTCAATTTTGTTTTAAATTCAGATTTAATTCATCTGATTCCATATACTACACTTATAGGAATTCTGATTGGTTATTTACAAAGCCATTTAATTTATAATCCTACTTGATTATAATAACAACCAATATATCCAATATATTATAATCATTCCAATATAAATCTTTTATATCAAAATATAATTTGGGTAAAATTATTTCGTTTACCCTCTTTTCAAAACATACTATGTCGGTCCATCGTATTCGAGTGTTTATAAACCGCTACCGATACAGTGGATCAAACTGATCGACCAGAACTCATAAACAACTTAACCAACAAAACTCCATAATATTAAACCATTTTATATTGAATAACAAATACGCACTCATAAATATATACTCAACTCAATCTAGGATATTACTAATCCTATATCTACTGAGACAAGCTACAGAGCCAAGGTAATTACTTAAACTTTTGCTCTGATACCACTGTAACGACCCGGGAAATTCGCGATCCTGGTTATCGACATAAACTCAATGTCGACTACCCAATCATCGGAAATACTGGATTGTTAATGAAAGAATTAGAGGGTGAGGATAGATAAGATAGAAAATCAGAATAGAAGAAGAAGAAAACAACTACAATATCAGAGTAAACACGAATCTCACAGTGGAACGAATAAATATATTTCATAACATAACTTTGAAATAAAACAGTTTATGTATAAAATACCATTACTTAAGTAAACACACTTACAGTACAGTGGAAATAAACAATAGCTATATAATCCTAAAGCCTCCTGCTCCAGCTCTTCAAGTATCTATAAAATCCCGACTACTCCACTGCCCGTACAAAATTAGGCACCCAAGAGTTTAGGGAAAACAAAACAAAAATAAACTCTGGGTCAGTCTTGTGACTAGTGTGAGTAAACTCAAACATTTGTTTAACTTAAAAAATCCTTTTAAAAGAAAGGATAATCATAAGAACGATCCACACATAAACACGGATGGTTTTTACCTTACTATTAACCAAAACATTCTTTTTAACATCCATACTCTTCTGATATTATAATAATATCTAAGTCAAATAAATAGCAATATAGTGGAACTCTTTCATCTCATGTTCCACATATATAATATATAATCATAAACAACGAGGGCTTATTGGGTAATGAATTCCAACTGGCAAGGTATGGGACCACCTTCCGACAGTGTATCTCTAGAGAGGAGTACACCGGGTTCAACAAGAATGTCTTGTAACCCAGGCCAAACATGATCGGTCACTCATTTAGCTTGAGTGTACCGAATGTATTATCACCAACGGTCGGGATTAGCAACCGTTTCCCGAAAGGGACAGCATCGAAATAGATTATAGAAGTAAATGGAATTTCTCTAGATCAAGTGACAATACACCCTAATTGGCAGCTAACCACTTAGCCATGTGACCTACCCAATTTTGTACTAATTCCAGTTGTGAGGCTAGAGGCCATAACGTGTCCCTTACAAACCACATCTTCATTCACTTTGAATGTCACATCGTCATACCCGCTAAATCACAAATTTATTTCTCCTAAAATATCACGGGTAAACAGCTAAGGGAACGAATTCCTCCGCCACCAAACGTAAATACGTTTGAAGAGATCAACTTACGTGATTTATTAAATATACTCTGTCAGATATTCTTCCATACAGGTTGTCCTGGGATTGGACAAACCGAAGGCACTATTCTATAAACAGGACGGCCAAACTCCGTCTTCAATTTTCTTCATCATATTTGATCGCAATGCTAACTCCCATACAGAGTGGTTTTCAAATAATATATCTGATCCCAGTCTCTCCGTATTGACAACGAAAATGGTCAAAATCTTTGATAGTCAGTGATTTAACTATCAAAGGAAAACATGTGTACAAACAATGGTCGTATTCCCAAATGGAAATCTTACTGATCAATCATCATTTCATTTCCCAATTTCCCATTTATCGTTTCCATATATTCATAAATTCCTTATTTACTAAAATTAGAAAATATATGTTATTAATCTTTGGAAAACGTTTCATTTCTGATTCACGCATCAATATCTTCCCACCTCTATCAGTCTCTAATTGTAAACTAGTAAGAGAACAAATTCCCAAGCATAAACCCCGAAGGCCAAAACCAACATCAGATCGATACTTAGAAAGCCATTCAACTCAACTAATTTCTAGTCAGTTTCTTGTTTCAGTAATTCCACATAAATTCCTAATTAAAACCGCAAATTACTTTATAATATTTATTCGCAAAATATTTACTTTAATCTAATTTTTCACGTAGAATGAGAATAATATTTCTCTATATAATCAAAACAGTTTGATTTCGTATTTAAACCCAAATATCCAAATTCTATTTATATTTTTATTTACAGAATTATTCATACAAATCTCCTTTTTATTTCTAACACTTAAATCTCATTTATAGTTCCCTTTATAAAATTCTATTTTATTCTATATAAATCCTTTTATATAATTCGATTTATTTTATATAAATACTTTTATATAATTCTATTCATTTTATATAAATCCTAAATTATATTTTCCCATATTTGTTTTCCAAATATTACCTTTTATAACATCATATTTATTTCATATATAAATATTTCATTTTCAATATTCACTTTGAAAATTTCCTTTTTACATTCCAGTATTTCATATGGTATTTAAAATACCAAATAACATGACTAGTGTCATCATAATCAATCAAAGATTATATATCACATCATATATCACAATATATGAAAAACAAACAGTATTATAAATATTGAGGAATCCCACTGGATCCCTCCAACCTATTTCCCTGCTTCACAAATGTTAAACCATATAAATAACATCGATTTCATTTTAATATGAAATATTCTGATAAATGAAATCAATACATAATTAACGATTTATATATATCGTGATCTACAATTTCAACCAATAAATCAGCAATTCAACCAAACAATCAACACACAGCAATCAATCATCATTTATCAACACTAGACTATATTTATAAAAATATAACCGAGGAGAGTTAGTGGGATTTACTCCCATTGGACGGTTATTATTAAATAACAATAATTGTCGGTTGATTCTGACAGACAATTTATTTCGCTATAAATTGTAACGAGCTCCAATTCACTCGCAGTTAGTTCCATTGTGTCGCGCTCATCCATACGATTCCAAAGTAACCAACGGTTCAAAATTCTGACCACGTATCGATGGAATATTAGATTAGCAAGTTCGTACACATTATTAAATCTAAAAATCAAACTTAACTTATATTTATATATAAATATGTATCGGACTTACCAATCTTCCTTACCCCAATATTTCCACCCGCTTTATACTACTCAGCCATGTTGTATTTCCTTCCATTACTAGAACATGTGACTTCCACTTGATTGGTTTATTTATTTATATATTTTCTCTTTTTTCATGGGCCAAAACCCTTAGAAATCAGCCCAACACTCAACTGTAAAAAGCCACCTACTCGCATGTCCTTCCCCATTCAAAAATAGTCACACGCACAGTCATTCCGTGCACCAGAAATGCTTTACCACTTTTATCACAACCAATACCCCTTTAACTTGATAGATCCACGCATGTCCACCTATAAACCAGACTTCGACCCTCTTCTACTTTGCACGACAACTTTTCTCTGTGACTACAAATCCCCTTCCTAACTCAAGCTCCATTAAAACTTCATCATTTCATACTCCGAACAGCTCCAGTATAATTTCCAACGCCATAGTGTATTCGAACCAACCTTTATCCATATATCATGAAACAAAACACTACTCCGTGTCTCTCTTGTTGCAAGCTCGTCTCCCCACCGTGTATGCTCCACTTCAGGATTATATTCGAAGCCAGGTTAGCAGTTGCTTTTGCTTCCCTCCTCAAATCAACACAGTCCCGCTCCTTCACTATTTATATTTTTACCCGTTCAGAACATGTTAACTGTTTATCCATCTCGTGTCCACTACCATTTACACTGCGCTTCTCCATTTTCGCACAAGGTACAAAACGCCAAGCAGGACATGTTGCTACCCCCTTACTCCCATACTCCATCCAAACCTACCATCGCTTTCCACCGAAGACCACTTCCTTGTCTTGCCGGCTTCACACCTATACCCTCGATGATGAACTTGATCTCCTCCATTAACTCCAAATTCGACGCTTCCTACAAAGTGTTGAATCCTTTTTGCATCGAATCGTCATTACAGCTTTAGTAGGGTGAAGTTTATCTAAACAAAGACTGGGGAAATTCGCAGATAATTATTTTGAGATTTATAGATGAGGATTGGGTTTGAAATTGATTCCTAAAACTAAGAAGAAAGACTGACAATGAAGAAGGTGTGATGTATTTATAGCTATACTACTTCACTGCCAAGGAAATGAAATTAAATTAAATACAGGGGCTTTACTTAATAGTTAAGTAACTTAACTACAAAGGAAGTGATGCTCACTTCGGTGGTTGAAGAGGAGAAACTTCGGCGTTAAGTAGAGAAATGGAACTTCGTAGGCCTTATCGATTTTTCACATCATCATAGGTCTGCACATGTACCCTGCCCATGGGTTATATATATTTATATAAGTTTCATTACTTAGTTGTTAAGGCATAGGGGTGCAAGCTTTACTAATATATAAGTTTATCCTCTCTTGTATTGATGTCTTACGTTATGATTTGATTACACATAGCAGTTGACAGTAGATTTTATAATCAATACTAGATTTTCGAGTAGCCTTTTGGTGTATATAGTCTTGTGAAACCTAATGGTTAAGTAAAACAAAGGACAAAATGCACCGGTCATTCGCTGGAAAGGTAAATTTGCATTAAATGGAGGGGTATGGTTTCTTTGAATGAAGAAGAGTTGGGTGCTAGGAGCATCAATGAGGTAAGATGGATGGTGACGTATTGGAATAGTGCATGAATTAGGAAGAGTTGTTTCTTCTTTTATTTTGTAAAGTTGTACCACGATGTACACAATTATGTTCACGTATGAACTACTACCGACAAAATTAAAAATACCATCATAATGAGCAATGTGCCAGGATTCCAAAAATATAATAATATAAGCCCATTAACTTGTTATGTGAAACCCTGAAATGTTGATATAGGGTGCAAAATACTCCAAAATAAAAAGTGCTTATTTTCCAAAATAAAAATTACAAAAAAATTCTAAAAAATAAATTGTAACTTCGTCTTAAAGGGTTTGTCCAAATTCGAAACCGATATTTAATTAAAATTAAATGACCGTTATGGCCTACAAGCGATTTCATAGTGACTATTTGAAAATTTGATTTGGGCATAACTTATAATTTATAAAGCGAAATCTCCATTTTACATCTCCATTAGAAAAATATATTTCACCAGCTCCGAACGTTTCTTGTTTCACAGAAATCCGATTTAAAATGGATTCTGTATATTTGTTTAAAGTTCGGATCGCCAAATTACGAAATGCCGCACCTTTTCGAGCTCGATTAAATTATAATATAATTATACGTTCAACTGTCGTTTATGTAATATATTCGTTAATATAATTCAACTCTAAACTGAAAATATATTATAAATGATCAAATTCACAAAATATTGTGAATTCCACTATTTCGGACTATTTCGGGAATTAAATATATTATTCTATTATTTATATTAACTAAATATTCAATATTATTTAATTTTGGTGATTTTAATTTACCAACCCATTATTTAAATAATTAAATAAATTATTTATTATCTGTTAAAAATATGGGTCGTTACAGCTTTAAAGCTTCTGCTTCTTCATATTTGATTGGTACGAAATTTTGTGTTAACATTAGCCCCCTTAGTATGTAGAAGCTTTTGTTCTTTAGGACACACTCTTGTGATTCCTGTACAGATCGCCTGTCACTCAAAATTTGTCATGAAAATCTTTTAGTATTAGCTCCATATTTCCTGGAACATTAATGCAAGGGGAAACATGACTTTTGACGGTAGAAAGGGTTTGAACACAACTTGAGTATCGCGAGCCCTAATGTACGAGAGACAATATGAAATTATGCAAATTTTGATTTAAATTTCATCATTCTCTTAGAAGTGTTGAATGAAGAATTCAATATTGTTATCCAAACATTACGCTCTCAAGAATTCACCCTTAGAAATGTGAAATGTGAAATCTAAAATTTCGCATTTGGGTGTTTGCAATAGGAGATCCGTAACTGATAAGCACAATGCGTTAGCAAGAGTAACATGACATGCATGTATGAAGTGTTGAGAGTGCGCTTGACATAATTTTAACCATGATAGCGAATATCAGGGGTAAATGTGCTTTGGGTTTAGAAAACTCCCTATACAAAGTGTTGAGAGATCATGATCCTTGTTTGAAGGCTTCAGATGTGAGGTACACAGTACCTGCCTATGTTCTATGTTGAGGACTTTTATTCAGAAACGATATCAATATATTCGAAATCCATATGTAAATATGGTAGAAAGAAATCAACACCCTTTATGAAAATAAGTAAATACCTAGGAATGAAAGTTTGAGGCTGTAACACCCCGTATTTCTGTTAATGCTGAAATTCACTAATTGCAGAATAAATAATATCAGATGTGAGAATTGGGGGAAACGGGCTGCGTCATTGCGTTCGTCTCGGAAAAATACGCAGATTAGAGTCCGAAATTTTGTAAATCGGAGTTCGTATGGCCCAGTTAAGGCCCAATGAAGTTTTCAGAAAATTCAAAATTAAAAACAGATTTGAAATTCAGTTTTAAAACATAGTTGGAGCCAAAAGCGGAGGTGGCGGGAAAATTCCCGCCTAGCCCCGTGTCGACAGGCTTGTCGACAGGGGTGTCGACAGGCATGTCGACAGGGGTGTCGACAGCCCTGTCGACAGGGGTGTCGACACAGGGTGTCGGCCCTGTTGATCTGGGTGCACCAGATCTGGTTTTTGGTTGAGTCTTGGGCTGGGTTCTAGAGATTTCCTAAATCTAACGGACCTAATCTAACCTAGGGTTAATCTAAGGGCCTAAAACACTCACCTAATCTATAAATACACCCTAAACCTACCCTAATCCATACTAAAAATATTAATGATGGCCTCATGCCGCCAAAATCAAACTTGAGAGAGCCTCCACTAGTTTATGAAGGAAGTTGCAAGCTAATCACTCTCTAATCAATCTCTAATCATCACCATCTTCATATTTAGCAACTAATTCCACTTCATAAGTTTGCTAATCTTGGGTTTGGTGAGTTTCTATCACTTTAACATCAATTGCTAAAGTAAGTAGATTGGGTGTAATGAGACTTATGGTCTTAAATGCGGATTAGTGAGTTTGAATCATTTGTAATGATATGCTACTCTATGTTTTCCTATGTTTATGCATGTTTAACAAGTGGATTTATGCATGTTTAGTAAGTTGGTTTATGCATGTTTAACAAGTGGGTTTATGCATGTTTAATAAGTGGGTTTATGCATATCTAATAAGTGGGTTTGTGCATGTTTAACAAGTGAGTTATGCAAGTTCATATGCAAGTTATGTGTATGATGTTATGTAAGTTATGTGTAGGTTGTTATGCAAGTTCATATGCAAGTTATGTATATGCTTAAATGCAAGTTTAACATGATATGCAAGTTAGGCATGCTTATGCAAGTATGTGAATGCTTATGCAAGTTATGTATATGCTTAAATGCAAGTTTAACATGATATGCAAGTTAGGCATGCTTATGCAAGTATGTGAATGCTTATGCAAGTTATGTATATGCTTAAATGCAAGTTTAACATGATATGCAAGTTATGCATGCTTATGCAAGTATGTGAATGCTTATGCAAGAATGTGAATGCTTATGCAAGTTATGTGTATGCTTAAATGCATGTTTAACATGTTATGCAAGTTATGAGAATGCTTATATGCAAGTTCAACATGTTATGCAAGATATGTGTATGATAATATGCAAGTTTGGGTTAAATGTAGTTGGGTTAATATATGCTCATATATGCAAGTTGACATCCTCTTAACCCATGACAAAGTTATATGCTAAGATTTGGTTAAACCCATGATATTTGTGATGGATCTTCCCTTTATTATGTCATGAAATGAGAACGATTTACGTGGGGAACGATGGGGTTAATAAATATGTTAATAAAAGTATGATTGGGTATGATTAAGCATACCATAGAAATAAATTAACATAAGTGGGAATTTACCTATTGAGTTAGGTCTACCCCATGGGAATTTACCTATTGAGTTAGGTCTACCCATGTTATGAAAAACTTGATATTAATTAGGGATAATTAATATGGGGGTGATTAATTAGGTGTAATTAATCAACTAAGACACGAGGTTGGACCCTTTTGTAGCGGAAGTCTGCCCGGAACCGACCGGCCATCCAGCGGCTACAAATGATTGGCCCAATGTGAGAGGTCTTAGTCATAAATTAAATACGTGATTAAAGTAAAGACACGAGGTTAGACCCTTTTTATGACAGAAGTCTGCCCGGAACCAACCGGCATATCCAGCAGTCATAAAAGATGGTCTAATGTCAGAGGTCTTTATGAGGTCATGATCTTAATTAATTAATTAAGAAACACTTAACCATATTAGCATGTAGAGGGACATGAGGGGTTAAGTGGGTGCCTTGGGTGGCATGTGGAAATCTAGTGGGTTGCCTTGGGTGGCAATAGAAAATACGATTAGAATACTTAACCAAGTGGAAACATGTAATTAAACATGATTAAAGGGTTAAGTGGGATACACTAGATAAGTGACAAGCTTAGGTGGGTAGCTTGTGAGGGCCCATTTCAGCCAATATCCCAAACGTATCTTTGTGGGCTCGACTCTAGTCGGGTGACGGGACACGCATACTAGGCTTGACTATAAGAGGCCAAAACGGGTTAGCGGTGGCAACGCAGGATCAACGGGTTTCATATGCGTGTGTGGACCCAGGCTGGTTGGTAAGTCGTTGTTGCATCGTGTAGATATAAAGCCGTGCACCGTTGATATTATCAGGTGGCCACTTTGGGGAATGATACACCCCATTGTGGGACCAGCACGGGTATCTACGGTAGGGAGCCGATCGCTTGGGAGTAGTGGGTACACCTAGTGAAGATAGGGGCAGACGGCACCTATGTAGTGAGCTAGGGGTACGCGAAACTACTGGGTAAATTTTCTAAGTCCTTGGGTGGGATCAACCTTTAAGTAGGAATGACTGGTGTGGTGCAGTGTAGTAATTATCCTTGGGTGGGTAGATGCGTCTTTACAGTTATCTTAGTTTATCCTAAGTCTACCAAGCTGCTTAGTGTAGCCATTCATCCCCAGACATTACCGTAGGTCAATTTTATGTCTTCTCTGGTTACTTTAATGATTGTATTGTTAAAGTTATAGGACTCGCTCAGACTTATGTCTGACCCCGTTGTTTTTATCTTTTTCCCAACCCTCAGATCCTACGGTGGATCCTAGCAGTAGTGGAGCTTGATCGGATTGCTGTTCCAGTCTTTAGGAGCTTGGATAGACGTAAAGCTCCAGTTACCCAGTTATCTTTTCTTTTGTCCTGGCTATTGTATGAGAGAGTGGGATTATGTACTTCTTTATTTTGATGGATATTGTACTTGACTTTTATTGTGGTTTTATGATGTAACCAGACATGTTTATTTCCGCTGTTATGAGATGATGTTTTAAATTTCAAGTACTATTTATATCTGTCTCGTTGTAATTTTTCTGTTCTATATTCACTAAAATACTCCACCGACGCTATGGCATTCCCTTAGAGAGTGACCATAGCGGGCGTGGGGTGTTACAGAGGCTTAAACATGAGTTTCCGCAACAGGAATTCGAAAACCTGAATGTGATAGGCAAATGAAAACCCAAACATAGGAAATCACATATCATAAATTCCTATTTGCACTTAGTTAAAACCTCAAGACTGATGCTTGGGTAACAAGAAAATTAGAAATCCCAAGACTTAGGCTCGGATAAATGGAAATCAGAAATTGTTACAGAAACCTCGAGACTTACACTCAAGTAAGTAGAAACCAGAAATCACATGGAAACCGTAAGACTCATACTTGGGTAAGAATAAACCAGAAATCATATGGAAACCCCAAGTTGCATACTTGGGTAAAGCATAAATCAGAAAGAATGTGGGAACCCCAAGACTCATACTTGGGTAAAGCAAAAACCAGAAACTCATATCAAAGAACCATATCTTTAACTGAGAGTTGTTAAAGAATTTCATAGCTAAATAAAATGACCTAATAAATGCATAGAAGAAACATAGAAGGTTAATCAAAGATCATCCAACGAAATCATCACAAACCATCCAAAGACCATACATGTGTATAGTGTCAACCTATCCAAATATTATTGAAAGCTATCAAGCAACCATAGATTATGTGTGTGTTTCTCAGAGGTTCGCTCAGAGAACATTTGGAAGTAAGAGTCTTAAATACACCGAGGGATAACTTCTTGGACGCATATGCAGAGGACTACTTTCAAAATAAATTAAATCTATATTGAGATGTTTAGTAGTTCAACGGAAGTTTCTCTCAATTTTCTAGCCTTTGGGTATCTAACATCTAGTCTTATTCCTAACTCATACGATATGCAAATGAATGAATGCTCTCTAAGAAAGCAACACTAATCTCTTTATATGGGAAGATGTGGGAATTACTAGTCCCACTTAGGGTTATTATAAATTGTACGGGTTGTTAGCCTCACTTAGGAGGAGAATCCACAAAGTGGAGATGTAACTTTGTTTGTTAGCCCCACTTAGGAGGCGACTCCACTAGGTGGAGATGTAACTTTGTTTGTTAGCCCCACTTAGGAGAAGACACCACTAGGTGGAGATATAACTTTGTGGCTTCTCCTCTTGGAAGCTTTCTTTGCTACTCCTCTTCTGGAGGCTTTGTTCGACGCTCCTCTTCTGAGAGGTTGTGTTTGTTGCTGCTTCTCTGTCTGGAAGCTTTGTTTGAGTAGCTTCTCCCCTCAGAAGCTTTGTTGATGTAGCTTCTCCCCTTTGAAGCTTTGTTGTTGTAGCCTCTCCATCCGGAAGCTTAGTTGATGTGGCTTCTCCATCCAGAAGCTTTGTTGATGTAGCTTCTCCCTCCGGAAACTTAATTGATGTAGCTTCTCCTTCCTGTAGCTTTGTTGAGTAGCTTCTCCCTCCGGAAGCTTTGTTGATGTAGCCTCTCCGTCCGGAAGCCTTATTGATGTAGCTTCTCTGTAACACCCCGCAAATTCTATAACTGTGAAATTAACAAATTAAAGTATAATTAATTTGAAATCAAAGAACTAAGGGAAACGGGATACGCCATTGCGTTCGTCTCGGAAATACGCGAAATAGAGTCCGAGTTTTCGAAAAACGGAGTCCGTATGAAGAAGATATGGCCTTCGGAAGTTTTTGAATTAAATTTAAAATTCAAACAGAATAAAATAAGCTCAGAAAACAAAAATGGGGCCCAATGGGCCGGGGCGGAAAAAGTCCCGCCTGACGCACCCAGGTCGACTGGGCTGTCGACCTGGTCTAACCAGGTCGACAGGCCTGTCGACAGGGCTGTCGACAGGGGTGTCGACCTGGTCCAGACCAGGTCAAGCCCAGTCTAACCCGGCTAGCCTATTCTCTTTGTGGTCGATTTTCTGTGGTCTGCTTTGTCACTAGGGCTAGGTGGCAAGTTTTAATTGGTCTCTCTATCGAATGAATGGCTACGATCAATCCAGGCAACATCAATGGTCCTAATCAGTTCCTAACCTCTATATAAACAACCATAGACTAAACCCTAATCTATTCATTCAAAAATAAGAACATAGCCGCCATGTTGCTGAGGAACGACTAGGAGTAGCCACCAAATTGGAGAGAGGATTAGGAGGAAGATTCTAAAGCTTAAAGCAACCTAAACAAATCAATTCAACAAAGGAATTTGCGTCTTCAATCCCTAAATTAGAGAATTCATCACACCATTGTAAGTAGAGTATTACTTTGGTATGAATAAACAATTGTGTTGGTTTGTATGCTTGAATTGTGGCAATAAAGTAATTCATATTTGTGCGTTCCTATCAATTTGAAATATTATATATGTTTGGATATTTATGAATTATGTTATTCATTATAAAGAACTACATGCGGTAGTTCTATGCAAGTATACGTTTGGAATATTTCGCAAATTATGTAATCCATGTTGAAGCTACATGTATGTAGTTGATTTAAATTTATGCAAGTTTGGGGTTTTGCTACTATGCCATCATGATGTATATTTTTGTGCATAAATCATTTTGTAAGTAATTAGAACAAGTTTGGTTATTATAATCCATAGGAAATTATGTTGAGAATTTGGCATCATGTATTAAGCCATGCTTTTGTACTAGAAAACCTATTTGCAAACTTATGAATATGGCTAGGCTATGAATGATATTTGGCATAATTGAAATCCATGATTAAGTCTATCTTGTTTACAAGAATTATATGATGACATATGTGGTACATGGCTAGGTTAGGTTCAAAAAGTCCCTTTTGTAAGTTTACATGACTAAAGTAAGAATCATGATTTCATGTTAGAAATATTTATGCCATGAACAAATTTAACTATACTTATGTCATGCTTATGTTTGACATTATGCCATGTTTATGCTAGAAGTATTTATGCCATGCTTATGTTTGACATTATGCTATGCTTATGCTAGAAATATTTATGCCATGCTTATGTTTGACATTATGCCTAAATAAAAATATAGGTTCATGTGTCAATAATGATATCTCAATTACAAGTTCACATGCTTTGATTCATGTCACCTATGTTTTATGACCAAAGTATATGTCACTACTATGCAAGTACACCAGTTTCTATTTTGTATTCCCAACGTCATATTGCAAGTTCATACGCTCACCTTCCCCTTTTTGTGTATGTAATCACGCCATAAGCCTCCCCCTTTTCGCATGGCTAAAAGTTGGGCTTTAAAAGGCTAAGCCCAATATATATATTATAAACGGACGTGTTAAACGGGGGAAAATAACGTTGGGTTAAAATTAATTAATGAATGAAAATATAAAATAGAAGGGCCCAAATTCAAGTATGGGTTGGGCCCATGATTGGTGTAACCTTTACACCATTAACTTAATAATGGGCCGCAAATATTTACATATAAGAAATAAAGAAGAATGACAAGATATGTAAATGTAGAACATACGATGTGTTTAACCCGAGGTTGGATTGAGTTGTGATGTAAACCTGCCCGGAACCGCCCGGCTGTCCAGTAGTCACAACAATACCTATCCAATGTGGGAGGTTAAACATGGAGCCCAATAAGGACCCGAGGTTAGACTGAGTTGTGGCGTAAGACTGCCCGGAACCAACCGGCAACAGGCAGCCACAACAATACCTGTCTAATGTGAGAGGTCAGGGCCTTAATAAGACAATTAAGGCTGAGTCAGGATTGTTAGGATTAAGTGAACTAAAGACTTAATCAAAATGGAACATGCTAAACTAAACGGACTGGTGGGGGTTAGGTTAGAAAACACTTAACCAACTTAGCATGTTGGCTAGAGATAGAAAACCTAGTAACGGGGGGACCCTTTTCAGCAGTAACCCTAGAAGGTGTATCAGGATACCCTGAAACTAGGCAGGGTGGGGCACGATTACTGGGCTGATTGTAAGAGGTCAAATCGACGGCGGTGGTGTAGCAGTGTAGGTTCTAACGGGGTGCGGGCGTGCACACACTCCGGCGCAGAAAAATAAGGCACTGGACACCAGTAGCATACCTGTGCACTCTAAGGTTGTGTCGGGTTGCCACTATGGGACTTGATACACCCCATAGTGGGACCAGCATAGGTAACTACAACATCGGGGGCCGTAAGACACATGTAACTATGCGAGTAGGAGCCGATCATCGTAGAATGGATCACATCACCCTGATTATGGGGTGCCAGTTGGAAACTAGTTTATATGGGTTCAGAGATTAACATGGGGTACGATAGTATATTCGACCCTAGACAACTTAACCAAGTTAGAGTGCTTTTCCACTTCTTCTTTATACTTATCATACCCAGTTCTTTATTCATAGACAAAATAGTACTAGACTTACTCAGGCTTTATGTTTGACTCTACTTTTCTTTCGTCTTCTTTTCTTCCGTCCCCCCCCCCCCCCAGGTCCACAGGGAGGGAACACAGCAGCTTGACCAACCTTAACATCCAGCTTGAAGAAGAGAAATGTATTGCTTGGACTTTCCTGTTTGAACTATGGCTTTGGACAATCCACTATGGGGACTTTTGCAGTTTAACTATGTTTATTTATGCTTCTTTAAATAATGTACTCAAGACAGATTATGAAAATGTTATGTTATGTTTTTGGAAAGGATGTAAGACAATCATGGTGATGTTTTGTAACACGTATTTGTTTTTATGAAATAAAAGTTTGTTGTTCTTCCGTTGTTTACAAATATGTGTTCTTGTATCTGTCTTGTATATCTGTGACTTGTACTTATAAACCTCCACCAAAATTAGGGCATTCCCTTTGAGAGTGACCCTAACGGAGGTGGGGTGTTACACTTGGTATCAGAGCATAGGTTTACCAGATAAGATAAAAAGTTTTGAAAAATTATTTTTAAAAAGGAAATTTAAAGAAGGATTTTTAAAAGAAAAATGTTATTTTATTTTAAAAAAGGCAAAGTCCACTCCCCAACGCCATAGGTACTATCTCTTATCCTTCGTTTTGAATCTATCCTTTTTGTTTCAGCATGTCCCAAGAACTTAACTTGCCGGAAGGGGTGCCAATACCTGGTTGGTTTAGACGGTTCTTAGAAGCAAGGGCCACTCAGCCAGGTCCTACCATTCCTCCTCCCCCAGCGGAAGGAAATCATCCAGCTGCAGCGGCACCTTTTCCTCCACCTCCTCCTCGGGGAAACACTTTTGCTAAGATATGCAAAGATTTTAAAGCTATGGGAGGAAGGGATTTCCATGGAACTGAGTCCTTCGTAGCAGCTAGAAATTGGCTGAAAGAAACGGAGGACCTATTCATCATCTTTGAGGTAGAAGATAGACAAAAAGTACAATTGGCAGTATGGCTATTGAAGGGTGAGGCTTCCTACTGGTGGGAAGTCACTAATGCTGAAAGACCAGTGGAGACGTGGGAGGACTTTAGGGCAAGGTTTGAGACTAAATTTCTCTTAGATGCGGAAAGAAGTTTGCAGTTGGAAAAATTCTTATTTCTTAAGCAAGGGGACAAGACAGTCAGAGAGTATGTGAATCAGTTCGATGAGCTGGCTAGGTTTGGGCTTGACCTAGTCAATACCCCGCACAAGAAGGCTCTCCGTTTCGTCAAAGGGTTGAATGAGCCATTACACAGTTTGGCCATGACCCATATACCCATGGGAGCCACGTATGAAAGATTGGTGCAAATGGCATTGCTGAATGAAGAGGATAAGAGCAAGAAGGAGACGAAGGCAGAAAGCTCTCAAGGGAAGAAAGAGGGTTTGCAACCTAAAAAGACAGACTTTAAGAAAGGCGGGAAAGGCAACAAAGAGAAGAGGAAGTGCAATTTCTGTGGCAAAGTGGGGCACTTAGTAAAGGACTGCAGGAAAAAGAAGGCCAAGGAGAATGGTGGGTGCTTTTCTTGCGGTGAGACAGGCCCTAGGGCTAAGGACTGCCCAAAGAAACGAGGACAAGGGCAGAGGGCTGGATCCACCCCAGGGGCACTGGTTCATGTGCTGGAAGCGCCACCTCTGCAACAACGAGGTATAAATACTTCTGTAGAAAGCATAGTTTATCTTTATGATCACCCCGTTCGCACTTTGTTTGATTCTGGCGCATCACACTCCTTTATCTCGTCTGCTTTAGTAGAATCTCTGCACCTAAAAACTAGTATGGTAGAGGACCCCTTAATTGTTTCAAACCCAATTGGGGGCCCAGCTCATTTGTCTATGATCTGTGTGGGATTGAAAATTTCTATTCTAAGTGTAGAATTTCAATGTAGTGCCTTTGTTTTGGGCTTTTCGGGGTATGGTTTGATTTTGGGTATGGATTGGCTATCCAGTAATGGGGCCATCCTTGATTGTGAGAAAAGGGTTGTTAGGCTCCTAACCCAGCTCGGTAATACTTTGGAAATTTCTTGTAATCCCTCGTATGCGGTTATGCTTAGTTATCTTGAATCGCTAGATGCCTCTGTTGAAAATTTGCAATCAGTTGGAGTGGTCCGGGAATATCCGGATGTCTTCGAAGAGGTGAAGGGCTTGCCTCCGAAGCGGGAAGTAGACTTCCGCATATATCTTGTAGATAATGCAAAGCCCGTTGCGTTGCCCGTTAGACACATGGCTCCACGAGAAAGGAAAGAGCTCAGTAAACAGATTAAAGAGCTTCTAGAAAAGGGGTTCATTAGGAGGAGCATTTCAGAATGGGGCGCTCCAGTGGTGTTCGCTACAAAGGCGGATGGTTCACTCCGTCTATGTGTTGACTATAGGGAGCTCAACAAGCTAACGAAAAAGAATAGGCACCCTCTCCCTAGAATTGACGATTTATTTGACCAGCTTGTAGGAGCGTCTGTTTTCTCCCAACTCGATTTAGCAACCGGTTTTCATCAGCTAAGGGTGGCTGAAGATAGCATCGATAAAACGACGTTCAGAACCCCAGACGGCTTCTTTGAATGGCTTGTCATGCCTTTCGGTTTGACAAATGCACCTGCTTACTTCGTGGACCTAATGAGTAGGGTATTTAGAGATTTCCTCAACAAATTCGTAGTGGTCTTCGTAGATGATATCCTTATCTTCTCAAAGAGTGAAGAGGAACATGCTCAGCACTTAAGGGCAATCATGGAAACTTTGCGAGTCCATCAACTAAAAGCCAAATTCTCCAAATGCCACTTTTGGAGAGAAGAGGTGAGGTTCCTTGGGCACATAGTATCCAAACAAGGGTTAGCAGTGGACCCTGCTAAGGTAGTGGCGGTACAGGATTGGAAGACACCAAGGAATGCAACTGAGGTCCGAAGCTTTCTAGGACTAGCGGGTTTCTATCGAAAATTCATAAGGGATTTTGCGAAAATCTCAGCTCCGCTCACGAAATTGACCAAGAAGAATCTAGTGTTCAATTGGGACATGGATTGCGAGTTTGCTTTCCAACGACTGAAAAGGGCTCTTACAACAGCCCCAGTTTTGACGCTGCCAGATGGGAGCAAGATGTTCACTGTTTATACGGATGCATGTGGAACAGGGCTAGGCGCCGTCTTAATGCAAGAAGGAAGGGTGGTAGCTTATGGCGGGAGGCAGTTGAAGGTGCACGAAAAGAACTACCCAACCCACGATCTTGAGTTAGCCGCCATCGTCTTTGCACTCAAGTCTTGGCGACACTATCTCCTAGTGAAATAGGTTCCAACTCATATTTTGGAAACAAGAATTAAGAAGCTACGAAAATTGTGAAGTTAAAGACGGACAAAGCATAATGGAGTTAAGCTCAAGAAATGCGATTTAGAAGATTGAAGACTAGAATCGTGCATCATATCTCTTCTTAAGAGTATATCTTTGATCCCTCTCTTCCTGTAGAGCTTACTTGCATGCTATCTTTTGTGTATATCCTCTCGGTCCCATTCTCAATCCAAATTTCTGTTGCAAACCTCATAGGGAGTATGACTCATCTGTTAGTAACACATGTTGGGGCTCGAGGGTGTTCATCGGTTTGACTAAAGTTTTCGGGTTTTATAGGATACAGATTGGTCTTAGGAAGGGACTCCCTTGTGACCTAAAAGGAGTCCATCATGCTTAGTTGCCTAGAATCATATACGGTGGTTGGGTTGATTAACTCTTTGGGTGTCAGTCTGATGTTGATTTCGGTCTTCGGGGCTGATGCTTAAAGAGTTCTTCTCCTAATCAATATATATGTGGCATAGGTTTTCAGTTTTGACATTGCCTAATGGGCACAAAGTTTTTACTTCGACTATACCTTTAGATAGGAACAATTGGGAAAATGGCCTATAGATTAGAGCTACCCGAGAAGTTGGCTGGAGTCCACAACGTTTTTCACATTTCACATCTCCGAAAATGTCTGCATGAGTCTGCTGAAGTGGTAGAGCCAAACATCCTCGAAGAGGCCGAAGTGGAACGCGAAGCAACCATAAGAAAAGTTCCAACACGCATATTAGGAACGAAAGTGAGGAAGCTACGCAACCGCGAAGTCAAGCTCGTCAAAGTTCAGTGGAGCGACGCCGAGGGAGACGCGACTTGGGAAACTGAAGCTAGAATCCGTACAGCCTACCCTTTTCTGTTCGAGGGTATATCCTTGATCCTTCCTTTTCCTTAAGTTGCGCTTTTATCTATCTTTTTAGGTATATTTCCTCGACCTTATCTTTTAGGTAGAATCTTTTTGGATGGAAACATGTAGTTGAAACATGTTATGTATGATGGTTGCAAGTGGTTGCAAGTGGTTGCTAGTGGTTGCTCGTGGTTGCATATACACACACAATCTAGGTTTTAGATCGGCTCAGTCACTTCATATTGCATATGCATATATGTCTGCTTTCATATGTGGTTGAACTTTAATGTGTTGTCATGTGGATGTTGCATTTGTATTGAATGATTGTGCACTCATGTAGAATCAAGAATAGGAAAATTTGCATACATAATGGATTCATAGCACTTACATAATTCACATTAAGGAGGTCAACTGAATCAGTAGACCGCCTGATTTTGCATTAGATAAGTTCATATACACACACTTCGCATATGATCATGAAGCATTAGAAGTCTTTTAAGGACAATGGATGCTCGTGTTTGATGGATGAGTAGATGGATGATTGGATGTTAGGATATACATTCCTCCTAACTTGAAGATTTCGGGTACGAAATCCTTTTAAGTGGGGGAGAATGTAACACCCCGCAAATTCTATAACTGTGAAATTAACAAATTAAAGTATAATTAATTTGAAATCAAAGAACTAAGGGAAACAGGATACGCCATTGCGTTCGTCTCGGAAAAATACGCGAAATAGAGTCCGAGTTTTCGAAAAACGGAGTCCGTATGAAGAAGATATGGCCTTCGGAAGTTTTTGAATTAAATTTAAAATTCAAACAGAATAAAATAAGCTCAGAAAACAAAAATGGGGCCCAATGGGCCAGGGCGGAAAAAGTCCCGCCTGACGCACCCAGGTCGACTGGGCTGTCGACCTGGTCTAACCAGGTCGACAGGCCTGTCGACAGGGCTGTCGACAGGGGTGTCGACCTGGTCCAGACCAGGTCGAGCCCAGTCTAACCCGGCTGGCCAATTCTCTTTGTGGTCGATTTTCTGTGGTCTGCTTTGTCACTAGGGCTAGGTGGCAAGTTTTAATTGGTCTCTCTATCGAATGAATGGCTACGATCAATCCAGGCAACATCAATGGTCCTAATCAGTTCCTAACCTCTATATAAACAACCCTAGACCAAACCCTAATCTATTCATTCAAAAATAAGAACATAGCCGCCATGTTGCTGAGGAACGACTAGGAGTAGCCACCAAATTGGAGAGAGGATTAGGAGGAAGATTCTAAAGCTTAAAGCAACCTAAACAAATCAATTCAACAAAGGAATTTGCGTCTTCAATCCCTAAATTAGAGAATTCATCACACCATTGTAAGTAGAGTATTACTTTGGTATGAATAAACAATTGTGTTGGTTTGTATGCTTGAATTGTGGCAATAAAGTAATTCATATTTGTGCGTTCCTATCAATTTGAAATATTATATACGTTTGGATATTTATGAATTATGTTATTCATTATAAAGAACTACATGCGGTAGTTCTATGCAAGTATACGTTTGGAATATTTCGCAAATTATGTAATCCATGTTGAAGCTACATGTATGTAGTTGATTTAAATTTATGCAAGTTTGGGGTTTTGCTACTATGCCATCATGATGTATATTTTTGTGCATAAATCATTTTGTAAGTAATTAGAACAAGTTTGGTTATTATAATCCATAGGAAATTATGTTGAGAATTTGGCATCATGTATTAAGCCATGCTTTTGTACTAGAAAACCTATTTGCAAACTTATGAATATGGCTAGGCTATGAATGATATTTGGCATAATTGAAATCCATGATTAAGTCTATCTTGTTTACAAGAATTATATGATGACATATGTGGTACATGGCTAGGTTAGGTTCAAAAAGTCCCTTTTGTAAGTTTACATGACTAAAGTAAGAATCATGATTTCATGTTAGAAATATTTATGCCATGAACAAATTTAACTATACTTATGCCATGCTTATGTTTGACATTATGCCATGTTTATGCTAGAAGTATTTATGCCATGCTTATGTTTGACATTATGCTATGCTTATGCTAGAAATATTTATGCCATGCTTATGTTTGACATTATGCCTAAATAAAAATATAGGTTCATGTGTCAATAATGATATCTCAATTACAAGTTCACATGCTTTGATTCATGTCACCTATGTTTTATGACCAAAGTATATGTCACTACTATGCAAGTACACCAGTTTCTATTTTGTATTCCCAACGTCATATTGCAAGTTCATACGCTCACCTTCCCCTTTTTGTGTATGTAATCACGCCATAAGCCTCCCCCTTTACGCATGGCTAAAAGTTGGGCTTTAAAAGGCTAAGCCCAATATATATATTATAAACGGACGTGTTAAACGGGGGAAAATAACGTTGGGTTAAAATTAATTAATGAATGAAAATATAAAATAGAAGGGCCCAAATTCAAGTATGGGTTGGGCCCATGATTGGTGTAACCTTTACACCATTAACTTAATAATGGGCCGCAAATATTTACATATAAGAAATAAAGAAGAATGACAAGATATGTAAATATAGAACATACGATGTGTTTAACCCGAGGTTGGATTGAGTTGTGATGTAAACCTGCCCGGAACCGCCCGGCTGTCCAGTAGTCACAACAATACCTATCCAATGTGGGAGGTTAAACATGGAGCCCAATAAGGACCCGAGGTTAGACTGAGTTGTGGCGTAAGACTGCCCGGAACCAACCGGCAACAGGCAGCCACAACAATACCTGTCTAATGTGAGAGGTCAGGGCCTTAATAAGACAATTAAGGCTGAGTCAGGATTGTTAGGATTAAGTGAACTAAAGACTTAATCAAAATGGAACATGCTAAACTAAACGGACTGGTGGGGGTTAGGTTAGAAAACACTTAACCAACTTAGCATGTTGGCTAGAGATAGAAAACCTAGTAACGGGGGGACCCTTTTCAGCAGTAACCCTAGAAGGTGTATCAGGATACCCAGAAACTAGGCAGGGTGGGGCACGATTACTGGGCTGATTTTAAGAGGTCAAATCGACGGCGGTGGTGTAGCAGTGTAGGTTCTAACGGGGTGCGGGCGTGCACACACTCCGGCGCAGAAAAATAAGGCACTGGACACCAGTAGCATACCTGTGCACTCTAAGGTTGTGTCGGGTTGCCACTATGGGACTTGATACACCCCATAGTGGGACCAGCATAGGTAACTACAACATCGGGGGCCGTAAGACACATGTAACTATGCGAGTAGGAGCCGATCATCGTAGAATGGATCACATCACCCTGATTATGGGGTGCCAGTTGGAAACTAGTTTATATGGGTTCAGAGATTAACATGGGGTACGATAGTATATTCGACCCTAGACAACTTAACCAAGTTAGAGTGCTTTTCCACTTCTTCTTTATACTTATCATACCCAGTTCTTTATTCATAGACAAAATAGTACTAGACTTACTCAGGCTTTATGTCTGACTCTACTTTTCTTTCGTCTTCTTTTCTTCCGTTCCCCCCCCCCTCCCAGGTCCACAGGGAGGGAACACAGCAACTTGACCAACCTTAACATCCAGCTTGAAGAAGAGAAATGTATTGCTTGGACTTTCCTGTTTGAACTATGGCTTTGGACAATCCACTATGGGGACTTTTGCAGTTTATCTATGTTTATTTATGCTTCTTTAAATAATGTACTCAAGACAGATTATGAAAATGTTATGTTATGTTTTTGGAAAGGATGTAAGACAATCATGGTGATGTTTTGTAACACATATTTGTTTTTATGAAATAAAAGTTTGTTGTTCTTCCGCTGTTTACAAATATGTGTTCTTGTATCTGTCTTGTATATCTGTGACTTGTACTTATAAACCTCCACCAAAATTAGGGCATTCCCTTTGAGAGTGACCCTAACGGAGGTGGGGTGTTACATTCTCCCTCCGGAAGCTTTGTTGATGTAGCTTCTCCCTCCAGAAGCTTTTCTGATATCTTTCATCAAAGGTACATTCCATACCTTTCATAGAAGCATTAAGTATATCAATACAATGTGTTTGACAAAGTTCATGGAATTCTGAAATAGGGGAGATAAGATTTAGAAGAATCTTATTTGATCTGAGCTATGATGAGAGTTTAATCATTCCGTTGCTGCATATTTGTATGAAGACCGAAGCTTGTCTTTTATTGATAACTTTGTTGTGTATTCATGTATTGTGTTTCTTTAAGTGCTTCCATTTGACCTTTTGTTCCCTCTCATGGGATGAGATATAAACAAAAAGTGCTCCATTTGAGCTTTTGTTATATGCATGAGCCTAAACACGGTTTGGTTTTCACCTGTAATAGGACTTGAACTTACATTAATATTTGTTTGATTATAAGCAAAATGATAAAGTTAAACGAATAATAAAAGTAATCTTTTGAGATAAGAGGCATATCGTTAACTTTCCATTTCTATGTTGTGTTGTCTCTGATCATCTTTCCCATTGAGTTTATTTTGAATTTCTCAAATGAGCTTTCTTTTCTTTTTGGCTTGATGTATCTTTATAAATCTCCAATAATGTTTGGTTTTGTGTCCTTTTGTCTTGTGATAAGAGTAATAGTCTTTCCTTTTGTTCGATTTTGTAGAACCATCTGCAAGGTGATTGGAACCAGACCCTTCCTCTTGTTCTTGCTTCAAGCTTTTCCTTGCGTTAAGTATTTCGTCCATAAGAATGAATTTATTAGCTCTGGAATATAAATCATTCAAGCTTTCACATTCGTTTAAGATAAGCTACTTCCAAAAGGGGGATGGTACAAGTGAACCCGACCGTACAGGTCTTAGCTTCTCTCTGTCCGTTGCCCCTTTCGTTTTGAGTGAATTATTATGAGACCTCTTTAGATAGAAGTTAAGGTACTCCTCCGGTCTTTGCTTAATTCTGGCCAAACCATAAATGCTACTTGCTGAATCCTTTTGCATATGGAATTGCATGCTAAATTAATTGCTTCTAGGATATGATGAGAGGGCCATGATAATGCTTGCGCCATTTAAGGTCCCCTCCACGAAGAGTTGTCATGAAGACCTTGCATCGAAGGGCTTCAGAAGCTTTATATGTATCCATGTAATTCTAGAACATGGCAAGGTATTCTTCAGGGTCTGTAGTCCCATCATACGCAAGTTTGTGCTCTTTTATACCATATGGAACCTTCGCCATCATTATCTCTTTGGGGAAGGGGATTCCTTGTAGCTTCCTATCTACTATCCATGTTAGGCTTTTCTTTTCTTCTAAACTAACCGCCTCCTTTGATGCTTGGTTGTTTCTACATGAGATTGGGATGTTATGTAGATTTGATGAAGACTCGATTTGATTATAAAGTTTGTGAGGTGCTATGATCCTTGATTCCACTATATAAGCTTCTGCTTCAAAGGACCTTCAGACCAAGTCTGCTTCAATAAATACCGTAGTGATACCAATTTTCGTAGCCAAGTGTAATATTTCCAACTCTTCTTTTGTTAAAGTTGAAGATCCTCTAGTCTCTAGTTGCTATTTTGATGTTGTTTTCTGGAATGGACGACGCGTTGAATCCCTCTTTACCACTTTTCCCTAATTGAATCATACTTTAATTGATTTACAAAGTAACTTGGTATTCAGAAGCTTCTTGTTAAGATTCCTTCTATTATCTTGCTTCTTCAAATCTTTGTCCAAACCAGGACGGAATAACACAATTAGAAATGTGGCGATACTATCCAAAAGGTTAAAGGTAGAAAAAGGAACGGAGGTTCAAGCCCTCCCTCTAGCGCCAAAATGTTAACGATATTTTTCGTTAATGACAGAGATTGATCTATGGAGATGGACCTAAGGGGAAAATGGGATTATTTAGTTCCCACAAGCTTGAGTTAGTTCACCCTTTCCCAGATATCAAGGTCTTAAGCCTGAAGATTAGTTACTCTTCCCTCAAGGGGTGAGTATCAGGCTTTTTCCACTCTGTAACGATACAGATTTCGCTCAGACCTAATCGATCGCAAAATCGACCAAGACCATTCGAATCCCGCATACGCTAACTTTGGGCATACAACACATCAGAAAAAATAACATGAGACTTTTGTAAACATCATAATAATGTTACATCAGAGTACAGAATATATCAGAGTATACTGAAAAATAATACTACGGCGGAAGATTAATTTTACAATAAACTTAATAAAATGCAGCGGAACCAATAAACTAACACAACAGAACCCTATCAAAGCTCTCGACGCAGCTTTAAGCTTCAATCAAGAATCCTGCTCAATAAATAAATATCTAAAAAACAAACCACTAGACTACCAGTGTGTAAATAGGGGCACCCGAGTTTGCAAGTGAAACAAACTACAAGTCAGTTATGATACTGGTATGAGAAATCTTACTTAACTTATCTAATAATAAGGATAATCACAAGACCATGCCGCTAACGCAGAACGGTTTTACTCTGTTGGATTGCCAGTGCATAAATAAAGAAAATCTTTTAAAACAATGCAATGCTTTTTAGAAAAATGAAACCATTATAAGACTTAAGTCCCATCACACAATGCAACACAAACCGAAGGATAGAGTTTTACCTTATAATAGTCAAATATGCTGATACGAATAAAAATCATTTGATATTATTATTAGTGTCTAGTCAGTTTAAATTATTTTCAATGTAAATGTATCAATCCTAGACGGCATAGCTACCATATATTATGTCGCCATATATAGGTTTACAACCAAATTCGTAATGTCCTATTGGAAGTTGGGTTTCCATCATGAGTCGAGGCTATGAATTATCCTCACCGATTTCGAGACACTCTAGCAAATGCCTTAGGACTCAAACGCTGGCGAGCCCTGGTTAGCGGTAGGGACAGTCCACACATACTTTAGTGGATTGGTTATTCCTAAACAATACGTTTCTCGGTCCTATAGGACCTATCACTTGGCTAGTAGCGACCAATATCCGAGGGCCCTCACAATCCATCATCCACATAAGTAAAAATGTCTGGACTCCATACCATGACACCTCTTCTAGCTAGAAAGAAACGCAAGTCCTCCCTACGGTCGTCGTTCCGTTTTGACTCATACCGGGGTGTGAGGCTCGCAAAGTAATACTATACACAAAGCTATGCTCAACAAAACTGTGCTTTGATCATCAACCACAAGGCTCTGCTTTTCAACAAAAGCCTTGATCATTTGCATCTTAGCATGCCACATTGATAATCCACGCCATGCGACTGATGCCTATCAATATAAAACCTCTAAGCTCGTACGTCTCAGAGAAGGGTGTTAAGCAAGAGAATAAATTCTTGTCTACCAAACAGATATATATTTAATAAAAATCAATTCACATAGAATGAAATCCAATGTCAGACACACATCCATTTACAAGTCCGTTCTGGGTCTGAACGAAACTGGAGACACCTTATTCCTCGCCCCGTATGTCCAATACAGAAGAGAGGTTCTCACATATCTGGACAATCAAAAAGTATGTCCAGATAACTACCACATTAACCCTTTACTGGAAGCTACCAAATTCAGGGCATCAGTAGTCGTCCATTCGATGTGAAGATCGCTAGTCTTCAACCACCATCTTCAATGCTTCGACTTTAAATCGTCATGTAATTATTTGTAATGAGTTTCAACTCATTCTTTTCAAATAATTCTTGAATATATATAATTCAAATCATTTCATATCATTAATATTATTTTATAACAATTTATCGTTATTTTTATTTATATAAAAATAGCCCATTTAATTCGAACGACGCTTCATGTCATTACGCGGCCCTGGGCTGTTTTTATCCAAATTTGAATTACACATTTCTCGAAATATAACATTGGATCTTAATAAATTTAATATTGTTGGAAAGATCTTTCCAACGCGAACCCAACGGTTCCAGTTTTAGGAAAATCCAACGGTCGGATCTTTCAGTTTAATCGTTTAAAGTTACGATTCAAAAACGCGAACTACCGCGCGCGATTCGTTTTATTTAAATTTATATTTATATATATATTATATATATATAATTCGTTCGACGATTATAACTAACATGTTAAAAATAATGTTTTAATCAAACAAGATCATATTCTAACATATGATTCTTTTATTCCAATTTAACATGATAAAAATGTCATTTTTAATGACAAAACGTATTTTACATAAAATCCTTTTTATTCTAGTCTATGATGTTGAAAGTTACATTTTAATGAACAAATCAGATATTAACATGTAATTATTTTTCTACTATGCTAACATGTAAATGATTAAATTTTAATAAACCAAAAAAATGTAATTCTATTTATCTACACAAACATGTTAAAAGTAACATTTTTAATGATAAGACCTATTTCAACATGTAATTCCTTTTATCTAAACAAACATGTTAAAAGTAACATTTTTAATGGTAAGACCTATTTTAACGTGTAATTCTTTTTCTTCTAATTAGCATGTCAAAAATGATGTTTTAACTAACAAATACAATTTAACATGAAATCTTTTTTTATTCTAACAAGCATGCATTGGTTTTTCTACTTTACTAACATGCAAATAACATTTTGATTAACAAAATTCCTTTAATGAATCAAGCACACAATAAAAATATAATTTTTATTGTCTAATCTTTTTTATTTAAAAACATGATTCTTTTTAATGAATCAAACATGCATTAAAAATGTAATTTTTTATTGTCTAATCTTTTTTATTTAAAACATGATTCTTTTTAATGAATCACACATACATTAAAAATGTAATTTTTAATGTATAAACATTTTATTTAAAACATATTTCCTTTTTAATGAATTTAACATATGCTAAAAATGTAATTTTTAATGTCAAAACATTTTCTCTAAAAAATAATTCTTTTTTTATAATGAACCAAACATACATTAAAAATGTTATTTTTAATGTATAAACATTTTCCCTAAAACATGATTCTTTTTTAATGCATCTAACATACACTAAAAATGTTATTTTTAATGTCTAAACATTTTCTCTAAAACATGATTCTTTTTTTATAATGAATCTAACCTACATTAAAAATGCTATTTTTAATGTCTAATCATTTTCTCTAAAACATGTTTCTTTTTGATAAATCTAACATACATTGAAAATGCTATTTTTAATGTCTAAACATTTTCTCTAAAACAAGTTTCTTTTTTAATGAATCTAACATACATTAAAAATGCTATTTTTAATGTCTAAACATTTTCTCTAAAACATATTTCTTTTTTAATGAATCTAACATACATTGAAAATGATATTTTTAATATTAAACATTTTCTCTAAAACATGTTTCTTTTTTAATAAATCTAATATATATTGAAAATGCTATTTTTAATATCTAAACATTTTTAGTGAACAAATCATTTTGAACATATGCAATTCTTTTAATCTACATTTACATGTAAAAAGTTACATTTTTAATGACAAATTGTACTTTAACCCATGATCATTTTTATTGAATCAATAATACGATAAAGATGTAATTTTTAATGTTAACATATTTTATTCAAAACAATGAATATATTGTTTATTCATGCATACAACAAAAAATGTGATTTTTATTGTATAAACATTTTCTTTTCAAACAATGAATATTTTGTTTATTCATACATAAAATAAAAAGGAGATTTTACTGAATAAACATTTTTTATTCAAATGAATATTTTATCTACATATATACAATAAAAATATGTTTTTTATTGTATAAACAAATTTTAAATCTACATAATTCAATCTAATCAATTCATCGCAACTGAAATCAATCAACCAATTCATATATCATACATCACACATATGAATTTTAATAGCGTACATATATAAATTTCATCGCAATCACAATTAATTTTAATTTTAAATTTAGAAATCTTACACTGTTTTTACTCCTTTTGAATTTGTAGCTAGCTCCATTTCTGTTCTGTTTTGTTCCATATTGTAGATATTGATTTTTCGGTTCCAATGGAACTGAGTTTGCTGAATTTCGACATTTTATGGCCTAGATATTAATTTTCCAAGATTTAAACAATTACACAATCATTAATTAATATAATTAATTATTAATTAATCCTAATCTAATTACCCACCCTACTCTATTTCTTCCCGTCGTTCAGGAATTTCACGCGATATCCATCTTCATCCCAAACCTCGACCTGCGCGGGCTTCCCCAAGCATTCTGACGCCGATCAAATGTCATCACCACGAAGCCCCATCCATGCGCCTCCTCCACCGTGAATTTCATGGAACCCGGTCCACATCTCAGCCTCGAAATCCGCCCCAAACGAGCCCACTTCGAGCAGCAAAAACGAGATCCTTCCTGCATGAGAACATATCATCACCGTATTTATTTAAAGTTCATAGAAATCTCTCCTATATTTACTTTGAAACCTTATGCTAATTCAAAATGGTTTCAGAATAATTAAAGGGAGAAATTTCGTCAATCTCATTGTAACACCCCACCTCCGCTAGGGTCACTCACAAAGGGAATGCACTAGTTTTGGAGAGGTATTATCGAGATAACATCACAGAATTATCACAAGACAGAACATAAATAAATAATTAAGTAAACAGCGGAAGAATTTATGAGCAAAACAGAACTTCATTTCATTCCATGTCTTTTACAAACATTTCAAATAACTTCATTACAACTATCTTGTAATATTAGCCAAAGAAGCAATAACTTAAAAACAGGAAAACAGCTTATTCCCCAAGTGCAGTAAAATGAAGCAGCCATAGCAAACCGTACATGCTGAGCCAAAGCAAGTGATATCCAAGCTAAGAGCTAGTGTTTCCTCCCTGAGAACCTGGGGGGGGAAACGAAAGAAAAAGAGGCAAAAGGAAAAAGGGTCAGTCATAAAGACTGAGTAAGTCCTAGTGACTTTCAGTGTAAAAACGGTTAAAACAACCTGTCATGTATGAACTGGAACTAAACTTAAGAATGGTGTCAAGGTGAACAAGATAGACTAAGGTGATCAGGATAAGTCAAGACAAGTCAAGAAAAGCATCACGTGTTCAAGATTCGTTGCATTGACTGTACTAGTATACTAAGCCCATGTCACAAGTTAATCACGAAGTAAATCCCACGGCCCAATATCATGAAATGACCCTGAAACGGGGTCTGACCCAGGTACGGGGTCCTACGAAGCGATTATCTAGTCGATCGGCTCCCTACAAGTTCTAGCTCGTCAAGTGTCTGTGTCATATGGTTAATCACGAATGTAGTCACCTGTGCTGGGTCCACCTTCGGGTGTATCAGCCCTAGGGTGTCAACCCCTGACACGATTCAAGATGCACAGATAAATCTACGGATACCCAGTGCCTGCCCCGGAATATGTGCACGACCGTAGCCCACCGAACCTGCACCGGCGTACCCCACTGCCGTCGTTCACCTCTTACAATCAGCCCAGTAATCGTGCCCCACCCGGCCTAGCCCCAGGGTACCTTGATACATCTAGAGGGTTACTGCTGAAAGGGGTCGTGTCTAGGGTTTCGCCTAACAGATTAGGTCATGTAATTCGTGACCTAACCCGCCTAATCGATTAAGTCATGTAATTCGTGACCTAATCCTTTTCCAGTCTAGTCATGTCAAGATGGTTAAGTATGTCATTTAAATTCGTGACTTAACCCGCCAACGTGTCATGTCAAGTTGGCTAAGTGTTGTCGTTTCAAGTTCATGACTTAGCCCTACAAATCATGTTCAAGTTGGTTAAGTTATCTTTTCATGTTCATGACTTAACCCTAATTGGCATTAATTGATTTGTTAATGCACTGAACCACTCACATTGGATCCTATTGTTCATAGCCACTGGATTTGCCGGGCGGTTCCGGGCAGGTTTACGCTACGAACTCAACCCAACCTCGGGTTTCAAGCGCGATGTGACCAACTACCCACATCGGATCCTATTGTTTGTAGCAACTGGATTTGCCGGGCGGTTCCGAGCAGATTTACACTACAAACTCAACCCAACCTCGAGTTGGCCACTTTCTTGTTTTCTAAAGTCATGCCCATGCTTTTACCAGATTCGTGCTATTTTCATAGCATGTTCATATGCCAATTTCGTGCCCATCTAAGGCATGTTTCAAGTCAAGTTATGGCACGTTCAAGTCGAGTTTTCGTGCCATATTTCATGTTCTACTTATGCCAAATTTCACGGTTTATGATTATAACCAATTCAGGTTTTGCCTATTCTACCCAATCGTATCCCCAACGTATATAAACGTACATCGTTCACAAGCATAAACAATTCAAGAGATAGAGGGGAATAACACCGGACATGTGATAGGCATACGTGACAATTCCAACATTACTTGCATAATAAACAGGCTATAACATATCACATAGTTTCAATACTAGCATGATGATAACTTGGCATAGTAATGGTTCCAACTTAGTTCAACATGATGAATTCAACTTTACATCTTAGGCATAATAATCATTTCGGACATAATAATAATTTTATTACAATCATGAAACATTAAAGGCATAGTAATTCTAATAGGCATAGTGGATTCCAATTTAGTATTTTTAGCATAATGATTCTCATCTAGCATTATAAACATAATGATTCCAACTTTTCCTCATGATCTAGCAATTCCCAATTTGTCATTAACATGATAGGTATATTAACATCACATGCATAGTTTCATTAACATCATAGACATGGTTTAATTAGCATCATAGGCATGGTTTAATCCACATGAGGATTTCAATGAACATAATGATTCCATGGACATGTATTTGTTCAACTTGCAATAAGATTAAGCCCAAGTGATTCATAACAACATCAACATCATGATAAATTTAACTTGCAACATTAACATAGCAATATTCCCAAATTTTGATTCAAGGTTAAACAATATAAACATGGATTAATAATAGTTCCTAAATCCGGTTTCAATTCATAGCATGTCCATGTTATTTCAGCGTTTTTGCCTAAAAAGTGACATAGAACTTACAATATGAAGCAAGTAATCCAAATCAAAATTTCAAATCAAATAGCCCCAAATCCGTTGTCTAAAGCGTTGTAGTTGTTGTAGCTTCTAGTTGTAGCCTTCAAGAATCATCCTTCGTCTTCTATAATTTTGTTCTTTGTATTTTTAATTTAGAGTTCTAGGTTTAATGGCGGCTGCATGAGTGCTAAAATGAAATAGTATGATTTAGGCTAGGTCTTAGGGTCTTTTTATAGTTGTAGGTAATTGATTTCAGCCTTTAGATTAACCCTAGAATAGGTCTGAGCTATCCAAAATCGTCACAAGCCCCCAAAACAAGACCCAGGAGCCAAAACAGGTGCGCCAGGCCGACCAGGGAGGTCGGCCCCCAGGTCGACACCCAGGTCGACTCCCCAGTCGACCTAGGGGGAGGTCGACCCCCAGGTCGACTCTAGTGTCGACCTGGTTGGGGGGGAGGTCGACCCTTGTGTCGACCCCCCTATTGACCTGTCTGGGCGGGATTTTTCCCGCCTACCCTGAATTCTGAAAATTTGAATCTGTTTTTGAATTTGAATTTTTCGTGAAACTTTGCGAGGCCATATCTTGATCATACGGACTCCGATTTACGAAATTTCGGACTTTATTTCTTGTATTTTTCCGAGACGAACGCAATGGCGCAACCCGTTTTCCCTGATTCAGATTTTAACATTTAATTCTGCCTTGATTCTTGTCTTAACATGTTGTTAAAATTCGGGTTGTTACACTCATCCACTAAAACGAAATGGCGGCTGAGAAAGGGGATGACCATGGCCCTTTTTGACTTAGGGTTTAGTATATTAGGGTTTTTATGTATTAATAATTATTTAATTCTTTAACACTAAAAAGGCCCATTAATTCATACTAGCCACTAGACCATAATGGCCATTTGGTAACCCTTTTTACTTCAATTGCCAACACTTATTTGCGTTGCAAGGTAATAAAAATAATATGTGTTGCTATGTTAAAAAAGTGTTGTAAAAAATGCATAATAATAAACATTTTATTGCCAATGCTTATTAGGGTTTTTAAGGGTGGGTTCGGGGAGTAAAAACGTAAACTCAGCAGCGTAACCCTATTTCCCCTTTCACGTTGCTTTCTCCCAATGCATTCACAATATCGCTTGCCTAAATCAGTAATCCCAAGTGAAGAAAGAAAAAAAAACATCCAAGTATGGCGCTAATCTGGTTTTAGGGACGGCTTCAGGTTTCAACTCGCTTTCGCATTCGATTTTGGGGATTTTGTTCGATTTGTGCTCGCATTCGCTCGCATTCAGGTACAAATTTAATTCTCGTCTTTATCGATTTGTGAAACCGAGTGCTGCGATTCAATTTACTATGATTTTTGTTGTATGAATACATATTTGGAGTTCATTCAAACTGATTACTGACAAAAATCATTCGATTAATTATGGATAATAATATGTTTTTCAAAGTTTATTGACATCCTAATAAAACATGGATCGGTTTAATATATAAAAATGTAGACCAATTGCATAAGTAGTATAACGTAAGTTGTTACATACTTGATTATTATTTTAAACTATAAAGAATAGAGTTTTTAGTATATAAAATTGTCGTTGAATATCAATTTCATGGTTGGGTACTTTTTACTCTTAACATCTGGTGTTATAGATATCATAACACAACGTTAGTTCATATATTCATAACTGTTGGTTACTTAATTGTGAAGATGTCACATGCCAAGGAGATCGTTCTCAAACTGTATTCACAACACTAGTCATTTGAAATGATACCGTAGTTGTAATATCGAGATCTTTAGGAAATGGTTTGAAAATTAAAATCCACAAAAGTAAGTTAAGAGAGCCCTCCGTTATTTCTCCCTAAGTTTTGATGAGAAACACAAGTTTATTTAAAATTTTCACAAAGTAGGGTATAAATATATTCATTTTAAAGAGTCAATTAAGAACGACTGAAATTCAAAACTATCTATTGACCGGTGAGTGTAAATGTCTATTAATTCACTTAATATCTCTTTTGAGATTTGATGTTTCAGTGTTACTTTTCAGGCCGCTATACACAAATCTTTTGTTGCAGCTGTTCCAATGATGCATAATATCAAGGCACCTTATATTGCAACTTGGAATCAAAATTCAAATGCAAACGTTTTACAACCATTAAATGGTTTGGATAGCCATTTATGAACAAATAGACCTAACCCAATCGGCTTATATATCAAAGGCTAATTTTATTTAAACACATAAAGTTACTTAGCAGTCCCCAACCGACCCAATTTAGCTCATTTATTAGATGTTTTGAACCAACCCACTTGCATAGCAAATAAAACAAACCCATCCAAATTGACCTATTTTTTTTTCAAGTGGTTACAGAAATTGACAAGAATTCTTAGTATTCATGATTTTGAATATTCAAAAAAATTCAGAACTTTGAACTTTTTAGATTTCAAAAATTTTGAAAATAAAAAATTCATTGTTTTAAGAAATTCAAATTTTCAAACGTTTTTAACATTTAAAATTTTCAAAATCTATATATTTTAGACTTAGAAATTTTCAAAAATTCAAAAATTGAAAGGTATATTTGAAAAACTTAAAAATATTATGGAAGCTTTATCTGTCGATTTGCAAACCCATGCAAAAGGGATATAGGTAACAAGTTTGTAGAAATGAGTGCAAGTAAAGTTTTATGTATCTTCCTCGAAACATGGATGCAAATGCAACGCATGTATGTGTCATTCGTCCATGGAACTGAGGCTCCAAATTGTTTGCTGTATTTTTTCCAAATGTGGCACATGTGCAATGGTAAAAACTTGATACATTTAGCATATTTGTCTTTAATACTTTATGGTTAAATTAGAACAGAATATTAAGGGGCCTTATGCATAAAAAGCACTGTATGTGATGCATATTTATAACTTTGTCTCAAAATAAAGTTTTAAGTATTTTTTTCACTTATATAAAAGTATTTTTTATACTGTGAATTGATTTATTTTGCATAAGATGGGATGCACCTCATGATAATAGTGAAATGAAATGTTATGGACGATAATGGAAACCTTAAAGCTTAGCGTAGAAAACAAAAATAAAAAAGGGTATGAAGGTTAGAATGTCATACTCCATTAGTCCATAAAATCCAAATTCCAGATCAATAACTTGTGTAGACTCAGAAATTAACAAGACATACCAGCACTAAGAATGCTTTTCAGTTTACACTCTTAAATCAATACCGACATTTCAGTTTACAAGAATGCTAGACAATTTTATTTTTTTCTGTCAAATTGTCAAAAATAGAAAACGAAAAAAATAAGAGAGTGGTTTGGGGGGGTGTAATTTGAAGTGTTCTTACTTTTGTGGACTTTTATTTTCAGACCACCTCCAAAAACTGTTACAACCACTGCAATCTTTTGCATGATTTCAGTATCCTGGGCACGTGACATTTTCACCACTAAGCAATCAACTATTATAAATATATGAGCTCATGTTGCATTATGTTATATATGTCGTTGGATGTCAATGTAAAAAGTAAGCGTAAAATGTAACCAACCATGAACATCAGATTCAAATAGTGACGTATGCTACAAACTCTACTTTATGTATGATAAAATATAAATAACAATACTAAGTATCCTATTTAGCTAATAGAAACGGGTGCATATTTCTTTACAGCTGCAGTAAACTTTATGTGTGATGATGGTGGTGTGAAATTGATTTTGATTGTGAATGATTTATTGTGGTTGCAACAAAATTGATTGTGTTTGTGGTAAATTCATTGTGTTGTGAAAATGAATTGTATTGTGGAAATCATTGAAAGTAAATTGTTGTTATGCTGCAAGGCTTAGGTTAGCAGAGGAGCCGTGCTCAGACACTGTGCCGGTGCTAAATACCCTGCCGTTGTAATGCCTAAATTTTCTGAAATGAACTGTATAAAATATTCATGTGTTGAATAAATTCTTTGAAAAATAAAAACATCATTTTTATTGTATGTATGAACCACTAAAAATATTCATGTGCTGAATAAATTGTTTGAACAATAAAAACATCATTTTTATTGTATGTATGAACTGCTAAAAATATTCATATGTTGAAGAAATTCTTTGAACAGTAGAAACATCATTTTCATTGTATGCATGAACCGCTAAAAATATTCATGTGTTGTATAAATTCTTTGAACAATAAAAACATCATTTTTATTATATGTATGAACCAGTAAAAATATTTATGTGTTGAATAAATTCTTTGAACAATAAAAACATCATTTTTATTGTATGTATGAACCACTAAAAATATTCATGTGTTGAAATAAATATTGGATTGATAAAAAAATTATTTTTAACATGTAAATGAACAATTTAAAATATTCATGTGTTGAAATAAATATTGGATTGATAAAAATATTATTTTTGACATGTATATGAAGTGTTAAAAATAACCATGTATATGAAGTGTTAAAAATATTATGTTTTTTATCATTATCAAAATTTTGAAAATTTATCATTTTTCAAAATTTTAAGGCATTTATGTCTAGCTCAAATTAAAGTATTTATTCTATATTTTTCTTTGATATGTCCAAAAGGTAAATTTTGAAATTAATGTCTAATTCAAGTTCGAGAGAGTGGATTAAAAGTCCATACATAAATACTGAAGAATGTAAGCAAGGCGTTCGAGAATTCATTAGTTTTATGAAGAATCACTCATCTCGCGATGTTGAAATTTGCAGCTACCCTTGCATTAAGTGCAAGAACTCTAAAAAATTCTCACTGGAAAGCATAGAGAAACACTTAATCATTCATGGTATGATTAATACATATAATAGGTGGTTTTTCCATGGAGAGATGAGTAACAATAACACAGGGATGAATCATACAAAAAAAATATTATTTCAGATCCTCATATCCAAGATCAAATTCAAACCGACCATTGTGTAGAGAGGGCTCTTAGAATTCTCAAAGACGATGCTTTTGGAGTGCATAATATGCCACAAGCTAGTGGTGAAGAGGAATTTCAATAGACAAATACAGACAATTATCATTCTTACTTTGGAGAGAAGCACAAAAAAATACGTAGACAAAGCAAATGAAAAACTTTATTCTTCTTGCGAAGAGGGGATTACAACGTTTGGTGTAATTGTTGAGCTTCATAACCTTAAAAAAGAATTTAACTGGTCAGGAAATAGTGTGACCGAGTTGTTGAAGCGATTAAAACGTTGGCTTCCAAAAGAAAATAATTTACTTGACAAGTATCCCACGATGAAGAAAATAATAAAGGATTTGGCAATGGAGGTGAAGCATATACATGCTTGTGTCAATGATTGTATATTATTTTGGAAAGAAAATGTTGATGCAAAAGAATGTCCTATGTGCCATAAAACGAGGTATAAAACTAAAAAAAATTAACAGTGTTAGGGGAGGTCAAATTAACGAAAGAACCAAGAAAAGTTTTAAGAAACTTTCCTATAAGTCCAAGATTAAGTAGATTGTACACTATACCATGGATGGCTCGTAAAATGCAATGGCACAAGAAATCTACACCATCTTGGAATTCCATGCGGCATCCTATAGATTCAGCTGAATGGAGATCAGTCAAAACTCGGTGGCTAGAATTTGCTATTTAAGGACGCAATGTTTGGCTTAGTATTTCTACGGATGGGTTTAATCCAAAGGCGTTCTCTCCAATAGTTATAGTTGTTGGCCTGTTTATCTGATACCTTATAACCTACCCCCTTCGTTGTGTATGAAATCACCATTTCAAATGTTGAGTCTTTTAATTCCTGGACCAAAAGCACCAAGTCAGGACATTGATGTATACCTGTAACCTCTTATATATGAATTAAAACATCTTTGTGACGAAGGAGCGTCTATTTTTGACACAGACAAACAAGAATTTTTCAATATGAAAGAAATATTACTATGGGGAATTCATGATTTACCAGCTTTTGGTAAGTTATCTGGTTGTGTGACTCATGGTTATAAAGCGTGTCCTATCTGTACTACTAAAACAGAATCAGAGTACATCAGCAACAAGATCATCTATTCAAAATATAAAAGGTTTCTGAAGAATGATCACCCATATAGAGCATTAAAACACGGATGGTATAGGGATGTTGAATATAAAGAGCCCCCAACTTGGCTAAGAGGCTCGTCTCTTTTAGAAAAGCTTGAGCGTATCAAATATGTTCGTGGCAAAATACCACCAAACAAAAAGAGATTGATTTCTGAAGCTTATGATAATGTAGATTGACTTGTCGATGAGGAAGGAAGGCCGAAATGGTATAAGAAGTCAATTTTGTCTGACTTGGATTATTGGAGCAGTCATAAAGTTCGTCATACTATTGATGTGATGCATACTGAAAAAAAATGTTGTTGAACATCTCATCAACTTTATGTTTAACAAAGGAAAGCAATCTTCTAAACTTGCATTTGATAAGGATCACAAGTTGCAATGTTGTCAAGTTCTTAAAGATGAAAAACTTCCATCATGTCTTTCAACTAAGTTACATGGTCTTATATGTCTTCAGCCACCCGATTTCCAAATTAAAAAGTCATATGATTATCATATTCTCATCCAATATTTGCTTCCTATCACGGTTCAACATGCATATCCAAAGTGTCATGAGTTAAGGCGAGCGCTTTTACAAGTAAGCTTGTACTTCAACATAATATGTTCAAAAGTTTTTGTTCGAGAACATGTGCAAGCGGCTAAAGATATGATTTCTGAAGCATTATGTGTGTTGGTAGATTATGTTTCAATGGATTTTTTTATATAAGCATTCATTTGATGGTACATTTAGTAGTTCAAGCTCTGCTTTGTGACCATCAAATTATATATGGATGTATCCTTTTGAAAGGTAAATATTGTTTTTGCATCCAAATTATTTTACATAAGGGTTATGAAGTAACTAACCGTAAGTATGCATATTAATTTTTGTGTGCTAGGGCTATGAAAGATTGCAAAAACATACCTAGTAACAAAAGATATGTAGAAGGATCAATTTCTAAAACATACCTTGTTTCAGAATCAGTTCGATACGCAATGGAATATATGCCAAATCCACGTGATGGAATCATAGCTCTAAACAAGCATCCTTTTTAGATGAGAATAGTGATGATATATATGAGCGTTCCATCATTGAAGGTAAACCATTAAAATTACCTAGAGTGCAACGATCACAGATTCGACGATGGTTACTATTTAGAATTGATATACCGGAACAAGATGAATACTGTAGGTCATACATTTTCACCTTTTTCAAAACGTATATCACATTTAGTCAAGAATATATATATATCACAATATTGAATAGTGCATACCGCTTATCTTTAGAAGACGGTCTTTACGGTAAAAGGAAAACTATCACAAAAGCAGAAGTAGTAGTCCAATCTGAATTTGTTGATTGGCTATACAATAAGGTATGTTATATTTACTTGAGAGCAATGTATTTCTTCTTAACTAATGTTATTCTATTAATTTTGTTAATTCTTAATAGTTAGTGGACGAAAAATGCATGAACACAATGTTATGGTTGTATGTCAGTGGTCCAAAGTGGGAAGTCAAAACTTTTCTTAAGTATAGAGTGAACGGCTATACATTCTTTCCTCAACATTATGATGATAGCATTTCAACGCAAGATAGTGGTGTCTGTATGGATGCGATCACTACATTTGTTGCAAGTTAAAAAGACTTAAATCCTATGGATGACAATACTACTTGGTATAGTGTTATTAGAGAGATCATTGAAGTTGATTACTATGATTTTCAACATGTGGTATTCTATTGTGATTGGGTGAATGTTGCAGATAAGAAAAATGGTCGTAAATTTTGCCCGGATACAAATTTGTTAATGGTAAACTTAAAGAAGCTCAATAATATCGATGGAGAATATGATGAGCCTGCTATTCTTGCATCTGAAGCAAGTCAAGTATTTTACATCATAAATACACAAAATTCCGACTGGTCTATTGTTCGACGCTCTCCTAAACGCATAATGGATAACATAGATGATTATGAAGTACCAACAACATATCAATCTATTTTGAAAGAACAACCAAATTTAGAACCATTATTGAAATGTATTCAATTGAAATCAACATGTTGATTGCATGTATTTTGCTTGTTTTGATCATGCATTAACCTTTATTGATGTATTGTACAATTGTGTTGTGTTTTGAAATGTATGATTTTCTTTTATTGATGTCTTCTGAAACTATTGCCAGTTTGTTATGTTAATTCATGTCTTGCAAGTATCTTTTACATGTTATGTTAACTTTTACATTTTGTTTGTTTTTTAATGTAGATTTTTCATTAAAATGACAAACATTTTGTTTGTTTTTTAATGTAGATTTTTCATTAAAATGACAAACGATTTTAGCGCAAATGTAAATTTAAGTACAACAGAGACTATTGAACCTCAACCACCCAAAGGTAAAAAGTACTTTATAAAGGTTGGTGTTGAGGGTGCAGTAGGGGAAGATTCAGGTAAATGGAGTGCACGTTGTGGTGGGTTAATCTGTTATCATATACCCGTTGGCTACAAAGAATGGAGGTCGGTAGATAGCTTCTACAAAGATAAACTATGGGAAGGGCTTTTGGTATTTTCACTCATATCAATTTCACCAATAAGTTTAAATTATGATATATATGATTGGTTCATGATTTCTTTTATTTTTTTCTTTTCTCGTGATAGGAAGAATTTGACATGGATGTAGATCCTACCATAGCTCGACCGTTATTAGAGAAACATTTCCCACCGTACTATAGATCAATGAAGTCAACATTAAGAAAAAGTCTTCTTAAAGTTGATGACACTATGATTCCTAAACGTATTGCCATTGATAGATGTCCAAATGATATAGATAAAGTATGGTGGGAAAAATTCCTTAATATTGAGTATATGAATGAAAGGATGGAGCAATGTAAAAAAAAATGCAAAACACAAAGCGAAAACCAAACCACTCATACTCTAGGAAGGAAACCTTACCATAGAGTGCACCATGAAATGGTAATAAAATTATCTTTTGTAAATGGTTGTTCGTAGAATGTTATATTAACTATGTGTTGTCAACTTTGATATTTCTTGTAGGTCTTAGCCAATCCAGAAGCAGATATTTCACGAACGATGATTTGGAAGGTTGGACATGAAAGAAAATCGGGAGAAGTACTACCATGTGTCGTGGAAACATATATAGGTTTGCATATATGTTGTTAAGCTCATTAAATTATTTTGAAAGATCATTATTTGCCTGAACTCATGATGTTTTGCCTGAACAATGTTGATATGCATAGTTTACAGAGCCGTTTACTGAACATGTTGATATGCTCAGCAAAACTGAGCCTTACGGGTCAGTAAAACTAAGCTGTAAGGCTTAGTTCGACTCAGTTTTGCTGAGCCGTACGACTCAGTTTAACTGAGCCACAGGCTCAGTTTTTCTGAGACAGTGGCTCAGCAAAACTGAGCCTGTGGCTCAGTTTTATGAGCCAAGCATAGATCAAGTGGATAGCTAGACCGATGATCCGAATCGAGATTTCGAACTGTTTTTGTTTGGAACCTGGTGTTTTAAAAAGACATTGTCGCCATTTTTAGGTTTCTCTATTTTCTTATGTGTAATATGTGTTATAAAATGAACACAAAACAGAAGAAATAAGGGAAAGAGGACATTTCTATTCATTCAGATGTATTTTTATTTCTATTACATTGGCTTCTATATATATGCTTTGGAGCTGATGTTTAACTTTTTCCCATGATGTGGGACTAAACAGAGAACTAATAAAAGCATATTCACAATATATATATAAATATATATATATATATATATATATATATATATATATATATATATATATATATTACAACACTCCCCCTTGAATATGCATCTTCAAAAACTTGAACGCTCTGCTAACTTGAAGTTTCCCTTTTAAAATATATATGATGATTGCTCCCCCCTTATTATTATCTAGCTTGCATATATCCGTTCAGTCGATACAACTATTGTCTATTGCCTTCAAAACTCTATCAGGAAAACCTAATGGGAAGAACCTTGAACGAGAAAAAGAGTACAACGTCTGACATTATTAATATCATATTAATCTAATATTCCTTAAAAGAGTTTGATGCTTCAGGATCAAAACAATGCCTCATTAAAAACCTTTTTATGAAAAACCCTATGGGAAAAATCATAAACAAAGAAAAGAGTGCAAATTTATTTCCTTTTTAGGTAACATGTTTTACAATGTTACAGTAAGGGTTGATACTTCAGGATCAAGATAATGCCTCAGTAAAAACCTTACTAGCAAAAACCCAGTGAGAATAATATTAGTGAAGGAAAAGAGTACATTATAGCATAATTTTATATGCTCCCCCTTATTTATAACTCATTATTCAATTAGTCTATTGATGTAGTCGATGCATGCCAACTGTAATAACCCGTAACTTCTCCAGTAAGGAAAGCCCAGATTGAATTGAGGACAAGCCACATCGGAACGTAGACAGAAGAACATTTCATTGTATATTACAACAATTCCATCAGAATACAAGATTATACAGAGTATGAATAAATATTACATAGAAAACATCAGAGATTTAAACTACATTTAAATACATCGCAGCAGAAAATAATACAAAACACAACTAGAAGTAATACACGGATACAGGCTTTCAGAGTATCATTCCAGCTGGAAATCAGGATCCTGTGAATATAAATCTGCAAAACCAAAACTACTAGCTGCCCGTGTCGAAAATAAGGGCACTCAGAGTTTAGGTTAAAACAATAAACTCCAGGTCAGTCATGTGACTGGTGAAAGAAATAAAACAGTTATTAATCTTCATTTTAAAGTTAGGTAAATCAAGGGACCATGCCATATAACAAGGAACGGGTTTCCTCCCAATAATACCCGTGCATAAAAACAACAGCGCAATGTTAAATAAAGAACAATGAAGCTATTATAAGACCCAGGTCCCATCACACAATGCAACACAAGCCGAAGGATAAGGTTTACCTTATAATAGCCAAAGAATGCTTGATACGTTAAAAACAAATCATTTGATGCTATTATAAGTGTATAGTGTCAAAACAATTTCAATCATAAATATCAATCATAGACAACATGGGTACCATATATCATGTCGCCATACTAGGCTCTACAATCAAAACCGAAAATGTCACGTATTTGGAAGTTGGATTTCCATCTGTGAACCGAGGCAAAAGATAGTCCTCTACCGATTCGAGACGCTCAAGCCCTTGTCTTAGGCAAGTACTCAGTCCAGCCTTTGGAGCGACAGGGTCGGTCCACCGATGTGGATTAAAATGCCTGAACACTGCGTTTCCTCACCTTTGGGGTGTAAATGAGCCAACAAATGACTCCATCTGCTACACATAGTCACCGATATATCCGAGGCACCTCGTAACAGCAACAACCACATAAGTCAAACTCGCCAGGGCGTGTAAAACCACTGACGCCACTTCTAGCTAGAAAGAAACGCATGTCGTCCCTGAGGTCCTTCTCCCGTTATTGGTTCACAACCAGGGTGTGTGGCTCGCGAATCAACGCTGCACAAAGCTATGCCACACAGGTTGTGATTTGATCATCAACCACAAGACTCTACTTTTCAACAGAAGCCTTGATCATTTGCATCTCAGCATGCCACTCAGGCAATTCACGCTATGCAACTGATATCAATCACACAGAATGAAATCCGATGTTAGACACACATCCATTTACATGTCCGTTCTGGGACTGAACGAAACCGGAGGAACCTTATTCCTCGCATATCCATCGATCTCCAAGTACGTCTGGACGATCACCAACTGATTCCCCCCTCTTGGGTGTACAGCTCAATCAAGATCATCAGTAATCACCCAAACGACGTGAAGACCTCCGGTCTTCAACCACCGTCTTCCTTTTCGACTAATCGTCGAATCAGTTATTCTGAATGAAATAAACACGGTTTTTCTGAATAGCTCGCGTATATAATAAACAAGTGTTACACAAACACAACATATGCCTCATTCCAGTTCATCAGTCACTAACCGTAAATTAGCAAGAGAATAATTCCCCAAACATTAACCCCGAAGGCCGAAACCAACATCAGATCAACACCCAGAAAAGCATTCTTCTTAGCTAACCTATAGTTAGTTTCTAAATTTCACATTCTTAGGGAAAGGTTCCTGTAACACCCCGCCTCCGCTAGGGTCACTCGCAAAGGAATACACTAGCTTTAGAGGGGCATTATTGGTAAACATGCACAGAAATATCACAAGACAGAACATATAAAATAGCGGAAGTAAAATCAAACTTTCATAACATGAATAAATAAGGTCTAAAGCCTTTTACATCAGAGTACATCAAAACATGTCTTGCAATAGTAAAGAAGCATAAAGACATTTTCATAAATTATTCCCCAAGTAAAAACAGTAAAGTAGCCATTAGCCAAGAAAAGTCCAAGCCATCCATGATGACCTTCAAGCAGAAGAAGTCCGAACTAAACAACAGTATTTCCTCCCTGTAACCTGGGGGGGAAACGGAAGAAAAGAGGCGAAACAAAATGGGTCAGTCAAAAAGACTGAGTAAGCCCTATCTACTATTAGCATAAAAACTAGTAAAGTTAACTGACATGAGAAACTGAGATGAACATAAGCATGATAACAAGACAGATAAGCTAAATCAAAATAACAGGATGAACTACTGAACTCAGATAAACTAAGGTGTCATGATAAATTACGATGTCAAGATAAAACAAGGTATCACATCGTCAGGTTTCTATCAAGTATAATATCCCCAAGATATCTGTCACGTATAACGCCCCGTGATATCTATCCTGTATTTTAGCTCTGCACCTACCGTACTAGTATCCCCACCGTGTCATGTGTTAACCAAGAATGACCCTCACTCAAAAGTCGTGTAATGGTCCATGTCAACCTAATATATCGCATATATAGGTTACTCAACTTGTATGTTTTATTCCATGTAAATGTTCAGTCCCTTGTCGTAGACCATACAGGCTTTCCCATGAGATTCTATATTACTTTAACATAGTTCCATGATCCTTAAGATCGGTTTGGACTGTTACCCTAAACCTAGCTAGGGTCTTCCAACATGAATTATTGTTTGTACAACTAGGACTTATGCTACCTAGGGCTGCTAGGGATTATGCTTACCTATTGCACGTTTTCGTATCTCGGTTTGGGTTCAACCACCTAGGGCCACTAGGGATTACGCTAACCGCCAACCACGCCCTTTTTCCCACGCATTCATCGTGAATCGATTTTCCATGACTGTATGCACATGTATCACATCGTGCCATCCGAGTCCTGTCACAGGGCAAATCAAGAAATACAGGACTCGGTCGGGAGCTTTCGATTTATCTGCCGATGCAGATGCTAAGGTCTGTTTTTCTTATACGTGGCTATGGTCCCATGAGACCACTCCCTCAACTAGTGAAAGACAAGACAGGATAAATCCTGTATGAGAAAACAACACTGGCCAACCCACATCCAAGCCTTACCGCAACCATAATTAGATAGCAATTATGGTCTTTTGGGGGTTCTCTGCCTTTAGGTACGTACACGCTTGACCAAAGATGGTAGGTAGCCTGACGAAATGCTATCTAGAGTACGACCGTGTATCGTCGACTATCCCCTATCCATCCCCGTCTTTAGGTCGCTCGTATAGCAACCAAGGCATACTCTTGGTTCTTCTAACGCAGACCTTAACCTCTCATGAGCCTAGTATAATCACCTGGCAACTCATAGAGGGATACCAAGAATATCCTCACGTTCCCCGAAGCCGCTGCTTCGTTACCCAGTTCGCTGGAGCCTTTATCTAAATCAGATACTTGCTCCTACTCGTATACTTAAACGATGACCTACCGTATCAGGTTACTCATCTATCTATGAACTGGTCTAAATTTCCTTGACTAAGAATCATTACTTAGTTATTCTTCAACTAAGGTTTACCACTTAGCATTGTTCCCGTTATCCTTGTTAACTACGGTTATCCACCTAATCCTCAGAACTAGGGTTTGCATAATGGATTAAGTGTCACTTAAGTTCATGACTTAACCCGTCAACAAATCCTGTCAAAATTGGCTAAGTATCCAAGTTCAAGGCTTAACCCTACAAACCATGCTCAAGTTGGTTAAGTATATTAAGCAATTCACGACTTAACCTCATCCAATTATCATTCTAGATTGGTTAAGTATATATTAACTTGACCCTATCAATTTACTTAGTCAAATCGGTCAAGTGTATTCAAGCGATTCGTGACTTAGCCTTATCATGTTTTCACGTTATATTGGTTAAGTATTGGTTAACTTAACCACAATAAATTAACGAGTTAGATTGGATAAGTATAGGTCACTTAACCACATCAATTCATCATGTTTAGATTAGTTAAGTGTTTAACTTAACCCCATTAAACTACCAAGTGGGATTAATTAAGTCTAGGCTAACATAACCCCATCCGATTTCCATGTTTAGACTAGTTGAGTCTAATCTTAACCCCATTCGTTAACCGTATTTTTCGGTTAAGCGTCATTAAGAAAACTTACTTAACCTTACCAAGTTATCGCGTTGGATTGATTAAGTGTTGGTTAACTTAACCCCATCCACTAGTCATATAAAAATGGTTAAGTGTCATTAGGCAAATCAAGTTACTTAACCTACCCAACCTTGTCATGTTTTGTCAAGTATCATTAGCCTAATCAAATTACTTAACCCATTTGTCGATGTCATATTTGGTTAAGAGTCATTAATCAAATTAACTTAACCCTATCATGTGGCATTAATTACTTAATGCACCTTCACCTCTCACATTAGACTTTGTTGTGGTTACTAGTTAAGCCGGTCGGTTCCGGGTAGCTTTACACCACAACTTGGTCTAACCTCGGGTTCAAGCACAACATGACCAACTTCTCACATTGGGTCCTATTGTTTGCAACTACTAGTTAGGCCGGTCGGTTCCGGGTAGTTTTACGTTGCAAACTCAACCCAACCTCGAGTTGGCCACACTTATATTATCTAAGTGTCATGTCCATCATGTTTCCCAAAACATGTTACAAGTTTTCAAGCATTTGGGTAGACCTAACTTAATAGGTAAATTCCCAAAGGGTAGACCTAACTTAATAGGTAAATTCCCAAGCTTATGTTTTTATGCATACTTACATGTCAACTTCCATGTTATATTTCAAGTCATCTTTTCAAGTTGTATTTTCATGTCATTAGAAATTACCCATAACATGACCCAACGCTTTTAAACTCGCATATACGTTCGCGACAACGTAATGGATTAAAAGAAGAGACTTGGCAAAGGCATGACAAAAATGGATATTAAGCCACAAGTTAATCATAGTGGCAAATGAGACACAAATGTGTTCATTAACTTGCATGTTACATTCTTAAGCCTCAAAACATGCATAAACCCAAACTTGGCACATAAGCGAATCATGGTGACAAAAGATATGGAATGATGACTAGTAACTCGCATATATCATCATATAAGGGTTATGACTTCATATGCAAGTTGACATAAAGGTTATGAGGGTTCTCATGTTGCCTAATGCAACATTTCAACATAAAGGTTGTAGCTTTTAGCTCACAAGATCAAGATAATGACTTCATAAACTTGCATGACATGATAGCATGTATCATACTCAATGATCAAACCCAAACTTGCAACATGAACATTTAACTTCATAGTTAATATCTAAGAGTAGGGAAAGGGCTTACATTGCTATGAAGGCACAAAAGATATGACAAAGCCCTTATGCAATCAAATAGACCCAAAATGCAAGCTCTAACATAAAAACCCTTGAGCCAAAATGATCAAAACCCTTGCTTTATGATGCAAAGATAGAAACTTGACTTGAATGCAAGCTAATGACACTCATACAAGCTTGAAAACACTTGTATGCATGGAAAATCTCTCATAGAAACCATTTAGAAATTTTATGAAGAGAGTGGAGGCCATGAGAGGTAAAATTTTGCCATAGTTTAGTTGCATGAATGAATAATGAGGATTTAGGATAGGTTTGGGTCTTATTTATAGATTAGGCAAGTGTTTTAGGCCATAGGATTAAACCTAGATTCAATCCAAGCCATCAAAGCATGTCTTGGGGAAGAAGTCAAGTGTAGGAAACATCTAGGGCCTTTAGATTAAAGATGAACCATGAGAACCATCCAAATGCAAAATCTGCATTTGAGCGAATCGGCCCACGGGTTGACAGGCAAACACCCTGGATTAACCCCTAGTCGACCCAGCGGGCTTGGGTCGACCTCAAAAATCGGCCGGTTCGGTTATTCCCCTCTCCCAATTCGCTGTTTTGAACATTTTTGCATATTTATTTATTTAATTTTCAATTATATATATATATAATATATATATATATATATATATATATATCAATATATATATATATATATATTTCTCTGCGCAACCCATTTCACTTAATTAAGTATACTTTAATTTGGGAATTTTTCGTGAAACTTCGTGAGGCCATATCTTGGTCATACGGACTCCGATTTTCGAAAACTCGGACTCTATTTCGCGTATTTTTCCGAGACGAACGCAATGGCATAGCCCGTTTCCCTTGATTCAGATTTTACAGTTTAATTCTGCCTCCATTTATGTTATAACAGGTTATTGAAAATACGGGTTGTTACAGTTCCCATTAATTTTATCAAAGATAAATTCTTTTAAATTTATTCTTTAATCTTCCTTTGAATATCACTTCAAACTAGTCGGGACTAGTGAACCACACCGAAGTAATCATTTATTTTATTTACCAATCCCAACCTATTCATCCCATGAAGTAAAACTGGTAATACTTCATATCTAACATCACGGTGTTATCGGTAAAGTTAATTACCATTTCACGTACAAATCTAGTTAAAGATTTAACTATCGCTTGGAGCAAAACTGGTGATACTCCATTCTCGATCATTTCAATCTAATTAAAGATTCATTAAAACTCCACTTAGTTTTAATCTTTAACTAGGTTAAAGAACCGATGTCATTAAAACACGGTTCAGGATAAACCCAAAATCCCATTCCATTCTATCTACTTTTAACCGTAAAATAGCAAGTGAGCAATTCCCTAAGTATTAACCCCGAAGGCCGAAACCAACATCAGATCAATACCCAAGAAACCATTCAACTTAACTAATCTCCAGTTAGTTTCTGATTTTCTTAACTCCACTAGGTCTAAGAACAGTATTATTAAAGATACCGTTCACGACAACCCAAAATCACATTCCATTAATTATCCGGTTAAAGAACAAGTGTTATTTAAATCACCATTCACGATAAAGCCAAAAATCAATTCAAATTCAATTCCAATTAAATTCCATTTAATTGGAACACTTCATTAAATCTAAATAAAAAGATTTAATGTTTTTCTCAACTGGGTTTAAGGACAGTGTTAATGAAGACACCATTCACGACAAACCCAAATCACATTTGATATTAAATACAAGGCTCTGAATAGAAAATATACCGGCTTATATTCAATATCAAATTCTACGACCAACAAATATCGTATTTGAAATAACGATATAAATATATCTTTCAAATTCCTATAACGATATTTGTTTCATCATGAAATCCAACATCGAAATATTCCAAAGGCAATTTCAATTCAAATCCATTCCAATTCATATATTGGAAATTCTGGTTATTTTTAAAACCATTTCAAATCCACTTTATTTATTTTAAAAATAGATAGAATTTTATCTTTTCAAATATGGAGTTTTTCATCCCAATTCTTCCCAAATCATTTCTTATGATGTTACACAAATTATTAATATTTTTAATAATTTTATTAAGGACCGTACAGTCGATTTCCATCAACGGCCATCGAACTGCACTTACAGCGACCTTTTCCAAATTTGATTTGGGCATAATTACAAATCCAACTGTTAGATTTCAAATCTCTAATATTCATTAGAAAGCTCTTTTCGATACAAACCCAACGTTTTTAGTTTTAGGAGAATCCGATGGTCGGATCTCCCGTAATATTCATTCGAAATCAATGGTCGAAATTCGCGAACTGCCGCAGCGCGACGTTTTCTATTCTGGCCATTATATATATATATAATATATATATTATATATATTTCATCGATTTCCTTTCAAAACGTATTTTATAAATCGTTTTAAATTCGTTTTCAAAATGATTTCAACTTCATATTCAATTTCTAATCAAAATTGAATATTCCACATCATCAATATACTTATGATAATATTTTCAAAACGTTATATTTTGAAATCAATTTATTTTCTATATTCATTATAAAAACGAATAAAATCGATATAAATATCGTTCACGTCAAAATGGCACATATCTAACCCACACGGCTTTTATTCTATTCAACACATGAATATATATTTCTATTCAACACATGAATATATATTTTCAATTCAACACATGAATTTATTTTCAATTCAAAACATGAATTTATTTTCTAAATTGGAATGAGGCCCAATCAATTACCATATAATGTTAATTATATGGATTTTCTACAACACATGTATATAATAGCAACGATAAATCATCAACCATCATCCAGAGTGCACCACACAACTGCATAAGCATTAAATATAAATAATTAACGCCTATACAGTCTGTCAACCCATCGATTGACATACAACTAAACAATCGGGATTAGTGTACGTCAAATCTCATCTCAATACCGTGTGGGGTTTCAAATCAACAAACACAAATTTTTATTTGTGCAGTTGGGTGATGTGTAAAATTTATCGTCCCAATCAATATCAGACAAATCGGTGTATAAACAAATTGTCCGATTTGTCTATATATATTTATTCTATATACACGTTAAAAATTATATTTTTAACTATAAAATATTTTCCACTATAAAATATTTTATTTCATACCACATCACACAATAAAATTTCACAACACAACAACCAAACAAACAAGTCGTCCATGGTCTGTAGACGACGGGTGTCGGGTGCTACTAAACACCGTCTGCATCCTAGTATATATTTCAACTAGAAATAAAATTTAAAAGTGAGGAGTTCTCACCAACTAGCTGACCCAAACGCCATGACTCTTCATATGTAGAATTCTTCGCCGTTCTTGCCTTTTATCACTTTCGTTGCCCATAGCCACTACATATATAAAAATCACATTTTTATATTGTTGTTATTTATATAAAAAATCATATTTTTAATTCGCTCTATATGGATAAAAATCACATTTTTATACCGCTATTGTATAGATAAAAATTCTATTTTTACACCGCTACTATATATATAAAAGTTCTATTTTTATAACGTTGCTCATATAATAAAAATCGAATCTTTTTGGTTATGTTCATATAATAAAAATCGAATATATTTGGTTATGTTCATGTAAAAATCTATACTTTTCTTATATAAAAATCTATACTTTGTTTATATAAAAATCTATACTTTGTTTATATAAAAATCTATATTTTTCTTATATAAAAATCTATACTTTATATATTTAAAAAAAACAAATCTTTTCTTGTTTTTTAAGAAAACAAATCTTTTCTTTAATAAGAATCCAACCTTTCTTTATTTAACTATTGGCTATATATATAAAAAAGTAAATAAATAAAAGATAAAGGAACAGAAAATAGCTTACAGATTTTCTAGCGAGGAGAGGGGGGAGGATAAATCGCGGTTTTTCAGAGGAAAGAGGGGCTCCGCTGTCGTTGGCATCGACTGTAGGGGGTGCGCAGCAGTCGCCGGAGGTTGGGGGGTCCGGCCAGTGGTTGCGGCGGCACGGGGAGGGGGCTAAGGCTGCTGGGCAGAGGGATTTTGGGCTGCGGTGGTTTCAAATGAGGGAGATAGGACCGGGGGGGCGCATGGAGGCCAGTGGAGGGCGGAGGTGGGGGGATCGGTGGCGGCAGGCTGAAGGGCGGCGATGGCGAGGGCGGCGGCCCGGAGCTGGAGGCGACGCGATCCATTTTAGGGTTTTTTTAATTTCAATTCCATCGGGGAGAGAGAAGAGGGTAAAGGGGATAGGTTAGGTTTATATAATTTATATATAATAATTTAATATTATTCTTCCATATAAGTTGACTTTGTATATTGACCCCAAACGAGACCCAACGACTGTCGTCCATAGCTAATTACCCCCATTCCGAATGCAGTGGGTTATGTTTCACAACCTGATTCGATCATTTCGATCAGTTTTCATCAAAATCAAAATATAAATAGGGTGCGTTTTTTACAGGTCCCTATTAAGTTTCAAAATATAAAAAAAACCCGGTGATAAAAAAAATAAAGAATACGTCCCTGTTTTTGAATTTCCGCTCAACAAATTCCTGATGTACCCTTACGCAGCTATCGCTCATATCATCTCGCTGAAAAAATCTCGCTCAAAAAAAAAAAAAAAAGATTACTCAGTCTACCGCTCCTATCATCTCGCTCAAAGCATGTCGCTCAAAAAAAAAAAAAAGAGTACTCAGTCGATCGCTCCTATCAACTGCTCAAATCCCTAAACCTACAATTCTACAAAACCGTAGATCACTCCAGAGCCTATTTGTAGACATGTACTCAGTCCGATCCTTCTATCTCGCTCAAAACCCAAATTCCACGACTTTGCAAAACTCTGGATCAATAAAAATCAAAAACGTCCTGTTTTGCTTTACTGTCGACATATTCAAGTACAAGGAACAGCGGAAAAAGTTATTAAGCTAATTGTTTTTTTCGTTCTGTATGATTGTAAGCAAGTACGCTTATGAATTAAATGTTTGAATGCATTTATTCGTAATAGAAGCACGTTGGAATTTCAGAATTAAACAATTCAGCAAAATAACAATAAAATATGCATATTTATATGCATATATTCTGGATATGTGCATACATATATACATATATTCTATATGATTTTTTTCTGATTGCTTGATAAAAAGATACATACAGATATGCACATTTGTGTAAATTTAGTTTATAAGATATCACACAGTTGTAGTTTTAAGAAAAAAAATGATTCCTAGTTTATTTGAGTAATATTTGCATAATTTTGTGCAAGTTTGAAGAAAATGTGCATATATTTATGCAAGTATCATTAAAAATTCGACCGTATACATATTTAATGTATGCATTTTTGTAGAATTTATAAATTTTTGTAGAATGGTTGAAAAATTTTCTTCAGTAAATATATGCAAATATTCATATTAATTGCATATTTGTATACTAAATTTTCATTAACTTAACAATATTAAATATAGAGGGTTAGAAAATTTGCATAAACTTGTGTAACCATTTAGAATACTTGCATAATATAATGCAAAATTTTGTTAAGTGAGTATATTATGCGATTAATGAATTCAGTTGCATATACATGTGCAGATATGCTACAAAAATGCATATGTACGTACAATTATTAAACTTATATGCATGTATTATAACCACTTGTGTATTTATATATGTCGTTGCTTCGGTGAGTTTTTCTTCAATCCTTATATAAATAAGTTTTGTAAGTTCAAATTTTTATTGCCATTACACGGTGAGTTTTCAGGGTTTTTATGCTAATAAATCTTGTAAGTCTTTTGTCTCCGACTTTTTTTTTACGAAAAACCAAACAATTAGATACAAATATTACATAAAATTGCACACATTTATGCAACTAAGTGAAATAATTGCATAATAAGATATCACACAGTTGTAGTTTTAAGAAAAAAAATGATTCCTAGTTTATTTGAGTAATATTTGCATAATTTTGTGCAAGTTTGAAGAAAATGTGCATATATTTATGCAAGTATCATTAAAAATTCGACCGTATACATATTTAATGTATGCATTTTTGTAGAATTTATAAATTTTTTGTAGAATGGTTGAAAAATTTTCTTCAGTAAATGTATGCAGATATTCATATTAATTGCATATTTGTATACTAAATTTTCATTAACTTAACAATATTAAATATAGAGGGTTAGAAAATTTGCATAAACTTGTGTAAACATTTAGAATACTTGCATAATATGATGCAAAATTTTGTTAAATTAGTATATTATGCGATTAATGAATTCAGTTGCATATACATGTGCAGATATGCTACAAAAATGCATATGTACGTACAATTATTAAACTTATATGCATGTATTATAACCACTTGTGTATTTATATATGTCGTTGCTTCGGTGAGTTTTTCTTCAATTCTTATATAAATAAGTTTTGTAAGTTCAAATTTTTATTGCCATTACACGGTGAATTTTCAGGGTTTTTATGCTAATAAATCCTGTAAGTCTTTTGTCTTCTATTTTTTTTTTTTTTAACGAAAAACCAAACAATTAGATACAAATATTACATAAAATTGCACACATTTATGCAACTAAGTGAAATAATTGCATACATATATAGAACTGTACTGAATAACTTGTACATACACTACAACAAAAAATAAGTACAGAACATTTACATGTAATACAACAAAAAATAAGTACATAACGCTTCAATCTTTTGGAAAAAGATGGACAACAAAGCTTCAACGACACCACATCACCAACATCCGCCGGAACATTGTTATACGAGAAAGAAAGTCAACGTTAATAAGCTTAATGTGCAGTAATCAAATTACAAAAACAGCTTCAGATTAATATAAATACCTGTGTATAATTCAGCAAAATAAAAAATAATTTCTGCATATTTATATGCAAGTAATCTAGATAAATGCATAGAAATATGAATATATTTTTAAAATATCTGTTTTTGCTATTGTTTGATAAAAAAATGAATACAGATATGCATATATTAATAATAAATGCATATTTGTCGGCAACTTTTTAACAGAATTGCTGGAAAACCTTATAGGGACCTGTAAAAAACGCACCCATAATTTCTGCATATTTATATGCAAGTATTCTAGATAAATGCATAGAAATATGAATATATTTTTGAAATATCTGGTTTTTAATTGTTTGATAAAAAATTGAATACAAATATGCATATATTAAGAATACATGCATATTTATCGGCAACTTTCTTACAGAATTGCTGGAAAATCCAGTAGTTCTAACAATAGTTTCATAAATTAAGGGTGCAACACCTACACAAGCTCCACTAATCCTCCATTCACATATCTTCATCAGTTATAACAATATCTGCATTTTTTTATGCAAATATTAACAATTTATGCATAATCGTATGAAGAAATTCTGTGTGAAGTGAATATATGAAAAACCTATACACCAGTTATAACAATATCTGCATTTTTTTATGCAAATATTAACAATTTATGCATAATCGTATACACCTATTCAGAATATAAAAACAATTGCATTCCCAAATTTAACAAATAAATTTGTACGCTCTGTAACAAATTTAAAACTTTATACAGTGATTAAATTATCAATCGTCAAGACTATATAATTAAAGAAGATCAAATTAACCAATTAACAAAGATCGAGCAAAAAAATGATACCCGTAGAAAATAAAAATTAATAAAAATTATAAATTACCTTGAAGAATAAACATTCATTACAGAAATCAACGATGGATCGAATTAAATCACTAAAATAATTCTGAGCGAATTAGATTTTAGATCGACGGAATGAAAAAAGATGAGAAAGATGATGCGCCGCCATTTTTCAGAATTATATGATTGTGGAAAGAACTAAACCCTAATACGTGTTCCGTGTTGTTTTAATTATGACGGTAATTAACGAAAAAGGGCATTAGTGGAAAAAAAATAACCGCTATTTGAAAATAAGGATGAAATTTATATGTTTGAAACGAGGAGGATGTGGGTCTAATTAAGTTTAGTTTTAAGGATGTGAGCCTAATTTTCACATATAAATATATATATTGATTTTGAACGCACATTTCAATTTACCGGGGCCACCTACTGACTCAATAAATTCCAAAAAAATATTTTCTAGCTTCGTATTTACGATACGGTCCTAACAAAACTAATTTCGTCAAATTCCGAGACCGTTTGAAAAATGGCCAATTTCTGGTCGATCAAAATTGATTGAAACTGTTAAAACACGTTTTCCATTGCCACGCTCACATATTGATTCGAAAAATTACGAATTTTGAAACCTAGCAATAACTTGACATCATGGGTCCAACGAAAGTGGTTTCGTCGAAAACCGAGGTAGTTGGCAAAATTTCCATTTTTAAGGGCCAGAAATTCCATAGCGACTATTCTGAAAATTCAACTGGACATAACTTTTTATCCCCGCTATGAAATTTCAATTTTTCGGATTTGTTGGAAATATATTCTCAAATAGATTCAAATATTTTTGGTTTCACTAAAATCCGTTTTATTTTGCACCCAGTACATTCATTTAAACTTTGAAATCAAAATTTCGAACTACCGCGCCACTTTAGGCTCGTTGTATAATTAAAATAAATTATTTATATTCTAACGTCGATCTATATAAATATATACGTTCTAATTCTATTCAAAATAAATTTTTCGGCGTTATTATTTAAAATAATTCATTTTAAATATTCAAAATTCATCAAAATTGCCAAAATTTTAAATTGGCTCAGATTTTCGAGTTATTACAATCTCCCCAATTAAAACTTTTCGTCCCCGAAAAGGAACGAAGCCGGAAGTTGTTTAATAAATCAACTCAACTTCCAATATTTCCATTATAGCTTTAGTTCTTCAACTTTTCAGTTTCTAAGAACTTTTCAAATTTTTCAAAAATTTGGCTAACACCCTAAATTTTCAAAAAATTTCGCCAAAACCTCCCCTGCACCGTGGACTTCGGGATATTTCATATAGCCTCCCTTGGCCTTCTTCAATCCAAAAGAAAAAGAAAATGCCAAGCGGCTAGCCAAGCAGCTAGCCAATCGGCTCATAAAATCATCCAAACCCAAGGAAATACAATAAGCATGTACCTATTTGTCGGGCAAACAATTTTATTCTTTTGCTCTAGCCTCCTTGCTATGACTTGTTCAATGTAAGTACATGTATATGCATGCAAATGCGATTATTTTTCAATACAATTCAATATTCGGTTCAATTTGGCCAAAGGTTCAAATTTTAATTAGTCAAACAATAATCAAACAATACAACCATCAATCAATTAGTTGATTATCTTTTCAAATTCATAACTTGGATATATAATCAAAAAATTAGATTTTTGATGCCAAATCACATCAATAATCCCTATCTAGTTTTGGTTCTCACACCAGTCTAATGGAAATATATAGAAATCTCACTTTCGAAATACGAATATAAATACTGATGATGTCCGAACATCACCAGAATTATCCCCGAGCGACTAGAGTGTGATTCTATATCCATCCAGTATATTGGAGGCTTCCAATACACGTGGAACAGACGTATATTAAAATCTCTATATACCTGATAGTCCAAATCAATATAAATAAGTAATCAAATACGAATAATTAATTTAAATTTTCAAAACAAAAATTGTTTTCATTTTAAAAATATACTCTTCACACTCGTCCTAGGATACTACTGATCCCATCTCTAATGAGTCATTCTCATCAGATATTACTAATCCAATCTCTGATGAATTCTTTCGTTTGGTTCTAAGGTGTCTTGTTCTCGAGCTTTGTAAACCAAAGCTCTGATACCAACTGTAATAACCCGTAACTTCCCTGGTAAGGAATGCCCGGATTGAATTGAGGACAAGCCACATCGAAACGCAGTTAGAAGAACATTTCATTGTATATTACAACAATTCCATCAAAATACAAGAATATACAGAGCATGAATAAATATTACACAGAAAATACCAGAGATTTAAATACATCGCAGCGAAAAATAATACAAAACACTACTAGAAGTAATACACGGATACAGAGCTTTCCGAGTATCGTTCCAGCTGGAAATCAGGATCCTGTGAATATAAATCTGCAAAACCAAAACTACTAGCCGCCCGTATCGAAAATAAGGGCACCCAGAGTTTAGGTTAAAACAATAAACTCCAGGTCAGTCATGTGACTGGTGTGAGAACTAAAACAGTTATTAATCTTCATTTTAAAGTTAGGTAAATCAAGGGACCACGCCGTATAACACGGAACGAGTTTCCTCCCGAGAATACTAGTGCATAAAAACAACAACGCAATGCTAAATAAAGAAAAATGAAGCTATTATAAGACCCAGGTCCCATCACACAGTGCAACGCAAGCCGGAGTATAGGGGTTTACCTTATAATAGCCAAAGAATACTTGATACGTTAAAAACAAATCATTTGGTACTATTATAAGTGTATAGTGTCAAAACAATTTCAATCATAAATATCAATCATAGACGGCATGGGTGCCATATATCATGTCGCCATACTAGGCTCTACAATCAAAACCGCAAATGTCACGTATTTGGAAGTTGGATTTCCATCTGTGAACTGAGGAAAAAGATAGTCCTCTACCGATTCGAGACGCTCTAGCCTGTGTCTCAGGCAAGTACTCAGTCAAACCTTTGGAGCGACAGGGCCGGCCCACCGATGTGGATTAAAATGCCTGAACACTGCGTTTCCCCACCCTTTGGGGTGTAAATGAGCCTACAAATGACTCCATCGGCTCCACATAGTCACCGATATATCTGAGGCACCTCACAACAGCAACAACCATATAAGTCAAACTCGCCAGGGCGTGTAAAACCACTGATGCCACTTCTAGCTAGAAAGAAATGCATGTCCTCCCTGAGGTCCTTCTCCCGTTTTTGGTTCACAACCGGAGTGTGAGGCTCGTGAAACAACATTACAAAAAGCTATACCACACAGGCTCTGCTTTGATTATCAACTACAAGACCCTGCTTTTCAACAAAAGCCTTGATCATTTGCATCTCAGCATGCCACACAGGCAATTAATGCTATGCAACCGATATCAATCACACAGAATGAAATCCGATGTCAGACACACATCCATTTACAAGTCCGTTCTGGGCCTGAACGAAACCGGAGGAACCTTATTCCTCGCATATCCATCGATCTCCAAGTACGTCTGGACGATCACCAACTGATTCCCTCCTCTTGGGTGTACAACCCATTCAAGATCATCAGTAATCACCCAAACGATGTGAAGACCTCTGGTCTTCAACCACCGTCTTCCTCTTCGACTAATCGTCGAATCAGTTATTCAGAATGATATAAACCCGGTCAATCTGAATAACTCGCGTATATAATAAACAAGTGTTACACAAACACAACATACGCCTCATTCCAATTCATCAGTCACTAACCGTAAATTAGCAAGAGAATAATTCCCCAAACATTAACCCTGAAGGCCGAAACCAACATCAGATCAACACCCAGGAAACCATTCTTCTTAGCTAACCTATAGTTAGTTTCTAAATTTCACATTCATAGGGAAAGGTTACCATTAATTTTATCAAAGATAAATTATTTTAAATTTATTCTTTAATCTTCCTTTGAATATCACTTCAAACTAGTCGGGATTAGCGAACCACACCAAAGTAATCATTTATTTTATTTACCAATCCCAACCTATTCATCCCGTGAAGTAGAACTGGTAATACTTCATATCTAACACCACAGTGTTATCGGTAAAGTTAACTACGATTTCACGTTCAAATCTAGTTAAAGATTTAACTATCTCTTGGAGAAAACTGGTGATACTCCATTCTCGATCATTTCAATCTAATTAAAGATTCATTAAAACTCCACTTAGTTTTAATCTTTAACTGGGTTAAAGAACCGATGTCATTTAAAACACGGTTCACGATAAACCAAAAATCCCATTCCATTCTATCAGCTTTTAACTGTAAAATAGCAAGTGAGCAATTCCCTAAGTATTAACCCCGAAGGCCGAAACCAACATCAAACCAATACCCAAGAAACCATTCAACTTAACTAATCTCCAGTTAGTTTCTGATTTTCTTAACTCCGCTGGGTCTAAGAACAGTATTATTGAAGATACCGTTCACGACAACCCAAAATCACATTCCATTAATTATCGGGTTAAAGAACAAGTGTTATTTAAAACATCGTTCACGATAAACCTAAAAATCAATTCAAATTCAATTCCAATTAAATTCCATTTAATTGGTACACTTCATTAAATCTAAATAAAAAGATTTAATCTTTTTCTCAACTGGGTTTAAGGACAGTGTTAATGAAGACACCATTCACGACAAACCCAAATCACAGTTGTTATTAAATACAAGGCTCTAAATAGAAAATATATCGGCTTATATTCAATATCAAATTCTACGACCAACAAATATCGTATTTGAAATAACGATATAAATATATCTTTTAGATTCCCATAACGATATATGTTTCATCATGAAATCCAACATCGAAATATTCCAAAGACAATTTTGATTCAAATCCATTCCAATTCATATATTGGAAATTCTGGTTATTTTTTAAAACCATTTCAAATCCACTTTATTTATTTTAAAAATATATAGAATTTTAGTTCTTGTTCAAAACTAGTTCATTTCGATAAAAATCTATTTTTATCTTTTCAAATATGGAGTTTTTCATCCCAAATCATTTCTTATGATTTTACACAAATTATTGATATTTTTATAATTTTATTAAGGCCCGTACAGTTGATTTCCGTCAACATCCATCGAACTGCACTTACAGCGACCTTTTCCAAATTTGATTTGGACATAATTCCAAATCCAACCGTTAGATTTCAAATCTCTAATATTCATTAGAAAGCTCTTTTCGATACGAACCCAATGGTTCTAGTTATAGGAGAATCCGACAGTCGGATCTCCCGTAATATTCATTCGAAGTTAATGGTCGAAATTCGTGAACTGCCAGAGCGCGACGCATTCTATTCAGGCCATTATATATATATATATAATATTATATATATTTCGTCGATTTCCTTTCAAAACGTATTTTGTAAATCATTTTAAATTCGTTTTCAAAATGATTTCAACTTCATATTCAATTTCTAATCAAAATTGAATATTCCACATCATCGATATACTTATGATAATATTTTCAAAACGTTATATTTTAAAATCAGTTTCTTTTCCATATTCATTATAAAAACGAATAAAATCGATATAAATATCGTTCACGTCAAAATGACACATATCTAGCCCATACGGCTTTTATTCTATTCAACACATGAATATATATTTCTATTCAACACATGAATATATATTTTCAATTCAACACATGAATTTATTTTCAATTCAACACATGAATTTATTTTCTAAATTGGAATGAGGCCCAATCAATTACCATATAATGTTAATTATATGGATTTTCTACAACACATGTATATAATAGCAACGATAAATCATCAACCATCATCCAGAGTGCACCACACAACTGCACAAGCATTAGATATAAATAATTAACACTTATACAGTCTGTCAACCCATCGATAGACATACAACTAAACAATCGGGGTTAGGGTACATCAAATCTCATCCCAATACCCGTGTGGGGTTTCAAATCAACAAACACAGATTTTTATTTGTGCAGTTGGGCGATGTGTAAAATTTATCGTCCCAATCAATATCAGACAAATCGGTGTATATAAACAAATCGTCTGATTTGTCTATAAATATTTGTTTTATATACACGTTAAAAATTATATTTTTAACTATAAAATATTTTCCACTATAAAATATTTTATTTCATACCACATCACACAATCAAATTTCACAACACAGCAACCAAACAAACAGGTCATCCATGGTCTGTGGACGACGGGTGTCGGGTGCTACTAAACACCGTCTGCATCCTAGTATATATTTCAACTAGAAATAAAAATTAAAAGTGAGGAGTTCTCACCGGCTAGCTAAACTAAACGTCACGACTCTTCATATGTAGAAGTCTTCGCCGTTCTCGCCTTTTGTCACTTTCGTTGCCCATAGCCACTACATATATAAAAATCACATTTTTATATTGTTGCTATTTATATAAAAAAATCACATTTTTAATTCGCTCTATATGGATAAAAATCACATTTTTATACCGCTACTATATAGATAAAAATTCTATTTTTACACCGCTACTATATAGATAAAAATTCTATTTTTATAACGGTGCTCATATAATAAAAATCGAATCTTTTTGGTTATGTTCATATAATAAAAGTCGAATCTATTTGGTTATGTTCATATAAAAATCTATACTTTGCTTATATAAAAATCTATACTTTGTTTACATAAAAATCTATATTTTTCTTATATAAAAGATCTATACTTTTTCTATTTTTAAAAAAACAAATCTTTTCATGTTTTTTTAAAAAACAAATCTTTTCTTTAATAAGAATCCAACCTTTCTTTATTTAACTATTGGCTATATATATAAAAAAGTAAATAAATAAAAGATAAAGGTACAGAAAATAGCTTATAGATTTTCTAGCGAGAAGAGGGGGGATAAATCGCAGTTTTTCAGAGGAAAGAGGGGCTCCGCTGTCGCTGGCGTCGACTGTAGGGGGTGCGCAGCAGTCGCCAGAGGTTGGGGGTCCGGCCAGTGGTTGCGGCGGCACAGGGAGGGGGCTAAGGCTGCTGGGCGGAGGGATTTGGGGCTGCGGTGGTTTCAAACGGGGGAGAGAGGACTGGGGCGGCGTGGAGGCCAGTGGAGTGCGGAGGTGGGGGGGGTCGGTGGCGGCGGGCTGAAGGGCGACGATGGCGAGGGCGGCGGCCCAGAGCTGGAGGCAACGTGATCCGTTTTAGGTTTTTTTATTTCAATTCCATCGGGGAGAGAGAAGAGGGTAAAGGGGATAGGTTTGGTTTATATAATTTATATATAATAATTTAATACTATTCTTCCACATAAGTTGACTTTGTATATTGACCCCAAACGAGACCCAACGACTGTTGTCCATAGCTAATTACCCCCATCCCGAACGCAATGGGATATGTTTCACAAGCTGATTCGATCATTTCGATCAGTTTTCGTCAAAATCAAAATATAAATCTATATATTGATTTTGAACGCACATTTCAATTTACCAAGGCCACATACTGACACAATAAATTCCAGAAAAATATTTTCTAGCATTTTATTGACGATACGGTCCTAACAAAACTAATTTCGTCAAATTCCGAGACCGTTTGAAAAATGGCCAATTTCCGGTCGATCGAAATTGACTAAAACTGTTAAAACACGTTTTCTTTTTCCACGCTCACATATTGATTCGAAAAATTACGAATTTTGAAACCTAGAAATAACTTGACATCACGGATCCAAAAAAAGTGGTTTCGTCGAAAACCGAGGTCGTTTGCAAAATTTCCATTTTTAAGGGCCAGAAATTCCATAGCGACTATTCTGAAAATTCAAATGCACATAACTTTTTATCCCCGCTACGAAATTTCAATTTTTTGGATTCGTTGGAAAGATATTCTCAAATAGATTCAAATATTTTTGGTTTCACTGATATCCGGTTTATTTTGCACTCGGTACATTCATTTAAACTTTGAAATCGAAATTTTGAACTACCGCGCCATTTTAGGCTCGTTATATAATTAAAATAAATTATTTATATTCTAACATCGATCTCTATAAATATATACGTTCTAATTCTACTCAAAATAAATTTTTCGTCATTATTATTTAAAACAATTCATTTTAAATATTCAAAATTCATCAAAATTGCCAAAATAAAATTTTTAAATTGGCTCAGATTTCCGGATTATTACACCAATTTTGTATATCATCTTCTGGAGTGTTGATTTGGAAATTGCCTTTGAGAGGGATCCACCCTCTTTTCTTGAAACTGAATTTGTTTCTCCTCATTCTTTTTATCCTTTCATGCATATGTGAAGAGAAATTTAGGATAAATGTGCTCCATCCTTTCATACTTGATATAATTCACTTGAATCTGAGCCATGCAAACTGCTTTGTCTTCTTCATCAATAATAATTTACTGCATCAAAATATGTTTGATACTTCTGGATCAAAACGTTGCCTTGTCAAAACCTTACTAAGAAAAACCCGATGGGAAAAATCTTAGTGAAGGAAAAAGAGTACAACATACAATGTTATATTTACTACGTCAAAAGTAGTATGATACTTTTGCATCAATGTTATGCCTCGTTAAAACCTTATTAAGAAAAACCCAGTGGGAAAAATCTTAAATAGGGAAAAAGAGTACATTATAACTTATTTTTGTATGTTACTTTTGGGTTGATACTTCTGGATCATGACCCATGCCCCATTAAAACCTTACTAAGAAAACCCAGTAGGGAAAAACTTAGTTAAGGAAAAAGAGTGCATTATATCATACTTACGGATGCTCCTCCTGATTTAATAATTTCCTCTGAATTCATATTCTTCTTTCAATAACTCAAATTGCTTACAAATCCTTCTTAATGAAGTTTTTCTTTTAAAACTTCATGTGTATTTCCATTCTTCAGGCATGCTTTCTTATTTAAAACGCCTTCCTTTTGTGATTTGTATGTTACTAATATTCATTTATGAATACACTTCAGGTGCTTATAATTTTCTGTTTCAATCAGGCTTGAATATTGCAATACACATTTGATGAATGAGACAATTTTCATTACAACAACACTAATAGGAAGTAATCTACACATTTTGAAGTATATCAAGGTTTTCATTAAAATAATACTTAGAAGAATGTTGTAATCTATCAGACATGTTCTTTGTATTCTTTATGTTCTTTAGGAACTTATATGTTATAATAATTTTTGCATATCGCAACTACCACTTCAATGGATATTAAGAGTTTCACTACAACAATTCTTGAAAGTAGGAAGTGATCTACTCATCATTAATTATTTCAAGATTTTCATCACAACAATACTTAAAAGAATGTTGTAATCAACATTTCTTGCTCTTTATCACTACCAAAGTCATTTAAATTCTTCTAGAATTTGTATACTTTCATCGTTTATACCTTCAAGGTAATGTAAGTGTTTTAAACACTTTCACCACTTTAATCAATTCAATTATCTCCGAAAAATACAATGCTCATGGCACTTGACACTCTATGGTGTTTCAGTAACTTCCATGTGCTTTTGTCATTATCTATATTTGTATTTTATCTTATAAACTACAGGTTCATATCTTATGGACTACAGGTCCATCTTATTTAGGAGAATTTCATGATGGTTGTTTGCAAACAAATTAAACAATTGTAAACAACTGTAAAATCCTTTCGGCTTTCCTAAAGAACAAGGTTTGTTGTAGAGGGTGTCGAACTCTGGGACCAAAAATATTTTAATTAATAAATCCAATCAAGTTATTCCAGGATTTTGATTGATTGAAAACACAGAAAATAACAACAATTAAATAAAAAGAGAGATTTATATAATAAGAGAAAGCAATTAGGGGATAATGACATAGATTAGATTCATACTCATCAATAGCCAACAAATAAATACAGATCTAATTCATGTTTCTGTCACAAACATGAATCAACGATAATTAGGTTCTTAGAAACAAATAAGTAAATAACAACAAGCATAGCCTATGCAGGAGCTGAACTCTTAAACAACCATAGGCTATCAGGACGGATTCACTAATTAATTTCTAAAACCCTAAAATTAGATCTAAATTTGATAATTGTTAGATCGAACACGAATATACCCTGTCAAGGAGCATAGCTCTTAAATGACACAGAATATGAAGGTTCAAATCGAACCCTTGATTCAAATCCATATCTACATGTATAAAGTCCTCATCTATTGGCTTTGTGATTCATGTTGTATCATGTCTATTAGCATCATCACCCCCTAATCAAAGGGGATTAGCTAGACATAGCTAAAGAAGAAGAGAAACATAAATCAAATAACATGAACATAAATAAAATAAAATAAAATAACAACTGAAAGAAAGGTGAAGAAGAGTTTTATTCCAAGAAGAGAATTATAGAATAAAACTAAGTGTGTTTTACAATGAATGAGATACAATGTACTTATAGCTAATATGACAAAGATTATTTCGAAAATTCCACAATGTGGGACTAAAGAATTAGCCCAAATAACACATAAGCTAGTGTGAACGCAGCTGTAGAGTGAGAGGCCTTGCAAATGAGCTAATGTGAACGCAACATGAGTGAGATGCCTTGCAAATGAGCCAATGTGAACGCAATATGAGCCAAAACTACCCAAGTGAACTCTATTTGCAACCGTTCTTCAAGCTTTAAACTCTTAAAGCTTTAGGAATTTCAAACTTCACTCCTTTTAAGCAAATTCTTCATGCTTTATCCATCAAATGCTCTAAACCAAGTTTTTTATCAACAATCTGAAAACACAGCTTTAAATACACAATATCAATTCTTTTAAATAGAAAACTAGATAAATAAGCGGATAAAATATACACATTTACGTGTATATCAAATACCCCCACACTTATCTTTTTATTCGTCCTCGAATAAACTAAACTAAACTAAGATATGTCACACTTTCGCAGGAAACACGATTGCATTTAGCATATGCAACATGTCGTTAAACCCCTAGGTGTCCCTAGTAGGACGAGTGTTGTCTCGTGAGGGTTTTCAGCGAATACTACCCACAAAATTCAAAGCATCTAATGTACGCGGATTAATCAAACAATATATTTAAGGTCTTTCACATTCCAAGGACTTTACCTAACTTCAAAAATAACGGTTCTATCCCAAATTGTCCATCCCATTGTTAGTGCAAAAATGAATAAAAAATTTCAAGTTGAATCATAATTCCTTGATAACACTGTAATTGTCTTGAAGGTTAAGAGCGTGGTGTCAACCAAAGTTCTACACATCGACAATGTGCACCCAATCATTTCTTTATTCGTTTTTTTTATAATTCTGCACCAGTGTAACTGCAATGTATTGGATCTGAGTTATGCATAGATGAAGGAAAATTTTGTAAGTTCTAAAAATATTATAGATAAGAGGGCAGGTGTATTAGTTGAATTTCAAGCTACAAAAGATAAAGTAATACTAAGGCACATATGGACTTTTTGTTTCCTTTCATCTCCTCAACTACAATCCTTGCTTCTAAGTATGGTATGATGGATGTGGATGGAATGGAAATGGATGCTTCAAAGTCAAGAATGATAAATCACTATTTTATTCTGGGAGACACTCTCTTTATTGCTTTTTTTTTTTCTTTTTTTCTCTTTTTTTCTCTTTTTTTTCTTTTTGCATGATGAATGATGAATGGAGATGGAATGATACCGTACATTATTTCATTTTTTATTTGATTCCTCCTCTACTAAGCGAACCATAACCAACACTTCATGAAAGGAAAGTTTTGTGCCCTAGTTACTCTATCTATATAACCTTAATTCAACACACAAGTCTGGATTGATGCTATATAAAAAGCTAAAAGGAATGATAAGCAAAGTTTTGTAAGATGGATAACCCATATAAAGTAAAATGTGTATATGGTTATCCTACCTTAAAGCAAGTACGGAGTGGGTGGTGTAATATTGGTATAAAAAGAGACATTTTTGAACCTTTGAAAATAAATCAGTACAAGGTTCTTAAGTATACCAATGTAAGAAAAACTTTTCGAAACATTGATGTAATTCGACTAGAACTTGGGTTTGAATAATGTGGGTTATCGAAGAAGAACGCTACAATGAGTCATTTCTCCTTAATTGGGCCAAGTGGATTTTAGAACTTACGAACTTGAACATTTGAGTGAGAAGAAAAAAATTATGCATGAAAACAACCTCAGAAAATCCAACAAATGTAGGTGCAAAATCATTTTTATTTCATGATTTTTTTTTAGATTATTTTTACTTCCACATTCTAACATGTATAATAAGGGTTGACACGCTTACTCCAGAACACGATTAACGTCTGCACAGTCTCAAGCTAGAATCTTAAAAAGACACATTACGACTCAATGAATAAATAATGTTCATTCCCATCACCCAAAAATTCAACTTATCAAATAAGAACCAAGGTGTTATTTATGAATTTAAGTTAATCCTTGTTCAATGAATGACCTAGTTCATAAAATTTGATTGTTGATGTAGTGTAAATTCCCCCCCACACTTGAGTGTGACTGTGTCCTCACAGTCTTAATCAGACATATCTTAGTGAAAGGGAAAAACAAATAAGAGAATATTTACATATGTACAAAAGAGGGTTAGTGCATCTTACCGAATGTAATGTGGCTCATGGAGGACCATAAGCTCTTCCTCTTGGTTGGGTATTGGTTCCAAGTAAGGTTTAAGGCGTTGACCATTGACCTTATAGGATGATCCATTAGTTGGATTCTCAATTTCTACCGCACCATACGGAAAAACGGTCCGTACAGTGTAAGGTCCTGTCCACCTAGATTTTAACTTACCCGGAAATAGATGCAATCTTGAGTCATACAAGAGAACTTTTTGACCTGGTGTGAAAGTTTTACGTAAAATTGATTTATCATGAAAAACTTTCATTCTGTCCTAGTAAATTCGTTCATTTTCATATGCATCATTTCGAATTTCATCAAGTTCATTAAGTTGAAGCTTCCTATGCTCACCTACTTCCTCTAAATCAAGATTTAAAGTTTTTATTGCCTATAATGCCCTATGTTCTAGTTCAACTGGCAAGTGACATGGCTTACCAAAAATCAACCGATAAGGGGACATACCTAAGTTTGTTTTAAAAGCGGTGTGGTAAGCACAAAGAGCGTCTGTTAACTTTTGGGACCAATATTTGCGATTTCGATTCACATTTTTCTAAAGGATTTATTTAATTTGCCTATTCGATATTTCAACTTGCCCACAAGTTTGAGGATGGTATGGAGTGGATAACTTGTGGGTTATCGAATACTTTCTCATGAGGGCTTCAGAAGAACGATTACAGAAGTGTGTTCCATTATCACTGATTATTGTGCGAGGTGTGCCAAATCTAGAGAAGATATTTTCTTTCAAGAAGCGCACAACAACCTTGTTATCGTTTGTTTTGCATGGAACAGCTTTGACCCATTTGGAAACATAATCGACAGCTAAGAGAATGTAAAGGTTCCCAAAAGAATTAGGGAAGGGACCCATAAAGTCTATACCCCTCACATCAAAAATTTTGACCTCTAGAATGGGGTTTAGGGGCATCATATTATGTTTAGAAATTTTCCCTAAGAATTGACATCGATCACAAGTTTTGCAAAATTCGTACACGTCTTTGAAAAGGGTGGGCCAGCAGAAAACCGATTGGAGAACCTTTTCGGCTGTCTTTTTGGGACCGAAGTGACCACCACAGGCTTGGTCATGACAGAAAGAGAGGACACTGTGAGTTTCAGTGTCCGGAACACACCTTAGAATGAGTTGGTCGGGACACTACTTGAAAATATAGGGGTCGTCCCAGAAAAAATGTTTAACTTGGGAAAAGAATTTGTGTTTATCCTGCTTGGACCAAAAAGAAGGGGTCTGCTTGGTAACTAAGTAGTTGACAATGTCAGCGAGCCAAGGATCAGTGGATAAAGAAAATAGCTGTTCATCCGGGAAGTTCTCGTTGATCGGAAGAGAAGAAGACGGGGCATTTGGAAGACGAGACAAGTGGTCTGCAACAACATTGTCAGATCCTTTTTTATCCTTAATGTTAAGGTCAAATTCTTGAAGTAGAAGGATCCAAAGAATGAGACGAGCCTTAGCATCCTTTTTAGAGAAAAGGTACCTAAGTGCGGAATGGTCGGTATGAACAGTGATGTGTGAGCTAACTAGATAAGGTCTGAATTTTTCTAGAGCGAAAACGACTGCCAAAAGTTCTTTTTCAGTGGTCGTATAGTTGATTTGAGCGTCGTTCAAATTCTTACTCACGCAGTAAATGACATGAAGAATCTTATCGATACGTTGTCCTAAGACAACGCCAACAACGAAATTCGAGGCGTCACACATGATTTCAAAAGGCAGCTTCCAATTAGGAGAGCAGATGATCGGGGCAGAGACAATTCATTTTTTAGATGCTCAAACGATGAAATGCAATCAGAATTGAAGTCGAAAGGAACATCCTTGCCAAGAAGATTGGTCAAAGGTCGAGTGATTTTGCTAAATTCCTTTATAAAGCGACGATAGAAGCCAACATGACCTAAAAAGGATCGGATATCCTTAACGGATTTGGGAATGGGAAGATTCGACATAACCTCAATTTTGGCTTTGTCTACTTCAATTCCTTTATTAGAGATGACATGTCCTAAAACAATGCCATGTTTAACCATGAAGTGACACTTTTACCAATTAAGCGTTAAGTGTTTATCTTTGCAACGGTTAAGAACAATATCCAGATGATGTAAACATTCAGTGTACGAATCCCCGAAGATGGAAAAATCATCCATGAATACTTCCAAAAATCGCTCGATCATATCAGAAAAAAATGCTAATCATGCACCTCTGAAATGTTGCAGGTGCATTACAGAGACCAAAAGGCATACGACAGTACGCAAATGTACCAAATGGAAAAGTGAAAGTCGTTTTCTCTTGGTCCTCAAGGGCAATAGGGATTTGATTATAGACCGAGTACCCGTCAAGGAAACAGTAATACTCGTGACCGGCTAGTCGTTCTAACATTTGATCGATAAATGGCAGAGGGAAATGATCCTTACGTGTTGCAGCGTTAAGTTTCCTATAGTCAATGCAAACACGCCAACCAGTCTGGGTGCGGGTTGGGATAAGCTCGTTAGCTTCATTTTGGATCACGGTAATCCCTGATTTCTTTGGTACAACATGAATCAGACTAACCCATTGACTATCGGAAATTGGGTAGATGATTCCATTGTCAAGACATTTAAGGATTTCAGCACGAACTGCTTCTTTCATGATAGGGTTTAGTCGACGCTGGGGATCACGAGTAGTTTTGGCATCATCTATAAGGTGGATTCGATGTTGGACTATCAAAGGACTAATCCCCTTAATATCAGCCATGGACCAACCAATTGCTTCCTTATTTTTCTTAAGGATGGGAAGGAGCAATTGTTCCTGCTCTAAAGTAAGGTCAGAAGCGATAATGACAGGAAAAGTTTCATTGTCTCATAAGTAAGCGTACTTAAGATGACTGGGCAGCACTTTGAGTTCAGACTTTTGGGATGACTCAATTGAAGAAATTGGTTGAGGGACAGACTCAATTGTGAGTGGCTCGACAGGAATCGAATCAGAGACATTTTCGGGACTATCTTGAAACAAAGTTTCGTAATTTGATTCAACTTCGTTATTTAGATGGTCCAGCTTAGATTCATTATCGTGGACAACATGGATTTCAGAAAACTGGTCCACATAAGAGTTGGGAAAGTTTTCAGTTCTAAAGATGTTTAGCTCGACAGTCATGTTACCGAAAGAAAGTTTCATAGACCCATTTCTACAGTTGATAAGCGCATTAGATGTTGCTAAGAAGGGTCGTCCTAGAATCAAAGGGATCTGGTTTGCAGGATTGCTTACCTGTTGAGTTTCTAGGACAATGAAATCAACTGTAAAGATGAATTCACCTATTTTGATCAATACACCCTCGATTTCACCCACAGGTTTCTTAATTGAACGGTCAGCAAGCTAAAGGGTAACCTTGGTGGGTTTCAGTTCTCCTAGCCCTAATTGGTGATAGACGGAATATGGAAGCAAGTTAACACTAGCACCTAAGTCTAGCTGGCATCTATCGATTTTCTTGTCCCCAATAGTACATGATATTGTGGAGCAGCCAGGATCTTTGTATTTCACTGGCATTGATTGGGAAAAGACCTCGCTTACAGTTGCCGCTAGAAACACTTTCTTAGGTACTTGTGTATGACGTTTTTGAGTGCACAAATCTTTTAGAAATTTCGCGTACTGTGGAACTTGTTGGATAATATCTAAAAGAGGAATGTTCACTTTAACTTGCGTAAATATTTCAAGGGTCTTTTCTAGCTGATCCATCTTTTTCCTAGGTCGGAGTCTATGAGGAAATGGAGCAGACAACTCAGTAGGTTTGGCTACTTGAGTTTGAGGATGGTCCTTGTCAGAAATTGGCTCAATGTTTTGATCTGAGTTGGTCGAATTTTTGAGAGGGTTTGGAAGATCGTCCGGTAAAACATTTGGGTTGACCACATGGTTGTCAATATTTTTGCCGGATCTAAGAGTCGTGACAGCATTCAATTGACTAATGTTTGAATCTTGAATGATGTGAATTTGGTTGGGGTTTGAATTTTGTCCTCTAGGGTTTTGAATGGGTTGACTTGGAAACGTACCCTTTTCCCTTTCACTTAATCTTGCGTTAAGTTGATACATTTGTTTTTGAAGTTCACTCATTTGTTGATTCGTGTTTTGCATATATGATTGCAAGGAGTTGTCTAACTTGTTTTGATTTTCAACACTTTGCTTAGTCATTTGCGCTAATAGGTTGCTCACCTCAGATAAATTCCCCTCAATCGTAGAAAGGCGTTTTTCATATTGGGGAGCAACCGTTTGATTGTGGAAAGGAGCCTGGTTCGAAGTGTACTAATTTTGCCTAAGAGGAGGGTTCACGACATTGTTTGGAAATGCTCGATTCAAAGGTCTGTTCATCAGAGGGTTATTCGGACCATAAGAAAGATTTGGGTGGTTGTTGGGTCGGTTGAAAGCATTCACTTGCTCAAGGGACTGGGGATAGTCATCAGCCGTATGATCAGAGTTAAGACATATGTGACACATGGCTTGGGAAATGTTATTAGACTGAGTGTGTGTTCTAACAACGTTCAGTATAGCATCAACAAGAGTATTAGAAGAAGAAGAGGATTCAACAGAACTACTACTGGATCGCGAATAGAGATACTTTTCATTGGTTCGTTCCCATTGTTTCGATTTTTCCGCTAACTCGTCTAGAAATTCTCAAGCTTCTACGTCAGTCTGTTTTAGAAAATTGCCCTGACACATGGACTCTAACATTTGCCTAGTACTATTATCAAGTCCATTATATACAGTTTGACATAACGACCATGTTTCATAACCATGATGGGGACAACTCAACAGCAGTTCTTTAAATCTTTCGAAGTATTGCCAAAAAGATTCCCCCTTTTTGGTGGAAATTGATGATTTCATTTCTGACTGTAGCTGTTTTTTTTGGGGGTAGAACTTTTTAAGGAAAACCGCTGTAAATTCATCCCATTTTTTAATCGAATTTGGGGGCAAGCTGCGAAACCATTTTTCTGCAGAGTCAGTTAGTGCGAATGGAATCAAACGAAGTTTAATACCATCCTCACATAACTGTTGTAATTTAAAGGATGCACAAGCATATTCAAATTTCGTTAAGAAACTATATGGTTCATCATGAGAAAAATTTACGAATTTGGGAAGGATGTTTATCTGACTCGATCAGATTTCAAAGTGATTACCCATAGGATTGGGTAATTGAATGCAAGAAGGGACAGAAACTCTATCGGGAAGCACTCTATCCATCAGGTACGAGGTGCGGGTTCGTTACCCATTTCTAAGGGTTGGTTGAGTGGACTGGGTTTTGAGGAAAGAGAAGGTGGTTCGATCCTAACTAAACGACGAGATTCATGGTCACGGGTCCAAGTTTGCATGCACTAGAAAGAAGAAGAAAAGAGTTCACCAACAAGATTTAAACAATGGAGAATTTCAGAAAGAGGTGAGAGAGAGAAGAAAAGTTTTTTTTTTGAAAATGGGAGTTTTGAAAAATTCCTACCTACAGAACTAACGAGGGCTAAAGAATAAAAAGAAATTAAAATTTTTTATTATTTTTGGTTTTCAAATTTTTTATTTGTTTTTGAGGAATTTTGATTTTTTTATACACAAAACAATCACACACAGAAATTAGCTGCAATGAAATTTCTGTCTTTGATGGCTCCTAACTCAAAATTATATAGTGACATGTTTGATTACTTAGACCAAAAGATTTCTCAGCCAGTTAACGGAAGGAGTTATCGGTGCACAAGGAATCACACTAGCAATGCAGTTGAAGGTTTAAGTACCTTCAGAGTAACAACCGATATAATATTTACGAATCACTGTAATATTTATAAACGGTTATTTCTCTGCCGTATTCTTGACACCAAGAAATAATTCGTTCCAAATGAATCAACTATCAAAATACAATTAAGCCCTAGATGAGCCCGTGACTTCCTTATGTCCAACGTCTAATCGTTATTATTAGTCAGATTCTAAGATGAATGCAGTTTGTGGGCTAAGGAAAGGTTGTTGAAATCCCTCACCTTATGTGAATTGGGGTATTGCCCTTAACAGAATGAATACAGATGCAGAAATAATAATCACAGAAATTAAAAGATTTTACAAGCAAGCCGCTGCCTTTGCAGAAGATTATTACAAGCAACGTCTATATATATTTTTTATTTGTAGCAGAGCACCTGTAGAGTTTAGAAAATTTTACAGTGATCGGCAGTCCGTCCAGTGCAATTGGGCAGCGCTAGCGCGTTCACACCCCACTTGGTGTGCAACCGCTCCAACACCGCAACGTCTACTCCTTTCTGTTTTTTTAAGGGGGAGAAGAAAATAAGGTCAAAAGAAAGCAAAGGAAGTTGAATGAAAATGGAAGAAAAAATAAGAAAGCAAGTCCACTTTTAACAAAAAAACAAAACCAAAGCCTAAGCCCATGTGTGAAGAACCGAACTCAATTACAATTTCAATACCCAACACACTATCACCAGAATCTTCAAAATCCACCGACTAAAAAAAACAGATATATTCCCCTAAATAATTCCTCTGTTAGAAATTCAATGACCGAACCAACCAAAATTTGCTGGTGGAAATCCGAGGTCCCTCCGTGGTTCTAATCGGAGGTCGATTTCTTGCGGGGTTGGGAACGGTTTTGCTTGGACTTGGGCGAGCCGATAAGTTAAGGATTCAACTTTGGCGTGCTTCGATTTGGAGTATGTTGTCGGGTTTGGAATAGAAGAGAAAGGGAGTTCGAATCTGAGGTAAGGGGTGGTTTTGATTTCGAATTGGGTATTTGCGTTTGGACTCGGGTTGAAGGTTGAGCGTGATTTCAGGTGGTTCCAGGAGTTCGAATTGGGGGCTTTTGACTTGCGGTTTGGCTAATGGATTTGCTGAGGGGCGTGATGAACGGAATTTGTGGAATTTGTTGTTGTTTTGAACGGTTATGCCAGATGAAGGCTGTCAGCAGTTTTGTGATTTGGTTGACGTGAAGACAACGTCTTTCAAGGGGTAGTGATGAAGGGCAGTTTGAACAGAGGAATGTGAGGACTGGGTGTTTGATAATGATCAAAACGTGGTGGATGGTTTTAGGATTGGTGGAGTGAGTGGATGAAGAAGGAGCAGTCAAGGAATTGGGGAGGCGGTTGTGATTTGCAGTGGGTATGGCGAAATTGTGTAAAGATGGTTGACATGTTTGGTGTGTGGGAATTGATGGTCTTTAGAGTTGTTCGAAGGCCAACGTTTGTGATGGTCAGTGAGTTTGCCGAACGTTTGGAAACAGGAATAGATGGCCTGTTAAGAATTGGTTTGTGAAGTAGATGATGCGGTGGAGCTGTCTTGCAGACTGTGTTTGTATGAGGCCTGGACTTGGAGGAAGGGAGGACATTTTGAGGAATGAAGTGGTACTACTGTGTTGATGCAGGTTGATAGAAATATGGTAGAGGCGGTTTCGGGTACTTGGTGGAGGGGTGGTTTTAGGGTGAGTGACTCTTGGTGAAATGGAGGAGGTGGTTTGTTTTTCAGACAACTGAAGTTTGGGTTGAAAAGATATGGATTTTGTGGTGTGGATCTGAGGGTTGGAGTGGCTATTTGGAGAGGATTTATTGGCAAAACAATGGTGATTGACGGATCGATTTCGGCAAGAAATAACAAACAGAAAATAGAAAGGAACCTTTGTAAATATTTTTTATTATTATTTGGTAAAAATTGTAAAAAGGAAAGAGATTGTATACAAATCAGAAAGAAATAAATGAAAGATAGGGAAAGAAACTGAAAAGAAAATCAGGTAAGAATTTTTTTTTCTTATTTGGTAGACTACGGTATCACAGATCAAATACCAAATCAACTAACAAGAGATTTTTTTGTCTATGCTAAAAAAAGGAAATAAAATAAAATAAATGTATTTTATTTTTTGTATTTTTTTATAATAAAAAATATAAAATAAGAAAATTATAACTCAAAGGATTTAAAAATAAAAAATTATTTTGGTCCCTGGCAACGGCGCCAAAATTTGTTTGCGAACAAATTAAACAATTGTAAACAACTGTAAAATATGTTCGGCTTTCCTAAACAACAAGGATTGTTGTAGAGGGTGTCGAACTCTGGAACCAAAAATATTTTAATTAATAAATCCAATCAAGTTATTCAAGGATTTTGATTGATTGAAAACACAGAAAATAACAACAATTTAAAAAGAGATATTTATATAATAAGAGAAAGCAATTAGGGGATAATGACATAGATTAGATTCATACTCATCAATAGCCAACAAATAAATATAGATCTAATTCATGTTTCTGTCACAAACATGAATCAACGATAATTAGGTTCTTAGAAACAAATAAGTAAATAACAACAAGCATAGCCTATGCAGAAGCTGAGCTCTTAAACAACCGTAGGCTATCAGGACGGATTCACTAATTAATTTCTAAAACCCTAAAATTAGATCTAAATCTGATAATTGTTAGATCGAACACCAATATACCCTGTGAAGGAGCATAGCTCTTAAACAACACAGAATATGAAGATTCAGATCTAACCCTTGATTCAAATCCAGATCTACATGTATAAACTCCTCATCTATTGGCTATGTGATTCATGTTGAATCATATCTATTAGCATCATCACCCCCTAATCAAAGGGGATTAGCTACACATAGCTAAAGAAGAAGAGAAACAGAAATTAAATAACATGAACATAAATAAAATAAAATAAAATAACAACTGAGAGAAAGATGAAGAAGAGTTTTATTCCAAGAAGAGAATTACAGAATAAAACTAAGTGTGTTTTACAATGAATGAGATACAATGTACTTATAGCTAATATGACAAAGACTACTTGGCAAATTCCACAACGTGGGACTACAGAATTAGCCTAAATAACACATAAGCTAGTGTGAACGCAGCTGTAGAGTGAGAGGCCTTGCAAATGAGCTAATGTGAACGCAACATGAGTGAGATGCCTTGCAAATGAGCCAATGTGAATGCAATATGAGCCAAATCTACCCAACTGAACTCTATTTGCAACCGTTCTTCAAGCTTTAAACTCTTCAAGCTTTAGGAATTTCAAACTTCACTCTTTTTAAGCAAATTCTTCATACTTTATCCATCAAATGCTCTAAACCAAGTTTTTTATCAACAATCTGAAAACACAGCTATAAATACACAATATCAATTCTTTTAAATAGAAAACTAGATAAATAAGTGGATAAAATATACAAATTTACGTGTATATCAATGGCCAATCATGTTTCTCTCTAATATGGGATTTTAATCCATTTATAAATGTAAGCGCTTTATTATTTATTAATTTATCTTCAATAATTATTTTCTGTCAGTTCTATACATGATTTATCGAGATCTCAAAAAATTATCATACTTTAGGTACCTAAACCACTTCTGGGGTTATTTTGACAATCATGTCATGGGTTTCTTTTAAAGCACCTTTAAGTGTTTCTTCAGGAACACTTACCTCCTTTATTTTGCATCTTTATGACTTACTCCAAAGATATTTTGAACTGACTTTTATACCACATTTTCAGCTGTGATTTACACCTTTTGATCCTTCGAGGATTCAAATGTATATTGGAGAAAGTCTACTATGGACATAATTGATAATTTATGCAAGTTACTTAATACTTTGCATAATTCAATATGTTAGCAAATACTTAACATCGATGGTTCCATTATCCTCCCCCTCAATGTTGACAAACATTGTCACTTTAATTAATAAACCTACTTCAGATTCATTTTTGATCCATTATAGCATCATAGCTAGCAAATACATTAGATGTATTTCAATTATAGGAGGATAATGCTCTTATTAGTTGATAAGATGCATTCATATTTCATTGCTTATTCCCTTTTATTGATCTGATGACTTGGAGGAATTTTCTATCATTTGAATATGCACATGACTTCAGGTCAATCAATATTGTTGTCAATCGACTTTTTGAAATATTAAATAATATATGCATAATTAATGAGCTCTTGATAACTTCAGGTTGTTAATATTTTTTTTGCATATATGCGTATATATGTGCATTCACGTATTACATATGTAATTGATTTGGATATTCTTTCTCATTCGAGTTACCTATTTTAGAACAAATTGTTCATAAGGTTCCAATCATTAATTTTTGCTTATCAAGCAATGTCAATGCGAATCTTAAAGATCTTATCATAATATCCAAAATATCTGATTTGGAACTATATTGAACTTCTGGTTCAAATGAAATATATGAACAACTTCAATTTGTTAATCTATATTGAACTTCTAGTTCAAACAATATATAAACAATTTCAAGTTTGTTAAACTGTATTAAACTTCTGCTTCAACTTTGTTGAACTTCTGGTTCCACTGTATTGAACTTATGATTCGACTATATTGAACTTTTGGTTCCACTGTATTGAACTTCTGGTTCCACTGTGTTGAACTTCAGGTTCAAATAAAATATATAACAACATCGAGTTGTTAAAATTTATTCTTCAATACAATATGCAAATATAAATATATAAGCAAGATATAGCTCATTTTAAAAATTGTGAAATCTTTGGATATCAATTTTATTAATTTTATTATTTCACATAGTTTCAATAAAGCTTCAGGCTTTTAAATTATGAAGTATTTCAAGTTCATTGGTTAAGGAACTTCAAGTTCCTATGCATATATATACACATATATATATATATATCAAGTTTATTAATTTTTGATGAACTTCCGGTTCTCAATCTTTTAACATACTTCTATTTTAAAAGCTTTTACATTTTTGCTATTGACAAGATTTCAAACTTGTACACTTTATCAAAAATGTTTATATATATACATATATATACATACATATATATATATATAAATATATAACTCAAGACTTCAGGTCCAAGACTTTGAGTTATACAACTTCCAGTATAAATATTTTCTTTGCACAACTTCAGGTTGTGGTTCTATCCTTTCTTCCATAACATTAGTTATTACTAGCTAAATACAACGAATAATAATACATATGTTTATTTTTATTCCAAATACAAATATACATCAATTAACTAACAATAATAATGTATTCAATGCATATATGACAGTAAGGTAATATAATATATTATCATAACAATGCATTCTCTAACATTCATTAGTTCAAAAATTTACAGATCTTTAAATAAAATTCAAAATTATAAACAAAAATAAACTACATGTCTCATATTCAACTTTTTTTCTCATACTTCAATATGAATTATTTGAAAAACTTGTAAATTTATATATAAAATTCACAAACATTAAAAAAAAAAAATTTTTTTGATTCAAGTTAGACAATCGTATAAAGATCTTTTAGATCTTTCTTTTTATATCAAAATTTCTTCTTACCTTTTTAGAAACTGCAGATTCTAAATTTTCCATATAATGACAGAAAGAGTTTTTGCATTCTCTTCCGGTGTGCAGAATTAAGATCAATATTTAGATCTTAACTCAATATGATCTTCAGGATGCATATTTTCTTTATAAAAGTTTTCCTAAGAAACAATGAAATATTTCTTCTAGAAATATAATATGTTCCAAAATGACTACAATAAAACTTTAAGTTTTATCATAATTCATATATTGTTATTATATATTTTAAATTGAAGTAACTTTTCTAGAATGTGCCCCTTTTTCACATATGAGAGTCATATTACTATTTTTCTTCAAGAAAATAGTATTTATTATAAATGTAATGACCTCTTCCAATAATAAGTCTCTTCAAGAGATTACATGTAGCATAAAGTTTGAATATAAGGCTTTTTCCTTTTTGTTGAAAATTTTCCTTTCATTGATTTTTTTCAAATCCTTTCTGTAATAACCCGAAAATTCTGAGCCAGTTTAAAAATTTTATTTTGGCAATTTTAGCGAATTTTGAATATTTAAAATGAATTATTTTAAATAATATCGACGAGAAATTTATTTTGAATCTAATTAGAACGTATATATTATATACGTCGTCGTTAGAATATAAGAATTGAAAATGGCGCGGTAGTTCGATAATTCGATTTCAAACTTCAATTGAATGTACCGGGTGCAAAACAATCCGGATTTTAGTGAAACTGAAAACATTAGGATCTAATTGATAATATCTTTCCAACGAATCCGAAAAATCGAAATTTCATAGCGGGAATCAAAAGATATGTCCAGTTGAAAATTCTGAATAGTCGCTATGGAATTCAGGCCCTTAAAATAGACATTTTGCAAACGACCTCGGATTTCGACGAAACCAGTTTTGTTGGGTCCGTGATGTCAAATTATTGCTAGGTTTCAAATTTCATAATTTTTCGAATCAATATGTGAGCGTGGCAAAGGAAAACGCGTTTGACCAGTTTCAGTTGATTTTTATCGACTGGAAATTGGCCATTTTTCATACGGTCTCAGAATTCGACGAAACTAGTTTTGTTAGGACCGTATCGTCAATACGAAGCTAGAAAATATTTTTCTGGGATTTATAGAGTCCGTATGTGACCCTAGTAAATTGAAATGTACGTTCAGAATTGAATATACTGATTTATATTTTAATTTAAGCGAAAATTGATCGAAACGATGGAATTGGCCTGTGAAACATATCCCATTATGTTCGGAACAGGGTAATTAGCTAGGGGCGACAGTCGTTGGGTTTGATATAGGGTTAGTGGCATTAAACGATTAATTATCGAATTAAATAAAATTAAATATATAACCCGACCAATAGAATTTCGTTTTAACCTAATTTCATTAATCGAAAATCCGCCGCCTTTTCTAAAAACCAAAGGATCTGGATCTCCCTAGAACCCTTTCCCCGATCTCCTCCAAGGAGCTGCGATTGGCCATGGCCCCTGAGGGAAAAGTGTGCGGTGAAGGGGGGCTACCCATCGACGATGGCGCTTGACATCCGGTGGGCCCTGGCGGTCGAAATCGTGCTCGAGACGACGGGTGTTGGAAGACGAAAATGGGGCGATTTACTGAATGGAAGGAGACGAGGCTAGTGCAGATTGAAGGACAGCGTGCGTGGGGATGCTCTCCGATCAGATTCCGACCTCCTTGGGAAGTGCGACGACGACAAAACAGCTTGAACAGGGGGTTCGACATCGTATACAGGCCTGGAGCTTAATGAACATAATAGTGAAAGGTAATCTAAATTTATTAAATTATTAATCATATTAGTAAATGTTAATTACATGATATTGTAAAAAAAAAGTTTAAAAAAAATGACATAGCTTTCAAAATTTCAGATTTATATATATATTAGCAAAATAAAATATGATTTTGTTTATACAAAAATATGGTTTTGAAATTATAAATGTACCTTAGTTTTTATAAAATAAATTGACCATTGTTTTTTTAATATATAAATAGTTTTGTTTTTTTTAAATAAAAATGCGATTGTTAGAAATAAAAATGCCAAAGTTTTTAAAGGAAAAATTAGCTTTGTTTTAAAAGTAAAAGTAGCATAGATTTAGCAGAAGAAAAATATGATTTTTATCGTATGTTGAAAATAATTTTATGAAGATAAAAATATGATTTTTATACAGAAAATTGAGAAATAAAAATACGATTTTTATATGCAGAGAATTGAAAATATATAAAAAAAAGAGATTTTTAAAAATAGAAAAGAGGAGATTTTTAAATAGAAAAGATTAGATTTTTAAAGGAAGAAAGAAGATATTTTCAAATGGAGAAAGGCGTGATTTTCATATTATAGAAGGAATAAAAATATAATCTTTATCGATACGAACATTGTTATCAAAATTCGATTTTTATATATTGAATAGCAAAGTAAAAATTCGATTTTTATATATTGAATAGCAAAGTAAAAATTCGATTTTTATATATTGAATAGCAAAGTAAAAATTCGATTTTTATATATTGAATAGCAAAGTAAAAATTCGATTTTTACATATGTAGTGACTACAGGCGACGAAAGTGATAAAAGGCGAGAACGGGAAGATTTCTATAGAAGAAGAGTCAAGGAGTTGGGATAGCTATTGGTGAGAATTTCTCACTCTTCAATTTCTTTTCTAGTTATATATATATACTAGGATGCAGACGGTGCTTAGTAGCACCCGACACAATCGTCCACAGACCACGGACTTGTTTGTTTGATTGCAAAAATTAGTTAGATGATTTGGGTTGAATTGAATTGTTTGGTGAGTTGAAATTGATTTGATTGATGTGTGAATGGCGTGGGCCTTCACTAGACCGGGGATAAGGCTAGGCCTTGTCCCGTTTCTAGTATCGTGTCGTTATGCCGCCGAAATTTTCTAAAATAAGTTAGAAAAATAAAAATATCATTTTATTTAAAGAATGAACTGAATAGAAATTCATATGTTAGAATAAAATGTTTTATCGTTAAAAATATAATTTTTAACGTGAATATGAATATAGTGAAAGTGAATAAATAAATATTTATAAACAAATCGGTCGATTTGTTTATATACACTAATTTGACTGATATTGATTGGGTCGATAAATTTTACACATCGCCCAACTGCACAACTAAAATCTGTGTTTGATTGTTTGAAACCCCACACGGGTGTTGGGATGAAATTTGAAGTTCACTCATCCTGATTGATTAAATATGTCGATCGATTGATTGACAGGCTGTTATAAGCGTTAGATATCTATATTTGATGCTTATACAGTGTAGTGCACTTTGGTTGATGGTTGATTATTTTTCAATGCTATCATATACGTGTGATGTATGAAAATCCATATAATTAATATTATATGGTGATTGATTGGGCCTCGTTCCAATTTAGAAAATAAAGAATAGTATAAAATAAAGGTTCATGTGTTGACTGTACTCATTCGTTGAGATTAGTCATGTGTTGAACGAAGTATTTTAATAATAAATTTTACATCTTTATCAATATAATATAAAGGTTCATGTGTTTACTGTACTCATCCGTTGAGATTAGTCATGTGTTGAACGAAATATTTTAACAAAAATAGTCACACGTGGACGGTACTCATTCGTTGAGATTAGTCGTGTGTTGACAAATAGAAATATTTGAAAAAGAAATATTTGAAATAGAATATTAGAAAATAGAAATATATGAAGCCGTGTTGATTAGATTTACGCCATTTTGACGTGAACGATATTTATATCGATTTTATTCATTTTAAAATGAATATTGAAAAACGATTTCGAAATGAATTGAATAGAAAACGATTTCGAAATGAAATGAATATAAAACGATTTCGAAATGAATTGAATATATAACGAATTTGATTTCAATTGAATATATAACGAATTTGATTTCAATTGGATATATAACGAATTGAATTCAAATTGAATAGAAAACGAATTGAATTCAAATTAAATAGAAAACGAAATGAATTTGATTTGAAACCAATTTGAATTGAATCGAATAGAAAACCAATTTGAATTGAATCGAATAGAAAAACAATTTGAATTGAATCGAATAGAAAACCAATTTGAATTGAATCGAATAGAAAACCAATTTGAATTGAATCGAATAGAAAACCAATTTGAATTGAATCGAATAGAAAACCACTTTGAATTGAATCGAATAGGAATTTGAATTGAATTGAAATGAATTTTAAAACGAATTTATAAGGAAGAATTCAATTTTGATTTGAAATGAAAGGGAAGTTGAAATTGTTTTTGAAACGAATTTAAAACTATTTATATAATTCGTTTTAAATAGAAATCGACGAAATATATATTATATATATAATATAGTGGCCTGAATAGAACGCGCCGCGGCAGTTCGTGAATTTCGACCATTTATTTCAAACGGACATTACGGGAGATCCGACCGTCGGATTCTCCTAAAACCGGAACCGTTGGGTTCGTATCGAAAAGAGCTTTCTAACGAATATTAGAGAATCAAAATCTAACGGTTGGATTTGGAGATACGTCCAAATCAAATTTGGAAAAAGTCGTTGTAAGTGCAGTTCGATGGCCGTTGATGGAAATCGACTGTACGGGCCTTGATAAAATTATTAAAAATATCAATAATTTGTGTAAAATCATAAGAAATGATTTGGGAAAAATTGGGATGAAAAACTCCATATTTGAAAAGATAAAAATAGATTTTTATCAAAATGAACTAGTTTGAACTAAATTTAAAACCCGATTTGTTTTTAAATAAATAAATTAGATTTAAAATGGGGTTTTAAATAATCGGAATTCCTAATATATTTGAATTAAATTAAACTAGAATTGATTCATAGGTTTATCGTGAACTGTGTTTTAAATAACACTAGTTCTTTAACCCGATAATAAATAGAATGTGATTTGGGTTTGTCGTGAACTGTGTTTTAAATAACACCTAGTTCTTTAACCCAGTAAAAGGAGTTTTAATGAATCTGCAATTAGATTGAAATGGGGAATTGATAATTTAAATTATCAACTTTAGAAAATGAGCGAGAATGGAGTATCACCAGTTTTGCTCCAAAGCGATAGTTAAATCTTTAATCAGATTTGAACGTGAAATGGTAATTGATTTTACCGATAACACTGTGGTGTTAGATATGGAGTATTACCAGTTTTCTTCATGGGATGAATAGGTTGGGATTGGGAAATAAAATAAATAATTACTTCGTTACGGTTCGCTAATCTCGACTAGTTTAGAAAACCATAATCTGGTTTGAAACGACATCCAAAGGAAGATTAAAGGATAAATTTTAAAGAATTTATCTTGGATAAAATTAATGGGAACCTTTCCCTAAGAATGTGATTTCGTGAATAAAAAGGATATTCTGCATTGGAATGAGGCGTATGTTGTGTTTGTGTAACATTTGTTTTAAATATACGCGGGTTGTTCGGAAAAGCCGGGTTTATACCCATTCTGAATAACCGATTCGACGATAAGTCGAAGATGAAGATGGTGGTTGAAGACTGGAAGTCTTCACATCGTTTGGATAATTACTGACGATCCTGATTGGGCTGTACACCCAAGAGGATGGAAATAGTTGGTGGTCGCCCAGACGTACTTGGAGATGGATGGATATGCGAGGAAAGTACCTACGGTTTCGTTCAGACCCAGAACGGACTTGTAAATGGATGGTGTGTCTGACATTGTATTTCTTTATATTGTATTCGTTGATCTCTGCTAAATATATATCTGTTTGGCGGCGGAGAATTTATTCTCTTGCTTAACGCCCTTCTCTGAGACATACGAGCTCAGAGGTTATATATTGGCAGAAATCAGTGGTACGATATGGATTGATAGTGTGGCATGCTGAGATGCAGTGATCCAGACTTTTGTTGAAAAGCAAAGTTTGGTTGATGATGATCAAAGCGCAGCTTTAATATAGCACGACTTTGTGTATAGCGTTGATTCGCGAGCCACACACCCCGGTATGGTGGTAAACTGATGGTTTGATCAATATGCTTTTTCGTGGATGGGATCTTCGTGGTGTCGTGGATTCGGTCGACCGAGAGTGAGCTTAGTGCTCAGAGGGATAGGGTAAGCGGTGTTTTCTCTCGCCGGGACGTAAGTCACAGTGATACTCGATTTCCCAAAAGTGCGGATGTGCATTACGGTGTTTTCTCTAGCCGAGACGTAAGCCGTTGAGATGGCACTACGCGATCGATCTTTCGAATCAGGAGCTACCATGATGGAAATCCAATTTCCAAATATGACATTTTGCGGTTTTGATTGTAGAGCCTATTATTGGCGACATGATATATGGTACCCATGTCGTCTATGATTGATACATTTATATTTGAAGTTGTTTTCTTCTCTTATAGTAATAATATAAGATGAAATTTCGCGTATCAAGCATATTTGGCTATTATAAGGGAAAACCCTATCCTCCGGCTTGCGTTGCATTGTGTGATGGGACCTGGGTCTTATAATAGCTTCATTGTTCTTTATTTAGCATTGCGTTGTTTGTTTTCTGCACTGGTATTCTTGGGAGGAAACCCGTTCCGTGTTATACGGCGTGGTCCCTTGATTTACCTAACTTTAAAAACAAAGATTAATAACTGTTTTAGTTCTCACACCAGTCACATGACTGACCTGGAGTTTATTGTTTTAACCTAAACTCTGGGTGCCCCTATTTTCCACATGGGCAGCTAGTAGTTTTTGTTTTGCAGATTTATATTCACAGGATCCTGATTTACAGCTGGAACGATGTTCGAAAGCTCTGTATCCGTGCATTATTTTCAGTTGTGATTTATATTGTTTTTCCACTGCGATGTATTTAAATGTAATTTAAATCTCTGATATTTTCTGTGTAATATTTATTCATACTCTGCATATTCTTTTATTCTGATGGAATTGTTGTAATATACAATGAAATGTTCTTCCGTCTGCGTTCTATTTTGTCGTGTTCTCAAAACAATCACGCGTTTCGAAAGGTCTAGATCGGTTTAGCAACTGATTCGGATCGAGCGAAATTCCTTGTTGTCACAGTTGGTATCAGAACTTTGGTTTACAGAGCTAGAGAACATGACACTTTAGAACCAAACGAAAGAATTCATCAGAAATTGGATTAGTAATATCCAATGAGAATGACTCGTTAGAGATAGGATCAATAGTATCCTAGAACGAGTGTGAAGAGTATATTTTTAAAATGAAAACCATTTTTGTTTTGAAATTTAAATCATATCATATGTATTTGAATATTTATTTATTTTGAATATGGACAATCCAATATATAAAGACTTTGCATATACGCGTCATGAACGTATATTCGAAGTTTTAATATACTGGATAGATATAGAATCACATTCTAGTCGCCCGGACATGATTCTGATGATGACGCGCCATCACCAGTATTTATTTTCGTGTTTCGAAGGTGTGATTTCTATATATTTCCATTAGACTGGTGTGAGAACCAAAACCAATATAGCTAGAACACATTGTTGTGAATTGGCATCAAAAACATGATTTTCTGTATATATATCAAAATTATGAATTTGAAACGTTAAATTCACTAATTGATTGATGTTTGTGTTGTTTGTTTATTTGTTTGCTAATTTTGAACCATTATGCCTAATTGCATCAAATATTGAATTATATTGAAAATTGGTCGTATTTGCTTGCATATATATGTACTTACATTGAACAGGTCATAGCAAGGAGGCTAGAGCCGAAGAATAAAATTTGTTTGCCCGACAAATAGGTACATGTTTACTATGTAATTTACTGTTTTGTTTGGATGATGATGATTTTATGAGCCTATTGGCTAGCCGCTTGGCTTTTTCTTTTTCTTTTTGAGATCAGAAGACCTATATGGCAATTTCGGGATTTTCCCGTGGCTCCCGGTGTAGGGGAGGTTATGGCGAAATTTTTCGAAAATTTAGGGTGTTAGCCAAATTTTTGAAAATTTGAAAATTCTCAGAAACTGAAAAGTTGGAGAATGGAAGCCAGATCGAACGTAGAGTTGATTGATCAAACCACTTTCGACTTTGTTCCTTTTCGGGGACGAAAAGTTTTAAGTGGGGGAGATTGTAATAACCCGGAAATTCTGAGCCAGTTTAAAATTTTTATTTTGGCAATTTTAGCGAATTTTGAATATTTAAAATGAATTATTTTAAATAATATCGACGAGAAATTTATTTTGAATATAATTAGAACGTATATATTATATACGTCGTCGTTAGAATATAAATATTTATATATAATTATAAATAGAATTGAAAATGGCGCGGTAGTTCGATAATTCGATTTCAAACTTCAATTGAATGTACCGGGTGCAAAACAATCCAGATTTTAGTGAAACTGAAAACATTAGGATCTAATTGATAATATCTTTCCAACGAATCCGAAAAATCGAAATTTCATAGCGGGAATCAAAAGATATGTCCAGTTGAAAATTCTGAATAGTCGCTATGGAATTTAGGCCCTTAAAATAGACATTTTGCAAACGACCTCGGATTTCGAAGAAACCAGTTTTGTTGGGTCCGTGATGTCAAATTATTGCTAGGTTTCAAATTTCATAATTTTTCGAATCAATATGTGAGCGTGGCAAAGGAAAACGCGTTTGACCAGTTTAAGTTGATTTTAATCGACTGGAAATTGGCCATTTTTCATACGGTCTCAGAATTCGACGAAACTAGTTTTGTTAGGACCGTATCGTCAATACGAAGCTAGAAAATATTTTTCTGGGATTTATAGAGTCCGTATGTGACCCCAGTAAATTGAAATGTACGTTCAGAATTGAATATACTGATTTATATTTTAATTTAAGCGAAAACTGATCGAAACGATGGAATTGGCCTACGAAACATATCCCATTATGTTCGGAACAGGGTAATTAGCTAGGGGCGACAGTAGTTGGGTTTGATTTAGGGTTAGTGGCATTAAACGATTAATTATCGAATTAAATAAAATTAAATATATAACTCGACCAGTAGAATTTCGTTTTAACCTAATTTCATTAATCGAAAATCCGCCGCCTTTTCTAAAAACCAAAGGATCTGGATCTCCCAAGAACCCTTTCCCCGATCTCCTCCAAGGAGCTGCGATTGGCCATGGCCCCTGAGGGAAAAGTGTGCGGTGAAGGGGGGCTACCCATCGACGATGGCGCTTGACATCCGGTGGGCCCTGGCGGTCGAAATCGTGCTCGAGACGACGGGTGTTGGAAGACGAAAATGGGGCGATTTACTGAATGGCAGGAGGCGAGACTAGTGCAGATTGAAGGACAGCGTGCGTGGGGATGCTCTCCGATCAGATTCCGACCTCCTTGGGAAGTGCGACGACGACAAAACAGCTTGAACAGGGGGTTCGACATCGTATACAGGCCTGGAGCTTAATGAACATAATAGTGAAAGGTAATCTAAATTTATTAAATTATTAATCATATTAGTAAATGTTAATTACATGATATTGTAAAAAAAAAAGTTTAAAAAAAATGACATAGCTTTCAAAATTTCAGATTTATATATATATTAGCAAAATAAAATATGATTTTGTTTATACAAAAATATGGTTTTGAAATTATAAATGTACCTTAGTTTTTATAAAATAAATAGACAATTGTTTTTTTTAATATATAAATAGTTTTGTTTTTTTTAAATAAAAATGCGATTGTTAGAAATAAAAATGCCAAAGTTTTTAAAAGAAAAATTAGCTTTGTTTTAAAAGTAAAAGTAGCATAGATTTAGCAGAAGAAAAATATGATTTTTATCGTATGTTGAAAACAATTTTATGAAGATAAAAATATGATTTTTATACAGAAAATTGAGAAATAAAAATACGATTTTTATATGCAGAGAATTGAAAATATATATAAAAAAAAGAGATTTTTAAAAATAGAAAAGAGGAGATTTTTAAATAGAAAAGATTAGATTTTTAAAGGAAGAAAGAAGATATTTTCAAATGGAGAAAGGCGTGATTTTCATATTATAGAAGGAATAAAAATATAATCTTTATCGATACGAACATTGTTATCAAAATTCGATTTTTATATATTGAATAGCAAAGTAAAAATTCGATTTTTATATATTGAATAGCAAAGTAAAAATTCGATTTTTATATATTGAATAGCAAAGTAAAAATTCGATTTTTATATATTGAATAGCAAAGTAAAAATTCGATTTTTACATATGTAGTGACTACAGGCGACGAAAGTGATAAAAGGCGAGAACGGGAAGATTTCTATAGAAGAAGAGTCAAGGAGTTGGGATAGCTATTGGTGAGAATTTCTCACTCTTCAATTTCTTTTCTAGTTATATATATATATACTAGGATGCAGACGGTGCTTAGTAGCACCCGACACAATCGTCCACAGACCATGGACTTGTTTGTTTGATTGCAAAAATTAGCTAGATGATTTGGGTTGAATTGAATTGTTTGGTGAGTTGAAATTGATTTGATTGATGTGTGAATGGCGTGGGCCTTCACTAGACCGGGGATAAGGCTAGGCCTTGTCCCGTTTCTAGTATCGTGCCGTTATGCCGCCGAAATTTTCTAAAATAAGTTAGAAAAATAAAAATATCATTTTATTTAAAGAATGAACTGAATAGAAATTCATATGTTAGAATAAAATGTTTTATCGTTAAAAATATAATTTTTAACGTGAATATGAATATAGTGAAAGTGAATAAATAAATATTTATAAACAAATCGGCCGATTTGTTTATATACACTAATTTGACTGATATTGATTGGGTCGATAAATTTTACACATCGCCCAACTGCACAACTAAAATCTGTGTTTGATTGTTTGAAACCCCACACGGGTGTTGGGATGAAATTTGAAGTTCACTCATCCTGATTGATTAAATATGTCGATCGATTGATTGACAGGCTGTTATAAGCGTTAGATATCTATATTTGATGCTTATACAGTGTAGTGCACTTTGGTTGATGGTTGATTATTTTTCAATGCTATCATATACGTGTGATGTATGAAAATCCATATAATTAATATTATATAGTGATTGATTGGGCCTCGTTTCAATTTAGAAAATAAAGAATAATATAAAATAAAGGTTCATGTGTTGACTGTACTCATCCGTTGAGATTAGTCATGTGTTGAACGAAGTATTTTAATAATAAATTTTACATCTTTATCAATATAATATAAAGGTTCATGTGTTGACTGTACTCATCCTTTGAGATTAGTCATGTGTTGAACGAAATATTTTAACAAAAATAGTCACACGTGGACGGTACTCATTCGTTGAGATTAGTCGTGTGTTGACAAATAAAAATATTTGAAAAAGAAATATTTGAAATAGAATATTAGAAAATAGAAATATATGAAGTCGTGTTGATTAGATTGACGCCATTTTGACGTGAACGATATTTATATCGATTTTATTCATTTTAAAATGAATATTGAAAAATGATTTCGAAATGAATTGAATAGAAAACGATTTCGAAATGAAATGAATATAAAACGATTTCGAAATGAATTGAATATATAACGAATTTGATTTCAATTGAATATATAACGAATTTGATTTCAATTGGATATATAATGAATTGAATTCAAATTGAATAGAAAACGAATTGAATTCAAATTAAATAGAAAACGAAATGAATTTGATTTGAAACCAATTTGAATTGAATCGAATAGAAAACCAATTTGAATTGAATCGAATAGAAAACCAATTTGAATTGAATCGAATAGAAAACCAATTTGAATTGAATCGAATAGAAAACCAATTTGAATTGAATCAAATAGAAAACCACTTTGAATTGAATCGAATAGGAATTTGAATTGAATTGAAATGAATTTTAAAACGAATTTATAAGGAAGAATTCAATTTTGATTTGAAATGAAAGGGAAGTTGAAATTGTTTTTGAAACGAATTTAAAACTATTTATATAATTCGTTTTAAATAGAAATCGACGATATATATATTATATATATTATATATATATTATATAATGGCCTGAATAGAACGCGCCGCGCCGCGGCAGTTCGTGAATTTCGACCATTTATTTCAAACGGACATTACGGGAGATCCGACTGTCAGATTCTCCTAAAACCAAAACCGTTGGGTTCGTATCGAAAAGAGCTTTCTAACGAATATTAGAGATTCAAAATCTAACGGTTGGATTTGGAGATACGTCCAAATCAAATTTGGAAAAAGTCGCTGTAAGTGCAGTTCGATGGCCGTTGATGCAAATCGACTGTACGGGCCTTGATAAAATTATTAAAAATATCAATAATTTGTGTAAAATCATAAGAAATGATTTGGGAAAATTTGGGATGAAAAACTCCATATTTGAAAAGAGAAAAATAGATTTTTATCAAAATGAACTAGTTTGAACTAAATTTAAAACCCGATTTGTTTTTAAATAAATAAATTAGATTTAAAAAGGGGTTTTAAATAATCGGAATTCCTAATATATTTGAATTAAATTAAACTAGAATTGATTCATGGGTTTATCGTGAACTGTGTTTTACATAACACTAGTTCTTTAACCCGATAATAAATAGAATGTGATTTGGGTTTGTCGTGAACTGTGTTTTAAATAACACCTAGTTCTTTAACCCAGTAAAAGGAGTTTTAATGAATCTGCAATTAGATTGAAATGGGGAATTGATAATTTAAATTATCAACTTTAGAAAATGAGCGAGAATGGAGTATCACCAGTTTTGCTCCAAAGCGATAGTTAAATCTTTAATCAGATTTGAACGTGAAATGGTAATTGATTTTACCGATAACACTGTGGTGTTAGATATGGAGTATTACCAGTTTTCTTCATGGGATGAATAGGTTGGGATTGTGAAATAAAATAAATAATTACTTCGTTACGGTTCGCCAATCTCGACTAGTTTAGAAAACCATAATCTGGTTTGAAACGACATCCAAAGGAAGATTAAAGGATAAATTTTAAAGAATTTATCTTGGATAAAATTAATGGGAACCTTTCCCTAAGAATGTGATTTCGTGAATAAAAAGGATATTCTGCATTGGAATGAGGCGTATGTTGTGTTTGTGTAACATTTGTTTTAAATATACGCGGGTTGTTCGGAAAGGCCGGGTTTATACCCATTCTGAATAACCGATTCGACGATAAGTCGAAGATGAAGACGGTGGTTGAAAACCGGAAGTCTTCACATCGTTTGGATAATTACTGACGATCCTGATTGGGCTGTACACCTAAGAGGATGGAAATAGTTGGTGGTCGCCCAGACGTACTTGGAGATGGATGGATATGCGAGGAAAGTGCCTCCGGTTTCGTTCAGACCCAGAATGGACTTGTAAATGGATGGTGTGTCTGACATTGTATTCCTTTATATTGTATTCGTTGATCTCTGCTAAATATATATCTGTTTGGCGGCGGAGAATTTATTCTCTTGCTTAACGCCCTTCTCTGAGACATACGAGCTCAGAGGTTATATATTGGCAGAAATTAGTGGTACGATATGGATTGATAGTGTGGCATGCTGAGATGCAGTGATCCAGACTTTTGTTGAAAAGCAAAGTTTGGTTGATGATGATCAAAGCGCAGCTTTAATATAGCACGGCTTTGTGTATAGCGTTGATTCGCGAGCCTCATTCCCCGGTATGGTGGTAAACTGATGGTTTGATCAGTATGCTTTTTCGTGGATGGGCACCTTCGTGGTTTCGTGGATTCGGTCGACCGAGAGTGAGCTTAGTGCTCAGAGGGATAGGGTAAGCGGTGTTTTCTCTCGCCGGGACGTAAGCCGCAGTGATACTCGATTTCACAAAAGTGCAAATGTGCATTACGGTGTTTTCTCTAGCCGAGACGTAAGCCGTTGAGATGGCACTACGCAATCGATCTTTCGAATCAGGAGCTACCATGATGGAAATCCAATTTCCAAATATGACATTTTGCGGTTTTGATTATAGAGCCTAGTATTAGCGACATGATATATCGTACCCATGTCATCTATGATTGATACATTTATATTTGAAGTTGTTTTCTTCTCTTATAGTAATAATATAAGATGAAATTTCGCGTATCAAGCATATTTGGCTATTATAAGGGAAAACCCTATCCTCCGGCTTGCGTTGCATTGTGTGATGGGACCTGGGTCTTATAATAGCTTCATTGTTCTTTATTTAGCATTGCGCTGTTTGTTTTCTGCACTGGTATTCTTGGGAGGAAACCCGTTCCGTGTTATACGGCGTGGTCCCTTGATTTACCTAACTTTAAAAACAAAGATTAATAACTGTTTTAGTTCTCACACCAGTCACATGACTGACCTGGAGTTTATTGTTTTAACCTAAACTCTGGGTGCCCCTATTTTCCACACGGGCAGCTAGTAGTTTTGGTTTTGCAGATTTATATTCACAAGATCCTGATTTACAGTTGGAACGATGTTCGGAAAGCTCTGTATCCGTGCATTATTTTCAGTTGTGATTTATATTGTTTTTCCACTGCGATGTATTTAAATGTAATTTAAATCTCTGATATTTTCTGTGTAATATTTATTCATACTCTGCATATTCTTGTATTCTGATGGAATTGTTGTACTATCCAATGAAATGTTCTTCCGTCTGCGTTCTATTTTGTCGTGTTCTCAAAACAATCAGGCGTTCCGAAAGATCTAGATCGGTTTAGCGACTGATTCGGATCGAGCAAAATTCCTTGTTGTCACACTTTCCTTTTACCGGTCATTTGCTATATGCAAATATTAAATGCAATTATATGCTTTTATGCTTTATTTCGTGTTTCTCATTTGCATATGAACTTCGGGTTCCTTGTTTGCATATGAACTTCGGGTTCCTTGTTTGCATATGAACTTCAGGTTCCTTGTTTACATATGAACTTCAGGCTCCTTATTTGAAAGATTTGTATATGGACTTTAGATCATATGAGGTTCAGGTCATTTGCATGTGAACTTCAGGTTCAACGATTCTTGCTTTGTGTTTGGAAGTATGATCGTCTTCTGTTGGTCATAATGCTCCTTTAGGGAGTTCCATAAGTGGAGAGGATCTTTTTTTTAGTTAAATGTTTTGATTTTAGATCATCGTGTATATGGCCTCTTAAAAATATCAGGGTCTTTGCTTTGTCCTGCTGGGACATATTATTACCATTTTTAATGGTACTCTCTAAGCATTGAGATTGTAAATGGATTTCAGTGTTCGACATTTTCGTGAACTACACAAAAATAATAATTGCAGATGCTTAATTAAACAAAGTTCACATATCAGTATATATGTTCTATAATTATCAAAACGAATTAATAAATTAACGAATAGACAAAACGATGAAATTGTAGTACTGTTATATCATTAAAAAAACGCAGATCTCGTAAAATAGAATAGGACCGTATACATGGATGTAATGAATTGAATATATTACGGCATAGAATCATAAAAAAATCCAAATCTGCAAGTCTTTCTTTATACATTTATAATGAACTTCTTATAATAATGAAACATTACAAATCGTCAAGGAGCCATACACCATGTTACGTAACAAAAATAATGGCCACATTAATACATATGTTGGCTAACAAGAAGCTTGCTATTTACATATACGCATACCTATTAGCAATGGATTCTCTGTTGTTGAAGAGATAAAGTAGCAAATGAAGATGTTTTATGAATGGCGTATGAGGTAAAAGATCCATATATAATATTATAAAAAGAAAATGAATGGATCTTCCTAAAAAAATATTTGGTATACCATAATACCAGATCAAATATGAATAGGTGGATATCTAAAAACCACTAAGTTAAAAACTAATTAGATCTAAAAAGTTTAGATCCACTAAAATAGAATCTAGATCTACAAAAAGTATATAGATCCATAGATCAAATATTCTCAAATAGAAAATAATTGTAGAACAAATATAGAAATCCACGAATTGATATTCTCAAATAAAAATTACTTACATGACAAATTCATAGATGTAGATCTAGAAGATTTCAACAAATAACTATAATAGAATCTTGTGCTGATAACGTGTTATAAAATGAACACAAAACATAAGAAATAAGGGAGAAAGGACATTTCTATTCATTCAGATGTATTTTTATTTCTATTACATTGGCTCCTATATATATAGGCTTTGGAGCTGATGTTTAACCTTTTTCCATAATGTGGGACTAAACAGAGAACTAATAAAAGCATATTCACAATGTTTATATGTATATTACAACAATATGTTTATTTTAACAGTTTGAAAAACAAATTGTTCTAACATGTTAGCTATACAAATATACCCAACCTTAACGTTAAAGCTTGATTATGTCCCTCATAATGTAACAGCGGGATTTAGCCTACCATTTATCACAAGTGCTAATTAATATCCACATATCTTTACATAATGGAGAGGAGAGATAAAAAGCAAACCTTATCTAAAATTCAAGTTTGACATGGTATCCATGGCAACAATAGAAAAAAATAATGGAAAGATTTTCAATCAGAAATGGGTCGAAATACAAGCAACATTTGTCACTGTCCCTCGTTCTTGACTTAACCTCTATGGTTTTTGTAGTAGTTACTCGCTCTATATCTAGTCTTGAATCATTCTCGTTTCTTTCACCATGTGTTTTCTCTTCAATGCTGCTGAAATAGATTGCTCGACGAGCTTCTCGTACGTACTTGATCAAAAGGTTGATGTTGTCAGTCTGTAAAATGGCATTCAATAAATAATCATGAGTCTAGAGGTTACCTTGAATTGCAGTTAGTTATGTATCATTTACATTCTATATCGGCAATCATCTTTAACACAGTAAGGAAATGTGGTGTCCTAGTAACTAGCAAAAGACTTTAAATATGAAATTATCCTTGTGTGGTCATAGAATAATTGAAATTGTGTGGACATGGCCCTTCAGTCATAGATCAGCATATATTGAAACTAAAATTCGCTGCTTATTTTCAAAGTTTGAACCCAATTAAACCCTCCTTAAAACATGTTTTAAGTTACACCCCTATTTTATTTTCGAGAAGTATGGGTTTTTTTTCGTTGGAAAATAGAATCTAAACTTAATCTCATGTTTTAATGATCAACAACTTTTTTTTAATATACCTAAGAAGGTGCAATGTATTTGCAGTTTTAATACTTGGTATGTAGAATTGGATATATTTGCATTTTGTCTGAAACTAAAAGTAGAGGTGTTTTTTAAATCTTGTTTATAGGAGGCATGACATATTTTGAAACTAAAAATTGTGTTTTGCAAAAGTTTCCTTCTATATTTTTAGATGATTATCATTAAATAATATTAAGAAAAAATAATAGCTTATTGAAAATAACTAAATAATGGGCAATGATCTGTTATTTATGATCACTGCATAAAGCAAAAAGATCATGTATTCGAAAGGCAAATTTTTATAGCAGAAGCAAGGTAATTTATTTATTTATTTATTTCGTCATTTTCGGGATCCTTCTTAACTAATTTGGTAAATCTTACCAGCATACTGTTAGCTGACTCTTTTCTTACTAAAAAAAATATATGTCCTATTAGAATACTGATTTTGTTTATTTCGGACAGAATTTTATTTGTAAAATCAAACATTTTCTAGCTCTTTTAAGAACTTTTATTTTAGGACAAAAATTGCTCTCAGTGAATGTTTCTATTTTTCCGTAAAATGTTTTTTTTATGTGTGTGTGTGTGTTCTTCAAAAACAAAGACAAAATAAACAAAACAAAACTGTTAAATGGCTGAAATTTGGAAAACTATAAAAGGATTTACTAAAAAGGATGAAATATAAGTATGTTTTATTCAGTTCTGATTATAATTAGGAAGCAAGTGGAAAATACAAGTATATTATCTACTGTTATTGCAGTGTAGTGAGGAAATTATTTCTGATAACATCCACACCAATTTTGCTTGACTAGCGACGCTTTCAATTGATACCAAGAAGCCTAATAACCCTCTTACCAAAATTTAATTGCTTATTTGGAAACGTGATTCATGTGGGTTTGGTAGAGATTAGCCACACGCCCATGAAAACTATTAGTAGTATGGTAATACAAATAGCCTAATAGAAAGAAGTATAGTTGTACACTTAGGAACAAAAATATCATTAAATAATCAACCTTTAGAATGTCATTGCATCCATGTCCTAAAGAAGTATAGTTGTATACTCAGCAAAATTGAGCCTATGGCTCAGCAAAAATTAAGCATGTGGCTCAGTTTTTCTGAGCCATAAGGCTCAGTTTTGCTGAGCCACAGGCTCAGAAAAATTGAGCCGTATAGGCTTAGTTTTGCTGAGCCACAGGCTTAGTTTTGCTGAGCCACAGGCTTAGTTTTGCTGAGTCGTAAGGCTCAATTTAACAGAGCCTGTGGCTCAGCAAAACTGAGCCATTCGGTATTATTGGTCACTCCAAGCCTGCAAGTTTATATTATTTAGTGCAAGATGTAAACTCATGCTTTTCTGTTTTTAACAAGAAACTGAAATTTCAATTTTATGTGATATTCAATGAATGCAGGCACTTCTAGAGGCAGCGGAAGAAAAGAGAAAATTGGATAGTAGTTGTAACGGCGTAGTAGATGATCTTGATAATGATCCACTTGCAGAAGTTTTTGGTTCCGACATGAAGAAAAATTATTGTCAAGCAATTAGTTTTACTTCATTTATAAAACAAGTTAAGGTGGCTCGAGCTATAAAAGCTGTAACTAATAAAAAACAAGCCGTGTGTAACGACCCGGAAAACCAGAACCAATTAAAATTTTTTAAATTGGCTATTTTAGTGGATTTTAAATATTTAAAATAAATATTTTAAATAATATCGATGAAAAGTGAGTTTGAATCGATGGTTGAAAATAAATATAATTATTTCTACATATAAATAAGGCCTGAAATGGCGCGGTAGTTTCAAAAATTGAATTCAAACTTTGACTGACTGTACCGGGTGCAAAATAAAACGGATTTGAGTGAAACCACAAATATTTAAATCTGTTAGTGAATATCTTTCTAACGAATCTGAAAAATTGAAGTTTCATAGCGAGAAGCAAAAGTTATGGCTAAATGAAATTTCAGAAAGGTCGCTATAGATTTTGTATAGCCCGTGAAAATGGCCATTTTGCAAACGACCTCGGAATTCGACGAAACCATTTTTGTTGGATCTGGGATGTCAAATTATAGCTAGGTTTCAAATTTCATAATTTTTGAAGCTAGTATGTGAGCGTGGCAAAGGAAAATGTGTTTGGTTGATTTCTGTTAAATTGGATCAACCAGAAAAAGGGCCATTTGAAAACGGTCTCAGAATTCGACGAAACTAGTTTCGTTGGGACCATATCGTCAAAACGTAGCTAGATTTATTTTTCTGGAATTTTTCGAATCAGTTTGTGGCCTCGGCAAATTGAGATGTACATTCAAATTAAATATTTAATGTTTTATATTTTAATTTGAAGGAAAACTGACTGAAACAGTCGAATGGGCCTACAAAACATATCCCATTGTGTCTGGAATGGGGGTAAAATGCTAGGGACGATAGTCGTTGGGCTTGAATTGGGGTTCGAAATTTAAAAATATATAAATAAATAATTAAATCTCATTCGTCCATCTCATCGTTTCTCTCTCCCCGGCACCCAGGCGAAGGCGGAAACCCTCTTCCTCCTTCTCTCCTCGATCTCGCCCAAACCACACCACAAAACCGCATGCTCCTTTGCAAGATTTTGAAGATCCCACTCTCCCCTTTCAATCCGAACCACTCTCGCCCTTTTCCATCGCGAGTTGCTCGAGATATCCCGATCGAAAGAGGCGCCGTTCGAGGCCAAATTCCTCCCCCATTCCTCCGTCGAGCTGAGCAGGACCACCACACGCGAGAAGCCCTTCCGTAGCGCTACAACGCAGTGGAGTCCGATCATCCAGTTGTGCTTCGGTTTTTGCGAAAAGATCGAACCTAGTTTAGAAGATTTAAAAGAGGTTAACGGCTGTTATATATTAAACTGTTTTAATAGCACTTCTAAGCGCTACCATTTATGATTTCACTGTAAAAATCATATCTTTTTCGTTTATTGACGAAATTCAGTGAAACAAGAGACAGTGGACTTGTGTGGACGTCTTCTACATTCTAGAAGAGACCGCATATTTTTCTGAGCCTTCTGCTATTTTTGGTGGAGTGGAACCCAATGTGAGATTTCTAATTTATAAACGATATGGAAAACAACGATGTATAAATTATATAGTCGATGTATGAGTTATATAAGCGTTGTACACCACATGTATAAGCGTTGTATAAGTTGTATATTCAATGTATAAGTTATAAATGCGTTGTAAAAATTATATTTGCGATGAAATGAAGTGAAGTGAATTGAAATATACTTATATATACATATATATATACACGCCCCTCGTCCACAAACCATGGACGATATTTATTGGTTGTGATTGGTGTGAAAATTGGTTGATAGCGAATGGTTGATTAGAATTGTTTGTGGTTGAAATTGATTGATTGTGGTTGAAAAATACCTATCTGTGGTTGAAAACAAAATTAGAATAGATTGTGGAAATGAAAATAAAACATGCTGCCTACGTGCGAATTAGATGCATGAATCCCCATTGTAAAAAACCGCGAGGTTTTAAGGTAGAGCGAGGGGCCGTACTAGGGACGCTCCCGGTTTTAACTACCCAGCCGTTATGCTGCCGAAATTTTCATTAATATTCATGTGTTAGAATTATTTTCATGTGTTGAAACTATATTCCTTTATTGAATAGAAATTCATGTGTCGAATAGAAATTCATGTGATGAATAAAAATTCATGTGTTGAACGACATTCGTGTTTTGAAATAAATTGTTTTATAATTAAAATCATATTTTTATCATCTATATGAACTACATAAAATATTCATGTTTTGAAATAAATTGTTTTACAATAAAAATAACATTTTTATTATATACATGAATTGTTAAAAATAGTGAAGTGTTGAAATAAATGTCTGTTGGATAAAAATATCATTTTTATCAAATATATAAAGTGGAATTAGTTTTGAAATCGAAGAAAGAATTATATTTTTATATATTTATATAAATATAATTAAAATATAGTGAATAACGACGCTGCAGTTCGTAGTTTCAAATCGTGATTTCAAACGATTAGTGCGGGAGATCCGACCATCGGATTTTCTCGAAAACACAACCGCTGGGTTCGCCTTGGGAATATCTTTCCAACGGCACCAACTTTGTAAAGATCCAACAGTTGGATTGTCTGGAATGTTTAATTCAAATCTGAAGAAAAATAGCGCCAGAATCGATTATATATATATAATTAATTAAATTAAATCGAATATTGACGTTGCAGTTCGTATTTTGAAATCGTAATATCAAACGATTAGTCCGGGAGATCCGACCGTCGGATTTTCCCAAAACTGAAATCGTTGGATTCGTTTTGAAAAGATCTTTCTAATGATATAAATTTTGTGAAGATCCAACGGTTAGATTTTCAGATATGTGTAAATCAAATCTAGAGGAAAACAGCGCCACGGCCGCGTTATGGCCTGAAGCGTTGTTTTGAATAAATTGGCTATTTTTAAATAAATAAAAATAGCGATAAATCATGATAAAATATTATAAACGATATGGAATGGAAATAAACTGAATTTGCTCGGTTTATGTGATATTTGATGGTTGAATGTGTTTGGCATGAAAATTACACTAAAGAACAGAATTAGTGATATCGAATAATTTAACCATTGAAATGGATTGATTTGAAATTCTAAATATACGTGAATTATTTGAAAAGGCCGAGTTAATTCTCATTTCAAATAATTGATCGACGATTGAAAGTCAAAGCTATGAAGACGGTGCAAGACCGATGATCTTCACGTCGAATGGAGGGGTGCTACTGATGCTCATGATAGGGGTAGCTACCTTGACGGGGTTGAAGTAGTAGCCACCCAGACGTACTTGTTTATCGTATGGATATGCGAGGTATTAAGGGCCTCCGGCTTCATTCAGACCCAGAACGAACGTGTAAATGGACGGCGTGTCTGACATTGGATTTTGTTCTGTGCTAATTGATCTATATTAAATATATATCTGTTTGGCGGTGGAGAATTTATTCTCTTGCTTAACGTCCTTCTCTGAGACGTACGAGTCCAGAGGTTATATATCGATAGAAATCAGTTGCACGGGGTGAATTGCCTATGTGGCACGCCTAAGTGATAGATGATCAAGGCTTCTATTGAAAATAAAAATCTTGTGGTTGATGATCAAAGCACAGCCTGTGTGGCATAGCTTTGTGTATAACGTGAATTTGCGAGCCTCACACCCCGGTATAGACCAGAAACGGGAGAAGGATCCAGGGAGGACATGTGTTTCTTTCTAGCTAGGGTGGTGTCAGTGATCTACCAGCCCTGACATTTATATTATTTTCACCTGTGTGGTTGTTGCTGCTGCGAGGCACCTCGGATATATCGGTCGATCCGGGGCCGATGGAGTCATTGGGCTCATTTACGCCCCAAAGGGCGGGGAAACGTAGTGTTCAGGCATTTTAATCCACATCGGTGGACCGACCCTGTGGCTCCTAAGGCTTGACTGAGTACTTGCCTGAGGCTCAGGCTAGAGTGTCTCGAATTCGGTAAGGACTATCTTTTGCCTTGGTTCATGATGGAAATCCAATTTCCAAATACGACATCGTGCGGTTTTGATTGTGTGTGTGTGTGTGTGTGTGTATATATATATATATATATATATATATATATATATGGCGACATGATATATGGTACCCATTTCGTCTATGATTGATAGTTATTATTGAAATTGTTTTTGAAACATATATACACTAGAAATAGTATCAAATGATTTGTTTTGCTCGTATCAAGCATATTTTGGCCATTATAAGGTAAAACTCTATCCTCCGGTTTGTGTTGCATTGTGTGATGGGAACTGAGTCTTATAATCGCTTCATTTTTATAAAAAGCATTGAGATGTTTAAAAGATTTATTTGTTTTAAAGCACTGGCAATCCAATGGAGTAAACCCGTTCCGCGAAAGTGGCGTGGTCCTGTGATTAGCCATATTGTAAAATGTGTTAAGTAGATTTCTCATACCAGTCCTTGTTGCAGTCATGGTGGGGGTTCTCACCATATGGTTTGGTGGTGAACAGTGGGCTCTTACCCGCATATGTCCCTTGCGGGGGTTGGTTGCTGCGTGCTGACAGTCAAGAGGTTGGCCGTAAAACAAGTGGTATTGGGGGACCATTGTGAGCCACGATGGGTTTTACCTGCTTTATTGGAGGATGAAGGGATGGTTGCAAAGCCTACCGGATTTCGCGGTAACGTCACAAACGTGGTATCAGAGCTTGGGTTAAGCTTAGTTCTGGAATATAACATATTAACGAACTCGTCAGAAATAGAACCAGTAGTGTTCTAGGATGAGTAACTCATTACAGATAGGATCAGTAATATCCTAGTATGAGTATAGCAGAATGAAATACACTTCGATAGACACATTTACATACAAGTATATGTTTCTATGTTTCAAAATTACCTTTTCTGTTGGCCTAACACTTTGTCTGCTATTTGCAGACATAGAAAATGAGTGGCAGAAGCAGAAGAAATAATCCTATGGTTCAACAAATTAATGAGCCAGTTGTACTCCCTCAGTCAGGATCGGATATAGAAGCTCTATTGAAGAGATATCGAAATCTGGGTGGAGTACCATTCTCGGGCAGTGAATCTATTATCCAAACTCAGGCTTGGATGAGTTCTGCTGAAAGAATTTTTGAAAGTTTCCAACTGAGAGATGACCAGAAAAGATTAGTGGCATCTTGGGCACTCAAAGAAGAAGCTTTAATCTGGTGGGAAACAATCATTAAAGATAATCCAGGAGGTGATATCACCTGGGATATGTTCAAACAACTTTTCAATAAAAGATTTATTCCTCCAGAAGCAACTGAGCGGTTATGTAATGAATTCTACTATTTGATATAAGGAGATATGAATATCCCAGAATATCATAAGAAATTCAATGAACTTTCTCATTTTGCCCCTCATCTAATTCAAGATCCAAAGAGGAAGAATCTGAGGTTTATTAATGGTCCTCAAAGGGGATACCAGAATAGTGTAATGGGGCACGTGAAGCTTCCTTTTTCTGAAATGATATACATTGCTTATCAGTATGAAGATCTTGATAGGCGAGGCCTTTTTGTCGACGAAGAGGAAGTCAGCACTAGCAGTAATAGGAAATCTGAAGTTGATAGCCCAGAGACAAGTACACAGCCTGAGGCCAGTACGACGTCTGGGGCCAGAAAGAAACCTAAAGTCAATCGAATAGAAATGCTCAGAGTCTGGCGTAGATTTATTTTAAAGAAATAGTTAGACTGCACGGAGTTCCCATGAGCATCGTTAGTGATTATGACCCAATTTTTGCCAGTAAATTCTGGGAAGCATTCCAAGCAGAATTGGGAACGAAACTGAATTTGAGCACCGCATATCATCCTCAAACAGATGGCCAAACTGAGAGGGTGAATCGTATTCTTGAGGATCTATTGCGGGCTTGTATTATTGATTTTGGCGGATCATGGGAAGACCATTTACATTTGGCTGAATTCTCATATAATAACAGCTACCAAGCAAGCTTGAAAATGTCTCCATTCAAAGTATTGTATGGTAGACCATGCCGATCCCCTGCTTGTTGGGTTGAACCTGGTAATAGACTTGTATTGGGGCCAGATATGAATCGCGATGCTGCGGACAAAGTCGATTTCATTAAGAAACGATTACTAGCCGCCCATAGCCGATAGAAAAGCTATGCAGATAAGAGAAGAAGAGATATATCATTTGTTGTTGGCGACTATGTATATTCGAAGGTATCTCCGATAAGAGTTATCCGGTTTGGTAAAACAGGGAAATTGGCGTCCAAATTCATTGGTCCGTTTCCTGTTATTGAACGGATTGGAACTCTCGCATATAAGGTTCAATTGCCTGATTGGTTGCCTGGAGTGCATGATGTATTTCACGTATCTCAACTTCGAAAGAACGTTCATGATCCAGACTTGATCGTGGAAGAAGCAGCGCAATAGGATATAGAAATCACTCCAGAATTGGCTGTGAAAAGAGAGCCACAAAAGATAATTGGCAAAGAAACCAAAGAGCTGAGGAACAAAAAGGTTCACTTAGTCAAAGTGCAATGGAGTGGAGATCTGTGAGATTGTACTTGGGAAACAGAGGAAAGCATTGAGAAAGCCTATCCTAAGTGCAGGGTGGATATCTCTGATTGACTCTGGTGCAAGGTACATTTACCATATTTTGCATTTCCATTATGTTCTCCGCTTTGTTATTGTTTCTTTGCATAGACGTAAAACTTTTAATTATATAGCCTGAATGATTTAAAAAAGTATATGAATTAATTGATACATTTTTGAAAAGTTAAAAATAAATTGATTGATGTTTGTGTTATGTGATTGTGGATTTGATTTATCAAATTATTAGAACGATAGTTAATTTAATCAATAAGAGAGTGAATGGTAGAATTTATTCGATTAAATCACACATTGAACTGAGTTAAAAATAGATAGAACTATATACATGTGCATTATATACGTTTGAACAGGTAAATGGATTAGCTATTGAGTAAAGATTTTATTTGCGTGCCCGACAAATAGGTAAACCTAAATGAGTTGGATGCGAAATTTTATTATTATATCAACTCCTGTGAATGCCATTGGATGCGGAGTGCTGGTTGTTCTGTGTGCAATAATAAACATCGCCATAGGATAGTAACAATTAATTTTGAACTACACTACATGGCATGCTTCTTGAAGATAGGCATACTTCATCATATACCACATAAGCATTTGGAGCTTGTGTGACGAGGTTGAAGATTTACCATACGAGCAAGAGGCTTGTATGGTGATGACTATATTTTACAGGTTGAACAGATGACTGATATAGACCATATAAAATATAACAGTAAATTTCCAGATTAATAAAAAAAACCACATGGATCTGGAGTTGACAATAATCACGTCTCTCTAGTTATTAGATGCGGCACATGGATTATATATTTCCCACACGGGACGAGGTGACGAGAATTTATTCTTTGGAGTAATTAAAAATACACACTCCCTCAGGCTTAGGCAGGGTGACGGGAATTTATTCTCTGGAGTTATTATCTATACACGCCCCCCTGTAAACACCAGAATATATCACTATAAATATGAGCGTACTTTATAGGATTTATTGGGTACCTAATACGGCCCAATAAATTTCCAAACCCCTCCCCAGGTTATGGCGAAATTTTTCGAAAATTCCGGGTGTTAGCCAAATTTTTGAAGAATTTGAAAATTCTCGGAAACTAAAAAGTTGGAGAATGGAAGCCAGATTGAACATAGAGTTGATTAATCAAACCACTTTCGACTTTGTTCCTTTTCGTGGACGAAAAGTTTTAAGTGGGGGATATTGTAACGAACCGGAAAACCAGAACCAAATTAAAAAATTTAAATTGGCTATTTTAGTGGATTTTAAATATTTAAAATAAATATTTTAAATAATATCAATGAAAAGTGAGTTTGAATCGATGGTTGAAAATAAATATAATTATTTCTAATTATAAATAAGGCCTGAAATGGCGCGGTAGTTTCAAAAATTGAATTCAAACTTTGACTGACTGTACCGGGTGCAAAATAAAACGGATTTGAGTGAAACCACAAATATTTAAATCTGTTAGTGAATATCTTTCTAACGAATCTGAAAAATCGAAGTTCCATAGCGGGAAGCAAAAGTTATGGCTAAATGAATTTTCAGAAAGGTTGCTATAGAGTTTATATAGCCCGTGAAAATGGCCATTTTGCGAACGACCTCGGAATTCGACGAAACCACTTTTGTTGGATCCAGGATGTCAAATTATAGCTAGGTTTCAAATTTCATAATTTTTGAAGCTAGTATGTGAGCGTGGCAAAGGAAAATGTGTTTGGTCGATTTCGGTTAAATTGGATCGACCAGAAAAAGGGCCATTTTTCAAACGGTCTCAGAATTCGACGAAACTAGTTTTTTTAGGACCGTATCGTCAAAACATAGCTAGATTTATTTTTTTGGAATTTTTTGAATCGGTTTGTGGCCTAGGCAAATTGAAATGTACGTTCAAATTAAATATTTAATGTTTTATTTTTTAATTTGAAGGAAAACTGACTGAAACAGTCGAATGGACCTACAAAACATATCCCATTGTGTCTGGAATGAGGGTAAAACGCTAGGGACGATAGTCGTTGGGCTTGAATTGGGGTTCGAAATTTAAAAATATATAAATAAATAATTAAATCTCATTCGTCCATCTCATCGTTTCTCTCTCCCCGGCACCCAGGCGAAGGCGGAAACCCTCTTCCTCCTTCTCTCCTCGATCTCGCCCAAACCACACCATAGAATCGCATGCTCCTTTGGAAGATTTTGAAGATCCCACTCTCCCCTTTCAATCTGAACCACTCTCGCCCTTTTCCATCGCGAGTTGCTCGAGATATCCCGATCGAAAGAGGCGCCGTTCGAGGCCAAATTCCGCCCCCGATCCTTCGTCGAGCTGAGCATGATCACCACGCGCGAGAAGCCCTTCCGTAGCGCTACAACGCAGTGGAGTCCGATCATCCAGTTGTGCTTCGGTTTTTGTTAAAAGATCGAACCTAGTTTTGAAGATTTAAAAGAGGTTAACGGTTGTTATATATTAAACTGTTTTAATAGCACTTCTAAGCGCTACCGTTTATGATTTCACTGTAAAAATCATATCTTTTTCATTTATTAACGAAATTCAGTGAAACAAGAGACAGTGGACTCGTGTGGACGTCTTCTACATTCTAGAAGAGACCGCATATTTTTCTGAGCCTTCTGCTATTTTTGGTGGAGTGGAACCCAATGTGAGATTTCTAATTTATAAACGATATGGAAAACAACGATGTATAAATTATATAGTCGATGTATGAGTTATATAAGCATTGTACACCACATGTATAAGCATTGTATAAGTTGTATGTTCAATGTATAAGTTATAAATGCGTTGTAAAAATTATATTTGCGATGAAATGAAGTAAAGTGAATTGAAATATACTTATATATATATATATATATATATATATATATATATATATATATACACACGCCCCTCGTCCACAAACCATGGACGATATTTATTGGTTGTGATTGCTGTGAAAATTGGTTGATAGCGAATGGTTGATTAGAATTGTTTGTGGTTGAAATTGATTGATTGTGGTTGAAAAATACCTATCTGTGGTTGAAAACAAAATTAGAATAGATTGTGGAAACGAAAATAAAATATGCCGCCTATGTGCGAATTAGATGCATGAATCCCCATTGTCAAAAACCGCGAGGTTTTGAGGTAGAGCGAGGGGCCGTACTAGGGACGCTCCCGGTTTTAACTACCCAGCCGTTATGCTGCCGAAATTTTCAGTAATATTCATGTGTTAGAATTATTTTCATGTGTTGAAACTATATTCCTTTGTTGAATAGAAATTCATGTGTCGAATAGAAATTCATGTGATGAATAAAAATTCATGTGTTGAACGACATTCGTGTTTTGAAATAAATTGTTTTATAATTAAAATCATATTTTTATCATCTATATGAACTACATAAAATAGTCATGTTTTGAAATAAATTGTTTTACAATAAAACTCACATTTTTATTATATACATGAATTGTTAAAAATAGTGAAGTGTTGAAATAAATGTCTGTTGGATAAAAATATCATTTTTATCAAATATATAAAGTGGAAATAGTTTTGAAATCGAAGAAAGAATTATATTTATATATATTTATATAAATATAATTAAAATATAGTGAATAACAACGCTGCAGTTCGTAGTTTGAAATCGTGATTTCAAACGATTAGTGCGGGAGATCCGACCATCGGATTTTCTCGAAAACACAACCGCTAGGTTCGCCTTGGGAATATCTTTCCAGCGGCACCAACTTTGTAAAGATCCAACAGTTGGATTGTCCGGAATGCTTAATTCAAATCTAAAGAAAAATAGCGCCAGAATCGATTATATATATATAATTAAATTAAATCGAATATCGACGTTGCAGTTCGTATTTTGAAATCGTAACATCAAACAATTAGTGCGGGAGATCCGACCGTCGGATTTTCCCAAAACTGAAACCGTTGGATTCGTTTTGAAAAGATCTTTCTATTGATATAAATTTTGTGAAGATCCAACGGTTAGATTTTCAAATATGTAATTCAAATCTAGAGGAAAATAGCGTCACGACCGCATTATGGCCTGAATCGCTGTTTTGAATAAATTGGCTATTTTTAAATAAATAAAAATAGCGATAAATCATGATAAAATATTATAAACGATATGGAATGGAAATAAACTGAATTTGCTCAGTTTATGTGATATTTGATGGTTGAATGTGTTTGGCATGAAAATTACACTAAAGAACAGAATTAGTGATATCGAATAATTTAACCATTAAAATGAATTGATTTGAAATTCTAAATATACGTGAATTATTTGAAAAGGCCGAGTTAATTCTCATTTCAAATAATTGATCGACGATTGAAAGTCGAAGATATGAAGACGGTGCAAGACCGATGATCTTCACGTCGAATGGAGGGGTGCTACCGATGCTCAAGATAGGGGTAGCAACCTTGACGGGGTTGAAGTAGTAGCCACCCGGACGTACTTGTTGATCGTACGGATATGCGAGGTTTAAGGGCCTCCGGCTTTATCCAGACCCAGAACGAACGTGTAAATGGACGGTGTGTCTGACATCATATTTTGTTCTGTGTTGATTGATCTATATTAAATATATATCTGTTTGGCGGCGGAGAATTTATTCTCTTGCTTAACGTCCTTCTCTGAGACGTACGAGCCCAGAGGTTATATAACGATAGAAATCAGTCGCACGGGGTGAATTGCCTGTGTGGCACGCCTAAGTGATAGATGATCAAGGCTTATGTTGAAAATAAAAATCTTGTGGTTGATGATCAAAGCACAGCCTGTGTGGCATAGCTTTGTGTATAACGTGAATTTGCGAGCCTCACACCCCGGTATAGACCAGAAACGGGAGAAGGATCCAGGGAGGACATGTGTTTCTTTCTAGCTAGGGTGGTGTCAGTGATCTACCAGCCCTGACATTTATATTATTTTCACATGTGTGGTTGTTGCTGCTGCGAGGCACCTCGGATATATCGGTCGACCCGGGGCCGATGGAGTCATTGAGCTCATTTACGCCCCCAAAGGGCGGGGAAACGTAGTGTTCAGGCATTTTAATCCACATCGGTGGACTGACCCTGTGGCTCCTAAGGCTTGACTGAGTACTTGCCTGAGGCTCAGGCTAGAGTGTCTCGAATTCGGTAAGGACTATCTTTTGCCTTGGTTCATGATGGAAATCCAATTTCCAAATACGACATCGTGCGGTTTTGATTGTATGTATATATATATATATATATATATATATATATATATATATGGCGACATGATATATGGTACCCATTTCGTCTATGATTGATATTTATTATTGAAATTGTTTTTGAAACATATATACACTAGAAATAGTATCAAATGATTTGTTTTGCTCGTATCAAGCATATTTTGGCCATTATAAGGTAAAACTCTATCCTCCGGTTTGTGTTGCATTGTGTGATGGGAACTGAGTCTTATAATCGCTTCATTTTTATAAAAAAGCATTGAGATGTTTAAAAGATTTATTTGTTTTAAAGCATTGGCAATCCAATGGAGTAAACCCGTTCCGCGAAAGTGGCATGGTCCTGTGATTAGCCATATTGTAAAATATGTTAAGTAGATTTCTCATACCAGTCCTTGTTGCAGTCATGGTGGGGGGTTCTCACCATGTGGTTTGGTGGTGAACAGTGGGCTCTTACCCGCATATGTCCCTTGCGGGGGTTGGTTGCTGCGTGCTGACAGTCAAGAGGCTAGTCGTAAAACAAGTGGTATTGGGGGACCATTGTGAGCCACGATGGGTTTTACATGCTTTATTGGAGGATGAAGGGATGGTTGCAAAGCCTACCGGATTTCGCGGTAACGTCACAAACGTGGTATCAGAGCTTGGGTTAAGCTTAGTTCTGGAATATAACATATTAACGAACTCGTCAGAAATAGAACCAGTAGTGTTCTAGGACGAGTAACTCATTATAGATAGGATCAGTAATATCCTAGTATGAGTATAGCAGAATGAAATACACTTCGATAGACACATTTACATACAAGTATATGTCTCTATGTTTCAAAATTACCGTTTCTGTTGGCCTAACACTTTGTCTGCTATTTGCAGACATAGAAAATGAGTGGCAGAAGCAGAAGAATTAATCCTATGGTTCAACAAATTAATGAGCCAGTTGTACTCCCTCAGCCAGGATCGGATATAGAAGCTCTATTGAAGAGATATCGAAATCTGGGTGGAGTACCATTCTCGGGCAATGAATCTATTATCTAAACTCAGGCTTGGATGAGTTCTGCTGAAAGAATTTTTGAAAGTTTCCAACTGAGAGATGACCAGAAAAGATTAGTGGCATCTTGGGCACTCAAAGAAGAAGCTTTAATCTGGTGGGAAACAATCATTAAAGATAATCCAGGAGGTGATATCACCTGGGATATGTTCAAACAACTTTTCAATAAAATATTTATTCCTCTAGAAGCAACTGAGAGGTTATGTAATGAATTCTACTATTTGATATAAGGAGATATGAATATCATAAGAAATTCAATGAACTTTCTCATTTTGCCCCTCATCTAATTCAAGATCCAAAGAGGAAGAATCTAAGGTTTATTAATGGTCCTCAAAGGAGATACCAGAATAGTGTAATGGGGCACATGAAGCTTCCTTTTTCTGAAATGATATACATGGCTTATCAGTATGAAGATCTTGATAGGCAAGGCCTTTTTGTCGACAAAGAGGAAGTCAGCACTAGCACTAAAAGGAAATTTGAAGTTGATAGCCCAGAGACAAGTACACAGCCTGAGGCCAGTACGACGTCTGGGGCCAGAAAGAAACCTAAAGTCAATCGAATAGAAATGCTCAGAGTCTGGCGTAGATTTATTTTAAAGAAATAGTTAGACTGCACGGAGTTCCCATGAGCATCGTTAGTGATCGTGACCCAATTTTTGCTAGTAAATTCTGGGAAACATTCCAAGCAGAATTGGGAACGAAACTGAATTTGAGCACCACATATCATCCTCAAACAGATGGCCAAACTGAGAGGGTGAATCGTATTCTTGAGGATCTATTGCGGGCTTGTATTATTGATTTTGGCGGATCATGGGAAGACCATTTACATTTGGCTGAATTCTCATATAATAACAGCTACCAAGCGAGCTTGAAAATGTCTCCATTCGAAGTATTGTATGGTAGACCGTGCCGATCCCCTTCTTGTTGGGTTGAACCTGGTAATAGACTTGTATTGGGGCCAGATATGAATCGCGATGCTGCGGACAAAGTCGATTTCATTAAGAAACGATTACTAGCCGCCCATAGCCGATAGAAAAGCTATGCAGATAAGAGAAGAAGAGATATATCATTTGTTGTTGGCGACTATGTATATTTGAAGGTATCTCCGATAAGAGGAGTTATCCGGTTTGGTAAAACAGGGAAATTGGCGCCCAAATTCATTGATCTGTTTCCTGTTATTGAACGGATTGGAACTCTCGCATATAAGGTTCAATTGCCTGATTGGTTGCCTGGAGTGCATGATGTATTTCACGTATCTCAACTTCGAAAGAACGTTCATGATCCAGACTTGATCGTGGAAGAAGCAGCGCAATAGGATATAGAAATCACTCCAGAATTGGCTGTGAAAAGAGAGCCGCTAAAGATAATTGGCAAAGAAACCAAAGAGCTGAGGAACAAAAAGGTTCACTTAGTCAAAGTGCAATGAGGTGGAGATCCGCGAGATTGTACTTGGGAAACAGAGGAAAGAGATAAGAAAGCCTATCCTAAGTGCAGGGTGGATATCTCTGATTGACTCTGGTGCAAGGTACATTTACCATATTTTTCATTTCCATTATGTTCTCCGCTTTGCTATTGTTTCTTTGCATAGATATAAAACTTTTAATTATATAGTCTGAATGATTTAAAAGAGTATATGAATTAATTGATACATTTTTGAAAAGTTAAAAATAAATTGATTGATGTTTGTGTTGTGTGATTGTGGATTTGATTTATCAAATTATTAGAACGATAGTTAATTTAATCAATAAGAGAATGAATGGTAGAATTTATTCGATTAAATCACACATTGAACTGAGTTAAAAATAGATAGAACTATATACATGTGCATTATATATGTTTGAACAGGTAAATGGATTAGCTATTGAGTAAAGATTTTATTTGCGTGCCCGACAAATAGGTAAACCTAAATGAGTTGGATGCGCAATTTTATTATTATATCAACTCCTGTGAATGCCATTGGATGCGGAGTGCTGGTTGTTCTGTGTGCAATAATAAACGTCGCCATAGGATAGTAACAATTAATTTTGAACTACACTACATGGCATGCTTCTTGAAGATAGGCATACTTCATCATATACCACATAAGCATTTGGAGCTTGTGCGACGAGGTTGAATATTTACCATACGAGCAAGAGGCTTGTATGGTGATGACTATATTTTACAGGTTGAACTGATGACTGATATAGACCATATAAAATATAACAGTAAATTTCCAGATTAATAAAAAAAACCACATGGGTCTGGAGTTGACAATAATCACGTCTCTCTAGTTATTAGATGCGGCACATGGATTATTTATTTCCCACACGGGACGAGGTGACGAGAATTTATTCTTTGGAGTAATTAAAAATACACACTCCCTCAGTCTTAGGCAGGGTGACGGGAATTTATTCTCTGGAGTTATTATCTATGCACGCTCCCATGTAAACACCAGAATATATCACTATAAATATGAGTATGCTTTATAGGATTTATTGGGTACCTAATACGGCCCAATAAATTTCCAAACCCCTCCCCAGGTTATGGCGAAATTTTTCGAAAATTCCGGGTGTTAGCCAAATTTTTGAAGAATTTGAAAATTCTCGGAAACTAAAAAGTTGGAGAATGGAAGCCAGATTGAACATAGAGTTGATTAATCAAACCACTTTCGACTTTGTTCCTTTTCGTGGATGAAAAGTTTTAAGTGGGGGATATTGTAACGACCCGGAAAACCAGAACCAAATTAAAAATTTTAAATTGGCTATTTTAGTGGATTTTAAATATTTAAAATAAATATTTTAAATAATATCGATGAAAAGTGAGTTTGAATCGATGGTTGAAAATAAATATAATTATTTCTAATTATAAATAAGGCCTGAAATGGCGCGGTAGTTTCAAAAATTGAATTCAAACTTTGACTGACTGTACCGGTTGCAAAATAAAACGGATTTGAGTGAAACCACAAATATTTAAATCTGTTAGTGAATATCTTTCTAACGAATCTGAAAATCGAAGTTCCATAGCGGGAAGCAAAAGTTATGGCTAAATGAATTTTCAGAAAGGTTGCTATAGAGTTTATATAGCCCGTGAAAATGGCCATTTTGCAAACGACCTCGGAATTCGACGAAACCACTTTTGTTGGATCCAGGATGTCAAATTATAGCTAGGTTTTAAATTTCATTATTTTTTGAAACTAGTATGTGAGCGTGGCAAAGGAAAATGTGTTTGGTCGATTTCTGTTAAATTGGATCGACCAGAAAAAGGGCCATTTTTCAAACGGTCTCAGAATTCGACGAAACTAGTTTTTTTTAGGACCGTATCGTCAAAACATTGCTAGATTTATTTTTTTGGAATTTTTCGAATCGGTTGGTGGCCCCGGCAAATTGAAATGTACATTCAAATTAAATATTTAATGTTTTATTTTTTAATTTGAAGGAAAACTGACTGAAACAGACGAATGGGCCTACAAAACATATTCCATTGTGTCCGGAATGGGTGTAAAACGCTAGTGACGATAGTCGTTGGAATTGGGGTTCATGGGTGAAAGAGGGTATTTTCGAAATTTAAAAATATATATATAAATAAATAAATCTCATTCGTCCATCTAATCGTTTCTCTCTCCCCGGCACCCAGGCGAAGGCGGAAACCCTCTTCCTCCTTCTCTCCTCGATCTCGCCCAAACCACACCGCAATACCGCATGCTCCTTTGGAAGATTTTGAAGATCCCACTCTCCCCTTTCAATCCGAACCACTCTCGCCCTTTTCCATCGCGAGTTGCTCGAGATATCTCGATCAAAAGAGGCGCCATTCGAGGCCAAATTCCTCCCCCGATCCTTCGTCTAGCTGAGCAGGACAAACACGCGCGAGAATCCCTTCCGTAGTGCTACAACGCCGTGGAGTCCGATCATCCAGTTGTGCTTCGGTTTTTGCGAAAAGATCGAATCTAGTTTTGAAGATTTAAAAGAGGTTAATGGCTGTTATATATTAAACTGTTTTAATAGCACATCTAAGCGCTACCGTTTATGATTTCACTGTAAAAATCATATCTTTTTCGTTTGTTGACGAAATTCAATGAAACAAGAGACAGTGGACTCATGTGGACGTCTTCTACATTCTAGAAGAGACCACATATTTTTCTGAGCCTTCTGCTATTTTTGGTGGAGTGGAACCCAATGTGAGATTTCTAATTTATAAACGATATGGAAAACAATGATGTATAAATTATATAGTCGATGTATGAGTTATATAAGCGTTGTACACCACATGTATAAGCGTTGTATAAGTTGTATGTTCGATGTATAAGTTATATATGCATCGTAAAAATTATATTTGCGATGAAGTGAAGTGAATCGAAATATACTTATATATATATACGCCCCTCGTCCACAAACCATGGACGATATTTATTGGTTGTGATTGGTGTGAAAATTGGTTGACAGCGAATGGTTGATTAGAATTGTTTGTGGTTGAAATTGATTGATTGTGGTTGAAAAATACCCATCTGTGGTTGAAAACAAAATTAGAATAGAATGTGGAACGAAAATAAAAAATGTCGCCTGCGTGCGAACTAGATGCATGAATCCCCATTGTCAAAAACCACGAGGTTTTAAGGTAGAGCGAGGAGCCGTACTAGGGACGGTCCCGGTTTTAACAACCCTGCCTTTATGCTGCCGAAATTTTCAATAATATTCATGTGTTAGAATTATTTTCATGTGTTGAAACTATATTCCTGTGTTGAATAGAAATTCATGTGTCGAATAGAAATTCATGTGTTGAATAAAAATTCATGTGTTGAACGACATTCGTGTTTTGAAATAAATTGTTTTATAATAAAAATCATATTTTTATCATCTATATGAACTATATAAAATAGTCTTGTTTTGAAATAAATTGTTTTACAATAAAAATCACATTTTTATTATATACATGAATTGTTAAAAATAGTGAAGTGTTGAAATAAATGTCTGTTGGATAAAAATATCATTTTTATCAAATATATAAAGTGGAAATAGTTTTGAAATCGAAGAAAGAATTATTTTTATATATATTTATATAAATATAATTAAAATATAGTGAATAACGACGTTGCAGTTCGTATTTTGAAATCGTGATTTCAAACGATTAGTGCGGGAGACCAGACCATCAGATTTTCCTGAAACCACAACCACTGAGTTCGCCTTGGGAATATCTTTCCAACGGCACAAACTTTGTAAAGATCCAACGGTTGGATTGTCTAGAATGTTTAATTCAAATATAAAGAAAAACAACGCCAGAATCGATTATATATATATATAAATATAATTAAATCGAATAACGACGTTGTAGTTCGTATTTTGAAATCATAACTTCAAACGATTAGTGCGGGAGATCCGACCGTCGGATTTTCCCAAAACTAAAACCATTGGATTCGTTTTGAAAAGATCTTTCTAATGATATAAATTTTGTGAAGATCCAACGGTTAGATTTTCAGATATGTGTAAATCAAATCTAGAGGAAAACAGCGCCATGGCCTCGTTATGGCCTGAAGCGTTGTTTTGAATAAATTGGCTATTTTTAAATAAATAAAAATAGCGATAAATTGTAATAAAATATTATAAACGATATGGAATGGAAACAAACTAAATTTGCTCGGTTTATGTGATATTTGATGGTTGAATGTGTTTGGCGTGAAAATTACACTAAAGAAAAACTTTAGTGATATCGAATAATTTAACCATTGAAATGAATTGATTTGAAATTCTAAATATACGTGAATTATTTGAAAAGGCCGAGTTAATTCTCATTTCAAATAATTGATCGACGATTGAAAGTTGAAGATATGAAGACGGTGCAAGACCGATGATCTTCACGTCGAATGGAGGGGTGCTACTGATGCTCATGATAGGAGTAGCTACCTTGACGGGGTTGAAGTAGTAGCCACCCGGACGTACTTGTTGATCGTATGGATATGCGAGGTATTGAGTGCCTCCGGCTTCGTTCAGACTCAGAACGAACGTGTAAATGGACAGTGTGTCTGACATTGGATTTTGTTCTGTGCTGATTGATCTCTATATCTGTTTGGCGACGGAGAATTTATTCTCTTACTTAACACCCTTCTCTGAGACGTACGAGCCCAGAGGTTATATATCGATAGAAATCAGTCGCACGGGGTGAATTGCCTGTGTGGCACGCCTAAGTGATAGATGATCAAGACTTCTGTTGAAAAGCATAGTCTTGTGGTTGATGATCAAAGAACAGCCTGTGTGGCATAGCTTTGTGTATAACGTGAATTCGCAAGCCTCACACCCTGGTATGGACCAGAAACAGGAGAAGGATCCATGGAGGACATGCGTTTATTTCTAGCTAGGGTGGTGTCAGTGACCTACCAGCCCTGACATTTATATTATTTTCACCTGCGTGGTTGTTGTTGTTGCGAGGCGCCTCAGATATATCGGTCGATCCGGGACCGATGGAGTCATTGGGCTCATTTACGCCCCAAAGGGCGGGGAAACGCAGTGTTCAGGCATTTTAATCTACATCGGTGGATCGATCCTGTGGCTCCTAAGGCTTGACTAAGTACTTGCCTGAGACTCTGGCTAGAGAGTCTCGAATTCGGTAGTTACTATCTTTTGCCTTGGTTCATGATGGAAATCCAATTTCCAAATACGACATCGTGCGGTTTTGATTGTATATGTATATGTATATATATATATATATATATATATATATATATATATATATATGGTGACATGATATACGGTAGCCATGCCGTCTATGATTGATAGTTATGATTGAAATTGGTTTTGGAACATATATACACTAGAAATAATATCAAATGATTTGTTTTTCTCGTATCAAGCATATTTTGGCCATTATAAGGTAAAACTCTATCCTCCGGTTCGTGTTGCATTGTGTGATGAGAACTGAGTCTTATAATGGCTTCATTTTTTATAAAAAGCATTACGATGTTTAAAAGATTTATTTGTTTTAAAGCACTGGCAATCCAATGGAGTAAACCCGTTCCGCGAAAGTGGCGTGGTCCTGTGATTAGCCATATTGTAAAATGTGTTAAGTAAATTTCTCATACTAGTCCCATGACTGACTCGTAGTTTGTTTCACTTGCAAACTCGGGTGCCCCTATTTCTACACGGGCAGCCTTGTATTCAGGTTTTAGCAGGCTCTTTCTGGATAGCTGGAGCTGAAGATGGATTCTATCATTTATCTCTTTTTATGTTGTTCAGCTGTTGTTATACATTAAATGTTTTCTTTTCCGCCGTAGACATTTATGTATAGCTGAACTGTATTTGTACTAAGTATGATCCTATATACTGTGTAACTCTGATGATTATATTTATCCAGTGTATTCTATTGTACATTATCTGGTGTATATATATATTTCTTTTCTGTTATTATCTGTTTATGTGTTATATTCCATAGATTACCCTTGCACCGTCTCATAGAGTCATAGGGGTTTGGGGTCGTCACACCGTGGATTTGTCCGTTTGGAAATTGGAGATAGAAATGCAAGTAGCTACTCTAGTTAATAACGCTATTAATTCAATTACTTCAACTTTTATGAAATTTATACCTAATTTGCAAGAAAAACTTTTTGCAAGTCCTTCCACTCCTCATACAGAAGGTGCTTCTAATTTAGGGGATCCTCCTATAAATAACAATGCAACCGTTACTCCAAATGTGTCACTTAATGATCTTTATTCATCTACAATGGAAAAGAAATACGTAATGTTATTGTCACATGATCTAGAGAAGGAGGTAGCAAAAGGTTATGTTGGAACATAAACAATTTGTCATTTTAGAAAAGTGGTACCGAATATAGAGAAAGTAATTTGGGTTGTTGAAGTTCCTTAACCGGATGCACCAATTTATGACGGTTCTCAAAATGGAATATACAAATTATGTGAATTTTCAGACGGAGGCTTCGTTATATGGCCAGAGTTTCGTATTCGGTATTTATAGAATCTTACTTATGTATTGAATTTAGCAAACTAATTATGTATTGAATTTGACATCTTTATTACGTATTGCGCTTGTTTATTGTTAACTGATATTCTATGTCGTTATGTGATTACGAATGTTATCTATTAGTATGCATTGAGTTTAATATTAGTATTTGATTAATATTAAATATCGTCTATATTATTATCATGTTGGTTACTAATTGACTATTAATGTTAGAATATCCAGTTGTTAATACATATTTCTATTATTATTATTAAAATTTATATTTGTTTTGAATTAAGATTATGTAACATGTATAGGCCTTGCAAACAAATATATTGCAACATGTATAAGCGTTGGTAAAGAAAATCTACCAACGCTTATAAGCGTTGCAAAAGAAAATCTACCAACGCTTATAAGCATCTTAACTGAAAATATACCAACGCTTATAAGCGTTGGGGTAGAAAATCTACCAATGCTTATAAGAATTGGCACTAAATTGCCACCCCTCCGTAGCAACAGTAATAAGCGTTGCTGAAATTGTTTGCGACGTTTATACCCGTTGGGAATCACCTGTTTTGGTGTAGTGAGCTCCAAATCAAACCCAATGATTGTCGCCCCTAGCCAAATACCCCCATTCCGGACATAATGGACTAAGTTTCATAAGCCCGTTTAACCATTTCAGCTTTTTTTTCTTTAAATTAAAATATATAACATTTAATATTAAATTTGAACATACATTTTAATTTACCGGGGCCACATACTGATTCCAAAAATTTCCGAAAAATAAATCTAGCTATGTTTTGATGATACGGTCCTAATAAAATTAATTTCATCAAATTTGGAGACTATTTGAAAAAACGGGCTTTTTAACGGTCGATCCAATTCAATATAAATTATCAAACGCGTTTTGATTTATCACGCTCATATACTAAATCCAAAAATTATGGAAATTTAAACCTAGCAATAATTTGACATTCCGAATCAAATAAAAATGGTTTCATCAAAAACAGAGGTCGTTTGTAATATGTCTATTTTTAATAGCTATATATTATATTAAAAAAATATAAATTCCATAGCGACTATTTTAAATTTTAAACTGGACATAACTTTCAATTCTTGTTATGAAATCTGGATTTTTCACATTCGTTAGAAAGATATAATTAAACAAATTCAAGTATTTCTTGTTTCAGTAAAATCCGATTTATTTTGAATTCTGTACATTTCATTGAAATTTAAAATCGAATTTTCAAACTGCGGCGCCATTTCAAACTCCTTTATAATTAAATTAAATTATTACATTCTAACTTCGATTTAAAATAAATTTTAGTCATTATTATTTATAATAAATCATTTTAAATATTCAAAATCCATTAAATAGCTAAAATAAAAATTTTAAATTGGTTCTGAAAATTCGGGTTGTTATAATCTCCCCCACTTAAAATCTTTTCTTCCTCAAAAGGAATGGAGCTGAAAGTTGTTAAACTAACCAACTCAACTTTCACTCTTTTATTGGTTTCAATAATTTTATTAGTTGAACTAATAATCATACAACACAATCATTAATCAATTAGTTGATTAGCTTTTCAAATATGTATAACTTTTATATATTCAAAAATCATATTATCTATGATAGGATTATACATATAATCACAAATACGTTAATTATAAACTTGTCACTCTCAACTCATTTTGGGGCATTAATAACCCATCTCTAATGAGTCTCTCATTCTAGGATGCTACTGATCCGATCTCTAATGAGGTTTCTTTCATAGGACATTACTAATCCTACCTATGATGAGTCTTTTTTTCAGTTCTAACGAGCTGTACCCCAAAGATTTGAGCTAACCAAAACTCTGATATAAACTGTAAAGATACGGATTTCGCTCAGACCTAATCGATCGCAAAATCGACCAAGACCGTTCGAATCCCGCATACGCTAACTTTGGGCATTCAACACATCAGAAGAAATAACATAAGACTTTTACAAACATCATAATAATGTTACATCAGAGTACAGAATATATCAGAATACATCAAAAAATAATACTACGGCGGAGAATCCTTCTCAATAAATAAATATCTACAAAAAAAACCACTCGACTGCCCGTGTTGAAATGGGGGCACCCGAGTGTACAAGTGAAACAAACTACGAGTCAGTCATGGGACTGGTATGAGAAATCTTAGTTAACTTATCTAATAATAAGGCTAATCAAAGGACCATGCCGCTAACGCGGAACGAGTTTACTCCATTGGATTGCCAATGCATAAATAAAGAAAATCTTTTAAAACAACGCAATGCTTTTTAGCAAAATGAAACCATTATAAGACTTAAGTCCCATCACACAATGCAACGCAAACCAGAAGATAGAGTTTTACCTCATAATGGCCAAATATGCTTGATACTAATAAAAATCATTTGATATTATTATTAGTGTCTAGTTAGTTTAAAACATTTTCAAAGTAAATGTATCAATTCTAGACGGCATCGCTACCATATACTATGTCGCCATATATAGGTTTACAATCAAATCTGTAATGTCATATTGGAAGTTGGGGTTTCTATCATGAGTCGAGCCTAGGAATCATCCTCATCGATTTTGAGACACTCTAGTAAATGCCTCAAGACTCGGATGCTGGCGAGCCCTGGTTAGTGGTAGGGTCAGTCCACACATACTTAAGTGGATTGGTTATTCCTGAAAAATACGTTTCCCGGTCCTATAGGACCAATCACTTGGCTCGTAGCGACCAATATCCGAGGGCCCTCACAATCCATCATCCACATAAGTAAAAATGTCTAGGCTCCATACCATGACACCATTTCTAGCTAGAAAGGAACGCAAGTCCTCCCTGCGGTGCTCATTCCGTTTTTGACTCATACCAGGGTGTGAGGCTCACAAAGTAACGCTATACATAAAGCTATGCTAAATAAAGCTGTGCTTTAATTATCAACCACAAGGCTCTGCTTTTCAACAAAAGCCTTGATCATTTTCATCTTAGCATGCCACATTGACAATCCACGCTGTACGACTAATGCCTATCAATATATAACCTCTAAGCTCGTACGTCTCAAAGAAGGGTGTTAGGCAAGAGAATAAATTCTCTGCCACCAAACAGATATATATTTAATAGAAATCAATTCACATAGAATGAAATCCAATGTCAGACACACATCCATTTACAAGTCCGTTCTGGGTCTGAACGAAACCGAAGAAACCTTGTTCCTAGTCCCGTATGTCCAATACGGAAGAGAAGTTCTCGCACATTTGGACAATCAACAAGTACGTCTGGACAACAACCACTTTAACCCTTTACTGGGAGCTACCCAATTCAAGGCATCAGTATTCGTATTTTCGATGTGAAGATCGCCGTCTTCAACCACCGTCTTCAATGTCTTCGATTTTAAATCGTCGTGTAGGTATTTGAAATGAGTTTTAACTCGGTCATTTCAAATAATTCTTGAATATATATAATTCAAATCATTTCATATCGTTAATATTATTTTATAACGATTTATCGCTATTTTTATTTATATAAAAATAGACCATTTAATTCGAACGACGCTTCAGGTAATTATGAGGCCCTGGCGCTGTTTTTATCCAAAATTGAGTTACACATTTCTCGAAATCTAACCATTGGATATTAACAAATTTAATATCATTGGAAAGATCTTTTCAAAGCGAACCCAACGGTTCCAGTTTTGGGAAAATCCGACCGTCGGATCCTTCAGTATAATCGTTTAAAGTTACGATTCCGAAACGTGAACTACCGCGCGCGATTCATTTTATTTAAATTTATATTTATATATTATATATATAAATATAATTCGTTCGATGATTTTAACTAACATGTTAAAAATAATGTTTTAATCAAACAAGACTATATTCTAACATATGATTTTTTTATTCTAATTTAACATGATAAAAATGTCATTTTTAATGACAAAACATGTTTTACATAAAATCCTTTTTATTCTAATCTAACATGTTGAAAGTTACATTTTAATGAAAAAATCGTATATTAACATGTAATTATTTTTCTACAACGTTAACAAGTAAATGATTACATTTTAATAAACCAAAACATGTAAATCTAGTTATCTACACAAGCATGTTAAAAGTAACATTTTTAATGATAAGACCTATTTCCATATGTAATTCGTTTTACCTAAACAAACATGTTAAAAGTAATATTTTTAATGATAAGACCTATTTCAACATGTAATTCTTTTTCTTTAACTAACATGTCAAAAATGATGTTTTTAACTAATAAATACATTTTAACATGAAATCCTTTTTATTCTAACTAGCATGTATTCATTTTTCTACTTTACTAACATGCAAATAACATTTTGATTAATAAAATTTCTTTAATGAATCAAGAACACAATAAAAATATAATTTTTATTGCCTAATCTTTTTTTTAAAACATGATTCTTTTTAATGAATAAACATGCATTAAAGACGTAATTTTTTATTGTCTAATCTTTTTTATTTAAAACATGATTCTTTTTAATGAATCAAACATGCATTAAAAATGTAATTTTTAATGTATAAACACTTTATTTAAAACATATTTCCTTTTTAATGAATCTAAATACACTAAAAATGTAATTTTTAATGTCTAAAGATTTTCTCTAAAACATGATTCTTTTTTTTTATAATGAACCAAACATACATTAAAAATGTTATTTTTAACGTATAAACATTTGTCCCTAAAACATGATTCTTTTTTAATGAATCTAACATACAGTAAAAATGTTATTTTCAATGTCTAAACATTTTCTCTAAAACATGATTTTTTTTATAATGAATCTAACCTACATTAATAATGCTATTTTTAATGTCTAAACATTTTCTCTAAAACATGTTTCTTTTTAATAAATCTAACATACATTTAAAATGCTATTTTTAATGTCTAAACATTTTCTTTTAAAACATGTTTCTTTTTTAATGAATCTAACATACATTAAAAATGCTATTTTTAATGTCTAAACATTTTCTCTAAAACATGTTTCTTTTTTAATGAATCTAACATACATTGAAAATGCTATTTTTAATATCTAAACATTTTCTCTAAAACATGTTTCTTTTTTTAATAAATCTAACATACATTGAAAATGCTATTTTTAATTTCTAAACATTTTTAGTGAACAAATAATTTTTAACATATGCAATTCTTTTAATCTACATTAACATGTAAAAAGTTACATTTTTAATGACAAATCCTGCTTTAACCTATGATCATTTTTATTGAACCAATAATACAATAAAGATGTAATTTTTAATGTTAACATATTTTATTCAAAATAATGAATATATTGTTTATTCATGCATACAACAAAAAATGTGATTTTTATTGTATAAACATTTTCTTTTTAAACGATGAATATTTTGTTCATTCTTAGATACAATAAAAAGGTGATTTTTATTGAATAAACATTTTTTATTCAACATGAATATTTTATCTACATATATACAACAAAAGTATGATTTTTATTGTATAAAATTTTTTTAAATCTACGCAATTCAATCCAATTAATTCATCGCAACCGAAATCAATCAATTCATATCTCATACATCACACATATGAATTTTAATAGCGTACATATATAAATTTCACATCGCAATCACAATTAATTTTAATTTTAGATTTAGAAAACTCACATTATTTTTACTCCTTCTGAATTTGTAGCTAGCTCTATTTCAGTTCTGATTTGTTCCATGTTGTAGATCTTGATTTTTCGGTTCCAATGGATCCGAGTTTGCTGAATTCCGACATCTTATGGCCATGATATTAATTTTACAAGATTTAAACAATTACACGATCATTAATTAATATAATTAATTATTATTTAATCCTAATCTAATTACCCACCCTAATCTATTTCTTCCCGTCATTCAGGAATTTCACGCGATACCCATCTTCATCCCAAACCTCGATCTGCACGCGCTTCCCCAGGCGTTCTGACGCCGATCAAATGTCATCACCACGAAGCCCTGTCCATACGCCTCGTCCGCTGTGAATTTCATGGAACCCAGTCCCGTCTCAACCTCGAAATCCTCCCCAAACGATTTGAGTAGCAAAAACGAGCTCCTTCCTCCATGAAAACATAGTGTTACGACCCTCCCCGCACCAGCCGACATTTCCAATGAAAGTGCGTTGTGCCGATGTCCAACCAGCATGGGATAGTCGTCAAAGAAAGGAAAAGAAAGGAATTTGAACTAACAAGGAACCTGTAGAATGTCTCACAGCGCATGGGATAAAATATAATAATAACATAACTTTGACAGAAAAATAAGCAAGACAGTGTATAAGCTGAAAACTAAACCATCATAGCAGCGGAGATAGAAAATACAGCTTATCATCCAAACCAACATTATTACAACTTTGAAATACTGTCTATAAAACAAAAAAGAAAGAGGTTCACTACTAATGCCTAAATTAGTGACCGACAACAACACAGGGAGAATATATATATATCATACGTGGAAGCCTCCTGCTCGTCTCCCGTACAACTATTCGTGCATAATCACTGGACATGTTTCTAGTCTACCCGTTTAAGAGCACCTAGAGTAATAAGAAGAGACATAAAACTCTAGGTCAGACAAAAGTCTGGTATGAGCGATAAGCAGAAAAACAGAACAATAATAGGTATAACTAACCATACCTAAACCTGGACCTGCAACCAAAGAGTTAGCACAACAGGATGTACAGTACTCTAAGGTGACACTAACACATGGTGTGAAAATAATGGGGAGGGGGTGTGCATGTCATGGTGATAGAAAACATCAAACATAACAATAATCCTCACATCTCTCACTCAATGCGTAAAGTATACGATATCCACCACATTGATCACCCAATCCTTTGTTACGATCACTCTACCCCATGGAGTCATGACGGCTCTGCTGCACTGATCTGTAACCATTAATACTTTGCTATGTCCACTCTGCCCCATGGAGTCATAACAACTCCACTGCACTGGCTCATAGCCCTGCTACGATCTCTTTGCCCTATGGAGTCATTGCTACCCCCACTGCACTGATTGATAGCCACTAATCTGTCTCTCAGTGGTGATTCAAAGCTATAGACATCGATAACCCCTTTGCACACGTCCCGCAGCAAAGTCCAACTCATGAAGTTAACTCGTTAATCTCACTTGGATCCTGAGTAATAACCTCCCATCTGGAATTCCTTTGCATGTCGGGTTTTGGTTGAATTGGAGTTGGTCTTCAGAAGAGTCATCGCGTATAAATAGAAGTACACATCCGGTTCGGTTCGGCTTGTCACCCTGGTACGGTTCGAGTCATCATTGGATCACCTCCTCGGTTCGGTTTGGGTCCTTAGTTGGGCTCATGGTCATCACATCGGTTCGAATCTGGTCTCTCATCCAGTTCGATTTGGTCATCTCCATCCGATTCAGTCTGGTTACGACAAACCGATCCTATCCGTTGCTCCATCTCCTCTTCTCCGATCTGATCCTCCCATGTTAGGCTTTGGTCTGATCCAGTCCCTTCTTCAACTCTAAGCCAATACAAGTGGCCTTCCTTCTTGCCAAGCCCCCTCTAATGCTAGGTTCTGATCCGAATCGAATTCCCTTGCCCAATTCTCTTATCCAATCTGAGCCCCATATCCGATCTGATCCAAAACCCTGCACATTTCCTGCAACTTTTCCAGCGACTATTTTATGCCATACGACGGCTTTTTCGACCATCCTAACTTCTCTAATCAATCACAAAGCATACCATTCATTCATAGCAACATATTAACAATAAACACCAAAAAAACAACTTAATATGCCAATATGGATCAAACATACCCAAAAACCTATGTTTTCCCCTTAATCCCCCTTAATCATGTTTAATCATAAAATTAGCAAAACTTATCCAAATTAACCCAAATTTCTATCAGAGCCCTAAAATAATATTTTAGAATTTTACAAATTTTTTCATGTTTTTATAAAGCATAATTACGCTAATTATCACTAATCACCCCTAATTTGCCGTAATTAGTGAAAATGATGCAAATCACTTACCTTAGCCACAAATAAAACTTTAGATCTGAACTATACTGTTTTGGGGCGTTTTCCTATGCAACACAGTAGCTCCAACTCTGATTTTGTGTTAATTTTTCTTGATTTGATGTAGATCTTCTTAATTAGTGATTAGAAGCTAATTTGGGATTATTTTAGAAGGTGAAGGCCATGGCTAGGGTTGAAGAGAGGTAAGTGGCGGCTGGAAAATGACAGTGAAAAGGTTTCTCTAACCCTAATCTGCCCTAATAAAGCTCAAATCCCGAAATCCCCAATGGGCCTAGCTGCCAATTAACCTATTAAGCCCATTTAAGCTGTTTTCACCTTCCAAACCTTAATTCAACCATATCTCCCAAACGATAAGTCCGTTTGATTAATGTGACCACTCTATGGAAAGGTAAACCATCATCTAGATCTAATGGAAGTAGTTTCAGGTCAAAACTCCTTACCAATCAAAAGTTATAGGTGAAACAAGATTTGCTAGGGGCAAAACAGTCATTTAAAAATCGGCAAAAATCGTGAACATGGAAAAGGACCTCAATAGTCGTTCCCAAAGTTACACGACCATACGACCTCATATTAGAAAGAAATAAATATTCTATAATCCTTTGATACGTAGATTGTAGGTCGTTACACTCTCCCCCCTTAAGAAATTTCGCCCCCGAAATTCCTTGACCAAAAACATACAAAGGTATTATGCATGCTTATCAGTCATTCACAAACAATCAAACATACACAACAAGCACAACAAGCCTACCCTAGCATGTGGTTTACTAACAATGGAAGAAACTATCACTCGGCTTGCGGTTCTCAACCGGCTCGGGTTCTACTACAATGTCATCCAACAGATCCACTGAAATAGTCATATCAGGGTCGTGCACGAACTTCCTTAATTGGGAAACATGAAATACGTTATGAACTCCCGCCATCTTGTCTGGCAACTCGACTTTATATGCCAAATTCCTAACTTGCTCGAGAACTGGGAATGGACCAACAAATCTTGGTGCTAACTTGCCTTTCCTACCAAATCTAATCACACTCTTTAACGAAGAAATCTTGACAAACACCAAGTCGCCAATGGAATATTTTAAATCTCTCCTCCTCTTATCAGCATAACTCTTCTGCCTATCTTGAGCTGCCTTCATTCTCTATTGGATAACCCTGATCTTATCTGAAGTTTCTCTTATCACATCTGGCCCAAGCACAAACTTCTCACCGGTTTCTAACCAACATGATGGTGAGTTACACGGTCTTCCGTACAAAGCTTCAAATGGAGCCCTACCAATACTAGAATGATAACTATTATTATATGCGAACTCCACTAGGTGCAAATGGTCATCCCATGATCCACCAAAATCTAATATACAAGCTCTCAAGAGATCCTCTAATATACGATTCACCCTCTCTGTCTGACTGTCGGTTTGAGGATGATACGCGGTATTGAGATGTAATTCTGATCGTAAAGCCTCTTGTAAGCTCTTCCAAAATCCACTAGTGAACAACGGATCTCGATCACTCACAATGCCTTTGAGTACTCCATGAAATCTCACTACCCACTTCATATACAGTTCCGCTAACTTAGTTGTTGTTTTATTCGTCTTGACGGGTATAAACCTTGCACTCTTGGTCAATTGGTCCACAATCACCCAAATGTTATCATGACCCAATCTAGTCCTTGGTAACCCATCAATGAAATCTATTGAGACTTGTTCCCATTTCCATTCTGAAATTTCTAATGGTTGCAACAAACTACTAGGTTTCTTTTGCTCAGCTTTAACTACCTGGCAGTTCATGCATCTGGATATAAACTTCCCAACGTCTCTTTTCATCCCTTCCCAGTAGTAGGTTTGCTTCATGTCTCGATACATTTTATTACCACTGGGATGTATAGTCAATTTTGAGTGATGACATTCACTAAGCACTTCATCTCTCAATCCATTGACATTGGGTACAACTAGTCTCCCATTCTTTCTAAGCCATCCATCTCGATCAACCCCATACTTGTTCATCTCCTCATCGATTCCCATTTCTAACTTGGAGATGATTTCTAATAGACTAGGATCATCCCTCTGACGGGAACCAATCCGCTCATTCAGAGTGGGTCTGATCGTCAAACTTGCTAACATCTCTGGATCCAATTCGCACTTTGGTCTGAAATAATACCCTGCGATATACTCCAGTTACTTCCACTCAAGAAACATAGCCCCTAAACTGGCATGTCTTCTACTCAATGCATCAGCTACCGCATTTCCCTTTCCTGGTGTATATGCGATATCGAAATCATAGGAAGCCAAAAATTCTAACCATCTTTGTTGTCGGAGATTTAGATCCTTCTGAGAAAAGAGATACTTTAATGACTTATGATCGGTAAACAACTCGAATTTTTCTCCCAAGAGATAATGTCTCCACATCTTCAATGCAAACACGATCGCTTCCAATTCTAATCATGGGTAGGATATCTTTTCTCATGCGGTTTCAGTTGCCAACTAGCGTAAGCTACTACCCTACCTCCTTGCATTAATACAGCACCTAGTCCGGTACCACAGGCATCCGTGTATACCGTCACTAACGCTGGCGCACGCGTCAACTTTTCCTTTAGACTCTTGAATGCACTTTCATAATTTATGTCCCAGATGAAAGCTTGATTCTTCTTGGTCAACCGAGTTAATGGTGCCTCTATCTTGGAGAAGTTTTGGATAAACTTACGATAATATCCAGCTAATCCCAGGAAACTTCTTACATCTATTGCATTCTTGGGCGTAGACTAATCTTATACCATAGCCACCTTTGTAGGGTCCACGGCAATACCATTCTCTGAAACAACATGGCCCAAGAATCTCACTTCCCTCCTCCAGAAGTGACACTTAGAAAACTTCGCTTTCAATTGGTGTTTTCTCAACACCTCCATCACTACTCTCAAATATTCCTTGTGTTCTTCCTCTATTTTTGAATAAACAAGTATATCATCCACGAACACAAGAACAAACTTATTCAATTGATCTCAGGATACTCTATTCATAAGATCCACAAAATATGCTAGTGCATTGGTCAACCCGAATGGCATGACCAACCAATCATAGAATCCAGACGGCGTCCGAAATGTCGTTTTAGGAATAATATCAACTGCTACTTGGAACTGATGAAATCTTGTCGCAAGGTCCAACTGGGAGAACAATATTGCTCCCTCTAGTTGATCAAACAAATCATCTACCATGGAAGAGGATACTTATTCTTCCTAATAACTTTATTCAACTCGTGATAGTCCACACATAAACGAAGGGAACCATCTGCCTTGGTAACAAATAAAACTGGTGCTCCCCACTCAGAAACACTTCTTCTGATAAATCCCTTCTTCAATAGATCGTATACTTGCACCCCGATCTCTCTCTACTCCTTTGGTGCCATACGACAAAGTGGCATCACTATATGTCTGGCATCTTTCACTAAATCAATACGGAACTCAATCTCTCGGTGTGGTGGAAGTCCGGTCACTTCCTCGAAGATATCCGGATATTGGCCAACAACGGGAATTCTTGCTAACTCATCCTATGGGATGTCGAGGGAATTTAGAAAACTATCCATCACCTCATCACTAGGTAGGCCACCAAACACTACCTTCGCCCATCATCCACCCAAATAGTCACCGAAAATCCCTCACAGTCTACCACCACCCCGATCTTTAGAGCCAATCGACCCCAAAATTATGCCAAACCCAATAAAGCCCAAAACAAAACAATCACAAGCAAACATACATCCATGACTCGATAAGACCACATTACGACAAATCATACTATGGCCAGTCGAACCACCAATCGGGTTTTTCACCGCTAAAGGTCTATCGACTATCTCGGGTTCCAATCCCAACCTACCTACCAGGTCACTAGATATGAAGGAACGGGAAGCCCCAGTATCAAACAGTACTCGAATGGGAACATCATAAATAGAAAGCATACCTTGATGACGACATTCTTTCCTTTCCCCGTGGCAGTTGGGGCATTCGACGAAGAAGGAACAACATTAATAGCATATGCTTTCACAATCTACTTCTCTTTCAGAGGTTGGGACATTTATCCTTGTGATGTCCCACTTGGCTGCAGTTGAAGCACTTCCTATCAGCTGGCTTTGCTCGACATTGTTTAGCATAATGTCCCATGTTTCCATAGCTAAAGCACTCAACATCTTTCTTATTCTTCTTCTGACCATCCTTAGCTTGGTTCTGACTCTGCTTCCTTTTATTCTGAGAATTATTCTTGCCTCCACTGCTTGCTTGCGGCTTTGTCCCCTCTGCAGATGCAACAAAAATTTCAGCCATGGGCTTAGGATAAAGGCATTCTGATCTCAATGCTTTTCCAACAATCGATTCAAAAGTCTCATCAATATGGTTGATAAGCCTTTTCCCTAAGTACTTATCTAAGCCTGTTATGAACTTCTCATTCTTCTTCTCGGGAGTGTCAATAGGGGATAATCCATACTTCGATAAAGTATCGAACTCAGTAATATATTTCGAGATGGCCCTACCATTCTTTTTAAGCTCCAAGAACTTCCTAAACAACTCTGACTTCTAGGCAGCAGGGATAAACTTGTCACTAAAGTGAGCTTTAAATTGACTCCATGTAACTTGATCCTCGGGAGTAGATGCCTTAATAGCATTCCACCAATTCATAGCCGGTCCTTGCAGCTGACGGGATGCTAGCTTCTACTTCATCATGTCCTCGACTCCCAGATCCTCGAAGATACGCGCACAACTATCGAGCCAATCCTGAACTTTTGTAGCCGATTCCGTTCAGTGGAACGGCTTCCCACTAAGACTAGTGTAGTCCTTACAGAGCTTGACGAAATCGGCCCTAGGTGCCTGCACCGCTGCACCACCACCATTTGCAGCATTAGGAGTTGCCCTTTGAACATCCCTAAGCATCTCTCTCATGAAGCAGCGAACATCGTCCTCGTATCAGGAGCATACCTATTATGGGCTCCTGAACCAGTATTCCTCGTATATCGGCTCATCGTTCAATCTGTAAGGAGAAAAGGATTAACCATCTCTTCAGTGGTGCAAGTGCAGTGCGACTCCATCCTTAGATATACTAAGTGTATATATATATAGCTTTTGAAAACCAAAATATCACAAAATATGCGCTCTCATATACGTACTCTCTCACCCTGGTGTCTTTCCCTAGGTAAACTATGCAACATAGAGCTCTAATACCAAGTGTGACGGCCCGGCCCGCACCAGTCGACATTTCCAGTGAAAGTGCGCTGTGCCGATGTCCAACCAGCACGGGACGATCATCAAAGAAAGGAAAAGAAAGGAATTTGAACTAACAAGGAACCTGTAGAATGTCTCATAGCACATGGGATAAAATATAATAATAACATAACTTTGACATAAAACAGGTGAGACAGTGTATAAGCTGAAAACTAAACCATCATAGCAGCGGAGATCAAAATACAGCTTATCATCCAAACCAACATTATTACAACTTTGAAATACTGTCTCTAAAACAAAAAAGAAAGAAGTACACTACTAATGCCCAAAGTCTGAAAAAAACACAGGGAGAGTATATATATATATATACATATATATATATATATATCATACATAGAAGCCTCTTGCTCGTCTCCAGTACAGCTATTCGCGCATAATCACCTGACTTGTCTCTAGTCTGCCCGTTTAAGAGCACCTAGAATAATAAGAAGAGACATAAAACTCTGGGTCAGACAAAAGTCTGGTATGAGCGATAAGCAGCAAAACAGAACAATAATAGGTATAACTAACCATACCTGAACCTGAACCTACAACCAAAGAGTTAGCACAACAGGATGTACAATACTCTAAGGTGACATGAACACATGGTGTGAAAATAATTAGGAGGGGGTGTGCATGTCATGGTGATAGAAAACATCAAACATAGCAATCATCCTCACATCTCTCACTCAGTGTGTAATGTATACAATATCCACCGCTTTGATCACCCAATCCTTTGTTACGATCACTCTGCTCTGTGGAGTCATGACGGCTCCACTGCACTGATCCGTAACCACTAATACTTTTCTATGTCCACTCTGCCCCATGGAGTCATAACAACTCCACCGCACTGGCTCATAGCCCTGCTACGATCACTTTGCCCCCATGGAGTCATAGCAACCCTACTGCACTGATCCATAGCCACTAATCCGTCTCTCAGTGGTGAATCAAAGTTGTAGACATTGATAACCCCTTTGCACACGTCCCGCAGCAAAGTCCAACTCACGAAGTTAACTCGTTCATCCCATTTGGATCCTGAGTGATAACCTCCCATCTGGACTTCCTTTGTATCTCAGGTTTTGGTCGAATTGGAGTTGGTCTTTAGAAGATTCATCGCGTATAAATAGAAGTACACATCCGGTTCGGTTCGTCTTGTCACCTTGGTTCGGTTCGAGTCATCATTTTCACCTCATCGGTTCGGTTCAGGTCCTTAGTTATGCTCATGGTCATCACACCGGTTCAGGTCGGGTCTCTCATCCATTTCGGTTTGGTCATCTCCATCCGGTTCGGTTCGGCTACGACGAACCGATCCCATTCGTTGCTCCCGCTCCTCTTCTCCGATCTGATCCCCCCATGCTAGTCTCTGGTCCGATCCAGTCCCTTCTCCAACTCCAACCCTATACAAGCAGCCTTCCTTCTTGCCAAGCACCCTCTAGTGCCAAGTTCCGATCCGAATCGAATTCCCTTGCCCAGTTCTCTTATCCGATCTGAGCCTCGTATCTGATCCGAAACCCTGCACATTTCCTGCAACTTATCTAGCGACTGTTTTATGCCATACAATGGCGTTTTCGACCATTCTAACTTTTCTAATCAATCACAAAGCATACCCTACAGTCATAGCAACATAAAGAATCAACAATAATCACCAAAACAACAACTTAATATGCCAATATGGATCAAACATACCGAAAAACCTATGTTTTCCCCTTAATCCCCCTTAATCATTTTTAATCTTACAATTAGCAAAACTTATCCAAATTAACCCAAATTTCTATCAGAGTCCTAGAATAATATTTTAGAATTTTAGAAATTTTTCCAGATTTTTATAAAGCATAATTTCGCTAATTATCACTAATTACCCCTAATTAGACGTAATTAGTGAAAAACGATACAAATCACTCACCTTAGCCACAAATAAAACTTTAGATCTGAAACTTTACTGTTTTAGGGCGTTTTCCTATGCAACACAGCAGCTCCAACTTTGATTTGGTTTTGATTTGCATAGTTTGATGTAGATCTTCTTAATTAGAGAATAGAAGCTAATTTGGGATGATTTTAGAAGGTGGAGGCCATGGCTAGGGTTGAAGAGAGGTATGTTGCAGCTGGAAAATGACAAAGAAAAGGTTTCTCTAATCCTAATCAGCCCTAATAAAGTTCAAATCTCGAAATCCCCAATGGGCCTAGTTGCTAATTAGTATATAAAGCCCATTTAAGCTGTTTTTCACCTTCCAAACTTTAACTCAGCCATATCTCCCAAACGGGGAGTCCATTTGATTAATGTGACCACTCTACGGAAAGTAAACCATCATTCGGATCTAATGGAAACGGTTTCAGGTTAAAACTCCTTACCAATCAAAAGTTATAGGCGAAACAAGATTCGCCAGGGGCAAAACGGTCATTTAAAAATCGGCAAAAATCATGAACATGGAAAATGATCCCAATAGTTGTTCCCCAAAGTTACAAGGCCATATGACCTCATATGAAAAAGAAATAAATATTCTACGATCCTTCGATATGTAGAATGCGGGTCGTTACACATATCATCACCATATTGATTTAAAGTTCATAGAAATCTCTTATGTATTTGCTTTGAAACCTTATGCTAATTCAAAATGGTTTGAGAATAATTGAAGGGAGAAACTTCGTCAATCTCAGCCATTAAAACGAAATGGCGGCTGAGAAAGGGGATGACCATGGCCCTTTTTGACTTAGGGTTTAGTATATTAGGGTATTTATATATTAATAATTATTTAATTCTTTAACACTAAAAAGGCCCGTTAATTCATACTAGCTCCAAATCAAGCCCAGCGATTGTCACCCCTAGTGAAATACCCCCATTCTCAGCGCAATGGACTATGTTTCATAAGCCCATTTGACCGATTCAGCCTATTTTTCTTTAAATTAAAATATATAACATTTGATATTAAATTTGAACATACATTTTAATTTACCATATTGATTCCAAAAATACCCAAAAAATAAATCTAGCAATGTTTTGATGATACGGTCCTAATAAAATTAATTTCGTCGAATTTGGAGACCGTTTGAAAAATGGGCTTTTTAATGTTCGGTCCAACTCAGTAGAAATTATCAAACGTGTTTTAATTTATCACGCTCACATAATAATTCCAAAAATTATGGAAATTTAAACCTAGCAATAATTTGACATTCCAAATCCAACAAAAATGGTTTCGTCGAAAACGGAGGTCATTTGTAAAATGTCTATTTTTAAAAGCTATATATTATATTAAAATATGTATAAATTCCATAGCGACTATTTTAAATTTTAAATTGGACATAACTTTCAATTCTCGTTATGAAATCTAGATTTTTCACATTCCTTAGAAAGATATAATTTGATTTCTAGTTTCACTGAAATCCGATTTATTTTGAATTCTGTACATTCTATTGAAATTTAAAATTGAATTTTCAAACTACCGCGCGATTTCACACTACTTTTATAATTAAATTAAATTATTATGTTCTAACTTCTATTTAAAAAAAATTAGTCTTTATTATTTAAAATAATTCATTTTAAATATTCAAAATCCATTAAATAACTAAAATAAAAGTTTTAATTTTTTTTTGAAAATCCGATTTGTTATAATCTCCCCCACTTAAAATCTTTTCAACCTCGAAAAGGAACAGAGATGAAAGTTGTTTAACTAACCAACTCAACTTTCACTCTTTTATTGGTTTCTATAATTTTATTAGTTGAACTAAAAATCACACAACACAATCATCAATCAATTAGTTGATTAGCTTTTCAAATATATATAACTTTATATATTCAAAAATCATATTCTCTAAGATTGGATTATATATATAATCACAAATATGTTAATTATAAACTCTCAACTCATTCTGGGGCTTTACTAACCCCACCTCTAATGAGTCTATCACTCTAAGATGCTACCGATCCTATCTCTAATCAGTTTTCTTTCACAGGACATTACTAATCCTACCTCTGATGAGTCTTTTTTTCAGTTCTAACGACTTGTACCCCAAAGATTTGAGTTAACCAAAGCTTTGATTCCAACTGTAACGATACAAATTTCGCTCGGACCTAATCGATCACAAAATTAACCAAGACCATTCGAATCCCGCATACGCTAACTTTGGGCATACAACACATCAGAACAAATAACAGGAGACTTTTATAAACATAATAATGTTACATCAGAGTATAGAATATGTCAGAGTACATCGAAAAATAATACTACAGTGGAAGATTAATTTTACAATAGACTTAATACAATGACGTAACCAATAAACTAACACAGCGGAAATGCTCTAAACCCATCTTTAAGTTTCAATCCAGAATCCTGCTCAATATATAAATATCTGCAAAACAAACCACTCGACTTCCCATGTGGAAATAGGGGCACCCGAGTTTGCAAGTGAAACAAACTACGAGTCAGTCATGGGACTGGTATGAGAAATCTTACTTAACTTATCGAATAATAAGGCTAATCATAGGACCACGCCGCTAAAGCGGAACGGGTTAACTCCATCGGATTGCCAGTGTATAAATAAAGAAAATCTTTTAAAACAACGCAATGCTTTTTTAGAAAAATGAAACCATTATAAGACTCAAGTCCCATCACACAATGCAACGAAAACCGGAGGATAGAGTTTTAACTTATAATGGCCAAATATGCTTGATACGAATAAAAATCGTTTGATATTATTATTATCTAGTCAGTTTAAAACATTTTCAAAGTAAATGTATCAATCCTAGACGGCATTGCTACCATATACTATGTCGCCATATATAGGTTTGCAATCAAATCCATAATGTCGTATTGGAAGTTAGGTTTCCATCATGAGTCGAGGCTAGGAATCATCCTTACCGATTTCGAGACACTCTAGCAAATGCCTCAGGACTCGGACGTTGGCGAGCCCTGGTTAGCGGTAGGGCCGGTCCACACATACTTTAATGGATTAGTTGTTCCTGAACAATACGTTTCTCGGTCCTACAGGAGCTATCACTTGGCCAGGAGCGACCAATATCCGAGGGCCCTCACAATCCATCATCTACATAGGTAAAAATGTCTGGGCTCCATACCATGACACCACTTCTAGCTAGAAAGAAATGCAAGTCCTCCCTATAGTCCTCATTCCGTTTTTGACTCATACCAGGGTGTGAGGCTCGCTAAGTAACGCTATACATAAAGCTATGCTAAATAGAGATGTGCTTTGATCATGAACCACAAGGCTCTGCTGTTGAACAAAAGCCTTGATCATTTGCATCTTAGCATACCACATTGCCAATCCACGCCATGCGACTGATGCCTATCAATATATAACCTCTATGCTCGTACTTCTCAGACAAGGGTGTTAAGCAAGAGAATAAATTTTCTCCACCAAACAGATATCTATTTAATAGAAAACAATTCACACAAAACGAAATCCAATGTCAGACATACATCCATTTACAAGTCCGTTCTGGATTTGAACGAAACAGGAGACACCTTATTCCTCGTCCCGTATGTCCAATACGGAAGAGAGGTTCTCGCTTATCTGGACAATCAACATGTACGTCCGGACAACTACCACTTTAACACTTCACTGGGAGCTACCCAATTCTGGGCATCAGTGGTTGTCCATTCGATGTGAAGATCACCGGTCTTCAACCACCGTCCTCAATGTCTTCAATTTTAAATCATCGTGTAATTATTTGAAATGAGTATTAACTCAGTCTTTTCAAATAATTCTCGAATATATATAATTCAAATCATTTCATATCATTAATATTATTTTATAATCTATATAAAAATAGCCCATTTAATTCGAATGACGCTTCAGGTCGTTACGCGGTCCTGGTGTTGTTTTTATCCAAATTTAAATTACACATTTCTTGAAATCTATTTGTTGGATCTTAACAAATTTAATATCGTTGGAAAGATCTTTCCAAAGCGAACCCAACGGTTCCAGTTTTGGGAATATCCGACAGCTGGATCTTTCGGTATAATCATTTAACGTTACGATTTCGAAATGTGAACTACCGCGCGTGATTCATTTTATTTAAATTTATATTTATATATTATATATATATAAATATAATTCGTTCGACGATTTTAACTAACATGTTAAAAATAATGTTTTAATCAAACAAAATCATATTCTAACATATGATTCTTTTATTCTAATTTAACATGATGAAAATGTTATTTTTAATGACAAAACATGTTTTACATGAAATCCTTTTTATTCTAATCTAACATGTTGAAAGTTACATTTTTATTAACAAATCATATATTAACATGTAATTATTTTTCTACTACGCTAACATGTAAATGATTACATTTTAATAAACCAAAACAAGTAATTCTATTTATCTACACAAACATGTTAAAGTAACATTTTTATTGATAAGACCTATTTCAACATGTAATTCTTTTTATCTAAACCAACATGTTAAAAGTAACATTTTTAATGATAAGACCTATTTCAGCATGTAATTCTTTTTCTTCTAACTAGCATGTCAAAAATGATGTTTTTAACTAACAAATACATTTTAACATGAAATCCTTTTTATTCTAACTAGCGGCATTCATTTTTTTACTTTACTAACATGCAAATAACATTTTGATTAACAAAATTTCTTTAATGAATCAAGCACACAATAAAAATATAATTTTTATTGTTTAATCTTTTTTATTTAAAACCATGATTCTTTTTAATGAATCAAACATGCAATAAAAATATAATTTTTTATTGTCTAATCTTTTTTATTTGAAACATGATTCTTTTTAATGAATCAAACATGCATTAAAAATATAATTTTTAATGTATAAACAATTTATTTAAAACATATTTCTTTTTTAATGATTCTAACATACACTAAAAATGTAATATTTAATGTCTAAACATTTTCTCTAAAACATGGTTCTTTTTTTTTATAATGAACCAAACACACATTAAAATGTTATTATTAATGTATAAACATTTTCCGTAAAACATGATTCTTTTTTAATGAATCTAACATACACTAAAAGTGTTATTTTTAATGTCTAAACATTTTCTCTAAAACATGATTCTTTTTTTTTATAATGAATCTAACCTACATTAAAAATGCTATTTTTAATGTCTAAACATTTTCTCTAAAACAAGTTTCTTTTTAATAAGTCTAACATACATTGAAAATACTATTTTTAATGTCTAAACATTTTCTCTAAAACATGTTTCTTTTTTTAATGAATCTAATATGCATTAAAAATGCTATTTTTAATGTCTAAACATTTTCTCTAAAACATGTTTCTTTTTTAATGAATCTAAAATACATTGAAAATGCAATTTTTAATATTTAAACATTTTCTCTAAAACATTTTTCTTTTTTAATAAATCTAACATACATTGAAAATGCTATTTTTAATATCTAAACATTTTTAGTGAACAAATCATTTTTAACATACGCATTCTTTTAATCTACATTAACATGTAAACAGTTACATTTTTAATGACAAATCCTACTTTAACCTATGATCATTTTTATTGAATCATAAATGCAATAAAGATGTAATTTTTAATGTTAACATATTTTATTCAAAACTATGAATATATTGTTTATTCATACATACAACAAAAAATGTGATTTTTATTGTATAAACATTTTCTTTTCAAATTATCAATATTTGTTTATTCATACATATAATATAAGGTGATTTTTATTAAATAAACATTTTTTTTATTCAACATGAATATTTTATCTACATATGTACAATAAAAACATGATTTTTATTGTATAACAAATTTTTAAACACAATTCAAACCAATCAATTCATCTCAACCGAAATCAATCAATCAATTCATATCTCATACATCACACATATGAATTTTAATAGCGTACATATATAAATTTCACATCGCAATCACAAATAATTTTAATTTTAAATTTAGAAATCTCACATGGTTTTTACTCTTTCTGAATTTCTAGCTAGTTCCATTTCAGTTCCAGTTTGTTCCATATTGTAGATCTTGATTTTTTGGTTCCAATGGATCCGAGTTTGCTGAATTCCGACATCGTATGGCCAAGATATTAATTTTACAAGATTTAAACAATTACAAGATCATTAATTAATACAATTAATTATTAATTAAGCCTAATCTAATACCCACCCTAATCAATTTCTTCCCGCCATTCAGGAATTCACGCGATACCCATCTTCATCCCAAACCTCGACCTGCGCGTGCTTCCCCAGGAGTTCTGACGCCGATCAAATATCATCACCATGAAGCCCCGTCCATGTGCATCCTCCGCCGTGAATTTCATGGAACCCAGTCCCCATCTCATCCTCGAAATCAGCCCCAAACGAGCCTACTTCGAGCAGCAAAAACAAGCTTCTTCCTCCATGAAAACATATCATAACCGTATTGATTTAAAGTTCATATAAATCTCTCCTATATTTTCTTTGAAACCTTATGCTAATTCAAAATGGCTTGAGAATAATTAAAGGGAGAAATTTCGTCAATCTCGGCCATTAAAATGAAATGGCGGCTGAGAAAGGGGATGACCACGACCCTTTTTGGCTTAGGGTTTAGTATATTAGGGTATTTATATATTAATAATTATTTAAGTCTTTAACACTAAAAAGGCCCATTAATTCATACTAGCTCCAAATCAAGCCCAGCGACTGCCTCCCCTAGCCAAATACCCTCATTGCGAACACAATGAACTACGATTTTGACTGTTTCATCCTATTTTTCTTCAAATTAACATATATAACATTTAATATTAAATTTGAACGTACATTTTAATTTACCGGGGCCACATACTAATTCCAAAAATTCCCGAAAAATAAATCTAGCTATGTTTTGACGATACAGTCCTAACAAAATTTATTCTGCCGAATTTGGAGACCGTTTGAAAAATGGGCTTTTTAATAATCAATCAATTCAATAGAAATTATCAAATACGTTTTAATTTATCACGCTCACATATTAATTACAAAAATTATGGAAATTTAAACCTAGCAATAATTTGACATTCCAGATCCAACAAAAATGGTTTCATCAAAAACAGAGGTCGTTTGTAAAATGACTATTTTTAATAGCTATATATTATATTAAAATGTATATAAATTCCATATATTTTAAATTTTAAACTGGATATAACTTTCAATTCTTGTTATGAAATATGGATTTCTCACATTTGTTAGAAAGATATAATTAAACAGATTCAAATATTTGTTGTTTTACTGAACTCCGATTTATTTTGAATTCTGTACATTTAATTGAAATTTAAAATCGAATTTTCAAACTGTCGCGCCAATTCAAACTCCTTTTATAATTAAATTATTACGTTCTAACTTCTATTTAAAATAAATTTTAGTCATTATTATTTATAATAAATCATTTTAAATATTCAAAATCCATTAAATAGCTAAAATAAAAATTCTAAAATGCTTCTGAAAATCCGGGTTGTTACACACTCGAGAGCCAACAGTTACCTTGGGATAAGGGTTTCCTAAGCACGACAGACGTGAGGAAGCTGAACAACTTTCGGAAGGTTCATCGAGGCTCTATGCAAGGTAGGAAGCATCAGGAAGATAATTTTGGAAATCGATGGTTTAGCAGTTGGGAAGAGGTAGGTATGTTATGGCTTATGTCATGACGAAAGCATCAGGTCGCCAAGAACCCAATGGCTTAAGCGTCAGGTTGCTAAGAACCTAACGACTTGAGTAGGAATATTCTGATGATCCAACTGTATAGCAAAATACACACAAAAATATACTAAAAGGTAGCATAACATGCAGGAAAAGTAAGAACACACAATTTATTGTGGTTCGGTTCGGATTGAACCTATGTCCACTTTAAGAGCTTTGATGATTTTATTCATGGAGGAGCTTACATAAGAATCCCCAAATTGATTTACATATTTGGGGTAGTTCTCTTAGAAAAATGAGAGGAAGATTGTCCCGATATGGAAAAACAAAAGGGTCTTATTTATAGAGGTCTTGGATCCCCATTTGCTGCTTCTTTTTCCTGCCACTTTTTTTGGAGCCATCTTTTTGTTCCTGCCTTTGGCTTTCATTGTTTTGTCTTTTTCTTCTTTTCTCCTGCTCCCCATGGCCTTCTGTTGTCATTTTTTTGTTTTTTTCAGGCTTTATCCCTTTCATCATTAGCCTTTCGTCAACAACCTTTCGTTAGCTTCCTCTAGCTTACTCTGGATTCCTCTAGGCGTCTCTAACTTTCTATAGTTGTCTCTAGCTTCCTCTACCTTTTTATGGCTTCCTAGACCACGTTGCTGGTTTCTGAACCCCTTCTACTGTCAGTTCCTTAACCCTGTTTTGGGCTCAGCACAAGACCTTCCTGAATGGGGAAATAGGGTTTCAGCTATTCTTGTGAACTCCAATTCCGATAGGAAGGTTTGGACAACCTTTCTTCCCATTAAATGTCTTCATGGATGCTTCTTTGTCTTTGCAATATCAATCTTGGACTCTTGGGAGTGCTTGGTGCCATGCCTTCCAGTAGTTTGGTTCGAAAGTTGCCCTTAATGGCTTTCGGTTTTGGGACCTCTGATCTCGATTCGTCTCTATACCTCTCTGCTTAAGTAGTGGATTATGAAGTCTTTGGTAGCGGTAAAGGGAGCCGGTTCCGGCTTCTGGCATATGTGTTCGTCTTTAATTATAAATGCGGGCTTCCAGAATACCTTCCGGTGATGTTGAAGATGGCTCTAGATGTTGGTGTTGGTTTCAAGTAGGTATCGACAGGTTCCTTCCTTATTATGCTTACGTCTTGGATTATATGCTTTCGGCACCAGGTGTATGCTTCCCGAATTATTATTCTGCATCCCATTCAGTGTGGCATTACCCTCTCGGTATCTTCCTTTTCATATTGACCTTGATCTTTCCTCTGTCATGACCTTTGGGAAACTTCAATACTACTTTTTATCTCCAACTATCAGTATTGGATCGGTATTATTGTATTTTGATTCTTCTTGGCTGCTAGTGTCTGCTTTCGGCTTTTCCCTTTTTTCCCTATGGCTCTGTTGTTAGCTCTCGGACTTCGCTTCCGTTGAATCTTCAAATTTGGTCTTTCCCCTCCGAACTTGGTTTCGCTGTCCGAAACCCCCTTTATCCTTTCAGCTTTAAAGTTGCTGCTTCTTCATATTTGTTTGGTACAAAATTTTGTGTTAACAATGTGCATAACCATATCTACTGGTGTCACGGTCGTCTTATCCCCCTCTGCCCGGACATGCACGCACATGTCCCTGTTGGTTTGCACCGCCCACACCATCCTCCACGTTTGGATCTCTTACAATTAGCCTAGTAAGCGTGTCCCAACTCCGACTTAAGGCGGAGTACTCGTCTGATACTGTATGGGTTACTGACTGAAATGGGTCCCCCACACAAGACGATACAAGCTCTCCCCCTTGTCTTGTATCCCCACTAGGATTTCCATAGGTTATGTACCTATTGGTGTCTTTAATTATATAACCCCATTATTTCTACAGGTTATGCTTACTTAACAGTGTCTTTAATTACATAACCCCAACCGGTTAAGTTTGTGGGCCTATATGAAAATATTACCCACCCTACCCAGATTTACTTAACCCACCCACTGTTTCAAACAAGTTTACTTAACCCCTAATCAAGTTCATATTCATACAATCCCTAAGGATTCTACTAGGTTAAGTATTCCAATTCATTACGATGTCCATTTATGGTTATAATGTACTAGACCCCTCACATTAAGCCTACCACTTATGGATGTTGGATATGTCGGTCGGTTTCGGTCAGACTTCTTCCACAAGTAGAGCTCAACCTCGTATCTTAGCACATCTCGTATTTGCGCAAATAGAGTCCTTACATTAGATTCACCACTTGTAATCGCTGGATATGCCGAGCGGTTTCGGGAAGAGTTCCACCACATGTGTAATCTAACCTTGTGTCTAGGTGCAATTACAGTTTCTAATTTCTGTAATCCTAGGCATTTCATTATTAGCCAATTATACCTATGTCGTTATAGGTTTTTCATGCCCCTTTTTCCCAATTATGTTCATAATGAATTATATCCCCTAAATTCGTATTCAGAAACATTATTCAAGTTATGCCAAATTCCCCATTTACAAGTTATGCCCAATTTCAATGTTTGTCCCCGCATTCCCCACTTGACGCGCGGCATGCCTAGGCTCGAAAGTAGCCAGGCTATATAAACTATATAAAAGGGGAAAGATGAAGGGTAGATGACAATAATGATTTTACTAACAAAATTGACATATACACATAATGGCGTATTGATAAGATGGGCATATAAGAACAGATCTAATGAACATGAAATGATAGAACTATTCTAACATAGTAGGGATGTCATAATAGGCATGATAAGATCAAAACAATAATTTAGATGTCCAACTCATAACAGATCCAATTTAAGCACAACATGATAGGTACAAGGTGATCTAAATACTGAATAGATCCAAAATCAAAGGTAGATCTGACATGATGAAGGTTAAGGTTCAAGTCATAGTCATGTCATAATATCATAGATTCACAAGTTATTACAGATCTGATATGATTCAAGTAGTCACATACGTAGATCCAAATTACAGTCATATCATGTTCTACTTTTTAATTATTTAAATCTAAAAGTAACTTAAACTCACAGTGTTTGGATCTAGAAAGATAGAAGAAGAATAGAAGAGGTTGAATCGTAGATCTACACTTGAATAACTTAACTCCAGAACAAGGAAAAAGGTTTGATTCTGTAACACCCCGCGAATTCTATAACTGTGAAATCCATAAATTAAAGTATAATTAATTTGAATCAAAGAACTAAGGGAAACGGGATACGCCATTGCGTTCGTCTCGGAAAAATACGCGAAATAGAGTCCGAGTTTTCGAAAAACGGAGTCCGTATGAAGAAGATATGGCCTTCGGAAGTTTCTGAATTAAGTTTAAAATTCAAACAGAATAAAATAAGCTAAATTTGAAAAATGGGGCCCGATTGGTCAGAAAAGGGGCCCGCCTGGTGCACCAAGTCGACTGGGCTGTCGACCTGGTCTAACCAGGTCGACAGGCCTGTCGACAGGGTTGTCGACAGGGGTGTCGACCTGGTCCAGACCAGGTCGAACCCAGTCTAACCCGGCTGGCCTATTCTCTGTTGGTCGATTTTCTGTGGTCTGCTTTGTCATTAGGGCTAGGTGGCAGGCTCTAATTGGTCTCTCCTTAGGATGAATGGCTACGATCAATCCAAGCAACATCAATGGTCCTAATCAGTTCATTTCCCCTATAAAAACAACCCTAGACTAAACCCTAATCTATTCATTCATAAATAAGAACAAAGCCGCCATGTTGCTGAGGAACGACTAGGAGTAGCCACCAAATTGGAGAGAAGATTAGGAGGAAAATTCTAAAGCCTAAAGCAATTCAAGCAAATCAAATCAAACCGCATCTTCTTATTCCTAAATTAGAGAATTCGCCGCAACCATTGTAAGTAGAGTATTACTTTGGTATGAACAAATAATTGTGCTGGTTTGTATGCTTGAATTGTGGCAATAAAGTAATTCATATTTGTGCGTTGAAATATTATATACGTTTGGATATTCTTGAATTATGTTATTCAATTATAAAGAACTACATGCGGTAGTTCTATGCAAGTATACGTTTGGAATATTTCGCAAATTATGTAATCCATGTTGAAGCTACATGTATGTAGTTGATTTAAATTCATGCAAGTTTGGGGCTTTGCTACTATGCCATCATAATGTGTACAAACGTCATTTTTATGAAGTAATTGGAATAGGTTTGGGTTATCATAATCCATATGAAATTATGTTGAAAATTGGGCATCATGTATTAAGTCATGCTTTTGTACTAGAAGACCTATTTGCAAACTTATGGATATGACTAGGCTATGATTGATATTTTGCATAATTGAAATCCATATTGTTTACAAGAATCATATGATGACACATGTGGTACATAGCTAGGTTAGATTCAAGAATCCCTTTTTGCAAGTTTACATGACTAAAGTAAGAATCATGATTTCATGTTAGAAATATTTATGCCATGGTTATGTGAACAAAATTTAACTATACTTATGCCATGCTTATGTTTGACATTATGCCATGCTTATGTTTGACATTATGCCATGCTTATGTTAGAAATATTTATGCCATGCTTATGTTTGACATTATGCCTAAATAAAAATATAGGTTCATGTTGTAGTTATGACTATGTGTCAATAATGATACCCAACTTAGATTCTTATCTCAACTACAAGTTCACATGCTTTGATTCATGTCACCTACGCTTTATGACCAAAGTATATATGCAAGTACACCATTTTCTATTTTGTATTTCCAACGTCATATTGCAAGTTCATGCGCTCACCTTCCCCTCTTTGTGTATGTAATCACGCTTTAAGCCTCCCCTTTTCGCATGGCTAAATTGGGCTTTAAAAGGCTAAGCCCAATATATATGTAATAAACGGACGTGTAAAACGGGGGAAAATAACGTTGGGTTAAAATTACTAATGAATGGAAATATAAAATAGAAGGGCCCAAATTCAAGTATGGGTTGGGCCCATGATTGGTGTAACCTTTACACCATTTACTTAATAATTGGCCGCAAATATTTACATATAAGAAAATAAAGAAGAAAGACAAAATATGTAGAACATACGATGTGTTTAACCCGAGGTTGGATTGAGTTGTGATGTAAACCTGCCCGGAACCGCCCAGCTGTCCAGTAGTCACAACAATACCTATCCAATGTGGGAGGTTAAACATGGAGCCCAATAAGGACCCGAGGTTAGACTGAGTTGTGGCGTAAGACTGCCCGGAACCAACCGGCAACAGGCAGCCACAACAATACCTGTCTAATGTGAGAGGTCAGGGCCTTAATAAGACAATTAAGGCTGAGTCGGGATTGTTAGGATTAAGTGAACTAAAGACTTAATCAAAAATAGAACATGCTAAACTAAACGGACTGGTGGGGGTTAGGTTAGAAAACACTTAACCAACTTAGCATGTTGGCTAGAAATAGAAAACCTAGTAACGGGGGACCCTTTTCAGCAGTAACCCTAGAAGGTGTATCAGGATACCCTGAAACTAGGCAGGGTGGGGCACGATTACTGGGCTGATTGTAAGAGGTCAAATCGACGGCGGTGGTGTAGCAGTGTAGGTTCTAACGGGGTGCGGGCGTGCACACACTCCGGCGCAGAAAAATAAGGCACTGGGCACCAGTAGCATACCTGTGCATTCTAGGATTGTGTCGGGCCGCCACCATGGGACTTGATACACCCCATGGTGGGACCAGCATAGGTAACTACAACATCGGGGGCCGTAAGACACATGTAACTATGCGAGTAGGAGCCGATCATCGTAGAATGGATCACATCACCCTGATTATGGGGTGCCAGTTGGAAAACTAGTTTATACGGGTTCAGAGATTAACATGGGGTACGATAGTATATTCGACCCTAGACAACTTAACCAAGTTAGAGTGCTTTTCCACTTCTTGTTTATACTTATCATACCCAGTTCTTTATTCATAGACAAAATAGTACTAGACTTACTCAGGCTTTATGTCTGACTCTACTCTTCTTTCGTCTTCTTTTCTTCCGTTCCCCCCCCCCAGGTCCACAGGGAGGAAACACGGCAGCTTGACCAACCTTAACATCCAGCTTGAAGAAGAGAAACGTATTGCTTGGACTTTCCTGTTTTGAATTATGGCTTTGGACAATCCACTATGGGGACTTTTGCAGTTTATCTATGTTTTATTTATGCTTCTTTAAATAATGTACTCAAGACAGATTATGAAAGTGTTATGTTATGTTTTGGAAAAAGATGTAAGACAATCATGGTGATGTTTTGTAACACGTATTTGTTTTGATGAAATAAAAGTTTGTTGTTTTTCCGCTGTTTACAAATATGTGTTCTTATATCTGTCTTGTATATCTGTGACTTATACTTATAAACCTCCACCAAAATTAGGGAATTCCCTTTGAGAGTGACCCTAACGGAGGTGGGGTGTTTCACTTGGTATCAGAGCATAGGTTTACCAGATAAGATAAAAAGTTTTGAAAAATTATTTTCAAAAAGGAAGTTTAAAGAAGCATTTTTAAAAGAAAAATATTATTTTATTTTAAAAAGGCAAAGTCCACTCCCCAAAGCCATAGGTACTATCTCTTATCCTTCGTTTTGAATCTATCCTTTTTGTTTCAGCATGTCCGAAGATCTTAACTTGCCGGAAGGGGTACCAATACCTGGTTGGTTTAGACGGTTCTTAGAAGCAAGGGCCACTCAGCCAGGTCCTACCATTCCTCCTCCCCCAGCGGAAGGAAATCATCCAGCTGCAGCAGCACCTTTTCCTCCACCTCCTCCTCGGGGAAACACGTTCGCTAAGATATGTAAAGATTTTAAAGCTATGGGAGGAAGGGATTTCCATGGAACTGAGTCCTTCGTGGCAGCCAGAAATTGGCTGAAAGAAACGGAGGACCTATTCATCATCTTTGAGGTAGAGGATAGACAAAAAGTACAATTGGCAGTGTGGCTATTGAAGGGTGAGGCTTCCTACTGGTGGGAAGTCACTAATGCTGAAAGACCAGTGGAGACATGGGAGGACTTTAGGGCAAGGTTTGAGACTAAATTTCTCTCAGATGCGGAAAGAAGTTTGCAGTTGGAAAAATTCTTATTTCTTAAGCAAGGGGACAAGACAGTCAGAGAATATGTGAATCAGTTCGATGAGCTGGCTAGGTTTGGGCTTGACCTAGTCAATACCCCGCACAAGAAGGCTCTCCGTTTCGTCAAAGGGTTGAATGAGCCATTACACAGTTTATCCATGACCCATATACCCATGGGAGCCACGTATGAAAGATTGGTGCAAATGGCATTGCTGAATGAAGAGGATAAGGGCAAGAAAGAGACAAAGGCAGAAAGCTCTCAAGGGAAGAAAGAGGGTTTGCAGCCTAAGAAGACAGACTTTAAGAAGGGCGGGAAAGGCAACAAAGAGAAGAGGAAGTGCAATTTCTGTGGCAAAGTGGGGCACTTAGTAAAGGACTGCCGGAAAAAGAAGGCCAAGGAGAATGGTGGGTGCTTTTCTTGCGGTGAGACAGGCCATAGGGCTAAGGATTGCCCAAAGAAACGAGGACAGGGGCAGAGGGCTGGATCCACCCCAGGGGCACAGGTTCATGTGCTGGAAGCGCCACCTCTGCAACAGCGAGGTATAAATACTTCTGTAGAAAGTGTAGTTTATCTTTATGATCACCCCGTTCGCACTTTATTTGATTCTAGCGCATCACACTCCTTTATCTCGTCTGCTCTAGTAGAATCTCTACACCTAAAAACTAGTATGGTAGAGGACCCCTTAATTGTTTCAAACCCAATTGGGGGCCCAGCTCATTTGTCTATGATCTGTTTGGAATTGAAAATTTCTATTCTAAGTGTAGAATTTCAATGTAGTGCCTTTGTTTTGGGCTTTTCGGGTTATGGTTTAATTTTGGGTATGGATTGGCTATCCAGTAATGGGGCCATCCTTGATTGTGAGAAAAGGGTTGTTAGGCTCCTAACCCAGCTCGGTAATACTTTGGAAATTTCTTGTAATCCCTCGTATGCGGTTATGCTTAGTTATCTTGAATCACTAGATGCCTCCGTTGAAAATTTGCAATTAGTTAGAGTGGTCCGGGAATATCCGGATGTCTTCGAAGAGGTGAAGGGCTTGCCTCCGAAGCGGGAAATAGACTTCCGCATATATCTTGTAGATAATGCAAAGCCCGTTGCGTTCCCCGTTAGACACATGGCTCCACGGGAAAGGAAAGAGCTCAGTAAACAGATTAAAGAGCTTCTAGAAAAGGGGTTCATTAGGAGGAGCATTTCAGAATGGGGCGCTCCAGTGGTGTTCGCTACAAAGGCGTATGGTTCACTCCGTCTATGTGTTGACTATAGGGAGCTCAACAAGCTAACGAAAAAGAATAGGCACCCTCTCCCTAGAATTGACGATTTATTTGACCAGCTTGTAGGAGCGTCTGTTTTCTCCCAACTCGATTTAGCAACCGGTTTTCATCAGCTAAGGGTGGCTGAAGATAGCATCGATAAAACGGCGTTCAGAACCCCAGACGGCTTCTTTGAATGGCTTGTCATGCCTTTCGGCTTGACAAATGCACCTGCTTACTTCGTGGACCTAATGAGTAGGGTATTTAGAGATTTCCTCAACAAATTCGTAGTGGTCTTCGTAGATGATATCCTTATCTTCTCAAAGAGTGAAGAGGAACATGCTCAGCACTTAAGGGCAATCATGGAAACTTTGCGAGTCCATCAACTAAAAGCCAAATTCTCCAAATGCCACTTTTGGAGAGAAGAGGTGAGGTTCCTTGGGCACATAGTATCTAAACAAGGGTTAGCAGTGGACCCTGCTAAGGTAGTGGCGGTACAGGATTGGAAGACACCAAGGAATGCAACTGAGGTCCGAAGCTTTCTAGGACTAGCGGGTTTCTATCGAAAGTTTATAAGGGATTTTGCGAAAATCTCAGCTCCGCTCACGAAATTGACCAAGAAGAATCTAGTGTTCAATTGGGATTTGGATTGCGAGTTTGCTTTCCAACGACTGAAAAGGGCTCTTACAACAGCCCCAGTTTTGACGCTGCCGGATGGGAGCAAGATGTTCACTGTTTATACGGATGCATGTGGGACAGGGCTAGGCGCCGTCTTAATGCAAGAAGGAAGGGTAGTAGCTTATGGCGGGAGGCAGTTGAAGGTGCACGAAAAGAACTACCCAACCCACGATCTTGAGTTAGCCGCCATCGTCTTTACACTCAAGTCTTTGGGTTTTATAGGATACAGATTAGTCTTAGGAAGGGACTCCCTTATGACCTAAAAGGAGTCCATCATGCTTAGTTGCCTAGAATCATATATGGTGGTTGGGTTGAGTAACTCTTTGGGTGTCAGTCTGATGTTGATTTCGGCCTTCGGGGCTGATGCTTAGAGAGTTCTTCTCCTAATCAATATATATGTGGCATAGGTTTTCAGTTTTGACATTACCTAATGGGCACAAAGTTTTTACTTGCTTCTATCATTCGACTATACCTTTAGATAGGAACAATTGGGAAAATGTCCTATAGATTAGAGCTACCCGAGAAGTTGGCTGGAGTCCACAACGCTTTTCACGTTTCACATCTCCGAAAATGTCTACATGAGTCAGCCGAGGTGGTAGAGCCAAATATCCTCGAAGAGGCCGAAGTGGAACGCGAAGCAACCATAAGGAAAGTTCCAACCCGCATATTAGGAACGGAAATGAAGAAACTACGCAACCGCGAAGTCAAGCTCGTCAAAGTCCAGTGGAGCGACGCCAAGGAAGACGCGACTTGGGAAACTGAAGCTAGAATCCGCACAGCCTACCCTTTTCTGTTCGAGGGTACATCCTTGATCTTTCCTTTTCCTTAAGTTGCGCTTTTATCTATCTTTTAGGTATATTTCCTCGACCTTATCTTTTAGGTAGAATCTTTTTGGTTGGAAACATGTAGTTGAAACATGTTATGTATGATGGTTGCAAGTGGTTGCAAGTGATTGCTAGTGGTTGCTCGTGGTTGCATATACACACACAATCTAGGTTTTAGATCGGCTCAGTCACTTCATATTGCATATGCATATATGTTTACATTCATATGTGGTTGAACTTTAATGTGTTGTCATGTGGATGTTGCATTTGTATTGAATGATTGTGCACTCATGTAGAATCAAGAATAGGAAAATTTTGCATACATAATGGATTCATGGCACTTACATAATTCGCATTAAGGAGGTCAACTGAATCAGTAGACCGCCTGATTTTGCATTAGATAAGTACATGTACACACACTTCGCATATGATCATGAAGCATTAGAAGTCTTTTAAGGACAATGGATGCTCGTGTTGGATGGATGAGTAGATGGATGATTGGATGTTAGGATATACATTCCTCCTAACTTGAAGATTTCGGGGACGAAATCCTTTTTAAGTGGGGGAGAATATAACACCCCGCGAATTCTATAACTGTGAAATCCATAAATTAAAGTATAATTAATTTGAATCAAAGAACTAAGGGAAACGTGATACGCCATTGCGTTCGTCTCGGAAAAATACGCGAAATAGAGTCCGAGTTTTCGAAAAACGGAGTCCGTATGAAGAAGATACGGCCTTCGGAAGTTTCTGAATTAAGTTTAAAATTCAAACAGAATAAAATAAGCTGAATTTGAAAAATGGGGCCCGATTGGTCAGAAAAGGGGCCCGCCTGGTGCACCAAGTCGACTGGGCTGTCGACCTGGTCTAACCAGGTCGACAGGCCTGTCGACAGGGTTGTCGACAGGGGTGTCGACCTGGTCTAGACCAGGTCGAACCCAGTCTAACCCGGCTGGCCTATTCTCTGTTGGTCGATTTTCTGTGGTCTGCTTTGTCATTAGGGCTAGGTGGCAGGCTCTAATTGGTCTCTCCTTAGGATGAATGGCTACGATCAATCCAAGCAACATCAATGGTCCTAATCAGTTCATTTCCCCTATAAAAACAACCCTAGACTAAACCCTAATCTATTCATTCATAAATAAGAACAAAGCCGCCATGTTGCTGAGGAACGACTAGGAGTAGCCACCAAATTGGAGAGAAGATTAGGAGGAAAATTCTAAAGCCTAAAGCAATTCAAGCAAATCAAATCAAACCGCATCTTCTTATTCCTAAATTAGAGAATTCGCCGCAACCATTGTAAGTAGAGTATTACTTTGGTATGAACAAATAATTGTGTTGGTTTGTGTGCTTGAATTGTGGCAATAAAGTAATTCATATTTGTGCGTTGAAATATTATATACGTTTGGATATTCTTGAATTATGTTATTCAATTATAAAGAACTACATGCGGTAGTTCTATGCAAGTATACGTTTGGAATATTTCGCAAATTATGTAATCCATGTTGAAGCTACATGTATGTAGTTGATTTAAATTCATGCAAGTTTGGGGCTTTGCTACTATGCCATCATAATGTGTACAAACGTCATTTTTATGAAGTAATTGGAATAGGTTTGGGTTATCATAATCCATATGAAATTATGTTGAAAATTGGGCATCATGTATTAAGTCATGCTTTTGTACTAGAAGACCTATTTGCAAACTTATGGATATGACTAGGCTATGATTGATATTTTGCATAATTGAAATCCATATTGTTTACAAGAATCATATGATGACACATGTGGTACATAGCTAGGTTAGATTCAAGAATCCCTTTTTGCAAGTTTACATGACTAAAGTAAGAATCATGATTTCATGTTAGAAATATTTATGCCATGGTTATGTGAACAAAATTTAACTATACTTATGCCATGCTTATGTTTGACATTATGCCATGCTTATGTTTGACATTATGCCATGCTTATGTTAGAAATATTTATGCCATGCTTATGTTTGACATTATGCCTAAATAAAAATATAGGTTCATGTTGTAGTTATGACTATGTGTCAATAATGATACCCAACTTAGATTCTTATCTCAACTACAAGTTCACATGCTTTGATTCATGTCACCTACGCTTTATGACCAAAGTATATATGCAAGTACACCAGTTTCTATTTTGTATTTCCAACGTCATATTGCAAGTTCATGCGCTCACCTTCCCCTCTTTGTGTATGTAATCACGCTTTAAGCCTCCTATTTTCGCATGGCTAAATTGGGCTTTAAAAGGCTAAGCCCAATATATATGTAATAAACGGACGTGTAAAACGGGGGAAAATAACGTTGGGTTAAAATTACTAATGAATGGAAATATAAAATAGAAGGGCCCAAATTCAAGTATGGGTTGGGCCCATGATTGGTGTAACCTTTACACCATTTACTTAATAATTGGCCGCAAATATTTACATATAAGAAAATAAAGAAGAAAGACAAAATATGTAGAACATACGATGTGTTTAACCCGAGGTTGGATTGAGTTGTGATGTAAACCTGCCCGGAACCGCCCGGCTGTCCAGTAGTCACAACAATACCTATCCAATGTGGGAGGTTAAACATGGAGCCCAATAAGGACCCGAGGTTAGACTGAGTTGTGGCGTAAGACTGCCCGGAACCAACCGGCAACAGGCAGCCACAACAATACCTGTCTAATGTGAGAGGTCAGGGCCTTAATAAGACAATTAAGGCTGAGTCAGGATTGTTAGGATTAAGTGAACTAAAGACTTAATCAAAAATGGAACATGCTAAACTAAACGGACTGGTGGGGGTTAGGTTAGAAAACACTTAACCAACTTAGCATGTTGGCTAAAAATAGAAAACCTAGTAACGGGGGACCCTTTTCAGCAGTAACCCTAGAAGGTGTATCAGGATACCCTGAAACTAGGCAGGGTGGGGCACGATTACTGGGCTGATTGTAAGAGGTCAAATCGACGGCGGTGGTGTAGCAGTGTAGGTTCTAACGGGGTGCGGGCGTGCACACACTCCGGCGCAGAAAAATAAGGCACTGGGCACCAGTAGCATACCTGTGCATTCTAGGATTGTGTCGGGCCGCCACCATGGGACTTGATACACCCCATGGTGGGACCAGCATAGGTAACTACAACATCGGGGGCCGTAAGACACATGTAACTATGCGAGTAGGAGCCGATCATCGTAGAATGGATCACATCACCCTGATTATGGGGTGTCAGTTGGAAAACTAGTTTATACGGGTTCAGAGATTAACATGGGGTACGATAGTATATTCGACCCTAGACAACTTAACCAAGTTAGAGTGCTTTTCCACTTCTTGTTTATACTTATCATACCCAGTTCTTTATTCATAGACAAAATAGTACTAGACTTACTCAGGCTTTATGTCTGACTCTACTCTTCTTTCGTCTTCTTTTCTTCCGTTTCCCCCCCCCACCCCCCAGGTCCACAGGGAGGAAACACAGCAGCTTGACCAACCTTAACATCCAGCTTGAAGAAGAGAAATGTATTGCTTGGACTTTCCTGTTTTGAACTATGGCTTTGGACAATCCACTATGGGGACTTTTGCAGTTTATCTATGTTTTATTTATGCTTCTTTAAATAATGTACTCAAGACAGATTATGAAAGTGTTATGTTATGTTTTGGAAAAAGATGTAAGACAATCATGGTGATGTTTTGTAACACGTATTTGTTTTGATGAAATAAAAGTTTGTTGTTTTTCCGCTGTTTACAAATATGTGTTCTTATATCTGTCTTGTATATCTGTGACTTATACTTATAAACCTCCACCAAAATTAGGGCATTCCCTTTGAGAGTGACCCTAACGGAGGTGGGGTGTTTCAGATTCAGTCTGGGCACTGACAACATCTAGACCTCCATTATTTTTCAGTGTAGAAAACAATAGAAATGGAACCATATTTATAGCCGCCAGCCCCCAAAACCTAATTGCCACGTCTACCCTAGGGGGGTCGACCCCCTTACGGGGTCGACCCATGGGTCGACACCCCCCTTGAGGGGTCGACCCATGGGTCGACACCCCCCTTGAGGGGTCGACCCAGGGATCGACACTCCCCTTAAGAGGTCGACACCCCTTGGGCGAGAAATTTGCCACTCGATTTTCTAAACTAAAATTGATTTTCTGATTTTCTAGATTTAGTTATATATATATAATTCTCTTATGCGTATACAAACTTCAAACCTTACGCAAACCAAATGTCTATCTTAACCATAATTTTGAGATATATGCAATGGCATAGTCTATTTCCCTTAATTATGAATATTAAATTAATTATTATTTAATTTTTCCTATTTAGTGTTGTTAAAATTATGGGGTGTTACAGTTAGTATTTTTGGTTGGTGGGTCTGATAGTAAGACCTTATAAATTGGAAAAGGGTAAAAAGGGAAAAATGGATTAGGAATATATATAGTTGAGAGAATTGACTTTATGGGAGTGTTTAGGAAAGCCTAGGTAAGTTGGAAACCCACTTTGAGTCTGACCCATTTTTAACTTTTGAGAACTTGAAATTGTAAAAGATTTTAGAAGATGGTTTATGGTGTTTTCAAGTTTTGATCTTAAAAGTTATAGTTTTAAAAAAATGTAAATAACATATTTGAAAAGTACATATTAAGGTTTGATGTAAAATGGGGTGTGTTTTGGAAACAGTTATTTCTTGTGAAATCATTGTCAAAAATAAATTCTCTCAGTAAAATGCTGCATTCTGTTGAAAACTAAAATTTTCAATAAATAAAATTTTGTGATCTCTATTCTTTTGACAATCATTTTTGATAAATTGTTTTAACCGGAAAATTTTGTTAGGTGGAAAAAATAAGTTGTAGAAATTATGAATAGAGTAGATGCTAGCACCTAGTTGTAAGTAAGAATAGTTGAAAAATCTAATTGAGTAATAGTTGTCCTTGTCTACTACGGATTTTGTTGTTTGAAAAAAAATATTTCACCTTTTTGTGAGATGACATGTTTTTAAGGTTTGGCAAAAGTAAGTTTTGGTGAGGAAAATAAAGTTTTGATACTTTTAACTTTTGGAAGAAAAGTGAAATGAAAGGGCCAAACCATGTTTTAAAAAGTATGGAGTAGGTAAGGATTAGTGCCTAGGGAAGATGGGAAATTTTGAGGCTATGAAGTAGATAGCGAGAATTATTTTGGAATAATGGTAGGTTCTCGTAGAATGCGTAAGCATTGAAAAGCCTAGGGTGTTGCTTGAAATGACTGTTGGTACACAGCTAGGATGAGTGGTGACTACTAGATAGTGAAGGACAAGTAAGTGTTTAGATCATGTTGCTAATTTTCCTATTATGGGTAAAACCCAATATTACATTTCTGTTGGGATCGTTCTGTTATGTTGCTCCTATTGGGTAGTTAGGGTAACACCTAAACCTGTCACTGATCCCGTGGTTTGAACTTTTCTATTTGAGGGGGACATAGTCCTGAGATTCTTGGCCCTTGGTAGTAACTGTGTTAGAGTGTATGTTTTCCTGTTTTAGTTGAAGGACTAGAAGGCTTATTTGAAACTAAAATTAGATCATAGAATTAAGTTGAATAATCTAAGAAAAGAATTATGGTACAACTAAAAAGGAAACAACAAATTCAGAAAAGCAACAAACATGATAGTTAAAAAAATGGAAAATTTCTCAAAAAAGATGAACAAGTGTAAAATTTTCAAGATAAGTTGAAAAAGAAAATATGTAACAAAGAAAGTTTTATTACATGGGCCGTGCTTAAATAGGAAAATAGGGGATCTTTATAAAATAGTTTCATAAAATCCAAGTATAGAGAGAAAAGGTACATAAAAGAAAAATGAAAGATGTGAAGTTTTATGTTTTCCACATTTTTGTAACATAAGAAATCAAATTTAGAAAATTAGATTTTTCTATAATTCGAAAAAATAAGGTGCTTGGTAGGGTTTTGAATGCAAAAATTGGATGAACTACACTCTTTCTCAGTAAGAGTACGGGAAATTTTGGATGAAAAAATATTTTTGATTTTCAAGTATTGCATTCATATAGAAATTGCCAGTATATTTAGGACGTGTGCATCATGTTTTTAAAGGATTTTTGGAAAATTTGCATACATATAGGAGGTACTGCTTAGGCATACATGTATTCCTATGTTGTATTACACTTTGCACTAGTACACAAACGACTGCAAAATTGGATGCACACATGATGGTTGCGATTTATGCGAGGAATTACTTGGTTTTACCCTTGCTAAATTTCGGGGACGAAATTTCCTAAGAGTGAGAGAATGTAACACCCCACATTTTTAATTAAAGAATAAAAATGAAATTTGAAGAGTTTCCATAGTTCTGTCAGGATATTAGTGTCATTGCATCCATGGTGATTTTCTGGTTAGTTTAGACCTATAGATTGCAGAAAGCTGATTTGAGATGAAAGAGATACCTTTAAGTGAAATATTGTAACAAACATGAAAAGAAGGTAACAGAAAACGAGCAATGACACCATTGATTTTTGTCTTATTAACAAAAGCCTATGTTGTCCAGTTGGTAAGAACATGTGACTTTCAAGAGAGTGGCGTGAGTCTGATTCCTGTTGATGCCATATTTTTATTTTAGAAGAACGGCTGAAATAATACATGTTATTAAGGGATAAATATATATAAAGTCACATATAAGGAAAATTATACATATAAGGAAGCACAAAATTATTTGTATACATGCATATGTAAATATATACATATATGTGTGCAAAAAAAATGCAAAGGAGAAATTCAAAATAAGGCTGCAATCAAAGAAATCTGGTAAGAATTAAATAACGGCATAACACTATTTGAATTTTGAAAACGAAACAAAAGTGGTGTGTATATATATACGTGTAAAATGGGCATTTGAAGTTTTGTATACATATAAGGAGACTATATGTAAATATAATATTTTAATAAATCAAAGAAAGTATAACGGGATACTAATAAAACATTTAAATTAAAAATGTTAAAAGAGTAAACATCATGCCCAAAACCGCTCGCGAGACCCAAGGGGGTCGACCTAAGGGTCGACACACCCTCAGATCCGGGCAGATTCATTCAATGAATCTAGACTGGTTTTCAAACCATATTCGTTGTTGACTCAGCGTTGTGTGTACGATAAGATCTTGAACACATATTAATAGGCTAGCAGAGCCTAGCCTAAATCTCATATTTACTAAGAGGTTGCCTAAGCTCTACCATTCTTCTTCATCCTCAAATCTCTTTAGAAAATAGAATAATTAGTCTAAGGAAATTCTGATTCAAAATCAAGAGGAAAAGAATGTATATCTGCAAATGAGTGTTCACAGTTCTGCTCGAAGTAAGGTAAATTTTTGGATCTGGTCAATTTAAATTACTCCTCTTTCTTCCCTTTTTCTTTTAGTTGAGAATTGTGGATCCATGGTTATTTAGGTTCTAGATTCAGTTAGGAGAACCATGAAATGCTATATCTGGACCATATTCATGAATTGGAAAGCAATTAGGTGAGTGGATTTAAGTTAAGCCTTCTTGATAATGGTATATTTATCGTTTGACATTCCTTGTTAATATGCATAGTAAATATGTTGGAATGATTAATCTACTGAAACGTAAATATGATGAAATGTATAAACCTATTAAAATATATGGAATCGATTACTGTTGTATACATACATGTTCTAATTACTTGTTAATTGGATACTGTAAGTTAAGTTATAGTGAAATTGGGATAATTACATGTTAATCCGTGGCTTATTATGTACTTGAAACCTTAATTGTAAGAATTGGGATAATTACAATTTGTTAGATTGGAATAATTACATGATTGGATGATTACATGTTGTTCATTTAAAATGGAGTTAATTACATGTAGGAAGAACATGCGACACGATAATAAATTAAAATGGACTTAATGTGATATTAAGTATGACATGTAAAAATAGATTATGGTAAAATTTGGAAGAATGGATATGCCTGAATTTACATTAAATAGAAAATTGTAATCGCACTTAGACACGAGGTTAAATTCAACTTGTGATAGAAGTCTTCCCGGAACCACCCGGCAAATCCAACATCTACAGGTTGTTAATTACATGTGAGGGGTCTAGTGCGTAAATATAAATGTAACGGTTCTAAGACACGAGGTTAAGTCCAACTTGTGGTAGAAGTCTGCCCGGAACCACCCGGCAAATCCAGCATCCAAAAGTGGTTGACTTAATGTGAGAGGTATGGTGCATAAACATATATATAAATATACGTATATAACAGGACTGAAATAAATGGCATTGGTTGTAATTAATGGGTATGAATGAGTGTTACAACAGTAAAAAAAGTGGAATGAACGAGGAATAATAATAACCTATTATGAATAAATTTGAAAGGGAAAAAGGAAAGATAATAGGTAGGCTTGTCTTAGGGACAAGTGGAAATTATAGCTTAGGTTATAATAAATGATAAAGGGAATGAGATAACTTATGTAATGAGATAAGTTGTACTAAATTATAAATTAAGTAATCTGTAATTTTGGAAACCTGAAACATTCTGTTTGTAATAAGTAGAGAAAAGAGGGGAAAACTTATTAAATGCAATAAGTTGTACTTAATTACACATTAAGTAATCCGTGAACTTGAGGAATTGAGTCATGCTGATGGGAATAACATGTCAAGGGCTTATTAATGAACTTAAATGGGTTAAGTTATATAACTGAAATTTATAAGTAAGAGGAACTTGGTAACTTGAATAAAAAGTCAATATGAGTTGAAATAACCAAATTAAATGGAAATCTGAAAAGGTAGAGCAAACACATCATTAAATGATTAGGCATAGGGTCTAATAGCACATTAACCCGAGGTGCTTGAACCATTCAGTACGTTTGAAGGTGAATAACCCAATGGGGTAGATCATTGTGGTGTCATGAGGCACGGGGGGGGGGGAGCGCACGTCCATCTGATTATTCTGCCTATTCTGTTGATATTCTACTGGCTCCGAAGGACTAGAAGGGGAAGCACGCGGCTTCCGCGACGTAGTAGGTACTCCTGGTGGTCCTCTGTGTGGTGACATCACTTAGGCTATGCTCGCAAAGGTTAGGTTTGTGCGTTACTACCTGGTGAGTATACCTTGACTGCCATGATAGTGTGCAGTCAAAAGGCTGTTGAGTGGAATTGGTGATTCGACGATCTGGTTGCCTAGTGACTAGGAAGTTATGACCATTTTATTTGTTTGCCTTTGGGTGGGTCTAACTTTCTGTTTGATAACAGTCGTCGGGTACCAACCATTAACAGTCACCGTAAAGCGTGATGCGGAAAGATGAAGAACTAAACCTACAGATCACTAACTTTTTGCTATCAAGGCTTTTGTTGCGTGACATGCCAATTAGGATGTTGCTTGTTGTTTTGTTTCTGGGCGATGTCACTAGCTCTCAATTCTGTTGGTCTTTCACAAGTTGAGGGAGGGGTCGGGGAGGACCATAGCCACTGAAAATGCAGACCATAGCATTTGTGTATACAGATATCTGAAAAACTCTCGACCGAGTTCTGTATTTCTTGTACAACCTTGTTACAAAACTCGGTGCACAGTAGAGAATATGTTCAGTTAAGGCATCGAGTACGATTGACGATACGTACGTGAGAAAGTCTAGATATAAGCATGTCTGCTTCGGGTGGTGTATCGTAGACTCTAAGGCATTACTCTACGATGGAATCTGATTCGATCAAATGGTTAGAAGGTGGCAGTCCATACACTTACATAGAATGGCGATGGCAGAGCTATGCGGAACGTAGTGTCGTTATGTTGGGATCCGTACGTCGCTCCAACGTAGGATGAGGGACTGCATATATTTTTGTGGCGTTACGGCGGAGACCGTGCGAGTGGGGTACCATGGGGTGTACCTGAATATTGGGGGTAGCTACATATATATACTGTATTAGGTTAATCTACTGAGGAGTAGGTGGATACGACGTGTGTGTAAGCCTTGAGTGTTGTTAACCCAAGTAACCTAACAAATAAGAAATTATAACTGAATGGTATATGTAGGGTTATCCAAAACGTGTAGTTTAAATCCAGTCACCATAACTTATGTTCTGACACCCTCCTCATAACATACTTGCAGGTTAGATTGTGGCTGAGATATGATAGCTTTGGATACTGGTTAGGCAGTATTATTATTTGGGCAAGGCTATATTTTGATTATATTATATTTTATCCATTCCACTGTGAAATATTTTCTGAGCTCTAATATATTTTATATCTAAGTGTTTTCTGCAGGATATCAGATAAACCAACACGAGTTTCGATAGATTAGAATTTTGAAAAAAAATCGGTCTATCGGAATTCAAGTAGTTACAATTCTCCCTAGAAGGTTCTAGGTCAAGGGTTGTTGGGTTCAGTTTAAAAATTAATATCCCAATTATATAGTTCGCCAAAATTTGGAGAAAATGTATATATGCACAAATGATTCATTCATTACTTTTGCAAATCAACTCTTTTTAAATTCGAACAAGTTGCATTCTACAATTTGTAAATCAAGGATTGTATTGTAAAAATAATAATAACTTATTTTTAACAATAAAAAGTATTTATAATTTAGAAACCCCAAATTTTGACAATATAACACAATTAAAGGAAGAACGGCTATTTTGTAATATTTGACAAAATAAAAATATTTTCCAACCAAATTAAAATGTAATTACATGTTTTAAAACTTATAAAAGATTTAAATAATATTTCAGTCTAATTTTGTACTTTTATTTGATTGAAGTCCAATTTCTTCAAATTTTACCTCTTATTTTATAATAAGAGGTAACTTTTAATAACTAAAGTCACAAATGGATTGATTATGTATGATATTTAAAATAAATGCTTATTTTTTCCAAAGAACACAAAATAAACTAAAGTATAACTTAACTTTCTCATATTTAAATTTATTTCAACTGTTTATAAATTAAATTAAACCTCTTATTTTAACAAGAGAACTCAGTCAATTAAATATCCAAGGTTTAATTCAAACTATATTGTTTATGTCCAATAAAAATATAATACACCTTTAATCCTAAATTAATTACATAAAACCCAATATCAATTTATAATCAACATTATAACTTAATATTAGCAGTAATCTCCGACCAGGGTTGTTACAAGAATTGTTGAAGAAGGGACTTATTAGACCATGTCCCTCAAACCGGGGTTCTATGGTTGTATTTGTTCCAAAGTTAGATGGATCATTATGGCTGTTTATGGATTATCGAGATTTGAATGAAAAAAACTATTAAGAATAAGTATCATTTGCCTAGAATTGATGAATTATTTAACCAATTAAGTGGAGCCAAAGTCTTTTCTAAAATGGATTTAGCTACATGTTTCCATTAGGTAAGAATCGCTGAAGATTGCATTCACTTAACTACATTAAAGGGAATCGATAGTTTTTATGAATGGTTGGTTAGGCCTTTCGGGCTGAATAATTCTCCCACCTGCTTTGTAGATCTAATGAATAGAGTATATAGAGAAATGTTGAATAAATTGCAATAGATTTCATTGATGACATCCTTGTATATTCTAAAACCGAAGAAGAGCATAACCAACATTTGAAAATAGTTTTGGAAATATTAAGGAGCAATGCGTTGAAGGCAAAATTCTCAAAATGCCATTTTTGGGAGAAGTAAGTCAAATTTCTTGTCCATGTTGTCTTAGACAATGGGATATCAATGGATCCTAATGAAATTTTAGGTATTCAAGATTGGAAGCAACCTACCACACCTAAAGAAGTACGGAGTTTTGTAGGGTTGGCTGGTTGTTATAGAAAGTTCATTAAAGATTTATCTAAGATAGCATGTCCTATAACTGGACTAATAAAGAAAAATGCCAAGTTTTTTTTAACTTCCAAGTGCGAAGAATCTTTCCAAGAATTGAAGAAGAGGTTAACTACTTCTTTAGTTTTGACAATCATAAATGGAAATAAAGGATTAAGATTTTATCCTGATGCCTATGAGGAAGGAGTTGGTGCAGTTCTGATGCAAGAAGAGAAGGTAGTTGCTTATGTAGGTAGGCGATTGAAGCCCCATGAAAATAAATATCTAACTCATGACTTGGAGATGCTGGTATTAGTATTTGCTTTGAAGATTTGGCGACATTATCTACTAGGTGAGAAGTTTGAATTTTATATAGATCATAAATCCCTTCATTATTTGCTTACTAAGAAGGATTTGAATTTAAGATAGCAACGTTGGTTGGAATTTCTAGCATCCTACGATCAACATATTATATATACTTCGGGAAAAGCCAATGTTATCGCAGATGCACTAAGTAGGAAACATGATATGATTGGTTACTTGGTATTTAGTAATCACTCCTAACCTTATTGATAAAATCTTTAGTAAGCAGAGAGAAGATCAATTTCTCCAAGAGATCCTTGAAAAGATTCAGCAAGGTGAGGATTGTAGTTTTAAAGTTGATAATCAAGGAACTCTAGGGCTACATGGAAGAATTTGTGTTCGGGTATAGAAGAGCTTAAGTGGGAAGTTATGGATGAGTGCCTTAAATCCAAACTTAGTATTCATCCGGGAATTAACAAAATGTATCGGGATATTAAGTGAACCATCTAATGGAAGTCTATTAAGAATAATATATCTGAATATGTCAGCAAATGTGCAACATGTCAGTAGGTTAAGAGCGATCAACAAAAGGTGGCAGGATTGCTTCAACCATTGGAAGTTCCAAATTCGATATGGGATCGGATATTTATGGACTTTATCGATGGCTTTCCTCGAACTAGTAAAGGAAACAAATTTATTTAGGTTTTTGATGATCGATTAACCAAGAGTGCACACTTTATTTCAGTTAAAGCCACTAGAGCTGAAACAGGTCTTGATTAAATTTATGTGAAGGAAATTGTTCATCTTCAAAAATTCCCAGTAGCATAGTAAATGACCGTGACCCAATCTTCACAAGTCATTTCTGGGAAGCATTTCAAACGGCTTAGGGTACCAAGTTAAATCTTAACACTGCAAATCTTCCTCAGACATATTGGCAAACTGAAAGAGTTAATCGAATTATTAAAAATATGTTGTGAGCTTGCATTTTGGATTTTGGTGGATCTTGGGAAGACTATTTATATATTGCTGAATTCTCCTACAATAATAGTCATCAAGCAAGTGTTGGGATAACACCTTTTGAAGCTCTTTATGTTCGCTCATGCAAATCACCTACTTGTTGGATTGAATCTGGTGATAAACAGTTGCTTGAGCCAGACATTATTCATGATGCAATAGAAAAGGTTCACTTGATTAAAAGAAGTTGAAAGCTGCTCAAAGTCGTCAAAAAAAATTATGCAGATAATCGAAGGATAGATTTGGAGTTTTCAATAGGAGATGTGGTATTTCTGAAGGTATCTCCTATAAGAGGAGTCGTGAGGTTTGGAAAAACTAGTAATCTAGCGTCGAGGTATATTGGACTATTCCTAAGTCTCGAGAAAATTGGGCCATTATCTTATAAAGTGCAGTTGCCTAGTGTTCGCAATGTTTTCCATGTATTGCATTTGTGGAAGTAAGTGCACGATCCTGATCAGATTATTGAAGAAGTTGCTCAATAGGATTTAGAGATTTCTCCAAGCTTAGTAGTAGAAAGGCAACCATTAAAGATCATTGATCGGGATTATAATGATCCAGAATTTTTAACCAATTTAAAATTGAAATTTTTACAACTTAAATTGAATTTAAATTTGAATTTGACATAAATATATATGGTTAAGAATATTTAATAATTTTGATAAGTTATATGACAGATTTTACTTGAATTATAAATGAGAATGATTATTAATAAGTTTGGATTTATTAATACTACTCGTCGTTTGATCAGATTTGTCAAACCATAACATGAATTAGTAGCATTAGAACTAAGTGTTGTCCTTAGTTTTCATAGCATTTTAATTGAAATGCTACCAAAAGATCACTTTCCCTCCTTAAGACAAGTGTAAGGACACTCGTATTTTTGCATACCTCCTTTCATGCATGTTTTACACTTCCCCCATTATGTTTCATTACCTCCTTAACCCTCCATTCCTATATAAAGAGGCATTTCCTCCATTTTTTTAACCATTCCACTCCATTTTCTTCTTTTCGTCTTCTTCTTAAAGCTTATGGCCATGGTTTCCATGGCATAAGTTTTCCTCTTTTCCACCACCACCTTGCCAAAGTTCGTCATCCTATTCCTCCTCCTCCTCTTATGATAGAGAGAGATTGGTATATATATTTTGGTGAAGAAGACGTTGCACCGAAATACTGTCTGACAGTTCGCTCGGCTATGATCGCCTACCAGGAAATTTGGAAAGCTGTTTGGTGAGAACTCTTTAACCACAATTTATATATTTAATCAGTGGTAAGACAAATTTAAATATATTGATTAATTATCAGTGGTTAATGATGATTGATGTTTGTTGTGATGGATGATGGATGCATAGTTTAGACCACACACTATTAAGCATTAGTGTTATAACGCTTATGCACAGTTATGATTTATTTAATTATGTTGATGATGGTTTGTAACGACCTGGGATTTCGCGATCCTGGATATCGGCATACAACACTATGACGACTATTCAAGCATCGGAAACACCAGATAGTCCATGAAAGAAATTAGAGGTTGAGAATAGATAAGATAGAAACTTAGAATAAAAGAAGAAGAAGAACATACACATCATCAGAGTAACACGAATCTCACAGCGGAACGAACAATATATAATAGATACATAACTTTGAAATAAAACTAGTATATGTATACAGTAACATTATCAGAGTACAACACTTACAATACAACAGAAATAACTATAGTTATATAATCCTGAAGCCTCCTGCTCCAAGCTTTCCAAGTATATATGTAAAATCCTGACTACTTGACTGCCCGTACAAAATCGGACACCCAAGAGTTTAGGGAAAACATAACAAAATAAACTCTGGGTCAGTCATGGGACTGGTATGAGTAACAATTTAAAACAGTTTGGGAAAATAACGATATCTCAATAGACCACGCCGTATAACGGAACGGGTTTTTCCCTTATGAGAATCCAAATCAATTTGATTTAACTTTCAAATCATTTTGTAAGAAACAATGATCTTTTATATCAAAACTCTTTTGATATTATAATAGTGTCTATCAACCACAATATAGTAATCATCTTGCAGAACGCTTTCATCTCACGTTCCACATATATAGTATACAATTAAAACCCAAGCGCTTATTGGATAATGGATTTCTAACTATGACAAGGTATGAAACCACCTTCCGATAGTGTACCTCTAGAGAGGAATACACTGGGTTCAACAAGAACATCTTGCAACCAGGCCACACATGACTGACCACTCATTTCGCTTGAGTGTATAAAATGTATATCACCAATGGTTGGGATCAGCAACCGTTTCCCGAATGGGACAGCATCGAATAGATTAAAGAATGAAATGAATATCTCTAGATAGGTGATAATACACCCTACTTAGCAGCCAACCATTTAGCCATGATGCCTGCCCGATTTTTGTCATTTCCTGGTTGTGAGGCTAGACGCCATGCTTATCTATGACAGATCACACAAATATTGAGACGACCTGAACTTCCCCGTGAAGGAAAACACGGATTGAGTTGAGAACACGACAAATCAGAGTTCAAATAGAAGAACATTTCATTGCTTATTACAACAATTCCATCAAAATACAAGAATATACAGAGTATGAATAAATATTACACATTTAATAATTATCAGAGATTTAAATACATTATGACAGCGGAAAAACAATACAAAACATAACTGAAAGAAATACACGGATACAGAGCTTTCCGAATATCACTTCAGCTATAAACCAAGATCCTGTGAATATAAATCTGCAAAACCAAAACTACTAGCTGCCCGTGTGGAAATTAGGGGCACCCAGAGTTTAGCTTAAAACAACAAACTCCAGGTCAGTCATGTGACTGGTGTGAGAACTAAAACAATTATTTAAAAATTTACTTTAAAAGAGAATAATTCAAGGGACCACGTCGTATAACACGGAACAGGTTTCCTCCCGAGAATACTAGTGCATAGAATAAACAATGCAAAGCTTTTTGGAAAAATGAAGCAATTATAAGACCCAGGTCCCGTCACACAATGGAACGCAAGCCAGAGGATAGGGTTTTACCATATAATAGCCAAATAATGCTTGATACGTTTAAAACAAATCATTTGATAATATTATAGTGTAAAGTTTATGAAAACAACTTCAAATATAAATGTATCAACCATAGACAGCATAGTGCCTCATCCCACTATGTCGCCATACTAGGCTCTACAAATAAAAATGAAAATATCATGTATTGGAAATTGGATTTTCATCATGAGTCGAGGCCAAGGGCAAGCTCCTCACTACTTCGGGACACTCTATCAAATGCCCCAGGACTACACACTCTGGTTAGCCCTTGGAATCGGCTGGGCTGGTCCTCCGTTACGTTTGAGGATTGGCAATTCCTGAACACACGTTTCCCGTTCCTATCATACCTATATCTGAGGCGCCTCGCATTCCAACATCCACAAAGGTATAATAATCAACGATGTCAGGGCTAGTAAAACTCTGACACCACCCATAGCTAGAAAGAAACGTCGTGTTTCCCCAGCGGTCCTTATCCCTTTTTTAACTCATACTGAGGTGTGAGGCTTGTGAATCAACGCTATACACAAAGCTACGCCATAAAGGCCGTGCTTTAATCATCAACCACAATGCACTGCTTTTCAATAAAAGCCTTGATCATTGCATCTCAGCATGCCACACCGGCCATTCATGCCATACGACTGATATCTATCAATATATAACCTCTGAGCTCGTACGTCTCAGAGAAGGGCTTTAAGCAAGAGAATAAATTCTCTACTGCCAAACAGATATTTATTTAATAGAAATCAATTAGCATAGAATAAACTTCAATGTCAGAGACACAATCCATTTATAAATCTGTTCTGGGTCTAAACGAAACCAAAGGCACCTTATTCCTCCCCCACATGTCCAATACAGGGGAGAGGTCCTCGCATATTCGTCGATCTCCAAGTACGCCTGGACGATCACCACTTATTACCTCGGATTGGGTGTACAGCCCAATCAAGACATCAGTAATCATCCAAACGATGTGAAGACCTCCGGTCTTCAACCACCGTCTTCATCGTCGAATTAACGTCGAATCAGTTATTCAGAATGGTAATAAACTCGGACTTTCGGAATAACTCGCGCATATAATAAACAAGTGCTATAAAAACACAACATACGCCTCATTCCAATCCTGAATATTCTTTTATTCAAATATTCACATTCTTGGGAAAGGTTCCCATTAATTTTATCAAAGATAAATTCTTTAAAATTTATTCTTTAATCTTCCTTTGGATTTCAATTCAAACCATATCCTGTCTTTAACTGGGTTAAAGAACCAATGTCATTTAAAACACGGTTCACGATAAACCCAAAATCACATTCCATTCCATAAGCCTCTAACCGTAAATTAGCAAGTGAACAAAACCCTAAGTGTTAACCCCGAAGGCCGAAACCAACATCAGATCAATACTCAGGAAACCATTCAACTTAACTAATCTCCAGTTAGTTTCTGATTCTCTTAACTCCATTGTTAATCGGGTTAAACAACCACTGTTATTTAAAACACCGTTCATGATAAACCCAAAAACCAATTTCAATTCAATTCCAATTAAATATATTAAATTGGAATACTTCACTTTGGAAAATTCCCGCTAAATCTTAATAAAAAGATTTATAAATTCCAAATCTCATTTCACTGTAAATCGGGTTAAAGAATGAATGTCTTTGAAAACACAGTTCACAACAAACCCAAAATCCAATCAGTCTCTAACTATAAATTAGTAAGAGAACAATTCCCTAAGTATTAACCCCGAAGGCCGAAACCAACATCAGATCAATATCCAGGAAACCATTCAACTTAACTAACCTCCAGTCAGTTTCTAATTTTCTTAACTACATTCGGTTCAAGAACAGTATTATTAAAGATACCATTCACGACAAACCCAAAATCCAGTTTGATATTTTAATACAAGACTCTGAATAGAAAATATATCGTCTTATATTCAATATCAAATTCTGAAATCAATAAATATCGTATTTGAATAATTATATATATATATATCTTCCAATTCCTCCACAATATCCGTATAATCACAAAATCCAATATTGAAATATTCCAAGGATAATTTGTATCCATATCCATTCCAATTCATATATTGGAAATCCTGGTTATTTTTAAAACCATTTCAAATCCAAATTATTTATTTTAAAAATCTTAGATTTATTATTCTATTTCAAAACTAGTTCATTTCAATGAAAATATATTTTTATCTTTCCAAATACGGAATTTTTCATCCCAATTCTTTCCAAATCATTTATTATGATTTTACAATAATTATTGAAATTTTTAATAATTTTATCAAGGCCCGTACAGTCGATTTTCATGAACGGCCATCGAACTGCACTTACAGCGACCTTTTCAATATTTGATTTGGATAAAATTCCAAATCCATCCGTTAGATTTCAAATCTCTAATATTCATTAGAAATCTCTTTTCGATACGAACCTAACGGTTGCAGTTTTAGGAGAATCCGACAGTCGGATCTCCCGTAATGCCCATTGAAAGTCAATGGTCGAAATTCGGAAATTGCCGCAGCGCGGCGCGTTCTTTTCAGGCCTTTATATATTATATATAATATATATTTCATCTATTTCCTTTTAAAACGTATTTTATAAATCGTTTTAAATTCCTTTTCAAAACAGTTTCAACTTCATATTCAATTCCAAATCAAATTTGAATTTTTCCATTATAAATTCGTTTTAAATTCATTTCAAATTGATTTCAGTTCAATTTCAATTTCAATTCTTTTTGAATTCATTTCAAATTGATTTCAATTCAATTTCAATTCAATTCGTTTTGAATTCATTTCAGATAGATTTCAATTCCATTTATATTCGTTTTGAATTCATTTTAAATCGATTTCAATTCAATTTTCATTCGTTTTTAATCGATTTCAATTCATTTTCAATTCAATTTCAAATTGTTTTGAATTCATTTTAAATCGATTTCAATTCAATTTATATTCATTTCAATCGATTTCAATTCTATTTCCATTCAATTTAATTCGAATTTCAAATTCATTTCAAAATATCATATTCTGAAATCCCTTTTTGATATTCATTATAAAATGAATAAAATCGAACAAATTTCCGTTCGTGTTAAAATGGCGTTTAACTACATAACACGGCTTTACATTTCAATGACTTCTGAATATTATTTTGAAATATTCGATAATTCTGAATTGGAATCAAACTTAGTCAATTACCATATAATTTTATTTATATTGATTTCAACATCACATGTATACAATAATAACGACAAACAATCATTAAAAAATTCATTCAACATCCAGCGTGCATTCTACAACTGTATAAGCATTAAAATAAATATTCAATGCTCATACAGCCTGTCAATCAATCGATCGACGTACAGCTAATTATTGGGACTAGTGTATGTCATATATCATCCCAACACCCGTGTGGGGTTTCAATCAACAAATAACGAATTTTATTTGTGTAGTTGAGCGATTTGTAAAATTTATCATCCCAATCAATATCAGCCAAATATGTGTACATAAACAAATCGTCCGATTTGTTTATAAATATTTATTTTATTCGTATACCCGTTAAAAATCATATTTTTAACTAGAAAGTATTTTATTTCCATTAATGAATATCTTATTTATCCATTCTGCATTATAAACAATTTTCACAACAACATACAATCAAACAACAAGTCATCCATGGTCTGTGGACGATGGGTGTCGGCTGCGGCTAAGCACCGTCTGCATCCTAGTATATATTTTAACTAGAAAATAAAATAAAAGTGAGGAGTTCTCACCTTTGGGATCCACTCCGCCATTCTCTGTTCTGAACCGTTTGGAGTTAACTGCCATGTCGACGTAGTCTTCTCTATGCTGTTCATATTAAAAATCACATTTTTATTTCAACGCTATAAAACTCACATTTTTATTTCGCTACATATACAAACAGTCATATTTTTATATTTCCTATTATATAAAAATTCTATTTTTAATTCGCTAGTCATATAAAAAAAATTATATTCTTATAGCTTCTACATAATAAAAATTATATTTTTTACTTATCTAAAAACCATTGTTCATATTGCTAACATCATATATATATACATATATCAAATTTTTAGCTTCTAAAAATTATATTTTTACATACTTAAAAATCGTATATTTTTACTTCACTAGCTTCATAAAAAAAATTAATCTTTACATTAATAAAAATATAAACTTTTCTTTGTTCAAAAATCAAATCTTTTTATATTTAAAAATGTAACCTTTTCCTATTATATAAATATAATATTTCTTTAAATAAAATTATAATCTTTCTTCTAAATAAAATTATAATCTTTCTGTATTACATTAACAAATTTCATCTCTTTTTACTTTATAAACAAAAATCAGTGTTTATAAACAACAGTAAAAATCAAAGGGGCTAGAAACTTACAGCAGGGGGGAAGAGAATTCACTGCGCCGGAGGGGGGGTAGCAACAATTGACGGCTGCCGCTAGGGCTGGAGGCGCGGCAAGATCCGGGGGTGGCTCGAGCTAGGGTTTGGGGCGATAAAGCTTTAGGGCGCGGTTCACATCAGAGGAGGAGGGAGAAGATTGGAGAGAGAGGCGGAGGGGAGGATCGTCGCGGGCGACGGTGGTGTAAAGGGTGACGGGCGGCGTCGGCTGAAGCGCGATCGAGAGAGTTTTTCTTTTTCTTTTTGACTTTGAGCGATGTGTGAAAGAAGTGTGGGAGAGAGAAAGGAACGGTTGACCCTATAATAATATATATATTTAATAATTTTAAATTATTTTATCTCTCCAAAAGTAGCTTTCTAATACGAACTCGAAATCAAACCCACCGACTGTCGTCCGTAGCGTAATACCCCCATTTCGAACACAATAGGATATGCCCCGAAAGCCAATTCGATTGTTACGATCAGTTTTCGCTGAAATTAAATTATAAATCATTACATTGAATTTTAAACGTACATTTTAATTCACCAGGGCCACATACGGACTCTAAAAATTCAAGAAAAAATATTTCTTGCTTCGTATTGACGATACGGTTCTAACAAAACTAGTTTTGTCAAATTTGAAGACCGTTTGAAAAATTACCATTTTCTGATCGATCCAAATTGACTAAAACTATCAAAACACGTTTTCCTACGCCACGCTGACATACTGATTTCAAAAATTATGAATTTTGGAATCTAGCAATAACTTGACATCTCGGATCCAACAAAAGTGGTTTCGTCGAAAACGGAGGTAATTTGCAAAATGGCTATTTTTAAGGGTTATATTTTCCATAGCAACTATTCTGAATTTTCAACTAGACATAACTTTTTATTCCCGCTATAATTTTTCGGATTCTTTGAAAAGATATTCTCAATTAGATTCCTATATTTTTGGTTTTGCTAAAATCTGGTTTATTTTGAATCCTGTACATTCATTTGAAATTTGAAATCGAATTTTCGAACTACCGCGCCATTTTCAATTCCTTTTATAATTAAAAATACATATTTATATTCTAACGATGATTTATATAAATATATACGTTCTAATTCTATTCAAAATAAATTCCTCGTCGTTATTATTTAAAATAATTCATTTTAAGTATTCAAAATTAGATAAAATTGTCGAAATAAAAAATTTAAATTGGTTCAGATTTCCAGGTTGTTACAATCTCCCCCACTTAAAATCGTTTCGTCCTTGAAAAGGAACGGAGCTGAAAGTTGTTTAACTAATCAACTCAACTTTCATTATTTTCATTACGGCTTAAGCTCTTCAACTTTTCAGTTTCTAAAAATTTTCCAAATCTTTCAAAAATTTGGCTAACACCCTAAATTTTTGAAAAATTTCGCCATAACCTCCCCTGCACGGGAGCACCGGGAGAATCCCGAAATTGCCATACAAGCCTCTCCAATCCAAAAAGAAAAAGAAACAGCCAATCGGCTCATAAAATCATCCAAAACCCAAGAAATACAATAAACATGTACCTATTTGTCGGGCAAACAATTTTATTCTTCTGCTCTAGCCTCTTTGCAATGAACTGTTCAATGGATACACATGTATATGCATGAAATTTCAAACAATTTTCAATACAATTCAATATTTGATTCAAACTAGCTAAATTTACCTTTCATTCACATAATGGTATAAATAAATAATCACACAACACATCCATCAATCAATTAGTGAATTAACGTTTCAAATTCAAAATTTTGATATATAGTCCAAAAATTGGATTTTTGATACCAAATAACAACAAATAATCATGTATAAGTTTTGGTTCTCACACCAGTCCAATGGAATCATAAAGATATCCCACCTTCAAAGCTCGAACACAAATCTGATGATGATCGATCAATCATCAGAACCATCTCCGGGCGACTAAGTGTGATTCTATATCTATCCAGTATATTAAAACTTCGAAAATACGTTTGCAAGCCGTATATGCAAATTCTTTATATACTGGATTGTCCAAATTGAATACAAATAAATATCCAAATACATATGAAATAATTTAAATTTTCAAAACAAAAATTGTTTTTATTTTTTTATTTTAAAAACACTACTCTTCACACTCGTTCTAGGATACTACTAATCCTACCTCTAATGAGTCATTCTTATTGGATATTGCTAATCCAATCTCTGATAAATTCTTTCGTTTGGTTCTAATATGTCTTGTTCTCGAGATTTATAAACCAAAACTCCAATGCCAAAATGAGACGACCCGAAATTCCTCGTGAAGGAAAGCACGGATTAAGTTGAGAACACGACAAATCAAAACTCAAACAGAAGAACATTTCATTGCTTATTACAACAATTCCATCAGAATACAAGAATATACAGAGTATGAATAAATATTACAAATTTGATAATTATCAGAGATTTAAATACATTACAACTGTGGAAAAACAATACAAAACATAATTGAAAGATATACACAGATACAGAGCTTTCTGAATATCACTTCAGCTATAAACCAGGATCCTGTGAATATAAATCTGCAAAACCAAAACTACAAGTTGCCCGTGTGGAAAATAGGGGCACCCAGAGTTTAGGTTAAAACAATAAACTCCAGGTCAGTCATGTGACCGGTGTGAGAACTAAAACAGTTATTTAATACTTTACTTTAAAAGAGAGTAATTCAAGGGACCATGCCGTATAACGCGGAACGGGTTTCCTCCCGAGAATACTAGTGCTTAGAATAAACAACGCAATGCTTTTTGGAAAAATGAAGCTATTATAAGACCCAGGTCCCATCACACAATACAACGCAAGCCAGAGGATAGGGTTTTACCTTATAATAGCCAAATAATGCTTAATACGTTTAAAACAAATCATTTGATACTATTATATTGTAAAGTGTATGAAAACAACTTCAAATATAAATGTATCAATCATAGACAGCATAGTGCCCCATCCCACTATGTCGCCATACTAGGCTCTACAAATAAAACCGAAATATCACATATTGGAAATTGGATTTCCGTCATGAGTCGAGGCCAAGGGTAAGCTCCTCACCGCTTCGGGTGACTTTAGCAAATGCCCCAGGACTACACACTCCGGGTAGCCCTTGGAATCGGCCGGGCTGGTCCTCTGTTACATTTGAGGATTGGCAATTCCTGAACACATGTTTCCCGGTCCTATCAGACCTATATCCGAGGCGCCTTGCATTCCAACATCCACAAAGGTATAATAATCAACGATGTCAGGGCTAGTAAAACGCTGACACCATCCATAGCTAGAAAGAAACGTTGTGTTCTCCCAGCGGTCCTTATCCCGTTTTTAACTCATAACGAGGTGTGAGGCTCGCGAATCAACGCTATACATAAAGCTACGCCACAAAGGCCATGCTTTGATCATCAACCACAAGACTATGCTTTTCAACAAAAGCCTTGATCACTGCATCTCAGCATGCCACAATGGCCATTCATTCCATGCGACGGATATCTATCGATATATAACCTCTGAGCTCGTCCGTCTCAGATAAGGGCGTTAAGCAAGAGAATAAATTCTCCACCGCCAAACAAATATATATTTAATTGAAATCAATCAGCATAGAATAAACTCCAATGTCAGACACACAATTCATTTATAAGTTCGTTCTGGGTCTGAACGAAACCGGAGGCACCTTATTCCTCCCCCACATGTCCAATATAGGGGAGAGGTCCTCGCATATCCGTCGATCTCCAAGTACACCTGGACGATCACCACTTATTACCTCGGCTTGGGTGTACAGCCCAATCAAGATATCAGTAATCATCCAAACGATGTGAAGACCGGTTCAACCACTATCTTCATCGTCGACATAACATCGAATCAATTATTCAGAATGGGAATAAACCCGGCCTTTCCGAACAACTCACGTATATAATAAACAAGTGCTATAAAAACACAACATATGCCTCATTCCAATCCTGAATATTCTTTTATTCAAATATTCACATTCCTTGGGAAAGGTACCTATTAATTTTATTAAAGATAAATTCATTAAAATTTATTCTTTAATCTTCCTTTGGATTTCAATTCAAACCATATCCTGTCTTTAACTGGGTTAAACAAGCAATGTCATTTAAAACATGGTTCACGATAAATGTAACACCCCGTATTTTCTGTGAACATAAGAGTAACAAATCAGAGAATGATTAAATTGTAACAAAATAATTAAGGGAAACGGGTTACGCCATTTCATTCGTCTGGAAATTCTTCTTGGAATAGAGTCCAAGTTTGCGTAAATCGAACTCCGTATGAAGAAGATATGGCCTTCGGAAGTTTCAATAAAAACCAGCCCGAAATTCAAAAATTCAGATTTCGAAATTCAAAATAGACACCCGGGCTGGGCGGGAAAATTCCCGCCTAAGACCCAGGTCGGCACTAGGGTCGACTTGGTGGTCGACCTGGGTAAACAGGTCGACACTAGGGTCGACCTCCCCCTTCCCCCCCCCCCCCCCTTTCCATATTTGGAGACAGATCTATTTTTCTGCACCTGGATGCCTTTCTGACTGGATTTGTGAGCTCTAACCTATTTAAGTACCCCCAAACCTAGCTTTCTCTCCACACAATTTCATTCTTCCTATACTCTGCCTCTATTCTAATTAAAAATAAAAATGGTGTCACTACTCTACTAGAATCAAAACTAGAACTAGTGCATCTTCTTCCAATCTGAATAGAGAGAACAACTATTTTCTAATCTAATCGATAGTCTACGCCAAAGGAGCGCTATTCAGTGTCAGAATACAGATCCCGGAAATCAAGAATCATTCCCTTTTTGTGAGTACAGTTATTTTCAGATATGAAATTTAATAATTATCTTGACATTTTTATGAATCTGGATCTGAGGTTATGCATACTTTTCTGTGGATCTATCTTGTTAATATTATTGTGACTGTTCTATATCTATTCCCTCTTTTCTCCCTTTTTGTTTATAGCCAGGCTACCACGAGCCTGCGCAAAATCTCATATGAGATTAACGCACAAACGCTAAATTTTGGGACAAATAATGGATAATGCATAATTGGACATGACTGATCTTTGACTGATTTGAGGAATGGACATATGTTGTAAATTAGATCTAGATCTGCGTATACTCTGTAATTTGGAAGAAGAGGAATCATTGTATGATAACATATGACTTGAAACTTGGGGGACATAACGCATGTTTAAAATTAAGATCTGATTTTGAGATGTTATAATTTAAAGATCTAGATTTTTGGGCATATTTTAATATAACGATTCATGACTTGAAAAAGGAATATGTGACTTAGGCGTGAAGACCTATATTAAAATAGGATAATTATTAATGTGAATGCACCTAAAAATGGAGTATTGGCATTAAAGGCTATAATTTGGCATAATTCATATTTTATATCATGATTTGGGGCTTTTAGAGAGTATTCTATACTGTGCAAAGTTTAACGAAAATTTGGGGGCATATATTGTATTATGAATTATGACCATGATTTGGAAATGTAAGTTTACGCTTAATTTATGATTAGGAAAGATATGTAAATAGAATTAAGAAATTTAAATATGCTAAATCTGTTATCTGCTCTGCCAATCTGTTGAACTGCCTAATCGGCTAAATCTGTTGAATTGCCTAATCTGCTAATCTGTTGAATCGCCTATTCTGCTTGATCTGTTATTTATTGAAATTGCCTAATCTGTTGAAAACTAAATAATTGTAATTTGGGTATGAAAATCCGTAGGCTCGATCTAAGATTGAGTAAAACATGGAAATTTGATTAATCTACTGCAACCTATAAAGAAGTTTAATCTATTAAATGGACATAACTAGTCGGATATATGTATAATCTGTATTGGAATAAATTGGCTATGACACGAGGTTTGACTCTGTTTGCGGCAGAAGCCTGCCCGGAACCAACCGGCTTAACCAGCAACTGGAAACTGTCAGTCTAATGTGAGAGGTCGTAGGCATAACTAAAATATGCTTATACACGAGGTTAGGTCTGGCTTATGGCAGAAGTCTGCCCGGAACCACCCAGCACATCCAGTGGTCACAAGCTACCGACCTAATGTGAGAGGTCTATGCATTTATATTTAATTAATGGAAATTTAAGAGAAATGTGGTGTCTAAAAACATTTTGTGTGGATAGGGTTAAACCAACTGGACTGATGAATCTAATAAATCAGTTTCGTGAATCTGTAGGCCTAATACATAGTTAGAAAATCTGTAAGTCTATTAAATTCGTACAACATTAGAAGTTTTCTAGGGACAATGGATGCTTGTGGATGATGGTTGAGTAGATGGGTGATTGGATGGTAGGATACATTCTTCCTAACTTGAAGATTTCGGGGACGAAATCCTTGAAGGAGGGGAGAATGTAACACCCCGTATTTTCTGTGAACATAAGTGTAACAAATCAGAGATTAATTAAATTGTAACAAAATAATTAAGGGAAACGGGTTATTCCATTGCGTTCGACTCGAAATTTTACTTGGAATAGAGTCCAATTTTGCGTAAATCGGACTCCGTATGAAGAAGATATGGCCTTCGGAAGTTTCAATAAAAACCAGCCCGAAATTCAAAAATTCAAAACAGACACCTGGGCTAGGCGGGAAAATTCCTGCCCATGACCCAAGTCGACACTAGGGTCGACCTGGTTGTCGATGACCTTGGTAAACAGGTCGAAACAAGGGTCGACTTTAGGGTCGACCTCCCCCTCCCCCCTCCCTTCCAGATCTGGAGACAGATCCATTTTTCTGCACCTGGACGCCTTTCTAACCGGATTCGTGAGCTCTAACTATTTAAACACCCCCAAACCTAGCTTTCTCTCCACACAATTTCATTCTGCCTATACTCTTCCTATATTCTAATTGAAAATAAAAATGGCATCGCTACTCTGCTAGAATCAAAACTAGAACTAGTGCATATTCTTCCAATCTTAATAGAGAGAACAACTATTTTCTAATCTAATCGATAGTCTACGCCAGAGGAGGCCTATTCGGTGTCAGAATACAGATCCGGGAAATCAAGAATCGTTTCCTTTTTGTGAGTACAGTTATTTTTAGATATGAAATTTAAAAATTATCATGACATTTTTGTGAATCTGGATCTGAAGTTATGCATACTTTTCTGTGGATCTATCTTGTTAATATTATTGTGACTATTCTGTATCTGTTCCCTCTTTTCTCCCTTTTTGTATATAGCCAGGCTACCATGAGCCTGCGCCAAATCTCATAAAAGATTAACGCCCGAACGCTAAATTTTGGGACAAATAATGGATAATGCATAATTGGACATGACTGATCTTTGATTGATTTGAGGAGTGGACATATGTTGTAAATTAGATCTAGATCTGTGTATACTCTGTAATTTGGAAGAAGAGGAATCATTGTATGATAACATATGACTTGAAACTTAGGGGACATAACACATATTTAAAATTAAGATCTGATTTTGAGATGTTATAATTTAAAGATCTAGATTTTTGGGCATATTTTTATATAACGATTCATAACTTGAAAAAGGAATATGTGACTTAGGCGTAAAGACCTATATTAAAATAGGATAACTATTAATGTGAACCCACCTAAAAATGGATTTTTGGATATTGGCATTAAAGGCTATAATTTGGCATAATTCATATTTTATATCATGATTTGCGGGTTTTAGAGAGTATTCTGTATTGTGCAAAGTTTAACGAAAATTTGGAGGCATATATTGTATTATGAATTATGACCATGATTTGGGCATGTAAGTTTACGCTTAATTTATGATTAGGCAAGATATGTAAATAGAAATTTAAGAAATTTAAATCTGCTAAATCTGTTATCTGCTCTGCCAATCTGTTGAACTGCCTAATCTGCTAAATCAGTTAAATTGCCTAATCTGCTAATCTGTTGAATCGCCTAATCTGCTAGATCTGTTATCTGTTGAATTTGCCTAATCTGTTGAAAGCTAAATAATTGTAATTTGGATATGAAAATCCATAGGCTCGATCTAAGATTGAGTAAAAAATGGAAATTTGACTAATCTGCTATAACCTGTAAAGAAGTTTAATCTGTTAAAAGGACATGATTTGTCTGATATCTGTATAATCTGTATTGGAATAAGTTAGCTATGACACGAGGATAGACTCTGTTTGCGGTAGAAGCCTGCCCGGAACCAACCGTCTTAACCAGCAACCGCAAACTGTCAGTCTAATGTCAGAGGTCGTAGGCATAACTAAAATATGCTTAGACACGAGGTTAGGTCTGGCTTGTGGCAGAAGTCTGCTCGGAACCGCCCGGCACATCCAGCGGCCACAAGCTACTGACCTAATGTGAGAGGTATATGCATTAATATTTAATTAATGCAAATTTAAGAGAAATGTGGTGTCTAAAAACGTGTTGGGTGGATAGGGTTAAACCAATTGGACTGATAAATCTAATAAACCCGTTTCGTGAATCTGTAGGCCCAATACAAAGTTAGACAATCTATAAGTCTGTTAAATCCGTACATCTGATCTGTTAATCTGAAAACTTGTTAACTTGATTGTCTGATCTCTGAACTACTAATCTGAACTCTGTCTGGAACTTGTAAACAAGTTAATCTGAAATCTGCTAGTCTGGGGACACAAGGTTAGGAAGGGAAATACTTGTGTCATCTATTGTTTAGGGCCCATATTAGTTAGTAACCCTTTCTGGTATCAAAACGTTGACCCGACACTATGTAGGGGTCAGGCACGCTTACTGAACTAATTATAAGTGGTTCATTCTGATAATGGCGAGGGGTGTTAATGGCGCGTTCCAACTGGGTCATGTGCGTGCATGGATCCGGTCTGCTTTGAGGATGTAAGACACCGTGACATCTGTAAATAGGTTTGTGCTAATAGGTTGCCACTTTAAGGTGTGATACACCCTACTGTGGGGCCGACACAGGGTATTTATGTATTAGGGAGCCGATCGCTTAGGGGTAGGACTTAGGGTACACTTAGTTCTGTCTGTTTCTGTTGGTACCGTCTGTTTCTGTTGGGTGGTAACACCTGTTTGTTTCTGCGTAGTACCGTCTGTTGGGGGTGGTAAAGGCCCATTACTAGTGTACACTTAATTCTAACATTCTTTTTCTGTAGGGATTATTCGGTTTCCGTCTCTGATTCCGTTACCAATTCTGTTTCCATACCTTCTGTCTGTTGGGGTGGTAAAGGCCCATTAGTTGGGTGGTAAAGGCCCATTATTAGTATTCTGCTTCTGTACCTTCTGTCTGTTCGGGTGGTAAAGGCCCATTACTAGCATTCTGTTTCTATAGAGATTATTCTGTTTCCGTTTCTGTTTCAGTAGACATTAGGGTAACACCTAATCCTGTTATACTAGTATTAGTGCAGAGAAGGGAAAAGCTTAGCTTAGCCTATATCATTCTGTTTCTTCTGTTAACCTGCTATTCCCGTTACGGTTATCTCTCATCCAGTTTTATTTACATGTTATGATACTATTATTTGTTTATATGCTGAAAGTCACTGGACTCACAAGACTTATGTATGACCTAGTTTGTTTCGCCTCTTTTCTTTTCGTCCCCCCCCAAAGGTTTTCAGGGTGGAAACATAGGAGCTTGATTCAGATTCTCTCTACTTGAAGTGTTTGAAGTATTGCTTGGTTTTGGCTCTATCTTTCCATGGTAGTTTATATTAGGGATTATGGCTTTAAAAACTATGCATTCTGAAGGCTTTTGTACAAGACCGATATTTATGTACTTGAATTCCAATATTGTGATTTTGAAAGATGTAACCAAACTTATTCCAGTTTCTGTCGTCATAAAGTTATCAATTTTTCAAGTACTACTTTGTTTGTCTTGTAAATTTCTGTTCTGTCTACTAAAAACGCTCCACCAAAGTTAAGGCATTCCCTTTGCGAGTGACCTTAACGGAGGTGGGGTGTTACAATAAACCCAAAATCACATTCCATTCCATTAGCCTCTAACCGTAAATTAGCAAGTGAACAATTCCCTAAGTATTAACCCCGAAGGCCGAAACCAACATCAGATCAATACCCAGGAAACCATTCAACTTAACTAATCTTCAGTTAGTTTCTGATTCTCTTAACTCCACTGTTAATCGGGTTAAAGAACCAGTGTTATTCAAAACACCGTTCACGATAAACCCAAAGACCAATTTCAATTCAATTCCAATTAAATATATTAAATTGGAAAACTTTTCTTTGGAAAATTCCCATTAAATCTTAATAAAAAGATTTATAAATTCCAAATCTCATTTCACTGTAAATCGGGTTAAAGAACGAATGTCGTTGAAAACACAGTTCACAACAAACCCAAAACCCAATCAGTCTCTGACCATAAATTAGTAAGAGAACAATTCCCTAAGTATTAATCCCGAAGGCCAAAACCAACATCAGATCAATACCCAGGAAACCATTCAACTTAACTAAGCTCCAGTCAAATTTTCTTAACTACATTCGGTTTAAAAACAGTATTATTAAAGATACCATTCACGACAAACTCAAAATCCAACTTGATATTAAATACAAGGCTCTGAATAGAAAACATATCGGCTTATATTCAATATCAAATTCTGAAATCAATAAATATCGTATTGGAATAACGATATATATATATATATACATATATATATATATATATATATATCTTCCAAATTCCTCCACAATATCCGTATAATCACGAAATCCAATATCGAAATATTCCGAGGATAATTTCAATTCAAATCCATTCCAATTTATATATTGGAAATCCTGGTTATTTCAAAAACCATTTTAAATCCAATTTATTTATTTTAAAAAACTTGGATTTATTATTCTATTTCAAAATTAGTTCATTTCAATAAAAATATATTTTTATCTTTTCAAATATGGAATTTTTCATCCCAATTCTTTCCAAATCATTTATTATGATTTTACACAAATTATTGATATTTTTAATAATTTTATCAAGACCCATACAGTCGATTTCCATGAACGACCATCGAACATACATCGACCTTTTCAAAATTTTATTTGGACATAATTCCAAATCCAACCATTAGATTTCAAGTCTCTAATATTTGTTAGAAAGCTCTTTTCGATACGAACCCAACGGTTCTGGTTTTAGGAGAATCCGATGGCCGGATCTCCCGTAATGTCCATTCGAAGTCAATGGTTGAAATTCGCGAACTATCGCAGCGCGGCGCGATCTATTCAGGCCATCATATTATATACATAATATATATTATATATTTTGTCGATTTCCTTTTAAAACGTATTTTATAAATCGTTTTAAATTCGTTTTCAAAACAGTTTCAACTTCATATTCAATTCCAAATCAAAATTGAATTTTTCAACTATAAATTCTTTTTAAATTCATTTCAAATTGATTTCAATTCAATTTTTGAATTCATTTCAAATTGATTTCATTCAACTTCAATTTCAATTCAATTCATTTTGAATTCATTTCAAATTGATTTCAATTCCATTTCAATTCGTTTTGAATTCATTTTAAATCGATTTCAATTCAATTTCAATTCTTGAATTCATTTTAAATCGATTTCAATTTCAATTCAATTTCAATTCGTTTTGAATCCATTTTAAATCGATTTCAATTTAATTTATATTCATTTCAATCGATTTTATTCTATTTCCATTTAATTTAATTCGAATTTCAAATTCATTTCAAAATATCATATTTTGAAACCCCTTTTTGATATTCATCATAAAATGAATAAAATCAGCCAAATTTCTGTTCGTGTTAAACTGGCGTTTAATTACTTAACACGGCTTTACATTTCAATGTTTTCTGAATATTATTTTGAAATATTCGATAATTCTGAACTGGAATCAGACTCAATCAATTACCATATAATTTTATTTATATGGATTTCAACATCACTTGTATACAATAATAACGATAAACAATCATTACAAATTCATACAACATCCAGAGTGCATTCTACAACCGTATAAGCATTAAAATAAATATTCAATGCTCATACAACCTATCAATCAATCGATCGACATACAGCTAATTATTGGGACAAGTGTATGTCATATATCATCCCAATACCCATGTGGGGTTTCAATCAAAAAATAACGAATTTTATTTGTGCAGTTGGGCGATGTGTAAAATTTATCGTCCCAATCAATATCAACCAAATATGTGTACATAAACAAATCATCCGATTTGTTTATAAATATTTATTTTATTCATATACACATTAAAAATCATATTTTTAACTATAAAATATTTTATTTCCATTCATGAATATGTTATTTATCCATTCCACATCACAAACAATTTTCACAAAAACATACAATCAAACAAACAAGTCGTCCATGGTCTATGGACGACGGGTGTCGGGTGCTGCTAATCACCGTCTGCATCCTAGTATATATTTTAACTAGAAAATAAAATAAAAGTGAGAAATTCTCACCTTTGGGATCCACTCCGCCATTCTCTATTCTGAGACGTTTGGATTTGTCTGCCATGTCGACGTAGTCTTCTCTATGTTGTTCATATTAAAAATCGCATTTTTATTCGCTACATATATTAAAAAAAAATCATATTTTTATATTTCCTATTATATAAAAATTCTGTAATAACCCGGAAAATACGGGCCAATTTAAAATTTTTAAATTGGTGATTTCAACGGAATTTGAACAATTGAAATAGAATATTTCAATAAAATAGTGAATTAGAAATAGTGAGTCAGTTTGAAAATTTGAATTCAAACTTTGACTGACTGTGCACGGTGGAAAATATAACGGGTTTTAGTGAAACCAAAAATATTTAAATCTGTTAGTCAGTACCTTTCTAACGAATCTGAAAATTAGAAATTTCATAACGGGAATCAAAGGTTATGGCCGAATGAATTTTCAGAAAGGTCGTTATATAGAATATATAGCCTTGGAAAATTGATATTTTGCAAACGCCCTCGGAATTCGACGAAACCACTTTTGTTGGGTCCGGGATGTCAAATTATTGCTAGGTTTCAAATTTCATAAATTTTGAAGCTAGTACGTGAGCGTGGCAAAAGAAAATGTGTTTGGTCAATTTCTGTTAAATTGGATCGACCAGAAAATGGCCATTTTTCAAACGATCTCAGAATTCGACGAAAGTGGTTTTTTTGGGACCGTAGGGTCAAAACATAGCTAGATTTATTTTTCTGGAATTTTTCGAATCAGTTTGTGGCCCTGGCAAATTGAAATGCACGATCAAAGTTAAAAATTAAATGTTTTATACTTTAATTTGAAAAATAACTGACTGTAACAGTCGAATTGGCCAACGAAACATATCCCATTGTGTCCAGGATGGGGGTATTTAGCTAGGGATGACAGTCGTTGGACTTGAAAAGGAGTTCGTATGGGAAAACCCTAACTTTCTGAATAATATATATATCGACCAATCAGAATTTTTCTTTCATAAATTAAAATAAAAAAAAACCGCTCCTCTGAAACGAGCGGCGAAACCCGTTCGAAACTTCTCTGACCGATCGCCGCCGCCTCAGCCCTCTATCGCCGCCGCCACCACCTGCCATCGAACCGCCTCCTCCTCCTCTTCAAATCCGACCAACCCTCTCCACCTCTCGTAGCCGCCTCTGCCTGAATCGAGCCCAGGAAGTCGTCGACTTCCCAGCGCCGCCCTGATCGCCACCGACCACTGAGCCACCCCAAACCACCACCAACAGGAAGCCTGCTCGAAGCTCTTCCACGTCAGCACCCCCGATCGTCCCCACGTGCCACGAATTTCGCGAAAACCTCAACCCTAGTTTCGAACCACTTAGAAAGGTGAGTCCTTTTTGATGTCTGCACTTTGAAAAATCATATCTTTTTGGTGTGTTGATGAAATTCGATGAAACAGAAAACATCGGGACCGCAGGGAAGCTCTCTACCACATAGAAGAAGCCGCAGATTTTTCTGAGTCATCTACGATTTTTAGCACTCCGCAAACCAATGTGAGAAATCTAAATTAAATGAATCTGAATGGAAAATGTCGTGTATAAATTATATAAGTGAAATATAAATTACACACGTGTTGTATACCTCATGTACATGCGTAGTGTAAGCTATATAAGCGAAGTATGAATTATACATGCAAAGAATAATTGATATATGTGTGTTCAAATGCAAGTGAAATATAGCAATAATATATATATATACTCCCCTCATCCACAAACCATGGATGATATTTATTGTTGTGAATTGGTGTGAAATATTGGATGAAAAATACGAATGGTTGAATAATTGTTTGTGGTTGATATTGTTTGGTTGTGGTTGAAAAATACCCATTGGTGATTGAAATGAATTGGAAATGTTTGTGGAAATAAAAATAAAACATGCCGCCTGTGTGCGAATTAGATGCATGAATCCCCATTGTCAAAATCCGCGAGGTTTTATGGTAGAGCGAGGAGCCGTACTAGGGACGGTGCCGGTTTTAACTACCCTGCCGTTATGCTGCCGAAATTTTGAATAATCTTTATGTGTTAGAATTATTTTCATATGTTGAAATTATCTTCATGCGTTGAAATTAAAGTCATGTGTTGAAACTATATCCATGTGTGGACATGTTCATGTGTTGAAAAGTGAAGTGTGAAAATTAAATTCATTTGTGAATGAATGAAGTGTTTAAACAATAAAAATCACATTTTTATAATATATATGAAGTATGAAAAATATTCGCCTTATATAAATAGTTTCAACAATAAAAATTCCATCTTTCTAATATGAACAACATAAATAAAATATCCATGTGTGGAAATGCTCTTGTGTTGAGAAGTGTGTGTAGTGGAAAAGTTCATGTGTTGAATAAAAAGAACGAACAATAAAAATTACATTTTTATTTAAACTATGAAGTGTTGAAAACATCCATTTGTCGAATAAATAATTCAAATGATAAAAATATCATTTTTATCATATATGTGATATGCTAAAGATATGCGAGCGTTGAAATAAATATTTGTGAATGAAATATTATTTTTAACATGCATAGGAACTAAATAAAATAGTCATGTGTTGAAATCTATTTTAGTTCGCCAAAATTATCATCTTTGAAATGTGAAGTGTTAAAAATAGCCACTTGTTCAAATAAATATGCATGAGTTGAAATATACATTAATTAGCTAATGATATGATTTTAGCCTATGCATGCAACATTAGAATGGATGGTGTTTTTAAACCAAAATAAATCAAATATGAAGTTGAATGGAAAATGATAAGTGATGAGAATAGTATATATGTACATGCATATTTATTGAACAGGTTATAGCAAAGGGGCTAGAGAAGAGGAATAAAATTTTGTGCCCGACAAATAGGTACACATTTACTGTTTTGTTTGGGTGATGATTTTATGAGCCTATTGGCTAGCCGCTTGTCTTTTTCTTTTTGACATGAGACGCCCGTGTGGCTATTTGGGAATTTTCCCAGCCCCTCCCGTACAAAGGAGGTTATGGCGAAATTTTCCAAAATTTAAAGGCGTTAGTGAAATAATTGAAGTGAAAACGATATAGGAATTTTTGAATGAACTATATTTATATAAATATAAATAAAATTAAAACGAAACGTGGTCGTGCAGTTCGTGTTTTGAAACCGTGATTTCAAACGACTAGTGCGGGAAATCCGACCATTGGATTATCCCGAAACCGCAACCGTTGGGTTCGCCTTGGAAATATCTTTCCAACGGCACCAACTTTGTGAAGATCCGACGGTTGGATTGTTTGGAATGTTTAATCCAAATCTGAACAAAAACAGCGCCAGAAATGATTATATTTATATATATATAAATATAATTAAATAAAATCGAATAACGACGCTGTAGTTCGTAAATTGAAATCGTAACTTCAAATGGCTAGTGTGGAAGATCCAACCGTCGGATTTTCCCAAAACAAAAACCGTTGGATTCGTTTTGAAATGACCTTCCTAATGATATAAAATTTGTGAAGATCCAACGGTTAGATTTTCAGATATGTGTAAAACAAAATTAGTGAAAAACAGCGCCAGTGCATCGGCACGACCTGAAACGTCATTTAATTCAATATGGCCGTTTTAAAATAAATAAAAATGGCGATATATCGTTATAAAATACTATAGACGATATAAAATGGAAATAAACCAATTTCGTTGTGTTTGCTTGATATGTGATGGTTGAATGTATTTAACATGAAGATTATAACTAAAGAACTGAAATGTGAATGTTGAATAGTCCGACCATGTGATTAATTGATTTGAAAATCTAAATATATGTGGGTTATTTGAAAAGGCCGATTTCATCTCATTTCAAATAATCGATTGACGTTGAGAAGTCGAAGAATCGAAGATGGTCGAAGACCGACGATCTTCACATTGGATGGATGGGCGCTACTGATGCCCGTGATTGGAGTAGCTACCATGAAGGAGCTAAAGTAGTAGCCGTCCAGAGATACTGTTGATTGTACGGATATGCGAGGAATTGGTGCCTCCGGTTTCGATCAGACCCAGAACGGACTTGTAAATGGACTGTGTGTCTGACATTGGATTTTGTTATGTGCTGATTGATCTCTGTTAAATATATATCTATTTGGCGGTGGAGAATTTATTCTCTTGCTTAACGCCCTTCTCTGAGACGTACGAGCTCAGAGGTTATGTATTGATAGAAATCAGTCGCATGGAGTGGATTGCCTGTGTGGCACGCCTAAGTGGCATATGATCAAGGCTTCTGTTGCAAAGCAAGGTCTTGTGGTTGATGATCAAAGCATGGTCTGTGTGACGTAGCCTTGTGTATAACGTGAATTCGCGAGCCTCACACCCCGGTATGAGTCAAAAACGGGAGAAGGACGCAAGGAGTGCACGACGTTTCTTTCTAGCTATGGTGGTGTCAGTGACCTCCCAGCTCTGACATTTATATCTACTTTTCACCTATGTGGTTGTTGGAGTACGAGGTGCCTCGATTATAAGTCTGTAAGGACCGGGAAATGTGTGTTCAGGAATAATTAATCCTCAAAAGTAAGGGAGGACCGACCTTGGAGGATCCAGGGATTGCTGTGTGCGGTCCCGAGGCATTTGCTAGAGTGTCTCGAATCGGAGAGGAGCTTGCCCCTTGCCTCGACCATGAAGGAACCCAATTTCCAATACGAAATATGCGGACGTGATTGTATTACTAGTATGGCGACGTAGTAGATGGTAGCTATGCCGCCTAGGATTGATATTTATGATTGAATTTGCTTTTGAAACATATATGCACTAGTAATAATATCAAACACTTTTGTTTTATTCGTATGAAGCATTTTTGGCCATTATAAGGTAAAAACTCTATCCTCCGGCTTGCGTTGCATTGTGTGATGGGACCTGAGTCTTATAATGGCTTCATTTTATAAAAAGCATTGCGATGATTTAATCATTTACTTTATTTCATGCACTAGCACTCATTGGAGTAAACCCGTTCCGCGAAAGTGGCGTGGTCCTTTGATTTGCCTTATTATTGTTGTTAATAAGTTAAGTAGATTTCTCATACCAGTCCCATGACTGACTCGTAGTTTGTTTCACCTTGCGAACTCGGGTGCCCTCATTTTCACACGGGCAGCCTAGTTACGGGTTTCTGACGCACTTTTGGCTCATGGCGAGGCTTGACTACACCGTGCTGACTTGGATTTTCTTCGCCATTATTGTATCTATATTATGATTCCGCCATTGGCGATGTAGACTGATATTTATTTTGCGTACTCTTTATGTATGATTCCGCCTCAGGCGATGGTGACTGATTATGTATCATTATGCACTAAGTTGTATCCTGTATTGTGCTCTCTGATGTGATGATATCTATATGATTCCGCTGTCATATGTGTGTAAATTATTCTATTTTCTGTTTATGCTATTATCTGTGATATGCTAATGATGATTAATGTGTTATATTCCAATTATTATCCTTAACACCGTGTCACGGGGTTTTGGAATCGTCACAAATTCTATTTTTAATTCGCTACTCATATAAAAAATTATATTCTTATAGCTTCTACATAATAAAAATTATATTTTTTACTTATCTAAAAACCATATGTTCAAGTTGCTAACATCACATATATATATAAATCAAATTTTTAGCTTCTAAAAATTATATTTTTGAATACCTAAAAATCGTATATTTTTACTTCACTAGCTTCATAAAAAAATAATCTTTACATTAATAAAAATATAAACTTTTCTTTATTTAAAAATCAAATCTTTTTATATTTAAAAATGTAACCTTTTCCTATTATATAAATATAATCTTTCTTTAAATAAAATTATAATCTTTCTTCTAAATAAAATTATAATCTTTCTGTATTACATTAACAAATTTTGTCTCTTCTTATTTTATAAACAAAAACCAGTGTTTATAAACAACAATAAAAATCAAAGGGGCTAAAAACTTACAGCAGGGGGAAGAGAATTCGCTGCGTCGGGGAGTAGCAGCAATCGGCGGCTGCCGCTAGGGCTGGAGGCGCAGCAAGATCGGGGGGTGGCTCGAGCTAGGGTTTGGGGTGATAAAACTTTGGGGCGCGGTTCACATTAGACGAGGACGGAGAAGATCGGAGAGAGTGGCTGTGGGGAGGATCATCGCGGGCGACGGTGGTGTAGAGGGTGACAGGCGGCGTCGGCTGAAGCGCGATCGAAAGAGGTTTTTTTTCTTTCTTTTTGTCTCTGAGCGACATGTGAAAGAAGTGAGGGAGAGAGAAAGCAACGGTTGACCCGATAATAATATATATTTATATATATATTTAAAAATTTTAAATTATTTTATCTCTCCAAAAGTAGCTTTCTAATATGAACTCGAAATCAAACCCACCGACTGTCGTCTATAGCGTAATAACCCCATTTCAAACACAATGGGACATGCGCTGTAAGCCAATTCGATTGTTACGATCAGTTTTTGCTGAAATTAAAATATAAATCATTACATTGAATTTTAAACATACATTTTAATTCATCGGGGCCACATACAGACTCTAAAAATTCCAGAAAAATTATTCCTAACTTCATATTGATGATACGGTTCTAACAAAACTAGTTTTGTCAAATTTGGAGACCGTTTGAAAAATGACCATTTTCTGGTCAATCCAAATTTACTGAAACTGTCAAAATACGTTTTCCTGTGCCACGCTCACATATTGATTTCCAAAATTATGAATTTTGGAATCTAGCAATAACATGACATCCCAGATCCAACAAAAGTGGTTTGGTCGAAAATGGAGGTCGTTTGCAAAATGGCTATTTTTAAGGGCTATATTTTCCATAGCGACTATTCTGAATTTTCAACTGGGCCTAACTTTTTAGTCCCGCTATGAAATTTTGATTTTTTGGATTTGTTGAAAAGATATTCTCAATTAGATACCAATATTTTTGGTTTCGCTAAAATCTGGTTTATTTTGAATCCTGTACATTCATTTGAAATTTGAAATCGAATTTTCGAACTATCGCGCCATTTTCAATTCCTTTTATAAAAAAAATTAATATTTATATTCTAACGACGATTTATATAAATGTATTCGTTCTAATTCTATTCAAAATAAATTCCTCGTCATTAATATTTAAAATAATTCATTTTAAATATTCAAAATTCGCTAAAATTGCTGAAATAAAATTTTTAAATTGGTCCAGATTTCCGTGTTGTTACAATTATTCACTTTGAATGTCACATCGTCATACCCGCCAAATCACAAATTTATTTCCCTAAAAATGCCACGGGTATATAGGTAAGGGAAACGAATTCCTCCGCCACCTACCGTATATACGTTTGAAGATGTAATGGCCCGCAAATTCATACTATCTGAGTTGACTAATAACACCATATGTCCAACCCAAATTGCACAGAAATACGAATCATTAATAGAAAGAAGTTAGAGGATGATAAATAGAAAGAACGAAAATTTAGAATAGAAGAACACAAATCTCACAGTGGAACGAATAAAATATATTAAATAACATAACTTTTGAAATACAATTCGGTAACTTTATATACATACCACCATAAGAGCACAACAGCTATTTCTGGAGTACTTATAAACACCTGTTTCCAGATACAAACATGGTACACAGCGGAATATATGATAGTCTATAACTAACTTGTTAAGCCTCCTGCTTCCAGCTCTTCCAAGTGAATCTGAAAAAAATCCCAACTACTTGACTGTCCATACAAATTTGGGCACCCAAGAATTTAGGGAAAACAAAAACAAAATAAACTTTGGGTCAGTCATGGGACTGGTGTGAGTAAACTCCAGTCATTTGTTTAACTTTAAAAATCCTTTCGAAAGAAATGATAATCGTAAGACCAATCCACACATAAACACGGATGGTTTTTACCTTACGATAACCCAAAATATATTTGATATCAAATTCAGTGATATTACAATAATGTCTACATCAAATAAAAAGAATCTAGCAGAACGCTTGCATCTCACGCTTCATATATAATATAAAATCAAAAACCGCATGGCTCTTATTGGAGATTAGATTCCGACTATGACAAGGTATGGAACCACCTTCCGATAGTGTATCTCTAGAGGGGAATACACTGGGTTCAACAAGAACATCTTGCAACCCGGTCCACACATAACCGACCACTCATTTCACTTGAGTGTATCGAATGTATATCACCAACAGTTAGGATCAGCAACCGTTTCCCGAAAAGGGACAGCATCGATAGATTAAAGAAGTAAAAGAAATTTCTCTAGATAGTTGATTATACACCCTAATGGGAGCGACCCACATAGCCATGCTACCTGCCCGATTTTTGTCATTTCCCGGTTGTTGAGGCCTGAGGCTACGATTACTTATCATTCCTTGATAGCACAATCACTTTGAATGCCACATTGTCAGATCCGTTAATCACTAATTGATTTTCACAAATATATTCTGGATATTATGCTAAGAGAACAAATTCTCCGCCACCATATATATTTACACAAACCAACATATATGATCATTGGAACTACTTTGTCAGACATTCGTCTATACACTTCGTTCTGGGACTGAACGAAACCGAAGGCACAATTTCTATTAATAGAAAAAGTCCTGGCACTTGACTCCATCTTCGATTATCTTCATATAATCTGATTCGCAATGCTACTGCCAATACAGAGTGGTTTACGGATAATAATCCAACCGGTCTCTCCATATTGACAACGATATTGGCAAATACTTCAATAGTTGGTTATTTAACTATCGAAGAAAAATAAACAAACATTCCAACCATCAAACAAATCACTGGGCCTCTTAATTAATATTTCATTAATTAAATCACTTCTTCATTTCCTTACAAATATTTGTTAACCAAATATTTTCAATAATCATCTTGGTCTCTTACGCTGTTTGGAAAACATTTCCACATTTCGCCATCTTTTATTTTCTATACTTATAAAATATCTTCTATCTATAATTAGAAAACATTTCAATTACTTCTCCGTTTCATGACCATTCATTTCTATACTTAGGAAATATTTATTATTATATTTCCAAAATTCCACTTACTTGGGTTAAAACTAATGCTACATAAAACATCGCTACAACAACCCAAAATACTGCATTTGACTAAATTTCTTTAAACATTTCTCTTCGAGACTGAATCTTGCTATTTATCAGATAATAATGAAATCAATCAAGTTGGGGTATAATTACCTCTTAGACCTCGACTGAAAATATTATTAACTTCAAAACAGACAAGACCACGAACTCGAATAATCAACACCATATTAAACCAATTTTCTATTTCTAAAACATGTATATGCTTCTCTTTCTATTTTTAACAAATCTAATTTATAGATTTCCTTTTTGTTTATAATATTCTATTTTTATGTTTGTTTCCTTATCGAATTATATATATATATATATATATATCGATACATTGATTTCTAACTATCAAATTTTCTTAAAAATATTCTAACTCCTTAAATTTTCGGAAAATTCGCCATAACGTCCTTTGTACCGACAAATAGTTCAAATCTCAACCCGCCTCTCTAGGCCCTTTCCATTTAAAAAGAAAATCAAAAAGCCAAGTGGCTTGCCGATTCGGTGCATAAAACCTCGTATGGAATTTAAACAAGTACCTTATTGTCAGGCACTAAATTTATAAACTTCATTCTCTTTATTCCATACCTATTTAACACATGTTCACCTGTTTTCAATTCAATTCAACTCAATCCAATCGTTTGAATTCAGTTTCGCCCATTTATTCTTTAATTAGCTTCTTAGCCTATTTCACTTGTTATTTGAACGTATCATGTTCGTATGTATTTTTGTTTACTTATAAATCAATTGAATCCCATTTTCATTTCAGGTTTCATGTTCGATTTCGAATATGAAATTCACAAGTCTTATTTACTTATCAAAAGAATTATCTCGATCTAAAATTTGATTAACAAATTATTCGTCCACTTAGTTAATTCTATTCAAAAATAAATAATTGATTTTGTTTCAAAAATCAATCCATTTACTCCACTCGAGTTTATATTCATTTTATAACTCAAGTCCAGATTTTTCAAATGGAAATTCGGATTTTATTTGCTTAAAAATCCTTATATTTATTTATATAAACCATTATGGGTTTTAAATGATTTTACGCTGCTTTTCTAAAAATTTGATTTTGACATAACTCAAAATCTATTAGACGAAATCAAGATTTTTATCTTTCATTAGAAAACTATTATTCAACCGGTCCTGACGATTCTCGTTTCAAAGAATTCCGACTTAAATTGAGTTCTATATACTCAATTGAAGTTCAAAACGCCAAATTACGAACTGCCATGCTGCGACGAGCTCGTTTTAATTATATTTAATATATAAACATTTTAAACTTCGTTTATATATAAATTCTAACTCCATTCTAATATACTTTAAACCAATTTTCTAAATACAACTTAATATTTCCGATTATCTATAATTGTCGATTTTCCCTTACTCGGTAATAAATTTATTTATCCTTCAATCTTTTATATTTAATTCCAGTTCCATTTATAGATAAATTATTTATAAAATTCGATATAATCGAATTTCAATTATAAACCCGTTGGATTTTTCTCAATTCAACTTATACTCTGAATTCCGAAATATAATCAATCATTTTGTTTCAAAACACTTCCCAACTTACTTTTAAATTCCTAATTGAATTTAAATGGTTTAAATTATCCAAATGATAATTTATTTTACCAAATTTATAACACTATTTATAAAATCAACTTCCTTGTTTCATCTATTTAAATAAGTTCCCTTTTCAAATTTCTATTTGAAACTCCACCCCTTTGATATTTCGAATTGCGGAATAAAACAGTTGTTCCCTTTCAAATGATTTCAAATTCTATTTTTAAATACATATTTGAATTTAAATATTCAAATTATCTCTTGATAATTAATTCATTTTATTTATAAACACCATTTTATAAATTTCCTTGTTTTACATTTAAACAAGTCTATTTCGAAATCTATTTAAAACCAAAATCTTATTTTGGAAATTTCTATTTATAATGGCTTATATATATATAACACCAAATTTATTTTCCTATTCAATTTAGCTTCTATTTAAATAAATTTGAATTAATCGAATTCAAATCATAAATCCTTACAGATTTATTTTAGTTCAATTTATATTATATACATCAGAATAAATTCCATCATTTATTTCTTTAAAACGATTTCCCAATTTCTATTTTTAAATTCGCATTTGAATTTAAATATTCAAATTATCCAAACGATAATTTTTCCACTTTATTTATAAACACCATTTATAAATTCACTTCAATTGCCTGATTATCCAATGAAAATCATTTTATTTCATTTCATTTATAAACACTGTTTATAAATTCACTTCAATTTCTTGTATTATTTAATTTATAACATCGTTTATAAATTCAATACTTGTTTTATTTATTTTCAAAACAAGTAAATATCTTTAACCCATTCTAAATTCAAATTCTATTTTTAAAAATAGAATTCCTCTTTTAAATCTCAAAATATCCTTTCCACGATATTTTTATATATCAATATTTTAGGCCCAATGATATTTTCAACACCCAAAACAACCAATTATAAATGACAGGTTTTCTAACACATCATATATGATAATATATATGAAAAACAAACAAATAATAATAATTTTGAGGAATCCAGTTGGATCCCTCCAACCAGTTTTCCTGCATCCACAAACGCTAGTCAACATGAATAATAACCATCCTGCTTCATGGCAGGATATCATGGTATAGAAGGTCATCCACTATCATAGCGTGGGGCGTATAGGGTCATCCGCTAATGATACTGCGGGCGTCCGCTAATGGTACTGCGGGAACCTAACCAATCACCAATATATATAATAGCCACAAACACAAATCCTACATAACTTATATATTTTTAACAGCCAAAAAATATTTTAATGCAACCAAACAACCATTAATTATTTTTAATGAATAAAAATAATTCTAAATAAATAAATTGAGTGAAATTTACTCACCGGAATTGCAGTTGTCGAATATCCTGTTTATTTCCAAATCACCGGCTACGAATCTTCTCGAATGAATTCGTACCTACGATAATTTGATTTAAAATTTACTGATTAACATTTATTTATTTAAATTAACTATTTTAAATGGATAAATAAATTTCCTATATGTATATTCCCTTTTTTTTAGTCATCACGAGTCATTTTAAATTAAATATCGAAACCATGATTATAACCTTGAATAAATCCAATATAGTATCTAAAACGTGCAATTTATATAAGTTATATATTCTATTTTCCTCTTAACAAAAATTTGGATTTTTATTTAGTTAATAAATTTTTTATACCTTTTTATTTCTCTTCCTTGTACGTATATAAATTAAATATTATTGATAAAATTAACTAACTACCTTACCTTAAATATGACATTTATTAGTTAACCATAGTCTTTATATATATTTATACTCAAAATAAATGAATTCATGCACTAAAAATGAATTAAATAAATTACCTAATTCAAATTCCGACCCCTTTCCAATAGCACAACCCCAGTATCGATGTTGGCTTCCAGAATTTGACATGCCGTGGTGACCAATTTAAATTCGAATGCCTTTTTCAATTACACTTCAGATTGCGTCAGCCGAACTCCGCTTGAATCGCACCACTGGCCACAATCCATCAAGATACTCGCGCTCCTCCATCATCATCATTCACGCATCAGCCTTCGTGACCTAGAACCCCAAAACCAAACTCGAGTTTCCAATTCGCGATATCTTCACGCACACTGTAATAGGTGCGATCGTTCTTCTGACTGAATCCCTCAAAAATTCCATCGCATTGAATGCCAATCCACTGTGGAATCCTTCGAACACCACCTCCAGCCTTCCCATCCCCCTGAATCGCTAGCCCTAGCTTTGAAATCATCCTCGCGTCACTCCCAAAACTCTGAGATTGAACTCGAGATCAGACCTAAAATCGAAATCGAGTTCGAACGAACCCGTTTTTCGTAATCGAATGGAACGATTTCCCCTTTTTGATTTAATTGTGTTTTGAACAGGAACGAATGGCTCTTATACTTTATTATTGATAGAACTAAATGAGGAAATGGCCATTTTAATTTCTATTTGACATAATTCATTTCATTCGCAAGACAGAAGAGGAAAAGAAAAGAAAGAGATCATCGTGTATATATAATCGATAACCCTTAGCACCCAAGTAATAGGCACTAGGGTTGCTGTAGGACATAGGTGGCTGATGTAATGTGTATTAAATTTCGATTTAACTGCGATTTGATTTAAAGACATTTTTATCCTTTATAAAAAGACATCGATTTGATTTTGATCTTTTCTGTTAATCAAATATTTCGAGGTCCATTAATTTAAATCACGAACCGCTATTCTAGCGTACCGACCGACGTTTCAATATTATACCGTTATACTGAACTGAACTAAATATATTTTGATATTTAATTTGAACGTAAATACGAAATAAACATACTAAATCAATATAATATAATTTTAATTCAGAAACAAATAAATCCCTTGATAATAAATTATTATTATCGTTTATAATCAAATTAAATTTATATTGATCATCTCAATTGTTTTCGATTCAGTTTTAACTTTGATTTGAATTATTTGTTTGTATTGCGATAATTCAATATATTCGATATTAAATCGATAACTCAAATACTAAATTGATAACTAATATAAAAATTGATTTGTATTATCAACTCTATATTAAAAATCATATTAAATATTTAAAATAGACTATTCGAAAAATCCGGGTCGTTACAGAAGAGATCAACTTACGCGATCTATTAAATATACTCTGTCAGACATTCTTCCATAAAGGTCGTCCTGGGACTGGACAAACCAAAGGCATTATTCTATAAACAGGACAGCTCTTGCATAACTCCGTCTTTAATTATCTTCGTCGTATTTGATCGCAACGCTAACGCCCATACAGAGTGGTTTTCAGACAATGAATCTGATCCCGATCTCTCTATATTGACGACGGAAAAATGGTCAAGAACTTTGATAGTTGGTGATTTAACTATCAAAGAAAAACATGTGTGCAAACAGCGATATTATTTCTGTAACACCCCACGTCCATTAATGTCACTCACAAAGGGAATGCATTAACTTCCATGGAGGTTAAGAGTGAATATAGAACAGAAAAATTACAACAAGACAGATAATAAGTAGTACTTGAAAGTCTAGAACTTCATTTTATTGCAGCGGAAACATGTTTATTACATCACAAAACCATTAATCAGAGTCAAGTACATTATCCATCTTCATAAAACAAAATACAAAATCCCATTACACAAATAGCCATTAAAGAAGATATCAAGCTGGACTTTACTTCAACGGTCCAAGCTTTCCAAGTGAGAGAAAGCAATCCAATCAAACTTCACTAGAGCTGGGCCCAACCTGAGGACCTGGAGGGGGAAAAAGGATAGAAATGGAGGGGGTCAGACATAAAGTCTGGCGAGTATGATAATTGTAACAATAATATTGTCAAAATAACTAGACTAAGGCATAAACTGGAAGACAAGTAAATGTCTATGAACTATTAGGAAGATAAAGATAGCGTTTAAGATAATGTTAAAGATAACGGTAAAGGCACACCTAATTTCTAACGAATAATTACTACACTGCACCGCACACCACTACACTGCACCACACCAGTCACCCTAAAGGTTGATCCCACTTGCTTCACACAGAAACATATAAATAGCCTTACGTACCCCTAGCTAACTACATAGGTGCCGTCTGCCCCTATCTCCACTAGGTGTACCCCACTACCCACTTTCGATTGGCTCCCTACTCGTAAATACCTGTGCTGGCCCCACAGTGGGGTGTATCACTCCCCTAAAGTGGCAACCCGATACAACTTGAGAATGCCCGGCTTAAACCTACATGATGCAGCAACGTCTTACCTACAAGCCCGGGTCCACACACGCATATGAAACCCGTTGGACTTGCGTTGCCACCGCTCCCCGTTTTGGCCTCTTATAGTCAACCCCAGTATGCGTGTCCCGTCCTCGACTTGGGTCGAGCCCACAAAGATACGTTTGGGATACTGGTTGAAATGGGCCCCCACAAGCTACCAACCTATGCTTGTCATTAATATATCCCACTTAACCCTCTTAGTCATGTTCATTTACATGTGTGTTTGGTTAAGTCTTACTAATCGTATTTCACATGCCGCTAAGGGCACCTACTAAATTCCTCATGCCACCCAAGGCACCTACTTAACCCCCATGTCCCACTTTACATGTTCATCTGATTAAGTATTTCTTAATTCATTCAGGCCATAACCTCATAAAGACCTCTCACATTAGACTGGCTTTTATGGCAGCTGGATTTCCCGGGCGGTTCCGGGCAGTCTTACACCATAAAAGAGTCTAACCTCGTGTCTTACAACTGTTAAGCTTTAGTTTAGGCCTAGGACCTCTCACAGTGGGCTGACATTTGTGACCACTGGATTTATTTTAGACCGTTAGATTAGTTCAGAATTAATCCCAGCCAACCAGATTAGGTCAGAAATCCTAATGGGTCATTAGCCCATTAAAAACAGGTCAGCCAGATACCCTAGCCGCCAGACCCAGGTCGACACTATAGTCGACCTGGGGGGGCAGGTCTACACTATAGTCGACCTTGGGGGGGCAGGTCGACACTAGTGTCGACCCCCCAGTCGACCTGCCTGGGCGGGAATTTTCCCCGCCCAGCCCGCTTCTGCACTTTTCAGTTTGAATTTTGAATTTCCTGCGAGCTGTTTTAAATTTTCAGAAACTTCCGATGGCCATAACTTCTTCATACGAAGTCCAATTCACGCAAACTCGGACTCTATTTCAACCAGAATTCCGAGACGAACACAATGGCGCAACCCGTTTCCCACAATTCTCACGTTTGAGATTAGTTATTCTTTAATTTGTGGATATTAATATTAACAGAATTACGGGGTGTTACATTCTCCCCTCCTTAAAGGATTTCGCCCCCGAAATCTTAAAGTCAAGAAGAATGTATATCCTAACATCCAAACAACCATCTACTCAACCATCAAACACAGGCATCCATTGTCCTTATAGACTCCTAATGCTTTCATGTTTAAATGCACATTGTGTGTATATGTCCCTATCTAATGCAAAATCAGGCGGTCCACTGATTCAGTTGACCTCCTTTAATGCAAACCATGATAGTGCCATGCGTCCATTATGTATGCAAAAGTTCCCTAATGCTACATATTATTTCTACATGCATGCACAACCATTCACCAAAATGCGGTATCCATATGATAGTACAACCATTATACATCCATTTTACTAAATACAACCATTTATATGCAATATGCAGTATGAAGTGACTGAGCCAATCTAGTGCCTAATAGTGTGTGTGTATGCGTCCACGAGCAACCACTAGCAAACACTTGCATCCACTTTGCATTCATCATACATAACATGTCTCAAACACATGTTTCAACCATAGGATGATCCTAACTAAAGGTCAAAGATACTAGCAAGAGGATACTTCTAAAGATAAGATAAGCGATAAAGGAGGAATTAAAGGACATACCCTCAAAAAGAAAAGGGTATCGTGAACGCATCTTCTCTTCTGTCTCCCAAGTAGCGTTGCTTTCATCATCTCCCCATTGCATTTTGACTAGTCTGACCTCTCGATTCCTCAACTTCTTAATCTCTGACCCAAGAATGGGCGTAGGAGCTCGTCGAATCGTCGCATCACGCTCTATCTCCACCTCTCTAAGCAAGCTCGGCTCTACCACTTCCGCGGTCTCGTGCAAGCACTTCCTCAAATGTGACACATGGAATACGTCGTGTACACCACTAAGTCTCTCAGGCAACTCCACTCTATACGCCATCTGTCCAATCCTTTCCTTAATAGGAAACGGCCCAACGAACCTTGGTGCTAACTTCCCAACGGACCCAAAGCGAACTACGTTTCATAATGGAGACACTTTGACAAAGACCATGTCCCCAACTTCAAATTCAAGATCTGTCCTTCTCTTATCCGCATAAGATTTCTGCCTATCTTGCGCTGATTTCATCCTCCTTCGAATCAAGTCGACCTTCTCCGAAGTCTCCCTAATCATATCGGGCCCAAGTAAGATCTTATCCGTAGATTCCCACCAACATGTAGGTGAACGACAAGGTCGTCCATAAAGAGCTTCGAAAGGTGCCATGCCAATGTTGGACTGAAAGCTATTATTATATGCGAACTCTACCAATGGAAGACGCTCTTCCCATGTACCCCCAAAGTCTAGGATACATAGCCTCAAAAGATCCTCTAGAATGTGATTCACCCTCTCGGTCTGGCTGTCCGTCTGAGGATGATATGCGGTGCTCAAACATAACTGAGTCCCTACCGCCTCTTGTAAGCTTCTCCAAAATTCGCTAATGAAAATAGGATCGCGGTCGCTCACTATGCTAGAAGGAACACCGTGCAAACGAACTATTTCTCGGACATATACAGAAGTTAACCATGGAGCAGTCCTCTTACTCTTCACAGGAATGAAATGGGCGCTCTTAGTAAGTCTATCTACTACAACCCAAATCCCCGTATTACCCTTCCTCGATCACGGTAATCCATCCACAAAATCCATCGATACGCTTTCCCACTTCCATAGTGGAACCTCCAATGGGTGAAGTAACCCACCGGGTTTCTTTTGCTCCGCTTTTACTTGTTGGCACACCAAGCATCTAGCGACATACTCGGCCACATCTTTCTTCATGCCGGCCCAAAAGTAAACTCTCTTCATGTCTTTGTACATCTTGTCCCCGCCGGGATGAATGGTCATCTTCGAACGATGTGCATCGTCAAGAATAGTCTTCCTTAGTCATCGTCTTTTGGTACACAAAGTCTACTGTCCCTACGTAACCAACCCTTATCATCTAGGGTATACCTACGGAGATGGCTTGATGACTCCCCTCCTTTGAGCTTTTCTACTAACTCAACCAACTGCGGGTCGTCTCGCTGTGCCTCGCCAATCCGTCCCAAAAGCGTAGGTCTGACCTCCAAGGATGCTAGCAAACCGGGTACGAAGTCAACGGAAGGTCTAAAATCAAACATGGAGATGAACTCTAAATTTCGCCGCTCAACAAACAAAGGACTTAAGGATAATCTTTTTCTACTTGAGGCATCGGCCACTGCGTTACCCTTGCCTGGGGTATATGCTATCTCAAAGTCGTAGGACGCCAAGAACTCCATCCACCTTTGCTACCTTAAGTTCAAGTCCTTCTGAGAGAATAAGTATTTTAGCGATTTGTGGTCAGTGAATAATTCGAATTTCTCGCCAAGAAGATAATGACGCCAAGACTTAAGCGCGAAAACAATAGCGTCCAACTCTAGGTCATGCGTGGGGTAATTCTTCTCATGCGCTCTCAACTGCCTTCTACCATTGGCTATTACCCTACCCTCTTGCATTAAGACCGCGCCTAGTCTTGTCCCACAAGCGTCAGTATATACGGTAAATGGCTTACTCCTGTCTGGCAGCACTAAGACTGGGGCTGAGGTCAAAGCTCTCTTCAAACGTTGGAACGCATCATCGCAATCTACGTCCCATGTGAAAACTAGGTTCTTCTTCGTCAAGCGTGTCAACGGAGCTGATATCTTTGCGAAGTCTTTGATAAACTTCCTATAGTAGCCAGCCAACCCCAAGAAACTTCTCACTTCGGTAGCATTTTTAGGAACCTTCCAATCTTGGATGGCCACCACCTTCGCGGGATCCACTGGTATCCCTTCCTTGGAAACCACGTGCCCTAAGAATCGTACTTCCTTCCTCCATAAGTGACACTTAGAAAATTTTGCATTAAGGCTATGCGCTCGAAGAGTCTCCAACACTTCCCTAAGATGTAGGGCATGCTCTTCCTCATCCTTAGAAAAGATCAAGATGTTGTCTACAAAGACTACCATGAATTTGTTAAGGTACTCCCTAAACACCCTACTCATCAAATCATCAAAGTATGCGGGGGCGTTTGTCAAACCGAAGGGCATCACTAGCCATTCATAGAAACCGTCCGGAGTCCTAAAGGCAGTCTTGTCAATGCTATCCTCAGCCACTCTCAACTGATGGAAACCAGTGGCTAAGTCCAACTGCGAAAACACTGAGGCGCCAACTAACTGATCGAAGAGATCGTCAATCCTCGGCAGTGCATGTCTGTTCTTCTTAGTAAGCTTATTAAGTTCTCTATAGTCCACACAAAGTCTAAGGGACCCATCCGCCTTCGTGGCAAATACTACTGGAGCACCCCACTCCGATATACTACGCCTTATGAACCCCTTCTCATGCAACTCCTTCACTTGCTTATCGAGTTCCCTCCTTTCACGTGGAGCCATGTGGCGTACTGGCAAAGATACTGGTTTCGCATTATCCACAAGATAAATTCGAAAATCTATCTCCCGCTTCGGAGGTAAGCCCTTCACCTCCTCAAACACATCCAAATATTCTCAGACCACTCTAACAGATTGTAAATTTTCCTCGGACGCGTCAAGCGATTCTAAATAACTTAGCATAACGGAATTTATGGGATTACAAAAGATTTCGAGAGTGTTTCCAAGGCGAGTCACGAGCCTAACTACTCTCCTTTCACAATCAAGAACGGCCCCATTTCTGGATAACCAATCCATTCCTAAAATTAGCCCATAGCCCGTGAAGCCTAACACATAAGCATCACATCTAAACTCAATGCTAAGTATAGAAATTTTCAAATCCAAACACATCATGGACAAATGAGCTGAGCCCCCAATTGGATTCGAAACAACTAAGGGATCCTCTACTAAACTGGTGTTTAAGTGCAGTGATTCAACGAATGATGTAGAGATAAACGAATGCGACGCGCCCGAATCGAATAAGGTACGGACAGGATGATCAAACAGAAAAACTAAGCTTTCAACAGAAATGGGTCTACCTTGTTCTTGTAGCGGTGAGACCGCGAGAGCCTGAACTTGTCCCCTATCCTGCCCTGGTGCTATAAGAGCCTGCACCTATCCTCCCGAGGTAGCCCCTGCCCTCTGCCCCTTCCTTGGGCAGTCCTTCACTAAATGTCCCGCATCGCCACAATGAAAACAGCCAGTCTTCTTTTTCTTTCGGCAGTCCTTGCTGAGATGGCCTGGGGTCCCATAGTTAAAACATTTCTTCTTTCCCTTGCCATTATTGTCTTTACCACCCTTCTTGTTTTGCTGTTGGGGTTTCTTCTGATCCCCTTTCTTCTCGGGTGCCTTATCAGCTTTAGCACTTTTCTCCTCATGCATGAGCGCCATTTCTACTAGCTTCTCAAAGGTGGCCCCCATAAGGATGTGGGTCATGGCCAACCCTTGCAACGGTTCATTCAAGCCATTCACGAACCTTAGAGTCTTCTTCTCCGGCATGTTTACTAAGTCCAAACCAAACCTTGCTAGCTGATTAAATTTGTTGACATATTCTTTCACTGACGAGCTTCCTTGCTTCAATGTCAAGAACCTTTCCATATATAGATTTTTTTCCGCCCTAGAGAGAAACTTCGCCTCGAACCTAGGTCTAAAATCCGCCCAAGAGTCAACAGGACGCTCCCCATTAGTGACCTCCCACCAAAACGAGGCCTCTCCCTTCATTAGCCAAGCTGCTAATCTAACTCTCCTCCCTTCTTCCACTTCAAAGATTTCTAGCAGTTCTTCCACCTCCTTAAGCTAATCTCTAGCTTCCACAAACGTTTCTGACCCTTGGAAGGGTTTTCCACCCAAAGCTTTAAATTCCTTGCACATCTTTGCAAAAGTATCAACGTGAGGAGGAGGAGGAGGAACGGGTGCAACTGGTGGTGGAGGAACATTAGCTGGACCTGCAGCGGCCCTAGCCTCTAACAACCTCCTATACCATCCTGGTATCGTTACACCGTCGGGTAGATTAAGATCTTCAGCCATGCTGAAACGAAAAAGGAAAGATTCAAAATGGAGAATTCGAAAGATAAAGATATATGGCTATTTGGAGATTATGTTTTTCATAAAAACTTCCTCTTTAAATTTCTCATTAAAACATGTTTTTGAAAACATTTCTTCCAAAAATAACTATTTTTCTAAAGTATTTTTATCTGTTCTGGTAACCTTAAGCTCTGATACCACGTGTAACACCCCACGTCCATTAATGTCACTCACAAAGGGAATGCATTAACTTCCATGGAGGTTAAGAGTGAATATAGAACAGAAAATTTACAACAAGACAAATAATAAGTAGTACTTGAAAGTCTAGAACTTCATTTTATTGCAGCGGAAACATGTTTATTACATCACAAAACCATTAATCAGAGTCAAGTACATTATCCATCTTCATAAAACAAAATACATAATCCCATTACACAAATAGCCATTAAAGAAGATATCAAGCTGGACTTTACTTCAACGGTCCAAGCTTTCCAAGAGAGAGAAAGCAATCCAATCAAACTCCACTAGAGCTGGGCCCAACCTGAGGACCTGGAGGGGGGAAAAGGATAGAAATGGAGGGGGTCAGACATAAAGTCTGGCAAGTATGATAATTCTAACAATACTATTGTCAAAATAACTAGACTAAGGCATAAGCTGGAAGACAAGTAAATGTCTATGAACTATTAGGAAGATAAAGATAGCGTTCAAGACAATGTTAAAGATAACGGTAAAGGCACACCTAATTTCTAACGAATAATTACTACACTGCACCGCACACCACTACACTGCACCGCACCAGTCACCCTAAAGGTTGATCCCACTTGCTTCACACAGAAACATATAAATAGCCTTACGTACCCCTAGCTGACTACATAGGTGCCGTCTGCCCCTATCTCCACTAGGTGTACCCCACTACCCACCTTCGATCGGCTCCCTACTCGTAGATACCCGTGTTGGCCCTATAGTGGGGTGTATCACTCCCCTAAAGTGGCAACCCGATACAACTTGAGAATGCATGGCTTATACCTACGCGATGCAACAACGTCTTACCTACCAGCCTGGGTCCATACATGCATATGAAACCCGTTGGACTTGCGTTGCCACCGCTCCCCATTTTGGCCTCTTATAGTCAACCCCAGTATTCGTGTCCCGTCCTCGACTTGGGTCGAGCCCACAAAGATACGTTTGGGATACTGGTTGAAATTGGCCCCCACAAGCTACCCACCTAAGCTTGTCATTAATATATCCCACTTAACCCTCTTAGTCATGTTCATTTACATGTGTGTTTGGTTAAGTCTTAGTAATCGTATTTCACATGCCGCTAAGGGCACCCACTAGATTCCTCATGCCACCCAAGGTACCTACTTAACCCCCATGTCCCACTTTACATGTACATCTGGTTAAGTATTTCTTAATTCATTAAGGCCATAACCTCATAAAGACCTCTCACATTAGACTGGCTTTTATGGCAGCTGGATTTGTCGGGCAGTTCCAGGCAGTCTTACACCATAAAAGAGTCTAACCTCGTGTCTTTACAACTGTTATGCTTTAGTTTAGGCCTAGGACCTCTCATATTAGGCTGACATTTGTGACCACTGGATTTATTTTAGGCCGTTAGATTAGTTCAGAATTAATCCCAGCCAACCAGATTAGGTCAGAAACCCTAATGGGTCATTAGCCCATTAAAAACAGGTCAGCCAGATACCCTAGCTGCCAGACCCAGGTCGACACTATAGTCAACCTGGGGAGGGGCAGGTCGACACTATAGTCGACGTGGGAGGGGGTGGGGGCAGGTCGACACTAGTGTCGACCCCCCAGTCGACCTGCCTGGGCGGGAATTTTTCCCGCCCAGCCTGCTTTTGCACTTTTCAGTTTGAATTTTGAATTTCCTGCGAGCTGTTTTAAATTTTCAGAAACTTCCGATGGCCATAACTTCTTCATACGAAGTCCAATTCACGCAAACTCGGACTCTATTTCAACCAAAATTCCGAGACGAACAAAATGGCGCAACCCATTTCCCACAATTCCCACGTCTGAGATTAGTTATTCTTTAATTTGTGGATATTAATATTAACAGAATTACGGGGTGTTACAATTTCCATATGGAAATTATATCGATCAAACATCATTTAACCTTTATCTCTTTAGTTCATTACTTTATCCTAAATTTAGAAAATATACGTTATTACCATTGGAAAACATTTCCATTTCTTATTTTCTATATTAGAAAACATTTCTGATTCTTATTTGGAAAATGTTTCCAAAATTCCTACATTTGGATTTAAACGGATGTTTAAATAAAACAACGCTATGCCAACTCAAAACACTACACTCATTAACTAATTTCACTTAACCAACCTTCACTATCGAACCTTAACCATTCCTTAGTTAAAAACGAAGCGGATCAAGTTGGGGTGTAACTACCTCTCAGACCTTAACTGAACACATTTCTAACCTCGAAATAGACAAAGTTCTCCTTTTAAATCTTTAACAAACTTCCTTTCGAATAACTAATATTCGATAACTCCTTTCCTTCGAATAAACTATATTCGATAACTCTATTCAATTACCTCTATTCGATTAACTCTAATCGATTAACTCTTATCAATTAACTCTATCAATTAACTGTATTTGATTAACTCTATTTCATTAACTCTATTCAATTAACTCTATTCAAATAACTATATTTGATTAACTCCTTTCGAATAAACTATATTCGATTTATTCCTTTCGATAAAACTATATTCGATTAACTCCTTTCGAATAAACTATATTCAAATAACTCCTTCCGAATAAACTATATTCGATTAACTCTCTTCGAATAACTAATATTCAACTAACTCTTATTCAAATAACTAATATTCGATAACTCCTTTCGAATAACTAATATTCGATAACTCCTTTAACTCTCTTTGAATAACTAATATTCGATTAACTCTCTTCGAATAACCAATATTTCATTACTTCCTTTTTAATTAACTCTATTCGATTTACTCTAATCGATTAACTATACCAATTAACTCTATTTGATTAATTTTAATTCGATCAACTCTATTCAATTAACTCTATTCAATAACTCTAAGCGATAACTCTAATTGATTTACTCTATTCAATTTAACTCTAATCGATTAACTCTAACTGGTTAACTCTAACTGGTTAACTCTAACTGGTTAACTCTAACTGGTTAGCTCTAACTGGTTAACTCTAACTGGTTAACCCTATCCAATTTACTCTTCGTCCATATTCAGTTTCAAATATCGATGTTGAAATCGATTCTTACTTCTCTATATAAGTCATAACTTATATATTCTATTTATCCAATGATATATATTTTACTCAATTTGTAAAATATTATTTATAAATTAATCTATTCAATCTATCGGTTAGAACAGATTCTATTTAAAATCTTTGCTTTCAATCCATATCACGTTATACCCGTGTGCGAGCACGGGTCTAAACCGTTCAAATGGAAAATTCTCTTTTTATACAATTCTATTCATTTTTCAAGTATTTCCTTTTATAATCTATTTATTTACCACATAAATCCCATTTGATAATTCTATTTATTTTATAAACTATTTTCCCTTTATATAAGATCCATTGATTTTATAAGTAATTCCTTTTATAATCTAACTATTTCCTTTTCAATTCTATTTATTTAACAATATAAATATTTCCTTTTCAATTCTATTTGTAAATGGTTTACAAATATTTCCTTTTCAATTCTATTTGTAAATAATTTACAAATATTCCCTTTTTAATTCTATTTGTAAAGGGTTTACAAATATTTCCTTTTCAATTTGTTTTCACAAATATTTCCTTTTCTATTTATATATACAATCCATTGATTTTATATAAATAATGTATTTTCAAAATACACTTTGAAAATCCCCTTTTTTTAACATCCCAGTATTTCTTATGGTATTTAAAATACCAAATAACAATGATCGAGATCATTCAACACACATAATCAACAACAGATTATATATCACATCATATATCACAATATATGAAACAAAACAGTAAAATAAATGTTGAGGAATCCAGTGGGATTCCTACGACCTGTTTCCCTACATCCATAGATGTTAAACAATATAATTAACATCAATTTCATTTCACTATGAAATATTCTGCTAAACAGAATCAATTTATATATATATATAACCAAAACTATAATTTCAACCAATTACTTAGCAGTTCAACCAAACAGTCAATTCAAAGCAATCAATCATCATTTATCAGTTCTAAATATACGTTATAAAAATATGAACTGGTAGAGTTGGTGAGTTTTACTCACATTGGTAATTTATCGTTAAATAACGATAAATTATCGTCGATTCAGATCGGACGATTTATTTTGCTATAAATTGTAACGGGCTCCAATCCACTCCCAGTCAGTTCCATTGCGTAGGCGTCGTCCATACGATCCCAACGGATCTTGTTTTGTTGAATTCCGTCAACATATGAACAAGTTATAGCAATTATAAGTTAATACACATTTTATATATAATTTCTTCTATAAATCAATTCTTAATGGGCCTCACCCTTATGAAACCAGCCCACCACGTTCTACTAAGCCCAGACCCTCCCCCTTTGTTATCGCACCCTTCTTCCTCTTCAAAATGTCTGGAACCCGATATCATTTAAACCCAACATCCACGGCCACTTCAAATCACCCATGCCACTACCTCAGATGACCGAAGCCAGCGCCGCCACCGGAAATCGAAGTTGCGCCTTCCCCTCTACATTTCCTTTAAGCCTCACCTCATACCCTTCAGTTTATCACCGGAAATGTCCCCCAAACTTCACCGCTTTCCGCCGGCAATTTCCCCTCCTCACGCCACCGTAGTCAGCGTCGCCATCGTCATTTGGAAGCTTGCATCCCCCTCTACCACATCAAGTTAACCCAGTTCCCTAACTCCACCTCCAGTTTTCCCAAAATTGCAACCCTAGTTTACTACTATAAAACGCAAACCCAGCAAAAGCGGATCGCACACAACCAAATGGGTACTACAACGAAGAGCTTCGCGTGCTGATTTCAAATATATCTCTCTCGTGATTTATAGGAATTTCTTCAATTTTATTTTGATTTTTGAAAGAGGATGTTTTTTACTGTAAATGAACAACGGGGCGGGAAAAAAATCTCGTTGACCTCAGAAGTGAATAATTTAGGTTTAGAGATAGTTAAGGGTTATTTATAGGATTTTTATAATATTTTTATATTCGAATTTAATATTCAATTTTAATGAACCGCTGATTCTATTTATCCTGTAACATCCCTATGAGCATATACCATCTCCAAAAATCATGAAAATGGACATACACCTTCAGTTCGACATTTCGGACCCAACGAAACTGGTTTCGTCGAATTCCGACTCCGTTTGCTCACACAACGTATTTTTAACTGTCAAAATATCGACTGTTTTTCACATTAAAAATCGGTACGGCCAAACACTGACTTCAAAAATCACGGAAATTGAAATCTAACAATAAATTTATATTGCAGATCCAAGAAAATTAGTTTCATCGAAAACGGAGGTCGTTTGCAAAACTGGCTATTTTTACAGCTCTAAATAGACCTTTTTAAATATATAAATATATTTAAAAACAATTAAATTAAATATAAATATATATTATCGCATATATATTCACACAGAATATTGTATAGCTCCAGTTGGATTTATAACTCGATATTCCAAATCCAGTGTTACATCGACATTCGATTTATATTAAAAATCCATTTAAAAATATAAATAAATAGATTATATTATAAAGGAATTCCATAGCGACTTTTCGAAAATTTGATTTGGACATAAATCAAAATCTACGCGATGAAATCCTGATTTTTCTCTTCCATTAGAAAAATATACTTCACCAGCTCCGAACGTTTCTTGTTTCACAGAAATCCGATTTAAAACGGATTCTGTATATTCAATTGAAGTTCAAATCGCCAAATAACGAACTGCCGCGCCATTCCGAGCTCGATTTTAATTATATTATAATTATACGTTCAACTGTCGTTTATTTAATATATTCGTTATTCTAATTCAGTTCCAAAATGAATTATATATATATGTATGTATATATATATTGAATTGTCCAGTTCACATTATATTGTTAATTCACTATTTCCGACTATTTCGGAATAACAAATATATTATTCTATTATTTAAATTAATTAAATATTCAATATTATTTAATTAAACAACCATTTAATTCTCTAAACCATTATTTAAATAATTAAATAAATTATTTATTATATTGCTAAAATACGGGACATTACATTCTTCCCCCCTTAAAATAATTTCGTCCTCGAAATTGCTAAGGTAGAAAACAAACCCTGTTGATTGGTTAAAATTATTTGTTCGCTTCTTTAACTCCAGTTTCACTAAATCAATTTATTTCAATTAAAATATTAACTCGTTTCTAATAATGAAAATTTTCAAAAATTCTGAAAATTTTCTAACACCCGAAATTTTCAAGAAATTTCGCCAGCACCTCCTTTGTACTGGTCAATTGGTACAACTACAACTTGCCTCTCTGGGCCATCTCCAACCCAAAAGAAAATCAAACAGCCAAGCGGCTTGAAAATTTGGCTCATCAAAATCTCAAACCCATATATAATATAAACTGGTACCTTTTTGTCAGGCATATCAATATATACCTTCCATCTGCTGCCAATTCAACAAATACCAATGCCATCACAATCGAACTCCAATCAGTTCTTGTTAGATCCAAAAGTGGGTCTAACACTCAAATTATCTGAATAGGCAAAGGTTTATATTTAGAAATGCAAGAAAACGCAGAAAACACACAAGGTTATAGTGGTTCGGCGTTAGCGAGCCTACGACCACTTTATATCTATGATTATACGTTAGATTCGAGTACAATCAATGATATTTCTCTCAATCTCACTTGTACATGATGATTCACTCAATAATTATGGGATAAGACTGATAAGAAATTGTAAGATACTAATAATGGTGGAAACGGTACTTAGAACTGCCAAAAGATCCTGAAAATGTCAAGCACAGGGCTATTTATATATGATATCTGCAGGTGGACCGTCACATGGCACAAATCCTGAGGATATCGGATTAGTTCGTGGCTTGATGGAGAAATAGTCAGTATGGTCGTTATGGACAGGTCTCGTTGGATCCTGCATTCGCGGATCGTGGTAGACTTAGTCCTACACTTCATGTTTTGGCTTCTGGGATCGGATCGTGGAAAGGTGATGTAGAGGGATAGGATTGTGATAAGGAGTCACGATCGTTGATGTGCGCCACGAGTCGAGGAGGACAATGTGACCACGATCGGGTGCTTAAGGGTTTTGACATGCGAGGCTTCATATTTCTTTTGTGTGTGAACCTTGGTGGCTTGGTCTAAAAGCTAGCCAACACTTTGCCCCCTCGAAGTATGTTTTATCGAGGATGGAACATGCTTCGAAATTACTGAGCTATCTTTTCTCAAAGTGATGTGAATCAATAGTCGTGTCTGTTTATAGTGTCGCACTGCTTCAAATGGTTATATCCTTTGAGGAGTATAAATACTAGTCTGAATTCCCAATAATCTCTCTTTTCATTGGTTGATTTTCATCTTCTGGATTTCAGTGTACATTACTAATAATTTGCAAGGTAAGTCTTTAAATTTTTATAAATATTTTCATTTATCTTGTTTCGCCATCATTCTTGAGTCTGGGTCTTTGGAATTCCACACGATTCGTGACCGTGGTACGTGTCATGGACCAATCAGGTGAGAGGATCGCCATCTAAGCTTCGATGGGCCTTCATGAACATTCGTGGCCCGTGGATCTTCGTGGATCGAGTCGCGACAAAAAAGGGGGAGACCAAGAGTCACTTCGATGGATATATAAGCTGAGCCCTCTCATCCTCTCCCCACCTTCTCTTTTTTACACTGTAGCCACTTCTTTCCTTTACAAACCCTAAATTGTGGTTTTCCTTATACTTTTGAGATAATCCAACCACTTCAAATTGGTAGTAATTCGAATCCGATTTATCTTATCCTTTTTTAGCATGACTTAAATTCGGTTTTTGGTAGGTTTTCCGCCACCTTGAGTTGTGAGCGTGCCACTAGCGTTGTCGCCGGAGTCGGACATTGGTGGTGAGAATCGCCGCCCTCAGTCGCCAGGTCGAGATGTGGTTGGGTTTGATTCAGAAGGAGGGTGCGGTCTTTAGGTGGAAAAAAAGGTGTATGAGGAGGAAGACGAGTTTGAGCAAGTCGATTCATGGATAAGATGATGACTTGGTTCGTGGCAACAGTGAGATGGAGGGACCAAAGAGGAAGTCGTAGCGTTGTTATGGAGAACGGATCGAGTCGTAGTATTAGAGGATCATCGGTTCGTGGAAACAAGAATTAAAGTGGATCGTGGGGAATCTGTCATGATCCAATCAAGTAATGTGGAATGGGTCAAGAGCTTAAGTGTCCCACGATCCAATGCCTTTCCATGAGCTGATGCTTTCCCACGAACCAGGACTTGCTTCATGAACCAATGATATATCACGAGCCAAACCCTGCCTCACAAGCCAGCTTGACCAACGATCCGTTATACATGTTGATTAGAAAATACAATGTAATTGTGATATACCAATGGACAGTTAGGTTAGAGCCTTTGAGATGAACCTTTTGAAATGGACAACAGCATAATTCAACAGCCTACAATGACTAATATCCCGTTTATCTACCTAACTTCATGTTTTTCTTTATTGTATGCATAGGCACACACTTGCACTTACACGCACGGGGAACGGGTAATTGTATTCTAACTTCTCACGTTTTCTCGCCAACACAGTTATGTCAGATAAGCAGTCAACCGAAATGTCAGAGAGAGATACAGAATCCGAGACATCAAAGCATTATGATCCCGATGTGCTTCCCACGGATTCGGATTGGGAAAATTCCGACCCCAAATATGAGACCGACACCGATATTGAATCGACGACTTCTGAAAGTACATCTCCTGAAGACGAGGAAGAAGAAGACGATCGGGCTCCTGACGAGATCCCAGGTTTTAAGGAAGTGGAGGAGGATAAGCTCAGTGATTCCCTGGCTTCCAAGTAAGATGACATAAAGCTTAAAAAATATGTTTGAGACACGGGATCCCCTGGGACGATGTTAAGACTCCAGGAAGTGAGGACAGGCCTCATTCTGCCCCGCCAGGGTACATGACCATTAGTAGGCTAATGTGCTGGGTAGGCGCTATTCCTCCCCTTCCACCAATCGTTGTCGTGATCTTAAGACGATTGCGCATTGCCCCTATGCAGCTTCATCCTAACGCTTACGCAGCCTTGTACACTTTATGCATTGCGTATGCGGAGATTCTACAGACTAAGCTCACTTTCAAGGATTTGAAATTCTATTATCTCTTCAAACACCATTCCGCAGCAACTCCAAACTTCTCTTTCTTTGAATTGGAAGCCAATAGGAAGGTTTTATCGTAGGGTCACAGCAGCATAGGGGATCCCAAAGCTGATTGGTGCTATATAAAACAACAAGCCAGGTGTGCAAGGAAGTGGCTAAAATCAAGTAAGCTTTAAGCCTCTAGATGTGTGACCTAATTACATAACCAAAGCACTGACATGTTTCTTTTCTCTATACAGATCATAGCTTCTCAAAAACTGAGGGCTTGGTATATGATGATCGACTGTCCCGCCTACTCAAGAGCAAATCAGACTTCTTAAAAATCAAGAAATGTATCACCAACGAGAATCTTCACAAGCACCGTCTTCTGAATATAAGGTTCGGACATGGTGCGGGTGGTATTCCTTATAAATATGTTCCCTCGACTGAAGGTGAAGGAACCTTGGGGGTCACGAAAACCACTGAACTTTGCAAGAGCCCCTCGCCAATGATCGATCGGGATGATTAGGATTTGAATGTATATAAAGGAGGCGAGGTCCGAGCCGATGAGCCAAAGGAAGTCCCAGACTCTGAGGAACAATCTCCCTTAAGGATTTCACCACCAGCTGAGCCTCCTACTCATGATGAATTAACAGAACAAATATTTGGGGAACTAAGCAAGATTCCTTTACCAAACGACATTTACACACAAGAAGACTTCGAAGTGGAACCATTCTTTCCCATCTCTGAGGAAGTGAATGTTCCAGTTAGGGAAAAATAAAACACACAGACGAGCCAGACTCTGGGCCTTGGTTTGTTAGGGGAATTATACGGGATGCACGAATCACTTGCACCACTCGTCACAACATTTCTACATCACCAGCATTCATGATTCTGATACACATTTGTTTTCTTTGCAGGGAAAATTCCTCGTAAACAATCCTAATCTTATCGCTCTCTCTGAGCAAGTACACCGAGGCTTCTTTCTGATTCTGAACATGCTCACAGTGATAGCCAGGGGAGGGATAGTCATCGACCCCATGATTCTTATCAAACTCATTCTACACGGTCTCGTTCTCCATCAAGGAAAGATGCTGGGAAGTCCCATAGTCGTCCAGTGCCACCGACGGGGGGTAAGAAACTATCCAAAGATTTGACTCCTCCGAAAAGTACACCCTCTCATAGCAAGTCTTCCAAGAAACACCATGAGCCGAAAGATAAAAGCAAATATCCGAACAAGGATTTAGAAAAGGAGAAGACGGATATTGTCCCCTCTAGCTAGCGCAATTTGGATACTACCGTTGTGTAGGATGTTGTCTATTCTACTGAGAATCAGGTCAAGCTAGAGCTTTTGCGGAAGCAGTTTCCTGATATTTTCTTTGAAAGGATGATGTTTGTTCCAGATCTTGAACCGGTTCCTTAGAACTGGGATGTAGAAATCATAGGGCAGGTGAGTCACATGGCCAAATAATAAAGGGTGATGAAGAACCATGCTGCCACACTTTCTACTACCATCCGCCACCTGGAGACAGAAGCAGCCAGAACCAGAGTGAAGATTGATAATGATGGTAGGGCCTGGAGCAGAAGGGAAAAAGAACTAGAGGATACACAAGCTCAGCTCGCTTTAGTTCAACGGGATGCGTAAAATTACAAATCAGAGCTAGAGAGTGCTAGGAAGCGCTTTCACATTGAGCTCGACTCAAATAGCCAAGAACATTTGGCTTTGAAAAAAGAAGCGGAGTATCTCAGGACAATCAATATTGAATTGAAGATAGCACATGAACATTTTGCTGCTGAGAAGGCTTCCTGGGAGAAAGAGAAGGCGAGCTTAAAAGACAGTCTCGCTCTTGTTGAAAAAGAGAAGGCAACTCTGAATGATCGACTTGTCTAAGCCGAAGAGCGCGCAGCTCTTGCTGAAAGTAATGTTAACAATGCTCTTGAATCGGCCTCCGCCACTGCTGATGAGCTTGCTACAACCAAAAAAAGAGATAGAGGGTCTCGAAGAACTGCTATTTGACTTCTTTGGCCAAGTTATTAAGACCCGAGACATCTCGAGGATTCAAGATTATCACATTACTTTGGCCAATGTGTGGGATATGATCGTTGAGGGCGAAAAGTGTCGGTTGGGAACTGAGGAAGTTGAAGAGGAACAGCTCATACAGACTTATCTCAAAGGTGAAGAGCCTAAGGCTTTGGAGATAGGAAGACGTCTGATCCACGAGGAAATCGAGAAAGAGAGAACAAAACTCAAGGGCAAGGATAAAATTGAAGAAGGTCTAGCTCGGTTGTGGATCCCAAGGCCTTCGAAATCAAGGAATACAATCCTGATGATCCATTGATTCCCTTGGCTCCCACCCCTTCAGTTGTCGGAGCTGTTATCACGAATCTGGGCGAGGAGTCGGCTGAAGGTATCTCCATATTCTCTCCACGGTTCGTCAAAGCGATTATAACTTGTCATCGTATCGTGGGACAGACAACTGAGATGACCACATTATCTAACAAATCACTAACATTTGCTTCTCATGACATAGATAACAAGCCGATCGAGAAGGATATGAGAGAGAAAGCAGAGGCGGAGAAAGTTAGTGTCCCCTCAAGTGCTGGTGCTGAAGTCTCTGAGGTTGCAAAGCAAACCAAGGATACAACAAGTGAGAAGGCTATTGTGGCAGCTAGCATTGATGCTCCTGCGGATGCTGAAGTCATTGGGGCTTTGCAAGACACTGATGGTGTGGTCATGGAGATGAAGAGGATGACGTAGTCATCACAGATGAAATCAAGGATGACGATAGAGAAACCTTGGCTGGTGTGCAGGCTAGGAGAGAGAAACAATTCGCTTTGCAGAAGGAGGGGCAGGACCCTCTATATGTGCTTCCTATCTCAGAAGTCGATCCCAAAACTGGGTTGGTTATAAGATTCTCTTCCAAATCAATAACTGCACAGCTTGCCTCCCAGCCTCCTAATTCTCCCCAGGAGTCTCTTGTTGAAAAGAGGAAGAGGAAGAAAGGTGACCGCTCTGATGCTGATAAGGAGGAGTTGGAGAAATAGTGGAAGGAGAAGAAATCAAAATCGTCTCCCAAGCATAAATAGGATGCACTTGTTAGTTCACATTTTTGCTTTTAGACTTTCCACTGGCCAAGAAATGTAGTTGTGAGAATAGCCCTCACTTTTGTTTAGCTTCCTAGTCTTGTAAACCTGCTCTTAGTGAATGAAAATTTGTTTTTTTGCACCATTGTGTACCTGCAAGTTTAACTTATTGTACTCAGTCATAAACCTTTAGATCCTAACTAAATTAAAAATCGAACCATGAAGCATTGCAACAAAAATTTCAAGCAAAAAAAAAATTCAAAATTTCTGTGACAGCATAATATGTGTGTATATATGCCCCCAATCAATCATTAATATGATGCCTGGCCAGGGCTCATTGAGGATTGATTGGGGTCATATGTGCGCTTTCCCTCATTTTCAGAAATGAGGGGTTCGAGTCATTTGGCGGCATACGTTGTTGCGCCTTTATACTTTCCCGACCCTTTGGCTGGGATAGGAATTCTCATGGCGCTAAGTCTCTAGAACCTTTATACTCTCTCGATCCTTCAGTGGGTTAGATTTCGAGCTCGGTTCTTAGTCTGCTCACCGATCCTTCAGCGAGGCAGAAGTTCTGGGGGCGCTAAGTCTATAGCGCCTTTATACTGTCCCGATCCTTCAGCAGGCTAAAGTGTTATCAAGGCGGTTTTGTCACGGTGCACCTTCACTCCTTAGGGTCGTTATCTTCACGTCCTTTATGATCTCTCCCCAAAGTCGAGGGTTAGAGTGCAAGTAGTAGTGTGACTTACCTCGCTGCACCTTTTAGAACTTTGAATTAGGTGTTTCGAAATTGCTGCATAGTTTATAACAAATCTCGTAATGATAATGATTGATGTTAGTTTAAAAATAAAAGAGCAGATAAGAAATAGTGTAGTAAAGATAAATGACACGCGATATTTTTATAGTGGTTCGGTCGAATCATGACCTACGTCCGCTTTATAATCTTTTGCTCAAGTAACCAGACTATTCTAGGCAAGTCATGCCTTTTTACATGGTCCTAAAAACAAAAGAGTAAAAATGACAATTTCACGTCAGATAAGGCGGCAAATGCTGGGCATTCCACACTTTGGGAATTTCATCTCCACCCACGGTTGCTATCTTGAAGGTTCCATTATCAAGCCTTCGTAAAATGGAGTACGGTCCTTCCCATTTCGGGCCCATATGCACTGGGGGTGGAAAGACGCGTTTCAGGACCAAATCTCCGGGTTTAAAGGTTCGAGCTCGGACTTTTTTGTTGCAATACCGAGCGACCTGTTGCTTGTGTCTCAAGGTGCGTAGATCGGCTTCGTCCCTTTTTTATTCAATCATATCCAGAGACTCAAAGAGCAGCTCATTGTTGGTCATCGGGTCATAATAAGTGATTCAATGAGATGGTACTTCTAACTCAACCAGGATGACCGCTTCGGCTTCAAAAGCGAAGAAAAAGGGTGTGTGACCCGTTGTCGACTTGTTTGTTGTCCTATAGGCCCATAGTTCCAAGGGTAATTCATCAACCCACATGGCTTTGGCCCACTTCAATCTTTTCTTCAGAATAGACTTGATCACTTTGTTTGCCGCCTCGACCTGCCCGTTCGATTGCGGATGTGCCACAGAGGTGTATCTTTTCTCGATATGATACTTCTGGCAGAAATCTCAAAACTCAGTGCTATCAAACTGAGTTCCGTTATCGGTTATGACGAATTTTGGAATCCCGAATCGGCATATAATGTTCCTAACGACAAAGTTAATCACTCGATCGGTTGTGATCGTGGTCAATGGCTCAGCCTCGACCCATTTGGTGAAGCAATCGACGACCACAATGGCGAATTTTGCTCCACCCTTAGTTATGGGGAGGCTTCCAATAATATCGATTCCCCAAACAGCAAAGGGCCACGGGCTCATCATCATCTTCAACTGGCCAGGAGGTGCCCTTGGGATCTTGGAAAACTTCTGACACGCATCACAGCGTCGTGCATACTTGGCCGCATCCTTATTTATGGTGGGCCAAAAATGGCCATATCGCAATATCTTCTTTGCCAACGTTTGCCCTCTAGTATGGTCGCCACATTCACCTTCGTGGACCTCTTTCAGTACATGCTTGATGTCATCATGGGCGATACACCGAAGGAGGGGCATCGAGAAACCCTTTCTGTACAGGACTTCGCCTTGCAACACATATCGGGAAGCCTTCCGGATAACTGCACGCCTTTCACTTTTCTTTGTTGGAAGGGTTCCATTCATCAAAAAATTCTTTAGAGGGGTCATCCATGACTCCCTCTCTGATTCAATCTTTAGTACCGAATCAATTTCCATCTGATCTATACTAGGGGATTGTAGCACTTCAATTGGGACTAGCTCCGTATTTTCAAAATTATCAGAGTTAGCCATCTTCGCTAACTTGTCTGCCTTTTAATTCTCCGTTCGAGGAATATGATATATGCTGTGGTGATCAAAATCATCCAACAACTTCTTCACTTTCTCCAAATATGATATCATCCTTGGACTCTTGGCCTGAAACTTTCCAGTGAACTGGTTCACGACTATCTTGGAATCGTAAAAGATGTCCATCTTTGTGATCTCCAACTCCATTGCAAGCTTCAGCCCAGCAATTAGAGCTTCGTATTCGGAGTTGTTATTAGTGGCATGGAACTCCAATCTAAGAGCATAGTATATTAGCCATTTCTCTGGAGTCTCAAGGACCACCCCGGCACCAGATCGCCTGTCGTTCTTATCTTCATCAGTGTACAATTTCTAGGCACTACGGTCAAGGAGTAGTTTGGCGAGTCGACTTCTTCACTTACCACATCATCCTCCGGGAGAGTGAACTCTGCTATAAAATCTGTCAGTACTTGCCCCCTTATCGACCTTCGGGGCTGGAAGTTCAAATCAAACTGACTCAGCTCAATGTTCCACTTGAGCAGTCTTCCTGATGCTTCTGGCCTTTGCAAAACTTGTTTGAGTGGGTGATCAGTGTACACAGTAATGGGCTGCCAGAAATAGTGGCGAAGCTTTCTAGATGCGATCAGCAAGCTATACGCAAGCTTTTCTATTCTTGGGTAGTTTCGCTCAGTCACTACCAATTTCTTACTCACATAGTACACTGTCTCTGCACCTTATCTTCCTCTCTCACAAAGGTTGAACTGATCGCATGGGATGACACTGCTAAGTACACAAACAAATCCTCGTGATCCACGGGCTTAGATAGTATCGGGGGTCTTTCCAGATGATTCAGAAGGTTTTGAAATGCTTCTACACAATCAGGAGTCCATTCGAAATTGTGCTTTCCTCGCTTTATTAATTCAAAGAAAGGAATACATTTGTCTGTATCTTTGGAGATGAATCTGCTTAGCGCGGCTACTTTCCCTACGAGGCTTTGCACATCTTTGATTTGTCTAGGTTTATGGATGTCTCTGATTGCCGCAATTTGATCTGGGTTGATCTTGATTCCACGCGAGCTGACGATGAACCCTAGGAATTTTCCAGATGCTACCCCAAATGAGCATTTCAAAGGATTGTGTTTCATCCCATATTTCCGGAGAATCTCAAAAATTTCTGCTATATTGGTCGTATGGTCGGATGATTGTCTGGACTTCACCAACATGTCGTCGACGTATACCTCCATCGTTTTCCCAATTTGGTTATAGAACATCCTATTCACCAATCGCTGATACGTAGCACCAGCATTCTTCAGACCTAAAGGCATCACTACGTAACAGTATAATCCCAGGTCTGTAATGTAGCTGGTACGCTCTTGGTCCGGGATGTGCATGGGGATTTGGTTGAACCCTGAGTAGGCATGCATAAAAGAAAGAAGCTCATGACACGCGGTTGAATCCACCAGGTGATCGATTCAAGGTAATGGAAAGCTATCCTTTAGGCAGGCTTTATTTAGGTCTGAAAAATCAATGCATGTGTGCCACTTTCAATTGGCCTTCTTTACCAAAACCGGGTTTGAGATCCAGTCAGGGTATGTTGAATCTTTAATGAAACCATTACTTCTCAGCTTTTCAACTTCTTCCTTCAAGGCAGCGGACCTCTCCGGGCCAAGCATTCGCCTTTTCTGTTTGACGGGGGGATGCTTTGGGTTAGTGCTTAATGAATGACTCATAATTGAGGGAGATATTCCACACATGTCCGCATGGTCCTAGGCGAATACCTCCAAGTTAGCTTTCAATAAATTTGTTAATTCTTTGGCTTGAACAGGGTCCAACTGGGATCCAATCTTCAGGACCTTCTCTGGGTCACTATCATCAATTGGCACATCCACAGTCGCTTCATTGGGAGTCGCCATTCTACCCCCAAGCATCATTTGTTTCTACATCTCTTCCTTTATGGTGCAATAACCTACACCGGCATCCGTCGGTAACTTTAACAATAAACACCAGGGTGCAATGCAGGCCCTGAATTTAGCTAGGGTCGGTCGGCCCAAAAAGGCATTGTAAGGCGACTTAATATCCAGAACTACAAAGGGGAGGATTCCCTCTCTCTGACGTTCTCCTTCCCCAAGGGTTGCTGACAGTTCCACGTATCCCATCGGAGCGGTTGAGGCTCCATTAAATCCACGTATCCAACCCTCCACTACACCAAATCAGTGTATTTACAACACTTTATATTTGTCAACTTCTAACACTTACAAATGTTATAAGCTAACAACAGTAAAAAATGTTAGCATACATAAAAAAGTGTTAGCAAATATAGATATTCTTTTGTATGAACTCTACAATATATTATTTAAATTCTATGGCACAAACAAGTGTTACAATGGTGGATACACATGTAAAAAGTCCATCAAATCTGGCAGAACTTGATAATTTTTGTTTCTTTTCCAAATTCTCACGCTTCCTCATTCTCGGCCGCATAAAATTTATTTTTATTACTAGGGTTTGAGCCGATATCAATGACCGATGCTTCTTCTCCAGGCGACATCAACCACGGCTTCTTCTCCATCCGTCTTTTTCCTCTTCCTCTACTGGAATTCGTTCCTCCTTTCCGTTCCTCTATCACGATGCCCTTCTCCTCTTTTAACCTAACATTACGTCTTCCATTCTCTCTTGGACAGTCAGATACCTAATTCCGACTACGAATTCGACTGTTGTACCGGACTTGCGTCGTCTAGAATGGATTTTGAAAGGTACGTATTTGTTTCCCTAATTTTTTAGAAATTCCTTCTCAACATCGACTGCCGCCGACTTTAGGGTTGCATTACCGTCGAAAATTACTTATCTACATGTTATCAATGGATTTTGAAAAATAACCTACCAGGAGATTTATTTGTAATTGGTCTTGATTTCACAACTGCTAATCACTAAAGAAATAATCTTAACATAGGTCATAGTATTAAATTATGTACTGCCTTTGTTGTTCTTTATGCAGGCTTAATCAGGTTGGGGGGTCAACGTTTTGTCAATTGGCAGTCCATCATCGCATCACGAAATTGTTTTGCTGTAAGAGGCTACTGCTACCCTATTGTATTTGGTATGTTTCAATCCTCAGTTCACATGCTTTTACCAGGATAACAATTTCTAAAATGAAGAAAATGAAATAAAATCAATAAAATACGGAACTTAATCATCTGAAGTTTTGCTGACTCCATTTATACATGTCATAACTTTAGAAAATAAATTATTTTTATATATACATGCAGTTGAGAAAATTTAAATGTTTTTATGTAATATGTTGGTTTATTTACTGTGCACATTTTGAATTTTACATGATGAAACTCAATGAACAGTATTCACATTTTATATTTTCCTGTGTTTTCATATGTTAATGTTGTATTACAGAAATATACCTTCATCTTTAATGATGGTATTGATTAGTTCTTAAGGCTCGCAAAAGATATTGATGGCAATATTTAATGTATGCACGTCTCTTTATTCTACCTTAATTTCGTGAAATATTTAGACTTACATGTTGCTATAAACTAAAATTCTAATTAGGATCAATATTTAATCATTTTATCTTGGCATATGAAATAAAGATTACGATATATGTCCTTTTCAAATCATAGTTGAGGACCTTCATATATGCAAGAGGGAGATACATTAAGTGATTGAAGTTCAATGTTTAACATTTATATCGCGAAATTTTCATATATGTTTCCATATTAATTTCACTATTTTATAATAAAATCTCTCGGAATAATGGTCATATGGTGTTACCTTTTTTAAAACTTTGTTAGTTTTCAAACTCTGAACAGAGAGTAAGAATGGAAATTAATTGACCACGTTTGATTTAGTGGATGGTCTTTATATATGCTTTTTTGTTAAGTATCTAGACCATAAATACATCTATTAATTAATATAAAATTAAATAAATGGTATTTTATCATTTCTTCATTCAGTAGGATGTTGGAAAAAAAACACTATTTCTATGTCTCATTTTTGTAACAACACTTAATAATTACAGAACATGATTTCTTTGACCTTTTTTGCCTTCATTACGTAATTAAAGACAACATTACATCGCTTTCATGGTTTATACATGCATGTATGTGTATAAACAACGATACATAGATCACATTAATTAATATGAATTGAAGGAAAAAGTTTCTGTGCTTGTACTTTTGTTCTTACAACCATCTTCTTACTACTTCTTTACATGGTATCTTTGTTAACTTAATTATTTCTTTTGTTTGTAAATATTTTATATTTATACCAGATTAATATTGGACATGACATACTATGATTTTTGCATATTAGTTGTTATATTTGCATTTTCTCAGGTTTTTAATGCGAATGCCAATTAGATAGAAATCATTTTTTTTTATAATGGGTTTGCTTTTCTATGTAATTTATACATCGTAAGCTAGACTTATTTATTAACCATGTAACTTTAACAGAATACTAAATTAATATGATTTTTCATGTTCTAGTGTGTAGCTATTTATTTTGTTGCTATTTAATTTTTTCTGTTTCCTTTTTCATTCAGATATTGTACTAAATTTATAGTTGGAGAGAGGCGACAGAGAAGCTATGCTTAGTGGTATGTCTCACTTTCCTTTTTCTTTTAGATATTGTACTTATTTCCTATGTATCATTTTGTTATTGTTGCATGAAATTGTGCTTGATGTTATTTGAAATCGATTCTAATAAATAATATAGTAAATGAACAATTAAAAGATTCAATGACAAGAATATATCATGTAAAAAGTATATAATGGTAGAAAATATTCTATTAGAAAAATAATGACCAAAATTTCTGTAAACAAATAATTCTTCCTTAATTTTAGAAGGTAATTTATCCTAGCATAGTTTACTATCTAATGCATACACTCTAATAATTATCAATAGCACATAATCTAGTCATATATGTTGTTTATTTCGGTTCACATTTGGTAAAATGGTTGTCATAGTATACTAAATACGAAGTTATTAAAATGAAAAAGAAATAATGAATTTAGAATATGAATTTCCTTATTCAAAGGCAAATAAAAATATAAACTTAGTTTTTTCTGAATTGAATGAAATGCAAAAGATTAGAAATATCAACAATGAAGTTTCCGATTTTAACATGAGCAGATTTTTTTTATGGTTTGAAACCATTTAAAGATATTTAATGAGACATATTTCTTGCTATATAGTTTTAATTGTGTCATTTTTGTTATATTTTTTATTGTGATTATAACTGAAATGAATTTCCTTATTCAACAAATATGAATTTCCTTAATATTTTGTTACAATATGATTTTGTTGTTTAATTTTGCCTTAAACATGGAAGGGTTTTGGTCAGTGTGTTCTGTTGTGTAGAGGTAAGATGCAATAATGAAATTTGTTATAAAGAATGAATCCAACAAAATAGAAATAATGATTTTAGGATATGAATTTCGTTATTCAAAGGCAAATAGAAATATAAACATAGAATTTTCTAAATTGAATGAAATACAAAAGATTAGAAATATCAACAGTGAAGTGTCCGAATTTACATGAGCAGATTTTTTTTAATGGTTTGAAACCATTTAAAGATAAATTTAATGAGACATATTTCTTGCTAATCAGTTTTAATTGTGTCATTTTTGTTATATTTTTTATTTTGATTATAAATGAAATGAATTTCCTTATTCAACAAATATGCATTTCCTTAATCTTTTGTTACAATATGATTTTTTTGTTTAATTTTTGCATGGAAAGTTTTTGGTAAGTGTGTTCTGTTGTGTAGAGGTAAGATGCAATAATGAAATTTGTTACAAAGAATAAATCCAACAAAATAGAAATAATGATCTTAGAATATGAATTTCCTTATTCAAAGGCAAATAGAAATATAAACTTAGATTTTTCTGAATTGAATGAAATCCAAAATATTAGAAATATCAACAAGTTTCCAATTTTAACATGAGCAGATTATTTTTAATGGTTTGAAACCATTTATAAAGATAAATTTAATGAGTCATATTTCTTGCTAATCAATATTAATTGTGTCATTTATGTTATATTTTTAATTGTTATTATAGATGAAATAAATTTACACTTGCTTTGATTTTGTTGCTTAATTTTTCCTTAAACATGGAAGGGTTTTGGTCAGTGTGTTCTGTGTCTGTTTTCTTCTGCAGCTGCTGTTTTTTCCTCACGACAACCTTATTTTCTTCCCTTCTTATCATATATATATATATATATATATATATATATATATATATATATTCTGTGTGTGTTCTCTACAGCTGCTGTTTTTTCCCCATAAGAAAAAATTATTTGTAACACTTATATTATTGGAAACCCGACTTCAAAGGGTAAAGCTTATAGTATTTCAGTAAGTAGTTCCATATTTTTTCTTAGTATTCCCCATATAATTTTCATTGATTAACAGGCTAAGCAGCAGAGGGCAGAGTATTTGAGACAACGAGGAAGCCCTCATAGCTCTACACGCACTAATCTCAATAAATACAGTGATCATCTTTCAAGATTAGTAGCAAGGTATTATTATATTCCGACTAGCTTTATTTTATTTTCTTCTTACAAAACAACAACATTTATGTCATTACCTATCTTTTTTGTTTTGACAGATATTGGAGGCAGTTTGTAAGAACTAAAAAATCTACATTCAGCGTTTGAACACAATTTGGTCGTTTGATATTCATATTCAAGCAATGCAACGACTTTGCTCATGAACAGAGTTTGAAAGTTGATGTGACTTGACATTACTGCTTTCTTTTTTTGCTCAGCAGTTCCATTCTTCTTCAATCTCAGGTACTTGAAGATCAAAAACTTATTAGAGAGAAAGTGCATCACTTGAGCGGCAATGAAGGCATCGAGCGAATGCAGTCTGCTTTTTAGATATAAGATCAAAATATTTTGAATTGAAGGATGATGCGGCTCCTTTCGGTGGGAATGCTGCTCATATCACGTCTCCGTCATCTAGTTCTTCAATGCAATCTTCGAATTCTCATTTGGAAAAACACACTATTAAAAATCAGAAATCGAATAATGCGGTCCGATCATTGTTTGGACATGTATCTTCTCCGCAAGTTGTTGCTGGTTTAGAATCCGAAGGAATGAATTCTGTATCAGAATCCCCAGAAACATCTAAATCTAGCAATATTACAGTTGGCAAGAAGATACTTACAGAAAATGAGCTGCTTGTGAATACATGGTGGTCAGAGTACAGTGGTTGAAAGAGAATTATCCGATATCAAGGTATATATATTTTATTACCCTGTTACAAGAGTGTTTGAACAGTTTACATGAACATCATTTGTCAGATTGTCGGCGGAAAACTCAACGCGGTTACGGGGAACGGAGGAAGGTGGCATCACCACTTGGTGGGAAGTAGCAGGAAGCGTCGGATCTGATTGTGGTAGGAGCGGGATGGATCAGCGAAGAGCCAACGGACGGATTCAGGCAAGGCGGCGGCTGGCTGCGACAAAACGGCGGAGGACGACGGAGGGAGGACCGTCAGCAGAAGGACACGGTGGCGAGGGTACGCGGTACGACAAGGCTTCGGTCGACGGGGCAAGGAGAGGCAATGCGGTGGCCATTATCGGTGAGGGAACAAAAATTGTAAGTATATCTTACGATTAAAGTATTTCGAGTCTGCTACTTCGCCTTTCACTGATTAAATTGTAAGTTGCTTTGCTTTGGGATGGTGTGCTTTTGCCTGCTTTTATGGCTGCCTGGTTTGTACATGTTTCAACTGTTGTTTCCTGTTTTGATGAATACTTGCGAATTTTATATGATAAACGAATAGGGAACAGAAACTCATTAGAAGAAAAGAGGAAAAGAAAAAAGAAAGAAAAAACCCTTTCGACCATCAGTAGATGGAATGATAAACAAAGTACACTTTTGATATTAGGTGTTAGAGCAAATATCAAATGTATTGTAATTAGACTTGTAGTTTTATTTTGGTGAATATACCTTGTAATTTCGTACTTCCATATTTTGCTTGATAATAATTTAGAACCTTTGTACCTATAAACATTCTCTTTGGTTAGGAGATACCCATGATTTCATTTACCGGATAGATCTGCCAGTAAGACCAAAAACTATAATGATTTCTTCATAAATATGCTTGGGCATGGAATATTAATCTTAGTCAGTTTGATAAAGTTGGCATGTACATGAAATAGCTGTATTATACTTAAAATTTCAAGTTTCATGTAATAGTACACCTGCATATCACAAGTAATTTGACTGCCGTTACTAATGCAAACCGAGCACAGACCTGAAGTAAATGGGAAATGCTCACTATTAGAATACCTTGCTTGGGCATTTTGGTCCAGATTATTTATTGGTTAAGTTTTATTAAGCATGTTTTGTTTTTGTAATAAAAATTTCTTATTCATGTCTGGTTTCCTATGTACGCCCTCAAGTTTATAGCCATTAAATCAGTAATATGTTTTGCATATTAATCTTCGTGCATAACATGCCAAAAAATATATGCAGATCCTTTCTAATGTACCATGTTTAAAGAAATTCATGTGTGGAACCTTGAAATGTGTCAAATCTTAAATATATTTGTCCTATATAGAGAGTTATCAGAATTATTGACCTTGGGTGCAAACTGAACCTCAAATGTATATGGAAGTTCATATATCACAGTAAATATACACTGGTCAACTTATATTAGTCTCTTGTTTATCTTGAGCATGAACACTGAAATATGGGTGAGCATAGAAAATTTGCTTATTTTTTTAAATGATAGTGAAAATAGAATAAATTACATATTGGTTTCCGTACAGGCAAAGATCAAAGAGACAATGGAGAAGGCATTCTGGGAAGGATGAAGGTACACAACACTCATGATTTTAGTCGTATAGTAGATCTTGTAAAAGAAGTGAGAGGCGAACTTTGTGCCATGGCTCCACAGAGCTGGAAACAAGAATTACTGACAACATTGATATCGATATTATCTTTCAGGTACAGGCAATTTTTCCTGTCATGGTTAGTGCAAATATTGTTACAGGCATTGATATCGATTTCTGATTTTTGATCGTGTCCTTCTGAAAATACATAGCGTTTACATTGATGGGCTTTTGATCGTGTCCTTCTGAAAATACATAGTAGGAGGGATGCTAGAATTTATGGTGTTTACTTTTATTTTATGAAAGACATGTTTTGAGTTGCAAACTAAGTTTGCGTGCAATTGAGTTGCAAACTCAGTTTGCGCACAACTGAATTATAACTCAGTTTGCGCAAAACTGTGCAAACTCAGTTTTGCACAAAACTGAGTTGCAAACTCAGTTTGCACAAAACTGAGTTGTAAAAACTGAGTTTGCAATTCAGTTGCGCACAAACTGAGTTTGCAACTCAGTTTTGTGCAAACTGAGTTGCAAGAGTATGAACGCAATCCATTTCAACTATCAATGCTACGTCCTTCAACCTTGCAACCTTGCAGATTCGACTGCTATTGCTATAGATGATTGAACCCTCAATTGCTGCAATTTTAGTGAGTAGATATGACAGTTTTATTTTGTGTTAGATAAACATAATTGTGCTTAATTCATGATAACCATCTTTTAGATTTTTTTTAATGTCTACCTAACTACAAGACATACTTATTATTTACTACTTAAATTAGGTTCTACACCACCATGTTAACGTATACAAATGAATTATTCAAATAGACATGTAGAAACTGAGTCGCCGACTACGTGTCTCGATTTGCAAATTGAGTACAACCTTAGTTTTTGCAATGCACTTGTTGTACACTTGTTATTTATCAGTTTTTGCAATACACTTGTTATAAATACATTCGGTTTTGTTTATAAGTACCCTTGTTATTTACCAGTTGTGCAACTTGTTATTTATGTGAAAATGAGTGCATTTATATTTTGTAGGCACTTGTGGAAGAGGAAAAAACAAAATTTGGAATGTGATGGTAACGAGAAAGTGAATACGTGTGAATGATGAGATTAAGATTGCCGACAAGAATAAAAAGGAAGATTACGTCAATGGTCTATGGAATTACAAAATCAAGTTGCAAGACAAGTGGCGAATCAAGTGTCAATCCAAATTAACGATGCTCTTAAATTATTTGCTTCATCCTTTCTTACTAGGTACCGGGTTGCAACATTACGTTAATGGCGGCTTTGTGATATTGTCCACGTTTCGTCTTCGTAGTATCTCAAATTCTACGTATCTTTAGTAAAACTTTGTATTGTTTTTTGTATTTTGAACTTGATATTATGGTATTTTGAAATTGGAAGCGTTATGCAAAAGTGACATTGTTGAATTTGAAATATGGGAGTGTACCAAATACTTTTATTTGAATTGATATATTGAATTATATATGTGACTAAAAATCATATAGACATGTTGTATATACTCATAAGTGTTAGCAATTTATGTATGCCAACATTTGTAAATGTTAGTAGGATTATGATACTGACATTTATAAGTGTTAGCAATGAATATGTTTGTAACTCTTATAAGTGTTTCCATATCTTATGGTTCCAACATTTATAAGTGTTAGCAATGAAAATGTTTATAACTCTTATAAGTGTTGCCATATCTTACAGTTCCAACTTTTATAAGTGTTAGCAATGAATATGTTTGTAACACTTATAAGTGTTAGCAGTTACTCTGTTTGTAACACTTATAAGTGTTAGCAGTTACTCTGTTTGTAACACTTATAAGTGTTATAGGAAATTCCTCACAGGCCGTTGGTGACACTTAAAAGTGTTACAGAAATTATTTGTAACACCTATACTTGTTGGGAATCCCCTGTTTTGGTGTAGTGCTCGCATGTTTTCAAATCCTTCGGTTCGAGTTTCATTTGGTCGATTGTTTTCTTAAACAGAATGTGAACCAAACTCCCATTATCCACTAGAACTTTGTGGACTGTAGCTGGACCAATGGCGATGGTGATCACTAATGGGTCCTCGGTTGAGGAGTGGACCCCAATACTCTCCCGATCGAGAAATATGGCGTCATCAGACATCGTCTTCTGTTGCTTAATCGAGGCATTATCCTCGGGATTACTACATTCTCCCACTTCAAAATGCTATTTAGCTGCATTAACGTACTGAACCATAGCCCTGAAATTGTGCCCTGCCAGATGAAGGCCACCAACTATGGTATTGATAATGATTTTTTTTTCTTTTTGCTGAGCCGTTGGTTTAGCAGCAGGTTGGCTTTGGTTCGGGACTTGCGCGGCTTGCCCCCTGTCTCTGGGTGTCACCTTATACTCATCGAGTTTTCCTTCCCGAATTAGCTTTTCAACCATATCTCTCAGATGATGACATTCGTTTGTAGTGTGGCCATGAGTCTGGTGAAAAAGGAAAATTTTCCCAATCTTACGTTCCTTTTCTGTCGAATCTCTCGGAGGAGGCCTCTTATAGTGGAGGACGTTGTACATATCCAGGAAGATATTCTCCAATGTATCGTTTAACGGTGTAGAACTCTCAAATGGCCTAGGCCGAGATCTTCTCTGAGAATCATTCCCTCGATTTCTCTTCCGATTATTGTTATTATTATTCCCTAATTGGCGACCATTGCCTTGATTCTTGTTCCCGACATTAACTTCAACCTTTCCTGAGCTATCTCCCGTATGTTTGATAGTCACATTACTTTGGATATCCTCTTTATCAACAGCCTTCTTCGGTTGGCGTAAATTTCCTCTCGACGTAGGCGGATGTTGGCCTTTTCGTAAAATATTTCTCTGGTCAACGGTGGTTTACCGGCCAGGTATCTCCCAAACTCGGTATCCTTATCCACTCCGTCAATCAAGGCCATCAAAACAATTTGTTCATGGGGATCTCTAACCTCCGTGACTGCTAGATTGAAGTTATCTAGATAGGACCTCAAAGATTCGTCCGGACGTTGCTTAATGAGGGATAATTTGATGACATTCTTTGATCTCTGAGTATGCAACCGGAACTGATTCACGAACTGTTCGCTTAATTCCCTGAAACTGGAGATCGATCGCGCTGGTAAGCGAGTAAACCACATTAGTCCCGTATCCTCCAGAAATATCGGGAGTGCCTTACATTTTACAGCGTCGGAGGCAGCAGTTGCATTCATGTACCATGAATATCTCATTAGGTGTTGGACTGGATCCGCCCTTCCTGCATAGCGGTTTATAGGAGGCATGTTGAATTTCCTGGGGAATCGAACCTCTAATATGTCATCTGTGAAGGGCATATGACTGCGGCCTATACCCCAATCCTCATTTCTTTGTCCGCGGTTTTCTACCATCACTCGTCTAATCATGGCCTCAACGTTTGCATGGGTCAAGGTGGATTCGGGATTAGCACTTCTTGCCCTACAGGGCTCTTCAGCATTTCTTTGACGTGCAGCTGCAAGGTCTGGGGCTTGAGCAGAACTCCCTTGCCCCCTAGTACCGCGGTCAATCACACGACGAGCAGGGGGAATGGGTTGATTTTGAGCAGGGTCAATGACGTCTCCACTCCTAGGTGGTAGGACGGGCTCATTTAAGTCATGATAATTAGTTCCCTGATTAAGCACCTCTTCTTCTCGAGAAGGAAATGTCCCAAATTGAGGTTGTCCTATATTTTCTGCTCTTTCTAACGGAGGCCACCGCCGGTTTCTTCGAGGTTCTTCAAACGAGGATGTGTGTTCCGAAGAAAGAGGGTGAGCTGGCGGTGCAAAACCTTCCTCTGGATATCATCAATTCGTCTGCATAGGGAAGTAATATTCTGACGCAGCAACGAGCTCTCCCACCTTTGAGCAGCCAATTCATCATTTTGTCTGTCCAATGCTTAAATTATGTGAGAGAGATCTCCTTTGGTAGCTGGGGCAGAAGGGTTGAACTGATCATTATTATATTCTCTCATACGCAAAGAACTTGAGCCAGGTCGAGCAGAGGTACCACCACGAGCGGAACGAGCCATAATCTCCTTCCCAGGTCAAGTAGTGGTATGATTGTCATTTCGGATCGTGATCCCCCCAGGATGATGGCTCGTGGTACCCTCTTGGCGTCGGTTCGTGGTGGTCCCCTGGGTTCGGATCGTGGGAGCATTGGTAGGAAGGAGGGTGGCGCTCTCTTGAGAATGGGTCATTACGCCCTCCGTCACACGGTTCGTGGCACCTCCAGTGGGTCGGATCGCCCCCTCTACTTCACGATCTGGAGAATCATCCTCGACCTATTCCTAAACGCTGTCAACATGAGCTTCGTTTGTTACTTCATTGGCTTGTGAAGCTCGTGCATCCTTGGACTTCTTTCCAGCTATAATACTTTGGATTTGCTGAAATCTTCAAAGATCAAAATAATGGGGTTTTGGACTATTTTCTTCGGACCTGGCGATCTAAACAATAGAACAACAATCCAATATGCTGATACTTTTGTCTCAGTGAAAGCACCAAAATTTTAGATCCAAAAGTGAGTCTAACACCCCAATTATCTGAATAGGCAGAGATTTATATTTAAAAATGCAAGAAAACGCAGGAAACACACAAGATTTATAGTGGTTCGGCGTTAATGAGCCTACGTCCACTTTATATCTATGATTATACGTTAGATTCGAGTACAATCAATGATATTTCTCTCAATCTCACTTGTACAATGATGATTCACTCAATAATTTCGGGCTAAGACTGATAAGAAATTGTAAGATACTAATAATGAGGGAAACAGTACTTAGAACTGCCAAAAGATCCTGAAAATGTTAAGCACAGGGCTATTTATAGCTAATATCTGCAGGTGGATCATGGTTACACATGGCACAAATCCTGAGGATTTCGGATTGGTTCATGGCTTGATGGAGAAATAATCAATATGGCCGTTATGGACAGGTGTTGTTGGATCCTTCATTCGCGGATCGTGGTAGACTTAGTCCTACCCTTCATGTTTTGGCTTCTAGGATCGGATAGTGAAAAGGTGACGTGGAGGGATCGGATCGCGATAAGGAGTCACGATCGTTGATAGGCGCCATGAGTCGAGGAGGACAATGTGACCACGATCGGGTGCTTAAGGGTTTTGACATGCGAGGCTTCATATTTCCTTTGTGCGTGAACCTTGGTGGCTTGGTCCAAAAGCTAGCCAACAGTTCTTATCCTCAAACCCAATCATTCGCTTATCCAAACCAAATTCCAAATCTTAATCTCAAGTACCATTCTTGATTTTCAAATTCTTAACCCACCAATCCAATATACTTAACTTCGTTAAGTTCTATCCACATATTTCATTAACTAGTTAATTTCTCTAATCAGTTATCTTTATCACATAATTCAATTCTGATTTTTATTTCAAAAATCAACTCAATTCACATGGGTCCAATTTTATCCAAGAATACATTTTTTCTTGATATCATTCTATTTCAATTCAATTTGCACTTAACTGGATTTAATTCAATTTTCTTTCCCAAATTTCTTCTTAATTGACTTCAATTAAATTCCAATTTGCTTCAATTCAATTTGGTTTTTAATTCAAACAGTCACCTCCTGAGAGTTTTAAACAGCTTTGTTTTTCTTAAAAATCGAACTATCCTTTTTAGGATTCAAAACAACTTGCTTTTCACAAAACAATTCAAAAACAAATCTTTGGTAGTAATCCGTCACCTAGCAACTCGAAAATGAACACTAATGTTGTCGCTATTCATCATCAGGGTTATTTCCCAGTTATCGAAGTGAGTTCAATACTATATCACTTTCAAAACCATTTCTAAACACTTTCATTTTGAAATCAATTCAAAATATCATTTGCAATGCTTTAAACAATTTAAAATCTCCTAGGATTTTAAAATTCTCGTATATTTAATCCAAACCCGTTTACAATAACTTCTCCAAATTTCTAGAGTTTTAATTTCAATTCTGATTTAAATTTCAGATTTAATTCACTTCGTAATACTTATACGAATTTTATTTGGTTATATATAAATATAACCTTATCAACTATACGATTGTAATAACAACCAACACGTCCAATATACTATACTCGTTCCAATATAAATCCTTCATATCAAAATATAATTTGGGTAAATTTATTTCGTTTACCCTCTTTTCAAAACATACAGTGTTGGTTCATCATATTCGAGTGTTTATAAATCTCTACCGATACAGTGGATCAAACTAATCGACCAAAATTCATAAACTACTCAACCAATGAATCTCCACCATATAAAACAATTTTTTTATATCAATAACAAATACGTTCACTCGTATATATACACTCAACTCAATCTAGGGTATTACTAACCCCATCTCTACTGAGTCACGCCACAGAGCCAAGGTAATTACTTAAACTTAAGCTCTGATACCACTGTAACGACCCAGGATTTTGTGATCCTGGATATCGGCATACAACACTATGTCGACTATTCAAGCATCGGAAACACCGGATGGTACATGAAAGAAATTAGAGGTTGAGAATAGGTAAGATAGAAACTTAGAATAGAAGAAGAAGAACATACACATCATCATAGTAACATGAATCTCACAGCGGAACGAACAATATATAATAGATACATAACTTTGAAATAAAACTAGTATATGTATACAGTAACATTATCAGAGTACAACACTTACAACACAGTTGAAATAACTATAGTTATATAATCCTAAAGCCTGCTGCTCCAAGCTTTCCAAGTATATCTGTAAAATCCTGACTACTTGACTACCCGTACAAAATCGGACACCCAAGAGTTTAGGGAAAACAAAAAAAAATCTGGGTCAGTCATGGGACTGGTATGAGTAAACAATTTAAAACAGTTTGGGAAAATAACGATATCTCAAAAGACCATGTCGTATAACGGAACGGGTTTTTCACTTATGAGAATCCAAATCAATTTGATTTAACTTTCAAATCATTTTGAAAGAAACAATGATCTTTTATATCAAAACTCTTTTGATATTAAAATAGTTTCTATCAACCATAATATAATAATCATCTTGCAGAACGCTTTCATCTCACGTTCCACATATATAGTATACAATCAAAACCGTGAGCACTTATTGGATTATGGATTTCCAACTATGAAAAGGTATGGAACCACCTTCCGATAGTGTACCTCTAGAGAGAAATACACTGGGTTCAACAAGAACATCTTGCAACCCGACCACACATGACCGACCACTCATTTCGCTTGAGTGTATCGAATGTATATCACCAACGGTTAGGATCAGCAACCATTTCCCGAATGGGACAGCATCGAATAGATTAAAGAATGAAATGAATATCTGTATATAGGTGATAATACACCCTACTTCACAGCCAACCACTTAGCCATGTTGCCTGCCCGATTTTTGTCATTTCCCGGTTGTGAGGCTAGAGGCCACGCTTATCTCTGACAGATCACACAATTATTCACTTTGAATGTCACATCGTCATGCCCGCCAATTCACAAATTGATTTCCCCAAAAATACCACGGGTATACAGCTAAGAGAAACGAATTCCTCCGCCACCAAACGTATATACGTTTGAAGAGATCAACTTACGAGATCTATTAAATATACTCTATAAGACATTCTTCCATATAGGTCGTACTGGGGCTGGACAAACCGAAGGCACTATTTTGTAAATAGGACAGCCCTTGCATAACTCTATCTTTAATTATCTTCATCATATTTGATCACAACGCTAACGCCCATACAGAGCGGTTTCCAGATAATGAATCTGATCCCGGTCTCTCCATATTGACGATGGAAAAATGGTCAAGAACTTTGATAGTTGGTGATTTAACTATCAAAGAAAAACATGTGTGAAAACGGCGATATTATTTCCAAATGGAAATTATACTGATCAAACATCATATAACATTTATCTCTTTAGTTCATTACTTTATCTCTTGTTTCCATATATTCAACATTTCTTATTTCCTAAATTTAGAAAATATACGTTATTACCATTGGAAAACATTTCCATTTCTTATTTTCTATATTAGAAAACATTTCTGATTCTTATTTGGAAAACGTTTCCAAAACTCCTACATTTGGATTTAAATGGATGTTTAAATAAAACATCGCTATGCCAACTCAAAACACTACACTCATTAACTAATTTCACTTAACCAACCTTTACTATCGAACCTTATCCATTCCTTAGTCAAAAACGAAGCCAATCAAGTTAGGGTATAACTACCTCTCATACCTTAACTGAACACATTTCTAACCTCGAAATAGACAAAGTTCTCCTTTTAAATCTTTAACAAACTTCCTTTCGAATAACTAATATTCGATAACTCCTTTCCTTCGAATAAACTATATTCGATAACTCTATTCAATTACCTCTATTCAATTAACTCTAATCGATTAACTCTTATCAATTAACTTTATCAATTAACTCCATTTGATTAACTCATTTGATTAATTCTATTCAATTAACTCTATTCAAATAACTATATTCGATTAACTCCTTTCGAATAAATTATATTCGATTAACTCCTTTCGAATAAACTATATTCAATTAACTCCTTTCGAATAAACTATATCTGATTAACTCCATTCGAATAAGCTATATTCGATTAACTCTCTTCGAATAACTAATATGCGACTAACTCTTATTCGAATAACTAATATTCGATAACTCCTTTCGAATAACTAATATTCGATAACTCCTTTCGAATAACTAATATTCGATAACTCCTTTAACTCTCTTCGAATAACTAATATTCGATTAACTCTCTTTGAATAACCAATATTTGATTACTTCCTTTTTAATTAACTCTATTCGATTTAGTCTAATCGATTAACTCTACCAATTAACTCTATTTGATTAATTCTAATTAGATCAACTATAACAACCCAGATTCCGACGGACTGATTTTTTTTTCAAAAATCCAATCCATTGAAACCCGAGTTAGTTGCTCTGGTATCCTCCAGGAAAAAGACAGAGAAAAGAGATATGTCAGAGTTCGGAAAACACCTCATAGCGGAAGGAGTAGAATATAATATATTTAAAATATAGCTTTACCTTAATCACAATACTGCTAAATCAGTATTCCCAAAGTTATAAGTCTCTGTCTAACATGCGAATGTTATGAGGAGGGGTTCAAAACATAAGTTCTATGTGAATGAATTTAAACTACACTTCTTGAATAATCCTACATATACCGTTCTGTTACATTTTCTTGGCTATTAGGTTGCTAACAATGTTAGCTCTTTAAGCTATACTTATCCATCACTAGTAGATTAACCTTATATAATGTATATTTAGTTATCCCCTACTCGTTTCCTCTTTCCATGCGTACGCGGTCCCTTATCCAACTCATGTCATCTTGTCATATGTATGTAGTTCCTTATCCAATGTCACACGTCGTACGGGTTTCATGTATATATATATATATATATATATTCTCACTACATCTGAGTAAAACCACCATTCCTGTGTTGCGTAAGCATTTGAACTGCCAACCTAGGTCTTACTAGGTTCTGTTATCTAATACTACCTAGATCCAACTAGGCTTTACAATCGATTGTTACCCAGGTCCAACTAGGGTTCACTTTATCTAACGCTTCCTAGTTTCAACCAGGGTTTATGCTACCTAGGTCCAACTAGTGTTTACGATACCTATCGAACAATTCCCTTTAGTCTAGGACACATTACCGCGAGCGATATGTGTTCCTAGACTTTACGTCCCAACCATATCGTTAAACGTGCTAGATATCTAGTTGAACATGTCCCCTATACGTTCGACCTGAGTCCCATGGCAGGGCAAATCAAGAAACACGAAACTCGGTCGGGAGCTTTAAGTTATCGGCCGATGCAGATGCTAAAGTTTGTTTTTACAATGGCTATGGTCCCACTTGATCCCTCCCTCAAGTAATGTAAGGCACCCAAGAATATCAAGAATGAGAACTATACGCAGGCCCTCTATGCCCCCCAGAAACCTATTGGCAAACCTCGCCCATAACTAGATAGCATGTATATGGTCTTTTGGAGTTCTCAGCCTTTCCAATTTTCGTGCTCGACTGACTCAAGATGGTAGGTAGCCGACTACGTGCTATCACAGGGCCAATTGGTTATCGCCGACTCACACTGGTCCATCCTAGTCTTTAGGTTGCCTTATTATTGCAACCAAGGAATACTCTTGGTTCTTCTTACGTAGACCTTAACCTCTGTGAGCCTAGGCAGATCATCCGCATTCTCACAAAGGGATACTGAGGGTATCCTCACGTCCCCTCGAAGCCGCGTGCTTCGTAACCCAGTCCGTTGGAGCCTTCTATATTATAAGATGGACGTACGCTCCCCCTCATGCCCTACGGCACCGTGATGATCTACCAAGTTTGTTTATTCATCCCCTATTGTATGGACTGGTCCAAGCGCATAAGTCTAACCATTTATTCCACGCTTGTGCCACCTCGTCAACTTTCTCGTTTAACTTGGTTATTCACATTAACTTCCTTTTCCGTATTTACCAAGTTACCCTTGCTTATTAATTCAATTTATACTTAACCCCACTTAAGTTCATTAATAAGCCGACAACATGTTATTTTCCAATTTCATAAATTATTCCCTTTTAGGGTTACAACAACATGTTATACTTAATTCATAGTTAAGTATGCCTTATCCCACATATATACAGATTTGGAGAATAACCCCCTAAACACCAGCCCCGAAGACCAAAATCCACATCAGACTGGCACCCAGAGAATTACTCAACCCAACCAACATATATGATTCTAATTTACTTCTTTTCCATTCATATAACTCATATCATTTTTAATTTCACATTTCTCCTTCCCAAACCATTTAATTTAAGTATATCTTTACATATAAGTTATCTCATCTTCCTTATCGTTTCCTATAACTTATCTTGTCTTATAAGTTATAATTTCCACCTATTATCCTTTCTTGCCTCATTCAAGATTATTCATTATAGGTTATTTATTATTCCCAATTTCTTGTCATTAATTTTAGATTTGACTTAACCCTTTCGCTTACTTAACCCGTTACTTAAACTTTACCCAATTCAATTAATTTATAATACCATTGCAAGTCCCATTTGGTATAGCATATCTAAATTTTTGTTCCATATGTCACCCGTGTCTTATTATGGTGAGTGTTTCTTAATTTATTTATTACACTGTAACGATGTATGACTTCTCACATTAGACGTCCGCTTGTGGTTGCTGGATTTACCGGGCGGTTCTGGGCAGTCTTACACCACAAACGCGCCCAACCTCGTGTCTTTTACCGTTACGCCTCAAGTTCTTGTCGTTGATGTGACGACAAGGAATTTCGCTCGGTCCGAACCAGTCGCTAAACCGACCCAGACCGTTCGAAACACCCTATCGTTTGAGAACACGACAAAATAGAAAGCATACAGAAGAACATTTCACCGTATATTACAACAATGCATCAGATTACAAGAATATACAGAGTATAAACGAATATTACACAGAAATATCAGAGATTTAAATTACATTTAAATACATAGCAGCGGAAAATAATACAATACACAACTAGAAGTAGATATACGGATACAAAGCTTTCCGGATATCGTTCCAGCTGTAAACCAGGATCCTGTGAATATAAATCTGCAAAACCGAAACTACTAGCTGCCCGTGTCAAAATAGGGGCACCCAGAGTTTAGGTTAAAACAATAAACTCCAGGTCAGTCATGTGACTGGTGTGAGAACTAAAACAGTTATTAATCTTTATTTTAAATCAGGTAAATCAAGGGACCACGCCGTATAACACGGAACGGGTTTCCTCCCAAGAATACCAGTGCATAAAACAAACAGCGCAATGCTAAATAAAGAAAAATGAAGCTGTTATAAGACCCAGGTCCTATCACACAATGCAAACGCAAGCCGGGGGATAGGGTTTTCCCTTATAACAGCCAAAGGATGCTTGATACGTTTAAAAACAAATCATTTGATACTATTATAAGTGCATAGTGTATAAAACAACTTCAAATCATAAGTATCAATCATAGGCGGCATGAGCGTCCCATGCCACTATGTCGCCATAAATAGGTTTACAAATAAAACCGCAAATGTCACGTATTTGGAAATTGGATTTCCTTCTATGAACCGAGGCAAAAGATAGTCCTCAAACGATTCGTGACTCTCTAGCCCGAGCCACAGGGTCAGAGCGCATCGACCCTTGGAGCGACAGGGCCGGTCCACCGATGTGGATTAAAATGCCTGAACACTACGTTTCCCCACCCTATGGGGTGTAAGTCTGGTCCGTCAGCCGACCAGAAGCATCGGCCGAAACCGATATAACCGAGGCGCCTCGCAACAGCAACAACCACATAAGTCAAACTCGTCAGGGCGTGAAAAACCACTGACGCCACTTCTAGCTAGAAAGAAACGCAAGTCCTCCCTGAGGTCCGTCTCCCGTTTTTGGTTCATACCGGGTGTGAAACACGCGAGGTAAACGTTACACAAAGCTACGCCACAAAGGCCGTGCTTTGATCATCACCACAAGACTTTGCTTTTCAACAGAAGCCTTGACCATTTGCATCTTAGCATGCCACACAGGCAAACCATCCTATGCAACCGATATCAGTCACACAGAATGAAATCCGATGTCAGACACACAGTCCATTTACAAGTCCGTCCTGGGTCTGAACGAAACCGGAGGCACCTAGTACCCCGCATATCCATCGATCTCCAAGTACGTCTGGACGATCACTAACTGTTTCCATCTTCTTGGGTGTACAGCCCAATCAAGATCATCAGTTATCACCCAAACGACGTGAAGACCTCCGGTCTTCGACCATCGTCTTCATCTTCGACTTATCGTCGTATCAGTTATTCAGAATGGGATGAACCCGGTCTTTCCGAATAACTCGCGTATATTTTAAATAAGTGTTACACAAACACAACATACGCCTCATTCCAATTCATTAGTCACTAACCGTAAATTAATCAAGAGAATAATCCCCCAAATATTAACCCCGAAGGCCGAAACCAACATCAGATCAATATCCAGAAAACCATTCTGCTTGGCTAACCGACAGTTAGTTTCTAAATTTCACGTTCAAATCTAATTAAAGATTTAACTATCGCCTGGAGCAAAACTGGTGATACTCCATTCTCGATCTTTTCAATCTAATTAAAGATTCATTAAAACTCCACTTAGTTTTAATCTGTGACTGGGTTAAAGAATCAGTGTCATTTAAAACACGGTTCACGATAAACCCAAAGTCACATCCCATTAATTATCGGGTTAAAGAACAAGTGTTATTTAAAACACTGTTCACGATAAACCCAAAAATCAATATCCATTCAATTCCAATTAAATATTATTTAATTGGTACACTTCATTAAATCTAAATAAAAAGATTTAATCTTTTCTCAACTGGGTTCAAGAACAGTGTTAGTGAAGACACCATTCACGACAAACCCAAATCACATTCGATTAATTATCGGGTTAAAGAACAAGTGTTATTTAAAACACTGTTCACGATAAACCCAAAAATCAATACCAATTCAATTCCAATTAAATATCATTTAATTGGTACACTTCATTAAATCTAAATAAAAAGATTTAATCTTTTCTCAACTGGGTTCAAGAACAGTGTTAGTGAAGACACCATTCACGACAAACCCAAATCACATTCGATATTCAATACAAGGCTCTGAATAGAAAATATATTGGCTTATATTCAATATCGAATTCTACGACTAACAAATGTCGTATTGGAAATAACGATATAAATATATATCTTTCAAATTTCCATAACAACACCTGTATAATCACGAATTCCAACATCGAAATATTCCGAAGACAATTTCGATTCAAATCCACTCCAATGCAATCATTGGAAATTTTGGTTATTTTCAAAACCATTTCAAATTCAATTTATTTATTTAAAAATAAATAGAATTATAATTCTAGTTCAAAACTAGTTCATTTCGATAAAAATCTATTTTTATCTTTTCAAATATGGAGTTTTTCATCCCAAACTTTCACAAATCATTTCTTATGATTTTACACAAATTATTACTATTTTTAATAATTTTATCAAGGCCCGTACAGTCGATTTCCAACAACGGCCATCGAACTGCACTTACAGCGACCTTTTTCGAATTTGATTTGGACGTATCTCCAAATCCAACCGTTAGATTTCAAATTTCTAACATTCATTAGAAAGCTCTTTTCGATACGAACCCAACGGTTCCGGTTTTAGGAGAATCCGACGGTCGGATCTCCCGTAATGTCCGTTTTAAATAAATGGTCGAAATTCACGAACTGCCGCGGCGCGGCGCGTTCTATTCAGGCCATTATATTATATATAAAATATATATAATATATATTTCGTCGACTTCTATTTAAAACGAATTATATAAATAGTTTTAAAATCGTTTCAAAATCTATTTCAACTTCCATTTCAATTCAAAACAAAATTGAATTCTTCCTTATAGATTCGTTTCAAAATTCATTTCTTTTCAATTCAAATTTCAATTCAATTTGAATTCATTTCAATTCACTTTCAATTCAATTCGAATTCGTTTTCAATTCAATTCATTTCGAAATCGTTTTCAATTCAACTCATTTCGAAATCGTTTTCAATTCAATTCATTTCGAAATCGTTTTCAATTCAACTCATTTCGAAATCGTTTTCAATTCAATTCACTTTGAATTCGTTTTCAATTCAATTTATTTCGAAATCGTTTTCAATTCAATTCACTTTGAATTCGTTTTCAATTCAATTTATTTCGAAATCGTTTTCAATTCAATTCATTTCGAAATCGTTTTCAATTCAACTCATTTCGAAATCGTTTTCAATTCAATTCACTTTGAATTCGTTTTCAATTCAATTTATTTCGAAATCGTTTTCAATTCAATTCACTTTGAATTCGTTTTCAATTCAATTTATTTCGAAATCGTTTTCAATTAAATTTGAATTCGTTTTCAATTCAATTCACTTCGAAATATTTGATTTCAAAATTACTTTTCAATATCCATTTCAAAAGGAATAAAATCGATAAAAATATCGTTCCCGTCAAAATGGCGCATCTAATCAACACGGCTTCATATATTGATATTTTCAAATATTCCATTTCGAATATTTCTATTTCAAATATTTCTTATTATAAAAATATTCTTTATTTTCACGATGGGAATGAGGCCCAATCAATTACCATATAAAGTTAATTATATGGATTTTCTACAACACATGTATATATCAACAACGATGAATAATCAACCATCAACCAAAGTGCACTACACTGTAAAGGCATCAAATATAGATATTCAACGCCTATAACAGCCTGTCAATCAATCGATCGACATATTTAATCAATCAGGATGAGTGAACTGCAAATTTCATCCCAACACCCGTGTGGGGTTTCAAACAATCCAACAAATATTTTATTCGTGCAGTTGGGCGATGTGTAAAATTTATCGTCCCAATCCATGTCATTCAAATAGGTGTACATAAACAAACCGTCTGGTTTGTAAATGAATATTCTATTTATTCACATTCACGTTAAAAATTATATTTTTAACGATAAAACATTTTATTCCAACATATGAATTTCTATTAAGTTCATTCTTTAAATAAAACGATATTTTTATTTTTCTAAAACATTTTAGAAAATTTCGGCGGCATAACGGCACGATACTAGAAACGGGACGAGGCCTAGCCTTATCCCCGGTCTAGTGAAGGCCCACGCCATTCACTCATCAATCAAATCAATTTCATTTTGCAAACCACAAAATTTGGAGTAAGAGTCTAACCTAGTCTTACTCCTTCGCCTCATAACGGCGCACGTCTAATCCTAACCAATTTATCGATTCGATTTTTCACACCACAAACCACATTCAAACCAATATCTCAATCAATCACCAAACAATCCAAACAAACAAGTCCATGGTATGTGGACGGGTGTCGGGTGCTTCTAATAAGCACCGTCTGCATCCTAGTATATATATATATAACTAGAAAAATAAATTGAAAGGTGAGAAATTCTCACTTATAGCTATCCTAGCTCCACGGCTCTTCTTTTGCAGAAGTCTTCGTCGTTTCGCCTTTTTGTCACCTTCGTTGCTGCTTTCACTACATACGTAAAAATCACATTTTTACTTCGCTATTCAATATTCATAAAAATCGAATTTTTACTATGTTATTCAATATATAAAAATCACATTTTTCTATCTTAAAGTTCAAACCATTTTCTTTTTAAAGTTCAAACCTTTTTCTTTTTAAAGTTCAAACCTTTTTCTATTTAAAGTTAAAACCTTTTTCTTTTTAAAGTTCAAACCTTTTTCTATTTAAAGTTAAAACCTTTTTCAATTTAAAGTTAAAACCTTTTGCTATTTAAAGTTAAAACCTTTTTCAATTTAAAGTTAAGACCTTTTTCAATTTAAAGTTAAAACCTTTAGAAATCAGTTTTAAAAACTTAAATAAAAATCAGTTTTATTTTCCTTTATAAAACAAAAATCAGTTTTAACTCCTAAAACCAAAATCAGTTTTTATTTTTTTCTTTTAAACATTTTCTGTTTTAAATCCTGTTTTATAAAAATAAAAAAAATAAAAAAAATAAATTAAAAATAACTTACAGGGGGGGCGCTGAGGCGATGCTGTGGCCATCGGGGGGGGGGTTTCTCCGTTCATCGCGATAGGAAGGGGGGGGGGGTTGTGCGGATGGTGCAGCGACGAGTGAAGGAGGGGCTAGGGTTCACGGTGGCGCTAGGGGGGGGTTCGCGGCTCGAATCGGAAGAAGGGGGGAGGTGGTCTCGCGTCACCGAGCAGCAGGGGGGAGGGTCTCGGAATCCAGAAGAGAGGGGGGGGGGGGAAGAAGGAGAGTGGAGCGAGCGAGGGGGAGGCTGATCGGAGCCGCGTCCGCTCCGGTGGCGCGATGGCCAGCGCCTGGAGGCGCGTTTCCAGGGTTCGACCCTTTTTTTTTTTTTTTTCCTTTTCTTCTGTATCGATTTAATTTATGAAAGGGGGGGGGCCTGGAGTATAAAGGGGAGAAGATTTTTTTTTTTTTTTTTTTTTTTTTTATTTAATTATTAAAAAGTTGACTTTTACATACGACCTCAAAACGAGGCCTACCGCCTGTCGTCCATAGCGTTTTACCCCCATTCCGAACACAATGGGATATGTATCGCTAGCTGCTTTGATCGTTTCGATCAGTTTCCTTTAAATCCACATTTAAATCGCTATATTGAATTTTAAACGTACATTTCCAATTACCGGGGTCACATACGAACACGAAAAATTCCAGAAAAATATTTTCTAGCTTCGTATTGACGATACGGTCCTAACAAAACTAGTTTCGTCGAATTCTGAGACCGTTTGAAAAATGGCCAATTTCCAGTCGATTAAAATCAACTGAAACTGGTCAAACGCGTTTTCCTTTGCCACGCTCACACATTGATTCGAAAAATTATGAAATTTGGAATCTAGCAATAACTTAACATCACGGACCCAACAAAAGTGGTTTCGTCGAAATCTGAGGTCGTTTGCAAAATTGCTATTTTTAAGGGCCTGAATTCCATAGCGACTATTCAGAATTTTCAACTGGACATATCTTATCATTCCTAAGATGAAATCCTGACTTTTCGGATTCGATAGAAAGATATCATCAATTAGATCCCATCATTTTTGGTTTCACTAAAATCCGGATTGTTTTGCACCCGGTACATTCAATTGAAGTTTGAAATCGAATTATCGAACTACCGCGCCATTTTCAATTCCTTTTATAATTATAAATAATTATTTATATTCTAACGACGACGTATATAATATATACGTCGAATTCCAATTCAAAATAAATTTCTCGTCGATATTATTTAAAATAATTCATTTTAAATAATCAAAATTCGCTAAAATGGCCAAAATAAAAATTTTAAACTGGCCCAGATTTTCGGGTTGTTACAATCTCCCCCACTTAAAACTTTTCGTCCCCGAAAAGGAACAAAGTCGAAAGTGGTTTGATTATTCAGCTCTACGATCGATCAGGCTTCCATTCTCCAACTCTTTAGTTTCTGAGAATTTTCAAAATTTCAAAAATTTGGCTAACACCCTAAACTTTTGAAAAATTTCGCCATAACCTCCCCTGCACCGGGAGCATCGGGGAATTTCAAATAGCTTCCCCGGTCCTTCAGATCTCAAAAAGAAAAAGAAAAAGCCAAGCGGCTAGCCAATAGGCTCACAAAATCATCATCACCCAAACAAAACAGTAAATTATGTAGTAAACATGTACCTATTTGTCGGGCAAACAAATTTTATTCTCTGGCTCTAGCCTTCTTGCTATGACCTGTTCAATGATATATATATATATGCAAACAAACGCAACCAAATTTCAATATAATTCATTATTCGATCACATTAGGCATAATGGCACTAAATTATCAAACAAACAAACAAACTACACAAACATCAATCAATTAGTGAATTAGAGCTTCAAATTCATAATTTTGATACATATACAAAAATCATGTTTTTGATGCCAAATCACAACAATAGGCCCTATCTAATTTTTGGTTCTCACACCAGCCTAATGGAAATATATAGAAAATCACACCTTCAACACTCGAACATTAATTCTGATGATGTAGCTACAATCATCAGAATCACCTTCGGGCGACTAGAGTGTGAATCTATATCTATCCAGTATATTAAAACTTCGAATACACGTGGATCAGACGTATACCCAAAATCTTTATATACTGCATTGTCCAAATCAATATAAATAAATAATCAAATACGAATAGTTGATTTAAATTTTCAAAACAAAGAATGTTTTCATTTGAAAAATATACTCTTCACACTCGTTCTAGGATACTACTGATCCTATCTCTAACGAGTCATTCTAATTGGATATTACTAATCCAATATCCGATGAATTCTTTCGTATGGTTCTAATGTGCCTTGTTCTCTGAGCTTTGTAAACCAAAGCTCTGATACCAAATGTGACGACAAGGAATTTCGCTCGGTCCGAACCAGTCGCTAAACCGACCCAGACCGTTCGAAACACCCTATCGTTTGAGAACACGACAAAATAGAAAGCATACAGAAGAACATTTCACCGTATATTACAACAATGCATCAGATTACAAGAATATACAGAGTATAAACGAATATTACACAGAAATATCAGAGATTTAAATTACATTTAAATACATAGCAGCGGAAAATAATACAATACACAACTAGAAGTAGATATACGGATACAAAGCTTTCCGGATATCGTTCCAGCTGTAAACCAGGATCCTGTGAATATAAATCTGCAAAACCGAAACTACTAGCTGCCCGTGTCAAAATAGGGGCACCCAGAGTTTAGGTTAAAACAATAAACTCCAGGTCAGTCATGTGACTGGTGTGAGAACTAAAACAGTTATTAATCTTTATTTTAAATCAGGTAAATCAAGGGACCACGCCGTATAACACGGAACGGGTTTCCTCCCAAGAATACCAGTGCATAAAACAAACAGCGCAATGCTAAATAAAGAAAAATGAAGCTGTTATAAGACCCAGGTCCTATCACACAATGCAAACGCAAGCCGGGGGATAGGGTTTTCCCTTATAACAGCCAAAGGATGCTTGATACGTTTAAAAACAAATCATTTGATACTATTATAAGTGCATAGTGTATAAAACAACTTCAAATCATAAGTATCAATCATAGGCGGCATGAGCGTCCCATGCCACTATGTCGCCATAAATAGGTTTACAAATAAAACCGCAAATGTCACGTATTTGGAAATTGGATTTCCTTCTATGAACCGAGGCAAAAGATAGTCCTCAAACGATTCGTGACTCTCTAGCCCGAGCCACAGGGTCAGAGCGCATCGACCCTTGGAGCGACAGGGCCGGTCCACCGATGTGGATTAAAATGCCTGAACACTACGTTTCCCCACCCTATGGGGTGTAAGTCTGGTCCGTCAGCCGACCAGAAGCATCGGCCGAAACCGATATAACCGAGGCGCCTCGCAACAGCAACAACCACATAAGTCAAACTCGTCAGGGCGTGAAAAACCACTGACGCCACTTCTAGCTAGAAAGAAACGCAAGTCCTCCCTGAGGTCCGTCTCCCGTTTTTGGTTCATACCGGGTGTGAAACACGCGAGGTAAACGTTACACAAAGCTACGCCACAAAGGCCGTGCTTTGATCATCACCACAAGACTTTGCTTTTCAACAGAAGCCTTGACCATTTGCATCTTAGCATGCCACACAGGCAAACCATCCTATGCAACCGATATCAGTCACACAGAATGAAATCCGATGTCAGACACACAGTCCATTTACAAGTCCGTCCTGGGTCTGAACGAAACCGGAGGCACCTAGTACCCCGCATATCCATCGATCTCCAAGTACGTCTGGACGATCACTAACTGTTTCCATCTTCTTGGGTGTACAGCCCAATCAAGATCATCAGTTATCACCCAAACGACGTGAAGACCTCCGGTCTTCGACCATCGTCTTCATCTTCGACTTATCGTCGTATCAGTTATTCAGAATGGGATGAACCCGGTCTTTCCGAATAACTCGCGTATATTTTAAATAAGTGTTACACAAACACAACATACGCCTCATTCCAATTCATTAGTCACTAACCGTAAATTAATCAAGAGAATAATCCCCCAAATATTAACCCCGAAGGCCGAAACCAACATCAGATCAATATCCAGAAAACCATTCTGCTTGGCTAACCGACAGTTAGTTTCTAAATTTCACGTTCAAATCTAATTAAAGATTTAACTATCGCCTGGAGCAAAACTGGTGATACTCCATTCTCGATCTTTTCAATCTAATTAAAGATTCATTAAAACTCCACTTAGTTTTAATCTGTGACTGGGTTAAAGAATCAGTGTCATTTAAAACACGGTTCACGATAAACCCAAAGTCACATCCCATTAATTATCGGGTTAAAGAACAAGTGTTATTTAAAACACTGTTCACGATAAACCCAAAAATCAATATCCATTCAATTCCAATTAAATATTATTTAATTGGTACACTTCATTAAATCTAAATAAAAAGATTTAATCTTTTCTCAACTGGGTTCAAGAACAGTGTTAGTGAAGACACCATTCACGACAAACCCAAATCACATTCGATTAATTATCGGGTTAAAGAACAAGTGTTATTTAAAACACTGTTCACGATAAACCCAAAAATCAATACCAATTCAATTCCAATTAAATATCATTTAATTGGTACACTTCATTAAATCTAAATAAAAAGATTTAATCTTTTCTCAACTGGGTTCAAGAACAGTGTTAGTGAAGACACCATTCACGACAAACCCAAATCACATTCGATATTCAATACAAGGCTCTGAATAGAAAATATATTGGCTTATATTCAATATCGAATTCTACGACTAACAAATGTCGTATTGGAAATAACGATATAAATATATATCTTTCAAATTTCCATAACAACACCTGTATAATCACGAATTCCAACATCGAAATATTCCGAAGACAATTTCGATTCAAATCCACTCCAATGCAATCATTGGAAATTTTGGTTATTTTCAAAACCATTTCAAATTCAATTTATTTATTTAAAAATAAATAGAATTATAATTCTAGTTCAAAACTAGTTCATTTCGATAAAAATCTATTTTTATCTTTTCAAATATGGAGTTTTTCATCCCAAACTTTCACAAATCATTTCTTATGATTTTACACAAATTATTACTATTTTTAATAATTTTATCAAGGCCCGTACAGTCGATTTCCAACAACGGCCATCGAACTGCACTTACAGCGACCTTTTTCGAATTTGATTTGGACGTATCTCCAAATCCAACCGTTAGATTTCAAATTTCTAACATTCATTAGAAAGCTCTTTTCGATACGAACCCAACGGTTCCGGTTTTAGGAGAATCCGACGGTCGGATCTCCCGTAATGTCCGTTTTAAATAAATGGTCGAAATTCACGAACTGCCGCGGCGCGGCGCGTTCTATTCAGGCCATTATATTATATATAAAATATATATAATATATATTTCGTCGACTTCTATTTAAAACGAATTATATAAATAGTTTTAAAATCGTTTCAAAATCTATTTCAACTTCCATTTCAATTCAAAACAAAATTGAATTCTTCCTTATAGATTCGTTTCAAAATTCATTTCTTTTCAATTCAAATTTCAATTCAATTTGAATTCATTTCAATTCACTTTCAATTCAATTCGAATTCGTTTTCAATTCAATTCATTTCGAAATCGTTTTCAATTCAACTCATTTCGAAATCGTTTTCAATTCAATTCATTTCGAAATCGTTTTCAATTCAACTCATTTCGAAATCGTTTTCAATTCAATTCACTTTGAATTCGTTTTCAATTCAATTTATTTCGAAATCGTTTTCAATTCAATTCACTTTGAATTCGTTTTCAATTCAATTTATTTCGAAATCGTTTTCAATTCAATTCATTTCGAAATCGTTTTCAATTCAACTCATTTCGAAATCGTTTTCAATTCAATTCACTTTGAATTCGTTTTCAATTCAATTTATTTCGAAATCGTTTTCAATTCAATTCACTTTGAATTCGTTTTCAATTCAATTTATTTCGAAATCGTTTTCAATTAAATTTGAATTCGTTTTCAATTCAATTCACTTCGAAATATTTGATTTCAAAATTACTTTTCAATATCCATTTCAAAAGGAATAAAATCGATAAAAATATCGTTCCCGTCAAAATGGCGCATCTAATCAACACGGCTTCATATATTGATATTTTCAAATATTCCATTTCGAATATTTCTATTTCAAATATTTCTTATTATAAAAATATTCTTTATTTTCACGATGGGAATGAGGCCCAATCAATTACCATATAAAGTTAATTATATGGATTTTCTACAACACATGTATATATCAACAACGATGAATAATCAACCATCAACCAAAGTGCACTACACTGTAAAGGCATCAAATATAGATATTCAACGCCTATAACAGCCTGTCAATCAATCGATCGACATATTTAATCAATCAGGATGAGTGAACTGCAAATTTCATCCCAACACCCGTGTGGGGTTTCAAACAATCCAACAAATATTTTATTCGTGCAGTTGGGCGATGTGTAAAATTTATCGTCCCAATCCATGTCATTCAAATAGGTGTACATAAACAAACCGTCTGGTTTGTAAATGAATATTCTATTTATTCACATTCACGTTAAAAATTATATTTTTAACGATAAAACATTTTATTCCAACATATGAATTTCTATTAAGTTCATTCTTTAAATAAAACGATATTTTTATTTTTCTAAAACATTTTAGAAAATTTCGGCGGCATAACGGCACGATACTAGAAACGGGACGAGGCCTAGCCTTATCCCCGGTCTAGTGAAGGCCCACGCCATTCACTCATCAATCAAATCAATTTCATTTTGCAAACCACAAAATTTGGAGTAAGAGTCTAACCTAGTCTTACTCCTTCGCCTCATAACGGCGCACGTCTAATCCTAACCAATTTATCGATTCGATTTTTCACACCACAAACCACATTCAAACCAATATCTCAATCAATCACCAAACAATCCAAACAAACAAGTCCATGGTATGTGGACGGGTGTCGGGTGCTTCTAATAAGCACCGTCTGCATCCTAGTATATATATATATAACTAGAAAAATAAATTGAAAGGTGAGAAATTCTCACTTATAGCTATCCTAGCTCCACGGCTCTTCTTTTGCAGAAGTCTTCGTCGTTTCGCCTTTTTGTCACCTTCGTTGCTGCTTTCACTACATACGTAAAAATCACATTTTTACTTCGCTATTCAATATTCATAAAAATCGAATTTTTACTATGTTATTCAATATATAAAAATCACATTTTTCTATCTTAAAGTTCAAACCATTTTCTTTTTAAAGTTCAAACCTTTTTCTTTTTAAAGTTCAAACCTTTTTCTATTTAAAGTTAAAACCTTTTTCTTTTTAAAGTTCAAACCTTTTTCTATTTAAAGTTAAAACCTTTTTCAATTTAAAGTTAAAACCTTTTGCTATTTAAAGTTAAAACCTTTTTCAATTTAAAGTTAAGACCTTTTTCAATTTAAAGTTAAAACCTTTAGAAATCAGTTTTAAAAACTTAAATAAAAATCAGTTTTATTTTCCTTTATAAAACAAAAATCAGTTTTAACTCCTAAAACCAAAATCAGTTTTTATTTTTTTCTTTTAAACATTTTCTGTTTTAAATCCTGTTTTATAAAAATAAAAAAAATAAAAAAAATAAATTAAAAATAACTTACAGGGGGGGGCGCTGAGGCGATGCTGTGGCCATCGGGGGGGGGGGGGTTTCTCCGTTCATCGCGATAGGAAGGGGGGGGGGGGGGGTTGTGCGGATGGTGCAGCGACGAGTGAAGGAGGGGCTAGGGTTCACGGTGGCGCTAGGGGGGGGTTCGCGGCTCGAATCGGAAGAAGGGGGGAGGTGGTCTCGCGTCACCGAGCAGCAGGGGGGAGGGTCTCGGAATCCAGAAGAGAGGGGGGGGGGGGAAGAAGGAGAGTGGAGCGAGCGAGGGGGAGGCTGATCGGAGCCGCGTCCGCTCCGGTGGCGCGATGGCCAGCGCCTGGAGGCGCGTTTCCAGGGTTCGACCCTTTTTTTTTTTTTTTTCCTTTTCTTCTGTATCGATTTAATTTATGAAAGGGGGGGGGCCTGGAGTATAAAGGGGAGAAGATTTTTTTTTTTTTTTTTTTTTTTTTTTATTTAATTATTAAAAAGTTGACTTTTACATACGACCTCAAAACGAGGCCTACCGCCTGTCGTCCATAGCGTTTTACCCCCATTCCGAACACAATGGGATATGTATCGCTAGCTGCTTTGATCGTTTCGATCAGTTTCCTTTAAATCCACATTTAAATCGCTATATTGAATTTTAAACGTACATTTCCAATTACCGGGGTCACATACGAACACGAAAAATTCCAGAAAAATATTTTCTAGCTTCGTATTGACGATACGGTCCTAACAAAACTAGTTTCGTCGAATTCTGAGACCGTTTGAAAAATGGCCAATTTCCAGTCGATTAAAATCAACTGAAACTGGTCAAACGCGTTTTCCTTTGCCACGCTCACACATTGATTCGAAAAATTATGAAATTTGGAATCTAGCAATAACTTAACATCACGGACCCAACAAAAGTGGTTTCGTCGAAATCTGAGGTCGTTTGCAAAATTGCTATTTTTAAGGGCCTGAATTCCATAGCGACTATTCAGAATTTTCAACTGGACATATCTTATCATTCCTAAGATGAAATCCTGACTTTTCGGATTCGATAGAAAGATATCATCAATTAGATCCCATCATTTTTGGTTTCACTAAAATCCGGATTGTTTTGCACCCGGTACATTCAATTGAAGTTTGAAATCGAATTATCGAACTACCGCGCCATTTTCAATTCCTTTTATAATTATAAATAATTATTTATATTCTAACGACGACGTATATAATATATACGTCGAATTCCAATTCAAAATAAATTTCTCGTCGATATTATTTAAAATAATTCATTTTAAATAATCAAAATTCGCTAAAATGGCCAAAATAAAAATTTTAAACTGGCCCAGATTTTCGGGTTGTTACAGTTGACCTCTCACATTAGACGTCCACTTGTGGTTGCTGGATTTACCGGGCGGTTCTGGGCAGTCTTACACCATAAACGCGCCTAACCTCGTGTCATAGGCGTTCATTAACAATCGTCTTTCACCCAAACCCCAAATTCATATCATGCGTTCCAAATTCAACTTAATTACAATTCATTTTTCTATGCCTATTTCCAATTTATCATTAACTACACAAACTACATAATAGTTATCCAAAATTCATATTACCCAAATTATCCAATTATAGCCAAATTCACCAATTCCATGTTATTCATACCAAAACATGCCAATTTCCAATATCAAATTATACCCAATTTCATATAATCAGTATTTTCCCAATATATATATATATATATATATATATATATATATATATATCCCAACATTCCCACATTCATACATATAATCTAATTCACCCTCTAGGCTTATTTTTCAAGTCACAAATAAGTTTTACCAATCCATGCTATCCAATTACATGTTGTTAATATTAAGTTTATACCAATTCCATATCCAATCACAATTACGACAATTTACATAAATCCAACATTACAGTATAATTATGCCCATAATTCTATACAAAACCTTCCATTCCCAATATTACGCTCAAACCAACACCTTTTCCCTTTTTTAAGTTCTCGTTCCCATTAAAACGCATAAATCCATGATAGACGTTAGCTCGAGATAGCCTAGTTATAAAAATAAAGAGGGAAAGGATAAAAAAGGAGAGAATTCAAACGTAAGCATAAATAAAACAACTGATCTTATTGAATTATCATCATATTCATTATGGGGAATGGTAAACGATAGAGGCAATATTATACAACAAATATAGTTCAAATCCACTCACATTGACTGGATTGGAGAAATAAACGATTTTTTGTTGATGTAGAACACTGATTTAATCTTCTTATTTGATTATTGGTGAAGAGCTTGAATTGTTGATGAAGAATTTCTAATTTGATTTAGGTTTTAGAGGCGGGGGCTAAGAGAATTTGAGAGTACAACGGCACGGAGACGTCTTGAGGAATTGTTATGAATTAGGGTTAGGTCTTGCTATTCGTGCAGCACATTAAAACACGTCACAGGAACAAAACTGCCTCGATCTGGGTGGGGGGGTAGGTCGACCCCCTGGTCGATCTGACCACAGGTCGACCTGCCTTGTTGATGGTGGGAAATTTCCCTCCCAGCTGCCTGGGTCCAATTTCGAACTGTTTTGAATTTTAGTTGAATCTTCTAAAGGCCATAACTCATTCATACGAAGTCCGATTTACGCAAACTTAGACTCTATTCCAAGTAGAATTCTGAGACGAACGCAACGGTGATGTATGTTTTACTTAATTCCTGAAATTTAAATTAAGTATCCTTATTTTATTATCTTTTCCGTTACATACACTATTATTGAATTAATTTCCCTTCTCTTTCAAGCATTAATTAATTCTCATTGTGCATCACCATTATTTACTTATATGCATATATATATACATATGTATTAGTAATGCGGGGTGTTACATTCTCCCACCTTTAAAGAATTTCGTCCCCGAAATTCGATAAGAGTAAAGTAGATAATCCCTCGCAATACTCAACCATCAAGTGTGCATCTAATTGTTGCAAAACATTGTACACATATGCAAAGTGAAATACATCATAGTAAAGCATGTATGCCGAATTGGTACCACCTATATGTACGCAAACTTTTAAAAATCTGATTTTTAAAGCATGATGCTCACATCCTAAATATACTTGCAGTTCTATATGAATGCAAAATTGTTTTTGGAAAATTCTAAAATATTTTCATCCAAATTTTCCCACACCCCTATAAAATAAGATTGTAGTTCATCCATTTGCCACACCCAAAATCCAATCAATCACTTTTAAAATTTCAAAATTCAGAAAAATCTAATTTTCCAAATTTTTTATTCCTTATGCATTTAACGGAAAAATATATATTTTCTCGTTTTCTTTTAGCATTCTAGTTTAGTTAATTTAAATTTCTCATTTTTTTTTCCTGGCTATATATATATATATATATATATATATTTTTCATGCCCGGCAAATTATAACAGAAAATTTTCTAATTAAACAACTCGTAGATTACGCCAAAATAAATTCTAGTACATTATTACATCTAGATAAAAGAAAAACAGTTATACACTACATAATAAGATACTACCCTACTTATACAGTAATAGAGGTCAGGACCCTAGAGAAGAAACTACGAATGAGATCCTCTATACCACCAATCTTACTATCCAGATGCTTGTAAGTTGTCTAGCCCTCTCCCTGACCTCTAACTGCAAGTCCTGTAGCCCAATCCCTAACTGATCATAGGAGGTGCCCGTCTCCTGTAGCATCTGCTGTTGAGTCTGTCCCAACTCAACCTATGTCTGGAGCATCTCCTGCTTGTCCTCGGGATGTCCTGGTGATCTTGAACTAACTGAGTTTGTTGCTCAAAAACTGTTCTCAATTCCGCCCTCCAGTCTGACTCTCTGGAAATCCAAGGGTCCCACCCAGATGTACCGGAAGTACCCCATCATGGAGCCTGGGAAGTCCAAGAACCTCCCCAAGCCTGCTCTGCCTGATATGGGTCTGATCCTACCGGCGGTACATAATGGGGCTCTCCATCATGTCTGGGCTGATAGTCACCACCCTGTGGTTCCTACACATGCTCCGCGTATACATATTCCTCCTCCTCCTCATCTCCTCCATCATGCTCCATGGGCTGAGGCTCTAATAAATCATGTAGGTGCATATGCATCCTCGTCAGTGCGGACAAATCTATAATATTGGAGGGATGAGAAGGAGGTGATATATAACCTTCCTTTTGCAGAGGAACATTGCTTCATGTAAAAACTACGGTCCATAAATTTCCGAAATAAATGTTTGACTGCCTCGCCTCTCTAGTAGAGTCATAATACTGTAGGATAGTGTGAGCCCAATTTATCTGAATACCCCCAAAAATAGCATATGTGGCTCGTTTAATGATTTGTGTTATCCTGTCAAATCCACCAGGCTGTCCAACAATATTATACTGTAAAATAAGAATGACAAATCTAGCTAACGGACGTAGATGGGTATAATCCTAAATCCTCTCGTACTCATCGTAGAAAATCCGACGCCATACAGCCAAATCAGTCGTCTCAAGATCCCCTATCTCGTATCCCGTACTACGGATATTCATCATTTCCCCAAACTATATTTCATTGAAACTAATGATGGTTCCCTTTACATCCGAATTATATGTAATCAAACCCTCATTGTCTACCCCAACTTCTAAATTAGCATCAAGAAGTCTTACAACCTCTTGTTTCCCCTTCGCTCGACTGTATTAACATCCAAAATTGCGATTAAACCCGCCTCCGCAAATAAACCGTCCAAAGGTGTTCCAACAAAATCACCAAACTTAACCGGACGGCCTAACAAGCACTTCAAATCTGCGGTGTTGACATACGCCTCGATTATATCTCTCCGAGTGTTGCACCAAGCAATTTCTTGAGGCGTAAGTTGAGGAAAAGAGACAAGAAGGAAAGGTTGGTCCGCCATGGCGAATTAAGCTCGAATTGAGAGGGGAAAGGTATAGATCTGGGTAGAGGAGACTTCTACCTTCGATTTGAAGGTAATTTTGTGTGAAATAGTGGAGATTTGAAGTGGTGGGAGGTGAAAAACGTGGTGGTGGAGGTGGGTTTCGTGCTCCCCGTAATGGAGCAGTTGGAACGATGGAATGGAGCTAAAGGCCTTTGGCCTTTTATTTTTTCGTCCTGCACTAGGCAGGTCGACACTAAGGTCGACCTCCCTATAGGTAGGTCGACACCTAGGTCGACCTCCTTATGGGCAGGTCGTCAAAAGTGTCGACCTATATATATTTTTTTTGATGGTTACTGACGACTGCCTATTCTTCTTGCACATATTCCAATTCCATGAAATAGAAACGTAAGTGGAACTTGAAGCCTTAAATATCCATTTTTATATACACCTTTTTGCTTTTCTTAAAAGTTCAAAATTTTTCCTGATCTCCATTTTTAGCGTACGGGGGTAAAAATATCATTTTCTTTTTCCAGATCTATTTCTCAAGCGGGCTCCTATACTAACCTAGGCTTATATATATATCAATATATATGTAATATTCATATTTTTCTCAAAACAAATACAAATATGCTCACTCATAATTTTCCCCTAGGAAAACTAAACCTAGTCTCTGATACCAAATGTAACAACCCAGATTCCGACGGACCGATTTTTTTTCAAAAATCCAATCCATCGAAACCCGAGTTGGTTGCTCTGATATCCTGCAGGAAAAAGACAAAGAAAAGAGATATGTCAGAGTTCGGAAAACACCTCACAGTGAAAGGAGTAGAATATAATATATTTAAAACATAGCTTTACCTTAATCACAATACTGCTAAATCAGTATTCCTAAAGCTATAAGTCTCTGTCTTACCTGCGAATGTTATGAGGAGGGGGTCAGAACATAAATTCTGTGTAAATGAATTTAAACTACACTTCTTGAATAATCCTACATATACCGTTCTGTTACATTTTCTTGGTTATTAGGTTGCTAACAATGTTAGCTCTTTAAGCTATACTTATCCATCCACTGGTAGATTAACCTAATACAATGTATATGTAGTTATCCCCCACTCGTGTCCTCTTTCCATGCGTACGCAGTCCCTTATCCAACTCGTTTCATATTGTGATATGTACGCAGTTACTTATCCAATGTCGCACGTCGTACGGGTTTCATGTATATATATATATATATATATTATCACTACATCTGCGTAAAACCACCATTCCCGTGCTGCGTAAGCGTTTGGATTGCCATCCTAGGTCTTATTAGGATCTGTTATCGAATACTACCTAGATCCAACTAGGGTTCACCATCGAGTGTTACCTAGGTCCAACTAGGGTTTACTTTATCTAACGCTTCCTAGGTTCAACCAGGGTATATGCTACCCAGGTCCAGCTAGGTTTTATGCTACCTATCGAACAATGCCCTCAAGTCTAGGACACACTACCCCGAGCGATATGCATTCCTAGACTTTACGTCCCAACCGTATCGTTAAACATGCTAGTTATCTAGTTGCATGTGTCCTCTATATGTGCGACCCGAGTCCCGTGGTAGGCAAATCAAGAACCACGGAACTCGGTCGGGAGCTTTAAGTTATCTGCTGATGCAGATGCTAAGGTCTGTTTTTACTGTGGCTATGGTCCCACTTGACCCATCCCTCAACTAATGAAAGGCACCCAAGAATATCAAGAATGAGAATTGTACGCAGGCCCTCCATGCCCCAATAAACCTATTGGCCAACATCACCCATAACTAGATAGCAAGTATATGGTTTTTTGGAGTTCTCTGCCTTTCCGCTTTTCGTGCTCGACTGACTCAAGATGGTAGGTAGCCGACAACGTGCTATCACAGGGACAACTAGTTATTGCTGACTCATGCTAGTCCATCCTAGTCTTTAGGTTGCCTTATTATTGCAACTAAGGCATACTCTTAGTTCTTCTTACGCAGACCTTAACCTCTGTGAGCCCAGGCGGATCATCTGCATTCTCACAAAGGGATACCGAGAGTATCCTCACGTCCCCTCGAAGCCGCGTGCTTCGTAACCCAATCCGTTGGAGCCTTCTACATGATCAGATGGATGTACGCTCCCCCTCGCGCCCTACGGCACCGTGATGATCTACCAAGTTTGGTTATTCATCCCCTATCGTATGGACTGGTCCAAGCGCCTAAGTCTAACCGTTTATTTCGCGCTTGTGCCATCTCGTCAACTTTCTCGTTTAACTTGGTTATTCACATTAGCTTCCTTTTCCGTATTTACCAATTTACCCTTGCTTATTAATTCAATTTATACTTAACCCACTTAAGTCCATTAATAAGCCGACAACATGTTATTTTCCAATTTCATAAATTATTCCCATTTAGGGTTACAACAACATGTTATACTCAATTCATAGTTAAGTATGCTTATCCCACATATATACTGATTTGGAAAATAACCCCCTAAACACCAGCCCCAAAGACCGAAATCCACATCAAACTGGCACCCAGAGAATTACTTAACCCAACCAACATATATGATTCTAATTTACTTCTTTTCCATTCATATAACTCATATCATTTTTAATTTCACATTTCTCCTTCCCAAACCATTTAATTTAAGTATATCTTTACATATAAGTTATCTCATCTTCCTTATCGTTTCCTATAACTTATCTTATCCCATAAGTTATAATTTCCACCTATTATCCTTTCTTGCCTCATTCAAGCTTATTCATAATAGGTTATTTATCATTCCCCATTTCTTGTCATTAATTTTAGATTTTAAGTATATCTAAATTTTTGTTTCACATGTCACCCGTGTCTTATTATGGTTAGTGCTTATTAATTTATTTATTATGCCGTAACGATGTATGACTTCTCATATTAGACGTTCGCTTGTGGTTGCTGGATTTGTCGGGCGGTTCCGGGCTGTCTTACACCACAAACGCGCCTAATCTCGTGTCTTATACCGTTACGCCTCTAGTTCTTGTCGTTGACCTCTCACATTAGACGTCCGCTTGTGGTTGCTAGATTTGTCGGGCGGTTCCGGGTAGTCTTACACCACAAATGCGCCTAACCTCGTGTCATAGGCGTTCATTAATAATCGTCTTTCACCCAAACCCCAAATTCATGTCATGTGTTCCAAATTCAACTTAATTACAATTCATTTTTCTGTGTCTATTTCCAATTTATCATTAACTACACCAATTACATAATAGTTTGCCAAATTTCATATTACCCAAGTTATCCAATTATAGCAAAATTCACCAATTCCATGTTATTCATACCCAAACATTCCAATTTCCAATATCAAAATATAACCAGTATTTTCCCTATATATATATATATATATATATATATATATATATATATCCCAACATTCCGACGTTCATACATATAATCTAATTCACCCTCTAGGCTTATTTTTCAAGTCACAAATAAGTTTTACCAATCCATGCCATCTAATTACATGTTGTTAATTTAAGTTTATACTAATTCCATATCCAATCACAATTATGACAATTTACATAAATCCAACATTATAGTATAATTATGCCCATAATTCTATACAAAACCTTCCATTCCCTATATTATGCTCAAACCAACCCCTTTTCCCTTTTTTAATTTCTCTTTCCCCTTTAAAGCACATAAATTCATGATGGACGTAGGCTCGAGATAGCCTAGTTATAAAAATAAAGAGGGAAAGGATAAAAAAGGAGAGAAATCAAACGTAAGCATAAATAAAATAACTGATCTTATTGAATTATCATCATATTCATTATGGGGAGTGGTAAACGATAGAGGCAATATTATACCACAAATATAGTTCAAATCCACTCACATTGACTGGGTTGGAGAAATAAACGATTTGTTGTTGATGTAGAATGCTGATTTAATCTTCTTATTTGATTATTGGAGAAGCGCTTGAATTGTTGATGAAGAATTTCTAATTTGATTTAGGTTTTAGAGGCGGCGGCTAAGAGAATTTGAGAGTTCAGCACGGAGGCATCTTGAGGAATTGTTATGAATTAGGGTTAGATCTTGCTATTTTTTTATACGTGTAGAGAGTTTTAGAGTCCTTAGATTGACCTAGAAGCCATCAGATTTGTACAGCACATTAAAACACGTCACAGGAATGAAACCGCGCAGATCCGGAGGGGAAGGGTAGGTCGACCCCCAATTCGACCTCCCTATGGGTAGGTTGACCCCCTGGTCGACCTAACCCCAGGTCGACCTGCCTTGTTGATGGCGGGAAATTTCCCGCCCAGCTTCCTGGGCCCAATTTCGAACTGTTTTGAATTTTAGTTGAATCTTCTAAAGGCCATAACTCATCATATGGAGTCTAATTTACGTAAATTTGGACTCTATTTCAAGCAGAATTCTGAGACGAACGCAATGGTGATGTCCATTTTACTTAATTCCTGAAATTTAAATTAAGTATCCTTATTATATTATCTTTTCCGTTACACACACTATTATTGAATTAATTTCCCTTCTCTTCCTAGCATTAATTAATTCTCATTGTACATCACCATTATTTACTTATCTATGCATATATATATATATACATATATTAGAAATGCGGGATGTTACATCAACTCTATTCAATTAACTCTATTCAATAGCTCTAATTGATAACTCTAATTGATTTACTCTATTTGATTTAACTCTAATCGATTAACTCTAACTGTTTAACTCTAATTGGTTAACTCTAACTGGTTAACTCTAAATGGTTAATTCTAACTGGTTAACCCTATCCAATTTACTCTTCGTCCATATTCAGATTCAAATATCGATGTTGAAATTGATTCTTACTTCTCTATATAAGTCCTGACTTATATATCTTATTTATCCAATGATAAATATTTTATTTAATTTATAAAATATTATTATAAATTAATCTACTCAATCTATCGGTTAGAACAGATTCTATTTAAAATCTTTGCTTTAAATCCATATCACGTTATACACGTGTGCGAAGCACGGGTCTAAACCTTTCAAATGTAAAATTCTCTTTTTATACAATTCTATTCATTTTTCAAGTATTTCCTTCTATAATCTATTTATTTACCACATAAATCCCTTTTGATAATTCTATTTATTTTATAAAATATTTCCTTTTTATATAAGATCCATTGACTTTATAAGTAATTCCATTTATAATCTAACTATTTACTTTTCAATTCTATTTATTTAACAATATAAATATTTCCTTTTCAATTCTATTTGTAAACGGTTTACAAATATTTCCTTTTCAATTCTATTTGTAAATGGTTTACAAATATTCCATATTCAATTCTATTTGTAAAGGGTATACAAATATTTCCTTTTCAATTTGTTTTCACAAATATTTACTTTTAAATTTATATATACAATCCATTGATTTTATATAAATAATTTATTTTCAAAATACACTTTGAAAATCCCCTTATTTTTTACATCCCAGTATTTCTTACGGTATTTAAAATACCAAATAACAATGATCGAAATCATTCAACACACATAATCAACAATAGATTATATATCACATCATATATCACAATATATGAAACAAAACAGTAAAATAAATGTTGAGGAATCCAGTTGGATTCCTCCGATCTGTTTCCATACATCCACAGATGTTAAACAATATAATTAACATCAATTTCATTTAACTATGAAACATTCTGCTAAACAGAATCAATTTATTTATATATATATATATTTATATTTATATTTATATATATATAAGATGATCTATAATTTCAACCAATTACTTAGCAGTTCAACCAAACAGTCAATACACAGCAATCAATCATCATTTATCAGTTCTATATATAAGACTCGCCCCCTTTGTTATCGCACCCTTCTTCATCTTCAAAATGTCTGGAACCCGATATCGTTTAATCCCAACATCCACGGCCACTTCAAATCACCCACGCCACTACCTCAGATGACCGAAGCCAGCGCCGCCACCGGAAATCGAAGCTGCGCCTTTCCCTCTACAATCCTCACCAGAAATGTCCCCCCAAACTTCACTGCTTTCCGCCGGCAATTTCCCCTCCTCACGCCACCGGAGTCAGCGTCGCCACTGTCGTTTGGAAGCTTGCATCCCCCTCCAGTTCCCTAACCCCACCTCTAGTTTTCCCAAAATTTCAACCCTAGTTTACTACTATAAAACGCGAACCCAACAAATGCGGATTGCACACAACCAAATGGGTACTACATCGAAGAGCTTCACGTACTGATTTCAAATATATCTCTCTCGTGATTTATAGGAATTTCTTCGATTTTATTTGATTTTTGAAAGAGTATGTTTCAGACCTAACGAAACTTTTTTCGTCGAATTCCGACTCCGTTTGCTCACATAGCGTATTTTTAACTGTTAAAATATCGACTATTTTTCACATTAAAAATCGGTACGGCCACACACTGACTTCAAAAATCATGGAAATTGAAATCTAATAATAAATTAATATTGCGGATTCAAGAAAATTAGATTCGTCGAAAACGGAGATCGTTTGCAAAACTGGCTATTTTTACAGCTTCAAATGGACCCTTTTAAATATATAAATATATTTAAAAACAATTAAATTAAATTAAATATAAATATATATTATCGTATATATATTCACACAGAATATCGTATAGCTCCAATTGGATTTATAACTCGATATTCCAAATCCAGTGTTACATCGTTATTCGATTTATATTAAAAATCCATTTAAAAATATAAATAAATCGATATATATTATAAAGGAATTCCATAGCAACTTTTCGAAAATTCGATTTGGACATAAATCAAAATCTACATGATGTAATCCTGATTTTTCTCTTCCATTAGAAAAATATACTTCACCAACTATGAGCGTTTCTTGTTTCACAGAAATCAGATTTAAAACGAATTCTGTATATTCAGTTGAAGTTCAAATCGCCAAATAACGAACTGTCGTGCCATTTCGAGCTCGATTTAAATTGTGATAGCCTGTAACTTCCCCGGTAAGGAAAACCCGGATTATCTTGAGAACACGACATAATAGAACGCAAACAGAAGAACATTTCATTGTATATTACAACAATTCCATCAGAATACAAGAATATACAGAGTATGAATAAATATTACACATTCGATAAATATCAGAGATTTAAATTACAAAGCAGCGGAAAAATATACAAAAGCACAACTAGAAGTAATGCACGGATACAGAGCTTTCCGAGCATCGTTCCAGCTGTAAATCAGGATCCTGTGAATATAAATCTGCAAAACCAAAAGTACTAGCTGCCCATGTGGAAAATAGGGGCACCCAGAGTTTAGGTTAAAACAATAAACTCCAGGTCAGTCATGTGACTGGTGTGAGAACTAAAACAGTTATTAATCTTTATTTTAAAGTTCGGAAAATCAAGGGACCACGCCGTATAACACGGAACGGGTTTCCTCCCAAGAATACCAGTGCATAAAACAAACAGCGCAATGCTAAATAAAGAAAAATGAAGCTATTATAAGACCCAGGTCCCATCACACAATGCAACGCAAGCCGGAGGATAGGGTTTTTACCTTATAATAGCCAAAGCATGCTTGATACGTTAAAAACACATTATTTGATATTATTATAACTGTATAGTGTCAAAACAATTTCAATCATAAATATCAATCATAGACGACATTAATGACCCATACCACTATGTCGTCATACTAGGTTCTACAAATAAAACCGCGATATCACGTATTGGAAATTGGATTTCCGTCATGAGTCGAGGCAAGGGGCAAGCTCCTCTCCATTCGAGACACTCTAGCAAATGTCTCAGGACCCCACTATGATCCTTGGATCTTTAGGGCCGGTCCTCTCTTACTTTTGAGGATTAGCAATTCCTGAGCACATGTTTCCTGGTCCTAACAGACCTATATCCAAGGCGCCTCGCATTCCAACAACCACATGGGTGAAAAGTATATAAATGTCAGCCAGTTTAAGCACTGACACCACCACTAGCTAGAAAGAAACGTCGTGCTCTCCCTGCAGTCACTATCCCATTTTTGACTCATACCGAGGTGTGAGGCTCGCGAATTCACGTTATACACAAAGCTGCGCCACATAGGTCGTGCATTGATCATCAACCACAAGACTTTGCTTTTCAATAGAAGCCTTGATCAATTGCCACTTAGGCGTGCCACACTGGCAATTCACTCCATGCGACTGATGTCCATCGATATACAACCTATGAGCTCGTACGTCTCAGAGAAGGGCGTTAAGCAAGAGAATAAATTCTCCACCGCCAAACAGATGTATTTTTAATAGAGATCAATCAACACAGAATAAAATCCAATGTCAGACACACAGTCCATTTACAAGTTCGTTCTGGGTCTGAACGAAACCGGAGGCACTTTCCTCGCATATCCATCGATCTCCAAGTATGTCTGGACGATCACCAACTGTTTCTCTCCCCTTGGGTGTACAGCCCAATCGAGATCATCAGCAATCACCCAAACGATGTGAAGACTTCCAGTCTTCAACCACCGTCTTCATCTTCGATATATCGTCGAATCGGTTATTCAAAATGGGTATAAACCCGGCCTTTCCGAATAACCCGCGTATATAATAAACACGTGTTACACAAACACAACATACGCCTCATTCCAATTCAGAATATTTTTTTATTCAAATTTTCACATTTCTAGGGAAAGGTTCCCATTAGTTTTATCAAAGATAAATTCTTCTAAATTTATTCTTTAATCTTCCTTTGGATATCATTTCAAACCGTATTATGGTTTTCCAAAGTCGGGATTAGCGAACCACACCGAAGTAATTATTTATTTTATTTCCCAATCCCAACCTATTCATCCCCTGGGGGAAAATTGGTAATACTCCATATCTAACACCACGGTGTTATCGGTAAAATTAATTACCATTTCACGTTCAAATCTAATTAAATATTTAACGGTCGCTTTGGAGAAATACTGGTGATACTCCATTCTCGATCATTTTCCAAATTTGATAATCTAAATTATCAATTCACTTTTAATGTAATTAAAGATTCATTAAAACTCCACTTAGTTTTAATCTTCTCAAAATTCAATATCATGTCTTTAACTGGGTTAAAGAACCAATGTCATCTAAAACACGATTCACGACAAACCCCAAATCACATTTGATATTAAATACAAGGCTCTGAATATAAAATATACCGGCTTATATTCAATATCAAATTATGAAACCAACAAATATCGTATTGGAAATAACGATATAAATATATCTTTCAAATTCCCATAATAATATCTGTATAATCACGGAATCCAATATCGAAATATTCCAAAGACAAATTCGATTGAAATCCACTTCCACTTTATATATATTGGAAATTCTGGTTATTTTCAATACCAATTCAAATTCAATCTATTTATTTCAAAAATAAATTGATTTTAATTCTAATTCAAAACTAGTTCATTTCGATAAAAATATATTTTTATCTTTTCAAATGTGGAATTTTTCATCCCAGTTCTTTCCAATTCACATATTATGATTTTACACAAATTATTAATATTTTTAATAATTTTATCAAGGCCCGTACAGTCGATTTCCATCAACGGCCATCGAACTGCACTTACAGCGACCTTTTCCAAATTTGATTTGGACATAATTCCAAATCCAACCGTTAGATTTCAAATTTCTAATATTCATTGGAAAGCTCTTTTCGATACAAACCCAACGGTTCCGGTTTTAGGAGAATCCGACGGTCGCATCTCCCGCAACGTCAATTCAAAGTCAATGGTCGAAATTCACGAACTGTCGCGGCGCGGCACGTTCTATTCAGGCTATTATATATATAATATATATATATTATATATATTTCGTCGATTTCCTTTTAAAACGTATTTTATAAATCGTTTTAAATTCGTTTTCCAAACCATTTCAACTCTATATTCAATTTCAAATCAAAATTGAATATTTCATATCATTACTATATAAATGATAATATTTTCAAAACGTTATATTTTGAAATCGCTACCTTTTCTATATTCATTATAAAAATGACTATAATCGATATAAATATCTTTCACGTCAAAATAGCGCAACTCAAATCAACACGGCTTTATATATTTCAGTAAATTCGTTATTCTATTCAACAAATGAATATATATTTGTATTCAACACATGAATCTATATTTCTTTCAACACATGACTAATCTCAATGCAGGAGTACCGTCAACACACGACTATTTTTGTTATGTAATATATTTTATAAAATTTTGGTATCTATCGTTTGGTTTTTAATTAGACTCCAACCGTAAAGTAGATTCTAATCTTAAATATGATAAAGATGTAAATCTTATTGTTAAAATATTTTACTCAACACATGAATAGTTTTAACACATGAACATCGTCAACACATGGCTATTTATTCTATTCAACACATTAATATATATTTTATAATATTCTTTATTTTCCCGATTGGAATGAGGCCCAATCAATTACCATATAATGTTAATTATATGGATTCCATACAACACATGTATATAATAGCAACGATAAATAATCAACCATCATCCAAAGTGCACCACACAACTGCATAAGCATTAAATATAGATAATTAGCGCTTACACAGCCTGTCGACCAATCGATCGACATACAATTAAATAATTGGGATTAGTGTATGCCAAATATCATCCCAATACCCGTGTGGGGTTTCAAATCAACAAACACAGATTTTTTTATTCATTCACATACCCGTTAAAAATTATATTTTTAACGATAAAATATTTTTAACTATATAAATATTTTATTTCCGTTCGCATCTCACAATCAATTTTCACCACAACAAACAATCGAACATACAAGCCATCTATGGTCTGTGGACGATGGGTGTCGGGTGCTACTAAGCACCGTCTGCATCCTATATATATTTTTAACTAGAAAAGAATATTTAAAGTGAGAAGTTCTCACAGAGGGTTCCACTCCGCCGTGCTTTGCTGTTGAACTGCTGAACCATTTGGATCTGCTTGAAATTCTTCTGTAGTCCCTTTTCACGCTGTTCAAATAAAAATTATATTTTTATTGCTTCATTTCAATAAATAAAAATCCTATTTTTATTTCTACTTTATATATTCTTACAACGCTTCTTTCTATATAAAAACTATATATTTTTATATCTCTACTTCTTATATAAAGATCGAATTTTTATATCATCACTATAAAAATCACATTTTTACTTCATTATATATATAATAAAAATCAGATTTTTATTTCGCTACATATATAAAGATAATATTTTTATATTCTCTATTATATAGAAATTCTATTTTCAATACACTACATATATAAAAATAGCATTTTTATATCCTCTATTATATAAAGATCATATTTTCAATACACTACATATATAAAAATAGTATTTTTATATCTTTTATTATATAAAGATCATATTTTCAATACACTACATATATAAAAATAGTATTTTTATATCTTCTGTTATATAAAGATCGTATTTTTAATCCTTACATTATATAAAAATCATATTTTTATTCTTTAAAAAAAAATCTCGCCTTTTTATATTTAATGAATCAACCTTTTTATTTTTAAAGAACTCGTCTTTTTATTTTTAAAAACCCAATCTTATCACATAGAAAAATATAATCTTTTCATGTATAAAACCAACTCTTTTTAGTTAACAAAATCCAATCTTTTATTGTTTAAAACTGAAATTAAACAAGGTTTTATCCCTACATTAACTAGACAAAAGAAAATAAAATAAAATGAATGGGAAAAAGAAAGACTTACATTGTTTTTTTTTAAAAGAAAAAAAGTGGGGGGAAGGCTTCATTGTCTGGCGTCACAGGGGGGCTTGCGCTCCAGTCGGCGGCAACAGGCCTGGAGGATCGACGGTGGGAGCGCAGCGTCGGACTGCAGGGGGTGGCGGATCCAGGAGCTGCTGGTGGCGAACTAGGGTCTGGCGGCGGTAGGGTTTGGGGGCGTGTGGCTCTCGGAGGAGGTAGGGAGGAAGAGATGGACGGAGAAGGAGGAAGATCAGGAAGAGGGGGCAGCGGCGATGTGGAGGAGGGAGGCGAAGCAAGGGGGCGCACGATCCACGAGGTCGACGGGTTCTTTTTTTTCGTTCTGAAGTGAGAGAAGAGGGAAAGGGGTTGGCCCCTTTTTATTGAATTAAATTTTATAATTTAATATTCCAAAAAGTTAGCTTTAAAATTCGAACTCGAAATCAAACCAACCGACTATCATCCCTAGCTAATTACCCCCATTCCGAACACATTGGGATATGTTTCCTAAGCCAGTTCGGCCGTTTCGATCAGTTTTCGTCCAAATCAAAATATAACTCTATATATTGAATTTGAACGCGCATTCCAATTTACCGGGGTCACATATGGACTCTAAAAATTCCCGAAAAATATTTTCTAGCTTCGTATTGACGATACGGTCCTAACAAAACTAGTTTCATCAAATTCCGAGACCGTTTGAAACATGGCCATTTTTCAGTCGATTAAAATCAACTGAAACTGGTCAAACACGTTTTCCTTCGCTACGCTCACATATTGATTCGAAAAATTATGAAAATTGGAATCTAGCAATAACTTGACATCACGGATCCAACAAAAGTGGTTTCGTCGAAATCCGAGGTCGTTTTGCAGAATTTCAATTTTTAAGGGCCAGAATTTCCATAGCGACTATTCTGAATCTTCAACTGGACGTAACTTTTGATTCCCGCTATGAAATTTCAATTTTTCAGATTCTTTGGAAAGATATTCTCAATTAGATTCAAATATTTTTGGTTTCGCTAAAATCCGGTTTATGTTGCACCCGGTACATTCATTTGAAGTTTGAAATCGAATTATCGAACTACACGCTATTTTCAATTCCTTTTTATAATTTAAAATAAATATTAATATTCTAACGACGATCTATATAAATATATACGTTCTAATTCTTTCAAAATAAATTTCTCATCGTTATTATTTAAAATAATTCATTTTAAATAATCAATATTCGCTAAATTCGCCAAAATTTTAAATTGGCTCGCATTTTCCGGGTTGTTACAATCTCCCCCACTTAAAACTTTTCGTCCCCGAAAAGGAACGAAGCCGAAAGTTGTTTTACAAATCAACTCAACTTCCATTGTTTTAATTATGGATTAAATTTTTCAACTTTTCAGTTTCTAAAAACTTTCAAATTTTCCAAAAATTTGGCTAACACCCTAAATTTTCGAAAAATTTCGCCATAACCTCCCCTGCATCGGAAGCACCGGGAAAATCCTGAAATTGCCATACAGGCCCTCTGATCTCAAAAAGAAAAAGCCAAGCAACTAGCCAATCGTCTCATAAAATCATCATCACCCAAACAAAACAGTAAATTATGGTAAACATGTACCTATTTGTCGAGCATACAATTTTATTCTCTGCTCTAGCCTCCTTGCTATGACCTGTTCAGTAGATATACATGTATATGCAAGAAAATTTCAAGCAATTTTAAATACAGTTCAATATTAGGTTCAATTTGGGATAATGGTTCAAAATAATCAAACAAATAAACAACTACACAACCACCAATCCATTAGTTGATTTAACGTTAAAAATTCATAATTTTGATGTATATATAGAAAATCATGTTTTTGATGCCAAATCACAACAATAAATCTATCTAGTTTTGGTTCTCACACCAGTCTAATGGAAATATATAGAAATCACACCTTCGTCACTCGAAAATAAATACTGGTGATGGTATACTTCATCATCAGGACCATGTCCGGGCGACTAGAGTGTGATTCTATATCTATCCAGTATATTAAAACTTCGAATATACGTTCATGACGTGTATATGCAAAATCTTTATATATTGGATCGTCCAAATTAAAATATATAAATATTCAAATACGTATAAACTGGTTTAAATTTTCAAAACAATATTGTTTTCATTTTAAAAATATACTCTTCACACTCGTTCTAGGATACTACTGATCCCATCTCTAACGAGTCATTCTAATTGGACATTACTAATCCAATATCTGATGAATTCTTTCGTATGGTTCTAATGTGTCTTGTTCTCGAGCTCTGTAAACCAAAGCTCTGATACCACTGTGATAGCCCGTAAATTCCCCGGTAAGGAAAGCCCGGATTATCTTGAGAACACGACATAATAGAACGCAAACAGAAGAACATTTCATTGTATATTACAACAATTCCATCAGAATACAAGAATATACAGAGTATGAATAAATATTACACATTCGATAAATATCAGAGATTTAAATTACAAAGCAGCGAAAAAATATACAAAAGCATAACTAGAAGTAATGCACGGATACAGAGCTTTCCGAGCATCGTTCCAGCTGTAAATCAGGATCCTGTGAATATAAATCTGCAAAACCAAAACTACTAGCTGCCCGTGTGGAAAATAGGGGCACCCAGAGTTTAGGTTAAAACAATAAACTCCAAGTTAGTCATATGACTGGTGTGAGAACTAAAACAGTTATTAATCTTTATTTTAAAGTTCGAAAAATCAAGGGACCACGCCGTATAACATGGAACGGATTTCCTCCCAAGAATACCAGTGCATAAAACAAACAGCGCAATGCTAAAAAAAGAAAAATGAAGCTATTATAAGACCCAGGACCCATCACATAATGCAACGCAAGCCGGAGGATAGGGTTTTTACTTTATAATAGCCAAAGCATGCTTGATACGTTAAAAACACATTATTTGATACTATTATAAGTGTATAGTGTCAAAACAATTTCAATCATAAATATCAATCATAGACGGCATTAATGACCCATACCACTATGTCGCCATACTAGGTTCTACAAATAAAACCGCAATATCACGTATTGGAAATTGGATTTCCGTCATGAGTCAAGGCAAGGGGCAAGCTCCTCTTCGTTCGAGACACTCTAGCAAATGTCTCAGGACCCCACTATGATCCTTGGATCTTCAGGGCCGGTCCTATCTTACTTTTGAGGATTGGCAATTCCTGAGCACACGTTTCCTGGTCCTAACAGACCTATATCCGAGGCGCCTCGCATTCCAACAACCACACGGGTGAAAAGTATATAAATGTCAGCCAGTTTAAGCACTGAAACCACCACTAGCTAGAAAGAAATGTCGTGCTCTCCCTGCAGTCACTCTCCCGTTTTTGACTCATACCGAGGTGTGAGGCTCGCGAATTCACGTTATACACAAAGCTGCGCCACACAGGCCGTGCTATGATCATCAACCACAAGACTTTGCTTTTCAACAGAAGCCTTGATCAATTGCCACTTAGGCGTGCCACACAGGAAATTCACTCCATGCGACTGATGTCCATTGATATACAACCTCTGAGCTCGTACATCTCAGAGAAGGGCGTTAAGCAAGAGAATAAATTCTCGCCACCAAACAGATATATATTTAATAGAGATCAATCAACACAGAATAAAATCCAATGTCAGACACATAGTCCATTTACAAGTTCGTTCTGGGTCTGAACGAAACCGGAGGCACTTTCCTCGCATATCCATCGATCTCCAAGTACGTCTGGACGATCACCAACTGTTTCTCTCCTCTTGGGTGTACAACCCAATCGAGATCATCAGCAATCACCCAAACGATGTGAAGACTTCCGGTCTTCAACCACCGTCTTCATCTTTGACATACTGTCGAATCGGTTATTCAGAATGGGTATAAACCCGGCCTTTCCGAATAACCCGTGTATATAATAAACACGTGTTACACAAACACAACATACGTCTCATTCCAATTCAGAATATTCTTTTATTCAAATTTTCACATTCGTAGGGAAAGGTTCCCGTTAATTTTATCAAAGATAAATTCTTCTAAATTTATTCTTTAAGCTTCCTTTGGATATCATTTCAAACCGTATTATGGTTTTCCAAACTAGTCGGGATTAGCGAACCACACCAAAGTAATTATTTATTTTATTTCCCAATCCCAACCTATTCTTCCCCTGAGGGAAAACTGTTAATACTCCATATCTAACACCACGGTGTTATCGGTAAAATTAATTACCATTTCACGTTCAAATCTAATTAAAGATTTAACTATCGCTTTGGAGCGAAACTGGTGATACTCCATTCTCGATCATTTTCCAAATTTGATAATCTAAATTATCAATTCACTTTTAATCTAATTAAAGATTCATTAAATCTCCACTTAGTTTTAATCTTCTCAAAATTCAATATCATGTCTTTAACTGGGTTAAAGAACCAATGTCATCTAAAACACGATTCACGACAAACCCCAAATCACATTTGATATTAAATACAAGGCTCTGAATAGAAAATATATCGGCTTATATTCAATATCAAATTCCGAAACCAACAAATATCGTATTGGAAATAACGATATAAATATATCTTTCAAACTCCCATAACAATATCTGTATAATCACGGAATCCAATATCGAAATATTCCAAAGACAATTACGATTCAAATCCACTTCCACTTTATATATATTGGAAATTCTGGTTATTTTCAACACCAATTCAAATTCAATTTATTTATTTGAAAAATAAATTGATTTTAATTCTAATTCAAAAATAGTTTATTTCGATAAAAATATATTTTTATCTTTTCAAATGTGGAATTTTTCATCCCAGTTCTTTCCAATTCACATATTATGATTTTACACAAATTATTAATATTTTTAATAATTTTATCAAGGCCCGTACAGTCGATTTCCATCAACGGCCATCGAACTGTACTTACATCGACCTTTTCCAAATTTGATTTGGATATAATTCCAAATCCAACCGTTAGATTTCAAATTTCTAATATTCATTGGAAAGCTCTTTTCGATACGAACCCAACGGTTCTGGTTTTAGGAGAATCCGACGGTCGGATCTCCCGCAACGTCAATTCGAAGTCAATGGTCGAAATTCACGAACTACCGCGGCGCGGCGCGTTCTATTCAGGCCATTATATATATATAATATATATATTATATATATTTCGTCGATTTCCTTTTCAAACGTATTTTATAAATCGTTTTAAATTCGTTTTCAAAACCATTTCAACTCTATATTCAATTTCAAATCAAAATTGAATATTTCATATCATTACTATATAAATGATAATATTTTCAAAACGTTATATTTTGAAATCACTACCTTTACTATTTTCATTATAAAAACGACTATAATCGATATAAATATCGTCACGTCAAAATAGCGCAACTCAAATCAACACGGCTTTATATATTTCAATAAATTCGTTATTCTATTCAACAAATGAATATATATTTGTATTCAATACATGAATCTATATTTCTTTCAACACATGACTAATCTCAACGCAGGAGTACCGTTAACACATGACTATTTTTGTTATGTAATATATTTTATAAAATTTTGGTATCTATCGTTTGATTTTTAATTAGACTCCAACCGTAAAGTAGAATCTAATCTTAAATATGATAAAGATGTAAATCTTATTGTTAAAATATTTTAGTCAACACATGAACATCGTCAACACATGACTATTTATTCTATTCAACACATTAATATATATTTTATAATATTCTTTATTTTCCCAATTGGAATGAGGCCCAATCAATTACCATATAATGTTAGTTATATGGATTCCATACAACACATGTATATAATAGCAACGATAAATAATCAACCATCATCCAATGTGCACCACACAACTGCATAAGCATTAAATATAGATAATTAGCGCTTACACAGCCTGTCGACCAATCGATCGACATACAATTAAATAATTGGGATTAGTGTATGCCAAATATCATCCCAATACCCGTGTGGGGTTTCAAATCAACAAACACAGATTTTTTATTCATTCACATACCCGTTAAAAATTATATTTTTAACAATAAAATATTTTTAGCTATATAAATATTTTATTTCCTTTCACATCACACAATCAATTTTCTCCACAATAAACAATCGAACATACAAGCCATCCACGGTCTGTGGACGACGGGTGTCGGGTGCTACTAAGCACCGTCTGCATCCTATATATATTTTTAACTAGAAAAGAAGATTTAAAGTGAGAAGTTCTCGTAGAGGGTTCCACACCGTCGTGCTTTGTTGTTGAACTGCTGAACCGTTTGGATCTGCTTGAAATTCTTTTGCAGTCCCTTTTCACGCTGTTCAAATAAAAATAATATTTTTATTGTTTCATTTCAATAAATAAAAATCCTATTTTTATTTCTATTTTATATATTCTTACAACGCTTCTTTCTATATAAAAATTATATATTTTTATATCTCTACTTCTTATATAAAGATCGAATTTTTATATCATCACTATAAAAAATCACATTTTCACTTCATTATATATATAATAAAAATCAGATTTTTATTTCGCTACATATATAAAGATAATATTTTTATAATCTCTATTATATAGAAATTCTATTTTCAATACACTACGTATATAAAAATAGTATTTTTATATCCTCTATTATATAAAGATCATATTTTCAATACATTACATATAAAAAAATAGTATTTTTATATCTTCTATTATGTAAAGATCATATTTTCAATACACTACATATATTAAAATAGTATTTTTATATCTTCTATTATATAAAGATCATATTTTCAATCCTTACATTATATAAAAATCATATTTTTATTCTTTAAAAAAAATCTGGCCTTTTTATATTTAAAGAATCAACCTTTTTATTTTTAAAGAACTCGTCTTTTTATTTTTAAAAACCCAATCTTATCACATAGAAAAATATAATCTTTTCATGTATAAAACCAACTCTTTTTAGTTAATAAAATGTAATCTTTTATTGTTTAAAAGTAAAATTAAACAAGGTTTTATCGCTACATTAACTCGACAAAAGAAAATAAAATAAAACGAATGGGAAAAATAAAGACTTACATCGTTTTTTTTTTTAAAAGGGGGAAGGCTTCATTGTCTGGCGTCACAGGGGTGTTGTATATAACGGTGTTGTATACACAATTATATGATTTTTGTTTGATGATAACAACCAAATAAATATTATTTCTAATGTGTTTGTTATTGTACTGTTATATCACACATTACAGACAGGAATATAATATTTATATTTAAATGAAATACTACTGTACAGAAGTTCAAATATTAACAGAGTATTTTATTTAAATATAATATTATATTTCAACATTCAAACAGTACAAATTATATGACTCCACTATTTGTACACACTCACAAATATTACACATGATACTGTATTTGTAAATAAACTGAATATGATAGACAAGCTTGTTTGACAACAATAAAATAATATTTTATTTCAAAGAAACTTGTTTACAAACATAAGTACAATTCTGTTGTTACACAGCTCCTCAATATAACACTGTCTATACATCTCATTTTTATATGCAATCACTGTCTTTACATTTTCATATCCATATACAGTCACTGATACATTTACTTTCACAGACACTGTCTCTTAATCTTCTGTCTTCAGTCTTCACTGTCAGTCCAGTCATCGTCTTCATACCTGTCATTCACAGAAACACACACACAGTACGCTGCAATAGAAATAAAAACTGAACACATGCAGATTTAAATTTTATTTTAAAAATTATTTTTTTTTTGCCTCAGAATTCGGTGTGTTTCTCATCAGTTTTCTGACTCGATTTGATTTTTTTTTTCGACTGATGGCTGCATATACACACGTGTATAAATATACACGTGTGCACTGCCTCGCCAATCAGTGAGCAACTGAGGAGTAGCCACGTGGACCATCTCGACTCAGTGCTAAAATGCAAATCAGTATGCAAAAGTCAACTCAAACCAAAATGGTTGAGAAAAAGGTCAAAGCATGCTCATGGCACAAGCACAAGAAAGTCAATGAAGCAGCATAGCATGACAAGTGCAAACAAAAATGGCCGAGCACAATTCACAGTACAAACTTGAGCATGCAAGTATCAAAGTCAAACCAGCATGTCTACATGTTCAAAGCATCAAGTGGCTACATTATGGTAAATAAGTCAAGGGCAAGTGAGTTGAACATTCAATTTCATTTCAAATTTATCATATGCAAGCGTTCAAGTACTACAGTAGCAAATGTCAAGGTAGAAATCAGCTCAGCAAAGTCAAAACAGGGGATGGCAGATACAAAAGTAATGGTTCAGCAATCATGGAGATGCAGCATACAGTTTTGAAGCTCAAGTGTGCTCAAGCAGGTGGGAGATCAAAAATGCAGCAGTGGTGAGAGAAGGCAGGACAAGCACATGAATGCTCAGGTTCAATTACAGGTCAGAAATTTCAAGTGACAATGGCAACAGTAACTACATTGTGGTGCAAGTCTAAGGTCAAAACAGAATGGTCAAGCCAAACTTTCAAGTGCACAAAACAGATTGCACAAATGTGGTCGAGCAACAAAATACACAGCAAATGGAGCATGTATACAGTTCATAATTCAAGGGGTCAAAACAGTGGTGATCAAGTTCATAAACCAGTGCTCGAATACAAGTCTGGACTGCACAATTATTGGTGAATCAACAGGTTCATTTGGTCTGAATGCATAAGTAAAGGAAATGGTCGAGCCAATATGCCTAAATGTACATGTATACATAATGCAGCAAAGATATCAAAGTTTTGATGAAGCATGCAAATAATGATTCAAGGAAAATCATGCAAAAAATATTGCTTGGCAAGAAGCAAGCAAACAGTTCAGTCACCATGAAATTGATATATGGCAAAGTTTTTTTTTTCTTCATGTTTAAGACAGCAAAAATTGGCATTTTCCAGAAATGAATGCATTCAACCAAGAATTTGTTTCTCGGCATTGAAATAAGATTCCAGAAATAAAATGTTTTTCAAAACAGGCAAGAAATCAAAGCATTTTTAGAATGGGGAAGAATAATTCAATCATTTCCAGTTTTGGCGAGAATCAAATCCAGAATATTTGGCAATTAAAATCAGTGAGCATACAAAGGGGAATTATCTTTCAAAGAAATTTTTTTTTAAAGGCAGGAATCATGCAAGTTTTTTTTCAAAACTGGTGGAATCAATTCATGGCAACAAACTATTTTGGAAGGGACAAAAAAATTTTCCAGAATTTAATGTCGGCCTTTAAATTCATTTCAGTAATTCCAGTTTTAGACTTGGCATCAATTTTTGGCAATAATCTATGAAGTTGCTGTTTTTAACAAGTCAGAGAATTTTTTCCTTAAAGAGTCAAAATCGATTCTTTCCTGTTTTGATAAATATACTTTCAGAAATTCGTTCAAGGCAGACGAGTTTGGTAAGTTCCTTTAAATCAAATTCATTATTCAAGTAGAGAATTTCGAAATCACAAAGGAATTACAAGGCAACGCAAGCAATTTCATTCGAGAATTACAGAACCAAAAGGGCAAAGCAACAAAATCATCTCAAAGCCGTAGTTTACAAATTCAATCAAGGAAGTCAAAAGGGGAAACTCGAAAAATCAGTCAAGCCAGTTAATTGAAATCAGAGAATTTTTCGGGTTGGTAATCCCTATGTATACACCAATACATCATCGGCAAATATAATAGATCGAATCCCACAAAAATCAGATCGAATCATTTATCAAGAAATCAGAGTTTTTTAGGTTTCAAATTACCCTACAAATTAACACCAAATTCATCATCGGCAGTCAAAGGGAAAAACTAACAAAACATACAGATCGAAGAACTACAATCAATTTGAGAGCAGAAAATTTCAAATCAGAGAAAACTCACATTTTTTCAATCGTTTTCGACTGAACAAATTCCAGATCGAAGTAGCAGAAAGCAACAGAGAAGTCGAGCATCAGAGAACTTCATTTCATCAAGAGATCGATTCGATTTGGGGTGTATTGAAGAAACCCTAGCCAAATTTCCAGCCGCCATTACTTTTCCCAGAGCTAAAGCAAAAGGATCGGATGCAAATGGAATAAGAAGGGGCCGGCCTATTTCTTTATGGGTTAAGCTTTAAAAGGGAATGATTTTTTAGTTTATCTCCAAGGGTTTTTGTTTTTTTTATTTACTTTGTATTTTGTTCAAATTTTGTATTGTTTTAATTTGTTCTGCAAACCGTCCAGCAGTTCTAGAGTCTGTAATCTCTAGGGGGAATCAGTCACAGTGTTGACTGTCAGTTTCAAAGTCTGTAAATCTGAGTTACGAGTTACAGGGTTTGTAATTCGGGAAATCTGATCTAGGGGTTTAGATCAGTCTAGGGTTTTGAGCGTAGGGTTAGAATAGGAGCAGGGGTTTGCGAGTGTACATGGTCTTGTATGCGGGAACTATTCTATCACCTAGTAGAAACCTTAGAAATGCAGCAGTAGGCAGGGTTTTGCCGAAGCTGGGTATATCTGTGTGTGATTTACTTTCTGCATTTCAGTTTCTGCTATTTTCTGTGATCAGTTTATTATTATATATCTCTTTAAGTTTTTAATTCAGTTAAAAACTGTGAAAAACCCTATTCACCCCCCCTCTAGGGTTATTCTAGATCCAACAAGTGGTATCAGAGCAGGTTATTTCACTAACTCTAGAGTCATGGGTCATTCTAGTTGTCAACCGATAGAGAGTCAGTCCAGTTCATCTCCAAATGTTTTTGATGGAACAGATTTTTTAAACTGGAAATCCAAAATGGAATTTTATTTAAAATCCGTTAATATCAAATGTTGGGATGTTATTATCAATGGATTTGATAGTGTAGATATTAATTTCAATACTCGTGCTATGAAAATCATATTTGATTATCTTAATACTGAACAGTTTAACCTTATCTGTCATTGTTTATCTGCACAGGAAATCTGGGACACTCTCAATACGAAGTATGGAAGACTTGACAACCACAGCTCAAAACCCGATAAAGTCAACTCAGATTCAGAGTTCTGTTTAACAGGATTTACAAATGAAACTTCAGATGAATCAGATGATGGAGAATCAACAAATGCTGAAACCGAGAATTTCTCATATGAAGATCTGGTTTACATGTGTCTTGATTTAACTAAATCTGTTGATAAACTCCAATCTAAAAATAAATCTCTGAAATCTAGGAATTCTGAGTTGATCAGCAAAATTGATGATTTGGAATCACAACTTGAATATGTTAAAGATTCTTCAAATTCTGTTTGCAAAAATTGTTTGAAATTGAAAGCCAATCTTGTTCATCTCAATAAAAGTATCCAAAAGTTTGAAGATGAAATTCTGATCTTAAATGAGAACAAGACTGAGCTGTCAAATTTGAATAATCTTCTGCAAAAGGAATTTGAAAATTTTAAAACAGATATAAATTCCAAATTTGAAATTGCTGAAAAGGAGAATTTGTTGAAATCAAATTTGATTTTAGAAGAACTTGAAAATGAGATTGAAAAATCCAAGAATTTTGAGTCTGAAAAACAAAAACGACTTGAACCTGAAATTTCCGAATCCCAAACCAAAATAAAGTTACTTAATGATGAAAATTTGGTTTTGAAATCTGATTTTGAAAGATGTGAGATCACTAAAAATCGTTGTTCAGATTTATTGAAAGAAAATGGTGATCTTAAAACTGAAATTCAACAACTTGAAACAATCTTGTCTAATTTCTCAAACGGTGAAAAATCTTTGAATATGTTGTTGAAAAACCAATTCTCTGTTCAAAATAAACGTGGACTTGGGTTTGAGAAAAATAATGATTTTGAAAGACGAATTTCGAATGATTTGAAAAATTCTTCAAACAACCTTGAAAAGAACTATGTTGAAAATTTGAACTCTGAAAATTTCAAAGTTTTTTTTGAATCGAAATTGTGATGAGAAATCGTTTTATAATAAACCATTTAAACAATCTTGGATCCCGAATAAAAATAAAACGATTTTGACTAAATTCAAACAGATTTGGGTTCCAAAGGGTACAAAGGTTAATTCTGAAGGTTTGTTATACAAACAGGTTTGGGTACCAAAAGTGGTAAACGTATTTCAGAGTGGTTTTACAAATTTTGTTAGACCACTTAATTTACTCAACTGCTAGGTACCAGTGAAGGCTGAGGAACTGCTGTGCTGAAAAGAAATTTGAAATCAAGATTGTTTATAATTTTGTGTCATTTACAGTTCCTTAGGCCAACATTTGTTGAGTTAGAGATTCTGCTTTACATTGTATTCTGGTATGATCTCTAAACTCAACTTTGTATATTCTCTTTGTTTTTATTGTCTGTTTTTACTCCTTCCTCTATCTCCTTCTGTTTTTTTGTTTTTGATTTGACACTGCCATATTCTTCTTTGTCTGTACTTCTTAAACTTCCAGTTGCAGAATTCATGATCTTTTTGGAAATATGCTTTATTTGTATAAAATCATCGTGTGTTAATCATTTCCCTTTCCTGAATTTAATTTTGTAAATATCTGCAATCGTTTTTGAGATTTTTTTTCTGAATTCATAACAGTGTTGATGTATTCTTGTCATATCTTGAACATTGTTAATTTGAATTCTAAATTTTTGAAGATCTGAATATCTAATGAAATGTCACACACCTTTGCTGATCTGAGTTTATTCTAATTCATTTTAGAAAAGCTCAAAATATTACACTCATTACAGCACTCTGTTATTTATCAGTTGTGATAATTTCATTGTTTTTCAGATTGGCTTGAAACAGTGATACATCTTGGAATTCATCTTTATTCATGATCATTATATTGAAATATGTTTGTTTGAAATCATCTGAAATTCTAGATATTTTGAATATCACACACCTCTTATTTTTGAAACTGTCAATCTCGTGTGACTGATTCATTATATCCCAAAACTCTACATTGATTCATGTGATTTCAAATAAATTATCCCGATCATGAATATTTTCAAATTTGATGTAAATGACCTGAAATTTCTCTTGGGCTTGTCGGAAATAGTTTTGAGAAATTCTTGAAAATGCTCTTTTTTTTTTGAAATGGTCTTTGAAAATCATTGTTATTTCATGATTATTTGATTTGAATATATGTTTGTTTAAAATCATTTGAAATTATTGATTTATTGGATTTCACACATATCTTGAATCTGAAATATAACCTGGTGTGATTGATTCATTAAATCCTAATACTTTCACATTTCTTCAAATGATTTAAAATAGAGTATATTTGCAAATCTTGGATCATGAACCACCTTATGTGACCAACATCTTGACAAGTCTGTTGTGATACTGATTTCTCTGTGCTGCTCTGATACTGCTTTTGAAAAATGTTTGTTTTGGAATCATGCTGCTCTGATTATAAGAAATTGATTTGTAAATATATTTTTTGGACTGCTTGATTTGGTATCAAAGATTTATCGTACTCTGATAAGTGAAATTTGTGTGAGCTTGTTTTTTGATTAAGTCTTTTCTGTTGACTGAGGTACCATTGTTTGCCACCGGGGTGTCATTAAAATCCTCGAGAAAGCGAGAACATTTGGTATCAGAAGCGCCTTATATTTGTCTCATCCATCTGTTCTGATTTTTCACTTTATAGAGCCATCATGTGGTATCAGTTTAAAAGTGCTGCATTTTTTTTGCTGTATATATATATTTTTTCCCTCTTGTCATGTATAGATCAGCATATTACTCTTGTAATTGATTTTCAATTTTAAAATTATTTATTGATTATTCTTTCAGAAATTGAAATCAATATCCAAATTAAACTGTATTTATAATTTATCAAAATTATAACCAGATTTAGAAATTGGGATGAATTGTGACTGCAGTATATTTCACAACAAGAGGATAATTTTATTTAGATTTTCATGATGGTTAAATATTTATTATAATATCTTTGAACTGGCAATTATTTCACGGCCATCTTCATTACTTATCATCCTTCTGCCATCCGTTATGATTTTATATAAATGTGGAGAGTTTAATTTTTTCTTAAAATCATTTAAAATAAACAGTGAAAATATTTGTGATGGAATTGTGGTTATATTATTATTCAGAATTAGTGATAATTGAAAATTTTCAATAATCCAGGTACAGTTGGTCATATTTCATAATATAATTAATTTAGAAATTTATTTCACAGTCCGTTTCTGTACCTACCACATTTTCTATCATCCATATATTGGTTTTATTCCAAGGAGTGTCTCTTTTTAAAAGATGAAAAGATAAATATATATTAAATATATAAGTGTGTCTCTAACCTCATTTAAAAATCCAAGCTCTGGTCGTGCATGGTTAAGAGACAACTTATAATTTAAGCTGCGACTGACCTCATTTAAAAATCCAAGCTCTGGTTATGCGTGGTCAGGGTGCTCTTAAATCAAAAGAAAAAGAAAATAAAATAATTTGCAATAAATTTTTTTATATATATGAAAATCTCCTTGGTGTATAATAACCAGACTATCAATCCACTTTCTAATCTGTGAGATATGTTGAAATTTTATGACGTATTATGATTTGTTGATTGATAGGTATTAGGATTTGAGATTATTCGTTTTTGTCACTTAAGTTGAATTTATAATTATAGTCCGAATCCATCGCTATTTTTTAGTATTTTTTTAAAAATTCTCTTGAAAATAAATGAAAAATATTCATATTTTTATAATTCTCCTCATTTATATAAATTTCATCGTAAATCAGTCATTTTCTGCAATGTGAAATATGCCACTAGTTCTCAGTTTATTATGATTTTTGTTTGACTGATTGAATTTTATGATGATCGTTCTTCCTCTTAAGCTGAAATTATATTTTTAATCAATTTTCATCTGTATTTTAAAATCTGTATCCTTTTGATGATAACAAAAGGGGGAGAATGGATTAGATTTTGATTTATGAGTGAATATTTTATAAATATTTTTAATTTTGAAAATTTATTCATGCACAGTTATAGGGGGAGTTGTCTGTTGTAGGGGGAGCTGATAAATAGGGGGAGTTAAAATTTCACTCTCAAACACATTTATTGTATTCAAAATCTTTTATTTGTTTGTCATCATCAAAAGGGGGAGATTGTTGTATATAACGGTGTTGTATACACAATTATATGATTTTTGTTTGATGATAACAACCAAATAAATATTATTTCTAATGTGTTTGTTATTGTACTGTTATATCACACATTACAGACAGGAATATAATATTTATATTTAAATGAAATACTACTGTACAGAAGTTCAAATATTAACAGAGTATTTTATTTAAATATAATATTATATTTCAACATTCAAACAGTACAAATTATATGACTCCACTATTTGTACACACTCACAAATATTACACATGATACTGTATTTGTAAATAAACTGAATATGATAGACAAGCTTGTTTGACAACAATAAAATAATATTTTATTTCAAAGAAACTTGTTTACAAACATAAGTACAATTCTGTTGTTACACAGCTCCTCAATATAACACTGTCTATACATCTCATTTTTATATGCAATCACTGTCTTTACATTTTCATATCCATATACAGTCACTGATACATTTACTTTCACAGACACTGTCTCTTAATCTTCTGTCTTCAGTCTTCACTGTCAGTCCAGTCATCGTCTTCATACCTGTCATTCACAGAAACACACACACAGTACGCTGCAATAGAAATAAAAACTGAACACATGCAGATTTAAATTTTTTTTTTAAAATTTTTTTTTTTGCCTCAGAATTCGGTGTGTTTCTCATCAGTTTTCTGACTCGATTTGATTTTTTTTTTCGACTGATGGCTGCATATACACACGTGTATAAATATACACGTGTGCACTGCCTCGCCAATCAGTGAGCAACTGAGGAGTAGCCACGTGGACCATCTCGACTCAGTGCTCAAATGCAAATCAGTATGCAAAAGTCAACTCAAACCAAAATGGTCGAGCAAAAGGTCAAAGCATGCTCATGGCACAAGCACAAGAAAGTCAATGAAGCAGCATAGCATGACAAGTGCAAACAAAAATGGCCGAGCACAATTCACAGTACAAACTTGAGCATGCAAGTATCAAAGTCAAACCAGCATGTCTACATGTTCAAAGCATCAAGTGGCTACATTATGGTAAATAAGTCAAGGGCAAGTGAGTTGAACATTCAATTTCATTTCAAATTTATCATATGCAAGCGTTCAAGTACTACAGTAGCAAATGTCAAGGTAGAAATCAGCTCAGCAAAGTCAAAACAGGGGATGGCAGATACAAAAGTAATGGTTCAGCAATCATGGAGATGCAGCATACAGTTTTGAAGCTCAAGTGTGCTCAAGCAGGTGGGAGATCAAAAATGCAGCAGTGGTGAGAGAAGGCAGGACAAGCACATGAATGCTCAGGTTCAATTACAGGTCAGAAATTTCAAGTGACAATGGCAACAGTAACTACATTGTGGTGCAAGTCTAAGGTCAAAACAGAATGGTCAAGCCAAACTTTCAAGTGCACAAAACAGATTGCACAAATGTGGTCGAGCAACAAAATACACAGCAAATGGAGCATGTATACAGTTCATAATTCAAGGGGTCAAAACAGTGGTGATCAAGTTCATAAACCAGTGCTCGAATACAAGTCTGGACTGCACAATTATTGGTGAATCAACAGGTTCATTTGGTCTGAATGCACAAGTAAAGGAAATGGTCGAGCCAATATGCCTAAATGTACATGTATACATAATGCAGCAAAGATATCAAAGTTTTGATGAAGCATGCAAATAATGATTCAAGGAAAATCATGCAAAAAATATTGCTTGGCAAGAAGCAAGCAAACAGTTCAGTCACCATGAAATTGATATATGGCAAAGTTTTTTTTTTCTTCATGTTTAAGACAGCAAAAATTGGCATTTTCCAGAAATGAATGCATTCAACCAAGAATTTGTTTCTCGGCATTGAAATAAGATTCCAGAAATAAAATGTTTTTCAAAACAGGCAAGAAATCAAAGCATTTTTAGAATGGGGAAGAATAATTCAATCATTTCCAGTTTTGGCAAGAATCAAATCCAGAATATTTGGCAATTAAAATCAGTGAGCATACAAAGGGGAATTATCTTTCAAAGAAATTTTTTTTTAAAGGCAGGAATCATGCAAGTTTTTTTTCAAAACTGGTGGAATCAATTCATGGCAACAAACTATTTTGGAAGGGACAAACAAATTTTCCAGAATTTAATGTCGGCCTTTAAATTCATTTCAGTAATTCCAGTTTTAGACTTGGCATCAATTTTTGGCAATAATCTATGAAGTTGCTGTTTTTAACAAGTCAGAGAATTTTTTCCTTAAAGAGTCAAAATCGATTCTTTCCTGTTTTGATAAATATACTTTCAGAAATTCGTTCAAGGCAGACGAGTTTGGTAAGTTCCTTTAAATCAAATTCATTATTCAAGTAGAGAATTTCGAAATCACAAAGGAATTACAAGGCAACGCAAGCAATTTCATTCGAGAATTACAGAACCAAAAGGGCAAAGCAACAAAATCATCTCAAAGCCGTAGTTTACAAATTCAATCAAGGAAGTCAAAAGGGGAAACTCGAAAAATCAGTCAAGCCAGTTAATTGAAATCAGAGAATTTTTCGGGTTGGTAATCCCTATGTATACACCAATACATCATCGGCAAATATAATAGATCGAATCCCACAAAAATCAGATCGAATCATTTATCAAGAAATCAGAGTTTTTTAGGGTTTCAAATTACCCTACAAATTAACACCAAATTCATCATCGGCAGTCAAAGGGAAAAACTAACAAAACATACAGATCGAAGAACTACAATCAATTTGAGAGCAGAAAATTTCAAATCAGAGAAAACTCACATTTTTTCAATCGTTTTCGACCGAACAAATTCCAGATCGAAGTAGCAGAAAGCAACAGAGAAGTCGAGCATCAGAGAACTTCATTTCATCAAGAGATCGATTCGATTTGGGGTGTATTGAAGAAACCCTAGCCAAATTTCCAGCCGCCATTACTTTTCCCAGAGCTAAAGCAAAAGGATCGGATGCAAATGGAATAAGAAGGGGCCGGCCTATTTCTTTATGGGTTAAGCTTTAAAAGGGAATGATTTTTTAGTTTATCTCCCAGGGTTTTTGTTTTTTTTTATTTACTTTGTATTTTGTTCAAATTTTGTATTGTTTTAATTTGTTCTGCAAACCGTCCAGCAGTTCTAGAGTCTGTAATCTCTAGGGGGAATCAGTCACAGTGTTGACTGTCAGTTTCAAAGTCTGTAAATCTGAGTTACGAGTTACAGGGTTTGTAATTCGGGAAATCTGATCTAGGGGTTTAGATCAGTCTAGGGTTTTGAGCGTAGGGTTAGAATAGGAGCAGGGGTTTGCGAGTGTACATGGTCTTGTATGCGGGAACTGTTCTATCACCTAGTAGAAACCTTAGAAATGCAGCAGTAGGCAGGGTTTTGCCGAAGCTGGGTATATCTGTGTGTGATTTACTTTCTGCATTTCAGTTTCTGCTATTTTCTGTGATCAGTTTATTATTATATATCTCTTTAAGTTTTTAATTCAGTTAAAAACTGTGAAAAACCCTATTCACCCCCCCTCTAGGGTTATTCTAGATCCAACAAGGGGGGCTTGCGCTCCAGCCGGCGGCAGCAGGCATGGGGGATCGACGGTGGGAGAGCAGCGTCGGACTGCAGGGGGTGGCGGATCCAAGAGCTGCTGGTGGCGAACTAGGGTCTGGCGGCGGTAGGGTTTGGGGGTGTGTGGCTCTCGGAGGAGGTAGGGAGGAAGAGATGGATGGAGAAGGAGGAGGATCGGGAAGAGGGGGCAGCGGCGATGTGGAGGAGGGCGGCGAAGCAAGGGGGCGCACGATCCACGAGGTCGACGGGTTCTTCTTTTTTTCGTTCTGAAGTGAGAGAAGAGGGAAAGGGGTTGGCCCCTTTTTATTGAATTAAATTTTATAATTTAATATTCCAAAAAGTTAGCTTTAAAATTCGAACTCGAAATCAAACCCACCGACTGTCGTCCCTAGCTAATTACCCTCATTCCGAACACAATGGGATATGTTTCATAAGCCAGTTCGGCCATTTCGATTAGTTTTCATCAAAATCAAAATATAACTCTATATATTGAATTTGAACACGCATTCCAATTTACCGGGGTCACATAAGGACTATAAAAATCCCCGAAAAATATTTTCTAGCTTCGTATTGACGGTACGGTCCTAACAAAACTAGTTTCGTCAAATTCCGAGACCGTTTGAATAATGGTCATTTTCCAGTCGATTAAAATCAACTAAAACTGGTCAAACACGTTTTCCTTCGCCACACTCACATATTGATTCGAAAAATTATGAAAATTGGAATCTAGCATTAACTTGACATCACGGATCCAACAAAAGTGGTTTCATCGAAATTCGAGGTCGTTTGCAGAATTTCCATTTTTAAGGGCCAGAATTTCCATAGCGACTATTCTGAATCTTCAACTGGACGTAACTTTTGATTCCCGCTATGAAATTTCAATTTTTCGGATTCGTTGGAAAGATATTCTCAATTAGATTCAAATATTTTTTGTTTCGCTAAAATCCTGTTTATGTCGCATCCGGTACATTCATTTGAAGTTTGAAATCGAATTATCGAACTACCGCGCCATTTTCAATTCCTTTTTATAATTTAAAATAAATATTTATATTCTAACGACGATCTATATAAATATATACGTTCTAATTCTTTCAAAATAAATTTCTCGTCATTATTATTTAAAATAATTCATTTTAAATAATCAAAATTCGCTAAATTCGCCAAAATAAAAATTATAAATTGGCTCGCAATTTCCGGGTTGTTACATTAATTATATTATAATTATACATTCAACTGTCGTTTATATAATATATTCGTTATTTGAATTCAATTTCAAACTGAATTTTTTTTTTTTTTTTGAATTGTCCAGTTCACATTATATTGTCAATTCACTATTTCCGACTATTTCGGAATAACAAATTTATTATTCTATTATTTAAATTAATTAAATATTCAATATTATTTAATTAAACAACCATTTAATTCTCTAAACCATTATTTAAATAATTAAATAAATTATTTATTATATCGCTAAAATACGGGACATTACATGGTTGCTATGGATGTTTAAGTGGTTGTTGATGTTGTTTTTCACACACAATGACACAACAATTATGGTATCACATTAGTGATCGACAAATCTCCTTCGTAATTAGAAGCAATATCATTATCGAATTTGAAGGTTAATAATTTGGAAAGACCATATGTATGAATTCATATATATATTGATAAAGTTCTTTAAATGAATAAATAAATACTGGAACATTCTAGGATGACATGAGGATAGTGTCTAGGCTTGGGTTTGGAAATAAAGTTTCCTGCTCTCCCTGGCTATCCCTAACTGATCCAACGAATGCGATGGTTAATTTGAAGTTATTTGAATTTAGAAATGAATTTGATTTATTAAGTAAAAAAATGTTGAATTTTAGATCCAAAATTATTTGGAAATTAAATTTAAATGATTTTAAAAGGGTTATATAAGGATATAATGCTTTTCTAAGATATTTCGAAGTATCGTAGAATAATGGTTATTATGGTCAAAATAGAGCTTGTCGCATAACGACAATTTACGTATTTTAGATGCAAACTTTAAATGCTTATAACTTTTGCAATCTACATCAGATTTCCATAAAATGAACAATGTTTGATTTCCGTTAACAGGAACTTTCAAATGAGCGAAAGCAGATTTTAAATTCGAGTTATAATTTCCAAGTTAGGTTTGAAACCGTTTTGGAAAAGGTCGATGTAAGAACAATTGTTGACCATACAGCTATTTTTAAATGTTTTAAAAATATGGAAAAAAATTGTAAAATCATTACAAATTATGAAAAGGTGTTTTGAATTGTAAAGTTTAAGTTTTGCCTAAGATAAATGATATTTTGATCAAAATAGTTAAGATAACTATTTTGTAACACTTTTGAAACACTATTGTAACACTTTCTTCGAAAACAATCTATTTTGAAGTTTTAACCCGTAAACTATCTTCCGAACTATAAGTAATGATTTGTGGAATGTTTTCAAAGGTTTAAAAGTATTAAAAATATTTTAGATGGAATTTAAATTGATTTATTTAATATTAAAACTGGTTTTCCAATTTTTAATAATTGGATATGGTTAGAGATAAATCTTCGGATGGTTGACATTAATTCGGTAGATGACGACTCTTACTATTTGAGGAATTTAAAAGGTAGTTGACCATTATTCCGTTTATAGTGTGAGTTGGATACCGAGATTAATATTAAGTATAAGTTGATGGTATTTCTATCCAGATCTAATGTCAAAGAGTTGGATAAATATTTTAAATAAGATATGGGTTTCCCAATTTGTTTGGGATAGCTTGGATAGAAATAATCTTCGGATATTTGATATGAAATTCTTTGGTGTAAACGTATACTATTTGAGGAATTTGGGATGTATTATTATTATATCGTTATTCCATATATAGTATTCGTTGATTTTGAGAATTGATATCGAATATAAGTAGATACAATCTATGTGTAACTTATGTTCAATATCGATTGATTTGGGTTTTGTCGTGAATCATATCTTCAACAATATTATTCTTGAAACTCAATCAGATTGAGTTATGGAAATTCATATCGTAAATTGGGATTTAATCAAATCTTTGATTTGAGAAAAATAAGAAATTAGGAACCAAGTATAATCTTTTAGTTAAGATTAAAGGATTGAACGTTGGAAAATCGATTTAATTGGAAACTATGGTTGAAATATGGATTAAAGGATTTTCAAAGGAAACTAGGTTTTGATATCGAGTTATCAAATGGAAAATTAATTAAGTCTTTGGGGATAGATTATCTTTGATTTAAGGGATGTGTTTCAAAGAAGAAGGGTTAAATATGGATTTTGTTAAAGATAATTTGAGTATGGGCTTAAAGAAATTTAATTTAAAAAAATCTACGATGGAAGGAGAAGCCTGTGTGTTCCGTAATTGTGTTTTAAAAATTACGCTTATTATTTGGAAGACCGGGATCGGAGGAATGTCCGAAAACCATTCCAAGTAATAATACGACGTTGTGGAGCAATTGAAGACACTGAAGACAATATTAAAGACCGGGACCCTTCATATCGTAAGGACGACTTGCTGAATGTCTCAAATTGGTAGCTCACATTTGCAGATGGATTTTATATCATCTAAGTGGCAAGAAGCCCAAACGTATGTGAAGGAATTTCGGATTGTTGTTTCGTTCAGACCCAGAACGGACATTTATGGATTGTGTGTCCGATATTGTAATTGACTGCGTAGCACTGATCTCTTTTAAATATATATTTGTTTGGTGGAAAAAATTTATTCTCTTGCTTAACACCCTTCTCTAAGACGTACGAGCTTAGAAGTAATATATTGATAGAAATTAGTGATGCGTTGTGAATGGATAATGTGGCATACTTAAGTTATGTGGTGAGCTTTGGATGATCAAATCATGGCTTATTTAAGTGTAGCTTTGTGTATATCGGGACCTCGGCAAGCCTCATACCTCGGTAAATGGCCAAAAAAGGAAGAAATGCGGTAGGGTTATGGGGTATTGTCTCCTTCTAGATAAAAGGTGTACTATGGTATGGAGCCCAGGTACTAACCTATGTGGTAAAAGCATCTACTTTTGTGGTTGTTGTTGGCGCACGCTCGGAAAGGTCGGTAACGACTGGGAGATGACATACTCAGGTGTACTCGAAGTTACCCAGTTAAGGGGTAACCCGGCCTTGTGTTGGCATGAGGAGCATCACTGTTGATCCTCGGACATCCCTCTAGAGATGTTCAAAATTTGGTTCGAAAGGAAGTTTCTTTGTCTGGTTATTGTTGGAAACCCAATCTCCACTGTGAGCCCGTATGATTTTGATTGTATACCATACGTCAGTATAGTATATGGTGCATATGCTGGCTAGGATTGATACATTTACTTTCGAAATTTTTTTCACACTATATTATAGTATTGAAAGAGGATTTTCACGTATCAAACATTTTTGACTGCATAAGGAGAAATCTTAGCCATGTGTGCGTTTGCATTGTGTGTGCGTCGTGTGACCTTATGTTAGTTTCATTTTTCAAAAAAAATCATTGTGAATTTCAATGCACTAGTATTCACATGGAGTAAACCCATTCTACATTAGCTGCGTGGTCCGGCGAATTACCTAACTTTAAAATAAACCCTAAAAACAACTGTTTTGAGTGCTCACACCAATCCCATGACTGACCTGGAGTTTATTGTTCCCACACCTATAATCTTGGTGCCCATAATTTTTACATGGGCATCCTAGTAGTTTGGTTTGCAGATTTAGCCTTGGGTTAGTTGGAGCAAGATTCTGGTTTTAGCTGGAGCTATTATGTCTTGGAGCATTTGCATTCTTCTGCTGAGTTTAGTATCTTTTCCGCTGTGCAACCGATGTACTCTGATGTACCTCTTGTAACTCTAATGTAATATTATTTTAATGATAATGGAAAATTTCCTTTTATTTTGTGCAAATGTGTAAGTACCCCTAACAATCCGTCTTTATGAACGGTTTAAGTTGGTTTAATTACTGGCGAAAGCCGAGAAGCCAGGTCGTTACATTTGGTATCAGAGCTTTGGTTTATACAAAGCTATGGGGTACGACACATTTGAACAAAAGAAAAGACTCATTAGAGTTATAACATCTCATTATAGAAAAGGTTAGTAATGCCCTAGAATGAGATTTTAGAGTATTATATTTGAGAGAGCGTATTTGAAAATATGAAATGAGTTTTTAAAAGTTATATTTTAAGAAAGAAACATATTTTGGAAATATATGTTAATTATAACCTAGATACTTAATCAAAGGATTAAGGTTAAGTTTACATTTTGTGATTATAATTACACATAAAATAATTCTTAAGGCATGGTAATTTAGCCCCTTCCACTGATCAGGAAAATGATCCGAGTACAAATGCCTTTTGGATTTAATGTCAAATATCGATAAACTTAGGTAAAATTTGTTAAGGTAACTAATCAATATAATTAGAAATTAAAAAATAGAATTTGAGTATTGTATTTGATGTTGAGGTTGGACCATTGATTATAAGAAGATTTTGAACATACGCCTAGCTAACGTATATACGAAGCCTTAAGTATACTAGATAGATATAGAATCACACTCTAGTCACTTGAAGATGATTTTGTTGATGACTGCAGCATCATCAGTATGTATTTTCAAGTTTCGAAAGTGGGATGACTATATGATTCTGATTAAAACATCAATATATACTTAAACCCAATTAGATAAGTGTTTGAAATTGTTTGGTAAATTGATGTGAACTTAAATAGAAAAGTGAAAATTTGATTGGGTTATAAGAATTATACCAGGTAAACTTGTTAGTAAGGGATAAGCCAGCAAAGAGTTTTGAAAAAGTGCATTTGTGATATATATATAAAGGCGTTTTGTAAAGATGTATAATTTGAAAACTCAAATCAAAATTTTGAGTAAGAATTGGCAGTTACTTTGTAATTGGTTTTGTAAGAATATATTTTGAATCTAAGGAATAAGATCTTTGAAAATATTTGGAAATTAAAAACTTGAGCACAGACATCTTGTGATTGGGATTTCTCAATAGATTAAAAGACGTTTACGCAAATTTGTAATTTACATAAACAATCCAAATATAGAAAAAGTAGTTTAGGAAACAATTTAAAGGCTAAGTTGGAATTAATTAATCGAGTTATTTTATAATTAGTCCTTTCCAACTAATTAAATTTAAAATGCAAATATCTTGAGAATTCAGTTTCACAATATGGCTATAAGATATTTGATGATATTTTGGTTAAGGACCACGGTGGTTAAAAATGTTAATAAAAATATATCTAAATGGTTTCTCTAAAGTTTGAAGGAAATAAGTTTTGTAACCTTGAATTTGGAATAATTAATGAGAATAGCAAAAATTATGTAAGGAATTAAAATATGAAATTATCAACAATTTTGGATATATGATAAGTTCTAAAGTATATTGTGCTTACAAAAAAAAGAACTGTTTAAGTAAGCATGAGTACCTTGTGAATTTAGATTCACAATTTGATTAAAGAATATTTAACAAGCAGGAGTAGTAAGAAGAAATTACCTAAACTAAAACGTTTAGATAAGTTGAGTTTTGAGGATCGAGTTTTACGTGTTAAGAATAATAGTAAATTTTGGAAACTGAAAAGGAATAAGTTTCATAACCATATTGTTTGCAAGATAAGATCTAAGAGAATAAATTTATAAATCTGAATTTTTTTGAAAAAAGTAAATGGTTGAGTATAAGTAATTGGCCCAGTAAACGATGAATTGAATATAGTGGGTGATTGGAAGATATCGTTGAAGGACATGTAAATATCGTTATCCGTAAATATGTATGTTAGAATATTCTATCCGGTATATTCATTATGAGAACGGGAAGCTTTGGTATAAAGATATTTTATCTTGTGTCTGAAAATCTACAAGATGTTAAATGAGTAATTGAGATTCCCTTTCCTTTTTGAGGACGAAAGTTTTAAGGGGGGTGAATGTAATGATCAAGAATTTTTAACCAATTTAAAATTGGAAATTTTAACCAATTTAAAATTGGAAATTTTATTACTTAAATTGAATTTAAATTTGAATTTGACATAAATATATATGGTTAAGAATAGTTAACAATTTTGATAAGTTATACAATAGATTTTACTTGAATTATAAATGAGAATGATTATTAATAAGTTTGGATTTTTTGATACTATTTGTCGTTTGATCGGATTTGTCAAACCATAACATGAATTAGTAGCATTAATACTAAGTGTTGTCCTTAGTTTTCATAGCATTTTAAATGAAATGCTACCAAAAAATCACTTTCCCTCCTTAAGACAAGTGTAAGGACACTTGTATTTTTGTATGTCTCCTTTCATGCATGTTTTACAATTGCCCCCTAATGTGCCATTACCTCCTTAATCATCCATTCCTATATAAGGAGGCCTTTCCTCCATTTTTTAACCATTCCACACCATTTTCTTCTTTTCATCTTCTTCTTAAAGCTTATGGCCATGGTTTCCATGGCATAAGTCTTCCTCTTTTCCACAACCACCTTGCCAAAGTTCGTCATCCTCCTCCTCCTCTTATGATAGAGAGAGATTAGTGTATATATATATTGGTGAAGAAGACGTTGCATCGAAATACTGTCCGACGGTTCGCTCAGCTAGGATCGCCTACCAGGAAATTTGGAAAGTTGTTTGGTGAGAACTCTTTAACCACAATTTATATATTTAATTAGTGGTTAGACTAATTTAAATATAATGATGAATTATTAGTGATTAATGATGATTGTTGTTGTGATGGATGATGGATGCAAAGTTTAGACCACACACACTATTAAGCGTTAGTGCTATGACGCTTGTGCACAGTTATGATTTATTTAATTATGTTGATGATGGTTGCTATGGATGTTTAAGTGGTTATTCATGTTGTTTTGCACACGTTATGACAAAACAATTATGGTACCACATTGGTGATTGACAAATCTCCTTCGTAATTAGAAGCAATATCATTATTGAATTTGAAGGTTAATAATCTGGAAAGACCATATGTAAAAATTCATATATATTGATAAAGTCCTTTAAATGAATAAAAAATTACCGGAATATTCTCGGATGACAGAGAGAATAGTGTCTAGGCTTGGCTTTGGAAATAAAGATTCCTGCTCTCCATGGCTATACCTAGTTGATCCAACGAATGGGACGGTTAATTTGAAGTTATTTGAATTTAGAATTGAATTTGAATTTGATTTATTAAGTAGAAAAAAAGTTGAATTTTAGGCCCAAAATAATTTGAAAGTAAATTTTAATGATTTTAAAAGGGTTATATAAGAATATAATGGTTTTCTAAGATACTTTGAAGTATCATAGAATAATGGTTATTATGGTCAAAATAGAGCTTGTCGCATAATGGTTATTATTTGGAAAGATCGGGATCGGATGTATGTCCGAAAACCATTCCAAGTAGTAATACGACGTTGTGGAGCAACTGAAGACATTGAAGACAGTATTGAAGACCGGGACCCTTCATATCGTAAGGACGACTTGCTAAATGTCTCAAATGGGTAGATCCCATTTGTAGATGGATTTTATATCAGCTAAGTGGCAAGAAGCCCAAACGTATGTAAAGGAATTTCGGATTGTTGTTTCGTTCAAACCCAGAACGGACACTTATTGATTGTATGTCTGACATTGTAATTGACTGCGTAGCACTGATCTCTGTTAAATATATATTTGTTTGGTGGCGAAAATTTATTCTCTTGCTCAACACCCTTCTCTAAGATGTACGAGCTTAGAGGTAATATATTGATAAAAATTAGTGATGCGTTGTGAATGGACAATGTGGCATACTTAAGTTATGTGGTGAGCTTTGGAAGATCAAAGTATGGCTTATTTAAGCGTAGATTGTGTATATTGGGACCTCGGCAAGCCTCACACCACGGTAAATGGCCAAAACAGGAAGAAATGCAGCAGGGTTATGGGGTGTTTTCTCCTTTTAGATAAAAGGTGTACTATGGTATGGATCCCAGGTATTAACTTATGTGGTAAAAGCATCTACTTTTGTGGTTGTTGTTGGCGTGCCCTTGAAAAGGTTGGTAACGACCGGGAGATGACATACTCAGGTGTACTCTAAGTTACCTAGTTAAGGGGTAACTCGGCCTTGTTTTGGCATGAGTAGCATCACTGTTGATCCTAGAACATTCCTCTAGAGGTGTTCAAAATTCGGTTCGGAAGGAAGTTCCTTTGCCTGGTCATTGTTGGAAACCCAATCTCCGCTACGAGCCCGTACGATTTTGATTGTATACCATACCTCAGTATAGTATATGGTATCTATGCTAGCTAGGATTGATACATTTACTTTCGAAATTATTTTCGCACTATACTATAGCATTGAAAAAGGATTTTCACGTATCAAGCATTTTTGACTGCATAAGGAGAAACCTCGCCCTTGTGTGCGTTTGCATTGTGTGTGTCGTGTGACCTTATGTTAGTTTCATTTTTCAAAAAAAATCATTGTGAATTTCTATGCACTGGTATTCACATGGAGTAAACCCGTTCCACATTAGCTACGTGGTCCGGTGAATTACCTAAATTTAAAATAAACCCTAAAAACTACTGTTTTGAGTTCTCACACTAGTCCCATGACTGACTTGGAGTTTATTGTTCCCACACCTAAATTCTGGGTGCCCATAATTTTTACACGGGAAGCCTAGTAGTTTGGTTCGCAGATTTAGCCTTGGAGTTAGTTGGACCAGGATTCTGGTTTTAGCTGGAGCCATTATGTCTTGGAGCATTCACATTCTTCCTGAGTTTAGTATCTTTTCTGCTTTGTAACCGATGTACTCTGATGTACCTCTTGTAACTCTGATGTAATATTATTTTAATGATAATGGAAAAGTTCTTTTTATTTTGTGCAAATGTGTAAGTGCCCCTAACAATCTGTCTCTATGAACGATTTAAGTTGGTTTAATCACCAGCGAAAACCGGGCAAAAAGCCGGGTTGTTACAGGGATGAAAATAGAATAAAAAGGAAGATCGTAAAGCTAGTCAAAGTGCAATGGAGTGGGGACCCTCACGATTGCACTTGGGAAACAGACGAAAGCACGCAAAAACTCTATCCCAATTGTAGGACTTATATCCCAGCTTACTTTTCTGCTAAGATATTATATCTTATATTCTAGTTGTTCACTCTCTTTATTTTCAAGGACAAAATTCTTTTAAGGGAGGGGGAATGTAATAAACCAGAAATTTTGTCAATTAGAAACCATGATTTTTTAATTTATAAGTACACAGTATGAATTTAAAAATTATTTTTCATAATAAATATGAATTTTAAAATTTTAATTTAATCGAATATTATTAGTATCGGGGTTTGTTAACACCATTTGTCGGTTATTATTTGCTAATTGATAACATAGAAATTGATATATTATAACAAATATAAGTGTAGCATTTTGAAACACTTAAAAATGTGACAAAAGTGTTAAAAAATAATAAGAAGAAAACCATGTTCCAAGGACTATGGTTTTGTGAGGTGAATTTTACCCAAGTGTCTTCCTTTTCTTCCTATAAGTAGCACCTACACCCTCCTTTCTCTTCACTTCACTCCTATATTTTTTCTCTACTTCTTCACCTTCTTAGCCATGGCTTCTTAACCTATCCCCTCCTCCTCCCTTTCTTACTTTTCCACTTCCTTGCTCCATAATTCAGCCTCTATCTCCTCCTTCCCTTTCCTAACCTCCTCCACTCCAAACCCACCACTAACCCTCCTCCTTATCCTTCCTATTTTCTTCTCAAGCTCCCCCTAACCTTGGCCATACACTCACCACCATCATGCCCCACCAATACCTACCCTAATCCACCCCTACTAGGCCACAACCCCAGACCCCAAGCACCACCATCCTCCTACCATAGTTCAGCCACCTCCATTTTTATAAAAAAAATAGATGTTGTATAAATATATATATATATATATATAATATTATAAGGAAATCGGTAAAGCAAACTAGGCGGTTCAGGGTAGTAGCGGATAGCTAAGAAGTAATACCGTAAAGAATGGTGGAGTGGAATCCTCGGTGAGAAACTCTTCACTTATATTTGTTTAGTGTGGATGTTATGTTAATAGATGTGAATTGATAGTTAATTAGTCGTTAAACATAGTCTAAGCGTTAGTTACTGAACGCTTATACATATATACTATGACATTTATGTTATGTGATGGATGAATGGTTGCTATAAATGTTGTAATGATTGTTAGTAGTGATACTAGTTCATACTGCACATGTTACACTCATCTGTATGGAGATATTTGGATGTTAGTTAAGTTTCACACTTATCGGGTAATATAAATGAATATTTTATTCATTTAAATATAGTGAAAAAATAAAAGTTAGGATTTTTTATTCGAAATTTGATAGAAATGATATTGAAAATTTTTTGTAAAGGTTGGAATTTTATTATACAAGGTTTTGGTTGCAAATGGTGCGTTCAAGTTTAATCGGTTAAAATTGATTTCATTTGAAATTGAAGTTTGGTTAGCTATATAGAAAATGTTTTAACTCAAATTGGTTGCTCCATATAGCTTATATAATATTTAATTTGAGTTTTGTAAAGTTTGGGATTCAAAAGATTAATTTTTGAAAAATAATAATATGTTAATAATTAAATAATATCATAATATTAATTAAAAATGAATATTTGAATTTAAAGTTGAAATTATAATATATTGTTTTGAAATAGTCTTATATATGTTTTAAATGGTTTTCTAAACTATTTTGAAGTAAATCGGATTATTTTTAACATAAATATAAAATACGATTACAATAGAGGTTGTCGCACTGCAGTAGTTCGAGAATTTCAACCTTAGGCTTTAAATTGTTATAAAAGGATTATTTTAATCGGATTTCCATGAAACGAAGAACGTATTATTTCTTATAATAATAGTTTTCAAATGAAAAAGAAATTTTCAAATTTCAGTGTATAGTTTGCAAGTTATGTTAAAAAAAATTATTATGACTTAATTTGGAAATCAACTAAAATAGCTATTTAAAAATTATTAGAAATATGGAAAAAAAATTATAAATCATAATTAATATTTTCAAAGTGATTTGGATTGAAATATAGATTTTTAACTTAATTTTTGTCAAACTGAAAGCGCTGTTGGTTTCGTTCAGACCTAGAACAGACTTGTATGGATGCATGTCTGACATTGTATTTTGTAATATATGATTGATCTTTACTAAGCATATTTGTGTTTGGTGGCAGAGAATATGTTCTCTTGGTTTAACAACCTTCTTTGAGACATACGAGCTCAAAGGTGAATGGTTAGTTATTATCAATTATATGTTATGAAAGGAACTGTGGCATGCCAGGTGATTGAGTTGTAGATGGTCAAAGCAAGACTTTAGGATAAAGCGTAGCTTTATGTAACGAGACTACGTCAAGCTTCACAACCCGGTAATTTTAACAGCCCAGAAAATCAAAAACAATATAAATTTTTTATTTTAGCTATTTTAATGAATTTTGAATATCTAAAATGATTTATTTTAAATAATAAAGATTTAAAAAAATTTTAAAACGTATATATTTATTTTAATTATAAAACGAGCCTGAAATGGCGTGGTAGTTTGAAAATTCGATTTCAAATTTCAAATGAATGTACAGAATTCAAAATAAATCGCATTTTAGTAAAACCATAAATATTTGGATCTGTTTAATTATATCTTTCTAACAAATGTGAAAATTCTGATTTCATAACGAGAATTGAAAGTTATGTCCAGTTTAAAATTTAAAATAGTCGCTATAGAAATTAATATAATATATAGCCCTTAAAAACAACCATTGTGCGAACAACCTCCATTTTCGACGAAACCACTTTGGTTGGATCCGAAATGTCAATTTATTGCTAGGTTTAAAATTCCATAATTTTTGGAATTAATATGTGAGCGTGGTAAATTAAAACATGTTTGGTAATTTCCGTTGAATTGGATCGACCATTAAAAATGCCATTTTTCAGATGGTATCCAAATTTGACGAAATTAATTTTGTTGGGACCGTATCGTCCAAACTAACTAGATTTATTTTTCGGGAATTTTGGGAATCGGTATGTGGCCCCGATAAATTAAAATGTACGTTCCAATTTAATTTAAAGAAAAACAGACTAGTCGAATGGGCTTACGAAACATAATCCATTGTAATTGGAATGGGGGTATTTAGCTAGGGGCGATAGTCGTTGGGTTTGATTTGGAGTTCGTATGGGTTAACGGGCCTTTTTAGAGTTAAAAGATTAAATTATAAAATTATTAAACTCGGCCAATCACGATTTTCCTAACCCTAATTTCATTTTCAATATCCCGACTCTCTCCCAATCTCGATGGCGGAAACCATTCACTTTTTCTCTCCTCGATTCCGGCAAAGATATTCAACAAAATTCAATGACCCTTTAGAGAATTTTGTAGAGCATCCCTCAAGCTTCAAATCCATACCAAGTTTGTAAATTTTCGTTGCGTGTTGAACGAGATCCGATGCCCTGAAGTCCGCCAGTTCAAGTCGCTGCCGATACCTCCTGCCGCCATCGAGTTCGTCGCGGCTACCACCCCCAGGCGTGGAATTCCAAGCTCCTTCACGTGGCGAAGGCCGATCATCTTAAGACTACATGGTTTGATCGCAAAATCGTGACCTAGTTTTGAACATACTGAAAGGTGTCGGCTTTGATTTATTTAAATGGTTATAACACTTTAAAGCATTGCGAAAGTTAATTTATGGAACAAAAATCATATCTTTTTCATACGGTGATGAAATCCGATGAAACAGGAACCATTGGACTCGTGGCGATGTCTTCTACATTCTAGAAGAGGCTAGAACGCATTTGGACCTCTCTACAAAATTAGAAGGAGTAAAAACCAATGTGAGATTTTTGAATTCAAAAATAAATGAATAAAATTATATTAGGATGCAGACGGAGCTTAGTAGCTCCTGACACCATCATCCACAGACCATAGATGAATTTTTTGATAGTATTGTGTGGTAGAAATGGATTGTGGTTGCAACAAAGTTGGTTGTACTTGTGATGAATTCATTGTGTTGTGGAAATGAATGATATTGTGGAAATTATGAAAATGAAACCCTTGTATCGCAGCAAGGCCTAGGACAGCAGAGGAGCCATGCTGGACACGGTGCCGGTGTTAATTACCCTACCGCTATAATGCCGATTTTTTTTGAAATATTCATGTGTTGTAAAATATTCATGTTTTGAAATAAAATTGTTTGAACAATAAAAATCACATTTTTATTGTATGTATAAAATATGTAAAATATTCATGTTTTGAAATAAAATTGTTTGAACAATAAAAATCACATATTTATTGTATGTATAAAATATGTAAAATATTCATGTTTTGAAATAAAATTGTTTGAACAACAAAAATCACATTTTTATTATGTGTATAAAATATGTAAAATATTCATGTTTCGAAATAAATATGTTTGAACAATAAAAATCACATTTTTATTGTATGTATAAAATATGTAAAATATTCATTGTATGGAATAAAATATTTTAACAATAAAAATTACATTTTTATTGTATGTTTGATTCATTAAAAAGAATCATTTGTTAAACATATTAGCGATGTTAATATAAAAAAGAATCATTTGTTAAAAATGATTTTGTTAAATTAAAATAATGCCATTTACATGTTAGTAATGTTAGAAAATCAATAATATGTTTTGATTCATTTAAAATATAATCATTTACATGTTAGCGAAGTGGAAAAATGATCATTTGTTAAAATAATGTCATTTACATGTTAGTAATGATAGAAATCAATATGTTTTGATTCATTTAGAATATAATCATTTACATGTTAGCGAAGTGGAAAATCGATCATTTGTTAAAATAATGTCATTTACATGTTAGTGATGTTAGAAAATCAAGAATATGTTTTGATTCATTTAAAATATAATCATTTACATGTCAGCGAAGTAGAAAAATGATCATTTGTTAAAATAATGTCATTTACATGTTAGTGATGTTAGAAAATCAATAATATGTTTTGTATGATGAAAAATGTCACTTTTAACATGTATGTGAAGTGTATAAAATTTACATATCTTGAAATATATTTTGTTCATTAAAAATAAAAAATTTAACATGAAAAATGAAGTGTACAAAATTATTCAAAGAATAAGTAGTTTGAAATTGTCAAACGAATTATATTTATATATATATATATATAAATTAAAATAAAACAAATCTTGCTTGGTAGTTCGTGTTTTTGAATCGTAACTTTAAACGATTAGACCGAGAGATCCGACCAACTGATTTTCCCAAAACTGGAACCATTGGGTTCGCTTTGGAAAGATCTTTCCAACGATATTAAATTTATTAAGATCCAACGGTTAGATTTTGAGAAATGTGTAATTCAAATTTTAATAAAAACAGCGCCATGGCCGCGTAATGACCTAAAGCGTCGTTTAATTAAAAGGGGCTATTTTTATATAAATAAAAATAGCGATAAATCGTTATAAAATATTATAAACGATATGGAATGAAAATAAACCAGTTTCCCTTGGTTTGTAAAGTAATATGGACGGTTGGATTCATTTAATATTAATCTATAAAATTTAATTGGATTTGACCGAGAAAAGAAATGATTTGAATTATATATATTCGAGAATTATTTGAAAAGGCCGAGTTAAATCTCATTTCAAATAATTATATGACGACTAAAAGTCGAAGGTATTTAAGACGGTGGTTGAAGACATCAATCTTCACATCGAGTGGATGGCTACTGATGCCTTTGATTGGAGTTGCTGCCTTGAAAGGGTTACAGTGATAGTTATCGTGACGTATTTGTTGATTGTTCGAATGTACGTGGGCCTCTCTCCAGTATTGGACATATGGGACGAGGAATAAGGTGCCTTCCGTTTCGTTCAGATCTAGTATGAACTAGTTAATGGATGTGTCTGACATTGAATTTTATTTTGTGTTGATCGATTTCTATTAAATATATATCTGTTTGGTGGCGGAGAATTTATTCTCTTGCTTAACACCCTTCTCTAAGATGTACAAGCTTAGAGGTTTATATCGATAGACATTAGTCACATGGCGTGGAATGTTAGTGTGGCAGGCTAAGATGCAAATGATCAAGGCTTTTGTTGGAAAGCAGAGCCTTGTGGTTGATGATCAAAGCACAGCTTTAATTAGCATAGCTTTGTGTACTGCGTTAATTCGCAAGCCTCACACCCCAGTATGAACCAGAAACGGGAGAGGACCCCAAGGAGAGCATGCGCTTCTTTCTAGCTAGAAGTGGTGTCATGGTATGGATCCCAGATATTTTTACTTATGCGGATGATGGAAAGCGAGGTACCTCAGATATGATGGTCGACATACTGACCAGATTTTATGCCCCATAGGGCGGGGAAACGTATTGTTCAGGAATTACTATCCACTAACGTAAGTGTGGACCATCCCTGGCGTTCCTAGGTGCAGTTGCGACTGATCCTGAGGCACAGGCTAGAATGTCTCGAATTCGGTAAGGATGACCCCTTACCTTGGTTTATGATGGAAACCCAACTCCCAAATCGACATCGTGCGGTTTTGATTGTAAACCTATATATGGCGACATGATATATGGTACCATGTCGTGTATGATTGATACATTATGATTGAAATTGTTTTTGAAACATATTTGCACTAATAATAATATCAAATGATTTTGCTTTATACATATCAAGCATATTTTGGCCATTATAAGGTAAAACTCTATCCGCTGGTTTGCGTTGCATTGTGTGATGGGACTTGAGTCTTATAATGGCTTCATTTTTCTAAAAAGCATTGTGTTGTTTAATGATTTACTTTATTTCATGCACTGGCAATCCAATGGAGTAAACCCGTTCCGCGTTAGCGGCGTGGTCCTGTGATTGACCTTATTATTAAATAGGTTAAGTAAGATTTCTCATACCAGTCCCATAACTGACTCGTAGTTTGTTTCACTTTGCAAACTCGGGTGCCCCTATTATCTACACAGGTAACTTGTATTCAGGTTTTAGTAGACTCATTCTGGATAGCTATGGAGCTGAAGAAGGATTCTATCATTTAAATCATGCTATTCAGAATTCATTAAGTATATTATGTTTGATTCCGCTGCAGACATTTTATATTAAGCTGAAACTGTATTTTGTACTAAGTATGATCCTATTATGTTGTGTAACTCTAATGATATATTATTTCCAGTGTAATTTGATGTACATCATCTGGTGTAATGTCGGGGGTTTGGGGTTATCACAGTTGGTATCAGAGCTTTGGTTAACCTTAGCTTTGGTATATAACATGTTAATGAACTCGTCAGAAATAGAATCAACAGTATTCTAAGACGAGTAACTCATTATAGATAGGATCAGTAATGTCCTAGAATGAGTATAGCGGAATAAAATACACCCAATGGATGCATATATAGTTAAATATATGTCTCTATGCTTTACAATATCTTTTTTGTTGGCCTGACTCTTTATCTGCTATTTGCAGACATAATAGAAAATGAGTGGCAGAAGTAGAAGAAGTAATTCTATGGTTCAGCAATCTAATGAGCCAATTGTGTTCCCACAGCCAGAATCAAAGCTAGAAGTTCTAGTAAAGAAGTATCCAAATCTGGGTGGAGTACCATTCTTGGGCAAAGAGTCTGTTATTAAAACACAAGCATGGATGCGTTCTTCTGAGAGAATTTTTGAAGGCCTAAAGCTGAGAGATGATCAGAAAAGGTTACTGGCATCTTGGGCACTCAAATGCGAAGCTTTAATCTGGTGGGAAACTTTTGTTGGGGAAAATCCAGAAGGTAATATTACCTGGGATAGATTTAAAGAAATTTTCAAGGAAAGATTTATTCGTCCAGAAGCAACTTAGCGGCCATATGTTGAGTTCTACCATCTGAAACAAGGAGACATGACCATTCAGGAGGATCATAATAAATTCAATAAACTTTCCTGCTTTGGCCCAGAACTAATTCGAGATCATTTGAGGAAGAATATGAGGTTTATTAACGGACTTCAAAGAAGATACGAAAGTAGAGTAATTGCTCATGTGAATCTTCCTTTTTCTAAGATGATTCAAATGGCTTATCGCTATGAGGATCTTGATAAGCAAGGTGTTTTGGAAGACGGAGAGGAAGGCAGTTCTAGCAATAAATGGAAGTTTGAAACTGATAGCCCTGAAGCAAGTATGAAGCCTGAGGTCAGTAAGAAGCCTAAAGTCAATAAGAAAGGGGTTAAATCTAAGAAAGAACCATTAACGACTGCCACATGCTTTAACTGTAACAGACAAGGACATTTGGCAAAAAAATTGCAGATCTCTAAAGAAACAAATAAAAGATGGATCTAAATCCAATAAGAAGTCTCAAGAGGCCAGCGAATGCAATCTATGCCATAAGTTAGGTCATATAAAGCGAGATTACCGGGTTTTAAAAATCGCCAAGGTGGCTTAAGTCAATAACACGACAGATGCCGCAATGCCCTCAGCTAGTAGGGAAATGCCAGATGTTTTGGAAGGCACGCTCACTGTCAACAATATTCCTGTTACAGTATTGTTTGATATGGGCGCGTCACAAAGTTTTATTTCGAGTAATACAGTCAAGAAGCTAAACCTAAAATTGAGATATCTTAAAGAATCGATTAGAGTTCACAATCCGATAGGGGGCTCTCTTGTTTAAGGTTTATATTGTAGAGTGCCTATTTCCTTTTCCCATTACTGGTTTTCTTTTAATTTGATTGTTATGGATTTTTCTGAATTTGATATCATTCTTGGGCTGGATTGGTTAACTAAGTATGAAGCCGAAGTTAGATGTGCCGAGAGAATTGTTAATGTTAGAACAGAGTTTGTGGATATTGTTAGTATACGATGTGTAGGCTCAGATTCAGACAGAAAAGAATTTTGGGCTGCTGTTGAAAAAAATTTGTCGTTAAAAATTATGCGGATGTGTTTGAAGAAGTTGATAACTTACCCCCACGGAGAGAAATTGACTTCAGGATTGATTTAGTTCTGAATGCAAGGCAGGTTGTGCATGCTATTCAAAGAATGACATTGAAAGAGAAAGAAGAATTGAGTAATCAAACTCGACAGCTTTTATGGAAAGGTCTGATTAGGCCTAGCTTTTCGAATTAGGGTGTAGCAGTAGTGTTTGTTCTAAAGTCTGACGGTACTCTCAGATTATATGTTAACTACCGAGACCTCAACAAGCAGACGCTAAAGAATAAATATCCATTACCATGTATTGATGATTTATTGGATCGCTTGAATGGAGCACAAGTATTTTCTAGAATGGACCTAGCTACATGTTTCCATCAACTGCGGATTGCCGAAGAATGTGTTCCTTTGATAGCTTTCAGAGGTCCAGAAATATTTTATGAGTGCTTAGTAATGTCGTTTGGCTTATGTAACGCTCCTTCTTACTTTGTCGATTTAATGAACAGAGTATTCCGCGATGTCTTGATTAAATTAGTGCTGGTTTTCATTAACGACATTTTAATCTTCTCTAAGTCAACTACCAAGCATGTGAAGCATTCGGAAGAAGTTTTGGAAATTTTGAGAAAGAATGTATTAAAAGCCAAATTTTCTAAATGCATATTCTGGCAAGAAGAAGTGAAGTGCCTCGGTCATGTAGTATCGAAGGAAGGAATTTCAGTGGATCCAAGTAAATTATAGCCATTCGAGATTGGAAGCAGTCTAGCATGCCTACAGAAGTCAGAAGTTTTCTAGGATTGGCTGGTTATTATCGGAAATTCATTAAAGATTTTTCGAAGCTATCTAGTCTATTAACGAAGCTTACTAAGAATCATACAGGGTTTAATTGGACACCTAGATGTGAGGCAGCTTTCCAAGAGCTGAAATTAAGGTTGACTACACCACAATGTTGACTATTATTGATGGCAATCAAGATTTGATAATCTATACAGATGCTTCTCTTAAAGGTGTTGGTGCGATATTAATGCAAAGAGGCAAAGTAGTTGCTTATGCTAGCCGTCAGTTGAAGCCGCATGAGAAGAGATATGCTACTCATGATCTTGAGTTGTTATCCATCATGTTTGCTTTGAAAATATAGAGGCACTATCTTTTGGGTGAGAAGTTCGAATCATATACAGATCATAAGTCGTTAAAGTATCTGTTCACCCAGAAGGACTTGAATTTGAGGCAGCAGCATTGGTTAGAATTTTTTGCAGCATACGATCTAGATATTCTGTATACTCCATGGAAAGCCAATGTTGTAGCAGATGCACTTAGCAGGAAGAATGTAATTATCGCTAATCTCATTATTACGCCTTCATTGATTGATAAAATCTCTGTTCTTCAGAAGGATGATGAATTTATTCAGAGAATTAGTAAAACAGTTCAGGAAGGCGAACCCTCGAGTTTCCAGATTAATAACAAATGAGTTCTGAAGTTATTAGGCCGAATTTGATGAATGTCACAAACCCAAGCTTAGTATTCCTCCAGGGGTGAGTAAGATGTACCATGATCTCAAGCAAACGTTCGGGTGGAGATCAATGAAAAGAGACATTTCCATATATGTTAGCAAGTGTTCTACTTGCCAACAAGTCAAAAGTGATCAGCAGAAACTCGCAGGACTGTTGCAACCATTAGAGGTTCCAGATTGGAAGTGGGATAAATTTCCATGGATTTCATTGATGGTTTACCCAGAACTAAGAAAGGTAATGACAGTATATGGGTGATCGTAGATCATTTCATGAAGATCGCCCATTTTATTCCTTTCAGATCGACTAGAACAGCTCAAAGTCTGGCGTAGATTTATTTCAAAGAAATTGTCAGACTACATGGAGTTCCTAGTAGTAATATTAGTGATCTTGATCCGATATTCGCTAGTAAATTCTGGGAAGCATTCCAGGGAGAGCTGGGGACAAAGTTAAATCTGGGCACCGCATATCATCCTCAAACGGATGGCCAAACTGAGAGGGTGAATCATATACTAGAAGACTTGTTGCGGGCACGGATTCTTGATTTTGGCGGATCGTGGGAAGATCACTTGCATTTAGTTGAGTTTTCATATAATAACAGTTATCAAGCAAGCTTAAAAATGTCACCATTCGAAGCATTATATGGTAGACCATGTAGATCTCCCGCATGTTGGGTGGAATCAGCAATCAACTAGTATTGGGTTCTGACATGATTCGAGAAGCCTCGGATAAATTTGATTTCATTAAGAAGCGACTGCAAACAGCTTAGAGCCGACAGAAGAGTTATGCAGATTCAAGAAGGAGAGATTTAGCATTTGTTGTTGGTGATTATGTATATTTGAGAGTTTCTCCAATGAGAGGAGTAGTCCAATTCGGGAAAATGGGGAAGTTGGCGCCTAGATTTATTGGTCCATTTCCTATACTTGAAAGAATTGGAACTCTTGCTTACAGGGTTCAGTTACAAGAATGGTTGCCAGGAGTACATGATGTATTTCACGTGTCTCAACTTCGAAAGCATGTACATGATCCAGACTTGATTGTGGAGGAAGCCACACAACAAGATTTAGAGATCACTCCAAGCTTAGCAGTGAGAAGGGAGCCAGTGAAAATTATTGGTAAAGAAACCAAAGTTCTGAGAAACAAGAAGATTCATTTAGTCAAAGTGCAGTGGAGCAGAGATCCTAGAGACGGTACATGGGAGACAAGAGATAGCATTAAACAAGCTTATCCCAAGTGCAGAGTGGAGATCTATGATTAGCTCTGGTGCAAGGTAAATTTACAATATTTTGCATTTCCGTTTTGTTTCCTACTTTACTATTGTTTCCTTTTCGGGGACGAAAAGTTTTAAGAGGTGGAGATTGTAACAACCCGGAAAATCAGAACTAATTTAAAAATTTTATTTTAGCTATTTTAATGAATTTTGAATATTTAAAATGATTGTTTTAAATAATAACGATTTAAAATTTATTTAAATCGAGGTTAAAACATATATATTTATTTTAATTTTAAAATGAGCCTGAAATGGCACGGTACTTTGAAAATTCGATTTCAAATTTCAAATGAATGTACAGAATTCAAAATAAATCGGATTTCAGTAAAACCAGAAATATTTGGATCTGTTTAATTATGTCTTTCTAACGAATGTGAAAAATCAATATTTTATTAAGAGAATTGAAAGTTATGTCCAGTTTAAAATTTAAAATAGTCGCTATGGAATTTAATATAATATATAGCCCTTAAAAATAACCATTGTGCAAATGACCTCCGTTTTCGACGAAACCACTTTGATTGGATCTGGAATGTCAATTTACTATTAGGTTTAAAATTCCATAATTTTTGGAATTAATATGTGAGCGTGGTAAATTGAAATGAATTTGGTAATTTCTATTGAATTGGATCGACCATTAAAAATGCCATTTTTCAAACGATCTCCAAATTCGACGAAATTAATTTTGTTGGGACTGTATCGTCCAAACATAGCTAGATTTATTTTTCGGGAATTTTTGGAGCTAGTATATGGCCCTGATAAATTAAAATGTACGTTCAAATTTAATATTGAATGTTTTATATTTTAATTTAAAGAAAAACAGACTGAAACAGTCGAATGAGCTTACGAAACATAGTCCATTGTGTTCGGAATGGGGGTATTTAGTTAGGAGCAACAGTTGTTGGGTGTGATTTGGAGTTCACATGGGTTAACGGGCCTTTTCGAAGTTAAAAGAATTAAATAATAAAATCATAAAACCTGGCCAATCACGATTTTCCTAACCCTAATTTCATTTTCAAAAACCCGACTCTCTCCCAGTCTCGATGGCGGAAACCATTCACTTCTTCTCTCCTCGATTCCGGCCAAGATACCCAACGAAATTCAATGACCCTTTGGAGAATTTTGTAGAGCATCCCTTAAGCTTCAAATCCATACCAAGTTTGTAAATTTTCGTTGCGTGTTGAACGAGATTCAGTGCCCTGAAGTCCACCAGTTCAATTCGCTGTCGAGACCTCCTGCCGCCATCGAGTTCGTCGCGGCTACCACCCCCAGGCGCGGAATTTCAAGCTCCTTCCCGTGGCGTAGGCCAATCGTCCTACGGCTACACAGTTTGATCGCAAAATAGTGACATGGTTTTGAAAATTTACTGAAAGGTATCGGCTTTGATTTATTTAAATGGTTATAATAGTTTAAAGCGTTGCTAAAGTTAATTTATGGAATAAAAGTCATATCTTTTTCATACGGTGATGAAATCCGATGAAACATGAACCACTTGACTCGTGGCGACGTTTTCTACATTCTAGAAGAGACTAGAACGCATTTAGAGCTCTCTACAAAATTAGAAGGAGTAAAAACCAATGTGAGATTTCTGAATTCAAAAATAAATGAATAAAATTATATTAAGATGCAGACGGAGCTTAGTAGCTCTTGACACCATCGTCCATAGACCATGGACGATTTGTTTGATAGTATCATGTGGTAGAAATGGATTGTTGTTGCAACAAAGTTGGTTGTGCTTGTGATGAATTCATTGTGTTGTGAAAATGAATGATATTGTGGAAATTATGAAATTGAAACCCTTGTAACGCCGCGAGGCCTAGGATAGCAGAGGCGCCATGCTGGACACGGTGTCGGTGCTAATTACCCTGCCGTTATAATGCCGAAAGTTTCTGAAATATTCATGTGTTGTAAAATATTCATGTTTTGAAATAAAATTGTTTGAACAATAGAAATCACATTTTTATTGTATGTATAAAATATGTAAAATATTCATGTTTTGAAATAAAATTGTTTGAACAATAAAAATCACATTTTTATTGTATGTATAAAATATGTAAAATATTCATGTTTTGAAATAAAATTGTTTGAACAATAAAAATCACGTTTTTATTGTATGTTTAAAATATGTAAAATATTCGTTGTGTGAAATAAAATATTTTAACAATAAAAATTACATTTTAATTGCATGTTTGATTCATTAAAATGAATCATTTGTTAAACATATTAGCGATGTTAATATAAAAAGAATCATTTGTTAAAAATGATTTTGTTAGATTAAAATAATGTCATTTACATGTTAGTAATGTTAGAAAATCAATAATATGTTTTGATTCATTTAAAATATAATCATTTACATGTTAGCAAAGTGGAAAAATGATCATTGTTAAAATAATGTCATTTGCATGTTAGTAATATTAGAAAATCAGTAATATGTTTTGATTCATTTAAAATATAATCATTTACATGTTAGCAAAGTGGAAAAATGATCATTTTTAAAAATAATGTCATTTACATGTTAGTAATGTTAGAAAATCATTAACATGTTTTGATTCATTTAAAATATAATCATTTACATGTTAGCGAAGTGGAAAAATGATCATTTGTTAAAATAATGTCATTTGCATGTTAGTGACGTTAGAAAATCAAGAATATGTTTTGATTCATTTAAAATATAATCATTTACATGTTAGCGAAGTAGAAAAATGATCATTTGTTACATGTTAGTGATGTCATAAAATCAATAATGTGTTTTGTAAGATGAAAAATGTCACTTTTAACATGTATGTGAAGTGTATAAAATTTAAATATCTTGAAATATATTTTGTTCATTAAAAATATAATTTTTAACATGAAAAATGTAGTGTGCAAAATTATTTAAAGAATAAAGAGTTTGAAATTATCAAACGAATTATATATATATATATAAATTAAAATAAAACGAATCATGTGCGGTAGTTGTACGTTTTTGGACCGTAACTTTAAATGATTATACCGAGAGATCCGACCATCGGATTTTTCCAAAACTGGAGCCGTTGGGTTCGCTTTGGACAGATCTTTCCAACAATATTAAATTTGTTAAGATCTAACGGATAGATTTTGAGAAATGTGTAATTCAAATTTTAATAAAAATAATAGCAGGGCCATATAATGACCTGAAGCGTCGTTTAATTAAAAGGGGCTATTTTTATATAAATAAAAATAGCAACAAATCATTATAAAATATTATAAACGATATGGAATGAAAATAAACCAATTTCCCTTGGTTTATAAAGTAATATGGACGGTTGGATTCATTTAACATTAATCTATAAAATTTAATTGGATTTGACCGAGAAAAGAAATGATTTGAATTATATATATTTCAGAATTATTTGAAAAGGCTGAGTTAAATCTCATTTCAAATAATTATACGATGACTAAAAGTCGAAGACGGTGATTGCAGACCGGCAATCTTCACATCGAATGGATAGATACTGATGCCTTTGATTGGAGTTTCTACCTTGAAAGGGTTACGGTGGTAGTTGTCCGGATGTATTTGTTGATTGTTCGGATGTGGGAGGGACTTTCTCCCGTATTGGACATATGGGACGAGGGATAAGGTGCCTCCGGTTTCGTTCAGACCTAGAACGAACTCGTAAATGAATGTGTGTCTGATATTGGATTTCATTCTTTGTTGATTGATTTCTAATAAATATATATCTATTTGGTGGCGGAGAATTTATTCTCTTGCTTAACACCCTTCTCTAAGTCGTACGAGCTTAGAGGTTATATATCGATAGACATTAGTCGCGTGGTGTGGAATGTCAATGTGGCAGGCTACGTTGCAAATGATCAAGGATTTTGTTGAAAAGAAAAGCCTTGTGGTTGATGATCAAAGCACAGCTTTAATTAGCATAGCTTTGTGTACAACGTTAATTCGCGAGCCTCACACCCCGGTATGAACCAGAAACGGGAGGGGATCTCAGGGAGAACATGCATTTCTTTCTAGCTAGATGTGGTGTCATTTCTAGCTAGAAGTTGTGACATGGTATGGAGCCCAGACATTTTTACTTATGTGGATGACTGAAAGAGAGGTACCTCGGATATGATGGTCGACATCCAGACCAGATTTTTTGCCCCATAGGGTGGGGAAACGTATTGTTCAGGAATTACTAATCCACTAACGTAAGTGTGGACCAGCCCTGGCGTTCCTAGGTGCAGTTGCGACTGATCCTGAGGCACAGGCTAGAGTGTCCCGAATTTGGTAAGGACGATCCCTTGCCTTGGTTCATGATGGAAATCTAACTCCCAATATGACATCGTGCAGTTTTGATTGTAAACCTATACATGGCGACATGATATATGGTACCCATGCCATCTATGATTGATACATTATGATTGAAATTGTTTTTGAAACATATTTGCACTGATAATAATATCAAATGATTTTGCTTTATATTTATCAAGCATATTTTGGCCATTATAAGGTAAAACTCTATCCTTCGGTTTGCGTTGCATTGTGTGATGGAACTTGAGTCTTATATTGGCTTCATTTTTCTAAAAAGCATTGCGTTGTTTAATGATTTACTTTATTTCATACACTGGAAATCCAATGGAGTAAACCTGTTCCGCAATAGCGGTGTGGTCATGTGATTGACCTTATTATTAAATAGGTTAAGTAAGATTTTTCATACCAGTTCCATGACTGACTCGTAGTTTGTTTCACTTTGCAAACTTAGGTGCCCCTATTTTCTATGCGGGTAGCTTATATTCAGGTTTTAGCAGACTCATTCTGGATAGCTATGGAGTTGAAGATGGATCCTATCATTTCTGTTATGCTGTTCAGACTTCATTAAGTATATTATTGTTGATTCCACTGCAGACATTTTATATTAAGCTAAAACTGTATTCTGTACTAAATTTGATCCTTTTATGCTGTGTAACTCTGATGATATATTATTTCCAGTGTAATTTGATGTACATCGTCTAGTGTAATGCTATGTTTCTGTTCTGCTGTTATTATTTATGTGTTATATTCCACTGATTATCCTTGCTTCCGTGGCACGAGGGATCACAGTAATGGCCTAAAATAGGATTATGGTAGCAAGGCTATACGGGTCATTCCCATTAGGGTGTGGTCAAGCATAGCTTTGTGTAATGAGACTTCACCAAGTCTCACAACTCGGTAATGGCCTAAAACAGATTATGGTAGAAAGCAGTGGATTATTCTCATTAGGCTATATTCATTCCTTCTAGATAAAAGTTATATCATGGTATGGAGCCCAAGTACTTACTCATGTGGACATTATACATTATATGGATGATAGAAACCGATCGCTGGGTTAAAGGTTGGTAACGACCGAGCAATGCCATATTCGTGCTTCCATTTAGCCAGTTAGCATATAGAGATACTCCAGTCTTGTGTAGCCGAGAATTCATGAGTTGTTTTCTCATAGGGAGCATCCCTATGGAGATATTCCCATCGGATAGGAAGACCCTTTTACTTGGTCATTAGTGGCATCAAATTCACTACTACGAGCCCTACGGTTTTAGATGTATACCAATGTCAACATAATAGGATGGAATATTATATTGGCAAAGACTGATACATTTACTTGCGAAGTAATTTTCCACACTATGCACTAATAACAATATCAAATTATTTTCATGTATCAAGCATTTTTGGTTGTCATAAAGAAAAAACTTGCCCATAGGTGTGCGCTTGCATTGTGTGATGCATGATGAGCCTTATGATAGCTTCATTTTCTAAAAAGTTTTATGCATCGGTATTCAAAAGGGGAAAGCTATTCCGTGTTTATCCGACGTGGTCTTATGAGTTACCTCACTTTTAACTATTTTATTTTTCTCACACCATGACTGACTCGGGGTTTATTGTTTTTCATCTAAACTCTGGGTGCCCTCATTTTCCATATAGGCAGCCAAGTAGTTGAGTAATTATAGATTGGAGATATTTTGGAACAATATTTGAAGTAAGCTGGAGTTGGATTGGAGCATTTAGACCCTCTATATGTTTATTTATTCTGCTGTGTATTTTGATATGTGCCCTGATAAATCAATGTATATGATGTAAATTATTGTGAAGTAATAAAAAGTTCATTTTGTTTCTATTCTGATGTGTTATTACCCCTAACAATCTTTCTTTGAGAATGTTTCAAGTTGGATTAAATACCGACTTAAAGAGGTCAAAAAGGAAGGTCGTTATAGTTTGAATGTGGCTTAGAAGCTCTTTTTATAGCTGCAAGTATAAGTGTAGACTTGTAACACCCCGCGAATTCTATAACTGTGAAATTCACAAATTAAAGTATAATTAATTTTAAATCAGAGAACTAAGGGAAACGGAATACGCCATTGCGTTCGTCTCGGAAAAATACGCGAAATGGAGTCCGTATGAAGAAGATATGGCCTTCGGAAGTTTCTAAATTAAATTTAAAATTCAAACAGAATAAAATAAGCTCAGAAAACAAAAATGGGGCCCAATGGGCCAGGGCGGAAAAAGTCCCGCCTGACGCACCCAGGTCGACTGGGCTGTCGACCTGGTCTAACCAGGTCGACAGGCCTATCGACAGGGGTGTCGACCTGGTCCAGAGCCAGGTCGAACCCAGTCTAACCCGGCTGGCCTATTCTCTGTTGGTCGATTTTCTGTGGTCTGCTTTGTCATTAGGGCTAGGTGGCAGGCTCTAATTGGTCTCTCCTTAGGATAAATGGCTACGATCTAACCAAGCAACATCAATGGTCCTAATCAGTTCATTACCCCTATAAAAAGGACCCTAGACTAAACCCTAATCTATTCATTCATAAATAAGAACAAAGCCGCCATGTTGCTGAGGAGCGTCTAGGAGTAGCCACCAAATTGGAGAGAAGATTAGGAAGAAAATTCTAAAGCCTAAAGCAATTCAAGCAAATCAAATCAACGCCTACGTCAAAAGGGGTTGCATCTCTAAATTCCTAAATTAGAGAATTCGCCGCAACGATTGTAAGTAGAGTATTATTTTGGTATGAACAAATAATTGTGTTGATATGTATACTTGATTTGTGGCGATAAAGTAATTCATATTTGTGCGTTGGAATATTGTATACGTTTGGATATTCTTGAATTATGTTATTCATTATGAAAAACTACATGCGGTAGTTTTATGCAAGTATGACGTTTGGATATTCGCAAATTATGTAATCCATGTTGAAGCTACATGTATGTAGTTGATTAATTAATGCAAGTTTGGGGTTTTGCTACTATGCCATCATGATGTATATTTTTCATTTTGTACGTAATTGAAACAAGTTTGGTTGTTATAATTCATATGAAACTATGTTGGAATTTTGGCACCATGATTCATGTATTAAGCCATGCTTTTGTACTAGAAAACCTATTTGCAAACTTATGAATATGACTAGGCTATGATCGATAATTTGCATAATCGATAATCATATAATGACATATGTGGTACATAGCTAGGTTAGATTCAAAATCCCTTTTTTTTGCAAGTTTACATGACTAAAGTAAAAATCATGATTTCATGTTAGAAATATTTATGCCATGCTTATGTTTGACGTTATGCCTGAGATAAAAATATAGGTTCATGTTGTAGTTAGGCCTATGTGTCAATAGTGATATTCTTAACATAACTACAAGTTTACATGCTTTGATTCATGTCACCTATGCTTTATGACCAAAGTGTATGTCACTACTATGCAAGTACACCAGTTTCTATTTTGTATTTCCAACGTCATATTGCAAGTTCATGCGCTCACATTCCCCTTTTTGTGTATGTAATCACGCTTTAAGCCTCCCCTTTTCGCATGGCTAAGTTGGGCTTTAAAAGGCTAAGCCCAATATATATATAATAAACGGACGTGTTAAACGGGGGAAAATAACGTTGGGTTAAAATTACTAATGAATGAAAATATAAAATAGAAGGGCCCAAATTCAAGTATGGGTTGGGCCCATGATTGGTGTAACCTTTACACCATTAACTTAACAATGGGCCGCAAATATTTACATATAAGAAAATAAAGAAGAAAGACAAAATATGTAAATGTAGAACATACGATGTGTTTAACCCGAGGTTGGATTGAGTTGTGATGTAAACCTGCCCGGAACCGCCCGGCTGTCCAGTAGTCACAACAATACCTATCCAATGTGGGAGGTTAAACATGGAGCCCAATAAGGACCCGAGGTTAGACTGAGTTATGGCGTAAGACTGCCCGGAACCAACCGGCAACAGGCAGCCACAACAATACCTGTCTAATGTGAGAGGTCAGGGCCTTAATAAGACAATTAAGGCTGAGTCGGGATTGTTAGGATTAAGTGAACTAAAGACTTAATCAAAATGAAACATGCTAAACTAAACGGACTGGTGGGGGTTAGGTTAGAAAACACTTAACCAACTTAGCATGTTGGCTAGAGATAGAAAACCTAGTAACGGGGGACCCTTTTCAGCAGTAACCCTAGATGGTGTATCAGGATACCCTGAAACTAGGCAGGGTGGGGCACGATTACTGGGCTGATTGTAAGAGGTCAAATCGACGGCGGTGGTGTAGTAGTGTAGGTTCTAACGGGGTGCGGGCGTGCACACACTCCGGCGTAGAAAAATAAGGCACTGGACATCAGTAGCATACCTGTGCATTCTAAGGTTGTGTCGGGCCGCCACCATGGGACTTGATACACCCCATGGTGGGACCAGCATAGGTAACTACAACATCGGGGGCCGTAAGACACATGAACTATGCGAGTAGGAGCCGATCATCATTGAACGGGTCACATCACCCTGATTATGGGGTGTCAGTTGGAAACTAGTTTATATGGGTTCAGAGATTAACAGGGGGTACGATAGTATATTCGACCCTAGACAACTTAACCAAGTTTATAGTGCTTGCCCACTTCTTGTTTATACTTATCATACCCAGTTCTTTATCCATAGACAAAATAGTACTAGACTTACTCAGGCTTTATGTCTGACTCTACTTTTCTTTCGTCTTCTTTTCTTCCGTTCCCCCCCCCCCCCAGGTCCACAGGGAGGGAACACAGCAGCTTGACCAACCTTAACATCCAGCTTGAAGAAGAGAAATGTATTGCTTGGACCTTTTCGTTTGAAACTATGGCTTTGGACAAACTCTATGGGGGCCTTTGCAGTTTATCTATGTTTTATTTATGCTTCTTTAAATAATGTAATCAAGACAGATTATGAAAGTGTTATGTTTTTGGAAAAGATGTAAGACAATTATGGTGATGTTGTTGTAGCACGTATTTGCTTTTATGAAATAAAAGTTTGTTGATTTTCCACTGTCTACAAATATGTGTTCTTATATTTTTCTTGTATATCTGTGACTTATACTTATAAACCTCCACCAAAATTAGGGCATTCCCTTTGAGAGTGACCCTAACGGAGGTGGGGTGTTTCACTTGGTATCAGAGCATAGGTTTACCAGATAAGATAAAAAGTTTTGGAAAATTATTTTCAAAAAGGAAATTTAAAGAAGCATTTTTAAAAGAAAAATATTATTTTATTTTAAAAAGGAAAGTCCACTCCCCAAAGCCATAGGTATTATCTTCTATCCTTCGTTTTGAATCTATCCTTTCTGTTTCAGCATGTCTGGAGACCTTACTCCCCAGCTGCTGACGCTTTCACTCTTCCTCCTCCACGTGAACCAGCAAGCGGAAGAGTCCCAGAGTAGGAAGACGAATAATAGTCAAACAAGAAAGGATCGTAACAGTAATAATAAGAAACGAGAAAAAAAAAAAAGAAATGTAACTTTTGTGGTACGGAAGGGCACTTAGTAAAGGACTGCCGGAAAAAGAAGGCCAAGGAGAATGGTGGGTGCTTTTCTTGCGGTGAGACAGGCCATAGGGCTAAGGACTGCCCAAAGAAACGAGGACAGGGGCAGAGGGCTGGATCCACCCCAGGGGCACAGGTTCATGTGCTGGAAGCGCCACCTCTGCAACAGCGAGGTATAAATACTTCTGTAGAAAGTGTAGTTTATCTTTATGATCACCTCGTTCGCACTTTATTTGATTCTGGCGCATCACACTCCTTTATCTCGTCTGCTCTAGTAGAATCTCTGCACCTAAAAACTAGTATGGTAGAGGACCCCTTAATTGTTTCAAACCCAATTGGGGGCCCAGCTCATTTGTCTATGATCTGTGTGGGATTGAAAATTTCCATTCTAAGTGTAGAATTTCAATGTAGTGCCTTTGTTTTGGGCTTTTCGGGTTATGGTTTGATTTTGGGTATGGATTGGCTATCCAGTAATGGGGCCATCCTTGATTGTGAGAAAAGGGTTGTTAGGCTCCTAACCCAGCTCGGTAATACTTTGGAAATTTCTTGTAATCCCTCGTATGCGGTTATGCTTAGTTATCTTGAATCGCTAGATGCCTCCGTTGAAAATTTGCAATCAGTTAGAGTGGTCCGGGAATATCCGGATGTCTTCGAAGAGGTGAAGGGCTTGCCTCCGAAGCGGGAAATAGACTTCCGCATATATCTTGTAGATAATGCAAAGCCCGTTGCGTTGCCCGTTAGACACATGGCTCCACGAGAAAGGAAAGAGCTCAGTAAACAGATTAAAGAGCTTCTAGAGAAGGGGTTCATTAGGAGGAGCATTTCAGAATGGGGCGCTCCAGTGGTGTTCGCTACAAAGGCGGATGGATCACTTCGTCTATGTGTTGACTATAGGGAGCTCAACAAGCTAACGAAAAAGAATAGGCACCCTCTCCCTAGAATTGACGATTTATTTGACCAGCTTGTAGGAGCGTCTGTTTTCTCCCAACTCGATTTAGCAACCGGTTTTCATCAGCTAAGGGTGGCTAAAGATAGCATCGATAAAACGGCGTTTAGAACCCAAGACGGCTTCTTTGAATGGCTTGTCATGCCTTTCGGCTTGACAAATGCACCTGCTTACTTCGTGGACCTGATGAGTAGGGTATTTAGAGATTTCCTCAACAAATTCGTAGTAGTCTTCGTAGATGATATCCTTATCTTCTCAAAGAGTGAAGAGGAACATGCTCAGCACTTAAGGGCAATCATGGAAACTTTGCGAGTCCATCAACTAAAAGCCAAGTTCTCCAAATGCCACTTTTGGAGGGAAGAGGTGAGGTTCCTTGGGCACATAGTATCCAAACAAGGGTTAGCAGTGGACCCTGCTAAGGTAGTGGCGGTACAGGATTGGAAGACACCAAGGAATGCAACTGAGGTCCGAAGCTTTCTAGGACTAGCGGGTTTCTATCGAAAATTCATAAGGGATTTTGCGAAAATCTCAGCTCCGCTCACGAAATTGACCAAGAAGAATCTAGTGTTTAATTGGGACTTGGATTGCGAGTTTGCTTTCCAACGACTGAAAAGGGCTCTCACAACAGCCCCAGTTTTGACGCTGCCAGATGGGAGCAAGATGTTCACTGTTTATACGGATGCATGTGGGACAGGGCTAGGCGCCGTCTTAATGCAAGAAGGAAGGGTAGTAGCTTATGGCGGGAGGCAGTTGAAGGTGCACGAAAAGAACTACCCAACCCACGATCTTGAGTTAGCCGCCATCGTCTTTGCACTCAAGTCTTGGCGACACTATCTCCTAGGTGAGAAGTTCGAACTTTACACCGACCATAAATCGTTGAAATATCTTTTCTCGCAGAAGGATCTTAACTTGAGGCAACAAAGATGGATGGAGTTTCTTGCCTCGTACGATTTCGAAATCTCCTACACTCCGGGCAAAGGCAACGTAGTGGCAGACACGTTGAGCCGAAAGAAATTGACCCTAAGCCCGTTGTTTGTTGAAAGACAAAGCCTAGAGTTTATAGCCAGCTTCGACTTTAGGCCTTCCTCCGATTTCGTACCAGGCATGCTAGCATCTCTCGAAGTGCGCCCAACTTTAGTGGATTCAGTAGGGACAGCACAACGCGAAGACCCTCAGCTTGTGGAAACAATTGATAGGCTAATTAGGGGTGAGACTTCAAGTCACCTCAACAGATACTCCATCGACGATAAGGGTTTGCTAAGGCGAGATGGAAGACTATGCGTCCCACAGACGAAAGATTTAGTAAAGAAGGTTCTCGAGGAAGCACATCACTCCAAGATGACGATACACCCAGGCGGAGATAAAATGTACAAAGACATAAAAAGGACTTTCTTCTGGAACGGCATGAAAAAGGACGTGGCAGAGTTCGTTTCTAAGTGCATGGTGTGCCAACAGGTTAAGGCGGAACAGAAAAAGCCTGGCGGACTGCTACATCCTCTAGAGGTCCCGCAGTGGAAGTGGGATAGCATCTCAATGGACTTCATCGATGGGCTGCCTAGGTCTAGGAGAGGCAACACTAGCATTTGGGTAATAGTGGATAGGCTTACTAAAAGCGCCCACTTTTTACCTGTCAAAAGTAAAAGAACTGCCTCATCCCTAGCATCACTTTACCTTAAGGAAATCGTTAGACTCCATGGAATACCATCTAGCATTGTTAGTGACCGAGACCCCATTTTCACCAGTGAGTTTTGGCGGAGTCTGCAAGAAGCAGTAGGAACGCAATTATGCTTGGGCACAGCCTATCATCCCCAAACCGACGGCCAAACAGAGAGAGTGAACAGAGTTTTGGAAGACCTTCTAAGGCTATGCGTCCTTGACTTCGGAGGGACATGGGAAGACCACCTTCCTTTGGTGGAATTTGCCTACAACAACAGCTATCAAGCAACCATCGGGATGGCGCCCTTCGAAGCTTTATATGGAAGACCGTGCCGATCGCCCACTTGTTGGTGGGAGTCTACTGATAAGCTCATACTTGGACCAGATATGATCCGAGAGACTTCAGAGAAAGTAGACTTAATACGAAGAAGGATGAAGACGGCCCAAGACAGACAAAAGTCCTACGCCGACAAGAGAAGGACCGACCTTGAATTTGAGGTTAGAGACAGAGTTTTTCTCAAGGTATCACCACTAAGAAACGTTGTCCGTTTTGGAACCACAGGAAAGCTAGCACCAAGGTTCGTAGGGCCATTCCCTATCATCGAGAAAATTGGTAAAATGGCCTATAGATTAGAGCTACCCGAGAAGTTGGCTGGAGTCCACAACGTTTTTCACGTTTCACATCTCCGAAAATGTCTACATGAATCTGCTGAGGTGGTAGAGCCAAATATCCTCGAAGAGGCCGAAGTGGAGCGCGAAGCAACCATAAGAAAAGTTCCAACCCGCATATTAGGAACGGAAGTGAAGAAGCTACGCAACCGTGAAGTCAAGCTCGTCAAAGTCCAGTGGAGCGACGCCAAGGGAGACGCGACTTGGGAAACTGAAGCGAGAATACGCACTGCCTACCCTTTTCTGTTCGAGGGTACATCCTTGATCTTTCTTATCTTAAGTTGCGCTTTTATCGACCTTATCTTTTAGGTAGAATCTTTTTGGATGGAAACATGTAATTGAAACATGTTATGTATGATGGTTGCAAGTGGTTGCAAGTGATTGCTAGTGGTTGCTTGTGGTTGCATATACACACACAATCTAGGTTTTAGATCGGCTCAGTCACTTCATATTGCATATGCATATATGTTTGCATTCGTATATGGTTGAATTCTTATGTGTTGTCATGTGGATGTTGCATTTGTATTGAATGATTGTGCACTCATGTAGAATCAAGAATAGGAAAATTTGCATACATGATGGATTCATGGCACTTACATAATTCGCATTAAGGAGGTCAACTGAATCAGTAGACCGCCTGATTTTGCATTAGATAAGTTCATGTACACACACACTTCGCATATGATCATGAAGCATTAGAAGTCTTTTAAGGACAATGGATGCTCGTGTTTGATGGATGAGTAGATGGATGATTGGATGTTAGGATATACATTCCTCCTAACTTGAAGATTTCGGGGACGAAATCCTTTTAAGTAGGGGAGAATGTAACACCCCGCGAATTCTATAACTGTGAAATTCACAAATTAAAGTATAATTAATTTTAAATTAGAGAACTAAGGGAAACGGAATACGCCATTGCGTTCGTCTCGGAAAAATACGCGAAATAGAGTCCGAGTTTTCGAAAAACGAAGTCCGTATGAAGAAGATATGGCCTTCGGAAGTTTCTAAATTAAATTTAAAATTCAAACAGAATAAAATAAGCTCAGAAAACAAAAATGGGGCCCAATGGGCCAGGGCGGAAAAAGTCCCGCCTGACGCACCCAGGTCGACTGGGCTGTCGACCTGGTCTAACCAGGTCGACAGGCCTGTCGACAGGGCTGTCGACAGGCTTGTCGACCTGGTCCAGAGCCAGGTCGAACCCAGTCTAACCCGGCTGGCCTATTCTCTGTTGGTCGATTTTCTGTGGTCTGCTTTGTCATTAGGGCTAGGTGGCAGGCTCTAATTGGTCTCTCCTTAGGATGAATGGCTACGATCTAACCAAGCAACATCAATGGTCCTAATCAGTCCATTACCCCTATAAAAAGGACCCTAGACTAAACCCTAATCTATTCATTCATAAATAAGAACAAAGCCGCCATGTTGCTGAGGAGCGTCTAGGAGTAGCCACCAAATTGGAGAGAAGATTAGGAAGAAAATTCTAAAGCCTAAAGCAATTCAAGCAAATCAAATCAACGCCTACGTCAAAATGGGTCGCATCTCTAAATTCCTAAATTAGAGAATTCGCCGCAACGATTGTAAGTAGAGTATAATTTTGGTATGAACAAATAATTGTGTTGATATGTATACTTGATTTGTGGCGATAAAGTAATTCATATTTGTGCGTTGGAATATTGTATACGTTTGGATATTCTTGAATTATGTTATTCATTATGAAAAACTACATGCGGTAGTTTTATGCAAGTATGACGTTTGGATATTCGCAAATTATGTAATCCATGTTGAAGTTACATGTATGTAGTTGATTAATTAATGCAAGTTTGGGGTTTTGCTACTATGCCATCATGATGTATATTTTTCATTTTGTACGTAATTGAAACAAGTTTGGTTGTTATAATTCATATGAAACTATGTTGGAATTTTGGCACCATGATTCATGTATTAAGCCATGCTTTTGTACTAGAAAACCTATTTGCAAACTTATGAATATGACTAGGCTATGATCGATAATTTGCATAATTGAAATTGTTAACAAGAATCATATAATGACATATGTGGTACATAGCTAGGTTAGATTCAAAATCCCTTTTTTTTTGCAAGTTTATATGACTAAAGTAAAAATCATGATTTCATGTTAGAAATATTTATGCCATGCTTATGTTTGACGTTATGCCTGAGATAAAAATATAGGTTCATGTTGTAGTTAGGCCTATGTGTCAATAGTGATATTCTTAACATAACTACAAGTTTACATGCTTTGATTCATGTCACCTATGCTTTATGACCAAAGTGTATGTCACTACTATGCAAGTACACCAGTTTCTATTTAGTATTTCCAACGTCATATTGCAAGTTCATGCGCTCACATTCCCCTTTTTGTGTATGTAATCACGCTTTAAGCCTCCCTTTTTCGCATGGCTAAGTTGGGCTTTAAAAGGCTAAGCCCAATATATATATAATAAACGGACGTGTTAAACGGGGGAAAATAACGTTGGGTTAAAATTACTAATGAATGAAAATATAAAATAGAAGGGCCCAAATTCAAGTATGGGTTGGGCCCATGATTGGTGTAACCTTTACACCATTAACTTAATAATGGGCCGCAAATATTTACATATAAGAAAATAAAGAAGAAAGACAAAATATGTAAATGTAGAACATACGATGTGTTTAACCCGAGGTTGGATTGAGTTGTGATGTAAACCTGCCCGGAACCGCCCGGCTGTCCAGTAGTCACAACAATACCTATCCAATGTGGGAGGTTAAACATGGAGCCCAATAAGGACCCGAGGTTAGACTGAGTTGTGGCGTAAGACTGCCCGGAACCAACCGGCAACAGGCAACCACAACAATACCTGTCTAATGTGAGAGGTCAGGGCCTTAATAAGACAATTAAGGCTGAGTCAGGATTGTTAGGATTAAGTGAACTAGAGACTTAATCAAAATGAAACATGCTAAACTAAACGGACTGGTGGGGGTTAGGTTAGAAAACACTTAACCAACTTAACATGTTGGCTAGAGATAGAAAACCTAGTAACGGGGGACCCTTTTCAGCAGTAACCCTAGATGGTGTATCAGGATACCCTGAAACTAGGCAGGGTGGGGCACGATTACTGGGCTGATTGTAAGAGGTCAAATCGACGGCGGTGGTGTAGCAGTGTAGGTTCTAACGGGGTGCGGGAGTGCACACACTCCGGCGTAGAAAAATAAGGCACTGGACACCAGTAGCATACCTGTGCATTCTAAGGTTGTGTCGGGCCGCCACCATGGGACTTGATACACCCCATGGTGGGACCAGCATAGGTAACTACAACATCGGGGGCCGTAAGACACATGAACTATGCGAGTAGGAGCCGATCATCATTGAACGGGTCACATCACCCTGATTATGGGGTGTCAGTTGGAAACTAGTTTATATGGGTTCAGAGATTAACAGGGGGTACGATAGTATATTCGACCCTAGACAACTTAACCAAGTTTATAGTGCTTGCCCACTTCTTGTTTATATTTATCATACCCAGTTCTTTATCCATAGACAAAATAGTACTAGACTTACTCAGGCTTTATGTCTGACTCTACTTTTCTTTCGTCTTCTTTTCTTCCGTTCCCCCCCCCCCCCCCAGGTCCACAGGGAGGGAACACAGCAGCTTGACCAACCTTAACATCCAGCTTGAAGAAGAGAAATGTATTGCTTGGACCTTTTCGTTTGAAACTATGGCTTTGGACAAACTCTATGGAGGCCTTTGCAGTTTATCTATGTTTTATTTATGCTTCTTTAAATAATGTAATCAAGACAGATTATGAAAGTGTTATGTTTTTGGAAAAGATGTAAGACAATTATGGTGATGTTGTTGTAGCACGTATTTGCTTTTATGAAATAAAAGTTTGTTGATTTTCCGCTGTCTACAAATATGTGTTCTTATATCTGTCTTGTATATCTGTGACTTATACTTATAAACCTCCACCAAAATTAGGGCATTCCCTTTGAGAGTGACCCTAACGGAGGTGGGGTGTTTCACTACTGTTAGATTGTTTAAGTTAAATCTGGACGGTCCAACTGATGCAGTTTTGTATAAAACTCCCTAACAAAACACACTCTTCCTACCATCACACCTAGGAGGGCAGTTGACCCCCAAGTCGACACCCTCTTGTTGAGGCGGTCGACCCCCCTTTTAGGGTCGGGTGGGAGAATTTAATTCTCAAGGAATGTCTCTTTGTTATAAATTTTGAATATCTATTTCCTCGGATTGATAATTCTTGTCCCCTATGCATGTCAACAGATACACACAATTTCAAATTCAACTAGAATATTCTTTTCCTGATAATCCATAATTAATATATTTCAAATATTTATATATATATATATATTCAATTTAAATTCCAAACTTTGCGTGTTAATATTTATGCACAACTTGTTATTAATATATTTTATGTACAGACTCCATTTTCAATAAATAAGATATGAAAACGGATCAAAATCTCGCCACAAACACAATAGCAACACTTATGTGGCCCAATTCCCAATTATCCAAAATTCCATTTTCAGTCCATTAACTTAATATTATTTATTTTAAGTTAAATTACCTTATGTCTATCTTAGGTTTATTTTACGGGGTGTTACAAGGATCTAACCCCAAGCAAGCTCTGAGATAGCAATAAACCACCTAGCCTGGGAAGGCTGTAACTTATTTTTAATTTCCTAAGCATCAATAACACATGTAAGTATTTAAACCTACATTAAGTGAGGAACAAAAATCATGGTTTCTTCCATTGGAGAAACGAAATAGCTAACATAAAATGTGAGCCCCTTTCGTCGGAAAGCAACCGGATGGACTCGCACGCAAAAAAAACAATATATACTAATAATAACTTTAGTCCTCATTGGAGAGTTAAGGGGGAAGAATTAACATAAGTCCCTTCGTCTGAGAGCGAAAGGATTGACATGCCCCTCCATATCATGTCGGGGAGTCAATGTCCGAGAAAGAGTTTATATGCGTTTCAATTTAAGATTAGGGAGTTTAGACCGAAAAGCAAGAAGTTCTCCGCTTTGCCAGAAAGCAACATGATTGACTCACTTGAGCGATGGGCATCCTCGTTGGAGGTTATGAGATAAGGGCCCGAAGATACCAAAATAGATCATAAGAGTCATGACATCACTGTATGTCGTACGACATGAGACCAAGGTGCATGAAGTAATGCTGCTTCGTCAAAGAAAAACATGATCAACTTGCTTGTCATTGGATCCAATTCATCGAGGAGCGATTGAATTGGGTTCAACTAGAGCCTGGGGAGACCGCAGCGGCTTAGGACAGCCGTGACAACACTATATGCTTTACGACATGGAATCAAAGTTCAAGGAGCATAAAAATTTTCTGAAGAGTAACAGATTAAATTACTTAACCTCTAAGTCTCTTTCATCGAAGAGCGATTGAGTTGGGCTTAGCAAGTCTCCGGATAGACCAAAGATGGACCCTAAAAAGTCACAGATCTTGATGACCAACCCAGAGAGTGTTGCATATAACAATTCTATGATTTTTGTTTGATAATAACAAACATATATATTACTATAAATGTGTTTGCAGTTGTACTATTCTACTGCATCACTTACAGAATTAAATATTTATATTTAAATAGAATACTACTGCACAAGAATTTAAATATTCAAACAGTATTTTATTTAAATATAATATTTTATTTCTAGATTTGAATAGTACAAATTTATAACTCCGCTATTTGTACATCACACTGTAATTCAATACATTAAATTTCTGATTACATCTGTTTCTCACTACAACTCTCAGTCACTCTATTGCGTTGACAAACTAAGTTACACACTCCCTCACATACACAGTTTCACTCCATTATTTTCAATATGTCTACACAGTTAGTCCAGTCACCTGCTTACATGTCAATAAACACACATAGTAAATTAGAACAAAAATATTTTTAAATTCCAGCAAATATAATTTTATTTTAAAAATTATTTGCCTCAGAATTTTGGTGTATTTCTCATCATATTTCATGATTTGATCTAATATGTATGTATGTATATATATATATATATATATATCCATCTGTGTCTAAACAACTTGTGATATTCATAGTAATACACTGTAAGTACCACAAAGTAGACAGTGTCTCTAGTGCTCACACATACACACACACACACACACACACACATATATATATATATATATATATATATATATTCTGCACATACACAATACATGTATACACATACAGTGTATGTATATACACTTATATTTTGTGTAGGCACAATATGGTCAAATATCTGTGAATGGACATGAACCAAGGAATTCAATGCAAACGCAGACACAAATACATATATATACACATATGTGCACATATATATGTGTATGTACATACATAGAAGTAACAATGGTTCAGCAAGATCAAAATGGCTAGAAAGAGCACACATGCAAGTACATGCCAAGGGACAGCTCATGTGATCATGTCAAAAGTCAATGAGATGAAAAATACTCAACATCTATATGGACAAAGACACACAAATGGCAAGTCAATATTGTTAACGCACACTCATACAACATGTACATGGCAGGCAGAAGCATATCAGATGGGTCAACAATGACATATATATATATACACACACACACACACAACTATGTGTGTGTGTGTGTTCACACATGGCCACTCATGCATATCCAATTCCATCATGCCAAGTACATATGCATGGGAGGATCAACATGCATGGGACAAGCACAAATGCAGCAGCATGATATATGAGCATACAAGTGTACGCATGATGTTTCAAATGTAATTGTGATGATCACATAGCTACAGCGGTTCTAAGTGAATGCAACAAAGCTCTATTGTACACACATCAATGAACATGTATGGTGAAGCAAGTCTCAAGTGCCCAATTGAAGAAATACACAAAATAAGACATATATACATATACATATATATAACATACATATATGGCAAGGTGAGTCGGCAGGCCTGAAGCAAAAGGAAACTCAATTACATGCAAGTATGGGAGCAATTCATAGCGGCTTCAAAATGAAACATGCAACACTACAAGCACAAGCAAATGGGCAAGTAAACTTCAAACTTGTGCAAATGCAACAAAGAACACAACAGCCAAGACCAAGTTTATATATGCAACTCGACATGGCAAGATAGGTGAAACAAGTCTCATGTACACAGGTACATATTGCAAGTCAAGAATAGGTGGAACAAGACAAGACAAGGGGCAGTTTCAAGCAATTCAATGCAATTGCATAATGTTGACACACACGTATACACACACATACTTGTGTATGTGTATATATACATATACGGTGTCATGCATATATACTGCTGTGAGTTGGACTTCACATAACCAAGCAACATCAAGGAAGCATGTGGAGAAAGAGCATGATAACAAGCAGCAAACAATAGAGCATAGTCGAGTATTTTTTTTACATGAAAATATATATAGGAAGGATTTCAATCAATTTGCATTGGTGGCTTGAAATCTTGGCAAATGTTATTTTTGGGCATGAAACATATTATTTTGTTTTCTGAGAATCAACGGGGGATTTAAGGCAAGAAAGCAAATTTCAAATATTTCAAGAAATGCATATATATATATATATATATATATATATGGCAAGTGAACAATCTTCTACGAAGATTTCCAGACTTCGAATGAATATATGGCAAAAAAATTATTTCCAGAAATCATAGAGTCAAGTTTGGCAAGTATTTTTCTCTAGAATTCTATAAGCACAATATTTGGAAAGAAATCTTGTCGTGTGTTTCTGAAATCAGCTAATCAATCAAGTCAATATCAAGCACATTTTTGGACAAGAAAAAACTAAAATCTTTCCATAAAATTAAATGGATGATCAATGGCTACAAATCACACAAGAATCAATTTAATACCATGGACAATCACGCAACAATCACGGACAAATCAGGCCGAGTCATTGAGGAAATCAGAGAATAATTTAAGGGTTTCTATACACTATATAACACCTATTAGTCATCAACACAGAGAGCATCGAAAACAACAAGACACAAATTCAAGAGCAAATCGAAAATCAAATCAAAGTACTCACGTTTTCGATCGCAATTCCCAAATCAATTGATAATCAAGTAACGATAATCGGTTCTTCAAAAGATTCATGTAGAATTGAAGATGCCAATCGATTTGGGAAGAAAACTCTCAGTCTTCATTATTCAGAAAAGAAGAGCCGGCATTTTTTAGTCAAAGTGACGTAGAAAAAAGGTGGACCGACCTTTTTCAATTCTGGTTAACCTAGGTCATATTTAAAGGGTAGGATTAGTTTTGTTTATTTTACTATATTGTTTTTTTTTCTTGTAACCGATCCATATGTTTTCTAGTTTTTTTGTAAAAGTAAGGTTTGCTAGTTATAAGATTTATAGCTACGATTTACGAGTTACTAGTTTGTAATTCGGAGAAAAACTAATCTTGGGGATAAAGATCGGTGCAGGGTTTTGAGCATAGGGTTAGAATAGGAGCAGGGTTTCCGAGTTTACAAGGTTTTGTAAAGAGATCTATTTTAATACCTAGTAGAAATATTGGGGAATGCAGTAGTAGGCAAGATTTGCTGAAGTTGGGTAAATATTATGTCATTTACCCTCTGCATTTATTTTCTCTATTACAATATGTGTTGTGATATTTTTTAATATCTTGTAAAAATCCAATAAACCTTATTCACCCCCTCTAGGGTTATTCTAGATCCAACAAGTGGTAACAGATCACGTATTTCATTAACTCTAGAGTCATGGTGTTCCCTAGTTGTCAACCCATTGAGAGTAAGTCCAGTCGTATTCCAATTATTTTCAATGGTATAGATTTTTTAAATTGGAAATCAGAAATGGAATCATATTTAAAATATGTTAATGTTACATGTTGGTGTTAACGATATTTTGCGTCAACATCTGAACTAAGATGAGTAAAGCATATGCTTAGTAGTTTGATACAAGGGCGATCTAAAGCTCACTGGAACGCAACCTTGGATCAGTGCTCTTTAAGTAGATCCATCGTTCTCTAGGCACCATAACCTCAAGTCCGAAGATTAGCTACTCTTACCTTAGAGGGTTAGTATCACACTTACGAGACTACGGGGTCGGAGATAACATTAGAGAAAGGTTTGTACTAGTTAGATAAGACTGAAGCCTTATACAATAGTCACCTTTAGATGTAGAATAAAATGATATACATTGTTCTAATAGGAAACATAGTAATGCCTCTCAATGCTGGGGTTGTTTACATGTTAGAGTAATTATTAACTTATATAATACTTCCGCATCGAACTGGCCTGGGGAGGCCTTGGTTGCATTAGATATCAAGTCGTAAGTTCACAGCAAGCCCCCTTCCCTAGTTGGGTTGCATTAGGCTTGCTATGAAAGAGCTAAGTCACATAATGACCGTCCAATAGAGGAGAAGCCTAGTTTTTACCCAGGGCCTTCCCTCTGTCGAATGAGGTGTGATTAACTCAATCATAGGAAAGGTTAACGTTAACGCCCTGTCTTATCATTATAAACACAATATGGTTATCAAATCGAGAAATGGTTAAGTCCTGAGCTTCTCCTTTTTATTAATTGAGGATATATTACAAGAGTAGATGAAATCCCCAATTCGATTTGGAAATTAGGGTTTGCTATTGAGAGAAAGAGAACAAGATTGAGAAATGAAAATTCATCCCCGAAAATGAGACCCCTAGGGTCTTATTTATAAACAAATCATGGCCCCTTCTATTGTTGGGCCAACAAAGGCCCCTGTCGGCTGCTTTTCCCTTTGTTTCTGGAGGTTTTGGCTCTCGACCGCTTTTCCCTTTGGTTCCGGATGCTTCGGGGTGCCGGTCTCGGCTCCAAGAAAGATGGATTTGGTCTTTGGAGCTTCCCTTTAGAGTTTCTCCTATCTTCTTTGCATCAATGTTAAGCCTGTCATTATGTATAGTTTAGGAAGGCTTTAGGATTCCGGATGTAGGCTTCCGGATATGAGCCCTCAGTCTTGCTATTAACACTTTATGGAGCTTGCCTTCATGATTCAAATAGATGGTTTCGGATCTGCCACCCCTGTCGGTATCAACACTAAGTTGATTAGTGTGGATATCTTGTCTCTCTTCGAGGTTCCAGCTTGCCTCTTGGTAGATTCCCGATGTGTATCTCGGCTTTCTGGAGGATTTCTTCTGGTGCTTTATTAGTTGCTTGCTAAGGAGACTTCCCGACGATCTTCTAATAGGGGTCTCGGTAGCTGGTTCTCGGATGGTCCTCTTTATGCTTCAAACTCTGTGCCATTAATGCTCTTGTCTCTCGATGTATTAGTGTTAAGCAAATTAATATTGATCGCCCTTCCGTCCTTCTGGGTCTCGGCCTGTAGGATCTCTAGCCTTATTCTTCACTTGCTTTTGGTTTCATATGGCCTTCCGTTATCTATCTTTTGTAACTGGACTACCATGCCGGTATCTTTTCTTTGCATTGGCTTCAAACTCTTTTCTTTAATGGTGGTGTCGGTTGCCTGGCTCTCGGGTTATTCCCTTCTGCTCCTGGTTTTACCTTATGCCTAATTCTTGCTTACGAGTTATTCTCCTATGCTTGTGACGATCCGGTACCCCTTCACCATCAGTGTGTCCCGGTGCTAATTTTGGTAGTAACATTTGCCCCCTCTAGTGAAGGGGTGTTTTCAACTTTTCAAGTCAAATTTCCTTTCTGAATCTCCTCGTGTTTCTCCTACATGAACCTCAAAAACAATACATTAGATTTGTGTCTATTGCTTAATATTTATCTATACTTTTATTTTCTATTGGAAGAGAAAGAAGAGAATTTAAGGAACTTCCTGCTTGCTAACTGTGAATGGACATTATCATCAATATCGAATTTCGCAATGATATGCTCATGACGATGCCTTTGTAAGGTTACTGGGTATAGAATAGTAATCTAAAGGATTCCCTTTTCGGGTATCCATAACGTTGAGTCATGATTTTGCCTTTCGGAAAGGAAAGAAAGTCTTGGTCTGACCATTGTTCAAGTATTAAAAATTGAAGATTAGGAAGCCTTCTTCTGGTATTTAATTGAAATCCCGAGCCAAACTTCATTGGGTATTAAGATTTGAAGACAAGAAACTCCCCTTTGGTATTAATATAAGTCTCGAACCAACCTTTGCTCGGGTATTAAGAATTGAAGACCATAAATCCACTTCTGGTAATAATAGAAGTCCTGAACTAACCCTTGTTCAGGTATTAAAAATTAAAGACCAGAAATCCAATTCTGGTAATAATAGGAGTCCCGGACCAACCCTTATTCGGGTATTAAGGATTAAAGACCAGAAATCCACTTATGGTAATAATAGAAGTTCCGAACTAACCCTTGTGCGGGTATTTAGGAAGGCCAGAATCCCTCTTTTGGTTATTGGTTTCATTACCCCCATTCGCGTTTGATTTGTGAAGCAGAGGATATACGTGCTTCTTGAGCCACTTTTTGGCCTTTTATCTTCAAAGAAGAGGGTGTATGTGCTTTGTTGTCCACTCTCTGGGACTGGGCGTTCGGTGCGCTTAGCTAGCTCATCCACAAGTAGGGCCCATGGACTTTCCCGACCTCCCTCCAAGAGGCGCCTTATCCTGATCATTGTAGGCGATGATAAGGTCTTAGATGCTTAAACCGGGCCATCGTATACATGGAATTAAGCCTTACTCCTTTGGTGCTCTACCCTGGCCATCGTAGGCGGTGATAGAGACTTACGCTTCACCCCTCAAAGGGGTGCCCTATCTTAACCATCGTTAGCGATGAAGTGACTTGTGTTCCCTTCTGCGGGTAACGTGGAACCTAAGCAGAGGTAGGACATGCTCTTTTACGAGCAGAGGTTGTACGTGCTTAGTTCATAACAGAGGCAGGGCGTGCTAATTAGACGCTCTATCACGACCATTTTTGGTGTGGGTCGAAGGCTTACGCTTTTGATGCTTTAACCTAACCCTTTCTATTTTGGGTGCAGAGAAAGGCTTACACCCCTCCCCCCCTCCGGGGGGAACCTTTCCCTGGCCAACTCGGCGGTGACAAGGGTTTTCATCCCTTTTTAGTTTGACCCATCTTAGGTTACTTTGAGCTTTAAGAAGGTTTCCATACCCTTAGTTGTGTGAATATTCTTTGAGAAGACCTTCCATTACTCATTTATCATTGACAAGTATGGCCTTAAACGTTCTAAGTTCCATATTCTTGGAACAAGGTCACCATTTGGCTTGCATAATCGATATGTCCCAGGTATGACTTCTTGATGGATGATTAGGGGTCCTTCCTAGTTTGGGACAAGCAGACGATTCGATGGGTTCTTTGTGTTGGTCATTACCCTTCATAAGTCCAAATCTCCTTTTGTGAAGGCTCTAGTTTTGACCCTTAAGTTGTAGTACTGATTCTCCTTTGGTATTCAGCCATTCTGATTATAGCCACGTCTCTTAATCCATGTATTAGGTCTAAGGATTCCTTCTTTAATTCTTGATTAGGGTCAAATGCGTAAGATATCTTTCTGTGTGAAGGGATTTCAACCTCAATTAGAAGCATGGCTTCGCATCCATATGTCAATGAAAATGGGGTATATCCCATTGTCGTTTTGGCAGAAGTTTTATAATCCCAAAGCACTAAGAGTAATTCTTATGACTAATTTCCTTTGGCTTGATTTAGTTATTTCTTAAGAATTGTCTTTATGGTTTTATTTGTGGCCTCAAGGGCTCCATTTTCTCTCATATGTGGTACTGAGGAGAAGCTTTTGATGATCCCATTATTATCACAGAATTGAGTGAATTCTTCGCTTTCGAATTGTGTTCCATTATCTGATATGATTCTGTAAGGAACCCGAAAGAGAGTAACAATTTTCTTTATCAAAAATCTCACCACCTTCTCAGATGTGATTGTCGGAAGGGGTTCTACTTCCACCCATTTAGTAAAGTAATAAATATCTACTACGACAAATTTTGCTCCACCTTGGAAACTGGCAGAGGCTCAATCAAATCTATTCCCCGTACATCGAAAGGCCAAGGGCTCGAAATAGTGGTTAACTCACTTAGAGGTAGTCAAGGTATCTTGGAATACTCTCACTTCTTGACATATTCAATTGCTTGATTAACCATTTGTGGCCAGTAAAAGCCTTGTCGCATGACCTTCTTAGGTAACTTAATTCCATTGGAGTGATCTCTGTACAAACCTTCATGTGCTTCTTTTAGCAAGTTTAGCCCATCCTCAAGGCTTATACATCTAAAGTAGGGAAGCGAGTGCCCTTTTCTTATAGAGTATCCCATTTGCAATCATAAATGTAGGGGCTTGGTGTCTTATCTTCCTTGGGTATGTCCTACTAAGGGGTAGAATTCTATTTAGAAGGTAATATATGATAGGATCCATCCAGGTATTTTTGTAATGGTAATGCATTTATATTGAAGAGGGTTCCTTATCAGAAGCAATCTCCTTATCCATTTCATTTTCCTTTCTCAAAGCTAGGGTTCTAGTTAGAACCATCAACTCATTTCCCGTTTTGGGCTCTTCATGTTCAATTCTGGGTCTTTCATGATATCCTGCAAGAATTATCTGATTTTCGAGCGCTCCTCAGGAGCTGGCCAGTTTGTCTAGAGAATCAGCTTGGGTGTTCTCCCCCTTGGGAATTGATGTATTGAAAAATCCCAAATCGAGAAAGCCAATTTAGTATCCGTTTCACATATAGGGTCAACTGGGCATCTTTGGTTTGATAGTTTTGCTATATCTGATTTACAATTAGTTGTGAATCACTAAAGATTTCTATTCAAGGTATTTTCAATTGTAGTGCTAGGTTCAATCCTACCATCATTGACTCATATTCGGCTACATTGTTTGTAGCTGAAAATCCTAGCTTCATTGCATAGTGCAAGTGCCCATCAGGGGTAATTATGATGCATCCTGCCCCCACTCCTTGTTCGTTTGAAGTTCCATCTTCAAACAATTGCCATTTAGCCTTAGGTCACTTTCCTTGGTTGACTGTTCGGTAATAAAGCTTGTGCACTCATTCACAAAATCTACTAGAGTTTGTCCTTTGATAGCTGCTCGAGGTTAGAACTCAATCTCATATTGGCTAAGCTCAATTCCCCATTTCACTAATCTTTTTGAGGTTTCCGGCTTGCTAAAAACTTGCTTAAGTGGAAAAATAGTTAGGACCTTAATGGGATGTGCTTGGAAGTAACCCCGAGCTTCCGCGCTATGAGTATTAGGCAATATGCTAATTTTTCCACCATGGGGTATCGAGTTTCTCCATCCTTTAACCTTCTACTAACATAGTAAATTGGGTGTTGAGTTCCATCACTTTCTCTTATAAGTACTGAACTTACCGCATATTCTGAAATGGCCATATATAGATATAAGTCTTCCCCTTTCTCGGGGCTAGATAGAATCAGAGGTTTTCCTATATAGTCTTTCAATTATTGAAAAGCCTTTCTACATTCTTCGTTCCATTCGAAGTTCTTCTTTTACTTTATTGCATCAAAGAAGTGGACACATTTGTTGGTGGCTTTGGAAATGAACCTGCTAAGGGCTGCTACTTTTCCATTTAAGCTCATGACTTCTTTGCATGTTTTAGGCTCCTCCATATCTTTTATGGCTTGGATCTAATTAGGGCTAGCCTCAATGCCATGTTCACTTATCGCATACCCTATGAAATTTCCGGATTGCACCCCAAAAGAACATTTTTGTGGGTTTAGTTTCATTTGGTAGTTTCTTAAGATGTTGAACATCTCCTCTAAGTCCTTTAGGTGGCCCTCTGCTTTGGTAGACTTTACTAGCATATCATCTACATATACTTCTAAGTTACGTCCTATCTGCTCTTGGAACATTCTATTAACCAACCTTTAGTACGCTGCTCCGGCATTCTTCAATCCAAAGGGCATCACTTTATAACAAAATGTCCCATAGTCAGTGATAAAGCTTGTACGCTTCACGTCGGGTTTATGCATGCGAATATGATTATACCCTGAGTAGGCATCCATAAGGGATAATATCTTATGACCACTTGTTGCATCAACCAACTGGTCTATCCATGGAAGGGGATACCAATCCTTTGGGCAGGCTTTGTTTAAGTCTGTATAATCAATGCAAGTTCTCCACTTTCCATTGGACTTATTTACCAACACAGGATTGGCTAGCCACTTGGGATAAAAAACTTCCTGGATGAACCTGTTTGTTTCTAACCTTTTGACCTCCTCTTTCAAAGCCTCTGATCGGTCTCTATTGTATTGCCTTTTCTTTTGTCTAATTGGGATTACAAAAGGATTGATGTTTAAGGCATGGCACATGATAGTGGGATTGATTCCAACTATAACTGAGTGAGTCCAAACGAAAACGTCTTTGTTAAGTTGTAAGAACTGAACTAGGTTGCTTCTCAAAGGTTCTGTTAACATTTTCCCTATCTTGATAACTTTGCCTTCTCAAAGTTTCTATCAACATTTTCCCTATCTTGATAACTTTGGTTCCATCCTTTGGATCAACGCTTACATCCTCCAAATCCACTATTGGTTTTATCCTCTCTTTGACCCCTCGAGAATTTAAATCTGTTACAATTTCCTCCTCCTCTGCCAAGTTTATGTCATCGACCCTCTTCCTTTTTCGTTTCAAGGAAGTGCACCTAACATTTGTACGTTTGTCAGTTTTATTGATTTTTATTTTAGCTTAGAATGTTGGATGTAAGAATCCATTATCTGAAGGTTGAAAAATAGTAGAGGAATCAAAATACGAAGAATACTCCCTTTTGTATTTGTCAACTGTTGTGAAGTACAATTCGCGAGAACTAAATCGTTCCCCTCTAATGGTACCCCATCCTTGCCTTGTCAAGATTTTCAGCATCAGGTATTTGGAAGAGACAACAACATCCATTTCTTCCAAAGCAGGTCGACCAAAGAGAGCATTGTAGTAAGATGGTTGGTCGATCATGACGAAAAGAGTTTCAAAGGTTCGGTGAAGAGGAGATAGCCCGACTTAGACCAGAGGTTGACTTGTCCCATTGGAGTTGATCCTTTTTTGTTGAAGCCGAAGATTGGCTCATTTCTTCGTTCTAACTTTCCCTCGGAGATCCCCATCTGATCAAAATCATGTTTAAAGATGACGTTGACTACACTTCCAGTATCAACAAGGATCTTGGCTACAACAGAGAGCCCGATCTGAGCTGTTATCATGAGAGAGTCATTGTGTGGATGACGGAAACCTTTCTTCATCTTGTACAGAGAAATCACCAGGTTGTGCATTTTGAGGGTGTACCGGGCATTCTTTAACGACGGTTCCTCCTGAATGGAGAATATTCCTTCGCGAGCCTCCTTTAGGTATCAATTCTTGGCCATTGGGCAATTTCCAATAGGGTGTGGTCCACCGTGGATCACATTGATTCGGTTTATCGGTGGTCGCAAGTCTAGATGGCCTACCTCCATAGTGTCTTCTACTGCATTGGCTAAAACCTTTTGTTGCTCGTTCGTATGCTGGGCAAATAATGACTTGTTCAAAACAAAATCTTTCAGATGCCCCTCACAGATAAACTTCTGAGTAATCCCGTTCAAAACCTTGCACTCATCTGTCTTATGTCCGTTTGTTTTGTACACAATACTTTCCAACAACATGAGGTTCTGGGAAATTCTTGGCTTTGAACAAGATGGGAAAGTTATTGGCCCTTTCTTTTGCCACATCATACACAAAGGAAATGGGCTTTCTTAAAGAGACTGATTTGGTATTATAATCCTCCCATCTTGGCCTTTTCTGATTTCCATCCTGATTGAACCTTCCACCTTGGGGGTTTCATTCGAAGCCCAACTTTCCTCCTTCCCCTAGAGGCTCAAATTTATTCTTTGTAAAGTGCAACTCATCCATGCAGATAAATTTATAGCTTAAAAGTGGAAGTCTTGTAAGTCTTTACAGCCATGAATGTATAGTTCTTTCCAAAAGGGAGTATTTTCAATCAACCCCGAATGCACAACAATTAACTTGTCATGATCATTCATATCTTTGGCCTTTAATGCTTCTATGTTGAACCTTTTCAAATAATCTCCTAGGGAATCTCCTTGTCTTTGCTTGATATTAGCAATAACTGTGTAATTAACTGTCGGATCCTTGCAGATGCAAAAATGTGATGAAAATTCATAGGAGAACTGTTCTCATGACTAAATGGTGGTCTCTCTGTATTGATGATACCATTTGGCTGTTGCTCCCTTGTACAACCCGGAAAATTCGATGCTCGAATTTTCAACAATAATACATAACTTTGTATTACTTGCCAAAACCAAAGTATCAAATCTTATATTGTTGGTAGAAAGAAGTTAGAGGGTGAGAGAAGAAAGAAATATTAGAATAGAAGAATAAGAAGATCGGAGTGTCACAGCGGAATGGGCAAAATATAATATTAAATGCTTTATACAAAAAGAAACTGTATATTACAACATCAGAGTATATATATATATATTTCAATATAACGCGCAACGGAATAATATAATACTAGTAAATATGGACATACATCTCGACTTTAGCTCCTCTTCTGAAGCTCCAAGCGAAACCTAACCTGATAATATACCCGGTCTGACCCAAGCACATTTGAAGCAAAGCAAAGTTCACCTGGATCAGTCTAGAACACATTCAGCGATAAATTCACATGACAAACAACCTGCTTAGCTTTAGAAATCCTTTTTGAAAGAAAAGGATCATAATAAGACCAGCCCACACATAAACATGGACGGATTTTACCTTACTACAACCTAAAATATTTTTGCTATACTAAAATCCAGTAATATTATAATACTGTCTATCAAATCACAAATAAATAACCATCTAGAAGAAAGCTTGCATCTCACCCTCTACATATTCATTTTTTAATCAAAAACTATGGGGCTCTTATTGGAGAATGGATTCTAACTATTACAAGGTATGGGACCAGCTTCCGATCAGTGTACTCTAGAGGGGATACACTGAGGTTCAACAAGAACATCTTGTAGCCCGGCCACACATGACCTGTCACTCATTCAGCTTGAGTGGACCGAGTGTATTAGCTAGCCAACCATTTGAAAGCTGCAGCAGTGAAAGAGTAAGAAGACAAAAATGGATTTCTCTAGATGGTGATAATACACCGTACTTGGGAATGACCCAACTAGCCATAGTGCCTTCCTGATTTTTGTCATTTCTCGGTTGTGAGGCTTGAGGTCACGTTTTATCTTTCAGAGAACATATCATATCTTTGAGTGCCACATCGTCAGATCAGTCAAATAACTAATTGACGTCCACAAATATACTCTGGGTGTTAAGCAAGAGAATTTCTCCGCCACCAAAATTGGTATATTTGTAAAAATCAACGTACGTGATTCTTAAGGAAATACTCTATCAGACATTCATCCATACAAGTCATCCAGGAACAAGATGAACCGAAGACACCCTCCTACCTCATCCTATATAGGAATCACCCCAACGATCAGTAGTGAGAAGTCCTTGCAATCCAAAGATTTCAATCACGGCAGAATCACAAGTCATTATTACTCTGGCGACCAAACCAGAAAAATTTAACGAGTAGTTCTTCTGCTTATGAAGATCAACAGTCTTCAATGCTCCATCTTTATACGCCTGCAAGTTAGTCGCGAACGCACAGTTGGTTTGAAGTGGTTTTGGGTCTAGTTCCCATCCCGGTCTCTACAAACTTACTTGTCAAAAAGGTCAATAATGTTCGTTGGTAGCTGGGGTTTTAACTATCAACTTAAACAGTATCGATGAGTACTTCGGCAACTCAGGCCCTTTCATTTCAAACCACTTATTCAAAAACTATTATATCGATTTAAAATCGATTCTATAATTTATTTCAACCAATCTCTTTTGTTCTTGTTATTTGAAAACAAAATCAACCTTTATCTTCCTTTTCAGCATAAACATTTCCAAAAACTCATCTTTTCATAAGAGCCTCTTTTATTTCCATTATCCCGGGTTATCATTATATGTATACTTTTAATCAATCGGTACAATTAAATTGCCAAGTCTTATCTACGCCAAAATAACGTCGAATAACATATTCTTATACTATAACCATAATGGTTAATTTTAACTTTACATTCTTGCTTATGGAAATTATACTTATATTTCCAAATCTAATTTCATTTTCAAAATCTATACAGCCTCTTATTTCCATTTCCCAAACCTCGACCATTGAAAACAAAGCTTCGTATCTTCATAATTGGCATATTTTAAAATTCCTTTTTATTACTTCGGAAATATCACTATATCTCGCAAAATCCTAACGTTTTATATTCTCAAAATTTCTATGTATTTCCTTTGATGTGGAAAGATTCAAAAAATCTCCTTTCACTTCCTTTACCATCACAAACTAATACCATCTCTCGATAATAGTGAAATCGTTCAAGTTGGGGTATTCTATTTACCTCTCAGACCTTGATCCACAATGTTCTTGTCTCAAGACAGATAGAAATTTGTGACCCAAAATCCTATATACTTAATGCCATTTAAATTCCATTTTCTATTTTGTTTAACATATGGCTTTATAAATCATACATCACATTTGGAAATCTCCTTTTACATTCATCGCATTAGGATTTCTATACACAAACCTTGTTTGTAAAATTAAAATTCCTTTAAAGAACACTTTGCCGACTTTAATCAACTCTTACTTGATTTCCTTTTTAAATAAAATACCAATTTAAAAGTCACTGTCTTGGTTATTAAAATAATAACCAACTAAATTAAAAATAGTTTCTTTTATTTTTAACTAAAATAGAATGACTAAATATTTTTAAACAATTCAATAATCAATTCAAAATGCGGGTAATTAAATATTAATTAACTTCTAAGAATGTTCGTTACATTTAACAATTATTTGTTAAAACTAATTTCTTAAAATACAAATTTAATAATACTTCCAATTGGAATCATTGACTAAGTCAACTTTAAATACTATTAACTTACTACCAGTTTTTCTTTTAATCCCCTTGAAAATATAATTAATTTAATAACAATCTGCTGACTTGTTTCTTCTAAAAACAATAAATCCCAGATTATTGACCTTCAGTAAATTTTTGTCTTCCTTTTCTTATGATAAACGTAAGAACATAAACTGTTTAATAATTCTTTGTAAAATACGATTATAGATATAAATATACTTATAAAACATCTAAATAACTTATATAAATATAACTTGAGACTTCGATTCAGTTAAAAAAATTATAACTTAAACATCGTCAATTCGCCTAACGACAAATCAACGTCTAAAAATATAGATTTAGGCCATTCACAGCCAGTTACTTAATCAATACTGTCTATTGATTAAAAACACAACGATCATTGAATAAAAATCCAATGATCAACATCCAATCAATAATCAGCATCCAATCAGGGTATAACGTCATTTGGGAAGAACAATTCATATATAAATAATATGAAAAATATATAACATACAATTTGTTTGAGGTATCCCTTGGATACTCCCAACCTGTCCTTCCCTACATCATATATCATAATATTATATGATAACAAGATATGGGATAATATCCAACCCATCATCCAATACGACGTTAATATAAACGTTGACAACCATTAAATAATTAACATGCATCCAAGGCATTCAATCATCCAATTTATTTTATTAACGATAAATTTAAGTTATATGAATTTAGCACATCATAGAATTCCAGAAGGTGTGAGAGTTAACTCACCTTTTGTTTTTGATCGATGGTTCAGGTTGTTCATTTAATTTCAAACAAGTGTTTAAAATTAAACGAATTTCTTGTTGCATCCAATTCACACCATTTCAGCTCGTACGCGTAGCCTTCCCAATGGTTCCAATTTCGTTCAATTTTGTTTACGAACAACGAGTTAGGATATTTAAAAGTTTGAACATGATTTTATATAAACATAGGTTGATTAATAATATAATTATTTTCATCTTCGCTACGGTTATTAGAATAATAAAATACCTTAATTAAAAATCTTGATAAGAACATAAAACTCTATCTCCCAGGAAAAGCCGATGTTTCCTTTTCTTCATTCCCAGGTGCTTCTCCACTTTTATTTCCATGAAATAGAAACACTGCTACATCTTCTTCTCCTTTATTTTTAAAAGCCATGCATTCGCAGTATAGCATTCCTACACGTTATGTAACGACCCGCATTCTACGCATCGAAGGATCGTAGAATATTTATTTCCTTCACATACGAAGTCGTATAGTCATGTAACTTTGGGAGACGACTATTGGGGTCATTTCCCACGTTCATGATTTTTGCCGATTTTTAAATGACCATTTTGCCCCTAGCTGATCTTGTTTTGGCCATAACTTTTGATTGGAAAGGAGTTTTGACCTGAAACCACTTCTATTAGATCCGGATGATGGTTTACCTTTCCATAGAGTGGTCATACGTGAAACACGGACTTACCGTTTGGGAAATATGGCTGAAATAAGGTTAGGAAGATGAAAAACTGCTTAACCGGGCCAAATGAGGTGATTAGTGAATGGGCCCATAACCCATTTCGGGATTAGGTTTATGGGGAGACTGAAATGAGCTAGGTTTTCATTTCATTCCAGTTTTCTAGCCGCCATTTACCTCCTAAGAACCCTAACAATGGCCTCCAACATCTAGAATCATCTCTAATCACTTTCTAATCAAGTATTAGCCTAATCTACGTCAAATCAAAGGGAAATAGCACCAAAGAAAGATTGGATCTACTGTTAGACATCAGTATTCGCCCAAATAAGTGGAGTTTCAGTTTTGAAAGTTTTAATTTTTGGCTAAGGTGAGTGATTTGCATAGTTCCTCACTAATTATGGTTAATTAAGGGTAATTAGTGTTAATTAGTGGATTTAAACATGATTAAATTCTAGAAAAATATTTATAAATTTCGAAATATTGTTTTAGGCCTCTGTTATAAAATTTGGTTATTTTGGTTAAGTTTTGCTAATCATATCATTAGTTATGCTTAACATGATTAAGGGGAAATGTGGTATTTTGGCTATGTTTGATCCATTTTAATACATCATATTGTTGTTTTGGTGTTTCTGGTTGATTCTATATGTTGCTATGACTGTATGTATGCTTTTTGATTGATTAGAAAAGTTAGAATGATCGAAAACGCCATCGTATGGCATAAAACAATCGCTGGAAAGGTTGTAGGAAGTAGTGCATGGTTTCGGATCGGATCGGGTTAGGGGGCACGGGTCGGATCGGGCAACTGAGTAGAGAACCGAACCGGATCGGAACCTAGTACAAGAATGAGGGCTTGGCAAAAAGGAAGGCCTCTTGTATAAGTATTGGAGTTGGTATTGGACCAAAGCTGGACATGGGATCGGATCGGATTAACTGGAGGAAAGAAAGGCCGAACCGAACTAAGGCAGGAGCACCGAACAAAATCAAGATGGTGAGATAGCTGAACCCAAGTGACATGGAAGCACCGAACCGAACTGAGGGTGGAGCACTGAACCAAACCGGATTGATGGCCAAGAAGTGGAGCAAGCCGAACCGAACCAGGGAAGGACAACCGAACCGAACCGGATTGGAGCTGCGATTACGCGATGACTCTTCTGAAGACCAACTCCAATTCGACCAAAACCCGAGATGCAAAGGTAGTCCAAATAGGAAGTAGAACTCAGGATCCAGTTGGGAACCAATGAGTTAACTTCATTAGTTGGGCTTTGCTGCGGGACGTGTGCAAAGGGGTTGTCGACGTCCATAACTTTGATTTACCACCAAGACGGATGTTAGACTACGGATCAGTGCAGTGGGGTAGATGTTACTCCATGGGGCAGAGTGATCGTAGCATGGTTATGAGCCAGTGCAGTGAAGTCGTCATGACTTCATGGGGAAGAGTGGACATAGCAAGGACTAGTGGTTATGGATCAGTGCAGTGGAGTCGCCATGACTCCATAGGGCAGAGTGATCATAGCAAGGATTTGGGTGATCAAAGTGGTGGATGTCGTATGCTTTACGCACTGAGTGAGAGATGTGAGGATGGTTGCTATGATTGATTGTTTGCCATCACTATGTCATGCACGCCCCCACCCCTATATCTTTATAACTTATGTATAGTGGCACCTTAGAGTATTGTACAGTATGTAGTGCTAACTCTTTGGCTGCAGGTCCAGGTTCAGGTATGGTTTAGTATACCTGTTATTATTCTGTTTTGTTGCTTATCGCTCATACCAGATTTTTGTCTGACCCAGAGTTTTATGTCTCTTCTTATTACTCTGGGTGCTCTTAAACGGGCGGACTAGAGATAGGTTAGCTGGTTATGCACGAGTAGCTGATCTGGAGACGAGTAGGAGGCTCCTACGTATTATCTACATATATTTTCCCTGTGTTGTTGATGGTCACTGCTTTGGGCATTAGTAGTGTACCTCTCCTTTCTTTTGCTTTAGAGACAATATTTTGAAGTTGTAATAATGGTTATGGATCATATGTTGTATTTTGGATTTTCGCTGCTATGATGATTATGGTTTAGTTTTTCAGCTTATGCACTATCTCGCCTGTTTTAAGTCAAGTATGTTATTATTATATTTTGTTCCATGCGCTGTGAGACATTCTATAGGTTCATTATTAGTTCAAGTTCCTTTCTTTGACGACCGTCCCATGCTGGTTGGACATCGGCACAACGCACTTTCATTGGAAATGTCGGCTGGTGCGGGGTGGTCCGTCACATTTGGTATCAGAGCTCTAGGTTGCGTAGTTAACTTAGGGAAAGACACCAGGGATAGTTAATACGTATATAAGAGCGCGTATTTGTGATTATTTTGGTTTTCAAAAGCTATATATATATATACTATTAGTATAGCTAAGGATGAAGTCGCACTGCACTGACACCACAAAGAGGATGGTTAATCGTTTCTCTTTACAGATTGAACGATGAGCCGATATACGAGGGGTGCCGGTAAAGGAGCCAATAATGGGAATGCTCCTGACATGAGGACTATGTTCACTGACTTCATGAGAGAGATGCTTATGGACGTTCAGAGGGCAGTTCCTAATGCTGCTAATGGTGGTGGTGCAGCGATGCAAGCGCCTAGGGTCGATTTTTCCAAGATATGCAAGGATTACACTAGTCTTGGTGGAAAGCCATTCCACGGAACGGAATCGGCCACAGATGTTTAGGATTGGTTGGATAGCTGTGAGCGTATCTTCGAAGACTTGGGTATCGAGGATAAGATGAAGGGAAGGCTAGCATACCCGTCAACTGCAAGGATGGGCAATGAATTGGTGTAATGTTATAAAGGCAGCTACTCCCGAGGATCAGATTACTTGGGATCAGTTTAAGACTCGCTTTAGCGACAAGTTTATTCCAACTGCTCAGAAGTCAGTATTATTTAGGAGGTTCTAGGAGCAAAAGCAGAATGGTAGAGCTGTCTCGGAGTACATTGCAGAGTTCGATACTCTATCGAAATATGGATTGTCCCTTATTGATACCGCCGAGAAGAAAAATGAGAAGTTCATAACTGGTTTGGATGAGAACTTGGGGGAAAAGGCTTATTAACCATATAGATGAGACGTTTGAATCGATTGTGGGGAAAGCATTGATGTCAGAGAGTCTTTACCGTAAGACGAAAACTGAGGTTGCATCTGCAGAGGAGCCCAAGCCGCAAGAAAGCGGTGGAGGCAAGAATGGTTCTAAGAATAAGAGAAAGCAGAATCAGACCAAGGATGGCCAGAAGAAAAAGAATAAGAAAGATGTTGAGTGCTTCAGCTGTGGTAAGAAGGGCCACTATGCTAAAGAATGTCGGGCCAAGCCAGCGGATAGGAAGTGCTTCAACTGTGGCCAGGTGGGACATCACAAGGACAAGTGTCCGCAACCCCCTAAAGAAAAGCAGATTGTGAAAGCATATGTTATCACTGTTGTTCCTTCTTTGTCGAATGCCCTAACTACGGCGGAGAAAGGAAAGAATGTCGTCATTCAAGGTATGCTTTCTGTTCATGATGTTCCTGTTCGAGTATTGTTTGATACTGGAGCTTCTCGTTCCTTCATATCTAGTGACCTGGTAGATAGGTTGGGATTGGAACCCGAGATAGTCGATAGACCTTTAGCAGTGACGAACCCGATTGGTGGTTCGACTAGCCTTTGTATGATTGGTCATAATGTGGTCTTATCAAGTCATGGATTGTTTGTGATTGCTTTGTTTTGGGCTTTACTGGGTTTGGCATTATTTTGAGAGTCGATTGACTCCAAAGATACGGGGTGGTGGTAGACTGTGAGGGCTTTTTGGTGACAGTTAGAGCGGATGATGGGCGGAGGGTAGTGTTTGGTAGCACCAGTTATGTTTGCTACCAAGGCAGATGGTTCCCTTCATTTGTGTGTGGACTACCGCGAGTTGAATAAGGTGACGAGGAAGAATAAATATCCTCTACTGCGGATAGATGATTTGTTTGATCAGTTGAGTGGCGCGAGAGTGTTCTCCCAGTTGGATCTCGTGACAGGTTTTCATCAGCTTAGAGTGGAAGCTAAGAGTATAGCTAAAACGGCCTTTCGGACGCCGTCTGGATTCTATGAGTGGTTAGTCATGCCATTCGGGTTGACCAATGCACCAGCATATTTTGTGGATCTTATGAATAGGGTATTCAGAGATCAGTTGAATAAGTTTGTTCTTGTGTTCATGGATGATATACTTGTTTATTCGAGGACAGAGGAAGAACACAAGGGACATTTGAGGATAGTGATGGAGGTGTTGAGAAAACACCAATTGAAAGCAAAGTTTTCTAAGTGTCACTTCTGGAGGAGGGAAATGAGATTCTTGGGCCATGTTGTTTCAAAGAATGGTATTGTCGTGGACCCTGCGAAGGTGGCTACGGTACAGGATTGGTCTATGCCCAAGAATGCAACAGACATAAGAAGTTTCTTGAGATTGGTTGGATATTATCGAAAGTTCATCCAAGACTTCTCCAAGATAGCAGTACCATTGACTCAGTTGACCAAGAAGAATCAAGCTTTCGTCTGGGATGAAAAGTTCAAGAATGCATTTAAGATTCTAAAGGAGAAGTTGACATGTGCACTAGTGTTAGTCATTCCTAAGGGGAATGAAGAGATGACAGTATATACAGATGCATGTGGTACCGGACTAGTTGTTGTACTGATGCAAGGAGGTAGGGTAGTAGCTTATGCAAGTCGGCAATTGAAACCGCACGAGAGAAGATACCCTACCCATGATTTGGAATTAGCAGCGATCGTATTCGCGTTGAAGATGTGGAGACATTATCTTTTAGGAGAAAGATTCAAGTTGTTTATCGATCATAAATCGTTAAAATATCTTTTCTCCCAGAAGGATCTAAATCTCTGACAGCAAAGATGGTTAGAATTCTTGGCTTCCTACGATTTCAATATCGCTACACGCCAGGAAAGGGCAATGCGGTAGTTGATGCATTGAGTAGAAGACATGCCAGTTTAGGGGCTAAGTTTCTTGAATGGAAGCAACTAGAGTACATCGCTGGGTATGATTTCAGACCAAAGTGCGAATTGGATCCAGAAATGTTAGCAAGTTTGACGATCAGACCCACTTTGATTGAGCAGATTGGTTCCAGCCAGAGGGACGATCCTAACATCTTGGAAATCATCTCAAAGTTAGAGATGGGAATCGATGAAGAGATGAACAAGTATGGGCTTGATCGAGATGGATGGCTTAAAAAGAATGGAAGACTAGTTGTACCCAATGTCAATGGATTGAAAGATGAAGTGCTTAGAGAATATCATCACTCGAAACTGATTATACACCCCGGTGGTAACAAGATGTATCAAGACATGAAGCAGACCTACTACTGGGAAGGAATGAAAAGAGACTTTGGGAAGTTTATATCCAAATGCATGAATTGCCAGCTAGTTAAAGCTGAGAAAAAGAAGCCTAGTGGTTTGTTGCAACCATTAGAAGTTCCAGAATGGAAATGGGAACAAGTATCAATGGATTTCATTGATGGGTTACCAAGGACTAGGTCAGGCCATGATAGCATTTGGGTGATTGTGGACCGATTGACCAAGAGTTCAAGATTTATACCCGTCAAGTCGAATAGAACGGCAGCTAAGTTAGCTGAACTATATATGAAGTGGGTAGTGAGATTTCATGGAATACCCAAAAGCATTGTGAGTGACCAGATCCGTTGTTCACTAGTGGATTTTGGAAGAGCTTAAAAGAGGCGTTAGGATTAGAATTACATCTCAATACCGCGTATCATCCTCAAACCGACAGTCAAACAGAGAGGGTGAATCGTATATTAGAAGATCGCTTGAGAGCTTGTATATTGGATTTTGGTGGATCATGGGATGACCATTTACATCTGGTGGAGTTCGCATATAATAATAGTTATCAATCCAGTATTGGTATGGCTCCGTTTGAAGCTTTGTATGGAAGACCGTGTAACTCACCATCACGTTGGTTAGAAATTGGTGTGAAGTTTGTGCTTGGACCAGATGTAATAAGAGAAACTTCAGACAAGGTCAAGATTATTCAACAGCGGATGAAGGCTGCCCAAGATAGGCAGAAGAGTTATGCTGATAAGAGGAGAAGAGATTTAAAGTTCTCCATTGGCGACTTGGTGTTTGTCAAGATTTCTCCGTTAAAGAGCGTGATTCGATTTGGCAGGAGAGGCAAATTAACACCAAGATTTGTTGGTCCGTTCCCAGTTCTCGAGCTAGTTGGGAATTTGGAATATAAAGTTGAATTACCAGAGAAGATGGCAGGAGTTCATAACGTATTTCATGTTTCCCAGTTAAGGAAATCTGTGCACGACCCCGATATGAGTATTTCACCTGATCGGTTGGATGATATCGAAGTAGAACCCGAGGCGGTTGGGAACCGCAAGCCTATGCGTATTGTTGCGAACGATACAAAGCAGCTTCAAAGGAAGGCGGTGAGACTAGTCAAAGTTCAGTAGGGTGATGATGAGGAAGACCGTACTTGGGAAACAGAGGAGGACATAAGGAGGAAGTATCCAGAACTCTTTGCCTGGTAAGGTTTTTATATCAGTATAGTACTCCCTTGTTAGTAAACCGCATGCTAGGATAGGTTTGCTGCGTTGTTTTGTATGCTTTATTGTTTTGTTAAATGCGGAACCCTTTGCATGTTTTGGGTTAAGGAATTTCGAGGACGAAATTTCTTAAAGGGGGAAGAATGTAACGACCCGCATTCTACGCATCGAAGGATCGTAGAATATTTATTTCTTGCACATACGAAGTCGTATAGTCATGTAACTTTGGGAGACGACTATTGGGGTCATTTCCCATCTTCATGATTTTTGCCAATTTTAAATGACATTTTTGCCCCTAGCTGATCTTGTTTCGGCCAAAACTTTTGATTGGAAAGGAGTTTTGACCTGAAACCACTTACATTAGATTCGGATGATGGTTTACCTTTCCGTAGAGTGGTCATATGTGAAAAACGGACTTACCGTTGAGGAGATATGGCTGAAATAAGGTTTGGGAGATGAAAAACTGCTTAACCGGGCCAAATGAGGTGATTAGTGAATGGGCCCATAACCCATTTCGGGATTAGGGTTATGGGAGACTAAAATGAGCCAGGTTTTCATTTCATTCCAGTTTTCTAGCTGCCATTTACCTCCTAGGAACCCTAACAATGGCCTCCAACATCTAGAATCATCTCTAATCACTTTCTAATCAAGTATTAGCCTAATCTACATCAAATCAAAGGGAAATAACACCAAAGCAAGGTTGGAGCTGTTGTTAGACATTAGTATTCGCCCAAATCAGCGGAATTTCAGTTTTGAAAGTTTTAATTTTTGGCTAAGGTGAGTGATTTGCATAGTTCCTCACTAATTATGGTTAATTAAGGGTAATTAGTGTTAATTAGCGGATTTAAACATGATTAAATTCTAGAAAAATATTTATAAATTTCGAAATATTGTTTTAGGCCTCTGTTAGAAAATTGGTTGATTTGGTTAAGTTTTGCTAATCATATATTTAGTTATGATTAAACATGATTAAGGGAAAATGTGGTATTTTGGCTATGGTTGATCCATTTTAATACATCATATTGTTGTTTTGGTGTTTATGGTTGATTCTATATGTTTCTATGACTGTATGTATGCTTTATGATTGATTAGAAAAGTTAGAATGGTCGAAAACGCCGTCGTATGGCGTAAAACAGTCGCTGGAAAGGTTGGAGGAAGTAGTGCAGGGTTTCGGATCGGATCGGGTTAGGGGGCTCGGGTCGGATCGGGGAACTGAGTAGAGAGCCGAACCGGATCAAAACCTAGTACAAGAATGAGGGCTTAGCAAAAAGGAAGGCCTCTTGTATAAGGATTGGAGTTGGTATTAGACCAAAGCTGAACATGGGATCGGATCAGATTAACTGGAGGAAAGAAAGGCCGAACCGAACTAAGGCAGGAGCACCGAACCAAATCAAGATGGTGAGATAGTCGAACTCAAGTGACATGGAAGCACCGAACCGAACCGAGGGTGGAGCACCGAATCAAACCGGATTGATGGCCAGGAAGTGGAGCAAGCCGAACCGAACCGAACCAGGGAAGGACAACCGAACTGAACCGGATTGGAGCTGCGATTACGCGATGACTCTTCTGAAGCCCAACTCCAATTCAACCAAAACCCGAGATGCAAAGGTAGTCCAAATAGGAAGTAGAACTCAGGATCCAATTGGGAACCAACGAGTTAACTTCATTAGTTGGACTTTGCTGCGGGACGTGTGCAAAGGGGTTGTCGACGTCCATAACTTTGATTCACCACCAAGACGGATGTTAGACTACGGATCAGTGCAGTGGGGTAGATGTTATTCCATGGGGCAGAGTGATCGTAGCATGGCTATGAGCCAGTGCAGTGAATTCGTCATGACTTTTTGGAGCAGAGTGAACATAGCAAGGACTAGTGGCTATGGATCAGTGCAGTGGAGTCGCCATGACTCCATGGGGCAGAGTGATCATAACAAGGATTTGGGTGATCAAAGTGGTGGATGTCGTATGCTTTACGCACTGAGTGAGAGATGTGAGGATGGTTGCTATGATTGATTGTTTGCCATCACTATGCCACGCACAACCCCACCCCCGTATAAACTTATGTATAGTGGCACCTTAGAGTATTGTACAGTATGCAGTGCTAACTCTTTGGTTGCAGGTCCAGGTTCAGGTATGGTTTAGTATACCTGTTATTATTCTGTTTTGCTGCTTATCGCTCATACCGGACTTTTGACTGACCCAGAGTTTTATGTCTCTTCTTATTACTCTGGGTGCTCTTAAACAGGCAGACTAGAGACAGGTTAGCTGGTTATGCACGAGTAGCTGATCTGGAGACGAGTAGGAGGCTCATACGTATTATCTACATATATTTTCCCTGTGTTGTTGATGGTCACTGCTTTTGGCATTAGTAGTGTACCTCTCCTTTCTTTTGCTTTAGAGACTGTATTTTGAAGTTGTAATAATGGTTATGGATCATAAGCTGTATTTTGGATTTCCGCTGCTATGATGATTATGGTTTAGTTTTCAGCTTATGCACTGTCTCGCCTGTTTTATGTCAAGTATGTTATTATTATATTTTATTCCATGCACTGTGAGACATTCTACAGGTTCCTTGTTAGTTCAAATTCCTTTCTGAGACGACCGTCCCGTGCTGGTTGGACATCGGCACAATGCACTTTCATTGGAAATGTCGGCTTGTGCGGGGTGGGCCGTCACACGTTAAAACTGCTTGGGCCATCCTTTTCCCCTATCATTTTTTCTTTTTTTTAAATGGGCCGAAGCCCAACACATCATAGAATTCAGCCCGCCCGACATACCTTCTTCTCCTACATTCAAAATACACCATGTTGCTTCTAGGAAAACATGCTACAACTTCGAGCTCCCTCACCCCATTCTGAAAATAAAAGCTAATCATCCTATTTGTTCCAGTTTTTTTCCTGCTTGAAAATTTTCGTTCTCCTTCTCAACACACCATTGCTTCTTATTCCCCATGCGTGCCAACTCCATCGCACTACCACCACAAACAACCCATGCAAACTCCCATCCCGTTCCGGTTTTACATCCTTCAGCTCGGTGTTGTCTCTCATATGCATGCCTTCGCATGGAAGTGCCAAACCATTTCCATTCCTTCCTTCAATACCACCGACCTCCGCTGTAAATATCTCCAAACACCTCACATGGCTGCTGCTGCTCTCCAATGTACACCCGGAGCTAGCTTCCTAGCTATTGCCAGCTCTGACAGACTGAGAAAGCCACACGTTGACTTCTAGAGAGCTTCCCTATCAACTCCCGCATCTCCAGTCCATCTTCATGCTTCACAGCATCAAGCGTGAACCATCTAAGCACTGAACTCCACCAAACTTCGTCACCATGGGCTCCTCGACCCCTTGAACACCCCTGCAACCTCAACTTGGCCCCTACCCCTCCTCATCGTCATGGAAACCCCGAAACACCGACTTTGGTCACGTTAAACACTTAGGTTTAGAAAAATAAATGGGCTCAAGTTGTTGAAGTTTGTAATCTAGTTGTTGCAATTTGATTCCATATTAATTTGTGAAGTTTTCCCAGGATTCAGCTTCTGCTTGTGATTTTATTTGCATCATCGAATGGAAAAGGAAAGAGCAGTGAAGATTTCTGCTGGCTTGAGGCATATACATACATACATATAGAGAGAGGAAGAGAGAGAGAGTGTGTATCATATATATTATTCATTTATTTTGTCAAACATGTGCTGTCAGTATCGCTGAAATATTTGACTAACAATAGAAGAAAAACCCTGTGCTAGTTGTAAGAGATTTGCGCCTAGCTTTTGGATAGAACGGCGTAGATATTGCCAGCTATGGATCTTGTTCGATATGCAGTTGTTTGAATTAAAGGGGTATTCCTATTCGTACAGACAAAGGCCAGCTCTTCGATATGCAGAGATTTTAAACAAATATGCATATCCTTTACAACTTGAAAACAAAGTGACGAAGCACGTTCATGTAACAGATAAAGATGTATGACACGTTGGTTTTAAAATGTGAAACTGCATGCGTATGTGCAAAAGAAATAAATGTGTACATCTGGAAAAAAAATTCCAAGATAGCGCGGTTTTAATTTAAGTATGCTAGCCATACAAATAAAATAAACGAAGCCAGCATACCCAGAGCCTATTGCTATCAGTTGCACATGACAATACATCTTATTCGAGATTTGCGAGTATATGCCGAGATTTCACAGAATTTGAACTGATTTCCGCGAGATCTTTTACCAGAATTTATTTCAATTTATAAAGATTTGAAACGAACAATCTGATATTTATTAAAAAAAATTAAAACGACGACCCAATTTTATCATTATTTAATGTGTTATTAATGGTTTATATTGTTAATTCGTACGATCGTATACAAAGTTCTTTGCAACGAATTCAGGAGCCGTCCAATGATTTAATATTACGGACACGATGGAATTAGTTTCATTGAATTCCGAAATCGTTTGTGAAATCGCTATTTTAATTTCAAGCGGTTAAAGAATATACGTTTATACAGCGCATATTCACAAAATAGCTCCAATTGATGTGAAAATGAAAATCTAGCGATAATTAACTATTACGGGTTCAATAGAATTTGTTTCATTGAAAACGAAGGTCGTTTGAATAAAGACCTTTCTAAGGGTCCAATTTAACTTAAAATAAATCAATTTTAATATACCTCGATATAATAATAAAATTTATCATCATACATGCTCAAACAGGAATTCATTTAAATATAAAATGGTTCTAGGTTCAAGTATTGGGATTCTGGGATAAAACGGTATTAATTTCATAATAAAATTCCTTTTATTATATTTGTAATATTATAATTTATAAACGAAATTCCATAGTGCCCTTTTGAAAATATGATTTGGACATAAAACAAAATCTACAACATGAAATACGCCTTAAATTGGATCATGTACATCCATTCAAAGTTCAAAACGTTGAATTACGAACTACTGCGACGTTATAGGTTTGTTTGTAATTAAATTATAAATTATACGTTCAAACGTCGCTTAATAAATGAATTCATAAATATAATTCAAAACCAGACGCAATTAAATTCTTATATATTGTCAATTCATACAATATTACAAATTCAACATTTTTTGACTATTCCAGAATCAAAATATTATTATATTATTTATAGTAATAAAATATTCAAAACTATTAAATTCGAGTTATTAAATTCCAAAACAACATTTAAAACTAATTTCAAATGTTAAATTTAACGTTAAAATCTGGGTCGTTACATCCGTTGAGGGTTATCGGCAAAAGACGGCATCTGACGGCCCCCAAAGCATTATAAAGATCTATTTGACTGCTGAAAGCCATTAGATGATCATCAGGGTCAGTAGTTCTGAGATACTTTATAGTGGGAACCTTCACCCTAGATGGTATTATAGTGCTCATGATTTCATCGGTAAAGGGGGCTACTCTTTCATTATCATTTACCATGTTATCTTGGGTTCTTTTCCCTTTACTTCCCAGCAGGTCCTTAATGGCTTTTCTAGCGATGTCTTTGAGATAAGCCTTTGTGTTGTCATAGTTCACCCTCTTCGGATCATAACCTTTAGAAGTAGCGCTGCCAAATTGCTCCTGGTTACATTGATTTCCTTGATGATCGATCCATGCTAAAAGGAATTTTTTTTCTTCTTGAAGCAAGCTGCCTTGAGCTTCTCCTTTGTTTTATAATGTTGGACGGGAGCCTTTCTCTTCAGAGATTAATCCACTTCTCTTTGGCTGGACTTAGTGAGCTTTGAATACTTCTACGCTTGATTAGCGTTCATTTGAGCTTGCATCTCCTGGATTTGTTTCTATATAGCCATTATTTTAGCAGCATTTTCCTTCATTGCATTTGAGTTGGTGGTTGCACTGGGTTGGAAGTTGTTCCTTCTTCATTATTGTTTAGATTGAACGTTGGATTCACATTTACTTCAAGGGTTGCATTAGGAGCTAGTTCCTTATTTCGCTCCTCCAATCTCTTCGATTTCATCTTTCCCTGCCACAGAGTAATAAGTTTACCAAATTAATTTTTAATAAGGTAAACATAAAGTCAGAGGTGCAACCCCTCCTACTAGAGCCAAAATGTTAACTATATTTTACGTCAAAATCCGAACTAAGATGAGTAAAGCATATGCTTAGTAGTTTGATGCACGGGCAATCTAAAGGTCACTGGAATGCAACCTTGGATCAGTTCTCTTTAACTAGATCCATCGTTCTCTAGGCACCATGACTTCAAGTCCGAAGATTAATTACTCTTCCTTCAAGGGGTTAAGTATCACGCTTATGGGACTACGGGGTTGAAGATAACCTTAAAGAAAGGTTTCTACTAGTTAGATAACACTGAAACCTTATACAATAATCACCTTTAGATATAGAATAAAATGATATACATTGTGCTAAGAGGAAAGGGGCTAATGCCTCTCAATAGTCACCTCTGGTTCTGGAGGTTTTGGCTCTCGGCCGCTTTTCCCTTTAGTTCCGGAGGCTTTGGGGTGCAGGTCTCAGCTCCTAAAAAGATGGTTTCGGTCTTTGGAGCTTCACTTTGGAGTTTCTCCTATCTTCTTTGCATCAATGTCAAGCATGCTGGTATGAATAGTTTTAGGAAGGCTTTTGGATAAAGGCATCTGGATATAGGCTTCGTGATGCAGGCTTTCGGATGTAGGCTTCCAGATAAAGGCTTCCGGATATGAGCCCTCGGTCTTGTTATTAACATTTTGTGAAGCTTGCCTTCAGAATTCAAATGGATGGTTGCCAGATCTGCCACCTCTGTCGGTATTGACACTAAATTGATTAGTGTGGATATCTTGTCTCTCTATAAGGTTCTGGCTTGCCTCTTGGTAGATTCTTGAGATGTATCTCGACTTTTCGGAGGATTATTTTCAGGTGCTTTATTATTTGTTTGCTAAGGTGACTTCCCGGCAATCATCTAATAGGGGTCTTGGTAGCCGGTTCTCGGATGGTCTTCTTTATGCTTCAAACTCTGTGCCTTTGATGCTCTCGTCTCTTGATGTATAAGTATTAAGCAAGTTAATATCGATAGCCCTTCCGTCCTTTTGGGTCTCGGGCTATAGGATCTCTAGTCTTATTCTTTATTATCTTCTGGTCTCGGATGGCCTTCCGTTATCTATATTTTGTACTGGGACTACCTTGCCGATATCTATTCTTTGCATTAGCTTCGAATTCTTTTCTTTAATGATGGTGTCGGTTGCCTGGCTCTTCGGTTATTCCCTTATGCTTCTGGTTTTATCTTATGCATAATTCTTGCTTACGGGTTATTCTTTTATGATCGTGACGGTCCGATAGCGCTTCACCGTCAGCCTGTCCTAGTGCTAATTTTGGTAGTAACAATTGGGATATTGTTATTAATGGGTATGATATGTTAGATAGGAATGACATTAGATTTAATTCTCGTGCTACACATATTTTATATTCTTATATTAGTGATACCCAATATAACCATATCTCCCACTGTTTGACTGCACATGAAATCTGGAATATTCTCAATACAAAGTATGGAAGAAAAGAAAACTGCTCAAAACCTCAAAAGGTTAACTCATATTTAGATGTATGCTTAAAAGGAGAAACATATAATGATTTCGATTGGGACTCAGTAGAATATGAGACAGTAAATTTCTCTTATGGATCTCTTATGAAGATTTAGTTTATATGTGTACCAATTTAGCTAAATCTGTTGATAAACTCCAATGGAAAAAAATCTCTGAAATCAAAAAATCACGAGTTGACCAACAAAATTAATGATGTGGAGTTAAAACTTGAATGCTCTAAAAATTATTCAAACTCTGATTGCAAAAATTGTTTGAATTGGAAAGGAGTTTTGACCTGAAACCACTTACATTAGATTCGGATGATGGTTTACCTTTCCGTAGAGTGGTCATATGTGAAAAACGGACTTACCGTTGAGGAGATATGGCTGAAATAAGGTTTGGGAGATGAAAAACTGCTTAACCGAGCCAAATGAGGTAATTAGTGAATGGGCCCATAACCCATTTCGGGATTAGGGTTATGGGAGACTAAAATGAGCCAGGTTTTCATTTCATTCCAGTTTTCTAGCTGCCATTTACCTCCTAGGAACCCTAACAATGGCCTCCAACATCTAGAATCATCTCTAATCACTTTCTAATCAAGTATTAGCCTAATCTACATCAAATCAAAGGGAAATAACACCAAAGCAAGGTTGGAGCTGTTGTTAGACATTAGTATTCGCCCAAATCAGCGGAGTTTCAGTTTTGAAAGTTTTAATTTTTGGCTAAGGTGAGTGATTTGCATAGTTCCTCACTAATTATGGTTAATTAAGGGTAATTAGTGTTAATTAGCGGATTTAAACATGATTAAATTCTAGAAAAATATTTATAAATTTCGAAATATTGTTTTAGGCCTCTGTTAGAAAATTGGTTGATTTGGTTAAGTTTTGCTAATCATATATTTAGTTATGATTAAACATGATTAAGGGAAAATGTGGTATTTTGGCTATGGTTGATCCATTTTAATACATCATATTGTTGTTTTGGTGTTTATGGTTGATTCTATATGTTTCTATGACTGTATGTATGCTTTATGATTGATTAGAAAAGTTAGAATGGTCGAAAATGCCGTCGTATGGCGTAAAACAGTCGTTGGAAAGGTTGGAGGAAGTAGTGCAGGGTTTCGGATCGGATCGGGTTAGGGGGCTCGGGTCGGATCGGGGAACTGAGTAGAGAGCCGAACCGGATCAAAACCTAGTACAAGAATGAGGGCTTAGCAAAAAGGAAGGCCTCTTGTATAAGGATTGGAGTTGGTATTAGACCAAAGCTGAACATGGGATCGGATCAGATTAACTGGAGGAAAGAAAGGCCGAACCGAACTAAGGCAGGAGCACCGAACCAAATCAAGATGGTGAGATAGTCGAACTCAAGTGACATGGAAGCACCGAACCGAACCGAGGGTGGAGCACCGAATCGAACTGGATTGATGGCCAGGAAGTGGAGCAAGCCGAATCGAAACGAACCGAACCAGGGAAGGACAACCGAACTGAACCGGATTGGAGCTGCGATTACGCGATGACTCTTCTGAAGCCCAACTCCAATTCAACCAAAACCCGAGATGCAAAGGTAGTCCAAATAGGAAGTAGAACTCAGGATCCAATTGGGAACCAACGAGTTAACTTCATTAGTTGGACTTTGCTGCGGGACGTGTGCAAAGGGGTTGTCGACGTCCATAACTTTGATTCACCACCAAGACGGATGTTAGACTACGGATCAGTGCAGTGGGGTAGATGTTATTCCATGGGGCAGAGTGATCGTAGCATGGCTATGAGCCAGTGCAGTGAATTCGTCATGACTTTTTGGAGCAGAGTGAACATAGCAAGGACTAGTGGCTATGGATCAGTGCAGTGGAGTCGCCATGACTCCATGGGACAGAGTGATCATAACAAGGATTTGGGTGATCAAAGTGGTGGATGCCGTATGCTTTACGCACTGAGTGAGAGACGTGAGGATGGTTGCTATGATTGATTGTTTGCCATCACTATGCCACGCACAACCCCACCCCCGTATAAACTTATGTATAGTGGCACCTTAGAGTATTGTACAGTATGCAGTGCTAACTCTTTGGTTGCAGGTCCAGGTTCAGGTATGGTTTAGTATACCTGTTATTATTCTGTTTTGCTGCTTATCGCTCATACCGGACTTTTGACTGACCCAGAGTTTTATGTCTCTTCTTATTACTCTGGGTGCTCTTAAACAGGCAGACTAGAGACAGGTTAGCTGGTTATGCACGAGTAGCTGATCTGGAGACGAGCAGGAGGCTCATACGTATTATCTACATATATTTTCCCTGTGTTGTTGATGGTCACTGCTTTTGGCATTAGTAGTGTACCTCTCCTTTCTTTTGCTTTAGAGACTGTATTTTGAAGTTGTAATAATGGTTATGGATCATAAGCTGTATTTTGGATTTCCGCTGCTATGATGATTATGGTTTAGTTTTCAGCTTATGCACTGTCTCGCCTGTTTTATGTCAAGTATGTTATTATTATATTTTATTCCATGCACTGTGAGACATTCTACAGGTTCCTTGTTAGTTCAAATTCCTTTCTGAGACGACCGTCCCGTGCTGGTTGGACATCGGCACAATGCACTTTCATTGGAAATGTCGGCTTGTGCGGGGTGGGCCGTCACACGTTAAAACTGCTTGGGCCATCCTTTTCCCCTATCATTTTTTCTTTTTTTTAAATGGGCCGAAGCCCAACACATCATAGAATTCAGCCCGCCCGACATACCTTCTTCTCCTACATTCAAAATACACCATGTTGCTTCTAGGAAAACATGCTACAACTTCGAGCTCCCTCATGCCATTCTGAAAATAAAAGCTAATCATCCTATTTGTTCCAGTTTTTTTCCTGCTTGAAAATTTTCGTCCTCCTTCTCAACACACCATTGCTTCTTGTTCCCCATGCGTGCCAACTCCATCGCACTACCACCACAAACAACCCGCAAACTCCCATCCCGTTCCAGTTTTACATCCTTCAGCTCGGTGTTGTCTCTCATATGCATGCCTTCGCATGGAAGTGCCAAACCATTTCCATTCCTTCCTTCAATACCACCGACCTCCGCTGTAAATATCTCAAACACCTCACATGGCTGCTGCTGCTCTCCAATGTACACCCGGAGCTAGCTTCCTAGCTATTGCCAGCTCTGACAGACTGAGAAAGCCACACGTTGACTTCTAGAGAGCTTCCCTATCAACTCTCGCATCTCCAGTCCATCTTCATGCTTCACAGCATCAAGCGTGAACCATCTAAGCACTGAACTCCACCAAACTTCGTCACCATGGGCTCCTCGACCCCTTGAACACCCCTGCAACCTCAACTTGGCCCCTACCCCTCCTCATCGTCATGGAAACCCCGAAACACCGGCTTTGGTCACGTTAAACACTTAGGTTTAGAAAAATAAATGGGCTCAAGTTGTTGAAGTTTGTAATCTAGTTGTTGCAATTTGATTCCATATTAATTTGTGAAGTTTTCCCAGGATTCAGCTTCTGCTTGTGTTTTTATTTGCATCATCGAATGGAAAAGGAAAGAGCAGTGAAGATTTCTGCTGGCTTGAGGCATATACATACATACATATAGAGAGAGGAAGAGAGAGAGAGTGTGTATCATATATATTATTCATTTATTTTGTCAAACATGTGCTGTCAGTATCGCTGAAATATTTGACTAACAATAGAAGAAAAACCCTGCGCTAGTTGTAAGAGATTTGCGCCTAGCTTTTGGATAGAACGGCGTAGATATTGCCAGGTATGGATCTTGTTCGATATGCAGTTGTTTGAATTAAAGGGGTATTCCTATTCGTACAGACAAAGGCCAGCTCTTCGATATGCAGAGATTTTAAACAAATATGCATATCCTTTACAACTTGAAAACAAAGTGACGAAGCACGTTCATGTAACAGATAAAGATGTATGACACGCTGGTTTTAAAATGTGAAACTGCATGCGTATGTGCAAACGAAATAAATGTGTACATCTGGAAAAAAAAATTCCAAGATAGCGCGGTTTTAATTTAAGTATGCTAGCCATACAAATAAAATAAACGAAGCCAGCATACCCAGAGCCTATTGCTATCAGTTGCACATGACAATACATCTTATTCGAGATTTGCGAGTATATGCCGAGATTTCACAGAATTTGAACTGATTTCCGCGAGATCTTTTACCAGAATTTATTTCAATTTATAAAGATTTGAAATGAACAATCTGATATTTATTAAAAAAAAATAAAACGACGACCCAATTTTATCATTATTTAATGTGTTATTAATGGTTTATATTGTTAATTCGTACGATCGTATACAAAGTTCTTTGCAACGAATTCAGGAGCCGTCCAATGATTTAATATTACGGACACGATGGAATTAGTTTCATTGAATTCCGAAATCGTTTGTGAAATCGCTATTTTAATTTCAAGCGGTTAAAGAATATACGTTTATACAGCGCATATTCACAAAATAGCTCCAATTGATGTGAAATTGAAAATCTAGCGGTAATTAACTATTACGGGTTCAATAGAATTTGTTTCATTGAAAACGAAGGTCGTTTGAATAAAGACCTTTCTAAGGGTCCAATTTAACTTAAAATAAATCAATTTTAATATACCTCAATATAATAATAAAATTTATCATCAGACATGCTCAAACAGGAATTCATTTAAATATAAAATGGTTCTAGGTTCAAGTATTGGGATTCTAGGATAAAACGATATTAATTTCATAATAAAATTCCTTTTATTATATTTGTAATATTATAATTTATAAACGAAATTCCATAGTGCCCTTTTGAAAATATGATTTGGACATAAAACAAAATCTACAACATGAAATACGCCTTAAATTGGATCCTGTACATCCATTCAAAGTTCAAAACGTTGAATTACGAACTACTGCGACGTTATAGGTTTGTTTGTAATTAAATTATAAATTATACGTTCAAACGTCACTTAATAAATGAATTCATAAATATAATTCAAAACCAGACGCAATTAAATTCTTATATATTGTCAATTCATACAATATTACAAATTCAACATTTTTTGACTATTCCAGAATCAAAATATTATTATATTATTTATAGTAATAAAATATTCAAAACTATTAAATTCGAGTTATTAAATTCCAAAACAACATTTAAAACTAATTTCAAATGTTAAATTTAACGTTAAAATCTGGGTCGTTACATCCGTTGAGGGTTATCGGCAAAAGACGGCATCTGACGGCCCCCAAAGCATTATAAAGATCTATTTGACTGCTGAAAGCCATTAGATGATCATCAGGGTCAGTAGTTCTGAGATACTTTATAGTGGGAACCTTCACCCTAGATGGTATTATAGTGCTCATGATTTCATCGGTAAAGGGGGCTACTCTTTCATTATCATTTACCATGTTATCTTGGGTTCTTTTCCCTTTACTTCCCAGCAGGTCCTTAATGGCTTTTCTAGCGATGTCTTTGAGATAAGCCTTTGTGTTGTCATAATTCACCCTCTTCGGATCATAACCTTTAGAAGTAGCGCTGCCAAATTGCTCCTGGTTACATTGATTTCCTTGATGATTGATCCCTGTTAAAAGGAATTTTTTTTCTTCTTGAAGCAAGCTGCCTTGAGCTTCTCCTTTGTTTTATAATGTTGGACGGGAGCCTTTCTCTTCAGAGATTCATCCACTTCTCTTTGGCTGGACTTAGTGAGCTTTGAATACTTCTACGCTTGATTAGCGTTCATTTGAGCTTGCATCTCCTGGATTTGTTTCTATATAGCCATTATTTTAGCAGCATTTTCCTTCATTGCATTTGAGTTGGTGGTTGCACTGGGTTGGAAGTTGTTCCTTCTTCATTATTGTTTAGATTGAACGTTGGATTCACATTTACTTCAAGGGTTGCATTAGGAGCTAGTTCCTTATTTCGCTCCTCCAATCTCTTCGATTTCATCTTTCCCTGCCACAGAGTAATAAGTTTACCAAATTAATTTTTAATAAGGTAAACATAAAGTCAGAGGTGCAACCCCTCCTACTAGAGCCAAAATGTTAACTATATTTTACGTCAACATCCGAACTAAGATGAGTAAAGCATATGCTTAGTAGTTTGATGCACGGGCAATCTAAAGGTCACTGGAATGCAACCTTGGATTAGTTCTCTTTAACTAGATCCATCGTTCTCTAGGCACCATGACTTCAAGTCCGAAGATTAATTACTCTTCCTTCAAGGGGTTAAGTATCACGCTTATGAGACTACGGGGTTGAAGATAACCTTAGAGAAAGGTTTCTACTAGTTAGATAACACTGAAACCTTATACAATAATCACCTTTAGATATAGAAAATGATATACATTGTGCTAAGAGGAAAGGGGCTAATGCCTCTCAATAGTCACCTCTGGTTCTGGAGGTTTTGGCTCTCAGCCGCTTTTCCCTTTGGTTCCGGAGGCTTTGGGGTGCAGGTCTCAGCTCCTAAAAAGATGGTTTCGGTCTTTAGAGCTTCACTTTGGAGTTTCTCCTATCTTCTTTGCATCAATGTCAAGCCTGCTGGTATGAATAGTTTTAGGAAGGCTTTTGGATAAAGGCATCTGGATATAGGATTCGTGATGCAGGCTTTCGGATGTAGGCTTCCAGATAAAGGCTTCCGGATATGAGCCCTCGGTCTTGTTATTAACATTTTGTGAAGCTTGCCTTCAGAATTCAAATGGATGGTTGCCAGATCTGCCACCCCTGTCGGTATTGACACTAAATTGATTAGTGTGGATATCTTGTCTCTCTATATGGTTCTGGATTGCCTCTTGGTAGATTCTTGAGATGTATCTCGACTTTTCGGAGGATTATTTTCAGATGCTTTATTATTTGTTTGCTAAGGTGACTTCCCGGCAATCATCTAATAGGGGTCTTGGTAGCCGGTTCTCGGATGGTCTTCTTTATGCTTCAAACTCTGTGCCTTTGATGCTCTCGTCTCTTGATGTATAAGTATTAAGCAAGTTAATATCGATAGCCCTTCCGTCCTTTTGGGTCTCGGGCTATAGGATCTCTAGTCTTATTCTTTATTATCTTCTGGTCTCGGATGGCCTTCCGTTATCTATATTTTGTACTGGGACTACCTTGCCGATATCTATTCTTTGCATTAGCTTCGAATTTTTTTCTTTAATGATGGTGTCGGTTGCCTGGCTCTTCGGTTATTCCCTTATGCTTCTGGTTTTATCTTATGCATAATTCTTGCTTACGGGTTATTCTTTTATGATCGTGACGGTCCGATAGCGCTTCACCGTCAGCCTGTCCTGGTGCTAATTTTGGTAGTAACAATTGGGATATTGTTATTAATGGGTATGATATGTTAGATAGGAATGACATTAGATTTAATTCTCGTGCTACACATATTTTATATTCTTATATTAGTGATACCCAATATAACCATATCTCCCACTGTTTGACTGCACATGAAATCTGGAATATTCTCAATACAAAGTATGGAAGAAAAGAAAACTGCTCAAAACCTCAAAAGGTTAACTCATATTTAGATGTATGCTTAAAAGGAGAAACATATAATGATTTCGATAGGGACTCAGTAGAATATGAGACAGTAAATTTCTCTTATGGATCTCTTATGAAGATTTAGTTTATATGTGTACCAATTTAGCTAAATCTGTTGATAAACTCCAATGGAAAAAAATCTCTGAAATCAAAAAATCACGAGTTGACCAACAAAATTAATGATGTGGAGTTAAAACTTGAATGCTCTAAAAATTATTCAAACTCTGATTGCAAAAATTGTTTGAATTTGAAAAACAATCTTGTTCATCTCAATAAAATATTCAAAAACTTGAGAATGAAATTCTAATTTTAAAGGAGAACAAGATTGAGCTTATAAGCTCAAACAATTTTCTGCAAAAGGAATTGGATAATTTTAAGACATTTGAAAATTCCAAACTTGAAATTTTTAAAAAGGAAAATTTTCTGAAAATTGAACATATCTTGAATGAGCTTGAAAAAGAGATTGAAAAATTCAAGAGTTTTGAAAAACGTCAATTTGAAAAACAAATTCAATTTGAATCCGAGATTTTTGAGCCCAAGACCAAAATCAAATTGCACGAAAACGAAAACATGGTTTTGAAACAAAATGATGCTGAAAAGAGAAAGATCAATATTTATCATTGTTCGAATTTGACGAAAGAGAATAGTGATCTTAAATCCAAAATTCAACAACTCGAATCAACTTTGGATAAATTTTCTAATGGAGAAAAATCGTTGAATATGTTGTTATAAAACCAAATTTGTAAAACCACTCACAGTTTTGTTCACACGCTTTGGTTCCCAAACTTGTTTGTACAACATTCCATAAGAATTTACCTATGTACCCTTAGGAACCCAGATCTGTTTGAATTTAGTCAAATTCATTTTATTTCCTTTTGGGATCCAAGATTGTTTAAATGGATTACTGTACAACAAATTTTTATCTCGTTTATGTTTAGAAAATATTTTCAGATTATTAAATTCCAAATGCTGACTAATGAATGGCCCTCTATAAGAATCAAAGTCTGTTTCATCATGGAATTGAAGCTATTCGATATAAGTTCCTCAACTAAGATTGATGAGTTGGAGATCCACAACATCTACTGTAAATCTTGTATGACCTCTAAACTCATTTCTGTTAATATTAACTATTTTTTCTTCTTTGTTTTTTCTTCTTTTTGTATTCCTCCTTCTTCCTTGTTCTATAATTTCTTTCCATATTATGCTTATCTGCTTTGCCACTGCCATTTTCTTCTTCTTGAGCTTCTTAACTTCAAATTGCAAAATTCTCGATTTTTTTTGAAATTTGCTTCATTTTTATAAAACTCTCATGTTTAAATAATTTCCAGATCTTGAATTCAAAATTGTAAATTTCTGCAATTCCTTTGAAGTTTATTTTTTCTTCTGATTTCTAAATTCCTAATAGTGCTGAAGCATTTATCATATCTTAAACACTATTAATTTGAATTCTAAATTTTTTGAAGATCTAAAAAACAATTGAAATTTCACACATCTCTACTGTTTTTAGTTTCTTCTAATTCATTTTGGAAATACTTGAAAAATTACACTCGTTACAACACACTACTATTTTCCAGTTATGATAATTTCATTGGTTTTTGGATTAGCTTGATTATTGTGAATTGAAAATCATTTTTAATAGATTATTGTGTTGCATCTTAGAACTCACTTTTATATCATGCTCCTTTGGCTTGGATATTAAGTGATTTCAAATAAACTGTTTCTAATCTTGGATCATGAATCATCTCTTTGCTTGTTAGAAACAATTCTGAAAAAAATCTCTTGTGCATCTCTTATATATAATTGATTCTACTGCTCTAATAAAAAGAACTGAACTGTCAGATTTGATTTGACTACATGGGCTTGGTGATTTAAACTGTAAATTATATGCTTTTTTTATTAACCACTATGGATATTTAGGAGCCCAAGTGGTATCGATTTAGAAGTGCTGAATTTTTTTTTGATCTGATTCTCATCCTGTATATATCTTCTAAATCCCTATTGTAATTGAATTTCAATTTTAAAATCATTTGTTGATTATTTATTTAGAAATTGAAATCAATAACCAAATTGAACCGTATTTAGAATTCATCAAAATTATTATCAAATGTTTGAAATTGTGATGAGTTGTGAGTAAAGTATACTTCACTACAAGAGGAAATATTATTTAAATTTTCATGATGATTGAATAGTTTTTATAATATCTTTGAACTGGCGCTTATTTCACGAACATCTTCTTTTACTATCATCCTTCTGTCATCCATCATGATTTTATATAAATGTGGAGAGTTTATTTAAAAAAACATCTTAAACTTACTACTTCAAAATTTGTGATGGAAATGTGACTATATTTTTTCTAAAGAAATAATTGAATATTTTTCGAAAGTATTGGTATAGTTAAGCATATTTCATAATATGATTAATTTAGAAATTTATTTCACAATCATATTGTACCTATCTTATTTTTATCATCCATGTTAGTTCTATACACTAAGGAGATTTTGAAAAAGCAAATGATAAATATATAATATATATATAAGTGTTTCTCTAACCACATTTAAAAATCCAAGATCTGGTCATGCATGGTTATGAGATTACTTATAATTTAAGTTGCAACTGACCTCATTTAAAAATCCAAGATCTGGTTATGCGTGGTCAGTGTCTCTTAAAATGAAAAGAAAAAGGGAAAAAAAATCCTCTTTGGTGTGTAAAGCCAGCCTATCAATCCATCTTTCTAATCAGTGAAATGTGTTAATATTTTATGATTTGTTGATTGGTAATCATTAGGATTTGAGATTATTTGATTGTGTCACTTGATTTGAATTAATAAGGTTCAAATCCATCAATGTTTTGTGCTTAATTTTTAAATATTTATTTGAAAATAATTGGAATTCATATCATTTTAAATATTTATATAAAATTCTACTTAAATCCATCATTCTAGAATGTGAAATTTGCTTCTAGTTCTTAAAATATTATGATTTTTGTTTGACTGAATGAGATGTATGATGAACATGCTCTTTCTTGAGCTGATTTTATATTTCTAGTCAATTTTTCATCACTATTTTAATTTCTATACCCTTTTGATGATAACAAAAAGGGGAGAATGGTTAGATTTTGATCGATGAGCAAATATTCTTTGAATATTTTAATATTGAAGTTTTAGTTATTGTTTTTCTTTTCACTCACGCACATATTTAAGGGGAGTTCTGTTGTAGGGGAAGCATACATATAGGAGGATTTCCACAATTCACGGTCAAACACATTTATTATATTCAAAATCTTATTATATGATTGTCATCATCAAAAGGGGGAGATTTTTGTATATAACAATTCTATAATTTTTGTTTGTTGGTGTTTGAAATTGTACAATTCTACTGCATCACTTACATAATTAAATATTTATATTTGAATAGGATACTACTGCATGAGAATTTAAATATTCAAACAGTGTTTTATTTAAATATAATATTTTATTTCTACATTTGAATAGTACAAATTTATAACTCCGTTGTTTGTACATCACATTGTAATTCAATACATTAAATTTTTTATTGCATTTGCTTCTCACTACAACTCTCAGTCACTCTGTTACATTGACACACTTAGTTTCATTCTCTCTCATATATACAGTTTCACTTAGGGGTGAGCGTTCGGTTGGTTCGGTTAGTTTGGACGTAAAAAACCTCAAACCGAATTGGAACCAAAAAATTTCTAAACCGAACCGAATTAATTTCGGTTAATTCGGTCGGTAACCGATTTAACCGAACTTGAAGGATGCACTACAATTCAAATGATGGATTCACTCAAAGTAAAACAAAAATTCATGTTTGGAGAAAATTTATGCAGTAAATTTTATGTTTATGATAAGATTTGATCTATTTGCAACAAATTTCTTTGTACTATATAACTAAACAAATTATTTAAAATACTACAAGACCGTAAAATTTGATAATAAATTAAAAGTTCGGTTAATTTGGTAAAACCGATAGCCGAAAAAATATATTTTATAAACAGAATTCAAACCGATTTAGTTTTAAAATCGAACCAAACCGACCGAAATGAACCGGTTTGGTCGGTTAATTCGGTTTGAACCGAATATTGCTCACCCCTAGTTTCACTCCATTATCTTCAGTCTGTCTTCACAGTCAGTAAGGTCGCCTACTTAACTGTCACAGAAACACACACAGTAAACTAGAACAAAATATTTTTAAATTCTAGCAGATATAAATTTATTTTAAAATTTATTTTCCTTAGAATTTTGGTATGTTTCTCATCATATTTCATGACTTAATCTGATATGTATATATATCCATTTGTGTCTAGATAACTTGTGATATTCACAGTGATACATTGTAAATACAACAAAGTAGACAGTGTCTCTAGTGCACACACTTATATATATTATGCATATACACAATACATGTATACATATATTGTGTATGTACATACACATATATTTTGTGCAGACGCAATATGGTCAAATATCTGTTAATGGACATGAACCAAGGAATTCAATGTAAATGCAGACGCAAACACATATATATACACATCTGTGCACATATATATGTGTATAAGTATATACATAGAAGCAACAATGGTTCAGCAAGATCAAAATGGCTACAAAGAGCGCATATGCTAGTACATGCCAAGGGACAACTCATGTGATAATGTCAAAAGTCAAGGTAATGCAAAATACTCAACATCCAAATGGACAAAGACATGCAAATGGCAAGTTATGTTGTTAACACGCACACACTCATACAACATGTACATGGCAGACAGAAGCATATCAAACAGGTCAGCAATGACATACATACATACATACATACATACATATATATATATATATATATATATATATATATATATATATATGGCCACTCATGCGTATGCAATTCCATCAAGCCAAGTACATATGCATGGAAGGATCAACATGCATGGGACAAGCACAAATGCAACAGCATGATATATGAGCATACAAGTGTACACATGATGTTACAAATGCAATTGTGATGATCACATAGCTTATGTAGTTCTAGGTGGATGCAACAAAGCTCAAGTGTACACACAACAACGAACACGTATGGTGAAGTAAGTCTCAAGTGCCTAATTGAATAAATACACACAGCACGACACACACACACACACACACATATATATATATATATGACAAGGTAAGTGAGCAATCCTGAAGCAAAAGGCAACTCAACTACATGGAAATATGGGAGCAATTCATATCAGCTCCAAATTGAAACATGCAACAATACAAGCACAAGCAAATGGGCAAGTAAACTTCAAACTTGTGCAAATGCAACAAAGAACACAACAGCCAAAACCAAGTTTACATATGCAACCCGACATGGCGAGATGGGTAAGACAAGGCTCATGTACACAAGTACATAGTACAAGTCAATAATAGGTGGAACAAGACAAGATAAGGTACAATTTCAACCAATTCAATACAGCTGCATAGTGCTCACACACACACACTCTTGTGTATGTGTATATATATATATACAGTGTCATGCATATATACTGCTGTGAATTGGACTGCACATAACCAAGCAACATCAAAGTAGCATGTGGGGGGGCAAGAGCATGACAACAAGCAACAAATAACAGAGCATAGTCGAGTATTTTTCGCATGCATAACTATATGGGGAGGATTTAAATCAATTTGCATTGGTGGAAAAAAATATTGGCAGAAGTTATATTTGGGCATGAAACAAATTATTTTGTTTTCTGAAAATCAATAGGGGACTCAAGGCAAAAAGCAAACTTCAAATATTTCTAAAAAATGCATATATATGGCAAGTGAATAATCGGTTATGAAGATTTCCAGACTTCGAATGAATATATAGCAAAAACAATTTATTTCTAGAAATCACAGAGTCAACTTTGGCAATTATTTTTTCTCTAGAATTATGTAAGCACAATATTTAGCAAGAAATCATGTCGTGTGTTTCTGAAATCACACAATCAACCAAGTAAGTATCAAGCACATTTTTGGGCAAGAAACAATTCAAATCTTTTCATAAAATCAAACAGAGGATTCACGGATACAAATCACGCAAGAATCAATTTAATACCATGGACAATCATGCAACAATCACGAACAAATCAGGCCAAGTCATTGAGGAAATCAGATAATAATTTAAGGGTTTCAATACCCTATATAACACTATTCATCATCGGCATAAAGAGCATTGAAAATAACAAGACATAAATTCAAGAGCAAATCAAAAAATCAAATTAAAGTACTCATGTTTATGATCGCAATTCCCAAATCAATTGATAAGCAAGCAACGACAATCGATTCATCAAAAGATTCATCCAGAATTAAAGACGCAAATCGATTTGGGAAGAAAACTCTCGGTCTCCATTATTCAGAAAAGGAGAGCCGAAATTTTTTAGTCATAGTGACATAGAAAAAAACGTGGACCGGCCTTTTTTGATTTTGGTTAACCTAGTTCATTTTTAAAGAGGAGGGTTTAGTTTTTGTTTATTTTATTGTATTGTTTTTTTTTCTTTTTCTTGTAACCGATCCATATGTTTTCTAGATTTTCTATAAAAATTAGAGTTTACTGGTTATAGGATTTATAGCTAGGGTTTACGAGTTATGAGTTTGTAATTCGAGGAAAATCCGATCTTGAGGATGAAGACCACTGCAATGTCTTGAGCATAGAATTATAACAAGAGCAGGGTCTGCGAATTTATAGGGTTTCGTAAGCGGGATCTATTTTAATACCTAGTAGAAATCTTAGAGAATGCAGCAGTAAGCAGGATTTGCCGAAGTTGGGTGAAAACTGGGTCATTTACTTTCTGCATTTATTTTCTCTGTTACTATATGTGTTGTGATATTTTTTTAATATCTTGTTAAAATCGAATAAACCCTATTCACCCCCTCTAGGGTTAATCTAGATCCAATAGAGAGGCCACTTAATTGAATAATGCTAGCTTCGAACAATTATATACTTAAATCAAAATCAGTAAAGACCCCAGAAATCGGCCAATGACTTAGAACATTTGGGGAACTCATGGAAAAAGGATTGGATTACACAACCACATCTTTCAAAACAAGATATGGTTTTTTTGGGGGATGGGGAGGTAGGAGGCAAGTGTCAACCGACATTTTTACAAGCTTGTTATACAGTGAATTCAGGTACAAAAATGTGATAGCTATCGAGGTAGATAGTCTGAAGAGATTGCCAGATCGCTCAGGAGTAGAGTATTTACAAGGACATGAAGTTACAAATAGCGGGATTCACTCTAATAATATTTTGGAATTAGATAAGTATGGAAAAGCCTCAGAGAAAGAGAGGGTTCAATATGGATTAAGAGCGTATAAGATCAAACTTCAACGAAACTATGTATACCACTCGAAGACTAGTGGGCAAATTGAAGGTCAAATCACTAAGGAGGAATGAGAGATTTTAGTGACCCTACCCTAGGGATCGCATCTCATTCAGGATAATCCCTAGGGATCAGCACCAATCCCTTTTTAGGGAGTGTTACCGATCCCCTAAAAGGTGGGGCGCTTCGACCCCACTTTTGGGCTTTGGTCGTTCTATGTCTTTGGGATCCCTTACGAATTTCTAGGATGTTCCAAGTTTCTGTTCGCCTATAAATACTCTACCATTGACATTATGAAAGGGAATCTTCTTCTCTTGAAAACGGGACGTTACATTCCTTCCCTCTTAAAAGAATTTCGTCCCCGAAATTGCTTAGTAGAAGAAATGTTCCAATCCCCATTATTTCCAAAATTATTATAAAAATTATAAGTTATATAAATTAACGAATAATCTGCCAGCACCTCCACCGCACTACTCGATCAGACCACTTACAAATGCCACTCCGGGCCTCACATCTTGTCAAAGAAAACTCAAACCAAACGGCTATCCAACTCAGGGGTATAAAATCAATCACCAATCAATATAATTAAGGTTTACCTATTTGTTGGGCAATCAAACTCTGGTTCCAATAGCCGAGCAAAACAATTATCAGCTCATCCTTTATCAACCGGCCTATTGTTTGCTCATTTACAATGTAAGTAATAAGTATAGGGTTATTCAGTTTTTATTTCAAAATCGAATTCTCTTTAAATTCATTATACTCAAATTTAGTTTTCAATTCATTTTACTCTGCTGTCATTTATGAATTATATTCAAGCTATTTATCAAACAATCAACCCCTAACCAATCAATCCATGTTTTACTCTGTTTCCAATTTTTAAATTGATTTCATTTAACTCCAAAATCTATTCTTACTCTAAAATACACTCTTGATTTAACCAAGTTAAATTCCAGATCGATATTAAATTAACTATTTAATTTTCCAATTTATTTAGCTCCATTTTAAATTCAAATTCTGATTATATTCCCAAAACTCATTCATCATAATCCATTCTGTTTTTATTTAACTTATCTCCTAGTTAAATTCCGATTTATACAATTCTATTTAACTTTTATTAGTTAAACCTCATTTCTTTAATTCCAAAATATTTACTGATTTCATATGTGAAATCTTGGGTTATATTAAACCATTCCAATTAATAATCAAAATTGAATTTTATCTAATCAATCAGAAAACTCAATATCAATAATTTGATAAAATTATTCCTTTATATGAAAATATAATTTGGGTAAAATTATTTCATTTACCCTCTTTAGAAAACAATATCGCGTCGGTTGCTAGTCCAATGCTTTTCAACAATTGAACCGATCAAACAACACAAGACAAACATTTTTATATAAAAATTTACAAATACGCTCTCATATATATACACTTCAACTCAATCTAGAGTATTACTAACCCCATCTCTATCGATTTACACCACAGAGCCAAGGTTATTATTAAACTAATAGCTCTGATACCAACTGCAACGACTCGAATTTTCGGTACCTTTTTGAGCTGACCAAACAATACTAGTCCAACCCAAATTGTACTGGAAACCCAGATGTCAATAGAAAGAATTTAGAGGGTGAGAAGAAGATAAGAAAGAAATATTATAATAGAAGAAGAAGAAGAACCAACACAACACAGAATCTCACTTCGCAGCGGAACAAAATATAATATAGAAATAATCTTTATTGAGAGCTTGAAAAATACTTGCAACATCAGAGTGCATTAATACATCTGGACAGTTATAACATCCTGTCCTCATATACAACACACAGCGGAATAAATACTATATAGTATCATACGTCAGAAACCATCCAGCTCGTCTATGGACTTCGCAGCATCCGATAACCTGGACCTGTACAACCCGGTCTAACCCGAGCATTACAAATACCGGGTCAGTGTGGTGAACCAGAGTGAGAATAACTCGCAAAGTTTTAAGGTAATCATCCAACTTGAGTTTAAAGTTCAAAAATCTTTTCGAAAGGAAAGGATAAGCGTAAGACCAAATCCACACATAAATACAGACGGTTTTTACCTTAAGATAACCCAAAACAGTTTTGAAATCATATATATCTTCTGATATTATAATAGTGTCTAAATACAAATAAATATCAATTTAGCGGAACGCTTGCATCTCATGCTCCACATATATAGTATACAATCAAAATCGTGGGCGCTTATTGGATATTGGATTCCGACTATGACAAGGTATGGAACCACTTGCCGATAGTGTATCTCTAGAGGCGAATACACTGGGTTCAACAAGAACGTCTTGCAACCCGGCCCACACATGACCGACCACTCATTTCGCTTGAGTGTATCGAATGTATATCACCAACGGTTGGGATCAGCAACTGTTTCCCGAAAGGGACGGCATCGATAGATTAAAGAACCAAAAGGAATTTCTCTAGATAGTTGATTATACATCCTAATGGGTGCGAACAACATAGCCATGTTGCCTGCCCGATTTTTGTCATTTCCCGGTTGACGAGGCTTGAGGTTATAATTGTTCTTTCCCAGATAGCACGCCACCATTCACTTTGAATGCCACATCGTCAAATCCGCCAAATCACTAATTGACGGCGAAAAAAATATCCTGGGTGTTAGCTATCACCAACAGGAGTACGTTTGTAAAAATCAATGTACGTGACTCTTAAGAAATATTCTGTCAGACATTCGTCCATACAAGTCATCCAGGAACAGGGTGAATCGAAGACACTCTCCAACAACATCCAATATAGGAATCACCCCATGGATCAGTAGCGAGAAGTCCTTGTAAATCCGTTGATTTCAACCACGACAGAGTCACAGTATACCTCCGGGAGCCAACCAGATATTATAAGTAATTCTACCGTTTTATGAAGATCCACGGTCTTCAATTTCTCCGTCTTGATCAGCATCTTGATATCTTTAATGTTTCATATTTGCTAGAGGGAATGGTTTTCGAATATAAATTCGATCCTGGTCTTTCCGTTCCAACAATCGTATTGGCCTGATTTGATAGTTGGTTATTCAACTATCAAATAAACAATCATTCAATCATGGAAAGTAAAGATAGATTTATTGGTTCAGTACTCAGCATCACTTGGCCTATTTAATTATAAATAATTAATAAACGGTAATTTTAAACTTCTAAATCATTCTATATTTTAAAATATGGTATTCGATTCTCATTTCAATATATATATATATATATATATATATATATATATATATATCAAAACCATTTAAATCTAATATTTGAAATTATTTGATAACCATATCAAATTTCTATTTTACTATTCTTTCAAAATTCTTATTTACAACATTATTTATTATCTATCATTGATTCAACTTGTAATTTGTAAAACAATCGTTGCGATATCTCCTTTGGTTTCGTTATTTGAATACTATAATCGTCACTTACCTTTTTAGAATAAAATCATTCTAAATCTCATCTTCTTATTTTGGAAATTGCATTATATTTTCACAGATCTCCTCTTTATTTCCTTTCCTATGGAAATCATTTCTTATTCTCAAGCCCGTTTTAATTTCCTTTTATTTTGGAATCCATTATATATATTTCCAAATTCTTCAAATAGCGTTACATTATTATTTCTCAAAATAAATTCTTTTTACATCTTCACCATAACAACTAATATCATTCCTCGATAATCCTGAAGTCGTTCAAGTTTGGGTATTTTAAATTACCTCTCAGACCTTTATCAACAAGGTTCTTATCTTAACTCGCCATTTACCCATTATATTTCACTTCTAATTCATTTAACCATTTTCCTATTTGAAAGTCTCATTTCAAAATTTCACTGTTAGGTAACATTAATTTAAACTTAACGCTTTCACCTCACGCCCTATTTAAAACTTCATTTATACCTCCCTGGTTTAATGCAAACCCCTTTTTATATTGATCCCTTCTTACTTAATTTAAATATTAAGTAAACATTACATTTAGGCTATCATTCATCTCTTCTTAAATTTTCTAGTAAAACTTCCTTTATAAAAGCTCAAGTTTTGAATATAAAACTCGTTTACTAACTTCTTTCAAATTTAACTAAATTGCATTACTTACCTTGATTGCTTACACCAACGAAATAAATTAAAGAAGTAATCACATAAATTAAAATAGTAATTTACTTCACCATTAGCTAGTGTAAGGGTAGTTAAATTCTGTATAATAAATTTCATTTGAAATCTTATTAAAACCAATATTCGTTAAGCTATTTTATTTGAGTAATCTCAAATTACCAATCACAATTAAACCATGATTATCTCGTTAATCAATTTCAATTAGCCCTTCTTTTAAATTAATTAATAATGTATTTAATTTAAATATTCCATTTAATTGCTTCTTGGAAATAATTAATCAAATTTTTAAACATTACGTTAATTTCTACTTATCTTCTTATAAATCTTATTAACAAAAGAATTGACTTATAAAACCATCTAACAGTTACTTATAACGTAAAAATCAATAATAAATATTAATTTCCTTTTTATAATTTTTATTCAAATAAAATAGATTTAAAATTATTATCTTTGGTTATAAAATAATTGTATAACTTCATTACTGCCAATTCAACTGACAGTAAATCAATATTGAAAATGGTATATTTTTGGGCCAACTGTTACCAATTCTCAACCAATACTGTTCAATGGTTAATATCCAACAATGGTGAATTTAGATTCAACAAATCAATGATCCAATCTATCATCAAATCATATGGGTTAAACAGTTCTTATAATTGTAACATGAAAATAAACTGTAAATATTAGGAATCTAGTTGGTTCCCTCCAACCTGTTTTTACCTGCATCAAATACGTTAACTCAACAGTATCATATATTTCAATAAACAAACATAATATTCAACCATCAACTAGCAATAGCAATCCAAACGTCCATATTTCAATACGCTTATATTTATAAACGTAACCAATGAGGTAAGTCACCTCATTTGGAAATAATCGTTAAAAATAACGATTAGTTTAAATTAAATTAAACGAACGTTTAATTTAATCAGTTCAGTTAACACATTTATGTATTCAGCATTCATCAACCAATTGACAATCAAAGCACACAAATATTTAAACCCGACTTATCTAAAATATAAGTGGGATAAAAACTGAGTGAGTTGAACTCACCTTAATCTCCATTCGTTGTCTGGACAGTTTTCTTTTAATTAAATTAAACGAGCGTTTAATTTAATTAAAATTTCCAGTTGCGTCCAACTGCGCCCATATTAGCTCTAAAATGTTGCGCTCTCCGATGCAGTTCCAATGCAAATGATTCTGATAACATATGAAAATGTTACATACATTTCAAGTTACAATTTAAATTAACTAACCTTTAGTTTAATCTTAATTTATAAATTAATTATATGTTTATAAATATGTAATTAGTATGTATTAACACTTGTTCTTTTACCGGTTACCACATGCCAAGATCAGACTGACTCGCCCCATTCTATTTCTCATCCCCTAAAATAACAAATTCTGATTTCAATTGTGTCTTCACATGTAATCTTCGTTTATTTACGAGATAGTACCCATTGCTATGTGTGTGTTATTTTCTTCTGATTTCAATTGCATCTACAACCATTCGCCTCCTACCCCACTGTCCATTTCGTATGCAACTTCTCACGCATGCTCTTGCTCCAGCAATATGTTGTAACTATTGTGATTAATCTGATTCAAGACCACTCGAATCCGATATCTAAATCACAATGCGCTAGCGGAAGACTAGATCGTTGTTAGACTTGCAAAAACAACCAAAGCAATGACTCTAGTCACAAAAACAATATCAACCAATCACGAACAATCCAAATCTCAATCACAAGTAAGAAACTAATGACAAAGTAGCAAAAATAAATCACAAAAGGATTTATAGTGATTCCACTAACATCTTGTTAGTGTACATCCACTTTGGAGAGAGTATTTTATTACCACTATGAAAGGAATACAAGAGATTGATCCAATAATCACTATATTTCAATATAGAAAAGAGTTTGAGGAGAATAGAACTGAAGAATTGGAATTAGGTTATAAACCTTAATTCTCCTTGAGAATAAACCCTTGATCCCAAATCAAGTCTTCAAGCTCTTCCTAATTCACTTCAGAAAATAGCTTATATAGAGGTTGGCCAATTACCCAAATTGCCCCCGAATTAGTCACAAATCAGCTTGCTAATTTCCAGCCTGAAAATAGCCCAGAACCCACTCAGACGTCTGTCGAACCTCCTGACAGATGTCTGTCCACTTCTAGAAATTTATTGGGCTCCTGCACTCAGCACAGACGTCTGTCCCCAATATGACAGATGTCTGTCTGAGCTCTCGGGAAAATGCAACCTTGACAACAGGCGCCTGTCATCTCATACGGCAGACGTCTGTCGCACCTGCACACAGAAAACCTGCACCATACAGCTTATAACTTCCACGTGCGAACTCCGATTTGCGAACGGTCACCTCCGACTCGAAGCTATCTTCTTCCTCTTCAATCTAACATATATAGTATCGCATATCACAACATTCTACCTCAATACTATAACCATCTCAACTCCAAGCTCCAATGCACCATGCACTTCCTTCTACCTTCGACCAAGCAACTTGAATGTTTTCCCAATGAGCTCCGGCATGGCCACCGCCCATTGCACTACACCAACAAGTTCAGGCAAAGCCCCCACCCGCCAATGTAGTGTTGAAAACATTCAAACCAAAAACCGTCTCACCAAAAGACAATGTACTCGGGAGTGTAACGAGTACTTACCACTACACCAAAACAGTGGATTCCCAACAAGTATTGGTGTTACAAATAATTTCTGTAACACTTTTATGTGTCACTAACGGCCTGTGAGGAATTTCCTGTAACACTTATAAGTGTTACAAGTAGAGTAACTACTAACATTTATAAGTGTTACAAGCAGACCAACTGCTAACACTTATAAGTGTTACAAACAGAGTAACTGCTAACACTTATAAGAGTTACAAACATATTCATTGCTAACACTTACAAATGTTGGAACTATAATATATGGTAACACTTATAAGAGTTACAAACATATTCATTGCTAACACTTATAAATGTTAGAACCATAAGATATGGTAACACATATAAGAGTTACAAACATATTCATTGCTAACATTTATAAATGTTGGAACCATAAGATATGGTAACACTTATAAGAGTTACAAACATATTCATTGCTAACACTTTTAAATGTTGGAACTATAAGATATGGTAACACTTATAAATGTCAGTATCATAATCCTACTAACTCTTATAAATGTTGGCATACATAAATTGCTAACACTTATAAAACATGTTTTTATGATTTCCAATCACATATATAATTCAATATATCAATTCAAATAAAAGTATTTGGTACACTTCCATATTCCAAATTCAATAATGTCACTTTTGCATAATGCTTTCAATTTCAAAATACCATAATATCAAGTTCAAATTACAAAAAACAATACAAAGTTTTACTAAAGATACATAGTATTTTAGATATTATGAAGGCGAAACATGGACCATATCACAAAGCCTCCATCTGAAAATTCACAAAGCTTGTAGTGTCCGTTTTGAGGACCATCGTAAATTGGTGCTTCCGGATCTAAAACTTCTGTTATCCAAACAACTTTCTCAACATATGGCACTATCTCTCTAAAATGACACATGGTTTGCGTACCAATATAAGCTTTTGCTACACTCTTCTTCATATCTTGTGATAATAGCATTACAAATTGTTTTCCTTTTGTTGATGATCCAACATCATTTGTCGGAATAACCGAATTAGCAATTCTAATGTCAGTGTAGATTTATCCAAATTAGAAGCGGTTTCTGTCATAGGCGTCATAACACCGCCATTAACGTTATGTTGCAATCCTGGTACCATAGTAAGAAAGGATGAAGCAAATGATTTAAGAGCATCGTTTATTTGGATTGACACTTGACTCGCCACTTGACTTGCAGCTTGATTTTGTAATTTCATAGACCATTGACGAAAATCATCCTTTTTATTCTTGTCGGCAATTGCTTTTGATGCTTGCATCATCTTTACGTGCTTTACGGAACAAGAGGAGCTAATTGCACGACAATAATTTTTCCTTTTATCAGAACCAAAAACTTTGGCGATAGGATCATTGTTAAAAATCAAACATGTTTGTATGCTCGCTGCTATTACATTCCAACTCCTGTTTTTTTTCCTCCTCCTCCACAAGTGCCTACAAAATATAAACGCACTCAGTTTTACAGAAATAACAAATTGCAAGTCAAGTTTCTGAAAATGACAATGCCAATTTCTGAAAATAAACATCTAAAAATGATGTTACGAAACTTATATGGTACCATAGTTACGAAACTGAAACTGAGCAATGCTTAGTTTCTAGTTCTGAGTACTCGAAACTGGGCAATGCTCAGTTTCAATTTCAAGAACTCGAAACTGAAACTGAAACTGAACATTGCTCAGTTTCAGTTCTCGAAACTGAAACTGAGCAATGCTCAGTTTCAGTTTCGAGTGGCATTGCTTAGTTTCGATTTCTCACTTTAACTTGCACTATTTTTTTGAAGGAAAAAACACTTTAACTTGCACTATTTTTTTATATATGTTCTGTAGTATCAAAACCAGTATGTATGCTCTGTGCTTCTCCAAATGGAAATGCGCAATAAAAAATTAACTCTAGAACAGAATGCACATGCAACACAAATTTAGTGCAAAATGAAATTGGATATAGACAGTAAATATGAGAATATGAAAAGAAGAAGTTTTTTTAGTAAACAAAAAAATAGAAAAGCAAAGACAACTAAGTAATTGCCATAACATCGGAAATGCAAACAGAATTGAAGACTGAAAACCCAAATGCAAAAAAACACAATTTTATTTTTTTAAATATGAATGACGAACACAAATGAACAAAGAACAGTGAAGTGCTCTAGGTAATTAATGTCTCGATAGTAAAACAATTATAAATGGTAGCACAATATGTTTGTGCATGTCTGAAGCTAAAGTGCAAACCATTGAAGTGCTCTAGGTAATTAATGTCTTGATAGTAAAACAGTTTTTAAATTCTTACACACGTGGATAAAATGATAAATTAGTAAATTTATCCACATTAATGAAATTATAAAATGAATCCCAGGGGACTTAACAAGTTAAACTAACTAGAGCCATGGATATCCATGACAAAATGATAATCAAAATGATAACCTTAACAAGTTTAACAACTTAACAAGTTAAATTTATCTAATTAGAGTCATGGATATCAACATTAATGTCTCGGCGTTTTAACAAGTTTTAGTTTCGAGTTCTCGAAACTGAACTGAACATTGCTCGGTTTCGAGTACTCGGAACTCAAAACCGAGCATTGCTCAGTTTCAGTTTCGCAGTTTCGAGAACTTGAAACTGAAACTGATCATTGCTCAGTTTCAGTTTCGAGTTCTCGAAACTGAAACTGAGCATTGCCCAGTTTTGAGTACTCAGAACTCAAAACTGAGCACTGCTCAGTTTCAGTTTCGTAACTGCTCAGTTTCGAGTTCTCGACAGTTTCGAAACATTGCCCAAACATAAATATCAAAACATTGCCCAGTTTCGGGTACTCGTCAACATGCCATCAAACAATTTATATCAAAACATGTACTTGTTATAGCGGTTTCTATGTTATGCAAATGAATTTATTACATATACATTGTTAAACGTTAAACTCTGTTGAAAATCCTAGTGATACCATTACCAAGGATGAATCCCAGTGTTTGATGAAAGAGCTCTTGCATAGACGATGACTAAACTAGAAAATTCAACTAAAATCAATCTAATAAACTAGCTAAACGTTGTTGATCCCTGGGGGTTGCTTCCAAACTCATAAGTGATAAGCCTAGAGCTAGAGCATAACTTACAGAAAATGTACTTTCTTTATGCCTTGTGATTAACTAAGGCCTGGAGAATAGGAAAATGTTGCAAAACTACAATTCAGAAAAATGTTACTTAGAACGTTCCTTTCAAAGCATGGAAGCTAAGACAATGTGGCCTTGCCCAACCTATAAGAGAGAATCGGCTCGACCGTATGAAGTTGACTATAAATACCATTATGTAGCAAATATAAAAACTTTGGACTTGGAAATTATGGAGAGATAGCATGTCCGTGAATGTTAAGGCCAAACCAGTGACAACTGAAGAACTTCTCGAAGCCATACTCCATTTAATTGTTGTCAAAAATCCTAAACTCCTATTATTTAAATCCCGTTTTAAACCCTATTATTTCAATCATCATATATTGGTACATTCAATACATGCATTTGGGTCAACAACTTCAATTCCATGTTTTCCTAAGCAAAATAAAAATGTAACAGAATAAAAAATGGAATTTAGGCTTAGATAAAGAGGTTCAAACATAAATGCTAATTTCAAAGTGTATATGAACCTTAAAGTATGGATCTTGTAAATCCACTATTTTCGATTTAAATCCCGTTTTGATTTAAAATTTAAACGTTACAATTTACAGTTTGAGTCCCATTTTGACAACCTTGCTCCATTTACATAAGCCATCCTATGCGCAGAGTACCTTAGGAGATCTTATATGCTAACTATGCCGGCATATGTAGGAAAGGATAATCACTAATCATATATCATAAACAATGAATAATACATGGGTATGACCCAAGCATCAGACATTGTTAAATGCAGTTGTTTCCCCCTCTTCTTAGAAAATGTCATGACCATGTAGTTTACTCAACTAGGGGCGTGCGTTCGGTTAGTCCTACCGGTTTTGCTGTATGATGGTGTTTATTTTGCATCACGAATTGAAATTTTCATCTGTGTTTTTAACACAGCAAAATTTTCACATATATACATAACCAAATACATGCATTTAAATCCAACAATTCAATTTGAACTCGTAGAAGCACCCAAACCCAAATCGTAGAAGCCCCAATTGAATTTAAATCCAACAATTGAATTTTCACATATATACATAACCAAATACCTGAAGCCTCAATTCGCAGAATCCCTAATTCGTAGAAGCCCCAAATCGAAGTGATGGAGAGCGGAATTGAGAGGATCGAAGTAGTGGAGAGAGGATTAGCTAATCGCTGGTATAATTTCCCATTTTTTATTTACGTATGATGCGGCCGTGAAAGCAATATGCGTTGAGGAATAAGTGTTAGGTAAGATTAGGGTTATTTGAAAGCAATATACGTTAGGCACGTCCGTTGGACGTGTGTAAAGATGTTCGGAAGCAAATTTATTTAATGTGAAGTATTAGCAGTACGTTGGCACGTGCGACACGTGCGTGCAGGAGAGATGATAATATAAAACACTGTTTGTAAGATTTTATTTTTTAACATTACAAACTGATTTTATGTTCAAGTAATGTGCGTTTTATATGTGTTTTACATGCACGTCGAGCATGGACATAAAAATATTTGACATAGACTGAGGTGAGCCTAAAATGGGGTTTTGCTTCTTTAACTTATGTTTGTTGCTTCACAACTAATTTATTTTGATTCAAACACAAAGATTTTTAAATGTTTAAGTAGTGTTTGGTTTATTTTGAGTTTTTAGTTTTCGGCGTTAATTATGAAAGTTGGGAAGATTTGAAGTCTATTGGAGATGACGGATTAAAGACGGAGGAAGTGACGAAGGGGACCGCGGGATAGTGGATAGATAATTTATTATCGTCCTTCCATTGTTTCTTAAAATATGGAAAACTAAAAAAAGTGGTTTTGGTTTTATGTGTTAACTTCGTTTTGTAAAACGATCGTTTTTCACGATATGTGCGCGTCGTCGGTGCTTTTGTATGTGCGAAAACTCAAAATTAAAAAATAAAAACCAAACGCACCCTTACTTTTTTGGAATGTATAAAATACATTTTTTTTCCTTCTTTTCAGGGTCGTAACAAAATGAATTACAAATGACAAAATTAAAAATGTTTGTATACGATTCATAGTGCTTTTACAACTCACGGATTCCGTCTCCACATTTTAATGAGTCAATTGCTACACTTAGTCTCTTAGTCGCCCATACCCAATTAGTATCCAAGATGTATGTTTTACAAATGGTTTTTGATTTATTTGAAATTAAGGTTCTTTTTAGCAATTATTAGTATAAAGGATCGCATGTAACAATATGGCATAAGTTGGACATTGTTCTTGAACAGAACTATTTGTTGTACAATATATGTTAAAATATATTACATGCTACTTACAGTTTTCATAACCAAACATATAACTTATGGAAACAAAGAATTCATGTATGTATGTTAACAAATATTTCTAATCACAGTGTATTATATAAATCTAATGACTCATACATTTAACAATAATAATAGTGAATAATAATTCACAACTGCAAGACAAAAATCGTAATACATTAGAAAATTCAAAACAATCATTTGATAAAAAGTTAGATCTTCAACTGATATTTCATTTCAATGCACAAAAACTGTCATACATTCCTAATATTTAAAAGAAAAGGATTAAAATACATTTATCAGCAAGTGGATAGTGAAAGAACGTAATGACAGAGATAAATGGAAATTATATTTGCATAAGCTCATATTCCTAATAATAATGACAGAGATAAATGGAAAATATATTTACAATCATTCTCTAATCATCCCTCTTCTATCATACTTTCTAACCCTTCCTTCAATAATTCAGCTTTTACCAAGTTGGAGCAAAGAGCTATATATGAGATCAAATAACACGAATCAGGGAAAGTTACAATGCAGACTACTTATGATGATGCCCATTAGTATATCCTTCTACTTGTACAACATGCATAGCTTGGATTCCATATAATTTTTTTGGAAGAGTCTTAGAAGTGGGATACACTGGACCTTTAATCTCTATCTATATGGCAGAGAAAATAGCTGTCATTTCTGGGCATCTAACGTATTCACCAATAAAAAGAATATTACCTGCATATAGTAAAGGAGGACTAAACTTATATAATAAATATTTCTTGCAAGAATATGGTAAGAACTAACCAAATACGAGATTGTCATTTCCATATCTTATAAAATAACGCTTCCAGACCATGTAGCAACTGTGTATGAACATAGATGAATTGGGAATATGTTAGATTTCCCAATAAAAGGAAATTTTCATTTTTACATAGACTTTTAAATTATGCATCCCAACTAAATACATAAACTCTCCATACATCGTCTAATTTCACAATTTGGCAATCACCAATACATGAGTATAATTGAAGAAATAAATGCAGCTTAAATAAAAAAAAATGCCAACTGTAAACACATACAGTTTTGATATTCTGCTGGTGCTACACATTTGAAACAATATTGAATTCTGTCATTCTAAGCTCAGTCTATTTGTCAAATAAACTATTTGTTTTACTTGATCACAAATGTCAAAACAAAAGTACATGCCTTTAGTTTGAAGGGGCAAAAAGCTAAATTAGGTGCAGAAGTTAGATTGCAGATCTGTAACTCCAATTATCATGTTGCTACAAACAAATATTTTAGTACTACTTACTGCATTTAATAGATATAAGGTAAATAAATTTACAATTTTAGTATAATGATCCAAAGTATAAGTTACAACAGGTCTTACGGCCAATCCATTTCTTGAGATCCTATTATGTGTCCATAAAGAAGCAATCAACATCTTTAATTTAAGAAGAACAACTGCATCTTTCAATTATTATTTTCAGCGCATCTTTCTATTCAACTCATAAATCTATTTCACCTTTTTTTTTTTTTGACTGAAATGACTCAATTCAATCTATGAAGATTAACATCACTTCAATCTATAGTCTTTCCTATTTTAAGTGGAGTCATTTCAAGAGTAAAATAGCAATCATGGTGTCACTAAACGAATGAATATCAGGTCTGCTACAGGATTGCCAGGATTGCATGGCTCTAACCTGCTACATAAAATATTTGAACAACACCCTGCTAGTGTTATCATTCTAAAGCTGTCTATATATCATATTCTTTATTTGGTGAGTACATAAGAAAGCTTTAGTGATCGCATGCAAGAAGCTTCGTGATGCAAAAGCTGAAAACATATAGTAACTCTTTGCAAGTCATCAAATAAATCAAATTAAAATCCATAAATAGTGATCACTTTCTAAGTTACACAATTTAAATGAAATATAAGAAGCATACCTCGTTTTAAAGGGTTGACTAAGCTATAAAGGTATATAAGGAAATAATAAATAGGCCATGTGCATCTTCTTTCTATCCTTTCACCTCTTTTTTCCACCTAATGTAATAAAAATAAGATCCAATCTCATTTATCAATAAATACCACAATATCAATCTGCTGAATGGTTAATCATAAAAGAAAAGTTCGAAGAAGGAACTTTCACCACAGTACAAAATAAAACATCAATTTATTAGTGATTTAACCATCAACACTTCAATAATCAAACAAATAACATAAAATTATGAAAACTTTACTTGGTTTAGAGAAAACATGAAAAATGAAGTTATACTTCTTGTCTTTTTATTGTTTGCTTATTAAAAATATAAAGGTAAAATTTAACAAATAAAATTAAGAATATTAGTTTTTAGTTGTCTCGCATAAAACTATGGAAAATAAATTTGTCTTTCTTGTTTTACCGTCTGATTACCAAAATGCAAAAGCGGATTTTATTCGTCTTTTTTGGTTTATGTCCTCTTACTTTTATAAAGTTGACTTTCCTCCTTTTATTATTGTATTTTTGTAAGTATGAAACAAATAAAATTTCAAATTGTTTGACAATTAGAGGTATCTATTAGATTTAAAAGATTCCTTATATTTTTATTGAAAAGTTATACTATATATATCTTTCATTAATATTCATTATACTAAGAAGGGGATGACTGTTTGACGATAAAATAAAAGGTTGATCATGTAAAAAGAAAACCGTTTTATTTATAGTTATGGACATGAAACGGGCAGTCATAACATGCAATAAAGCAATAGGTATACCTTCTAACAAATGCAGTTGTAGTTGATAAAATATGTAAGCAACTTTTACTTATTACCAAATATAATGACATCATTTGAGTAAAGCCATAAAAGAATTTCACCTCACGAAAATTAAGATATTTAAGCTAAATTGACAACTGCTAATATAGAAATGAGAACAACATATTTAATTTTTGTAGACAACTACCGTTATTACTGATATATTATGCTAAATACTAACTGCACATTAAAACCTAAATTACAAATTAAATGACATTTAATACAAAATTGTATTCACGTATAGACATAAAGTGTATAGACATAAAGTTTAATCGCACCGTAAACAAATCAAGAATATGTATTCTTTTCTTTGTTCAAAATGAAGATATAATAGTCAAGTGTTATTTTTGTCACTCCCGTAATAAAAGAGTTTGACCATATTCTGTAGTAACTCAGATTTATGAGTTGATATGAGATTCAAAATATAATTCGTTCTAGTTATTAACAGAATCAATTAACAAAAGCATAAATACATCACTATATGTATATATTTGACCACAATCATGCATTTAACTGATCGTGCATTAACATAAGCATAAATTTATACTTACCTTTCAAAACCATGACAGAACAATAAAGAAATTGGGGATTCTATTACGTCAAAAAATTCTCTTTGTGCCAAATGTAGATACAAAAATCAAGCGCTATTTATGTCAATCCCATGATTAAAGAGTATGACCATATTATGAAATAACTTGAATATACGGGTAGATGTAAGGCTAAAACACTAAATTCATTCTTGCTACCAAAAGAACCAATTAACTAAGCATAGATGCATCCATGTACGTGTATGAAATGAAAATCAAAATATAAAAAAGGTTAACATACCATGAAACAAAACATGAAAGCTGATGCAAGTAAAAGGTAGGACATATTCTTTATTTTTGACTGGACGCGCCTAGTGAATGTGCCAATACATTGGTCTCAATAATGGATTAGGCTTCAAGCATGGGGTTTTGTCGAGCTATACATCAGGGACCATTTTTAGCCATGCTATTTACAACCTTTGGTTATTGTTTTCGGCCTCTAGCCTGTTTCTTACGCTTAAAAAATTAACTACAGCTAATATATTATGAAAAAGAACGCACGATGTCATAGTGCTTTGAGATTTCAAAGGATATCCGATGAAAGAAATAATCAATAAATAGTTCAATATAACTCAGTAATAAATACTATAGAAAAACAATGGAATATACAATGCTTCAACTGTAAAATGTCTTATTCCTAACACAACGATATAACGTGATTTTTAGTTAAGTTGAATAGTAAAAACTCCATAGTAGTTGGGCTGGTCGACAAAGGAAAAATGAATTAGGAGCAATTAGTAATTTTTTTCAGGAAAGTGTGAATCTCATTACGAATTTGAAGGGAAATAAAGAAAAAAAGAATAGTATACTATGACATACAAATGAAATGCAGTAACATAAGTTGATTAAGTGTTACCTGCTGAATTGCATTTTTCCTGTAAGAAATATTTTGAACAGAAAACATTTTGTCCTTTTTAAAGAGCGAAGGATGATTTGATGGAGCTTACCGATACTTTATGCTCTTGTTATCTTTGTTGTTGATGTAGGTTCAGGCTGGATTTGGAAATGCATCCCAATTATCACGCAGCCAGTTACCACTTCCAATTATAACACAGATGTCCATACGGAAAACATGGTTGTTAATATCGTAAATCATGGTTGGGCATGAATATAGTAAATAGCAACGGACAATACAAAATACATTATAAATATAGTAGCAGGAAAAAATTATAAACTATTGGAATAATAATTGAATACCTCTTTGAATTATAGAAGAGGAAATAAAATTTGCTATGTTCAATAAAGCGCCTACATTTCGATCATCATTCAAGCAACACAGGAAATCAATGTACCTACAATAGCACCCAAAAAAAAAAAGATTTGGCAGACGAAACATGAGACAGCTTTATTGCAAAGGACTAAAAGAGATTAAATATAGGTACAAAGCTAAATACTATTGCACAAAATACAAAATAAAGATGTCCGTACGGAATAATGGAAAACAATGGTTGAAGCTTAATGTCATAAATCATGGTTGGGCATGAACACAATAAACAGCAATGGGCAATAAAAAGTACATTATAAATACAGTATCAGGGAAAAATTAACAACTGTTGAAATAATAGTTGAATACCTCTTCGAATGGTAAAGGAGGAAGTAAAATTTGCTACAATAAAGCGGCTATATTTCGATCATCATTCAAGCAGCACAGGAAATATGTTTACCTACAATAGCACAAAAAGGAAAAAAGAAAAAAAAAAGATTTGGCAGCTGAAGCATGAGATATAGCTTTATTGCAAAGAATTAAGTGAAGAGATTAATTAAATATAGGTACAAAGCTAAATACTATTACCTGTAGTGTTTGGCCAAAATACAAACTTGAACAGAAGGGGAGGCAATGTTACAACATCTGGTATGGAGATGTCACAGCTGGTGTTTATCAAGAAATTAAGTAAAAAAATTAAATGATAAATTAAAGCATCTGCTACGGAGATGTTAAAAGCATCTGCTGAGGAGATGCTAAGATTCACATTTTCATTTTTATGTGAAAATGGGCAATATAAATAGTTTCAAGTTTCAGATTATACTTTCAGGTTTCACAGTATAGTGTTTTGTTATAGACACAGTTGCAATATGTAACCCGGGCTATGCTGCTCAATGCCTAGTTGCGTATAATCTAAACTGGGCATGCAATTCCAACCCAACTTACAATCACGTCTCACCTCTTATATATGATCCGTCTCAACAATTAAATGCTAAAATGACACCGTTTGATATATGTACTATTGGTAACAGTAAAATATACATCTTATTCATAAGAGAAGAAAGTTCATCTGTCAACAATGCACTGCCCGTAAACTTAGCAAGCAAAGGTTGAACATCAACATGATAAGTGTGGGGAAATATAGAAATATATTCCCGAATTAGCACATGACATCAGAAATTAAGCGACATAAGACAAAGAATAAGCATGTTTAGCGATCATGTAGTAATAAATTTAAAAACGTTAAAAAAAAATATTTTTTTTTCCAACAACTTGGGCGTACAACTCATTGAATACAGTATTTCCACCCCATGTCCAATCTTATGCCTTTGGTAGCCATACCAACCACATCTCCACAACCATCATACCCACTACCAAACCACTGCGGGATACCCCGACATAAGCACTACAGACATAGTAATCAGTGTACGTCGTCTGTAAACAACAGGAAGAAACAGTAATATCAAGCTTTTTAATTATTATTCTTTGCAAAACTAACAGCAGGTCAGCAGTCCGTAAACATCATTTAAAGATTAACGTACAGAAATTCAACTTGCAAACATACGGATAAACCCTAAACCTATTTCAGTAGTCGCTACTGTGCTAAATGTTAAATCGCAGTTAAATTGAAATAAAACAGACATGGAAGCTAACCAAGTCGAATCAGATAGGTGTGGGAAGATGAACTGTTCCATCCTCAGACGAATCCTTACCGTTGGCTTTCCCAGACGAAGCCCTATCGTTGGCGTTGCCATTCCTAAGTACAAATACGGTAATTGAGATATAGAAATAGGGAGACTGAAGAAGAAAATAAGCAACGGAAAAGGGAAGCAGAAAAAACATGGAGAAGACGGTTGTTGGTGGCAGAAGGAAAAAGGTCGTGAAGAAGATATTCGCGGTGTTCGGTAAATGGGAAAAGTGGGAAGCAGTTCAATTCTGGTAGATGTACGTGGCTTGGCGATTGACATTTACGCCCTCAGGTCATTGCTGCTGCGAATGGGGACAATTTCGTCATTTCAAAAGCTTCATTTCAAGGTATTCTCATTATAATATAGATAAGTTACCGTTTTGTCCTTAGAAAAGAAGAGTTGACTAGGCCTACCAACACATACAAGTGTTAGCACATTTTTGGTGACACATATTTGCTATGGCAACACATATTAGTGTCGCTAGTCTATAACACATATAAGTGTTGGCAGTTGAAAAAAAATAAGAGTTGTCATATGGCCATTATGGTGTAGTGTACCTTGAAGATAGATTTCCAATCTCTCACCGCTATTTCTTTTCCATCAAACACAAAATCACTCTCTCCGCCTCGTGCCACCCCGTAGCACCTAGCAACTCAACAAGCGAATTAAGTTCGAGCAATGCTCGAAATTTCCATACGACAATGCCTTTGTAAACATATCTGCCGCATTATCCTTTGTGTGCACTTTCCGAAGGTATGCTAGCTTACCCTCATCCATGGCTACAAGAAATGACTCCCTCACCTCAATACGCTTGGTCCGTGAGCTAAACGCCAAATTCTCCGCCAAATGGATAGCACTTTGGCTATCACATCGAACATCAACACTCTCATGTTCGAAACCCAAGTCACACAACAATCGCTTCAAGTAGAGTGCCTCCTTGACCGCTTCCACAACAGCAATCAACTCCGCCTCCGTAGTGGATAAAGAAACTACGGTTTGCAATCACGATCTCTAACTAATGGTTGTCCCGCCAAGTGTGAAGACATACCCGGAAGTTGATTTCCTCTGATCCCTATCATCGGCATAGTCCGAGTCACAATAACCAACCAACTTGCAAGTTCTATCATCATTACCGCCAAAGACAAGTCCATGAGATGGTGTGCCTTTCAAGTATCTCATAATAGCCTTCACGGCTTCCCAATGTGATTTCCCCGGATTAGCCATATACCGACTAACCACCCCGACGACATTTGCAATATCGGGCCTTGTACACACCATTGCGTACATCAAGCTACCAACCGCACTAGCATATGGCACCTTTGCCATATAAGCCTTGTCTTTATCCCCGATAGGTGATCCCTTATCCGAAAGCTTCATATGCAAAGGTAAAGGTGTATTTAACGCCTTTGCATCCTCCATGCTAAACCGGCAAAGCACTTTCTTAATGTATTCCTTTTGAGTCAATCTTAACTCAAAATGCTTTCGGTCCCTTTCAATTTCCGTGCCCAAGATTTTTCTTGCTTCTCCAAGATCCTTCATTTCGAATTCCGATTTCAAAAGCATCTTCAACTTGTTGATTTCATTTGGATCCTTAGAAGCAATGAGCATATCATCGACATAAAAGAGTAAATACACCCAACAATCGTTTCCCAACCTCTTGAAAAATACGCAAGCATCCTTGATGCTTCGATGGAAGCCACTTTGAAGCATGAAATGATCAAATCTCTTGTACCATCGTCTAGGTGATTGCTTCAACCCATATAGTGATTTCTACAACTTGCAAACCAATTTAGACTTACCATCTACAAAAAAAAAACTTTTAGTTGCTCCATGTAGATGTCTTCATCCAAGTCTCCATGCAAGAAGGCGGTTTTCACATCAAGTTGCTCCAACTCCAAGTCATGGATAGCAATTATGACTAGTAAAATCCGGATAGATGTATGACGAACCACCGGTGCAAAAATTTCATCGTACTCCTTTCCTTTTCTTTGTGAGAACCCCTTTGCCACTAACCTTGCTTTGTACCTTCCATCATCCTTCACCTTGTAAATCCATTTGCACCCTATAGCATGGTTTCCTTGAGGAAGTGGAACCAACTCCCAAGTTCGGTTCTTCATAAGCGATTGCATCTCTTCCTCCATGGCGCAAATCCACTTCGAGCTCTCTCTCTCGACTCCATGACGTCATCAAGGTCCATCGGCTCATCTTGGACTACATTGAGAGCATAGTCCAAATGATCACAAAAGCTAAGGTAGTTCCAATCACCATATCTTTCGGAAGGCCTTATTGCACGTCGACCAACCCGAGTAGCAATACTATCACCCAAACCCCTTTCGGCTCCACCTTGAGTCGAAACTTCTCTAGTATCATGTACATCACCAACATCATCACTAGAGGAACCATGTGGACTATGTGATGTTTCATCAACCGCTTGAACCCCACGAGCTTGTTCAACTCTACTACCACTTGGACGAAATGTGGGAATGACTTCCTTCTCCTTTGATTCACCATGAACCAAATCCGGAACGTCCGATGAGCTCTCATTCACCTTGAATAAAGCCGACTCATCAAAAGTGACATGACGAGAATTAACAACCTTCTTCGTTTCCGGATTCCAAATCCGATAGCCTTTCACGCCATTCGTGAAACCAAGCAAGACCCCTTTGAATGCTCTAGCTCCAAGCTTATCATTCCTCGGATCATGCACATAAACCGGGCTACCACACATGAAGATATCTCAAGTCAACACTCTTCCCTTTCCACACTTCCTCCAGAATTTTGTTACCAATGGCCGAGCACGGAATTCAATTAACAATATGCACCGGGGTTGACAAAGCTTCGGCCCAAAATCCTTTAGACAAACCCGATGTCAATCTCAAGCATCGAGCTTTCTCAAGTAGAGTTCGGTTCATTCTCTCCGCTACTCCATTAGATTGCGGATCTCCCGGTGTAGTAAAATGTCTCCGGATTCCGTGATGCTTACAATATTCCAAGAATTCACGCGAGACATATTCACCGCCATTGTCGGTCCTTAACACCTTCAAAGTCTTACCACTCTCATTCTCAACAAGAGCTTTCCACATTTTGAACTTAGCAAATGCCTCCGACTTGGCCCCCATTACATACACCCATACCTTTCGAGCCAAATCATCAATGAAAGAAATATAATACCTTGCTCCTCCCAAAGAAGCAACCGGTGCCGGTCCCCAAACAACTGAATGAACATACTCAAGAACCTCCTTTGAGTCATGCTTGCCTTCATCGAATGATACCCTTGTTTGCTTCCCCATGACACATTCCTCGCAAAACTCTAGTTTGTTGAAACTCTCACCCTCGATCATCTCCCGCTTCCGAAGAATATCCAAACTCCTCTCTGAGACGTGACCCAATCTCAAATGCCACAACCGTGTCGTATCCAAGTCACGAGAACTATCAACACCCACACAAGTCTCACCTCCTACGGTCACACCTTGAAGCAAATGTGACGGCCCGTCCCGCACCAACCGACACATACTCCAAAGGTGCGCTGTACACATGTCCAGTTAGCACGGAACGGGTCGTGAGAAGGAAAGGGAAGAAGGAAATGAACATACAAAGAACCTGTAGAATGTCTCACAGCGCATAGAACAAAATATAATAATAACATACTTGACATAAAACAGGAGAGACAGTGCATAAGCTGAAAATCAGAACTAAACATCATAGCAGCGGAAATCCAAAATACAGCTTATTACAACTTTCAAACTGTCTCAAAGCAAAAGTAAGATAAATGAGGTACACTACTAATGCCCAAGTAGCGACCACCAACGACACAGGGAGAATGTGTGTGTGTATGTATATATATCATACGTGGAAGCCTCCTGCCCGCCTCCGAATCAGCTACTCGCGCATCACCAGCTAACCTGTCTCTAGTCTGCTCGTGTGAGCACCCAGAGTAATAAGAGGAGACATAAAACTCTGGGTCAGACATAAAGCCTGGTATGAGCGATAAGCATCTAAGGTGTACAATAACAGGTAGACTAAAACATACCTGAACCTGGACCTGCAACCAAAGAGTTAGCACTACATACTGTACAACACTCTAAGGTATCATATCAAACAATATAAGATACGGAGGTGGGGGAGGTGTGCATGTCATAGGGATGACAAACAATCAAACATAGCATCCATCCTCACATCTCTCACTCAGTGCGTAAAGCATACGATATTCACCACTTCGATCACCCAACATACCTTGCTACGATCACTCTGCCCCATGAAGTCATAAATGGCTTCACTGCACTGATAACGTAGCCACTAATCCTTTGCTATGTCCACTTTGCCCCATGGAGTCACAAGAACCCCAATGCACTGGCTCATAGCCTTACCAATCCTTACTATGTCCACTTTGCCCCATGGAGTCACAAGAACCCCACTGCACTGGCTCATAGTCTTACTAATCCTTACTATGTCCACTTGCCCCATGGAGTTATTAACCCCATCTGCGCTGGCTCATAGTCTTACTACGCATCACCTTGCCCCTCAGGTCATAATGACCCTACTGCACTGATAACGTAGTCTTGCTACCATCACCTTGCCCCTTAGGTCATAATGACCCTACTGCACCGATAAGTAGCCCATCATTCATTCTTAGTGGTGAATCGAAGTTATGAACGTAGACAACTCCTTAGCACGCGTCCCGCAGCAAAGTCCAACCATGAAGTGAACTCATCGGTTCCCAACTGGATCCTGAACTCTAACTTCCCATATTGGACTACCTTTGCATCTCGGGTTATTGGTCAATACTGGGTCGAGTCTTCTCCTGATGCGGTTCGGGTCGGGTGTCCTTCATCTGTTCGGGTCGGGCGTTTCTCCTTGGTTCGGGTCGGGCGCCACTCCTCCTCCAGTCCCTGCTTCCGCTCTGATCCGCCTCGTCATCCTTCACATGCTCCTATCCGATCCGTCCTCATGCTTCCGCTCCGATCCGTCCTCCCTAATCCGATCCGATCCCAGTTCAGTTAGCGTGGCCTTCCTTTTTGCCATTTTTCCCAAGTGTCAGGTTCCGATCCGATCGGGTTCCTTGCTCAGTTCAACATATCCGATCCGAGCCCTATATCCGATCCGATCCGAACCCTGCACTGTTTTCTGAAACTGTTCCAGCAAGTGTTTACGCCATTCGACGACGTTTTCGACCATTCTAACTATTGAAATCAGTCACAAAGCATTTCATACAGACATAGCAACATGCATAATCAACCACAAACATCAAAACAACAATATGATAGATTAAAATAGATCAAACATACCCAAAACCCCATATTTCCCCCTAAGCATATTTAGGTGAAAGTAATGATAGGATTAGCGAAACTTAACCAAATTAACCCAAATTCATATCAGAGGTCTAAAACATCATTTAAGAATTTATGAACATTTTTCCCGAATTTATTAGTGCATAAATTCGCTAATTAACACTAATTACCCTTAACTAGCCATAATCAGTGTAAAACTATGCAAATCACTCACCTTAGCCACAAATAAACTAAGATCTGAAATAATTCTCTGATTTGATGTGAATCTCAATGCCAAACAGCAGCTCCTATGTTGCTTTGGTGAAGATCTTCCTTGATTAGGGGTTGCTAAGCTAAATCCTTGACAAAAAGGTGATTTGGAGGTGATTTAGAGGTTGGAGGCCATTTTTAGGTATTCTTGGTGATAAGTGGAGGCTAGAAAACTGAAATGGAATGATTCTCCATCTCATTTCAGCCCTCCCATAACCCTAATCCCGAAATGGGTTATGGGCCTACTCACTAATCACCCGATTTGGCCCGGTTAAGCAGTTTTTCACCCTCCAAACCTTATTTCAGCCATATCTCCCAAACGGTAAGTCCGTTTGGCTATTATGACCACTCTACGGAAAGGTAAACCATCAAACGAATCAAATGGAAGTGGTTTCAGGTCAAAATTCCTTTCCAATCAAAAGTTATGGCCAAAAAAGTACCAACTAGGGGCAAAATGGTCATTCAAAAATCGACAAAAATCATGAACATGGGAAATGACTCTAATGGATGTTTCCCAAAGTTACATGACCATACGACTTCACACGGGAAAGAAATAAATATTCTACAATCCTATGATGTGTAGAATACGGGTCGTTACACTCGCCCCCCTTAAGAAATTTCGCCCCCAAAATTCCTTAATCAAAACACACACAAAGGTCCCGCATGCCTATCAATCATAAAACAACCATCAAACATACAAAACAAGCAAAACAAGTCTATCCTAGCATGCGGAATAACTAAATCGCAAAGTAAATCTTACCAGGCAAAGAGTTCTGGATGTGCCTTCCTAATGCTCTCCTCTGTCTCCCAAGTACAATCATTCTCGTCCTCGCCCCACTGAATCTTGACTAGCTTCACCGCCTTCCTTCGAAGTTGCTTCGTATTGTGCCCCACAATACGGATCGGCTTGCGGTTCCCAACCGCCTCGGGTTCTACTTCGAAGTCCTCTAACTGATCAGGTGAAATAGTCATATCTGAGTCGTGAACGAACTTCCTTAGTTGGGAAACATGAAATACATTGTGAACTCCCGCCATTTTCTCTGGTAAGCCAACTCTATACGCCAAATTCCCGACTAGTTCAAGAACAGGAAATGGGCCAACAAATCTTGGTGCCAACTTGCCTCTCCTGCCAAATCGTATCACGCTCTTCAACGGAGAGATTTTGACAAACACCAAGTCACCCACGGAGAATTTCAAGTCTCTTCTCCTCTTATCAGCATAACTCTTCTGCCTATCTTGGGAAGCTTTCATTCTTTGCTGAATGATCTTGATCTTACCGGAAGTTTCCCTCACCACATCTGGTCCAAGCACAAACTTCTCGCCAGTCTCTATCCAACATGATGGTGAGTTGCACGGTCTTCCGTACAAAGCTTCATATGGAGCCATACCGATATTGGATTGGTAGCTATTATTATATGCAAACTCTACTAGATGCAAATGGTCATCCCATGATCCACCAAAATCCAATATACAAGCTCTCAAGAGATCTTCCAATATACGATTCACCCTCTCCGTCTGACCGTCGGTCTGAGGATGATATGCGGTACTGAGATGTAATCCTGACCCTAGAGCCTCTTGTAAGCTCTTCCAAAACCCACTAGTGAACAACGGGTCTCGGTCACTCACAATGCTTTTGGGTACTCCATGAAATCTCACTACCCACTTCATATACAATTCTGCCAACTTGGCTGCCGTTCTGGTCGATTTGACTGGTATAAATCTTGCGCTCTTAGTCAATCGATCCACAATTACCCTAATGCTATCATGTCCCGATCTAGTCCTTGGTAAACCATCGATGAAATCCATCGAGACTTGCTCCCATTTCCATTCGGGAATTCCTAATGGTTGCAACAACCCACTAGGCTTCTTTTGCTCAGCTTTAACTAGCCGGCAATTCATGCATTTGGATATAGACTTCCCAACGTCTCTTTTCATCCCTTCCCAGTAGTAAGTCTGTCTCATGTCTCGATACATCTTATTACCACCGGGATGTATAGTCAGTTTTGAGTGATGACATTCTCTAAGCACTTCATCTCTCAATCCATTGACGTTGGGTACAACTAGCCTTCCATTCTTTCGAAGCCATCCATCTCGATCAAGCCCATACACATTCATCTCCTCACCGTCGATGTTCATCTCTAACTTAGAGATGATTTCCAATAGGTTAGGATCGCCCCTCTGGCTGGAACCAATCCGCTCTATCAAAGTGGGTCTGATCGTCAAACTAGCTAGCATAACTGGATCCAATTCGCACTTTGGTCTGAAATCAAACCCTACGATATACTCCAGTTGCTTCCACTCAAGAAACATTGCCCCTAAGCTGGCATGTCTCCTACTCAAGGCATCGGCTACCGCATTACCCTTCCCAGGTGTGTATGCGATATCAAAATCATACGAATCCAAGAACTCTAACCATCTCTGCTGACGGAGATTCAGATCTTTCTGAGAGAAGAGATACTTTAACGATTTATGATCGGTAAACAACTCAAATCTTTCTCCCAAGAGATAGTGTCTCCACATCTTCAGCGCAAATACAATCGCTGCCAATTCCAAATCATGGGTAGGATACTTCTTCTCATGCGGCTTTAGCTGTCGACTAACATAAGCTACAACCCTACCTCCTTGCATTAATACTGCACCCAGTCCGGTACCACAAGCATCCGTGTATACCGTCATCTCTTCATTCCCTTTAGGAATGACTAACACTGGCGCACGCGTCAACTTCCCCTTTAGACTCTTGAAGGCATCCTCACACACTCCGTCCCAGACGAAGGACTGATTCTTCTTAGTCAACTGAGTCAACGGTGCTGCTATCTTGGAGAAGTCCTGGATAAACTTACGATAATATCCAGCTAATTCCGAGAAACTTCTCACATCTGTTTCATTCTTGGGTGTAGGCCAATCCTGTACCGTAGCCACCTTCGCAGGGTCCATGGCAATACCACTATCTAAAACAACATGACCCAAGAATCTTACTTCCCTTCTCCAAAAATGACACTTAGAGAATTTCGCTTTCAATTGGTGTTTCCTCAACACCTCCATCACTGTCCTCAAGTGTCCCTTGTGTTCCTCTTCTGTCCTTGAATAAACAAGAATATCATCCACGAACACAAGAACAAACTTATTCAACTGATCTCTGAATACTCGATTCATAAGATCCACAAAGTAGGCTGGTGCATTGGTCAACCCAAACGGCATGACCAACCACTCATAAAATCCAGACGGCGTCCTAAATGCCGTTTTCGGAACACTCTCATCCGCTACTCGAAGCTGATGAAATCCTGTCACGAGGTCCAACTGGGAGAACACTCTTGCTCCTTCCAGCTGATCAAACAAATCATCTATCCGTGGTAGAGGATACTTATTCTTCCTCGTCACCTTATTCAACTCGCGATAGTCCACACACAAACGAAGGGAACCATCTGCCTTAGTGGCAAACACAACTGGTGCTCCCCACTCGGAGACACTCCTTCTAATAAATCCCTTCTTCAAAAGATTGCTGACTTGCACCCCGAGCTCTCGCTGCTCCCTTGGTGCCATACGACGAAGTGGCATCACTATAGGTCTGGCATCTTTCACTAAATCAATACGGAACTCAATCTCTCGGTGTGGTGGAAGCTCGGTCACCTCCTCGAAGACGTCCGGATACTGGCCAACCACGGGCACATCTGACAACTCATCCTGCGGGATGTCGAGAAAATTTACAAAAATAGCCATAACCCCATCACTAGGTAGACTACCAAACACTACCCTCCGCCCATCATCCGCCCTCACTGTCACCAAAAAGCCCTCACAGTCTACCACCACCCCGTATCTTTGGAGCCAATCGACTCCCAATATAATGTCATACCCAGTAAAGCCCAAAACAAAGCAATCACATACAAACATACATCCATGACTCGATAAGACCAAATTCCTGCAAATCATACTAAGGCTAGTCGAACCACCAATCGGGTTCGTCACAATCAGTGGTCTATCGACTATCTCGGGTTCCAGTCCCAACCTACCTACCAGGTCACTAGATATGAAGGAACGGGAAGCCCCAGTATCAAACAAAACTCGAACTGGTACATCATAAATAGAAAGCATACCTTGAATAACAACATTCTTTCCTTTCTCCGCCGCAGTTGGGGCATTCGACGAAGAAGGAATAGCGTCAAGAGCATATGCTTTCACAATCTGCTTCTCCTTAAGAGGTTGCGGACATTTATCCTTCTGATGTCCCACTTGACCACAGTTGTAGCACTTCCTTTCCGTTGGCTTGGCCCGACATTCTTTAGCATAATGGCCTTTCTTTCCACAGCTGAAGCACTCAACATCCTTCTTTCTCTTTTTCTGGCCACCTTTAGATTGGTCCTGCTTCCTCTTATTCTGAGAACTATTCTTGCCTCCACCGCCTACTTGCGGCTTTGGCCCTTCTGCAGATGCAGCCTCAGTCTTTGACTTAGGGTAAAGGCTCTCTGATCTCAAAGCTTTCCCCACGATCGATTCAAAAGTCTCATCGATGTGGTTGATAAGCCTTTCCCCCAAGTATCCATCCAAACCAGTAATGAACTTCTCATTCTTCTTTTCAGGAGTATCAATAAGAGACAGTCCATACTTCGACAAAGTGTCGAACTCAGCAATATAATCAGAAACTGCCCACCCATTCTGCTTGAGTTCCAAGAACCTCTTGAACAACACTGACTTCTAGGCAGCCGGAATAAACTTCTCGCTAAAGCGAGCCTTGAACTGAACCCAAGTAACCTGGTCCTCTGGAGTAGCTGTTCTAATGGCATTCCACCAATTCATCGCTCGCCCTTGCAGCGGACGAGACGCTAGCCTTCTCTTCATCGCGTCCTCCAGACCCAAGTCATCAAAGATACGATCACAGCTATCCATCCAATCTTGAACATCTGTGGCCGACTCCGTTCCATGGAACGACTTTCCACCAAGATTAGTGTAATCCTTGCACAACTTGGCGAAATCGACCCTAGGCGCCTGCACTACTGGGCCAACACCAACTCCGGGATTGGGAACTGCTCCTTGCACTTCTCTAAGCATGTCTCTCATGAGGTTAGTAAACATTGCCCTCATGTCAGCGGCATTCCCTTGGTTGGTCCCTCTACCAGCACCCCTCGTGTCTCGGCTCATCGTCAATCTGAAAAAGGAAACGATTAACGACCCCATAGTGGTGCTAGTGCAGTGCGACTTCATTCTTATACTACTAATAGTATATATATACATAGCTTTTGAAAACCAAAGTAATCACAAATACGCACTCTCATATACGTACTAACTCTCCCTAGTGCCTTTCCCTAGGTTAACTATGCAACCTAGAGCTCTGATACCAAGTGTGACGGCCCGCCCCGCACCAACCGACACATACTCCAAAGGTGCGCTGTACACATGTCCAGTTAGCACGGAACGGGTCGTGAGAAGGAAAGGGAAGAAGGAAATGAACATACAAAGAACCTGTAGAATGTCTCACAGCGCATAGAACAAAATATAATAATAACATACTTGACATAAAACAGGAGAGACAGTGCACAAGCTGAAAATCAGAACTAAACATCATAGCAGCGGAAATCCAAAATACAACTTATTACAACTTTCAAACTGTCTCAAAGCAAAAGTAAGATAAATGAGGTACACTACTAATGCCCAAGTAGCGACCACCAACGACACAGGGAGAATGTGTGTGTGTGTGTGTGTATATATATATATATCATACGTGGAAGCCTCCTGCCCGCCTCCGAATCAGCTACTCGCGCATCACCAGCTAACCAGTCTCTAGTCTGCTCGTGTGAGCACCCAGAGTAATAAGAGGAGACATAAAACTCTGGGTCAGACATAAAGCCTGGTATGAGCGATAAGCATCTAAGGTGTATAATAACAGGTAGACTAAAACATACCTGAACCTGGACCTGCAACCAAAGAGTTAGCACTACATACTGTACAACACTCTAAGGTAATATCAAACAATATAAGATACGGAGGTGGGGGAGGTGTGCATGTCATAGGGATGGCAAACAATCAAACATAGCATCCATCCTCACATCTCTCACTCAGTGCGTAAAACATACGATATTCACCACTTCGATCACCCAACATACCTTGCTACGATCACTCTTCCCCATGAAGTCATAAATGGCTTCACTGCACTGATAACGTAGCCACTAATCCTTTGCTATGTCCACTTTGCCCCATGGAGTCACAAGAACCCCACTGCACTGGCTCATAGCCTTACCAATCCTTACTATGTCCACTTTGCCCCATGGAGTCACAAGAACCCCACTGCACTGGTTCATATTCTTACTAATCCTTACTATGTCCACTTGCCCCATGGAGTTATTCACCCCATCTGCACTGGCTCATAGTCTTACTACGCATCACCTTGCCCCTCAGGTCATAATGACCCTACTGCACTGATAACGTAGTCTTGCTACCATCACCTTGCCCCTCAGGTCATAATGACCCTACTGCACTGATAAGTAGCCCATCATTCATTCTTATTGGTGAATCGAAGTTATGAACGTCGACAACTCCTCAGCACGCGTCACGCAGCAAAGTCCAACCATGAAGTGAACTCATCGGTTCCCAACTGGATCCTGAGCTCTAACTTCCCATATTGGACTACCTTTGCATCTCGGGCTATTGGTCAATACTGGGTCGAGTCTTCTCCTGATGCGGTTCAGGTCGGGTGTCCTTCATCTGTTCGGGTCGGGCGTTTCTCCTTGGTTCGGGTCGGGCGCCACTCCTCCTCCAGTCCCTGCTTCCGCTCCGATCTGCCTCGTCATCCTTCACATGCTCCTATCCGATCCGTCCTCATGCTTCCGCTCCGATCCGTCCTCCCTAATCCGATCTGATCCCAGTTCAGTTAGCGTGGCCTTCCTTTTTGCCATTTTTCCCAAGTGTCAGGTTCCGATCCGATCGGGTTCCTGCTCAGTTCAACATATCCGATCCGAGCCCTATATCCGATCCGATCCGAACCCTGCACTGTTTTCTGAAACTGTTCCAGCAAGTGTTTACGCCATTCGACGACGTTTTCGACCATTCTAACTATTGAAATCAGTCACAAAGCATTTCATACAGTCATAGCAACATGCATAATCAACCACAAACATCAAAACATCAATATGATAGGTTAAAATGGATCAAACATACCCAAAACCCTATATTTCCCACTAAGCATATTTAGGTGAAACTAATGATAGGATTAGCGAAACTTAACCAAATTAACCCAAATTCATATCAGAGGTCTAAAACATCATTTAAGAATTTATGAACATTTTTCCCGAATTTATTAGTATATAAATTCGCTAATTAACACTAATTACCCTTAACTAGCCATAATTAGTGTAAAACTATGCAAATCACTCACCTTAGCCACAAATAAACTAAGATCTGAAATAATTCTCTGATTTGATGTGAATCTCAATGCCAAACAGCAGCTCCTATGTTGCTTTGGTGAAGATCTTCATTGATTAGGGGTTGCTAAGCTAAATCCTTGACAAAAAGGTGATTTGGAGGTGATTTAGAGGTTGGAGGCCATTTTTAGGTATCCTTGGTGATAAGTGGAGGCTAGAAAACTGAAATGGAATGATTGTCCATCTCATTTCAGCCCTCCCATAACCCTAATCCCGAAATGGGTTATGGGCCTACTCACTAATCACCCGATTTGGCCCGGTTAAGCAGTTTTTCACCCTCCAAACCTTATTTCAGCCATATCTCCCAAACGGTAAGTCCGTTTGGCTATTATGACCACTCTACGGAAAGGTAAACCATCAAACGAATCAAATGGAAGTGGTTTCAGGTCAAAATTCCTTCCCAATCAAAAGTTATGGCCAAAACAGTACCAACTAGGGGCAAAATGGTCATTCAAAAATCGACAAAAATCATGAACATGGGAAATGACTCTAATGGATGTTTCCCAAAGTTACATGACCATACGACTTCACACTGGAAAGAAATAAATATTCTACAATCCTATGATGTGTAGAATACGGGTCGTTACAACAAATATATACCATGAGTCCTAACACCCTTCCTAACCATAAGTGCCCCCTTCGAAACCCTCAAGCAATCCTTCTCGATAGTGATCTTGCATCCTAGAGAATCCAATTGCCCCAAAGATATAAGTGACTTCCTAAGTCCCGGAACATAACTAACATTAGTGAGCGTGCGAACAACTCCATCAAACATCCTTATTTGCATGGAGCCACTACCCATCGACTTGCAAATAGCACCATTTCCCATAGCAATTGCATTTCCCTCTTTGACCTCAAAGGATGAAAAACAATTTCTATTTGGCATCATATGATACGACGCACCCGAATCGAGTACCCACTCATTACCCGAAACACCCGTTGCTACCGCCGTCAACACGTTCTCATCTATCTCACCATCCCCACTCTCCACCGCCACGGATGAAGACACTACTTCCTTCTTATCTTTGTCTGGACATTCATTTTTCCAATGTCCTGGTTTCTTACAAATAAAGCACTTTCCATTTCTCTCTTTCGATTTACCTCTTCCACCGGGTTTTCTTGATTTAGAACGCCCCTGGTTTCCTTTCTTCACATTCTTTTCTTTCTCCACAAACAACCCATGACTACTACTAGCTCCATTACTACCCTCACTCATCTCCTTAATTTGATCTCTCAGCTCCTCACTTAGAAGACCGTCTTGACATCATCTAGAGTCAAGGTATCCCGACCATAGTTCAAACTATTTGAGAAACTCGTATAAAGGTCCGGCAACGAACACAATAATATCATCGCCTTTGCTCTTCCTCAATCTTTAAATCAACGGCCTTCATCTTCATGAGCAAGTCATCAAAGGCATTCAAATGTGCCTTAAGCGAATTACCCTCCTTCACCTTGAAGGTGAAATACGTTCGCAACAAGATCAAACGGTTAGTGAGCGACTTCTTCATGTAAAGTTCTTCCAACTTGTCCCAAATACCTTTAGCGGTAGTCTCACCACTAATTTCGGAGATCACATTCTCCCCCATAGCAAGTTGAAGAGTAGTGTAAGCCCATTCCTCCATCTCCTCTCTCTCAACATCCGAGATATCACTTGGCAATAAGTGAGTATCAAATACTACTCGGTGAACCCGATTCCGCTTAGGCCATTCCACTTGTCAATAACTAATTGAGAACCCGACGCCGCATACGAACCCCGTACATAAGGCGCCACACTATTCGGACTTCCGGTTGAAGGACTTACCGAGCTACTATCCATTTTCGGCATTTTCACAAACACCTAACAAGCACCAAAACATCTCTGATACCAACTGTTGTAACCGTTGTGATTAATCCGATTCAAGACCACTCGAATTAGATATCTAAACCACAATGCGCTATCGGAAGACTAGATCGTTGTTAGACTTGCAAAAACAACCAAAGCAATAACTCTAGTCACAAAAATAATATCAACCAATCACGAACAATCCAAATCTCAATCACAAGCAAGAAACAAATGACAAAGTAGCAAAAATAATTCACACAAGGATTTATAGTGGTTCCACTAACATCTTGTTAGTGTACATCCATTTTGGAGAGAGTATTTTATTACCACGATGAAAGGAATACAAGAGATTGATCCAATAATCACTATATTTCAATATAGAAAAGAGTTTGAGGAGAATAGAATTGAAGAATAGGAATTAGGTTATAAACCCTAATTCTCCCTTGAGAATAAACCCTTGATACCAAATCAAGTCTTCAAGCTCTTCCTAATTCACTTCAGAAAATAGCTTATATAGAGGTTGGCCAATTACCCAAATTGCCCCCGAATTAGTCATAAATCAGCTTGCTAATTTCCAGCCCGAAAATAGCCCAGAACCCGCTCAAACGTCTGTCGAACCTCCTGACAGATGTCTGTCCACTTCCACAAATTTATTGGGCTCCTGCACTCAGCACAGACGTCTGTCCCCAATATGATAGATGTCTGTCTGAGCTCTCGGGAAAATGCAACCGTGACAACAGACGTCTGTCATCTCATACGGCAGGCGTCTGTCGCATCTGCACACAGGAAACCTGCACCTTACAGCTTATAACTTCCACGTGCGAACTCCGATTTGCGAACGGTCACCTCCGACTCGAAGCTATCTTCGTCCTCTTCAATCAACATATATAGTATCGCATATCACAACACAGTCCATCTTATATATGTATATCAATATATTTTTATCTTATAAAGGTTTGATCTTTTTTCTTTCTCTTTTTGTGTTTCCATGGAGCTCCGCGGTTTGTTTGCTGAAAGAAGAAATGGTCTGCAAGCATATATATAGGGGGAAAAGTCGTGGTGGCCACGCAAATTTGGTACATGATAGGTCTGCGTCTTGGAAAGGGTAGCAGGTGCGTATTAAGATGGGATGGAAGAGAGACATCATAGCAGAGTACCTAGCGGTTTTCAGGACTTGGCGATGAAGGAAGCAAAAAGGTAGGTCGTGTGGTGTGATGTTGAAAATATAAGACGGGCCGGCATGTGTAGTTGGTTTGAAATTATAGGGGAAGAGAAGTAGCTGCTTTAGCGACTTAGGCATGTGCAATTTGCAAACCCCTTTTTAGTTGTACGTACTGAGATGGGCTTATGTCTATAGATCATTATAATTATAACATATGTGGGAAGAAACGCAAATATATCCTGCTACTATTCTCAGTGGTGGAGTTAGTAACAACAATACAGTTGGTCCATCCTCTAGAGAAAGTTCGAGGCAGACTCTTTAATTTCAACAAAAAATTATCCATTGAATTCAAGGTACAAATATTTTGGAATCGACACATCTTTTGATATGCACGTGTGTCCTATTACTTAAGTTGACAGGATGGAACTTTGTAAATACCCTTAATTTTATAACTTTATACGGTACTAAACTCTACCGTTAATAACTGTTAACCGTTATATTCGGATCGACGCACGCGAACTCCAATCACAATGAAAATGGAAAAACCGCTATATTTTGACGTTACAATCTCAATGAAATTTGTTTCATCGAAAACGGAGACTGTTTGAAACATAACCATTTCTAACGCCTATATAATATATCGAATAATTTCTGTGTGCGAAGCACGAGCCTCATCATAAGGTGAGCAACGCATAGATTCGAACGTTCTACTTCATATGATTATTTAATTTCATTGTCAATGTCGTTGAGCGTTTTATACCCGTACCGATATACATGAATTTCAAATCGTAAATTACAGAATGCCACGACGTTTCGAGTTCGTTTTATAATTATATACAAATTTAACATTTAAACTTCGTTATATAAATGAATTATATATCATAAATCCATTTAAAATTCCAAATCAATATTTAAACTAATAAAACATATTAAATATTCGACTATCAAAAATATGGGACGTTACAACTATAAAAATCATGTGTTCATTTACTTCTTTTTGGTCTATACTTCCGTGTTCAATAACAGTGAATCAACTATGACCTGTCTAGGTGTTAGTGACCGAAATATTGGTAGCAATTTCATTTAACATCAACTTTGAGTTGTGAAATATTCTTTGCTATGTCAATGTAAGTTAAAATTTCTCAATTTACAAAACATTGGAAAACCTACTTCTAAGTAAAGTCGATAACAACTTAATAGCAATCAAATTATTTGAATTCATATGCATATGTGCTAATGAAGCATTAATGGAAAATAACGATTGAATATGAAGAAATTTGATTTTACATTTAAAGAGAGACATAGAAAGGATAATCCGATATATGGGGTGTGTGTGTGTGTACAAACACACACACGTTAAAGTATGGTTGTGACTTGTCGTCAAACGTGGGAAATATGCGATTGAGTGTTGGGTTGTATATCAGACAGAACAGTCTGTTGTCCAGTTCGGTCCGAGGCTATAAGGTGCCCAGTCCGTGTCCATACGATTCTCTTATAGGATAAGACTAGGACTATGACACACAACCGTCCAGTCTGATCCGAAAAGTTCGATATTTTTCTATTGTTCGAGCATTGTCCGACTCATACGAACAGTGCTCGAACTTAATGCTTGTTCGGTTTGTGCCCGTCCGAATCTTTTATAGGACAGGATTAGGACACACCTCCGTCCGGTCCAACCCATTTACACACCTAATTGAGTAAGAGAACAAATACAAAAAAGAAGAGTTTAAGTTGATGGTGACTGTTTAGGTGTTACATTATATTTTAAGTTTGGTTGGCTCTATTCTGACCTTCCTTTTTTTCATCTTTACTTATTTCAAATGAGATTATTATACAAATCTTGTTCGACTCGAAATAAGCTATTACACGATTCTCGCTCGACTCTAGTTAAAATTTTACACGAAATTTGTTCCGTCGAAGTTTATTTTTATGAATTTTATCCTATACACATGGGGGTTTAGACAATTTTAAAATAGGGTACTTTTGGCACATGTGCTTATTAAGGTTTAAAATACATGAAAAGCTGTGACGGCCCGCCCCGGACCAACCGACATTTACTCCAAAAGTGCGCTGTACACATGTCCAGTTAGCACGGAACGGGTCGTGAGAAGGAAAGGGAAGAAGGAAATGAACATACAAAGAACCTGTAGAATGTCTCACAGCGCATAGAACAAAATATAATAATAACATACTTGACATAAAACAGGAGAGACAGTGCATAAGCTGAAAATCAGAACTAAACATCATAGCAGCGGAAATCCAAAATACAGCTTATTACAACTTTCAAACTGTCTCAAAGCAAAAGTAAGATAAATGAGGTACACTACTAATGCCCAAGTAGCGACCACCAACGACACAGGGAGAATGTGTGTATATATATCATACGTGGAAGCCTCCTACCCGCCTCTGAATCAGCTACTCGCGCATCACCAGCTAACCTGTCTCTAGTCTGCTCGTGTGAGCACCCAGAGTAATAAGAGGAGACATAAAACTCTGGGTCAGACATAAAGCCTGGTATGAGCGATAAGCATCTAAAGTGAACAATAACAGGTAGACTAAAACATACCTGAACCTGGACCTGCAACCAAAGAGTTAGCACTACATACTGTACAACACTCTAAGGTACCCTATCAAACAGTGTAAAGATACGGAGGTGGGGGAGGTGTGCATGTCATAGAGATGGCAAACAATCAAACATAGCATCCATCCTCACATCTCTCACTCAGTGCGTAAAGCATACGATATTCACCACTTCGATCACCCAACATACCTTGCTACGATCACTCTGCCCCCATGAAGTCATAAATGGCTTCACTGCACTGATAACGTAGCCACTAATCCTTTGATATGTCCACTTTGCCCCATGGAGTCACAAGAACCCCACTGCACTGGCTCATAGCCTTACCAATCCTTACTATGTCCACTTGCCCCATGGAGTTATTCACCCCATCTGCGTTGGCTCATAGTCTTACTACGCATCACCTTGCCCCTCAGGTCATAATGACCCTAATGCACTGATAACGTAGTCTTGCTACCATCACCTTGCCCCTCAGGTCATAATGACCCTACTGCATTGATAAGTAGCCCATCGTTCATTCTTAGTGGTGAATCGAAGTTATGAACATCGACAACTCCTTAGCACACGTCCCGCAGCAAAGTCCAACCATGAAGTGGAATCATTGGTTCCCAACTGGATCCTGAGCTCTAACTTCCCATATTGGACTACCTTTGCATCTCGGGTTATTGGTCATCACCAGATCGAATCGGGTCGTAGCCTTCAGTTCATAGTGGTTCGGTTCGGAGTCCAGTTTTCCCTCGTCACCACGGTTCGGATTGAGTCACGTCATCAGCTCGTGGTCACCCATATGGATCGGGTCGTAGTCACCCTTTCGGATCGGGTCGTGGCATCCATTCGGATCGGGCTGTGGTTCCTCCTTCACGTCAGTTCGTGTTCCCCCACTGGTCGGGTCGGGTCGGGTGCATCTTCCCAGGTCGTCAGCTCGTGAGCTTCTGAAGTGGATCGGGTCGTGCTCCTCCCTTCGGATCGTGGCGCCTCATCAAGCTGAATCGGATCGTGGAGAGAGTTCGCGATCGGGGGTGGCCATACAGATCGTTGTCTTCGGGTCGGATCACCCCTATGCCAACCGTTCCGGTCCGGTTCGGGCAGATTCCTGCAGTTCTTCCAGCGAACAGTTTACGCCCCTCGACGGCGTTTTCGACCATTCTAACTATTGAAATCAATCACAAGGCATTTCATACAGTCATAGCAACATGCATAATCAACCACAAGCATCAAAACATCAACATGATAGGTAAAAATGGATCAAACATACCAAAAACCCCATATTTCCCCCTAAGCATGTTTAGGTGAAACTAATGATAGGATTAGAAAAACTTAACCAAATTAACCCAAATTCATATCAGAGGCCTAAAACATCATTTAAGAATTTATGAACATTTTTCCCGAATTTTATCATGCTTAAATTCGCTAATTAACACTAATCACCCCTAATTAGCCATAATTAGTGCAAAACTATGCAAATCACTCACCTTAGCCACAAATAAACTAAGATCTGAAATAATTCTCTGATTTGATGTGAATCTCAATGCCAAACAGCAGCTCCTATGTTGCTTTGGTAAAGATCTTCCTTGATTAGGGGTTGCTAAGCAAAATCCTTGACCAAGAGATGATTTGGAGGTGATTTAGAGGGTGGAGGCCATTTTTAGGGTTCCTTCGTGATAAGTGGAGGCTAGAAAACTGAAATGGAATGATCCTCTATCTCATTTCAGCCTCCCCATAACCCTAATCCCGAAATGGGTTATGGGCCTACTCACTAATCACCCGATTTGGCCCGGTTAAGCAGTTTTTCACCCTTCAAACCTTATTTCAGCCATATCTCCCAAACGGTAAGTCCGTTTGGCTGTTATGACCACTCTACGGAAAGGTAAACCATCAAACGAATCTAATGGATGTGGTTTCAGGTCAAAATTCCTTTCCAATCAAAAGTTATGGCCAAAACAGTACCAACTAAGGGCAAAATGGTCATTTAAAAATCGACAAAAATCATGAACATGGGAAATGACTCTTATAGATATTTCCCAAAGTTACATGACCATACAACTTCATACGGGAAAGAAATAAATATTCTACAATCCTATGATGTGTAGAATACGGGTCGTTACACTCTTCCCCCCTTAAGAAATTTCGCCCCCGAAATTCCCTAATCAAAACACACACAAAGGTCTCGCATGCCTATAAATCATAAAACAACAATCAAACATGCAAAACATGCAAAACAAGCAAAACAAGTCTACCATAGCATGGGGAAAACTAAATTACGAAGTAAATCTTACCAGGCAAAGAGTTCTGGGTATGCCTTCCTAATGCTCTCCTCTGTCTCCCAAGTACAATCATTCTCGTCCTCGCCCCACTGAACCTTGACTAGCCTCACCGCCTTCCTTCGAAGTTGCTTCGTATCGTGCCCCACAATACGAATCGGCTTGCGGTTCCCAACCGCCTCGGTTCTACTTCGAAGTCCTCTAACTGATCAGGTGAAATAGTCATATCTGAGTCGTGAACAAACTTCCTTAGTTGGGAAACATGAAATACATTGTGAACTCCCGCCATTTTCTCTGGTAAGCCAACTCTATATGCCAAATTCCCGACTAGTTCAAGAACAGGGAATGGGCCAACAAATCTTGGTGCTAATTTGCCTCTCCTGCCAAATCGTATCACGCTCTTCAACGGAGAGATCTTGACAAACACCAAGTCATCAACGGAGAATTTCAAGTCTCTCCTCCTCTTATCAGCATAACTCTTCTGCGTATCTTGGGCAGCTTTCATTCGTTGCTGAATGATCTTGATCTTATCGGAAGTTTCTCTCACCACCTCAGGTCCAAGCACAAACTTCTCGCCAGTCTCTATCCAACATGATGGTGAGTTGCACGGTCTTCCGTACAAAGCTTCATATGGAGCCATACCGATACTGGATTGATAGCTATTATTATATGCAAACTCTACTAGATGCAAATGGTCATCCCATGATCTACCAAAATCCAATATACAAGCTCTCAAGAGATCTTCCAATATACGATTCACCCTCTCCGTTTGACCGTCGGTCTGAGGATGATATGCGGTACTGAGATGTAATCCTGACCCTAGAGCCTCTTGTAAGCTCTTCCAAAACCCACTAGTGAACAACGGGTCTCGGTCACTCACAATGCTTTTGGGTACTCCATGAAATCTCACTACCCACTTCATATACAATTCTGCCAACTTGGCTGCCGTTCTGGTCGATTTGACGGGTATAAATCTTGCGCTTTTAGTAAATCGATCCACAATTACCCAAATGCTATCATATCCCGATCTAGTCCTTGGTAAACCATCGATGAAATCCATCGAGACTTGCTCCCATTTCCATTTGGGAATTTCTAATGGTTGCAACAACCCACTAGGCTTCTTTTGCTCGGCTTTAACTAGCTGGCAATTCATGCATTTGGATATAAACTTCCCAACGTCTCTTTTCATCCCTTCCCAGTAGTAAGTCTGTCTCATGTCTCGATACATCTTATTACCACCGGGATGTATAGTCAGTTTTGAGTGATGACATTCCCTAAGCACTTCACCCCTCAAACCATTTACGTTGGGTACAACTAGCCTTCCATTCCTTCTAAGCCATCCGTCTCGATCAAGCCCATACACATTCATCTCCTCACCGTCGATGTTCATCTCTAACTTGGAGATGATTTCTAATAGATTAGGATCGTCCCTCTGACTAGAACCAATCTGCTCTATCAAAGTGGGTCTGATCGTCAAACTAGCTAGCATGACTGGATCCAATTCGCACTTTGGTCTGAAATCAAACCCCGCTATATACTCCAGTTGCTTCCACTCAAGAAACATTGCCCCTAAGCTGGCATATCTCCTACTCAAGGTATCGGCTACCGCATTACCCTTCCCAGGTGTGTATGCGATATCAAAATCATACGAATCCAAGAACTCTAACCATCTCTGCTGACGGAGATTCAGATCTTTCTGAGAGAAGAGATACTTTAACGATTTATGATCGGTAAACAACTCAAATCTTTCTCCCAAGAGATAATGTCACCACATCTTCAGCGCAAACACAATCGCTGCTAGTTCCAAATCATGGGTAGGATACTTCTTCTCATGTGGCTTTAGCTGTCGACTAGCATAAGCTACAACCCTACCTCCTTGCATCAATACAACACCCAGTCCGGTACCACAAGCATCCGTGTATACCGTCATCTCTTCATTCCCTTTAGGAATGACTAACACTGGCGCATGCATCAACCTCTCTTTTAGACTCTTGAAGGCATCCTCACACACTCCGTCCCAGACGAAGGACTGATTCTTCTTAGTCAATTGAGTCAACGGTGCTGCTATCTTGGAGAAGTCCTGGATAAACTTACGATAATATCCAGCTAATCCCAAGAAACTTCTTACATCCGTTGCATTCTTGGGTGTAGGCCAATCCTGTACCGTAGCCACCTTCGCAGGGTCCACGGCAATACCACTCTCGGAAACAACATGACCCAAGAATCTCACTTCCCTTCTCCAAAAATGATACTTTGAGAGTTTCGCTTTCAATTGGTGTTTCCTCAACACCTCCATCACTATCCTCAAGTGCTCCTTGTTTTCCTCCTCTGTCCTTGAATAAACAAGGATATCATCCACGAACACAAGAACAAACTTATTCAACTGATCTCTGAATACTCGATTCATAAGATCCACAAAGTAAGCTGGTGCATTGGTCAACCCAAACGGCATGACCAACCACTCATAAAATCCAGACGGCGTCCTAAATGTCGTTTTCGGAACACTCTCATCCGCTACTCGTAGCTGATGAAATCCTGTCGCGAGGTCCAACTGGGAGAACACTCTTGCTCCTTCCAGCTGATCAAACAAATCATCTATCCGCGGTAGAGGATACTTATTCTTCCTCGTCACCTTATTCAACTCGCGATAGTCCACACACAAACGAAGGGAACCATCTGCCTTAGTGGCAAACACAACTGGTGCTCCCCACTTGGAGACACTCCTTCTAATAAATCCCTTCTTCAAAAGATTGCTGACTTGCACCCCGAGCTCTCGCTGCTCCCTTGGTGCCATACGACGAAGTGGCATCACTATAGGTCTGGCATCTTTCACTAAATCAATACGGAACTCAATCTCTCGGTGTGGTGGAAGCCCGGTCACCTCCTCGAAGACGTCTGGATACTGGCCAACCACGGGCACATCTGACAACTCATCCTGCGGGATGTCGAGAGAATTTACAAAACTAGCCATAACCCCATCACTAGGTAGACTACCAAACACTACCCTCCGCCCATCATCCGCCCTCACTGTCACCAAAAAGCCCTCACAGTCTACCACCACCCCGTATCTTTGGAGCCAATCGACTCCCAATATAATGCCATACCCAGTAAAGCCCAAAACAAAGCAATCACATACAAACATACATCCATGACTCGATAAGACCAAATTCCTGCAAATCATACTAAGGCTAGTCGAACCACCAATCGGGTTCGTCACAACCAATGGTCTATCGACTATCTCGGGTTCCAGTCCCAACCTATCTACCAGGTCACTAGATATGAAGGAACGGAAAGCCCCAGTATCAAACAAAACTCGAACTGGTACATCATAAATAGAAAGCATACCTTGAATAACAACATTCTTTCCTTTCTCCGCCGCAGTTGGGGCATTTGACGAAGAAGGAATAGCATCAAGAGCATATGCTTTCACAATCTGCTTCTCCTTAAGAGGTTGCAGACACTTATCCTTCTGATGTCCCATTTGACCACAGTTGTAGCACTTCCTTTCCGCTGGCTTGGCCCGACATTTTTTAGCATAATGGCCATCCTTCTTGCTCTTTTTCTAGGCACCTTTAGATTGGTCCTGCTTCCTCTTATTCTAAGAATTATTCTTGCCTCCACCGTCTGCTTGCGGCTTTGGCCCTTCTGCAGATGCAGCCTCAGTCTTTGACTTAGGGTAAAGGCTCTCTGATCTCAAAGCTTTCCCCACGATCGATTCAAAAGTCTCATCGATGTGGTTAATAAGCCTTTCCCCCAAGTATCCATCCAAACCAGTAATGAACTTCTCATTCTTCTTTTCAGGAGTATCAATGAGAGACAGTCCATACTTCGACAAAGTGTCGAACTCAGCAATATAATCAGAAACTGCCCTTCCGTTCTGCTTAAGTTCCAAGAACCTCTTAAACAACACTGACTTCTGGGCAACTGGAATGAACTTCTCGCTAAAGCGAGCCTTGAACTGATCCCAAGTAACCTGGTCCTCTGGAGTAGCTGTTCTAATGACATTCCACCAATTCATCGTTCGCCCTTGCAGCTGACGAGACGCTAGCCTTCTCTTCATCGCATCATCAAGACCCAAGTCATCGAAGATACGGTCACAGCTATCCATCCAATCTTGAACATCTGTGGCCGACTCCGTTCCGTGGAACGGTTTTCCACCAAAATTAGTGTAATCCTTGCACAACTTGGCGAAATCGACCCTAGGCGCCTGCACTACTGGGCCAACACCAACTCCGGGATTGGGAACTGCCCCTTGCACTTCTCTGAGCATGTCTCTCATGAGGTTAGTAAACATCGCCCTCATGTCAGCGGCATTCCCTTGGTTGGTCCCTCTACCAGCACCCCTCGTGTCTCGGCTCATCTTCAATCTGAAAAAGGGAAACGATTAACGATCCCATAGTGGTGCTAGTGCAGTGCGACTTCATTCTCATACTACTAATAGTATATATACATAGCTTTTGAAAACCAAAGTAATCACAAATACGCGCTCTCATATACGTACTAACTCTCCCTAGTGTCTTTCCCTAGGTTAACTACGCAACCTAGAGCTCTGATACCAAGTGTGACGGCCCGCCCCGCACCAACCGACATTTACTCCAAAAGTGCGCTGTACACATGTCCAGTTAGCACGGAACGGGTCGTGAGAAGGAAAGGGAAGAAGGAAATGAACATACAAAGAACCTGTAGAATGTCTCACAGCGCATAGAACAAAATATAATAATAACATACTTGACATAAAACAGGAGAGACAGTGCATAAGCTGAAAATCAGAACTAAACATCATAGCAACGGAAATCCAAAATACAGCTTATTACAACTTTCAAACTGTCTCAAAGCAAAAGTAAGATAAATGAGGTACACTACTAATGCCCAAGTAGCGACCACCAACGACACAGGGAGAATGTGTATATATATATCATATGTGGAAGCCTCCTGCCCGCCTCTGAATCAGCTACTCGCGCATCACCAGCTAACCTGTCTCTAGTCTGCTCGTGTGAGCACCCAGAGTAATAAGAGGAGACATAAAACTCTGGGTCAGACATAAAGTTTGGTATGAGCGATAAGCATCTAAAGTGAACAATAACAGGTAGACTAAAACATACCTGAACCTGGACCTGCAACCAAAGAGTTAGCACTACATACTGTACAACACTCTAAGGTACCCTATCAAACAGTGTAAAGATACGGAGGTGGGGGAGGTGTGCATGTCATATGGATGGCAAACAATCAAACATAGCATTCATCCTCACATCTCTCACTCAGTGCGTAAAGCATACGATATTCACCACTTCGATCACCCAACATACCTTGCTACGATCACTCTGCCCCATGAAGTCATAAATGGCTTCACTGCACTGATAACGTAGCCACTAATCCTTTGCTATGTCCACTTTGCCCCATGGAGTCACAAGAACCCCACTGCACTGGCTCATAACCTTACCAATCCATACTATGTCCACTTGCCCCATGGAGTTATTCACCCCTTCTGCGTTGGCTCATAGTCTTACTACGCATCACCTTGCCCCTCAGGTCAAAATGATCCTACTGCACTGATAACGTAGTCTTGCTACCATCACCTTGCCCCTCAGGTCATAATGACCCTACTGCACTGATAAATAGCCCATCGTTCATTCTTAGTGGTGAATCGAAGTTATGAACATCGACAACTCCTTAGCACACGTCCCGCAGCAAAGTCCAACCATGAAGTGGACTCATTGATTCCCAACTGGATCCTGAGCTTTAACTTCCCATATTGGACTACCTTTGCATCTTGGGTTATTGGTCATCACCAGATCGGATCGGGTCGTAGCCTTCAGTTCATAGTGGTTCGGTTCGGAGTCCAGTTTTCCCTCGTCACCACGGTTCGGATCGAGTCACGTCATCAGCTCGTGGTCACCCATACGGATCAGGTCGTAGTCACCCTTTTGGATCGGGTCGTGGCATCCATTCGGATCGGGCTGTGGTTCCTCCTTCACGTCAGTTCGTGTTCCCCCACTGGTCGGGTCGGGTCGGGTGCATCTTCCCAGGTCGTCAGCTCGTGAGCTTCTGAAGTGGATCGGGTCGTGCTCCTCCCTTCGGATCGTGGCGCCTCATCAAGCTGAATCGGATCGTGGAGAGAGTTCGTGATCGGGGGTGGCCATACGGATCGTTGTCTTCGGGTCGGATCGCCCCTATGCCAACCGATCCGGTCCGGTTCGGGCAGATTCCTGCAGTTCTTCCAGCGAACAGTTTACGCCCCTCGACGGCGTTTTCGACCATTCTAACTATTGAAATCAATCACAAGGCAATTCATACAGTCATAGCAACATGCATAATCAACTACAAGCGTCAAAACATCAACATGATAGGTAAAAATGGATCAAACATACCCAAAACCCCATATTTCCCCCTAAGCATGTTTAGGTGAAACTAATGATAGGATTAGCAAAACTTAACCAAATTAACCCAAATTCATATCAGAGGCCTAAAACATCATTTAAGAATTTATGAACATTTTTCCCGAATTTTATCATGCTTAAATTCGCTAATTAACACTAATCACCCCTAATTAGCCATAATTAGTGCAAAACTATGCAAATCACTCACCTTAGCCACAAATAAACTAAGATCTGAAATAATTCTCTGATTTGATGTGAATCTCAATGCCAAACAACAGCTCCTATGTTGCTTTGGTGAAGATCTTCCTTGATTAGGGGTTGCTAAGCCAAATCCTTGACCAAGAGATGATTTGGAGGTGATTTAGAGGGTGAAGACCATTTTTAGGGTTCCTTGGTGATAAGTGGAGGCTAGAAAACTGAAATGGAATGATCCTCTATCTCATTTCAGCCTCCCCATAACCCTAATTCCGAAATGGGTTATGGGCCTACTCACTAATCACCCGATTTGGCCCGGTTAAGCAGTTTTTCACCCTCCAAACCTTATTTCAGCCATATCTCCCAAACGGTAAGTCCGTTTGGCTATTATGACCACTCTACGGAAAGGTAAACCATCAAACGGATCCAATAGAAGTGGTTTCAGGTCAAAATTCCTTTCCAATCAAAAGTTATGGCCAAAACAGTACCAACTAAGGGCAAAATGGTCATTTAAAAATCGACAAAAATCATGAACATGGGAAATGACTCTAATAGATATTTCCCAAAGTTACATGACCATACAACTTCATACGGGAAAGAAATAAATATTCTACAATCCTATGATGTGTAGAATACGGGTCGTTACAAAAGCCCTTCACTTAATTTTAGTGTAAATTAGGTCCCTTTTTTTTAATCCTCGACTGTTGCAGACATATCAGTATCATTTCATAAAAGTTGTTGACATACTAGCAACTTTTCTGTACACGGTATAAAAGTTGCTGACATATCAGCAATTATTTACAAAAGATGCTGACATTTCAACAATAATTTTTCACTTTTGTGCACACTGTATAAAAGTTGCTGACATATCAGCAATTATTTATAAAAATTGCTGATACTTCAACAATAATTTTTTCTTTGTTTCTGGGAAACAGAGGGCAAATTTACAATGAAACTTTACAAGTGAAAATTGCTGACATGTCAGCAATTTTTATAAAAGTTGCTGACATATTAGTAATAATTTTCTTTATTTTTAAAAAATAGGGATCGGATTTACAATGAAACTTTGACAGAGATCGAATTTACAATATAAAAGTATATTAGGATGCCTCATAATTTTCACTTTAAAATATTTGCAAGTCGAAATAGGTTTGAAATATCTGACAATTAGGGATGGAGGGAGGAGTTGAGCGCGGGGTGGAGTGGAGGAGAGATTACAATGCAAGCCTTTTTAACAAGTCTTGCGTGCCCCTGTCTAATTCAAATTCCAACTTGAATGCACACCATAAAACCACCAAACACAGCAACATCCCTCGCCACCCTCCTCCTCTCCCTCTCCGCCACCCGCAACCTTCCCAAAGCCCAACAACTCCATTCCCACATCCTCAAGTCAGGCTTCCTCCCTTCCTCAAACCCCTCGATTCCTCTCCTATCCAACCATCTAATCACCGTTTACGCCAAATGCCATTCCCCTTTCCTCTCCCTCCAAGTCTTCTTCGACAACCACTACAAGCCCCCTTCCTCCTGGTCTTCCCTCATCGCCTCCCTGGCTCAAAACGAACAGCATTCTCTATCCCTCTCCACTTTCTGCGACATGCTCCGCTATGGCCTCTGCCCTACCGACCACACTTTCCCCTCCGCTTTCAAATCCTGCGCAGCTCTAAACATCCCTGACGCCGGCATATGCGTTCAGTGCCTGGTTGTCAAAACTGGGTTTTGGGACGACGTTTACGTCGGCTCCTCCATTGTTGATATGTACGCCAAGTGCGGGTTAATGGATGGCGCAAGGAAGATGTTTGATGAAATGCCATACAAAAACGTGGTATCATGGAGCGGGCTTATTCACGGGTACGCCCAAATGGGATTGGACAATGATGCAGTCAGGCTGTTTAAGTGTGCGCTTGATAATGGTGTGAGGCCAAACGATTTTACCTTTTCATGTGTAGTTAGGGTTTGTGGATTGTTGACTTTGCTTGAACTCGGACGCCAGGTTCATGGGCTTTGCGTTAAGAGCAGTTATGACTCTTCTCCTTTTGTTGGGAGCTCTTTAATAACTTTGTATTCAAAATGTGGGCTTGTGGAGTATTCATATAAGGTTTTTGATGAAATGCATGATAGGAATCTTGGTGCTTGGAATGCTATATTGATTGCATCAGCACAACATGGACATATGAAAGATGCATTTGAAAGGTTTCGAGAGATGGAAAAGTTGTCAAATATTCGTCCAAATTTTATAACTTTTCTTTGTCTTTTAACTGCATGCAGTCATGCCGGACTTGTTCAAGATGGAAAAAGATATTTTGCAATGATGACGGACTATGATATACAGCCTGGTTATCAGCATTATGCTACAATTGTAGACTTATTAAGTAGAGCAGGAAAGCTAGAAGAAGCTAAAGATGTTATAGAAAAGATGCCTATATCACCGACTGAGGAAGTTTGGAGTGCATTGCTTACAGGTTGTAGACTTCACAATGACACAGAAACTGCAGCATTTGCTGCAGAAAAGCTTTTTAATATGGGATCGTTGAGTTCTGGTGCACATATTATACTGTCTAATGCATATGCAGCAGCTGGGAACTACGTAGAGGCTGCACGTGCACGTAAACTAATGCGTGATAAAGGAGTCAAGAAAGAGACTGGATTGAGCTGGTTAGAAGTGGTAGGAGGTGAAGTGCATACTTTTGTTTCAGGTGACGAAATGCATGAAAGAAGAGATGATATCTATAAGATATTGAAGGAAGTTGGGGAAAAAATGGAGAAAGCAGGGTATGTTGCCGACACTAGTTTTGTGCTAAGAGATGTTGATGGTGAAGAGAAGAAGAGGTCGATGTGGTATCATAGTGAGAGATTGGCTATTGGATTCGGGTTGTTGGTCGTTCCCGAGGGTAGACCTATTAGGGTTATGAAGAATTTAAGGGTTTGTGGAGATTGTCATACTGCCATCAAGTATTTTACTAAAGTTACAGGAAGAACGATTATTTTAAGAGATAATAATAGGTTTCATAAGTTTGAAGATGGTGTGTGTTCTTGTGGGGATTATTGGTGATCTTTGGTACAAAACATGGGAGCCATGGCTTCAGATAAGAAACACAACACTTTTGGTTAGTATTTGACTGGATTAGGTCCAACGAATCTAACACCCCAAAGAATCAAATCCACAGAGCTACCATAGAATTCCACAGAACTCAAAACACAGAAAATGCAATGAAACTTAAGGGATATAACAAAATTTATAATGATTAGGCAATGTGCCTACGTCCACTATGAGGTAATCTATTATCTATACTGTTAAATTACAATACAGTTCTGGTGGAGTACAAAAAGTGGAGAAAAGAAGATGAACTTTAAATTTGGCAGAGTCTTTGCGTAGAGAAGCCAAAAGCTCCCATTTTCCATCTTTCTAGTCGTGTCTTTGTATTTGTAGATGTATGTAGATTGACCTGAAATTCCAGAGAGAAACCAGATAAGAAAAATGACCAAGTCAGCACAGTATGAGGTGGATCGCCCACCATTCATGTTCTGGATCTGTATCAATCCGAGGGGTTCGGATTAGTACCGATCTGGATTCATGATGAATGAACCGATCCGACTCCAAGCTTGTATTTTCATATCCACTTCCAAGTGTTTGCATCGTGCTTGCATCAATCCAATATGTTGGTCCTATGTGTGTGCATCCGTATCCATTTCCATCGAGTCCTTTGCATTGATTTGAAGTTCACGTGTACCAATCCAATGCATTTTTGTCCATGTTGATCTAGGCTGAGTAGATTACCAAGCCGATCCGATCCGGTGGAGTCCAAATAGGTTGATCCGATCCGGAACAAAAGTTTTATGCCGACAAGGATGTTATCCTTCTATAATCCAATTTTATACGTTTCCGACACTTCTTCTAAGCGATTCCAAGTATCCGTAGCCTCAAGTTATCATCCGTACTTGATTCTCGAGTTATTCGACCATCTCTCCATAGTATTATCTACCTTGATGGTTGAGCTATCGGAATATTGAAATTCAAAGCGTAGCTAGCTTGTAAAAATTCGGGTTAAGAGTTGTACTAAGATATATTGTTCATTTTACAGTACTTTAATTAAAGTATGTAAAATTTCTAAATTATACAATAAATTCAAAGCATAAATTAAGGTTTAATTATATTGCAGATTATACAAAGATATATTGCAGATTTCTAAATACTAATTAAAGTACGTAAATTTCTAAATTGAAGTAAGTAAAATTCAAAGCAAATCTTTACGCACTTTAATTTATGCTTTGAATCAAGGTTTAATTTATGCTTAGAATTTTACGTACTTTAATTTAGAATTTTACGTACTTTAATTAGTATGGAGAAACGGTAATAGTTGATGATATTTATTTAAAATTTTACGTAACTTTAGTTGGTATGTTCATTTTATGTACTTTAATTTAGAATTTTGTTGGTACAAAAACGGTAATAGTTGATGATATTTATTTGATGTTGGCCCTGTTATACTGGATAGTTGGGTAATTGAGGGGACAGGACGGAAGAATGAGGGCCCCTGCAGCCAATCTTTAACTGAAATTCAAAATCGAGGTGTGAATGGACGGACTTAGTTGGAGTGGAATCCCGTTGATAAGCTTAGGAGTCGACTTAAGGCGGCTACGAAGCTTGGGGCACCCTTAGGTCTTTTTTACTAGAAAGTCGTCAATTTTTGTACAAAAAGAGGCAAGATGAAGAAGACATTTCATTTGGCTTGACGGATTTAAAAAGCCCATTTACGGTATTTAAAGGTTTTCAGTCTTCTCTTTTAATTGTCCAATTAGAATGTTTTACTGACTGCTCTGTATCATTTACTATGCGGTTTAATTTTTGTTTTTTGATGATCACCTTTAAAATGGATTTCTGTTCACAAGATCATATACTGCTACCTGTGTATCTTGAATACTGAAGTTATATCTGTTATTTTAGCAAGTTCTTGAAGAAATGAGTTATTTGGGAGTCGAAGTGATATGCAGATTTCCTTCTGCATTTGAATCCTTATGGCAGAAATGATAAGGTGATCTTAGATATGCATAACCACTAGTAATTTGCAGCTTGCCTTGCTTTCATCCATGTATCACGTAGCAAACACAAAAATCTTTGAGAAAATTGAGTCCACAAAGATTTTATATCTTAATTCATCATATTTAATGTGACAAGCTAATGCAACTGCGATCATATTCCCTTTTTATATAATGAGAACATGAAATATCTTTAGCTTGCCAAACCTTGGTCACACTTTAGCATATCCTTTGTTCTTTATCTCCATAGACTAGCTTATGTTTACAAGTGATTTCACAAGTACTTCGGAGCTCGTAAGGGGTGGATGAAATGGTTGTTGATGTCAGGGTTCAAACTCATGATCTTTTGTTTCTTGATCTTAGTACTTCCTTTCACAATTTATCATTCTCTCTCTCTCTCTCACACACATACACACACCCCCACCCCCCTCCCCCACCCCATTATCAAATTTATCCACTTATCAAATCCAGTAAGCAATAAGAAGGGCTACACATATTTTGAAAGTAGAAGGGGTTATATGAGTGTTTTCACATGCACACGTCACCTCGTGCTTTGGAGCATCACTATCATATTTTAAGCTATACTAAATGAAACACCATGAATATTTTTGGATATTTAATATACTTTATGAACATCATCAGTAGAGAAAATGAGATGAATTTGAAACTTCCAACCTCTTTAAAATTCTAAGTTAAATATCCAATGTTAGAACATTTAGTTTAACCATTAACTTTGCTTTTCAATTTCATCATGCTAAAAATATTGAAAGTGCCCTAATGTTGTAGTTATGATGTTCATAATGTAGATTAAATATCTACCCATCTTCATAGCATTAGAATGAGTGAAGCTCAATATATGCAAGGGGTGTTAAATGGATGCTTCAAATGATAGATACCATCGAACCTTCCTTAAACCCCCTCCCCTTGCAATTTTGAATTTACAAAGTTGTTTGTAGAGAGAACATGCAAGGTTCCATCTATTGTGAGTTTCATAATGCCATTTATTTAGTCATATGACACAAATTTACCCTAGAACGACCATGATAAGTATACATTGTTCACATTTTTATGACCGACAATAAAACACGGGCATTTGAGTCGGAAATACATAGAGAGTTGGAGAAATCTATAAGAGCTTATCATGTGAGGTTTACTTATGATAAAGGGGACATGTTACATTGATTTGTCGTTATGCAAGTTTCGAACATGTGACATTTCACACTAAAGTCAAAGCGCCTAACTATTAAGATTATGGTGCTGATCAAAAGGGGAGTGTTACTAATATAGAGATTAAACATTAAATTTGTTGAAGATGATATGTGGTCACATGTGTATTTTTGGTGATAATGGACTTAGTTGGAGTTATTAGTTCTCAATTATACGTTGCGGTATTTAGGACTTGAACAATTTGTGGTTACAATATTTTAAGGTGATTAAATCAAATATGGTACGCAATAAGTCATCCATAAATCTAACTCTATAAATGGAGGATGTCTTTAACCTTTCTTGTTATCTTATTGTAGGCGAAACTAGTTTGTGGACTGAACATGGAAGAAGTTATTGATTCAAACAGACTTAGAAGCTACACAATTCTTCAAAAATAGATTTGCTACACTGGCTCTCGCATGACCAAGCAGCACGATAGAGGTTCTGTTTCTTCTCAAAAGCATTTAGCTCGCTGTTCAAAATTTTAAACTGTTTGTACTACGCTATATTTTATAAGGAATTACAGAAAGCAAAGTGAATTACATAAATGCCAGTTGCAAGTACATCCGACTTTGTGTTTCCATAGTTGACTTATTGGGGGAACAACTGGAGACATATGTAGAACGTTATTGCTACTCATTTCACGTGGCCAATTATCTTATGTGATGTTCCATCATCCTTATTAGCATAATGCACATAATATTTCAACCAGTATTGCTCAATTACATTTGTATTAACAACCCCCAAGATTCATAAATATTCATAGTATGCTAATTCCCTCACACGTGATACGTTGAACTTGTGCAAGTGCTACTCTGAAAATGGATGTGGCTTTTTTCATGATTTGTACCCGATTTTAAAATCATCTTGCACTCTTCATAATGAAGATATTTTTGCCTAATCAAGTTCCAAACCACTCGATATCTTGATCTTGATCTCACTTGGATTGTTAATGGCAGACCTTGTTCAGACTCTAGCATATCCTGCATGGATCGGCCTGCACCATAGACCGGTCTATTTTTTATAGTGATACATAGTGTAAATACTTTGGAGCTCCTGCTGTCGACATATAACTCAGGACCCTGTAAATGTATAATACAAGTTACTCTCACTTGGTAGATCAATATAATTTCTGCTCTTTAAGTAGTTACCTGTGATCGTACAAGCTTCATGCGCTCAAAATCCATTTCCACTGTAGGATGGTTGATCAGTAGACGGAACACTTTTGAATTGTTGTCAATCACCATTTCCACTGAGCAGTTAATCGATAAAATTTTTGTACCAACACCAGTGTTGTCTAAGCCTTCTCCTAAATTGAACTGTTTAATACCTTTAATCTGTAAACCAAGAATTTAGTTTCAATACTTTAACGTTGTGTCAAAGTTTTACTACTGCGGTTTGATGCATGAGCTTTAAAGGGAGCGAAAAAAAAAGAGGAGAAAAAAGGAAAAGAAGAACAAACATTTTCTCCCTCTGGATGAGGAGATTTTTTTTTCTTATTTCTGCTGGACCAGCAAAAATCCTACTCCAACGGTACCCTTTCCCGCCATTAATCAGTAATCACTCATTATATTATCTTCCTCTGGATTTCAAAGAAGTCTAGACTACTGATATTTTGAAGGAAAATTTATATTAAAAAAAATTATGTTTTTACGTTTTATGCCATTAAACATGACGTATGTTAATAACTAAGGGTTGGAACTTCTTTTTAATTAATACCAAATGAAATCGATCTTAGAGTAGTTTTATGGCAGTTATTAACTGAATAGTTTTAAGGTATGCCGTGCGCATTAGCTAAATGTTCGTATCTTTTTTACTGAACCATTCAGAATGAACCATTCAAGATTTTAAATCTCGGATTAATTCGAACCATTCAGAATGAATCATTCAAGATTTTAAATCTCGGATTTCAGGCGTGTACCGTTTTCGGAATTCGGACCATTCAGAATGAACCATTCAAGATTTTAAATCTCGGATTTCAGTCGCGTACCGTTTCCGGAATTCTACGCACATATCAGATGAGAACTCGGGTGAGATAAATGTTACTCGGGTGTACATCTTGGATTGACCTCAGATTTTAAAATCCATCTTTGGACTATCTAGTAGTAAGTTAAGAGTCCAAAGTTGACATCTTAAAATATTTTTAAGGTAATTGTTATCTACATATAAACTTATTAAATACGCAATTCATAAAAAATAGTAATAGGAAAATTTCTTTTTAGAGGAGAGTTTAAATGAATTCTACTCCTTTGGATGTTAAAAATAAAAACTAAAAAAATAAACAAGAAGTAATATATTTTTTGCGCTTGTTCATTTTTTTAGAGAGCTAATAAAAAGTCATTGACGTGCATTTTTTTGGGATCTACGTAAGAAGTTAAAGAAATATGTAAATGAAAAAACAGATTCAAATTAGATTTTCTATAAGATTAATCTCAAATTACGCTTTAGATATTAATAGTTCGGATGAGATGAATCTCAAGTATGGTACAAAATGAAAATTAATATCTCATTTCACTAAATCTCGTCTTGTCCAAGTTCGAAAATGAAATCTCGATTCTCGAGTGAGATCTAGTGTTAGATAAACGAGGTCTAAAACAGTGTCACCATTATCACCATTAAGATTCAAATCTTGGTCTCGTTTCTATCTTTCGTAACCTTAGGTATTTCGATTTTTGGGGATTTCGGTTCGGATCGTTAATTATTTTCTTATATTCACACGTATTTTTTTATATAAATCATTCAAACAAATGCATAATTTATCTTAAAATAAAAAATAAGATATAACTGAACAAAATTAATTAATTATAAATACTTATAACGTTAAAAAATGTTTTATCATTACTTTGTTTTCATCTTCTTTTAGTTATACCACTCATATATTTGGTGATTTTTGTATTTTCACTAAGTTAAAATTTCATATTTTTGAAACTTTTTTTTTTTTATAGTTTCAATGGTTTTTTTAAAAAAAGAAAAAAATGAACCAAAGTTTTGGTTTGGTTTCTTTTTAGTCTTCGTCGAAGCTGAAAACGGAGCAAACCAGAATATTGGTCTAAACATCAAATGTTGATCGATATATTATTGTCCATCTTGACGAAACAAAATTGTGATCAAATATTCTTTGAGTACTAAGTGCTATCAAATCCAGTCAACTGATAGAGGTTTAGAATCAAACAATACATTTCCACGCGTGTCTTGCACACATTTTAACAGTTGTGTATGTAGACTAAGGCCCTGTTCTTTCGTCCAAACTGGACAGTTTTCCCAACGGACCAAAATCGGACGCGTCGGATTTAATTTAATTAATAGATTAATTTAATTAAACCGGTTTATTTAGACTAATCATTTAATCTAATTAATTAATTTAAGATTTTATAAACTTTAAAAATAGATAACTTGTGCATATGAGATCCGTTTGAGACGCGGTTTTTTACGTTGCGATCGTATCGAAATGCTCTACGTAATAGAATTGGTTTGAACTGAATTGGAGCAACTTATAATTTTTCAATTTTTTATTTTATTTATTTATTTGTGTAAATTATTGATATATATTATTTATTAAAAACAAATGATTAATTAATTAACCATTAATTAATTAAATTACAAAATAAAAAAAATGGTCCGCTTAAATACTCCGCTTAACGCGCCAAACACATTCTCTGCTAACTACAATTCTCCGCTTAAATTCTCCGCTCAGATTCTCCGCTTAAATTCTCCGCTCAGATTCTCCGCTTCTGCTTGCGCAGAACGCACCCTAAAGCTGTTGAACTTCCGAAGTACCGAGAATTGTTAGGGACCGAGTGTTTCTGTACTTCGACCAATTGTTTCTTGTACTTGTTTTTTCCGAATGGGATCTATGTTTATTTGAATTTATTTGAATCTCCATCAGCATTGATTGGCTTCAATTCGAACTGAACTTCTAGATCTGTCAGTGCACACTGCACACACATGGTGTCACTCACATTATTTAAAGAAGCAATACCAGCAAAATGTGTGTCCTGTGAGCAATCGTTACAGTCTTATTATTGCCTGCATGGGGGTCTACACTCTCCACCACGGAGGTGGAGAGTATAACAACTGTATCTTTAAAGGAAGAGTATTGCTAGTGTTAATGGTGTTTGTGGGGGCATATCATAATCTCCTACCGTCATCTTATGAAGCCACATCATTTTTTGCATAATGAATGGGGATGATAATATGTTGTAGTGTAGAAGCCTTATCAACTTAGGAGAACAACCCTAATAATTTAATTGCTACACGACTCATCAACATACCTCAGTAGAGATCTTAGGTGATGGAGGTTTGGTAACAAGGAAGAACACAAGCAAAGCTACTCCAATACTGATCATCAACCTCCACATTATCTGAAACACAAACCAGTAAGTAGGAGCAGAAGGATCCAAAGCAATGTACCTCCATATTCCACTTCTACTCTCACTATCATCTTCATCGTCGTCAACGTCATGATGATCTCCAATTTTGTTGACAATCTTAAGCCTCCCGCTCTTCAGAATACTAACTTCATGACTATTAGCCTGTTTATCGTTACCAACAAATGAACTGATGGATCCACGAGATGATGAATATCTCGTGAGAGCAAAGCGTGAGGCCTTAAAGTTGTCATGATCGTGATGAGATGGTGAGAGCAGTGCTGATTCAGACGAATGGTTGAGATAGGAATTTGCATGTGACACGGTCGATGGACTTTGCACATAGTAGAGGGCAGTGCTAGGGGAAGCCAAGTTGATGAAGATTGATTCTTGGTCTTCTCCTTCCATTCTTTGGACTGCCATTGTGGTTCGAAGAGCTCTATAACTGGAAAAAGCATAGGGAGGTGTGCACCTTTATATACTGTGATGAATATTTGGGTATTTATGTAATTATCTTGTTAGCATGTAGTGCTAGTTATCATTGGATCTGGGGTTCAATGGCTTGTGGGTGACAGAGAGTTCGAGGTTTGATAACTTGCCTATTTGAACCAATGAACCAGTGAAGCAAGTCTATATTTTGACCACCCTATGACTTGTCAGTAGAAAATTGGGATATAGGTTTCTTTAATATGTAATATTGGTTCTTTCAGTTCGTAACCATTTTCATATTCTATTGTATTAACATAAAAAAAAATCCTTAGAAGTGCAGTAGCAGCTAATATGCATCTTAGTAACTGTGAAAGCATTTTGCACTTTAGGCTTACTGTTGGACTAACATACATCCCTTATTTCGTAACCTCGAGCAATTACATTGCTTTAGAAACATATAAAATAGATGATGACAATGGTTTTGTAACCCTTTTCATGTTAGATGAGTCTCTAACTCAAATTCTAAGCATGTCACCAGTGATGATAACCATAGATTCATAAATATGCATAGATTGTTGCTTATTTACATGATTATACATGTTGGTTTTTAAATTTAGTTTCCAACTTTTTCCGTTTTAAAGTTTTTATTTGATGTTATTATATTATATTTTTTGCCCCATTAGACTCTTCATATTTACATTAAAACTTCATTGACAATACGTTGCTTCTACTTAATATAGTTTGTATTGAATCAATACCACATAGAAAGAACCGGTCCTATGGTGATCATGTAGATCCATAAGTAGATCCCACGTGTTCTCTCTTTGTTGTATTGATTCCACACAGTAAATGTAGCATGTCTTTATGTAAACATTGTGTGTTATCTAACATCAATGCTAAGCATAACGTTCATTACTGTAGCAGACCTGCTAATGGATGATCCATAAGATTTACTTGTTAGACCAAGCAAAAGCTCAGTTTGGCTTATTAATAGGTATGCTTATGATTGTTGTTTATCGTATATTATTTTATGTTTCTATTCTTATTCTTAAATATTGACAATTGTATGTGTGTAGATGATTTGAACCCAAAATCTACAACTACAAATATAAAGGCTTTGCTATTGTTACTGACTTACTGTTCGTTGATTGGTAGTATGGATATCAGCATATGATATATCATATAAATAAGTAGGTGATCACATGGGCCAAACACCATCATTAATTATCATATGCAATTCTAGTCACGAGAAGAAAGTGTGCATTAAGATTAGTGTCTACTATATTAAATTTATATGTTTGGGGAACAAGCATGCTATAAGCAATAATGAAAGGAGATTAAACGGGTGCTTATGCATAATTGTTTGGTACACTATGGGCTCTACTTTGCTGTGTTTTGCAGCATGATGGTATGAATGTACAGTTTTGTTTCTACACTGAAAGTGACATGCCATTATTACTGTCAAAAGGTCTGAGCAGCAGGACAGTTTCATGGACGCTTGCATGAATAATTCAATGCAGACTGTTTTAACTTGTTCTGGATCTTGTACAAAAGTGTCTCTGCTTGGTCACACACTCAGACCTAACATGGGTGTAAGTCAGTATTGCCTCTGAATGGTCGCCGAGGTTGGTTGAATTTTAATCTCGGTTTTGAAACTTCTATTTCAATCCTTTAGACTATAAGTTGGTACTTTTGGTTGCTCTTTTACATTTGAAGAAGTTATTATTGTCTAGTTTATAAATTTGAAACATATTATGTTTTGTTTGTTAATATTCTTCATTATTTGAGCATCTTTAATGTCATATCGTTTGCATGCTTATATATTTAAAGAAATAAAGCTCTATCAAGGCCGAATAAACATGTCAATAGATAAATGAAATTTCGAAGTCGTGATATTCAAATCTAAAAATTACCCGTTCGGTTTTTATCATGATAGTTATTTATATTATATGTTTTTTTATTTAGTGAGTCATTGATATTTTAATTTAGTGAGTTGTTGATATTTATTATTTTATCTTGGTAAGTACCTCTGTATTGTATACATAAATAAACATCCGATTCTTTCTCAAATCTATTTTATTTCACTGTATCCTTTTTCACTTTTTTATTTTTGTTTTTCAGCATTAGCACTAAAATAATTTGTAGATCTATCAACTGTAAGTAGGTGGACACGAATTCAAAATCTGCGGATATAGATATTTGAAAATGAACTCGAGTTCGGATGTAGGAAATCCGCTATTTTAATCTGAAATGTCTTTTGATATGGGCTTAGGATCAAGCATATTCCGACTAGATTAAGAAATTTTATCTAGTAACATGAGTTTAAACTATATATTTTTCAACCCCTTTACTAAAACACACACAGATCGGCTAAGTCTCATTTTTGCTATTTCTCAAATCCCTTTTATTGCAACTACATATTCCAATTTAAATAATTATAATATCTCTCTTGTTTCACTTCACTCTATTGTTTAATTAAGAACATGTGATTGAAATAAGATGATTTGAGGTTTATCCGAAACGAGATGTATCCAGTCCTTGTCCCCTCTCCTCCTTCTCCAAACCCACATAAGATGACTGTGACGACCCGAACTTCCCCGGTCTTCAAAGGGAAGAGAAATAACGGATGGAAGACAAATAACGGATTGACTGAGAACACCACAAATCAGAACACAAACAGAAAACATTTCATTGCTTATTACAACAATTTACATCAGAGTACAAAAATATACAGAGTATGAACAAATAATATACATTTGATAAATATTAGAGATTTACAAATTACAATGCAGCGGAAAATAATACGAAACACAACTGAAAAAGATACACGGATACAGAGCTTTTCGAATATCATTTCAGCTGTAAAACAGGATCCTATGAATATAAATCTGCAAAACCAAAACTATTAGCTGCCCGTGTGGAAAATAGGGGCACCCAGAGTTTAGGTTAAAACAATAGAGTCCATGTCAGTCATGTGACTGGTGTGAGAGCTAAACAGTTGTTAAATCTTTACTTTAAAATAAAGTAAATCAAGGGACCACGCCGTATAACATGAAACGAGTTTTCTCCCAAGAATACCAGTGCATATAACAAAACAACGCAATGTTTTTTTGGAAAAATGAAGCTATTATAAGACTCAGGTCCCATCACACAATACAAGGCAAGCCGGAGGATATAGTTTTACCTTATAATAGCCAAACATGCTTGGTACATTTAAAACAAATCAGTTTGATACTATTATAAGTGTATATATGTTTCAAAAACAATTTCAATCATAATGTATCAATCATAGGCGACATGAGCGTCTCATGTCACTATGCCGTCACATATAGGTTTACAATCAAAACCGCACAATGTCGTATTGGAAGTTAGATTTTCATCTATGAACCAATGCAAGGGATTTTCCTTACGTTTCAAGACAATCTAGCCTACTATGTCTCGGGAACAGAGCTCGAGTGACCCTTGGAGTGCCAGGACCGGTCCACACGAAGTGGATTAAAATGCCTGAACAATACGTTTTCACGTCCTACGGGGAGCAATGATCAGTATGTCGACCATATCATCCATCGGTCCCGTAGTGACCGATATATCCAAGACGCCTCGCTATCCATCATCCACATAAGTAAAATGTCTGGGCTCCATATCATGACACCACTCCTAACTAGAAAGAAACGCATGTCCTCCCTGGGGTCCTCTTCTGTTTCTGGTTCACACCGGGGTGTCAGGCTCGCGAATCAACGCTATACACAAAGCTATGCTATATTAAAGCCGTGTTTTGATCATCAACCATAAGACTCTGCTTTTCAATAGAAGCCTTGATCATTTGCATCTCAACATGTCACACAGGCAATTCACGTCGTGCGACTGATGTCTATCGATATATAACCTCTGAGCTCGTACGTTTTAGAGAAGGGTGTTAAGCAAGAGAATAAATTTTCCGCCACCAAACAAATATATATTCAACAGAGATCAATCAACACAGAATAAAATCCAATGTTAGACACACATCCATTTACAAGTTCGTTCTGGGTATGAACGAAACCGGAGGTACCTTATTCCTTATCCCGTATGTCCAATATAGGAGAGAGGTCCTCGCATGTCCGGTCGATCTCTAAGTACGTCTGGACGATCACCACTTATTACCTCGTCTTGGGTGTACAACCCAATCAAGACATCAGTAATCATCCAAACGATGTGAAGACATCCGGTCTTCAACCTCCGTCTTCATCGCTGACATATCGTCGAATCAGTTATTCAGAATGGGCATAAACCCGGTCTTTCTGAATAACTCGCGCACAACATACGTCTCATTCCAATCCAGAATATTGTTTTATTCAAATATTCTTTTCACGATTTAAACCAAATTAAGGTTTTCCAAACTAGTCGGGATTAGCGTACCTTACCGAAGTAATCATTTGTTTTATTTCCCAATCCCAACCTATTCATCCCATGGAGCAAAATTGGTAGTACTCCATATCTAACACCCACGGTGTTGTCGGTAAAATTAATTACCATTCCACGTTCAAATCTAATTAAAGATTTAACTATCGCCTGAAGTAAAACTGGTGTTAGTTCATTCTCGATCATTTCTTGAATTTGATAATTTTTAATTATCAGATTCACCTTTCAATCTATTTAAAGATTCATTAAAATTCTAATTCAGTTTTAATCCCCAAAAATCATTACTTAATGATTATTCAAAGTTAAGAAATTAATCTTATCTTTAACTGGGTTAAATAGCTAATGTCATTTAAAACACAGCTCACGATAAATCCAAAATCACATTCCATTAACAATGGAATCTTAGCGGAAAACAGATCAATATATATAATCGATATAAAATTCCGTATCCAACCGATAATATAAATGGAATAACGACAAAGTCTTTTAAATTCCATATATAGTAACAGTCTTCCTCCGCAGAAGTTCACTTCGATTATTACTGAATCGAATTCCATTCTATTTCAATTTATTTTATTAAATTGGAAAACTTTTCTTTGGAAAATTCCCCTATATCTTAATTAAAAGATATATAAATTCCAAATCATATTTCATTGTAAATCGGGTTAAAGAACGAATGTTGTTAAAAACACAGTTCACAATAAGCCCAATTCACATTCCATTTTATTCCAATTATTAAATATAATGGGAAACTCTAATAATCTTAATTAAAAGATTTATTCTTTCCTCAACTGAGTTTAAGAACAGTGTTATTTAAGACACCGTACACGACAACCCAAAATCCCATCTGATATTGAATACAAGACCTTGAACAGAAAATATATCGGCTTATATTCAATATCAAAATTTGAAACCAACAAATATCGTATTGGAAATAACGATATAAATATATCTTTCAATTTTTCATAACAATATCTATATAATCACGAAATCCAACATCGAAATCTATTTTTGAAATAAAAGATGTCCCTTTTTGAAATTAGGGTCAAGTTAAGAATGGTCATTTGAATCAAATGTTACATCTGATCCACACATGTGGATTGGGTGGGGTTGATAGGTTGAATAAAGTTTAATATGAGTTGTGTGAAACTCTAGCATCACCTATGTTGTCAGTATATGTGCATTTATACATATGTGCATGTACATGTATATAAACGCATATGCATTTACACATTCATTCACAAACATGATGGAAAATCAGGGAAATCGATGACTACTTTCAGATGCGGATAATGTCATATTTGCATCCACATCTGATATCATTTTCATGTATTAGATATTTGCGTTCATTGATACAAATGTCGAATAATTAGTTAATCTGCCAATGATCGATAAATCAAGAATCATAAATAGAGAATTTTGGTTCAACATGAACTTTTTCCAGTCACATTGATTGTAAAAATACGAATATAAACAAATACGATGATAGTTAGTGGTTTAGAAAATCTAACGGACTATAAATGAAAATAATATAAACTATTAATTTAATAAGACAATAAATGAATATATTTCATTGTACTAACATGCATATAATATAACCTATTTTTTTTCCTTTTAGTCCTATGATTTTAGTAATTTTTGTATGTAAGTTCTGTTGGTTATAATGACCATATTCGCATACAATTGAATAACTCTCAAACTGACTCATGCAATGCCTACCATAAATAGTATTATAAAATGTTATATAACACCAATACAAAGGGAAGGGAAAAACAGACGGCAGAGATAAACTTAATCATTAACAAAACGGCACATATATTTGAGGCAATTTATGACTTATAATTTTCGTGTGTTTAGCATTTGAATTTTGGATCATCAACTCCTTATAGCGGAAAATCAAAATAAGTGCGTTTGATGTTCATACTGATTTGTGGTACCAAAGGAGGTAGAACTTTCGAAATGATAGAAACTTTTCCAATAATATATCACTGCAAATTAGATTGATCATATAGCATTTTGTCTAATTCCGAAAAAAATACATAAAAACGGGTGATATTCGGGCCGGGGGGGGGGGGGGGGGGGGGGGCATATGGGATCTCCTATTCGCACACACAATTCCCTTTCCAACCCCCACCCCGGGGTTTTGGGGGGGGGGGGGGGGGGCAAATAAAAAGAAAACTCCAAAGCACACACATATTAGAAGATGATTCTTTTTATTTTTAATTTAAATATCACAGTGGTTAACATTTTATTCAAGAATCTTGCATTAACGGATGAAGTGGTTGATGACACTAAATTATCCGAGGCTTTTGTTGCGTTCGTTGAGCGGTTTGCAAACAGTACATGGTATTGAAAAATGATTTCACCTGTGTAAGTTAAAGGAAAAAAATGTAATTCATGGAGGTATTTCGATGTATTATCACCTTCAAATTTTTATATAAGCCAAATAAGTTGTGATTTCTAATAATTTTTTGAAATTTATATTATTTGCGTAATGCAGATTTAAAGGCATAAAATATACCAAATAGTTTTCTAGATATTTTGGCAGTGCTTGCAAGTGCAGCAATTCTAATTACAGTATCTTGATAACAGATGTGATATCTTCACAATTTGTTGATTTGATTGTAAAGTTTTCATTCATTCTTTGGTCAACAGAGGGGACCATAAGCTGGAATATCAGTTTTTACCGATTTATTTTTTTGATTTTAGTGGCAAATTTTGACAGTTAAATGAGCTCACATGTTCAAGTCTCAATCCTAACAAAAAGAATATACCGATTTTTTCCCTAATTCATGTTTATGACGTATTTTACTTTACATTCTTACTTTAGCTACTGTATTATTCTTACTCTACTTTTGGTCTCAACAAGTTTATACTAAAAACTGTATGAAAATTTTAGCATTGGTTGTTCAAATTCATTTTTCTCAGTATGATTGTACACATAAATGCTAGAGTAATATTTATATACTTATAACTGCTTTAGCACTACCTTTGGTTGCTAAGCTCCCAAAATGTTCATCTTATGCATATGGCTCATGAGTTTGAATTTGAACAATGAAAAAAAATAAATCATTATTTATCTTAAATTGAACAATTCAGCATGTGAAAATATCATGAGTTTGACTCAGGATCCGAATTTTTTTTTTTTTTTCTGGGGGTTTGATGTCAATGCACACTTCTGTGGATATCTTCATTTGTTCCAATTTTATTTTACATTTGTACATTCAGTATTGTACTCAATTTTTTTTCTATTTATGCTAGATGATTCTGCTATAAATAATGTATAAAAATTAGAGCTTTACTGAGTTTATTACATAAATATTTATTTCAATAATATTTGTATACTCATGTGCATCTTACAATACTAGTATTCTAATAAGCATTATTGAATTATTTCAATTTGGACAGGTTTGAGATGGGTGGGAAGATGACCAAGTTTAGCTCTTAAGCAGACGTCAAAATGTGTCCTTTACAGGTAGACGTTATACACATATACTACTTTTACGATACATACTGAATGTAGTTCTGTGTCTAACGGTTGTTACATGGTAATATTCATTTTCCAAGGTATATCCTGGAAAGGTTTGAATATTATTATGAGTCCGATCAATACGCTATGGTCGGACAATAGTTATATCATTATCACGAGCTCAACCTGCTATGTATGATGTATGCTAGGGTCCATTTGAAGCTGTAGACAACATGATAGTTTCAGAAGTGTCATTTGGTGCAATTACTCATAAAAGTAATAATATTGTTCACAAGTGTGGTTGGTTTGTTTGCTTTGTTTGGAAGGTAAGAGGCTTGAATATTATGCTATCTATGCATAAATATTGCTATCATTCAATTTTATGTTCATCAAGTCCAACAGCAAGCACTTCAAGGTTCTGGTGAATTATGGTGCTTTGGTGTTAATATGAAGTGGTGTATATGTACTCTCTCCCCTCCTAAATGGAATGAATTCTTTTATATCCAACTCCGATGTTTCCATGTGCCGAATCAATCTTATTCATTGATTTGTACAAAATCTAATGGTTTTGAGTGGATTGTAGGACCCGTTCGTTAGATTATTAATAATATGTGTGGTAGTGATTTGTCGGGCACACGGGAACACCGGAGTTGGGTACAAAAGATTGATCTCCTCCTAAACCTAGGAAAGAACCATTTGATACCTTTACATAAGTTTACATAAAATAATACATCCATTGGCCATATTTATTATTGTACAGTTATTGTTCAGTGTTTGAAATGTAAATACAGCTGTTACTTTCTTTTTGAATGTCAATGTCATTATTACATTTGTTACCTCGTTCTTTATTTATTTATTTATTTATTTTTTAAATAGGGGACATTTGAAGGAATTAGACTATAAAATATTGAAGGAATGAATGCCAAGCTTAAAAGAAGATTGAATAAATGCATAAATCTATTTATGAATCAGGACTAATTCATCAAATTTACCATTGTGCCCTGAACTCTTTGTGCTAATGAATTTTTGAATGCAAGGAAGAAAGTATATTAACTTGGCTGAGTCTATGGATCTATAAATTCCCTTCATGAAGACATTCTATCTCGGTGAATGCATGTTTAGAAGCATCAAAAGGAGATTGAATTGAGCAAAAAGCATCTACACTCAAGTAATATAAAAGAAAATACAAGAATTGGACCAATAGGATGGATCAATGCCGATCCATGTTATATTTCTTTCCCATTATCTTTCACCTTTAAAAGCCCAAACAAGCACGAGTAAACAAAGTATTATGAATGTCTACTATACACGAGTAGCCAATATATCATCTAATCTAACATCCAACAATCCATGCAACCTAAATCATACCCTAGCAAATGGAGTTCTAATAATACATGACACAATGACACAAGTAAGATATGGTATATGTGACATACCACTCAAAGAGTCCTAAATGGGTCGACTTCATACCTTATTACGTTTTCCATGTACAATTGTCATCATTTTCGCTTCAATGTATCTTGACTAGCTTAACAATCTTTCTCCTAAGTTGTTTCGTTTATTCCCAATAACTTAAAGCGGCTTACGAGGTCTAGAAATTTCTGACACTACCTGTAAGTCTTCCATCTGATCTCATGAACATCCATTGATACAACATGTTTTCACATACTGTGCACATCCTCCATGTTATCAAGTAATTCCACTCCGAAAGCGAGCTTCCCGATACGCTCTATAATTGGAAATGGACCAACGATAACTACTTGATTTCTAGAGCGATTCGACGACCTAAACTCATTGATGCAAAATGGATCTTAAGGTCGCTAATACACTAGGTGGTGAATAACGTATGTTGACTGTTTAAAAATTACCTTTAAAATTTTAAGCTATCTACTTGGACATGTAACAAATCAAAAGCATGTGTAGATAATCAAATAAGAGATGCGAAATAAAGTTGAAGCAATAATAGAAAGAAAAAAAACATCAAGATTTTTATACTGGTTCAATTGTCTAATCTATGTCCACTCATGTACCCTTACATAACTACATTATCATTTTCTTGCTTTCCACAGGTCCTTAGGACATTCATTATATTACAATACCATGATTGATAAAACATACCTTTCCTCTTAACATCTCATATTTGAAACTCAAAAGGTATCATTGATTAAGACCAAATATACGGTCTCCAGTAGAGATCTCTCATTCATCTATTTTTTCTCAAAGTTTATGTTTATTTCTTCGTCGTCCAATGTCCTTTGTTCTAAAAGATTCAAGAATATTTTCCATTGGCTCTAAAAGAACATAAGAAATAATTAATGTGAATTGTTGTTCTTATACATATGCTATGAATTTTTGGTTTGTTCTGCATTGTTTTGGTTTATAATCAGTGTTTCTTTTATAACTTCTTTGTAAATGCTTTTGTTTATACCAAATTTTGTAAAGGATGATGTAGAAACTAACGAGAAAAGATTAATAGTAAAGAACTAGTTTTATATTCAAGCATGTTTTTAAAGAGTTAAAACAGAATTTATACATGTTCCCTCATTTTAAGATAACTAATTTAAAATTTGAATTTCAAAAAGTGAAATCCTTAGAATATGCTGCCTCTAAATGTCTGTTGACATATAATAGTAGTATATTTGCTTTAAAAATTTTCATGTAGAATCTTTTCAAAAAGAGTATATGTTCAAAAAACATAAGACGATTAAGGCACGATATTTTTATCAAAATAATTTTTAAATTTTAATTTCAATTAATGCACAACTTTTTGAAACATATTTTATAATTCTTATTTAAATAGCGTATGCATAATAAATTATGTTTTAAATTTTTAACAAGCAAAATGTAGAATAAAAGGAGTTTTAAAATTATCGATGTCGCCAACGGTATTAACATATCATTTTGAATTATCTTCAAAGTTCACTATTTCACCATCTATGTATATAATATCACTAGATATTTGTGGATTTTCTATCATATGCTTTGAACATCCGCTGCCCATTATCCTATTCTTAATCTTAATATCTACTTTATTATTTCGTTCCTTGATATTTAATATTATGCATATTGTATCTTGTTTACTTTTGGGGTACGTGCGACTAAGTTTTGCAAAGCCAAGCCATGAAAAATTAAGTACCCTTTGATAATAGATCCTTAGACAAATGAATTTTATTACTAAAATTATTGTTAACCCGCTTTTTTACAAGGCTATTACACATTGGATTCAGATTCGTGGATCACTTAATAATCTTGCAGATAACTTGGAGAGAAGGCTAGATAGCTCTGAACTTGGTCGTAGATGATGTTGTGGGTTGTGGATGAGCAGATTAAATCGGATAAAATGGTAGAATTGGCTAAGTCTGGAAATATACCAGGATGGAATACAAATTGGTGAGGATTCAAGGTGTAACAACGTGACCTGCAACTTCATGGATTGGACTTCAAGTCAACTAAGATCTGAAGTACTTCAACTTTAGAAACTCAAATCTGGTTCAGTACAAGCGAACCAAGGTGCAATTCCCAAATCAACTCCAAACTCCAGATCGACACAAATCAGATCAATAAGTAACCAAGACCAATCTGAAGTATACATCTCAAAATCGAAGACTTGAATTGATGGACTCCGAATCGAGGTCGATCCAGAGTAGGAAAGCTTGGACAAGCCGGAATGAAGAGGGGAAGAAAGCATAAAAGCCAGATTGCTAGACTTTGGTTGAGCAAGATTCTGAATCAAAACTGACATCAAAAGTTGGCCGATTTAGCTCATACTTTCTGGATACGGTCGCCTTGACCTTCCCGACTTCTCTGCTGATATTCAGGGTGATCTGAATTTAACTATAGTTATAAACATACCACTATTACACTTGGAAAATGGATCTTCTTCTTTGGAAAGTACACGTATGCTCTACCATTTTCGGGACTAAATTTCATCTTCTACCCTATTCTTTCTGAATCGTAAAAATTGTATTTGCAATTGAATAGTATATATAAAAGGTTACTTAAGTGTAGTATGCTACAGATAATGCTGAAACACTGTGAAATCTGGTGTCTTCTTTACTTTTATTACATCTATGATAGGATTTGTGACTACTATACAATCATAATACATTTGGGTGTTAGTGATTGAATCCATCACTAAGGTTTTGGCATGCCAAGAAGGGGGAGGTTAAGCTTAGAATTTGGATCTGATGAAGCATGAAGAGGATTGACTATGGCTAAGAGGAAGAGAACTAGAACTCAAGCTAAAGGAACTAGACATGAGGGATGTCATAAGGCTTACTCAAGTGGAAACCCTTCCATATACCTTACTAGGAAGATATAGATAATATGGTGAATCAACTGCAAGTTAGGCTCGTTAGGCAAGAGGATATGCTAAAGAGGCATGAGGAACTGATGGTCACTTCCCCCCAATGGATCGGACAAGCGGGACACGCTATGAATCAAAACCAAGACTAATGGTATTGGATCGATACTGATTCAGATTCTCGTATTGACATTGATCCGGATTACACAAAGGCATGCCACCGAGACTTTTGGAGATGTACGTTGGCACTATCGAAGTTTATAACTTGGAGCCTGGAGAAGAAGACATGGAACTTGAAATTGGCTTGAAATGACCAAGGACAAAACCTAGTCAAGGATTTTAGATCGATATAATTGCAACCCCAGGTTCGTACCGCTTCAGTTGTGTTCACCGAGGAAAAACGTCATAGCTTGGGGAACCTCAGCACCCACATGGTAGGAGTTGGCATTGAAGACTACTTTTGGACATTAATGACAGGTTTGCTGACATCATTAAGAGAGTTATAAGAGAAGGTCTGATGAATCAAGATATGGACAATGTACACAGGAGTCCCTTCACATCGAATACTGAGAGTCAAGGAATCCTCCAAATTTCAAATTTCTTAAATCTAGAAGCATACAATGAAAGAATGAATCATGTTGTTCATTTGATGAGATATATGGAAGTGCTAGAGGCATCCAAGGAGGTCATAATGAAATGCTTCCTCTGTGCTTTTCGAATACTGCAGCTTTATGCTTTAGATAGTTAGAAAATTAGTCCATCGGGACTTGGATGATACTATCCGATAAATTCACAAGACATTTAAGGTCTATATAGCATGACCCAAGAATATAATGACTCTTACCATAATCAAGCAGAGGACAAACGAGATTCTGTGAACTTTTTTGGCTAGCTTTAATATAGTCTTAGCATCAACAAATCGTCCTGATCCATTAATTGTTCTGTTGGCTGTGATTTCTTGAATTTTGGATAATACTGATTTTAAAGTATCATTAGAGGGACATCCCATTGGAGAGTTCTACTACGAGACAGATAGATTCTTACGATATGAAGATGCAAAATCAAAAAAGGAAGCATTGTAGATTAATAAAGTTAAGGATAAAGGACAATCTAAAACGGGGTTTGGAAAAGACAAGGGAAAGTGGAAGGTCAGGGACAAATACGACTGATCAGATAAAGTGAGAGCAGGGTTGAAGACTAACGATTATGGAGGTCAAAATACAAGCTTGAAAAGGATTTATTTGGATATACGAGAACACCTTTCAATCAAAAAGCCGACTAGGAGAGACCCATAAAGCGAGAATGAGATTCTGAAAAGTACTTTTTACTCACAAAATTACCAGACATGATACATATGAATGCAAACTTTAAAAGGATAGCAAGTTAGGAAATGACAACTGGCGCAATATGTCTGAAACAAATCGACAGTGATGGAAAATAAGCAGCCGTCAATTTCCCAGGAAAGAGGTGGGCCTAGCTCACAGTGAAGAATAATCATAATTATTGGCCAGCAATTGGATAAAACATGGATAAATTTCTTAAACATGCATGGGAACTAGAGAGATCCTTAGCCATGCTCTGAGATGATAACAAATCTCTATAATCTTTATTTTCTTTTTCAATTTGAAATGAACTTGTAATAAGATGACCAATCTACTTACACTTGTATGAGAACCAGAGAAATCCCTAGACAAGCACTTAGATGGGGACAAACCAATATTTTTTATGACGCAACAAAAACTTCTATTTTGATACTCTAATAGAATTACTTGTCGAGTATGGTTTATGTTGTCGAGTATAAATTTAGCAATTCAAATTCCAAATTTGATAATTTTTTAGATTGTCGTGTATGCCTTATGCATGGCAGGGGTAGGTCGTCTTGTCAAGGACTTGGCAAGGCCGACTATTTAGGATTATCAAGTATGGATTATGACTAGGAATAGTCGATTCGTTATGGACATGCAGCCACTTGATCAGGATTGTCGAGTATGATTTATGATCGAAAATAGCCCGATGAGGCTTGGATCATCAAGTACAAATGATATTTGGCAAGGGATGGGTCATTCCAAGCATAGAGTCGCATGATCAGGATCGTTAGTATGGTTTACGCTTGTCAAGAGCTCGATGAGGCTACAATCATCAAATATGGCTTATGTTTGATAAGGGTCGGACCGTTACGGACATGGAGACACACAATCAAGATTGTTGAGTATGGATTATGCTTAGTAAGATCCCCTAAAGGATATGGATAATCGACCATGGCTCAGTAAAATCTAGATGAGGCAGTAGGATATTTAGTGTTGTTTACGCCCAACTAGAGTCCATAAAGACCATGATTGTTGAGCATGAGTTACACTTGATAAGAGTTAGAGAAGTTAAGAATTCTCCTATACAGGTCACAGTCTTGGATATCATCTCGGCATAGCTGCGGATTTGGGTTCTGTTAAGGAAATACCAAATGATCTAGAGCGATCCTGGACTTGAAATCGGTAAACGATCCAATGTGATTGTGGATTTGGATTCAAATTTCAGCTATCAAATATTTTGTGAATGTGTAATGACCCAAATTTTTGGTAATTTAAATTATGGATTTAAATAAGAATAATGGACTTTTAAAAGTGATTTAAAAGTAAATATATTAAAATTTTATCTTTTAATATTATTTCAATAGCCTAAAAATAGATATTTTACAAACTATCTCAAAATTCGATGAAACCACTTTCATGGGATCCGAAATAGTAAATTATTATTAGGTTCCAAATTTCAAGTCAATTGAAACTAGTGTGTAAGCATACGTAATATAAACGCGTATTGAAAAACCAGTTATAATTCAATTTAAGCTAGAAATAAGACCATTTTTCAAATGGTCTCTGAATTGAACAAAACCAATTTTATCGGATCCGTAATGTTAAAATAGGTTAAGATTTCAAATTTCATAATTTTCAGAGGTAGTATGTGAGTGTATGAAAAATAAACGCATATCTAGAAATTTAGTTGAAACTAAAGAGTAACATAGTAAAATAATAAGACAAGTGGTCAAACGGATCCAAATTCGACGAGACCAATTTTATTGGATTCGTATTAGTGAAATATAGTAGGGTTTCAAATTTTTTATTGATTGGACTTACGGTTTAGTCATACGAGCTGAAAACGCGTAGAGTCCTTTTATTGAAATTCAATTGAAATTAAGCAGTTTTGGGTAATATTGAACAATTTGAAAAATATTGATAAATTGGTACATAAGGGTTTTACAAAGTTAAAATAAATTTAAGGGGGATAACACCTCCTTTAGATAAATCTTAAGTTTTAATTTAAATAACCCTTTCTCTTTTTTCACAAACTCCCATACTCCTCCAAAATTAGACAATTAAGGTCCTTCCCGACCAATTGCCCATTTCTTCCACCTTCCCTTTTTCCTATGTCGTATGCATGTGAGGTAAGACAGAGCCATTTATTCTCATTTCCATTTTCATTTTTTTCTTCTTTTTTTCCTTCCTTAAGCTTCCATTTCCACTTCTCCACTCCAAGCCGCCATCTCCCACCTTGCCACCATCCAAGGCAGCACCTCCACCCCATTCCATACCACCCTGCTAGCATCCGACGCCTCTAACCCAAGTCATTGCCCCACCACCCTCCAAAAACTCCAAAATACACTTCCTACCCCTTAAAACCCTAAAATCGCCAAGTTCCTCCCCTAAACCACCAAAGTCGCACCCTTGGACCCACCACATGGCCCACGTGTTAACACACTTTTTGGTCAAAACTGCCACACATGGAACTCTAGAATAGTAACATGCTCAAGCAGTGGAAACAACGTCAGAAGACATAGAGCGATTTAAACGAAATCACACCATCAGCGTAAAATGGCCCGAAATACCTATCAGACGACCTCTTTTGGGCCTGAAAACATCAATTATAGAGCTTAGCTCGATAACTCTTTTAGCCCTCTGAACTAGCTTTAGGTAGAGCTTTCGTTTGGCTCAATCGGACTTACGGTTTGGAAGTTACGTCCATTTCCGTGAATGGGTGTAATTTGGCGTTGATCAGCAAACGCTTGGACAAAGCATCGGAGCCTCAGAATCCTACAACTTGGACTGGCACGTGGGACCCACCTCGGCTCGTGGGACCTACCTTGATTCATGAGCAAGGACCCAGCTCGCCCCTGGCTCGTGGACTATCCCCGACTCGTGAAGGCTCCTCTGGACCACGACTCGTTCGTGGTGGACTCCTGGACCACGACCCGTTCGTGGGCTCACCACTCCAGCTCATCACCCCGCCCGTGGTGCACATGGGGATCACACACCATGATCACGAACCGCCTGGGTCTATGCTCGCTACACTCGGTTTTGACCTATTCTGATGGCTATTTTCGCTCCGACTTGCATGGATCTTATTACACATGTCATATAACAACTTGAAGAGGATTTCTGGACGTTTTCCACCACACTTCGAGATTTTTGGGATGAGTGTCACGTGTCTCACGAATCGGTATCAGGAAACAGCTATAAATACACCATTTGAAGGCATTTTCATGGACTTTTGGCCATTCTTCTTCACGACTTCCACCATTATTGAAGTGCAAGGACTTTGCATCTTCCTGCATCTAAATTCTCCTCTTGTAATCTCAACTAACACACGGATTGTGTGTCTACACGTAACTGATTCTCGTAATCTGTCAATACAAAAATAAGATTATAAAGTGGACGTAGGCTACATCTACAGTCGAATCACTATAAAAATATCGTGTGTTCCCTGTTCTTACTGTTTTACCTGCATTCTTTGATCTGTGATATGCATTTGGGTGTTAGTGCAATTTTTTGATCTAACATTTTGGCGTGCCAGGAAGGGGGCATACGACAACTTCAACTTCTTCTTGGATTTTTTGGCTTTTGGATCAGTGGCAATCAAAAGGAAGAAAACTGGAACTTCTACTCATGTTGGTGATGCTGACGCTGAAGACACAAGGAACGAGGCAAGCCATGAGGCTTCATCTCATGAAAACCCATCAGCATTTTTGACTAGAGACGAGATGGACGGCGTTCTCGCTGAATTGAGAGATCAGATGGCAAAGCAAGATGTTATCCTCAGGAAGCAACAGGAGATGATCGATGGATTCTTCGCTCGGATGGAACGCCGAGCAACGATCAACGCATTGAAAATGAAGCCACAGAAGCAGCTCGTGCATCACTTGGACTTGGGGGCAACCCAATCCCTATTGGAAATGCGCAACGACCGATTTCCACCTCGGTTCAGATGGATATCAGAACGCAAAGCCACACTCCATAGCGGGAAACGGCTTGTGACGCACCTCTGCATGGAGACCCGGTTCGTGACCTACCCCAGCGACCCGATCGGCTCGCCACTCCTGCCTCATGAACCGACCTCCATGACTCACGAATGGGTCGGCTCGCCCCCCTCGAACAGCGAGCTGCGACCCACAATCCGCTTCCAATAGCCCACCAACAGCTTCCTACTTATCTTGCACTCCACGCTGGGGGCACTAGCTCTGACCTTGGCAACTTGCAACAACTTTTTGAAGGAAATCGGCTAGCATAACTGATTGATGCCTCTTGAGAGGCCGCACTTATCAGGATGACGTGGATGACGTCAATCACAACCCGTTCACACAAGCAATCAGGAATTCCCGCAATCCCCCGAATTTCAATCTTCCACAACTGGAGCCTTATAGCGGCAGGACAGATCCTACCGTGCATCTGATGCGTTACAAAAGGCATATGGAAGATCAATCGGCGTCGAAAAATGTCATGGCTAAATGTTTTCCCCTCTTTCTGAATGATATAGTCCCTATGTGGATTCAGCAGCTAGAAACAGAATCAATCAACAATTGGAACATGTTGGTCACACACTTTATTGATTAGTTTCGGGTCCACATTGTACGACCCAAGAATGTCATGTCCCTCACTACAATCAATTAGAGGACCAGAGAAACTCTGCATTCATTCCTGGAGAGATTCAATGTTGCAACAGCATCAGTTGATCGCCCTGAACCATCATTGGTACTGATGGCAGCAGTATCCGACATTTTAGATAACTCGGAGTTCAAAAAGTTTTTGTACCGAGAAACGCCACGAAACCTCGGCGAATTCTACCTTGAAGCAGACAGATTTCTATGGGAAGAAGATGCAACTCCCGAGAAGCGCATTCTCGATGTCAATATGCTTAAAGACGGAGAACCATCTGACAATGACAAGGGTAAAGGAAAGACCCCCGCTACGAATGATCGTAATGCTCCACCCTGGAGAGGGTCCATATACGACAAATACACCGAACTGAATGACACTCTGAGAAACATCTACATGGATACGGGGGTGTTGCCTCCTATCCGAGGCCTCCCAAGAGGGAGACAACACTAGCACAATGCAACTCTGGAAGGCACTGCATATTTCATGACATGGACGGTCATAACACTGATGACTGTAGACATTTGCGAAATTTGATTGAGGATCGGATCAGACGAGGGGAGCTGGCCGAGTACGTCACGGGACCAACAGCGCCCACATCTGCGCTGCCACCATCTATTCCCCGTAGAGGGAATGATCCCGGATCGAGCAATCGCGGGATTATCATTAACTGATCCCATTCAGCGGATCTCTTCAGTCTACCGAACTACATTTCGCAGCTCATGTTTTTAGGCTTTTAGGCGGCTTCTCGCCCTTCTTTGTTTTCTCTGCATGTAATAAGAGTTGTCACATCAGCCCATACGAACGGAATCAGCTTGTATTCTCCAGTCGTGTCCGGCAAATGACCACTGCATTTTCATGAATTAGCAATAAACATTGAGCTCCGGCTCCTAACTGGATCCGTCCAGTATAAATATTGAGCTCCGGCTCCTAACTGGATCCGTCCAGTATAAATATTGAGCTCCGGCTCCTGACTGGATCTGTCCAGTATAAACAAATTCTCATTGCTTTTCCTCGGTCGTTTTACTCCGGTAAGGCCTCCTTAGAACTCCTTTAACATCTCCTCGGACGGTTTACTCCGGTAAGGCGGTCTAGGAATTATTCTAGCATCCTATATCTTATCTTCTTGTAGGTACAAACCTCTGGACTTCTTTGGAGCATTGATTTCTCGGATTATCCAGAACACATCTTCCTTCAGTTAGTAAGATATGTTCTAAGGGCAAACATGTTAACACACTTTTTGGTCAAAGCTGTAACACATGGAGTTCCAGAATAGTAACATGCTCAAGCAGTGGAAACAACATCAGAAGACATAGAGCGATTTGGTCGAAATCACACCATCAACGTAAAATGGCCCGAAACTCCTATCATACGACCTCTTTTGGGCCTGAAAACAGCAATTACGGAGCCGAGCTCAGTATCTCTTGTAGCCCTCTAAATTAACTTCAGGTAGAGCTTTCGTTTGGCTCAACCGGACTTACGGTTTGGAAGTTACGCCTGTTTCCGTGAACGGGTGTAATTTGGCATCGATCAGCAAATGCTTGGACGAAGCATCGGAGACTCGGAATCCTACAACTTGGACTGGCTCGTGGGACTGACCTCGGCTCGTGGGACCCACCACGATTCATAAGCAAGGACCCGGCTTACCCCCTGGCTCATGGACTATCCCCGGCTCGTGAAGGCTCCCCTAGACTACGACCCGTTCGTGGTTGACTCCTGGACTACGAACCGTTCGTGGGCTCACCACTCCAGCTTCTCCACTCCAGCTCGTCACCCCGCCCGTGGTGCACATGGGGATCATGCACCATGATCACGAACCGCCTAGGCCTGTGCTCGCTGCACTCGGTTTTGACCTATTCTGATGGCTATTTTCGCTTCGACTTGCATGGATCTTATTACACATGTCATATGACGACTTGAAGAGGATTTTTGGACGTTTTACACCACACTTCGAGATTTTTGGGATGCGTTCCACGTGTCTCACAAACCGGTATCAAGAAACAGCTATAAATACACCATTAGAAGGCATTTTCATGGATTTTTGGCCATTCTTCTTCATGGCTTCCACCATTACTGAAGTGCAAGGACTTTACATTTTCCTACATCTAAATTCTCCTCTTGTAATCTCAATTAACACGCGGATTGTGTGTCTGCATGTAACTGATTCTTGTAATCTGTCAATATAACAATAAGATTATAAAGTGGACGTAGGCTACATCTACAGCCAAACCACTATAAAAATATCGTGTGTTCCCTGTTTTTACTATTTTACCTGCATTTTGTGATCTGCATTTGGGTGTTAGTGCCATTTTTTGGTTTAACATTTTGGCGCGCCAGGAAGCGGGCACACAACAACTTCAACTTCAACTTGGATTTTTTGGCTATTGGATCAATGGCAATCAAAAGGAAGAAAACTGGAACTTCCACTCATGTTGATGACGCTGACGCTGAAGACATAAGGAACGAGGCAAGCCATGAGACTTCATCTCATGAAAACCCATCAGCATTTTTGACTAGAGACGAGATGGACGGCGTTCTCACTGAATTGAGATATCAGATGGCAAAGCAAGATGATCTCCTCAGGAAGCAACAGAAGATGATCGATGGGTTCTTTGCTCGGATGGATGGAAGGCCGAGCAATGATCAATGCATTGGAAATGAAGCCACAGAAGCAGCTCGTGCATCACTTGGACTTGGGGGCAACCCAATCCCTATTGGAAATGCACAACGACCGATTTTCGCCCTGGTTCAGATGGATATCAGAATGCAAAGTCACACTCCACAGCAGGAAAGGACTCGTGACACACCTATGGATGGAGACCCAGTTCGTGACCTACCCCAGCGACCCGATTGGCTCGCCACTCCTGCCTCACGAACTGACCTCCATGACTCACGAAAGAGTCGGGTCGCCCCCCTTAAACTGCGATCTGCAACCCGTGACCCGCTCCCAACAGCCCACCAACAACTTCCTACTTATCCCGCACTCCACGCTAGGGCCACCAGCTCTGACCTTGGCAACTTGCAACAACTTTTTAAAGGAAATCGACTAGCAGAACTGATTGAACGCCTCTCGAGATGCCGCACTTATCAGGATGACGTGGATGACGTCAATCACAACCCGTTCACACAAGAAATCAGGAATTCCTGCAATCCCCCGGATTTCAAACTTCCACAACTGGAGCCTTACAACGGCAGGATGGATCCTACCGTGCATCTAATGCGTTACAAAAGGCACATGGAAGTTCAATCGGCGTCGAAAAACTTCATGCCTAAATATTTCCCCCTCTTTCTGACTGATATAGCCGCTATGTGGATTCGACAACTAGAAACAGAATTGATCAACTGTTGGAACATGTTGGTCACACGCTGCATTGAACTGTTTTGGGTCCACATCGCACGACCTAAGAATGTCATGTCCCTCATCACAATCAAGCAGAGGCCCAGAGAAACTCTGCGTTCGTTCCTGGAGAGATTCAACGTTGCAGCAGCATCAGTTGATCGCCCTGAACCATCATTGGTACTGATGGAAGCTGTATCCGGCGTTCTAGATAACTCGGAGTTCAAAGAGTTCAAAAAGTCTTTGTACCGAGATCCACCGCGAAACCTCGGCGAATTCTACCTTGAAGCAGACAGATTTTTGGGGAAGAAGATGCAACTTCCGAGAAGCGCACTCTCGATGTCAACATGTTTAAAGACGGAGAACCGTGTGACAATGACAAGGGTAAAGGAAAGACCCCCGCTATGAATGATCGTAATGCTCCACCCCCGAGAGGGTCCAGATACGACAAATACACTAAACTGAATGACACTCTGAGCAACATCTACGTGGATATAGGGGGTGTTGCCACCTATCCGAGGCCTCCCAAGAGGGAGCCAACACTAGCATAACGCAAATCCGGAAGGCATTGCATATTTCATGACATGGACAGTCATAACACTATGACTGCAGACATTTGCGAGATTTGGTTGAGGATCAAATCAGACAAGGAGAGCTGCCGAGTACGTCACGAGACCAATAGCGCCCACACCTGCGCTACCACCATATATTCCCCGAAGAGGGAACGATCCTGGATCGAGCAATCGCGGGATTATCATTAACTGATCCCATTCAGCGGATCTCTTTAATCTGCCGAACTCCGGTTCGCAGCTCATGTTTTTAGGCGACTTCTCGGCCTTCTTTCTTTTCTCTGCATGTAATAAGAGTCGTCACATCAGGCCACATGCACAGAACCGGCTTGTGGTCTCAAGTCATGTCTGGCAAACGACTGCTGCATTTTCATGAATTAGCAATAAACATTGAGCTCCTGCTCCTAACTGGATCCGTCTAGTATAAATATTGAGCTCCGGCTCCTAGCTGGATCCGTCTAGTATAAACAAATTCTCATTGCTTTTCCTTGGTCGTTTTACTCCTGTAAGGCCGTCTTGGAATTCCTTTAACATCTCCTCGGATGGTTTACTCCGGTAAGGCGGTCTATGAATTATTCTAGCATCCTATATCTTATCTTCTTGCAGGTACAAACCTATGGACTTATTTGGAGCATTGATTTCTCGGATTATCCAGAACACATCTTCCTTCAGTCAGTAAGATACCTTCTAGGGGCAAACGTGTTAACAAACTTTTTGTTCAAAGCTGTCACACATGGAATTCCAGAATAGTAATATGCTCAAGCAGTGGAAACAACGTCAGAAAACATAGAGCGATTTGGTCGAAATCACACCATCAACGTAAAATGGCCCGAAACTCCTATCATACGACCTCTTTTGGGACTGAAAACAACAATTATGGAGTTGAGCTCAGTAACACTTGTAGCCCTCTGAATTAGCTTCAAGTAGAGCTTTTGTTTGACTCAATCGGACATACGGTTTGGAAGTTACGCTCGTTTCCGTGAGTGGGTGTAATTTGGCGTCGATCAGCAAACGCTTGGACGAAGCATCGGAGACTCGAAATCTTACAACTTGGACTGGCTCGTGGGACCCACCTCGGCTCGTGGGATCCACCTTAATTAATGAGCAAGGACCCGGCTCACCCCCTGGCTCGTGGACTATCCCCGGCTCGTGAAGGCTCCCCTGGACCACGACCCGTTCGTGGTGGACTCCTGGACCACGACCCGTTCGTGGGCTCGCCACTCCAGCTTCTCCACTCCAGCTTGTCACCCCGCCCATGGTGCATATGGGGATCACGCACCATGATCACGAACCTCTTGGGCCTGCGCTCGCTGCACTCGGTTTTGACCTATTCTGATGGCTATTTTCGCTCCGACTTGCATGGATCTTATTACACATGTCATACGACGACTTGAAGAGGATTTCTGGATGTTTTCCACCACCCTTCGAGATTTTTGGGATGCGTGCCACATGTCTCATGAACCGGTATCCGGAAACATCTACAAATACACCATTCGAAGGAATTTTCATGGACTTTTGGCCATTCTTCTTCACGACTTCCACCATTACTGAAGTGCAAGGACTTTACATCTTCCTACATCTAAATTCTCCTCTTGTAATCTCAATTAACACGTGGATTGTGTGTCTACATGTAACTGATTCTTGTAATCTGTCAATATAACAATAAGATTATAAAGTGAACGTAGGCTACATCTACAGCCGAACCACTATAAAAATATCATGTGTTCCCTGTTTTTAATGTTTTACCTGCATTCTATGATCTGCGATCTGCATTTGGGTGTTCCTTTTCTTGGTCTAACACCACCCTACCTTATTTCTGACCCCACCATCCCAGGTGGACCCCATCTCCCCAAGTCATGGGCCCCACAAGGGATTCCAAGCCCTTAAAATCCATAAAAATCGATTTTCCCCCTTCTGGCTGAAGATAAAAATGTATACGCATATCTTACATAATTCATGATGCTGGAGAGGTGTGATTTTGGTTGCTAAAGAATTTTTGGTTTTGAGTTGTAGCTAGGAGCTCTTACCTAGAAGAGTCGTGGTGTGGAATAGCTATTGATGAGAACTCTTTAACCAAATAGGTGCTAGTTTAATTTTAATTGCTATTGTGAATTGTTTGAATTATATATTGATGCGTGATGGATTATTTGGGTTTATTATATGGTTTAATAATGTTTAACATGATAAAAATGTGATTTTTAAGTGATATACATGTAGTTGCTTTGGTATGCAACGCTTAGAACTAATAATGTTGACCTGGAAATTGAATTAAACCTTAAATGGTTATTGATTGGGAAAATTGACTAAATATTGGTTATTGGGTTTGGATATGAACACCATTGCATATTGAATGATATGATTGTGTTTAATGCATACAAATGTCGATGATTGGTATTGCGGTTAATCTTCTAATTGACAAACAGATATAAGTGTTAATGTTTAAGGCTTATATGGTATATACCACGAGATGTGGATTTGATGTTATATTCTTTGTTGATTTGTGATTGATAGTTAATAAACTATTGATATTATAGTCGATTCTATTTTATTTAAAAATCGAATTTTGGTAAGAATAGAACTAGTCGCGCAATGACAGTTCGCGAATTTCGAATTTCGACTTCAAACTGACGTACCGGGAGATCCGATCATCGAATCTTCCTAAATGAAAAATGTTGGGTCCGATATGAAAAGAATTTTCCAAATGAATCTAATAATGTTAAGATCCAAAGGTTAGATTGTGAGATAAGTAAAAATCAAATTTTTAGAAATATGCGTATTTTCAAGTTTAAGACCTGAAACTGGATTTTTGAAGAATGAGCTATTTTAAAATTTTAAAAATAGGGATAAATTATGATAAATTATAATAAATGGTTTGAAAGTTATTCGAATTGATAGATTGAAATTTTGGATGATATTAAGTCATTTGGACTAAATTAGTCATTTGAGCAACGCTATTTGTGACGCTTACTGGTTAGCGATAGTATTGAATTCATTTAGATTCCGAATGTAGATTTAAATGAAAGACTTTGGATATATGATTTCATAAACAAATATGAAATGGAAGTTTGATTTCGAGGAACTAGAACATATTTGAAATAAATATTTTGAAGTGATAAATGGTTTGCAAAAGATGTTTTGTAAATGAAGAGAATTTCGACGGCTTAAACTCCAATGTTTGAATGATTTCGAAATAAAAAAGGTACTATGGTTTAAAAGGTACTTTTGATTATTATTGCAAAACGATATATCACTTCGGGATAGAAATAATTTGATATGTTACCTATGATTTGGGTAACCCATGACTAAAATTCTAGGGAAATGGGTATGCAGACTCCCCTTTGTGGTGGACATACTGTCTCTACTGTGGGAGAGACATACTGTGTATACGGAAGCCTATGTGCGAGGGATTTACACAGAACTATTATCGGGATAGGAAGGCTTGGCCCCAGTTGCCTTGCAATTGGGGAAAACATCTCGACTTATTTGCATCTGTTTTGATATGTTGTATTATAGAAATTTGAGATTCCCAAAGTGATTTGTTTTTAGAACCCCGAAGTCAAGTATCATTTGATATGAATGAAATATCTAGTATTTCAATGATTTGAAATGAAATGAGGTTTTTAAGTCACAAGAGATTATTTTGAAAAGAATTGTTTTTGAAAATAAGTTAGATTTGATAAATATAAAAGTGAAGACAAAACTGTTTTGGTTTTGAGTTATTATAAAAATGAAACCATCTTTGTTTAAAGACTGATACACTGGTATTCATATGGGGAAAACCCGTTTCGTGTTATACGGCGTGGTCCTATGAATTACCTAAGTTTAAAATATATTATAACCGACTTGAGTTCTCATATCAGTTCCATGAGTGACTCGTAGTTTGTTTTCTCCTTGCAAACTCGGATGCCTAAATTTTCTACGTGGACAGACGGGTAGTTTATTTTGCAGATACTTAGAGAAAGATTCTGGACTGAAGCTTAAGGCTGTATTCAGAGCATTTGGTAGTCTTCCGCTGAATGTAATTTTTTATCCGCTGTTTATTGTATTGTATGTCTTGATCTCTGATATATTCTATACTCTAATGTAACATTGTAAAGTCTTTTGTTTCTGTCTGATGTGTTGTATGCCCAAAGTTAATGTCTTGAGCTTTTCTGCCACTTTGGATCTGACTTGTACGGTTTACGGCCAATTCGAAAGGCAGGGATTTTCGGGCTATTACAGTTGGTGATTGTGTAGGCAAATGTATGATGATGGCGGTTTTATGAGAAAAACTTGTTTGGTATTCGTGAGACTGGTAGATGGGGAAGTATATGTGAAGTTTAGGAATATGCAGTAGAAGAGCAAAAGTAGGAGAAACACAAGAGATAAGAAAAGGAAACCAAGAATTTTTGCGTCTTCTTTTTTTTTTTTTTTTTTTCAAAATCTTTGTCATCAGAGAAGCTGTTGTAAAAAGAAAAAAAAATGAAAAAGAAAATGAAAACTTCTCTGGCAACGGCGCCGAAAATTTGATCGACGCTTTCTAGGAATTAGAAAACTGCAAATTTATTATAAACTGCAAGCGCACAGATTGTGTAGTATGCAGGTTGAACACAAGGAGGAAAATCAATTTTTATTATTTACATATTTTGTAGGCGAGTTAGACAAAGCTTGGAGATGGGATAAAGTCGAAATTACAATTCAGATCAGAACAAATCTAATTGAACCGATAACTAAATTTGTAATTATCAATAAAAACAAGTGAAACTGCAAGTGAATTAACTACAAATTTGAATCTAATCAAATTTATAATCAATTCAATAATTAAAAATATAATAGAGCACTGAAAATAAATTTGCAGAATAGAAATAAACTAACAAAAAAGTAAAATTGGGATTACCGTTGAATCTAATCAGACGGTCAATCACTAATGAGAAAAGTAATTGCAATAGCAATTGTGTTCTAGCAAATCTAATTGACTAGACAACGCAAATTTCTATGAAACTAAAAAATTGCAGGATTAAAAGAAAAGAGAGCTTAATTAATAGAGAAGAACATAATACAGAATAGTGAACAGAAGTTTAGAATGAATACAATGGGTATTTATAGGGGATGTAGTCGGTTATCAATACGAATATAAGGCGTAAGAAAAATATACGAAAAGAAATTCTTTCCAAAGATAAAGGAATATTCCTTTCGTGTTGCTTGATTGAAAATTTGTAATTAATGCATTCCTTTTGATGTATGGCACGGTCAGTAGGAAGATGAGCATTGCTTAATTCGAGATTTGTAATCAAAGCCTTCCCTTATCTTCTACATAACAATTAAACATAATTGATTTGATTTGAATTCTTTGAGAGGAATATGTCAAATTCCTAAAATCATTATAAAGCTTATATATATTATATATATACATGCATGACTATGTGTGTGTATATATATATATATATATATATATATATATATATATATATATATATATAACATATCACTACTCCATATATTCTTCAAAATATAGGAGGCGGGGTGTAAATCATTCATGTTCCTTTCTTCATAAAAGTTGTACTTAACAGGGATCGAACTCGGAGCATTATACCAAATTTCCAGGCCTTTACCAATGTGCTATAACTTCCTTTATGATTGAAAACTTGTTGCTTTTGAAAAGTAGCAATTTTATATGTAAATGGTCTTTGATTGAGATAGAGGAGACATTTATTGACAATCTGTGAAAATGCACAAAAATACCTGAAGTAATATTTATTTATATACAATAAAGATAAGATATGAGCATAAAAATAAACACTTTTACATGTTAATAAAATACCCCGCACTTATCTTTTACTCGTCCTCGAGTAAAACAAGAATGAAAAACTAAAGTAGGTAGGTCACACTTTCATAGGAAACACGATTGCATTGAGCATATACAACAAGCCATTATACCTCTAGGTGTCCCTAGTAGGACGAGTGGTGTCTTGTGAGGGTTTTCAACAGATACTACCCACAAAATCCAAATGCAATATGTTGTGGTTCTAATGCAACTATCGTGAATGCAATGGACATATGCAAATGAAAAAAATATGAAAACATGACTTGTTCTGGAAAAGTGGTACAACAAAGTAAGTTAACAATTTTTAATCTGTTAATTGTATTTTAGATACCTCAACTTGTCACAAATTTTCAACATAACTCAAGTTTTCAATATTAAACTCTAGTTTGGCCATTTGGTTGGTTGATAACATAGTGCAGCCATAAAATAAATTCTTAGTTTTCTAGTCATAATTATAAAGTGGGTTTATTATTTCCTCGTGTATGGCTAGTCAAATCAATAAGGTCAAGAAGTGTTTGGGCATCATTGCTTATTCTCTATCTTTATAATGATTAAAATTTACGATTAATTACATACACCTAACTTAATAGATAAACGTATACCACCCATGCACTGCCGCGTGGACAGACAGAGAGTTAGGAAAGAGCTTGGCGGATTGTGCATATCAACGCTGACTTTGTTAACAAGATGTCAGTAATCCTTAGGTGTCCAACTCATAAAATGAGACCAAGGTATATTGATGCTGACTTTGTCAACAAGATGTCGGAAAGAGCTTAGCGGGTTTGCACACCAACGCTAGATTAACAAGCAATGTCGGATACCCTTGGATTACTATTATTATTGAATATAAGAGGAAGAAAGAGTTACATGAATTTAGCTTAACACAACTTAGTTTTAAAGATTCGAAAAGCCAATACAAGTATTTCAAGTCCTCCTCTCATTAAACAAAGACTAAAATTTAGAATAGGCTTCACGGCCATCACCTAAGAATCTCCTTATGAACCAGTTACACTATAATCGCTTGTAATTCAACTTTTCATTATAATTCTTATTCGATCTTAGTTGAGAGAAAAAAATACTAGTAACTGACTAACAATTGTTAACTTATTTTATTTTTATCAATCTAAAATGAGTCATGTTTATAAAAAAAAATGGCATGTTACTACGATCTAAAATGCAAGATGGTCCAATATGAAAAGAAAGAAAAAATTAAAGAAAAATGAAAAGAATGCAATGCTGACTCCCCCCATGCTTGTTCAAAATAGTGTGCACACTGTAAACATGTTTCCTAAATTTGAAAGATAGAACCCAAAGATGAATTAATGCAGAATGAATTGTAAAACGAGATGTAATTTAACGACTATATGTGAATTCAAATCATATACAGAATGAAATCTATAATGATGATGAATGTTTTGTGATGAATGGTGGTTCCTTTTCCTGCCACACTTGCCTCTATCGAAAATGGTGCACAATGATTTCTTATTTGATTTGTGAGGTGCAAAAGGCATGTCAGTTAATTTTTAATGAAAATCCTCCCTACGAAGATTTTGTCATGCCAATGATTTATACAATTGAGATGTAGATTATCCCATAAAAATTTCAAAGGTTTTTCTTCTTGGTCCTCGGTAAGATCTGAGGCCAAGATTACGGGAAAATTTTCTGCAGACTCCAGGTAAGCATACTCAAGGTCTTATGGCAGGGGTTTGAGGCCTAACTTAGAAAGTTCTTGTGTGCTAACTGAAACACCCCACCTCCATTAAGGTCATTCACAAAGGGAATGCATTAACTTTGGTGAAGCATTTTAGGTAAAAGAAATAGATAATTTACAAGACAGACATATATAACAGCGGAAAACTGAAAACATTTCATAAATAGCGTGGTTTAGTCAAAACATTACAAGCATTGTCTCAAAACCCAACTTCTAAATTATTACAATAAAACATCTGTCTTGATTAAAAACTCCAAGTACATAAAGAAGCATAAAATAGTAGTAAAGCAGCACAAATCCCCAATAAAAGTGTAACCACAACCATAGCCCAAGAAAAAAGAATCCTAGTAATACATCTACTCTCTTCAAGTTGGAAAAGATCGGCACTAAGCTGAAGTATTCCCTCCCTGCGGACCGGGGGGGGGGGGGACAGAATAAAAGAAGGCGAAAGAAATTGGGTCAGACATAAGTCTGGTAAGTCCAGTGATTATTCAGCATGTAAACAGGTAAAAGAATCATGACATGAATAAACTGAATATAAGACAATACCATAGAAATAAGATAACATAAAATAAGGCAAGATAAACTGAATATTCTATCGCACTCGTTTCCCTTTTTTCTACACCTACTAACGAATGTTTCAACTACCATCATGTGTTCATAACAAAGTGATCCCTTTTCCGATCGGCTTCTACTCGCATGCATTTCTTACTTGTGTCATTTGGCACCGCTTGATTGTAGATACCTGTGCTGGTCCCACCATAGGGTGTATCAATTCCTATGGTGGCAACCCGACAAAAAATCCTAGATGCACAGTGTATACTACTGATGCCCAGTGTCAGCTTTGTCCACTCCGGAGTACGTGCACGCCCATACTCCGCCGGAACCTACACTGCTGCACCACCCGCCGCTATTTTGACCACTTATAATCAGCCCAGTAATCATGCCCCACCATGCCTAGTTCAGGGTACCATGAAACATCTATGTGGGTTACCGCTGAAATGGGTCCCCGTTACTAGGGTTTCCTAATCAACATGTTATAATGGTTAAGTGTTCTCAAATTAACCTAACCCTACCCATCTGTTTAATTAACATGTTGTATTGGTTAAGTGTTGCCCTAAATAACTAAACCCTACCATTCTTAGCTTGTCTGTTCCTTAGCTTTAATTCATTCATTAAAGCACCAGCCTATCATATTGGATCTATATTGCTGCGGTTGCTGGATGTGCCGGGCGGTTCTGGGCAGTCTTACACCGCAACTCAATCCAACCTCGGGTTTTTGGGCTTAACACGCTAACCTCTCACATTAGATCTATATTGTTGCGGTCGCTGGATGTGCCGGGCGGTTCCAGGCAGTCTTACACCGCAACTCAATCTAACCTCGGGTTAGGCATGTTCATATTTAGCCAATTTACATATTTGTCATATGTGTCCAAGTTTATATCTTTTTATGCCAAGATTTCCCAAGTGTAGTCTGTACAAGTTTTATGCCACATTCACGTGCTATGCCCAAAATTTACTCAATAAAATTATACCTAATTTTCCTCGCGTTATAATCGCACGTACAACGAGATTCAATCTAAGTTCCGAATGAACTTAGTATTCACAAAAGCAAGTAAAAAGGGAAAATAGAGAAGGAGCATAAGAATTGACATAAGGAAAAATAGGCATGTAAAGATATACCAAATTCAAGAATCATGTTTCAATAGGCATGTTGTACGTTAATAATAAGTGTGGGCAAGCTAAGCAATTTACACTATAGGTATAAATATTAGATAGAATTGGACTTAAGAGAATCACTAATTTTGATGTACAACATAATAAGTCCCATTATATCAATCACAATAGTCTCATAGGCATAGGATGCACAACATGATAGGTTTCATTATGTCAATCACAAGATTTTCATAGACACGATAGGTTCCATTATGTCAATCACAACAGTCTCATAGGCATGATAGGTTTCATTATGTCAGTCACAATAATCTTATAAGCACGATAGGTGTCATTACATCAATCACAATAGTCTCATAGACATAGGCAATTCAGATTTGAAAAAGGATAGACATGAATCAAAATTAGGCATCATTCTAGATCCGATTATTACAGTCATGATTTCTATTAGGTGTTTAAATATAAACAATAACTGAACTTAAAGAAAAAGGACGGATCTTGTATTCTGGGATCTAATTTCTGAATTTGTTTAGCTATCCTTTGATGTAGACGTTTGATTCTGTAGTTTGGATTTTTGTTTGGAGCTTTCTAACTTGATTTCTAATTTGGAGAAGATGGAGGCTAGGTTAACTTAGGGATGGATAACATGACGGCTTCATTATGAGGTCTAGGGTCGAGGTTTGGGGTGCTTATATAGAAGTTTAGGATTAATTCTAGCCTTTAAATTATTCTAGGACAAATCAGAGCCATCAAATCAAAGAGATGTGTCATCCAGCTAACCATAGCACGACACATAAGCCCTAATACCTCAGAAATTAGTCATCGGCCAATCAGGGAAGGCCATATCAGCTCACGGTTATAAAAATTCGTCACTGGATCTGGATCTCAAAAGGGGTCGACTCCCTACATGGGGGGTCGACACCTATATCGACACCCTTATAGGGGGGTCAACACCTATGTCGACTCCCCGGGGTGGTCGACACCCCTGGGCGGGAAATTTCCCGCCCAGCTGTTCTGGTCGAATTTCGAATTCTAAACTGAATTTATTACTTAATTATTATTTTCTACTTAAACTTGAAATCTTCTGAATTCCATCTTCTTCATACGGAGCCCGATTTACGCAAACTCGGACTCTATCTCAAGCAGAATTCCGAGACGAACGCAATGGCGTGACCCATTTCCCCTAATTCTTCTTTTAAAAATTAAGTGTTCTTAGATTTTTTTTATTTTAATATTCACATACGGGGTGTTACATTCTCCCCTCCTTAAAGGATTTCATCCCTGAAATCTCTAAGTTACGAAGAATGTATCCTAACATCCAACATCCATCTACTCAACCATCAATCACATGCATCCATTGTCCTTAAAAAGTTTTCTAATGCTTTCATGATCATATGCATAGTGTGTGTATATGTCCTTATCTAATGCAAAATCAGGCGGTCTACTGATTCAGTTGACCTCCTTGATGAGAATCATGTCGGTGCTATGAGTCCATCATGTATGCAACTATTCCTAATCGTATTTTGTAACTTCTACATGAGTGGACAATCATTCATACAAATGCAGTATCCACATGATAACACATCAAGTTTCAATATGTATATAAATACATATATTCATATGCAATATGAAAGTGACTGAGATGATCTAGCACCTAGTGAGCGTGTGTATATGCGTCCATGAGCAACCACTAGAAAACACTTGCAACCATCAACCATAACATGTTTCAAATACATATTTTACATCCATTGGTTTCTACCTAAGATTAAGAATAGGACCTAAGAAATATACTTAAAAGATAGATGCAAGCATGCATAAACTTGTGGAAAAAGAGATCAAGAATGTACCCTCAAAAAGATAAGGGTAGGCTGCGCGTATCTTGTCCTCAGTCTCCCATGTCGCGTCTTCCTCGGCATCACTCCATTGTACTTTAACTAGCTTGACCTCACGATTGTGTAGTTTTTTAACTTCTATACCCAAGATACGAGTTGGAACTCTTCTCACTGTTGCTTCTCGTTCCACTTCTATTTCCTTTAATATGCTTGGCTCCACAACTTCCACAGACTCATGTAAGCACTTTCGTAGATGAGAGACATGAAAGACATTATGTACTCCAGCCAATCTTTCGGGCGACTCTACTTTATAAGCCATCTTTCCAATCCTCTCAATAATAGGAAATGACCCTACAAATCTTGGTGCCAATTTTCCTATGGACCCAAAGCGAACGACATTCCTCAAAGGAGATACTTTAAGAAAAACTCTGTCCCCAACCTCAAACTCAAGGTCGGTCCTTCTTTTATCAGCGTAGGACTTCTGTCTATCTTGTGCGGTCTTCATTCGTCTTCGTATCATGTCCACCTTCTCTGAAGTTTCTCTGATCATGTCAGGCCCAAGTACGAGTTTGTCTTTAGACTCCCACCAACAAATTGGTGATCGGCATGGTCTTCTGTTCGACGTTTTCTAATGAATCAGAAAAGCGCAAATTTTAAATTAAATACTGCAAGTGTACAGGTGTGTAGCATACAGGTCGAACATAGGGAGGTAGATTAAAATCAAATTATTTGTTTAATCTCTTGGGCGAGTTAGACGATTTTCGAAGTTGGTTTTGAAAACAATAAAAATTGAAACTGCGATCCAATTCAGAACAAATCTAATTGAACCGACAATCAAATCACAATTATCAATTGGAAATTAAAATGCAAAACAGAAATAAAATGCAGAAATTAAAATTGCAGGAAAAAAAAGAACAACAAAAAGTAAATTAGGATTGTCATTGAAACTAATCAAACGACTAATCACTAAAAAAAATGTAAAATACAATTGGTGTTCTTCCAAAACTAATTGTGAAGACAACACCGATTGCTAAGAAAAAGAAAAATGCAGAAATAATAAAAAGAAGAAGAACTTTTATTAATGGAGAAGAGAATATAGAATAGGATGGTGGCTACAGTTACATTACAAGGGTATTTATAGGAGATAACCAAACCCTAACCCTAATTACAAATGGGCCTAGCCATTACATCACTAATTAGTTTACAATGAGAATCTCAAATGGGACTTAGTTAAATCTATTAAATTTTTGGCCTTTTTATCAATCATTTTCTTGTCCAACAGCAACTAGATATGGGATCTTCATCTACAATTCTTCAAAATGTAAATAAATAGCAATCTGATCTCCATTTCTCTACTTTTCTGGTTGCATGTGGGCTGGGTTGGAATATCTGTAAAAGTAACAAAACAATACCCAAGTAATATTTATTTATATACAAAAGATAAGATATAAGAGCATAAAATAAACACATTTCTATGTTAATCAAATACCCCCACACTTATCTTTTACTCGTCCTCGAGTAAAACAAAAATTAAAAACTAACTAGATAGGTCACACTTTCGTAGGAAACACGATGGCATTGAGCGTATGCAACAAGCCATTAAACCTCTAGGTGTCTCTAGTAGGACGAGTGGTGTCTCGTGAGGGTTTTCAGCGGACACTACCCACAAAATCCAAATGCAGTATGTGTGGATCTAATGTAACTACATGAATGCAAAGGACTTATGCAATTGAAAACAAAAATTGAAAACACGACTTATTTCAGGAAAGGGGTACAACAAATTAAATTAACAATTTTTAATCAGTTGATTTTATTTTAGATACCTCAACTTGTCACAAATTTTCAATATAAATCAAGTTTTCAAATGTTAAATTCCAGTTTGGCCAGTTGGTTCGGTCGATAACATAGTGCAGCAATGAAATAGATTCTTAGTTTGCTTGGCACAGTTTGCAAAGTGGTATTTATTATTTTCTCATGTATGGCTAGTCAAATCAATAAGGTCAAGAAGTGTTTAGGCATCATCACTTATTCTTTATTCTATAAAATTTTAAAATTTATGATTAAGTACATACACCTAACATAGAAGACCAAGGTTTACCACCAATGCACTGCCTCGCGGACTAACGGAGAGTGGGTAAAGAGCTTGGCGGATTGTGCAGGCCGACTTTGACTTTGTCAACAACGTGTCGATAATCCTTAGGTGTCCAATCTCATAAAATGAGACCAAGATATTCCAACACTGACTTTGTCAACAACGTGTCAGATAGAGCTTGGCAGGTTTGCACACCAACGCTAGATATACAAGCAATGTTGGATACCCTTGGATTACTATTATTATTATTGAATTTATAAGCACAAAAGAGATTACGCGAATTCAACTTAACACAACTTATTTTTAAAGATTCGAAAAGCCAATATAAGTATTTTAAGTCCTCCACTCATTAAACAAAGTCTACAATATAGAATAGATTTCATGGCCGTCACCTAAGAATCTCCCTATGTACCGGTTACACTATTATCCCTCAAAATTAAACTTTTCATTATATTTCTTATTCGATCTAAGTTGAGAGAAAAAATACTATCAATTGGTTAACAATCCTTAACTTATTTTGTTGTATCAAATCTAAAATGAGTCGTATTTTCAAAAAAAAAAAGGTATGTTACTACGATTTAAAATGCATGATGGTCCTATTTAAATACTGAAAATGAAAAGAAAGAAAAATAAAAAATGAAAAATGAATGAAATGCAGACTCCCCCCACACTAGAACTAAACAGTGTCCACACTGTAAACGTTTCCTAAATTTGAAAGATCGTACCCAAAGGTGAATGAGATGCAAAATTATTTGAAGAATGACATGTAGTCTAGCAATATGTAAGAATGGATCATATGTACAATGATATATGTGTTTACGATGCATGCGATGCAAAGAATACCACCATCTTTTTCCCCCACACTTGGTTCTAGCCCGATGAATTCCATTCCCACTATGTCTAGGCATGTTTTCTAATAAGCAAAGGTTTTTGAAAACCATCTCATCTTTATACCTAGATTTATAGTCCAGTAGATAAATATCCAGGGTCGTCCTAACATTAAGTTTTTCAATCAAGCTAGCATTCCAAAAATAATTCATGTGTTCAACAAATTTATCAGTATAATTGTCCAAAAAATTGTGATCGTATATAAATTCAGTGAAATTTGAATTCTGAGTGTTGTTCAAGGGTATGTGATCACATTTCTCATCATTAATTGACAACGTATTTTTGACACTGACAATTTCAAGTTCGTTTGAAATTTTCTCAAAGTTAAAATTTTCGAACTCGTGACGTGAATCCACTTCTTCCTCATTTGGCAACTCATCCTCATACAATCCAAAAAATTCATGTTCATTAAAATCCATCTCCAAATCTGAGTTTTTGAAAAATTCAACATTTTCATTTTGTTCAACTTCAAAAATTTCAAGTTTCTCACAGTTTGAAAGAGGAAGATCAAAATCTAAGCTTAAATTTTTTTCCTGAAAAGAGTTGAAGTCCAAATCATTTGTTGAATTATGAACAACTTCATTTAGATCGTTATTCTCAATTTCCAAAGTTGTTATTTGAAAATTTCCACTATCAGTAGAGAATGGATTATTTTCTGTTTCATCGCATGTTTGAATTTGGTTTTGTTGATTGAGTTGTTCTTTAAAAGACGTCATTAAAGAAAGAAGTTCATCAAGTTGTTTATCTTTTTCACCAAGCTGTCTATCTTGCTTTTCTACCCTCTCTCTAAGAATGTTAAGATGATATTCTTCAGAATCGTTGATTTGAGAGTTCTCGTTTTGGATTTCTTGATTCTCAAAATTATAGTCCACATCAATTTCACGATCAATGTTATTTCTAATGTGGTGGTTGTTTGAATTTTCAGAAAAATGACAATGGAAATCATTTTGATTTTGAAAATTAGGTTCATAACCAAAACTGTCGAAATTCGAGGGAAAACTGCAATTTTGGTCATATTCAAGATGTGGATATGGGTTGTAATTTTGAAGATTTTGATCGACTTGATCGACTGGAAAATCATTTTCATATCCAAAATTATGTTCGAATTGGTTTCCAACCCCGCATTGATGTTGATCAAAGGTATATTGTGATTCAAAGCTATTTGGATGTGGATGTGGCCTATAATCGAAATTATTGAAATTTGAATTGAAGTCGCCATTTCAATCATAACGTTGAAAATGTTGTTCATTTTGAAAATTTTGAAAATTGTTGTCATTTGGATTGCGAAATTTTGGGAAATCTTGCTTCATGAGTTGTAATTCAAAATCATACTCTTCAAGAGGACGTCTACTCCGATTATTATCCCACATTTCCCTTAGAGATTTTTTTTGAATTAGACATTTAAATGAAATCAAGCCAAGACAGAAATTACTCTCACTTCAAAAATAGTATAAAATACTAAGTTGTGCTCTATTAATTAACTGGCTCAATTAGAAGGGGAAGAGGGTCTTATGGCCGTTCACGTATAGTATAAATACTAAGGGATACGACCAATGTTTTACGGGTAGTATGCAACCTCTTTTGCTAATAGTTCAATAAATTGAACTACTATATATCCGCGATCTAATTATACGAGACAATCAACTTCACAAAGCACCACTTTTCAATTATATTATTTTGCAAATCAAATTGAGTTTTATAATTGTAAAACGACGAGAGTGATGACAGCAGTTATGGAAATTTAAACCAGTCACAAAGAAAATTCAGAATTTCAATCACAAAACATCACAAAATAATAGCAGAAAATTAAAATATTGTACAAGCAAGCCGCTGCCCCTGCAGAAATTTTTTACAAGCAATTTCAATATTTTTCAGGCAGCTGCAGAACCTGTAGAGTTTAGAAAATTTTACAGTGGTGTATGGCAGTCCGTCCAGAACAATTAAGCAGTAGTATCAACGATTAAAATTTCACTGTTCGTAATTCTCTTGACCTTCGAGCCTTATTCGCTTTGCTTGAAATCTTTCTTGATCCTTGAATTGATTTTCCCTTTCTTCTTCTTCTCTTTTTTTTAAAAAAAATCTAAGATAGCAAAAAGAAAATAACAAATGACAGAGATGTGTTCAAGAAGTCAGAACTCAATGAAAAACAACTTGAACAATTGACCAGATCACACTGAATATTAGGCAAAACAATTACAAATAAGAAACAAATCCTAGAAGATTCATAACCATGAACACCCCATGCTGAGTGAACGGCAAGCCGTAGAATAAACAAAACCCTCCCTTTTTTTCTTGTCTATAAAGTACCCTAATTAAACTCCAAAACTCACGTCTTTCATCTAGTCAACCACGCCCCTTTCAGAAAACAAATCGAACAAGTATCGATTTTTATAAAATAAATTAATTCTTTTGGGGATTCCTGAATCGCATTAGAAGAAACAAAATTCCTGCAAGTTGGGTGATTGAGTTCGACTCTCACAAGCAAAACACAGTAAATTCAGACCAAAAATTCAGAGGGGTGTGCTGATTTGTTTCAATCTAAAATCGGATTTCGTGATGCGAATTGAGGTTCTTCGGATTGTGATGCGATCAGGTGGTTATGTGGCAGAAGGGGAGATCGGTGGATGTAAGTGCATAGGCTGTATTACGGTGACGTGAAGAACGTATTGGGAGGGAGTTTGCTGGAATTTGGGTAGGAAGTGGCTGAAGTTGATGCGGGTAGGTTTTGTGGGGAGGAGTTTGTTGATCTGGGTATTGTTTGAAGGGAGTTCGGTTGTGGATTTTCTGATGGACGAGAGGTAACGGTGACAGAGGCTTTTCAAATTGGGTTTTGAGTTCGGTTGTGGATCAAAAATGGAGCAGATTGATGTTCGGTTCTGTGGTGGGGAATTGTTGAAGGTTATGAACGGAGAAGGACGATGCATTGTAGGGTGTGCACTTGTGGTTCGGTTATGGGTTTCGGTATACTGGTCTTGATGCAAATTGTGGTTTTGTTGAACGTGGATGGTGGATATGAGGGTTTGAGCTGATGCTTCGTGGGGAGACTTGATGAGAAGTTGCACGGAAAGGATAGTGGCAAGAGGGCTGTGTTTGATTGTGGTTTGAACGCAATGGAGTTGCGGATTTTCTGTGAATTGATTTGTGAAGAAGGTCTGAGGTGTTTGTGCGTGAGGCTAATGGCTTGTTTGTTGATGGCTTCTTTGGTGAGATTGGTTTGTTCTGGAGGGATTGTAATGAAATCAATGGTGAGCGGTATATGGTTGAGGGGAGTTTGCAGAAGGCGATGGATAGCAGTTTGGGAGGATGGATAGCGCTGACTGTGATAAAGTTGGCAATAGGATGATGCGTGTTTGGTATAGGGGTTGTGAACGTGAGTGTGGTATAGGTGATGTCATTGGGTTGAGGAACAGGGAGTATTGGTGGAGATGGCGTACTGGTTTGAACGGTGATACGGCGTGTGTGATTGTAACAATGAAGCAATGGAGGATGATGGGGTTATCGGTGAATTGTGTAGAGGAAGGAAGTTTTTTTTATACTGAGAAAGAAATCGGGGGAAAGGGGAATTGTTTTTTCTTTTTCTTTTCTTTTTTTTATTTTTATTGTAAAAGAAGAGAGAGAAAAAAAATGAAAAAGGAAAAATTAGAAAAAGGGAAAGAAATGAATGAAAAGAAAAGGAAATAAAACAAAGGGAATTTGGTAAGTTCTTTTTTTCCTTGTTTTAGGGATTGCAATAATCAATATTTCATAACAAATCCACTAACAAGATTTTATATATTTATATATATATATATATATATATATATATACAAGAAAACAAAAACAATAAAAATAAATAAAATCTAACACGAATCAGAAATTAAATAAATAATAAAATTTAATTATTGCCTCCCCGACAACGGCGCCAAAAACTTGTTCGACGTTTTCTAATGAATCAGAAAAGCACGAATTTTAAATTAAATACTGCAAGCGTACAGGTGTGTAGCATACAGGTCGAACACAGGGAGGTAGATTAAAATCAAATTATTTGTTTAATCTCTTGGGCGAGTTAGACGATTTTCAAGGTTGGTTTTGAAAACAATAAAAATTGAAACTGCGATCCGATTCAGAACAAATCTAATTGAACCGACGATCAAATCACAATTATCAATTGGAAATTAAAATGCAAAACAGAAATAAAATGCAGAAATTAAAATTGCAGGAAAAAAAAGAACAACAAAAAGTAAATTTGGATTGTCGTTGAAACTAATCAAACGACTAATCACTAAAAAAATTGTAAAATACAATTGGTGTTCTTCCAAAACTAATTGTGAAGACAACACCGATTGCTAAGAAAAATAAAAATGCAGAAATAATAAAAAGAAGAAGAACTTTTATTAATGGAGAAGAGAATATAGAATAGGATGGTGGCTACAATTACATTACAAGGGTATTTATAGGAGATAACCAAACCCTAACCCTAATTACAAATGGGCCTAGCCATTACATCACTAATTGGTTTACAATGAGAATCTCAAATGGGCCTTAGTTAAATCTATTAAATTTTTGGCCTTTTTATCAATCATTTTCTTGTCCAACAGCAACTAGATGTGGGATCTTCATCTACAATTCTTCAAAATGTAAATAAATAGCAATCTGATCTCCATTTCTCTACTTTTCTGGTTGCATGTGGGCTGGGTTGGAATATCTGTAAAAGTAATAAAACAATACCCAAGTAATATTTATTTATATATAAAAGATAAGATATAAGAGCATAAAATAAACACATTTCTATGTTAATCATCTTCCATATAAAGCCTCAAAAGGTGTCGTGCCTATGGTGGCTTGGTAGCTATTGTTGTAGGCGAACTCCACCAAAGGAAGATGATCCTCCCATGTTCCTCCAAAATCAATAATACACAATCTCAAAAGAACTTCTAATACTCTGTTCACCCTTTCCATCTGACCATCGATTTGAGGGTGATAGGCGGTGTTTAAGCATAGTTGTGTGCCTACAGCCTCTTGCAAACTCTTCCAAAACTCGCTCGTAAAGATAGGGTCTCGATTACTTACTATGCTAGAGGGTATTCCATGTAGTCAAACCACCTCTTTAAGATAAATGGATGCTAACGATGAGGCAACCCTTCTACTCTTAACAGTTATAAAGTGAGCGCTTTTAGTGAGCCTATCCACTATTACCCAAATACAGGTATTGTCCCTTCTTGACCTAGGCAACCCATCAATAAAGTCCATCGAAATACTATCCCATTTCCACTGTGGAACCTCTAGAGGATGAAGCAGGCCACCAGGCTTCTTCTGCTCTGCCTTGACTTGCTGGCATATCAAGCATTTAGAGACATACTCAGCTACATCCTTCTTCATGCCATTCCAGAAGAAAACCCTTTTTATGTCTTTATACATCTTGTCCCTACCTGGGTATATAGTCAACTTAGAATGGTATGCTTCTTCGAGAATGGTTTTCACCAAATCCCTTGCTTGTGGGACGCATAATCTTCCATTCCGTCTCAACCAACCCTTGACATCGATGGAGTATCTATTGAGGTGACTAGAAGTCTCGCCTCTAATTAGCTTATCCATCACATCAACTAGCTGAGGGTCATCACGTTGCGTGGTTCCTATTGAGTCCAAAAAGTAGGTCGCACCTCTAGCGATGCTAACAAACCAGGTACAAATTCAAAGGAGGGTCTAAAGTCAAAGTTTGCTATGTACTCCAAGCTTTGCCTTTCTACAAAGAGAGGACTTAAGGTCAACTTTTTCCTACTTAAGGCGTCTGCTACCACGTTGTCCTTGCCAGAGGTATAAGCAATCTCAAAATCGTATGAGGCAAGAAATTCCATCCACCTTTGTTGTCTTAAGTTAAGATTTTCTGTGAGGAAAGGTACTTTAACGATTTATGGTCAGTAAACAATTCAAACCTTTCTTCTAGCAGGTAATGACGCCATGACTTAAGAGCGAAAACAATGGCAGCTAGTTCTAAATCATGAGTTGGGTAGTTTTTCTCATGTACCTTCAACTGCCTTGCTCCATAACAAACTACTTCACCCTCTTGCATCAAGACAGTGCCCAATCCTATACCGCATGCATCTATGTATACTGTAAACTTCTTACTCCCATCAGGCAATGTCAGAACTGAGGCCGTTGTCAGAGCCCTCTTCAATCGTTGGAAAGCAACAACGCAATCCAAATCCCAAGCAAAAGTTAGGTTCTTCTTTGTCAACCTAGCAAGTAGGGCTGAGATCTTCGCAAAGTCCTTAATGAACTTTCTGTAAAAGCCTGCTAGCCCAAGAAAACTTCGTACTTTGGTTGCATTCCGTAGGATCTTCCAATCTTGCATCGCAACTACTTTTGCGGGATCCACAGCTATCCCTTCTTCGGACACCACATGTCCTAGAAACCTTACTTCATCTCTCCAAAAATGGCATTTGGAGAATTTTGCTTTCAGCTGATATGCACGAAGAGTATACATGACTTCCTTTAAATGCAAAGCATGTTCTTCCTGACTTTTTGAGAAAATCAAAATGTCGTCCACGAAGACCACTACAAATTTATTAAGGAACTCTCTGAACACCCTGCTCATCAAGTCCACGAAGTAGGCAGGTGCGTTTGTCAAGCCGAAAGGCATGAAAAGCCATTCGAAGAAACCATCCGGGGTTCTGAACGCGGTCTTATCTATGCTGTCCTCAGCCACTCTTAGCTGATGAAATCCAGTGGCCAGATTTAGTTGGGAGAAAACTGAGGCACCCACGAGTTGGTCGAACAAGTCATCTATTCTAGGAAGTGGCTGCCTATTCTTCTTGTTCAGCTTGTTTAGCTCCCTATAGTCCACGCACAGGCGAAGTGAACCATCTGCTTTGGTTAAGTGAACCATCTGCTTTGGTTGCAAACACCATTGGAGCACCCTATTCATAAATACTCCGCCTTATGAACCCCTTTTCAAGCAACTCTTTAACTTGCTTGTTGAACTCTTTCCTTTCCCTTGGAGCCATGTGTCTAACGGGTAAAGCTACAGGTTTTGCATTACCAACAAGGTATATGCGGAAGTCTATCTCTCGCTTCAGAGGTAAACCTTTAACCTCTTCAAAGATATCCGAGTACTCACGGACTACTCTAACAGATCACAAGTTTTCAACAGATGCATCAAGAGATTCTAGGTAGCTAAGCATAACAGAATTCATGAAATTATAAGAGATTTCGAGAGTGTTACAGAGGCGAGTCATAAGTCTAACCACTCTCCTTTCACAATCGAGGATGGCACCATTACTGGATAACCAATCCATGCCTAGAATCAACCCATAGCCCGTGAAACCCAAAACATAAACATTACATCTAAACCTGACGCTTAGTATAGAAATTTACAAATCCAAACAAATCATTGACCAATAAGTCGAGTCCCCAATTGGATTTGAAACATCCATGGGATCCTCTACTATACTGGTATCTAGGTGCAGAGATTCAACTAAAGGAGTAGACATAAAAGAGTGCAATGCGCCAGAATCAAAAAGAGTACAAACTGGATGATCAGAAAGATGAACTAAACTCTCAACAGAAATATTTCTACCTTTTTCTTGCGGAGGTTCTATGAGAGCGTGAATCTTCCCTCCAGAAGTAGATCCAGTCCTCTTCCCTTGCCCTTGCCTTTTTGGGCAATCCTTAGCCATATGTCCTGTCTCGCCGCATTGAAAGCAACCACCCATCTTCCTCTTCTTCTTCCTGCAATCTTTAATTAGATGTCCAGGTATGCCACAAAATTTACACTTCCTCTTGTCACGGGTTTGTTATTCTTCCCGCCTTTCTTGGAATCCATCTTCATATTTTGTGATCCCTCCACTTTATTGTCTAGAGGTTCTTCCACCTTTGCCTCTTTCTTGCCATCCTTGTCTTCCTCCTGTAATAGTTCCATATCTGCCAGTCTCTCAAAAGTCGCATCCATAGGTATATGGGACATAGCTAGGCTATGCAGTGGATCATTCAACCCTTTCACGAAACGGAGAGCCTTTTTATATGGAGTGTTTACCAACTCCAGTCCGAATCTAGCTAGCTGGTTGAATTGGTTGACTTATCCCTTAACTGATAGGCTTCCTTATTTGAGTGCTAAGAACTTCTCCATCTGTAGGCTTCATTCAACTTGCGAGAGGAACTTCATTTCAAATCTCCTTCTGAAATCCTCCCAAGTTTCAACTGGTCTCTGAGCATTAGTAACTTCCCACCAGTAAGAGGCTTCGTCCTTAAGTAACCATACAACCAATTGTATCTTCCGCTTATCGTCCACTTTAAAGATAACAAACAAATCTTTTGTTTCCTTAAGCCAGTTTCTTGCTTCCACAAACGTCTCAGTCCCATTAAAGTTCTTTCCGCCCGTACGCGAAAGTCTCTTCATATCTTTGAGAAAGCATTCACACACTGAGGAAGAGGAGGAACGGCTGCAGCTGGGGGAGGAGGAACGTCTGCTGGACCTGTGCCATTAGCCCTAGCCTCCAGATACCTTTTGAACCAGCTAGGTATCGGTACGCCCTCGGAATGATTAAGATCCCCAGACATGCTGAAACGAAAAGAAAAGGTTCGAAACAAAGGATAGAAAGATAGTGCATATGGATTTGGGGATTATGCCTTTAAAATAAAACAACACTTTTCTTGAAAATGCTTCTTTAAACTTCTTTTTGAAAAATAGTTTTCAAAAACTTTTATCTAATCTGGTAAACCATCGCTCTGATACCAAGTGAAAAACCCCACCTCCGTTAAGGTCACTCACAAAGGGAATACATTAACTTTGGTGAAGCATTTTAGGTAAAAGGCATAGATAATTTACAAGACTATCATATATACTAGCGGAAAACTGAAAACATTTCATAAATAGCATGGTTCGGTCAAAACATTACAAGAATTGTCTCAAAACCCAACTTCTAAATTATTACAATAAAACATCTGTCTTGATTTAAAACTCCAAGTACATAACGAAGCATAAAATAGTAGTAAAGCAGCATAAATCCCCAATAAAAGTGTAACCATAGCCATAGCCCAAGAAAAGAGAATCCAAGCAATACATCTACTCTCTTTAAGCTGGAAAAGATCTGCACTAAGCTGAAGTATTTCCTCCCTGCGGACTTGGGGGGGGGGGGGGGGTGGGGGGGACGGAAGAAAAGAAGGCAAAAGAATTCGGGTCAGACATAAGTCTGGTAAGTCCAATGATTATTCAGCATGTAAACAGGTAAAAGAATCTTGACATGAATAAACTGAATATAGGACAATACCATAGAAATAAGTTAACATAAGATAAGGCAAGGTAAACTGAATATTTTATCACACTCGTTTCCCTTTTCTCTGCACCTACTAACGAATTTTTCAACTACCATCATGTGTTCATAACAAAGTAATCCCTTTTCCGATCGGCTTCTACTCGCATGCATTTATTACTTATGTCATTCGGCCTCTCTTGATTGTAGATACCTGTGCTGGTCCCACCATAGGGTGTATCAATTCCTATGGTGGCAACCCGACACAAAATTCTAGATACACAGTGTATACTTCTAATGCCCAATGCCTGCTTTGTCCACTCCGGAGTACGTGCACGCCTATACTCCACCGGAACCTACACTGCTGCACCACCCGTCGCTATTTTGACCGCTTATAATCAGCCCAGTAATCATTCCCCACCCTGCCTAGTTCAGGGTACTATGATACATCTATGTGGGTTACTGCTAAAACGGATCCCCGTTACTAGGGTTTCCAAATCAACATGTTATAATGGTTAAGTGATCTCAAATTAACCTAACCCCATCCATCTGTTTAATTAACATGTTGTATTGGTGAAGTGTTGCCTTAATTAACTTAACCCTACCATTATTAGCCTGTCTGTTCCTTAGCTTTAAGTCATTCATTAAAGCACCAACCTCTCACATTGGATCTATATTGTTGCGGTCGCTGGATGTGCCGGGCGGTTCAGGGCAGTCTTACACCGCAACTCAATCCAACCTTGGTTTTTGGGCTTAATGAGCTAACCTCTCACATTAGATCTATATTGTTGCGGTCGCTAGATGTGCCGGGCCATTCCGTGCAGTCTTACACCACAACTCAATCTAACCTTGGGTTAGGCATGTTCATATTTAGCCAATTTACATATTTGTCATATGTGTCCAAGTTTATGTCTTTTTATGCCAATATTTTCCAAATGTAGTTAGTACAGGTTTTATGCCACATTCACGTGCTATGCCCAAAATTTACTCAATAAAATTATACCCAATTTTCCCCGCGTTATAATCACACGTACAACGAGATTCAATCTAAGTTCTGAATGAACTTAGTATTCACAAAAGCAAGTAAAAAGGGAAAATAGAGAAGGAGCATAAGAATTGACATAAGGAAAAATAGGCATGTAAAGATATACCCAATTCAAGAATCATGTTTCAGTAGGCATGTTGTACATTAATAGTAAGTGTGGGCAAGTTAAGCAATTTACACCATAGGTATAAATATTAGATAGAATTGGACTTATTTTGATGTACAACATAATAAGTCCCATTATATCAATCACAATAGTCTCATGGACATAGGATGTACAACATGATAGGTTTTATTATGTCAATCACAAGAGTCTCATAGACACGATAGGTTCCATTATGTCAATCACAACAGTCTCATAGGCATGATAGGTTTCATTATGTCAATCACAATAGTCTCATAGGCACGATAGGTGTCATTACATCAATCACAATAGTCTCATAGACATAGGCAATTCAGATTTGAAAAAGAATAGGCACGAAACAGAATTAGGCATCGTTCTAGATCCAATTATTACAGTCATCATTTCTATTAGGTGTTTAAATCTAAACAATAACTGAACTTACAAAAAAAGGACGGATCTTTTATTCTGGGATCTGATTTCTGAATTTGTTTAGTTATCCTTTGATGTAGACGTTTGATTCTCTAGTTTGGATTTTTGTTTGGAGCTTTCTAACTTTTTTTCTAATTTAGAGAAGATGGAGGCTAGGCTAGCTTAGGGATGGACAACATGACGGCTTCATTGTGAGGTCTAGGGTTGAGGTTTGGGGTGCTTATATAGAAGTCTAGGATTAATTCTAGCCTTTGGATTAGTCTAGGAGAAATTAGAGCCATCAAACCAAAGAGATGTGTCATCCAGCCAACCATAGCATGACACATAAGCCCTAATACCTCAGAAATTAGTCATCGGCCAATTAGGAAATGCCACATCAGCTTAAGGTTATAAAAATTCGTCACTGGGTCTGGATCTAAAAAGGTGTCGACACCCCTGGGCGAGAAATTTCCTGCCCAGCTGTTCTGGCCGAATTTCGAATTTCAAACTGAATTTTTTACTTAATTATTATTTTCTGCTTAAACTTGAAATCTTCTGAACTCCATAACTCCTTCATATGGAGCCCGATTTACGCAAACTCGGACTCATCTCAAGCTGAATTCCGTGATGAACGCAATGGCGTAACCCGCGTTTCCTCTGATTCTTCTTTTAAAAATTAAGTGTTCTTAGATTTGTTTATTTTAATGTTCACAGAAAATATGGGTTGTTTCACTAACATTGGTCAACATTCCTAGGTTAGATTTAAACGACGAGGGTTTCGAGTCAAGTAGTTCATTTAGTTCATAAATGTATTCAAGCTCATCGAAATAGGAGTTGAAATGGTCAAGACACATTTCCAAAGTTCCACAAGTGTCATTAAAGGACTCATCAACGGTGGTTTAAATCATGTCAATTTCATTAATCTCAGAAACCCTAGGTTGTTTGTTGAGATTAAAGATGTTTAGCTCAATGGTTAGTTGCCTGAAGGAAAGTCGAAGTTGACCGTTCCTACAATTAATGATAGCATTTGAGATTGCTAAGAAGGGGCATCCTAACATCAATGGGATTTTAACATTGGGATTTGAGATGTGCTCGGTTTCTAGAACTATGAAATTGAAAGGGAAGTAAAACAGTTCAATTTATATCAAGACGTCCTCGATTATTCCCAATTGCTTTTTGACAGATCAATCGGCTAGATGAAGAGTGATGTTTGTTGGTTTTATCTCCCCTAATCCAAGTTGACGATAAACAATATAAGGAAGAAGATTGACACTGGCTCCAAGATCAAGAAGGAATGATAGATTTGAGTGTTTCCTATATTTGCAATCAATTGTTGGGCAGCCAGGGTCCTTATACTTGATTGGTGAAGGATTTAAGAAAATAAAGCTAGTATTCGCAGTCAAGAAGGCAGTTTTAGGAACGTTAGTGGCTCGTTTTCGGGTGCATAGCTCCTTGAGACACTTGGCATATTGAGGAATCTGTTAGATGGTGTCTAAGAGTGGAATATTGACACGAACTTGTTTGAATGTTTCAAGATTTTTTTTGAAATTCTCATCCTTCTTCTTATTATTAAATCTATGAGGATAAGGAGCTATTGGCTTATAGACTCTTTCAGAATTTTGATCATTCGAAAAAGAAGGTTTCGAAGTGGAAAGTGAAGGAGGTACAAGAATAGAAGGTGAGATGCTGGGATTGCCAACATTAGAGGATGATATATTGTCGGGGTTACCAACATTAGAGGAAAAGATGTTGGGATCACCAACATTCGACGAAGACGGGGGTTCAGAAGGTTCCAAGGAGTTGGCATTGGTTGCCATCGGGTAAGAATTAAGGTCTTGATTTGGAGTTGGGATTAAAGGATTATCGGGATTGTCGACATTACTGTTAATCATTTTTCCAGCCTTAAGAGTGATGACAACATTAATCGAATTATTGTTTCCATCCTCACAAGAATTCACAGGGCGAGAATTATATTTTGGATTCGCCTCAGGTTTGACTAGGCAATTTTCCCTTCTCATTATTTTTCAATAGTTCCTTCATCATATTCATCAGTTGTTCAAGTTTAGCCTCTTGAGAGTTTATTTGTTTCTCTAAATGAGCAATTTCCTGTGAAAGTTAATAAGATTGAGTTAATGACTGAAAGTTGGGATGCCTATATGGTTGTTTGGATTGAGGTGTAGCTTGATAGGTTTGAGGATTGGGAAGTGTTGCTTGGTAATTTGGATTTGGAATAAAGGGTTGCATGTGATATGTGTTTGCCGAATTATTGTGATTTGACCAAGAAAAACTCGGATGATTCCTCCAACTAGGGTTATACGTGGATGAATAAGGATTATTTTGAGCTATAGCATTGTCTTGGTCTTGAGGGTAATAGTGGGGTAGCCCTTCTCCGATTTGAGGAGTTTGATTTTCTAAGGGAAGGTGATTAGGGTCCACGACATGCACTCCTCTAGCAGAAGTACAGATGGGAACACGAATTGATTCCCATTGCATGTCCTTTTCAGAATAATTATCTAATAATTCCTAAGCTTCATTGGCTGTTTTAGATATAAATTCTCCTCCACACATTGATTCAGGTTGAGTTCTAGTCTAATGGTTAAGTCCTTCATATGCAATTTGGCATAAGTGATGTTGTGGAATTGCATGATGATGACATCTATATAATAATTGGTTGAATCTCTCAAATTATTTTGAAAAAGTTTCCCCCTTGTTTTGAGAAAACTGATTATTTTAGTTCGGATCTTTAGAGTTTTATGGAAAGGGAAAAACTTCTTTAAGAAAACAGTGACAAATTCATCCTAACTTCTTATGGAATGTTTTGTTAGAGAATTTAGCCATCTTTTAGCGCTTTCAAGTAGTGCGAATGGAATTAGCCTTAGCTTGATTGATTCATTAAATAATTGTTGCATTTTAGTTGTGGATGCATACAATTCAAATTCACTTAGAAATTTATAAGCATTTTCAGAACCAATAAATTTTGGTACCCCTTGAATAAACTTTAAGCTCAAAATTTTTTCCTTCAGCTGGTGGGAACACGATGACAGAGGGTTGAACGGTCCTAGTTCGGTAACATGGATCTCAAAGAGACAATGGTCTATCAATTCCAAAATTGAGATTTTGAAAATTTTGATTTATTTGATTTTGATCCATCTCATTATCAAAATTTTGATTTATTTTAGAACCCCTAGGAGAATTATGGTGGCTGACACTTTTTTCACTCATCGTTGTCAAATGCAACCTAGACTTAAGTTTGACATAATTAGCTCCTATTCCAAATAAATAATGTATTCAAGTATAACTTATTAATTGATACTCTCGATTTGAAGGGGGAGAGTATCTCATGGTCATTCACGTATAGTTTAAATACTAAGGGATACGACCAATGTTTTACAGGTAATATGCAACCTCTTTTCCTAAAGTTCAATAAATTGAACTAATATATATCCCTGATCAAACCCTTGAGAGAATCAATTTCACAAAATACACTCTGTAGTTAAATATTTTGCAATTCAAGTTAAATAGATAGATTAGATAAGTTAAGTTGCTAGAATAGGAAAATAAATTTTCAGAAAAGTTAAGTTGCTATAATAAGAAATAAATTTTCAAAACTAAACATTTAACCCAATTTGTTTGTCCTAATGAGCTTGGATTTTGACCCTAAGGCCAACGTCTAATCAACTTTTATTTCAGTCCAAGGAGTATGCAAATGACATAAATTAATTGTTTTGGAGCCAAGGAAAGGTAATGACTTCCTCACCTTATGTTTGTTAGGGGCTTCGCTTGTAACTAAATCTATTTCAGTATGCAACCAAAGTAGCAGTCACACAAAAATAATTGTAGAAATTAAAATTGTACAAGCAAGCTGCTGCCC